>JAQQTP010000089.1:18480000-19740000 GCA_029884605.1 Ormosia emarginata | reverse complement strand
GTTGGAAATTTTGCAGCATCAATTTTGTGTTGGGCGCAAGAAGTCTATGGAGCCCCGTAGCTTCTCCCGCTTCTGCATTGAAGGAGCCATTGGAGCACAAACACAACCTCAAGAATAGAATTTTGGCACTCAAATCCTCCACGCTAAGTGCAATGCCGGCGCTTCAGAATTGGGTGGACCAAGGCAACAAGCTTTCACACCACGACCTCAGACGCATCTCCAGGACCCTCCTCAAATCGAAGCTCTACCACCACACACTTAAGGTTCGATTTTCTTCTGCTATCTACTACTATTCTTCCAACTTGTGCTTCAAAGTTAGAACCTTACATGGGTAGCTAGTTAATCTCCGCCAATAGCGTCGCTATAGCATCGCCAAATCGTTGTTGAATGTGCACTTTTCTATCAATTGCACCGCCCGCCATCGCAGCTGCTACGTTGTATAGGAATAAAAACCCAACTTTGCCCATTGACTTTTCTCACCCATTTAGGGAGATTTTCGTGATTTTTCATCATTGTTGCATCAGAAGCATTTTAGGGTTTGAAACCCTTCTGCCTTCGAAGAAAACACATTGCCCCACCTTTGCTAGCCCACTTGTTTTTCGGCCAAGCCTGCCCCTGTTCCAACCTAATACAGTGTTTCCAACCCTTATTACAGCTTTATGTAGTGTTTTCAATCCCTGTTCTAGCCTTACAGATAAATGCTGGACAAGCAAAAATACCAAATAGATAGAGAATAGTCTAAAACAAAGTGTCCTTTCCCCTTTCTGTAATTGTGTAGATTACTTAAATTTTGCATTTTGGCCTTCTATATCTGTAATGCAAAGAATATTACTAAAATTCTGATTGTGTTACTGAAAAGATGTTTTCCTAAATGATATTGATCCACTTAATTCTTTTGTGGATTGGGGGGAGGGGGGACAGAAACCAAAAAAAGAAAGATAGATATTTGACTTAAATGCATTTGCCTCATAGGAAAGCTAACAATTGAAGTGTCTGTACTCATGATTGCTATGTTATCATTGTTGTTAAGGCTGTTATTGTTAGGTTGCAATTGATCCAGATTACCCAATTCTTTCTGTAGATGACTTAGCTGATCAAATAGCTGATGTTCTCAACTTTTTTGGGTGAGTGTATTCTACCTTAATCAGCAATTGCTTTCCAACTAGTGACATGAAGAAAATTACTTTAGAGTAATTGTCATTTGGCTTTAAATATTGGCAGTTTTGTGTTTTAATTTACAATGTTGACAATTTTAAGTTCCTTCTGGGATGGATAGATTAGAAGTGATGGGTTAATAATTTGTGTAACTGAGCCTAGAAGTTGATTTAACCTTTCCTTCATCTTGGGAAGGCAATCTGACCCCTTGCTCTCTTTCTGTTTGCAATCTTAGTGTAATCATGTGTATGGGAGTAACTGCTGGGGCTTACATTCTTACCTTATTTGCTGTAAGTTTTCATGTGTGCACCCCTCCCCTTCTTTAGTGGCTTTATTTAAGTTTCAATCATGGGATCTTACTGGTCTTTCTAACTCTTGACAACAGATGAAGTATAGACAATGTGTTCTTGGTTTGATACTTGTTTCTCCTCTATGTAAAGAACCATCTTGGGCCGAATGGTTTTACATCAAGGTTCTTTTTCTATGCCTAAATGATTGTGTCTTCTTGTACAAATAAATCCCACATTTTTCTTAAGATTTTGTAATATTTGCAAGTCATGTCAAATTTATTCTACTTTTATGGCATGTGTGGCCCATAAAGGAAATATTGCTAAAACGGTACTTTAGCAAGGTATACTTATGCTTCCAAAAGCATTCCTTTTTCTACTTCCAGTATGTGAGGCTCAGTCATTTAATTTTATTTGTGGTTATAGGAAATTCGAGGTGGTACTCAATCACCGAAGTCGAATATAGTTAAAGCATGTTGAAGGTTAAGTCAATATTATTTGGGAGAACAAATGTTAGTCTATGTTCTAATATTATTTGAAATTTTGGATACATTATGTATATTTTTCTATATTACATATATAATTGTTTATCTAATTTATGTTAAAAAAATAATGGTCAACTTAATCACTCGAACCAAACCTATTCGTAGATATTCAATTCGGTTTGATTCGAATTTAGCTATCAAAAAATAAGAAAATCGAACCAAATTGAACTAATTAATTTTAATTAATTCAAATTTATTTTTTCTCAAAATCCGAATCAAACCATTCATTTACACCCCTAATTGTCATAGTGAAATTGAGTTTTTGGAAACTTAGTAGTGAAATAATGATAAGATTAAGTCAGAAGATTATATCGCTTTGATATTATATTAAAATTATACAGTTTAAGTAAAGAAGGAAGAAAAGAAAGGAAATGACTTCCAATAATATTCTTTTAGATTGATACGGTGTATAATAATATGATACAATAAACAAAATACTAACCCTTATTTATGTTAAAAATTAGGTTAAGTACTAAGCTTCTAAATAAATATGGAAACAAAAAACTTCTTAAAGAATAGATAAAACTGTCAAGGATAACATAAAATTTCTAAAAATAAGATAAAATGCCTAAGATAAGATATCTAAAAATAAAGTAACATAATTATCCCTTAGAATAAAATAACTTATCCTAATTATTATACATTATTCTCTCCCTCATAAGATATTTAATCAATGCAGTAGATTTATGCATGAGGAATAAGCTACCATTGCAATCATTAATATCATCATTCCTTAACTGTATATTTGGTTCAGTTTATTTTTAAAATAATAAATTATTTTTCAAAATTATAAACTATTTTTAACACAATAAATTAATTCAAACATCTTACCCGAGCTTTCAAACACCAATCCTGTGCAATTCTTTATAATTAGTACCTATAGTAACCATGTATATAGTACCTGTTCATTCCACACAAACAAATGACAATAGTACAAAAAATACAAACAACGCTATTAATGCAGTTTTCAGCGAATATATTTAAAAAAACACCTTGCATAAAAAGGAAAAAAAAAAAAGGAACCCAAAAAAAAAAAACTAACATATAAATGTAGTGCTTCCTTGATACAGCTAGGTGTTTCTAACTAATGACATTTTCCTTCACTCCGAAAATGGCCACTCTCCCCACAACGGGGTACACATAGCTCGGGCCAACTTCATGCAACATCCATGTGATGATCATTGTCATTGTCACCTTCATAATATTCATCATCCCGCTGGATGTGCTTGTCTTGAGTGTGCTCTGAAAAGAGAGAAATATCAAAATCAATAAACTAAGATTTGGCACAAAGTCAAGAGGTAATGAGGAAGGACTTTTTCTCCTTACGATCAATGCGCTCATCAGGGTTCTGCTCATCTTCATCGAAATCAGGAATATAGAAGTCAGGTGGGACCTGTGACCCACAAAATGTTAGTCTCACCTTTTGGAAAATATTACTAGTATATGTATTGCCAGTGATCAATTTTGACCAAAAGTGATTTGATCATGACATCACCAAAGGAGTTTGCAACTTTGCATTCAAAGTCCAAAAAAGTTCAGCAAAGACAGAAAGTAACTATTTGACATCGAAGGAATAACAAAGACATTCCAAGTTTACTAACATGCATAATCTAAGTAATAGATGTCAGTCTCAAAAGTGAGGAGGAGAGCTCGAATGCCTAAATAACTTAATTACGGCCGTCCTCCATCAGCTTAAACATTTTTACTGGACCAGTTGTTGCTAATATATTGTTCCTGAATTTCCACCCAATTTTTTATCTCCATTCTCCCCAATCTACTAACGAGTCTCAGAAAATCTATTACAAGCACTAATAAGAAGGAATTATTTTATTTCACTTGATATGCTGGAATTGATTGAGAGAAATCCTCTCAGTACTTATTCAATATATACAGCAAGTAATTACAAAGGAAATCAATCAATATCCCAAAATAATAAGAGTTTCCTAAACTATAGGGATATAGTTAACTAAAAAGAAAAATCAAAATAGAATCCTAATCTAATCACAATCAAATCAGAATATACAATCGAATATACAATAATCAACATTCCCCCTCAAGCTGGTGCATATACATCATAAGCACCAAGCTTGTTACATATGTATGTCATCCTCGGATCCCGCAGAGCCTTGGTGAGAATATCTGCAAGTTGATCATTAGAGTTTACAAATGAAGTATTGATCTCTCCTGAAAGAAACTTTTCTCGAATGAAATGTCAATCAATTTTTATATGCTTAGTTCGTTCATGAAAAAAAGGATTGAAAGCAATGTGCAAAGCTGCTTGATTATCACAAATCAATTTCATAGAGCCTATCTCGCAAAACTTTAACTCTTGAAATAAATGTTTTAGCCATATAAGTTCACATGTAGTGAGGGTCATGACTCGGTATTCTGCTTCTGCATTTGATCTTGCGACTACATATTGCTTTTTACTCTTCCAAGAAATAAGATTGCCCCCAATGAAAACACAATATCCAAAAGTTGACCTCTTATCACCAGGAGATCTTGCCCAATCTGCATCTGTGTAGGCAACAATGTCTGTGTGGCCTCTATTCTCATAGATTAGTCCATTTTCCAAGAGACTCCTTGATATATCGTAAGATACGAACTACTACATCCCAATAACTATCACAAGGGAAGTTAAGGAACTGACTTACAACACTAACAACAAAGGATATATCTGGTCTGGGCATAGTGAGATAATTCAATTTTCCCACCAACCTCCGATATTTGCTTGGGTCTAAGTATGACTCCACCTGATTTGGCATAAGCTTAACATTCAGACTCATAGGAGTATCGAATGGCTTGCAATCTAGCATCCCAGTTTCTTCCAGAATGTCAAGTGCATATTTTCTTTGACAAATGGCAATATCTGTCTTTGATTGAGCAACTTTGATCCTAAGGAAATATCGCAACTTGCCCAAATCCTTGGTTTGGAAATGTTGGAACAAGTGTTGTTTTAGACCTTTGATCCCTTCATAATCATCACCTGTGATTACAATATCATCCACGTAGATGACAAGATAAATGAACTTATTAGACAATAAATGTTTATAGAACATAGAGTGGCCGACCTCACTACGAACCATACCAAACTGCTATATGACGCTGCTAAACCTCCCAAACCAAGCCCGAGGAGACTGTTTTAGGCCATATAACGATTTCCTCAGTTTGCAAACAAGACCCGACTCCCCCTGAGCAATAACCTAGGTGGTTGCTCCATATAAATCTCCTTCTCCAAATTACAATGTAAAAATGCATTTTTAATATCCAACTGATACAAAGGCCAACAATGCATGGCAGCCAGCGACAAAAAAAGATGAATAGAGGCCATTTTAGCAACAGAAGAGAAAGTATCACCATAATTGAGACCATAAATCTGAGTGTACCATTTTGCCACAAGACGAGCCTTCAACCGATCCATAGTATGATCGGGACCAACTTTGACAGTGAAACCCATCGACAGCTAACCGTAGACTTCCTAGGAGGGGACGGAACAAGAGTCCATGTATGGTCAGATTCCAGGGTTGTCATCTCATCAAGCATAGCCTGTCGTCACCCAGGATGGGATAGTGCTTCCTGAACAATTTTAGGAATAGAAATGGACGACAAGGCAGAGACAAAGGCATAATGGGAAGAAGATAAACGATAATAGCTCAAAAAATTATAAATAGGATGAGGATTACGGGAAGAATGAGTACCTTTCCGAAAAGCGATTGGTAGGTCAGTTGGAGGCTCAGGATGGGTCGGACAAGGTGGAGACACAGGAGCTGAAGGTGAATCATTGGTGTCTAGAATAGAGGCAGCCTCCGAAATCTCAGGACGTGGACGACGTTGGTAAGTGAGACGAAATGGCTAGATAAGATACTCTGAGGCCGGTGAATTTTCGGGCATCTATGGCACAAAAGGAATAAAGATGGGAGAATCAAAAGAGGGAACAGGTAATACCTGAGAGATAGATTTTGGCACAACCGGTGAGACAAAATAAGGTGTATCATCAAAGAATGTGACATCGGCTGAGATGTAAAAACGACAGGAGGACGGAGAATAACACCGGTACCCCTTTTGGACACGAGAATAACCAAGAAAGACACACTTCACAACACAGGCAGCCAGCTTGTTTAGACCTCGAGCAACATTATGGACAAAAGAAGTAGAACTGAAAACACAGGGCGAAATAGTATAAAGGGATTCCTTATGATATAAAAGAAAGTGAGGAATTTGATTATTGAGAACAGAAGATGGCATACGATTTATTAAATAACCGGCAGTAAAAACAACATCACTCCAAAAATTTAAAGGGACATTGGCATGTAACAAAAGAATACGAGTTGTTTCAACTATATGACGATGTTTGCGCTTAGCTACACCATTTTGTTGAAGTGTGTGAGGACAACTAGATTGATGAATCATACCATGAGATGGCATGAAAGAATTGAAAGGAGCAGAAAAATATTCTTTTACATTATCACTACGTACAACACGAATAGTCTGACCAAACTGAATGAAAATTTCACTACAAATTTTTTGAAAAATAATAAACAACTCGGAACGTTCTTTCGTTAAGAATAACCAAGTACATCTTGAGAAATTATCAATGAAAGTAACAAAGTAACTATAGCCTAAGACAGACACGACATGACTATGACCCCAAACATCATAATGAACAATATCAAAAAGATACTCTGAACAACCTGTAACCTTGCTTGGAAAGAAAGCTCGTACATGTTTTCCAAGTTGACATGACTCACTCCAAGGACTATAGATGAGAGAGGTGAGGAATCATTTTCTTGAGTTTATTCAGACACGAATGGCCCAAACGACGGTGAAGAAGGCTAGGTGATTCTGTGACAATACATATGATTGAAGACAGAGGCTATAAATAATAAAGGCCACGTGATTCATATCCTGTTCCAATCGTCTGTCCCATATTCCGGTCCTGGATAAAGAAAGAATTAGAAGTAAAGGTTATGAAACAATTGAGAGATCGAGTAAGTTGACTAATAGAAATTAAATTAAAGGGACACCCAGGTACAAATAAAACTGAATTCAAAGATAGAGAGGGAAGAGGTGAAGCTTGACCAATGCCAGTGGCCGTTGTTTTAGAGCCATCAGCAAGAGTAATGTGATGTGGTGTTTTGGGAGAGGATAAGGTGGACAAGAGGGAAGAATTACCTACTATATGATCAAAAACACCAGAATCCAAAATCCAGGAACCAACAGGAGATGAATGAGAGAGACAAACTATAGAATTACCAATATGGGCTATAGTTGCTGAAGATGAGGCTTGTTGGCTGGCCTTAAGTTGAAGGTAATCCTTGTATTCACTGGCTAAAAAGAGATTCTGATTGTCACTTCCAAATTCAATTTTCTTATCAGCAGAACCCGATGCCTGAGACTATGTTACATTAGCTGTATTTTTAGGAAAATCATGCAGAGAATAACACTTGTCATGAGTATGTCCCGTGCGCTTGCAATAAGAACACTGAGGGCAATCACCTCTACCACGACCACCTCTTCCACCACGCCCACGACCTCGGCCTCCACTATCTACTGAGTTTGACACAAAAGCTAAAGATTCTGAAACTGTCTAATAACCAATGCCAGATGTCTCCTCCAATGAGGGAATGCGAAGTAAACGATCAATGAGTTCCTACACCATAAGAATATTAGGATTGGTCAAACATTGATTTCAGACAGATTCAAAATTTTTATGTAGACCGTAGAGAACGAAGACCATATACATGTTATCAAGTTTTTCTAGTACCTTTGTAAGATCATCGCCTGATAGGATGAGTTTAATGTCTTCGATGACTGACTGTGCTTTGTTTAGGTAAGAAGGAAGGTCATGACTTGTCATTTAGAGCGTGGCCAAGTTATGGACAGAATCATAGAGGCATTGTATATCATTAGAATATACACTCCGAGCCTTCTTCCATATGTCATGACATGTTTTGTAAGAACAGAAGTGCACCAATAACTTCGGATCAATAGATTGCCATAGTAAAGACACTAATTGATAATCAACCCTTTTCCACTCATCATGCATATCAGCAGCAATGTCTGCTTCCTTCTTGGTGAGGTGCTCATAGAGACCTTGACCTAAAAACCACACCTCAACAGCGTTATACCAATCTACAAAATTCTTAACATTAAGTTTCTCTGAGGTTATAGTAGGGCTGCCAGAGAAGGCAAACGAAATGAGATTTTTCTTCGAAGGTCCAAAATTGTCAGAGTTAGCAGTAGATGAATGGGTTGCGGAAGCCGTTGTAGAGAGAAAAATTGACCCACGAATTCAACAGGGGTTCAACTGGACAATCGACCACTAGAACGGAGAGAGGAGACGTCGGCGAGCAGAACGCAACAAGCGGCGAGTCAAACGGAGGCCGGTACAGTGACGCGTGGCTTGCACGCGCCATTAGGGTGAGATGAAAGAAGCAGCGCGTGAGGGCGCATGGCAGGGGCTTCCGGCGAGCTACTTGGAGGGACGGCCAGCCAAATGCTTCTGAGACGATTCGTGCCCTCACCTTGGTGGTGGCCCTCACCTTGGTGGTAGAGGGTCCGAAGTTTAGGGTTCTAGTCGTGACAGTGACGTAGAACCACGACAGGGAGCAAAGACGCGTCCTTGGTTTGAAACCTGCTCTAATACCAACTTGATATGCTGGAATTGCTGAGAGAAATCCTCTCAGCACTCATTCAATATATACAGCAATATACAACAAGTAATTACAAAGGGAATCAATCAATATCCCAAAATAATAAGAGTTTCCTAAACTATAGGGATATAGTTAACTAAATAGAAAAATCAAAATAGAATCCTAATCTAATCACAATTAGATCAGACTATACTATCAGAATATACAATAATCAACAATTTCAATTAGAAAATTCCTCTCAAAGCAAATCATTGATTTGTAAACCACATTCATAAAAGTTTATGAATATAAGAAAGGTGGAGAGCTAATAGCTTGTTACATAATGCCTCTAAACAAGACCAACAATCACAACAAACAACAATTTTATGTAAAAAAATTGAGCCCGCCTACTGGGTTGGGTGTTCATATTTCAAGGATGAACTCACCTCCTGCATTTGTACACTTGGAGCATGTTGGATGCAACGAAGATTTTCCAAGACTTGCATTTTGATGGTGCTAAGATATGATTTACTATTTAAATTCTCCTGATCAATTTAAAGAAGATAAATAATGAGAACAATCAGTGGCATATATTGTATAGACACTTTGCTGCACACTGCAAAGTCCAAACTAAAATTATAGCAACATGTATTTGATCATATCTAATGTAAATTGGCAATGTTAAATGCCAGACAATGAACTCCAATAAAAGTTAGTGAAAAAGAAAAGTCCAGATAAATAAAGACAATATTACACAAGACTATTGAGAAAATACATACTATTTGCCCATTTGGAATCTTCAATGAGAAGTCTGGTGCAAAATATTTAATATAATCATTCTCCGGGATCTCTGCATGACAGATCAAGCGGGTAAATAACGTTTCCACTACGGAAACAATAAGACAGAATTTAAATATGGAATGCTGATTCAACTCATTCGAAATGAGATGCATGCAATAACTTTAGAGCTGTAGTGTGAGGATAGATTACATTTTCTATCAGGGCATAAACCTTCAAGCACAAGCAAGTAAATTTAGAGTAAGAATAACAGTCCAAAAGATGTCTACCCCCATCCTCCGGGTTGGAAAAAGGTGGGAAGGGCTATCCATATTGGAATTAAGATAGAAAGCATTTTGGCCATAAATTATTGTCTGGGCAAATATTGCAAGAGAAAATGTATAATGAAGCAATTACCACATTAATGCATTGCAAAATCTCTTATGCTCCCCAAGGGAAATTTGCTATTACAGTTTTTTCCATCATTCCAGAGTGTCATGCCCAGCTAAAAATAGTTAAAACTATTTTTTTTTGTATAAAATTAAAAAAAAAAGAAACAAATCCATTACGTCACAATTCACATGACAGTGTTTCTGTATTACTTTGAAGTTTGAACAATAAATATACTTGAATTTAGAGGAAGAAAAGATTATTTACTAAATGTGCTTAAGTGTTGAACACTTAGCATGCATCTTATTTATAGGTAACAGGAGATTAAATACATCTACAATTTACAAGACAGAAATAATGAGTGTGGCTATTTCTTATGACACTATACATAAACTTGACTATACATTACTAATTTCCAGTATTCTACCACTCCCCCTCAAGCTGGCTCATATATATCGTATGCACCAAGCTTGTTACATATATAGTTAACTTGAGGACCTTGGAGAGATTTGGTGAAGACATCGACCAACTGCTCATTAGTGTTGACGAAAGCAGTAATAATTTCCCCGAATTGAACTTTCTCCCTCAAAAAGTAACAATCAATCTCAATGTGTTTTGTTCTTTTATGGAATACTGGGTTTGAGGCTATATGCAAAGCTGCTTGCTTATCACACATAAGTTTCATTGATTGCTCTTTAAAGAGTCCTAATTCCTTTAGTAACTGTTTTAACCATATACGTTCACATGTTGCCACTGCCATTACTCGATATTCGGCTTCAGCACTTGATTTGGCAACAACAGTTTGCTCTTACTTTTCCATGATATAAGATTACCTCCAAAAAGAACGCAGTATCTTGAGGTAGAACGCCTGTCTGAGGGAGAACTTGCCCAATCAACATCTGCATAATCACATATCTCCATATGACCCTTATCCTCATAGAGCAATCCTCTTTCGGGAGCTCCTTTGACATATCTAAGTACCCGAACAGCAGCATCCCAATGTGAGTCACATGGAGAGTCAAGGAATTGACTCAACACAGCTACTGCAAAAGAAATATCTGGCCTGGTTATTGTAAGGTAGTTCAATTTTCCAATCATTCTCCGATATCGTCCGAGATCAGATAATGGCTCCCCCTGTCCTGGAAGAAGTTTGACATTAGGATCCATTGGAGTATTAATAGGCTTACAACCTGTCATACCAACATCTTTAAGAATATCCAAGGCATATTTCCTCTGGGAAATAGAAATACCATGTCTAGACTGTGCAACTTCTATACCCAGAAAATATCAGAGCTTACCAAGATCTTTAGTCTGAAAATGCTTGAATAGATATTGTTTCAACTGTTCAATGACAACACAATCATTACCAGTAATAACAATATCATCCACATAGACAACAAGATATATGCATTTATCAAGAGGCTGACATCAGTAGAAAACAAAGTGGTCAGCTTCACTTATAGTCAAGCCAAAAGTTTGTACAACAGTACTAAAACGTCCAAACCAAGTGCAGGGTGATTGCTTTAGTCCATATAGAGATTTGTGAAGTTTATAGACTAGCCCAGACTCCTCCTGAGTAACAAACTCAGGTGGTTGCTCCATGTAGACCTCCTCTTGCAAATCACCATGAAGAAAAGCCTTCTTTATATCAAGCTGAAAAAGAGGCCAGTGACAAATGGCTGCCAAGGCAAGAAGTACACTAACAGAAGCAATTTTGGCAACTGGAGAAAAGGTGTCACTATAGTTAAGGCCATAGATTTGGGTGTAGCCTTTAGCTACCAAACGAGCTTTCAACCGATCGATAGAGCCATCAGGATCAACCTTCACTGTAAACACCCACCTCCAGCCAACAACTGACTTACCAGGAGGCCGAGAAACCAATTCCCATGTCGCATTAGAATGTAGGGTTGACATCTCATCAATCATAGCTTGTCGCCAACCGAGATGAGATAGTGCTTCTCCTGTGGTTTTGGGAATGGAAATAGAGGACAAAGTCGAAACAAAAGTATAATATGAAGGAGAAAGACGATCATAACTCAGGAAAGCATAAAGAGGATGAGGATTACGAGTAGACCGTGTACCTTTTCGAAGAGCAATGGGGGGACTCTCTGATGCAGGATCCAAAGCAGGAGAAGTAATCGGTGAAGGTGGTGAGTTGTCAGGCACATCTTCCACAGTAGGCATGGTACTAGTCGACGGGCGATGACGATAGACAATAAGGGACCGTGGAGGACCATGAGAGGGACTAGGACTTGATGAACTCTCTGTGCTAGGTGATGAGACAACAGGAGAAGGGTCAAAGACAGGGACAGGAAGTATAGTGTTTACTTCAGAAATTTCTATAGATGAAGTAAAAAATGGTTGTTGTTCAAAAAAGGTGACATTAGCAGACACTAGATAACGTCTTAGATTAGGAGAATAACAACGGTACCCTTTCTGAAGACGAGAATAACCAAGAAAGAGACACTTGAAAGCTTTAGCAAAGAGTTTGTCTTTTCCAGGAGTAAGATTGTGAGCAAAACAGGTACAACCAAAGATTCGTGGAGGAATATTATAGACTGGAGTATTAAGAAACAATAAGGAGTGAGGAATTTTGTTATCCAAAATAGTGAAGGGTATCCGATTAATTAAATAACAAGTTGTAAGAACTGCGTCCCCCCAAAAACGTAAAGAAACATTCATATGAATAAGTAAAGTCCTTGCTGTTTCAATCAAATGACGATTTTTACGTTCAGCCACTCCGTTCTGTTGTGGAGTACGAAGACAGGTTGTTTCATGTAAAATACCTTGTTTTGCCATGAAATCTTGAAATTGATCAAACAAATACTCACGTGCATTGTCACTGCGTGAAACTTGAATGGTTTGACCAAATTGATTTTTAATTTCAGCACAAAATTTTTGAAAAATTGAAAACAACTGAGAACGATTCTTTATTAAAAAGACCCAAGTACAACGCGAGATATCATCAATAAATGTAACAAAATACTGAAACCCAAGAGAAGAACTGACACGGCTTGGTCCCCAAATATTTGAATGGATAAGAGAAAAAAGGATGCTCACATTTTTTATTGAGACTACTAGAAAAAGAGGTAGGAATATGTTTTCCTTTTAGACAAGATTCACATTCTAACGACTTTAAACTAGAAATATGTGGCATCATCTTTTGAAGTTTGGAAAGACTAGGATGTCCAAGACGATTATGAATGACAACTGAGGATTCTGTTATGGTACATGCTACTGGGGAATTTGGCATGTCAAGATGATACAACCCTTTAAACTCACGACCTACTCTAATCGTTTTCCCCGTATTCGAATCCTGCACAAGAACAAAATTTTTAGTGACTGTAATTGAACACTCAAGTGATCGAATTAATTTGCTGACATATATCAAATTGAAAGGGCAACCAGGGGCATAAAGAACAGAAGTTAAGGGTAAGAGAGGACATGGTTGGGCTTGACCAATACCAAGGATAGGAGTTTTGGTCCCATTTGCAAGTGTGACAGAAAGTAAGGAATTGTAAAAGGATAGAAAGGTAAGGAGGTCTTTATTACAACATAGATGATCAGAAGCACCAGAATCAATTACCCAAGGTCCAAGAGATGATTGAGAGATACAAGCGACAAGATTACCAGTTTGTTCAACCACTGTGGCAGATGTTGAAGGTTGAGAGTTGGCCTTAAAGCGAAGGAAGGCCTTATAGTCTGCTGGAGTGAAAGTCACAGTCGGATGCGTTGAAATTGATTCAATCTGAGCGAAGTTGGCAGCAGCAGGTTTACCATGTTTTGTCCAACAACATTCTTCCAAGTGCCCCAACCTACTGCAAAAAGTACATCTAGGCCTGTTACCACTACGTCCCTTTCGACGACCTCGACCACGACCACCAGAATTATCAGTATGAGAAACAAGAGCCGAGGATTCTGATGGAATAGTTGGGGAGGCAGAAACAGGAGGAGATGCCATATCAGAAATATTCAGTAATCTGCGAAGTCTGGGATAATGTCGGAGTATCAACACTCGTCAGAATTTGCTGTCGGACATTTTCCAATTCGGATGGAAGGAATGATAAAGTCAAGACCATAAAGAATGTTTCTTGTTGTTTCTTGTGCTCGGTCTGATTTCTAGGATAGGGCATCATTGTCGAGAATTCCTACATCAAAGAACAAGCTTTGCCAAGAAAAGTTTCCATCTTGGTAAACTGTTGTCGCAGTGTTATCATGTCAGAAACAATAGAATACAGACGCTGGATATCATTTGCATAACAATTAGAAGCTTCTTGCCATACTTCATAACAAGTTTCAAAGGGTTGGAACAGGTCCACAATTGATGGATCAATGGAAAGAAGAAGAACACTGAGCAATTGTGAGTCAACTTGTTTCCATTTGGCTGACTTTTCTACGGGAACATCTTTTGGTGAGGTTGAAAGGTGTTCTGACTTGCCCTGCCCCGCAAACCAAATTTTTACTGAAGATGACCATGACTTATAGGTGGCAGAACCTATCAATTTCTTACTTGTGATGGATGAAATAGAGAGGTTGGAAAGGGAAAATTGCTCCTTTTGATCAGAGGAGGAGGAACTCATGGCTAGGCAACAATGGAAGGGACCCAAATCACCATAGGAAGAGCTCTAGGCAGCAACACAAAGGACCCAAAGTAGCGGCGGTGTGAACAGTGCGCGATGAACAGTTGCATTGAACAGTGCTTGATGAGATGCTGGGAGGATGCGCGGCAGAGGTTGGAGGCTGGGTTGGCCGGTAGGACGGGCGACTAAGGTTGGGGTAGCGGACCGAGCCTGGTCGAAACCCGCTCTGATACCAACTTGAATTTAGAGGAAGAAAAGATTATTTACTAAATGTGCTTAAGTGTTGAACACTTAGCATGCATCTTATTTATAGGTAATAGGAGATTAAATACATCTACAATTTACAAGACAAAAATAATGAGTGTGGCTATTTCCTATGACACTATACATGAACCTGACTATACATTGCTAATTTCCAATATTCTAACAAATATTAAATCCAATTAATGAAAGAAAATAAAGTCTTTGTATAACATGTCTAAAAAGAGTTGAAAAGAGGCTGACTTAATGTACCATTTGGAAGCTCCGTATCTAGAAGAACTCCAGTTTCGACTGTCCAACATCGAGCAACATTTTCTTTCGTGTATCCCCCACCTCCAGTGACCTGTGGCAGAAGTCCATTCATGTAAATCTGATTATTAGCACAGGTGAATAGAAGGCAAACACAAAGTCATATAAACCCACCAACAAGGGCAAATTGAATCTCTTCACGAATCTAACACATTCAGCATGACCTGTAAAAGAAACGTCAATAGATAATATTCAAATCAAGCTAAGCTATCCACTAATTAAATGGGGACCAACATTTATGAAGAAGAAGACACACACACACACACACAGAGACAAAGAGTGATAACATAGAACAATGAAATTTTCATCAGAATAGGAAATTTACTGGGAGATAAGCACCATCAATAGAGAGATTGAAGCAGCCCAAGCGATCTCCAGCAAGTGAATCTGCTCCACACTGGAGAACTATCACACCAGGTTGATATGTTTCAACTACTTTGGAAATAATCTACAGCACAGGTTCAAACAAGACACCAACAAGCCAAAAATAATGCGATAAATACTAAAATAAAGAGCTTTTGAATTGAGTTTGCAGTTTGGCCCCAAAAAAATTAAATAAAAAATTTAAAAAAAAAAAGAGGAAGAAGAATTGAACTTACAGTCTTGAAAAGTCGAGTGAAGCTAGGGTCATCTATTCCATCCTTGAATGGGACATTTATGGCATAATACTTTCCTTCTTTTTCTCCTATTTCCTTCAATACAGTAAAATCAGTTCAAATTATTCCAATCTAAAGAGTTTCAGAAATGTTTCAAACAATAAAGCATATTCATTTTTAGCAAATACACAACAAGGGGAATGGTGCCACTGTCACGTAGTTCCTGAAATCCCAATCTATCATATTCATATCTATATTATTGGAACATTAAGGTTGTAATAGCAATAGAGTGATTAGCACAATTAAAATAAGACAACTTACTAAAAATACAAACAAACAGAAAGAATAAAGAAAATCACCTTGGCATCACCAGTACCCGGAAAGAACATATCTCCATACTTGTGAAAACTGACAGTCATCACCCTGTCATGACAAACTTTACCATTTAACAAAATAGAGAAAATCACGAGGACTATGGCAAAAATATGCTAGAGAATGTTAGGATTATTACTTATTACCATGGTTTTAAATCTCGGTTGCGGTCGCGTTGCGGTCATATTGCGGTTGTTTCGGCATGATGCGGCCAAATGCGGCCTGTTGTAGTCGCGGCGGCCGCCGCAACCGTTTTGTCGCGACCGCATCACGTGATGCGGTCCGAGATTTAAAACCTTGCTTATTACGTTATGAGTCTTATGTTAGTGGAGTTGGGCTTGTACTAGTATTACTAGTACTTGACCTAACTATTAGTATAAATAGGGGCATTATGTTAGTGTTTTATATCTCATCCTATCAATAATATATTCAGTGTTTTAGTGTTAGTTGTTTTTCCCCTTTTCCTTCTCCCCAAACCTTAATCCTATAATTTTTTAACATGGTATTAGAGAGGTACCATCCACCATGAGAGAGTTTCTCCCTTCCGCTGTATTCCCCCTCTAGTTTTTTTTTTTCTTTTATGGTCTTATTTTTCCTTTCCTGTTTGTTAGCTTAATTTGAAACCATTAAAAAAAAGGAAGAAGCAACAGTATCATGAGTCACGTTTCAGGCTGTCTGATTTCTCAGGCAACTTGCGAGAGCTCGCCGGTGACAAACAGGTCTGACGCCGGCGGACCAAAGGAATCGTTGATGGCCGGCGGTAGCTGGGTCATGGGTTTCATGAGCTATTCATGGTGCCCACGTCATCTTGGCGTTGTGGGAGGCCGGCAGCTGCAGATTCCGGCCCAGACAGGTGCGCACGGTGGTCAGGGAGACTCGTCGGTGACTACAAGTCTTGTGACATCTCTGGCGTGGCGATTTAAGCCACTCTAGTGTGTTTTGGTGCTGTTTAGTGCGATCTGGTGTGATTTGGTGTGTCTCTCTTGACATCCAGGTTCTAAATCTGTGCAGTGTTGATGCAGAGATTAATTTGTGGAGGTCCTGATTGGGTTTAGTTCGTTGAGCTGGGTTGATTTTTTTTTTTTTAAAAGAGAGATGCTTGGTTGTGTTTGGCTTCACACGTCTAGAATATGGTGATTTGAAGATGTTGACTATGCGTGTTCAAGTGGGCATGTGTTGTGATGTGGGTGATGATAGTTCTGATTTTGTGACCCACGAGTTTTCCGGCGAGCTGTATTTTAAAGGGAGATTTGATGTTTGATTTTGTGGTTTATCGTTTATTGCTATGATGGAGGCTTGGTGGCTGGGTTATGGTTATGTCAATTTGATATCTTTGAAGGAGGCAAGCAGAAGTTGCTGTTCTACCTAGTTTCTCTATTCTTCTTGTGACTTTCTTGGTGCACTTTGAGCTTGGAGGAAAAGGCTGCCCGATTGGAGGCAAAGAACCATCAACAAGGTGGAGCCGCCCCAGAGATGTTAGAGGAAAGGGATGCCCGTTAGATGGAGCTGCTAGAAGGAAAGGGCTATCAGCGAGGTGTAGCCACCTTAGATTCTCACTGGTGATGGTGTTGCATGTTTGGGAGCAGGAGTTTCCCAATTTCTCTTCTCTTCTCTTCTCTTCTTCTTCCTTCTTGGACGCTTGGATGGTTCAGCATCTTCTCTTCTTCCTTATGTCGTGTTTGAATGGTTCAACATCACTGTGCCAATTTTCAAATAAAGATGGGTTCTGCTATTTATTTTATGTTTATGGGTTTGCTACTTGTAACAAGCTAAAGCTTAGTAGCTTTAGCTTGAGGGTGAGTGTTAGAGAATGTTAGGATTATTACTTATCACGTTATTAGTCTTATGTTAGTGGGCTTGGGCTTGCACTAGTATTACTAGTACTTGGCCTAACTATTAGTATAAATAGGGGCATTATGTTAGTGTTTTATATCTCATCCTATCAATAATATATTCAACGTTGGTTGTTTTCCCTCTTTTCCTTCTCCCCAAACCTTAATCCTATAATTCTTCAACAATATCATATCAGCATATAACCATTAGAAAAGCACGTTCTGTCTACCATCTTAGAATTTTACATTTAGAATAGAAAAGAATTGGTTGTTGTAGAACAGTACCAACTGCCAAGCAAAATATGGAGATTGAATCAAGAATAAATATGATTTGGGAACTATTGAACTCTAATATGAACGTTGAGTGCATAAACAATATTTATATACCCACACATATGCCAAGTCCATCATAAGATTAAAAATTGCCTATAGCTACTAACCTAGGCTCAAAGTTGATAGTTTTAAAGAGAACATATCAGAAGGTTAGCTAGTCTATATCAAGAAGACAGAAATGTAGTTGTGTAATTAATATTGATATTGCCTTCGCAACTTGAAGGTTCTCAGTAGCTTCACCTTCACATCTCTAATCAAATTCCAGAAGATATAAAAAACTGGCTAACCTGTCAGTGAAGTAGAAGGCTTCTTCCACACCATCACCATGGTGCACATCTATATCAATATACAAAACGCGGGCATGATATTTAAGAAGCTCCAAGATCCCTAAAACCAAGTCATTGATGTAACAAAATCCAGATGCCTCGCATTTCTTGGCATGGTGTAGTCCGCCAGCCCAGTTTATAGCAATATCACACAGTTGATTGTTTAATCGACGTGCAGCATCTGCAGGTCATCAATCAGCATATATATGACAAACTAGGAAAAACCAAAATTCAGGAGAATCACTGTTATAACCATTTTACCTATAGTTCCACCAGCATAAATCTGACAAAATTCAAATAAGTTGTCAAATACTGGGCAGTCTTCTCCAAGATTATCTGACAGAAATGATCACGAATATAGGAGGAACTTGTTATTACTTAAACAAGAAATGGAAAATATAAAAGGTAAAATTACCATATAAACATTGGGGTTGGATAATGTTAATTTGAGAAGTCAAATATCAACCATTTAAAGTGAGGATGCAAGCTCATATTAGATGAAAAGTAACAACAATTGCAGGGTTAAAACATTTGCTATCTTCTATAGAACTGTACTAAGCTGCTAATGGCAACCACCAACTAGGATTATTTTACCAGTTTGGTATGCATAAAACAAAGTTTTTAAAAAAAGAAAAAAAAACTTGAAGACAATCAAAAGATTTAACAATATGGAAGAGTTTCCGGTGGTTTAAACCTTAAGGATGAGGAGGAACCCTAGCTTAATGAATAATGACGATTACATCTAAGATAGATTACGTCATAAATCTTTAGAAGCCTAGAGAAATTCAATCACTTATCCTCAAACTTTGGCTTAAGTAAAGACTTAAAACTTAAACCTTTATACAAAATGATAGACCATCTTTTTCCCTATTTATTTCTCTCTGACATATATAATATAATGCAAAGCAAGAAATTCTTTCATTGTTTTTTACATTAGAGTAAACTATCAAATTGGTCCTCCAAAGATTTTTTCACCAAATTAGTCCCTCAAAGATATAAAATGTAACCAAATTCGTCCTTATGTTGCCCATCAAATAAGTCCCCGAAGGACGAATTTGGTGACGTTTTATATCTTTGAGGGACTAATTTGATGAAAAAATCTTTAGAGGACTAATGTGGTGACACACTAATCTTTAGAAGACCAATTTGATAGTTTACTCCTTACTTTATGTATAACAAAACTTAAAATCACATATGAACAGATGAGTTTAAAAATATGGAAAGACATACATTTTGCCAATTCATTTGAGAACAAGTGCTGAGTGTCAGGTGTAATCCTGTGCAAAAACTCAACATAATCAGCTGAATGAAACTGGGCGAGCTCAACAGGATAAGCCTTGTGTGGGCGCTGCACCATACATAAAATAAATAAATAACTGGAGTAACATTAATTACAAAATCAGCCACACTAATAATGAACAATTTGGCAACAAAAACCCAAACATACAAATAAAAATGAAATAGCCGGCGTATGAAACTAACATAAATTTCCATTTTCTTGTGAAGCTCGTATGAGAGAACAAGATGATGAGTCATGCAAAGCCGGTGAGGCTTCATCGGATGGTTCGGCCCGAAGTAAACACTACCTACATCGCCTGCAATATGAAGTTTTTTAAGCAATCAAGTTCATGAAAAACATACAAATAAACACCGTCTAGGAAATTTAAAAAAATAAATAAAATAAACTAAACTAATGAGTATTAAGATTAAACAGCTCCAAACAGAACTTCAGTGCTATTAATTATGCTAATTTCCTTACCGAAAATCATGGAAATTTATAAAATAAATGGAAAACGATTCAAAGTGATAGCGAAAAATAAAAAATAAAAAATAAAAAAATTGCATAACTCAAAATTTCTCAGCGTTAAGTTTCCAAGACATGAAAAGCCTTATCAACTGAAATCTGAAATCTAAAACAGTTCTAAGCGCAAGTTCGATTCATTATTGTTCACTTCCATTGTAACCAAACGCACGCAGAAGTCAGCGTAACGAGCATAGGGACAAGGCTAGGGTTTCGATATGCAGGAGGAATAAACTAATCTAGGAATTAGAAGATCGCATCGATGCGAAGAGCATCAACGAGTTTCGCGAATTCAATTCCACCAAAGAGGAATAAGAGGGGGAAAAAAAGCGAAGGAATGCGATTTTGGAATAATCGATGTGGATAAAAGTTGAAGAAAGGAAAACGCACCGTCGTAGAAGTAGGCGATTCTGTCCTTGGAGCGCATCTTTTGGAAGTGAAAGTTGAAGAGTGACAGTGGGAATAGCGAAGGAGAAGATGGCTACGATGCCGGCAACGACATCATCACTCTCCTGAGCTTTCTTTCTTTCTGCTATGCTAATGCCATTTGAGCTTGCACTTTGGCTTTAGTTGGCTTCTCGTGTTGTGTTGTGTTGTGTATCTCTACCACGAGCAAACGTGAGGCCGCACGCTTCCCGCACCGGAAAACAAATTGTTATTTGCAAGTGGCAGAAGTTTGCCACTAACGCCAGAGGTCGCGTCGTTTGGTGTTTGGGCTGTGAAGTGGTCAGGCCTAATTGAATTGAATTTATTTAAATCGATTGTAAAAATTAAACACAAGTTTCATTAGGTATGAATTATATTTTATGAAATTTAAATATTTTATTAATATTTTTTAAAAATAAAGTTTCGAATTCGAATATTAATATAAAATTTAAATATTTTCAAAAAATAATATTTTTTATGTGCAAATAGTAATTACTATTAAATATTTAATAATTTAGTTAAAAATATAATATATTATTATTATTATAAAAAAGCTAAAGTAACATATTTTCCGATTCCGATCGGGTCAATAGAAAGATCCACGGATCCCCTATAAAGTTGTTCATCTTCACCAATCGAAAGACCTAGAGTATTAGAGAGCTTTTGTCTTCCATTTTCTCTGCCACAGCCCTCAAATCTCTATCGATATCGAGACCCGTGTCGCCTTCATTCAGAGTAAGCTGATAAGCTCCCACTCTCTATTCATGTTTTCAATCACCCACTTCTCCCAGATATCGTTCCTGCAATTTTTCTTTCCAATAATAATAATTATAATAAAATCTATAAACTTTGTCAAATTCCTGTGCTGGGAGCGTATCTTATCGTTGATACTGATGTTTATCTTTAGCCCAATTTCTGATCGTATTCAATTTGGTTTTCTCGCTTAAATCTAAATCATTTGTTGTTTTCCATATTCTCATTATTTTGATTTATTGTCAAATCGATGATCCATTTTGATCATAGTCTGATTTTTTTTTCTTGGGAATTCCCCATTTAGTGTTCTGTTGAATTATGAACAATGAAGTTAGCTGTTGTCTATAATTTGGTTCATTGGGTTTGGGTGCAAAATAACATTAGGGTAGTAGGAAGCTCTTGGAGTTGGAGGTGTTAATTCTGTTCATTTTCTTTTGGCACTGACCATAGTCGTTGCTTAGATAATAGGTGAATCATTAACACCTGCACTAGCTACAGTTTACAATATGCAGTGCTGTGTATGAGAAACTAACATGTGCCTTTTCCTTCTAGAAGGATATCTATCTGTTTGCAGCAATTTAGTTATGAAATATGCAGATTAGGATGTGTATTATTTATTAAATTCTGAACGAAACATCCTATTAGGCAAGAGACATCAGAGTGGAGAGGAGAATATAGCAACTAGTTTGTTACCGATATGTGGAAATCTACTTCATTGTGTAATGTATATGTAAAGCTTTTCTAATATGATACGTTGGATATTATCATATGAAATTGAAATTGTTTTTTCTGTATAAAGTATGTAAGTATTTTGTGTTTATGATATATCTTGTAGTTCACCTCCTAAAAATACCCACTTTGGTTTATATTAATCATGGTTGGGTCATTTAGGAGTTCAGTCGTTTGGTGCTTCATTTATATATTTATCATATTGTTCCTTTTCATCTTTGTTTTTCCCCCGCTTGTTTCATACCTGATTTGGCATTAGTTCAAGCATTTTTCTCAAATTTGTTGTGTTTCATTTCATTTCATGCCTTGTTTTCTTCTTCTTTCTTTTTTACCCCTTCTTTTATGTAGTTGGGAAAGCATTTATGAGATAATCATTGACCACATTGTGCAGGATGTCGGAAACACCCTTCAGACCACGACAGAAGCTTTTTGAGAAGCAAAAATATTTCCAGAGTATCCATAGGCACACATACTTGAAAGGGCCGTATGATAAGATTACCTCTGTTGCAATACCACTTGCTTTGGCAGCATCTTCAATTTTTATGATTGTAAGTTCGTAATCTGAATTCTTCATATGTCTTTGTTGACTTTGTCAGATTGAAGTTATTAGTGTGTCTCCAGCTCTACATTTGTTTCTAGTGGTATCTTATAAACACTGTTTTATGCCTTTCGTTCAGGGACGAGGGATCTATAATATGTCGCATGGAATAGGAAAGAAAGAATGACTTGGCAATTTCTGATTGAGGAAGTAGGTGTTTTGCCAGACAAACCTAACAGAACCTCCTCCATATGGACCAGTGATTTTCTTTGCATTTATGTTTGTTCTCTTAATAAAATTGCTTAGTAGCAGACTTTGAGCACCATTGGACGTTTATAACTTGAATGAAAATGGTTCTTTCGTTGTTTGATACAATCAATTGATGATTCAAACTGCAGGTTTTGGAATCTGGTCTAATACTTGCTCTGTGTTTACTGTATCTTCTAGTTTACTCTTATACTTGCTTTGCATGCGCTATACAAGCTCAACAGTTTTTCCTTTACTTTGTTAAACATTTCGATTTGCCCTCTGGCATGGTAGATGGACCAGTGGAATTGCCTGGCGTTGTTTCTTGTTTTGGTTTCAAATTTCTGATGTGCCATGGGCAACAGTGTTCCATGTCTTTCCAGTGGAAATGTATTTATTCTTAAATCATTGGAATCTTGTAATTCAACGCGTAAAATTAGTAATGCAAAAATACGTTTATTTATTGGTCAGAAAAGTACATTTGTTTATGGATAGTGTTAATATAAATTCAAATTTATGGTAAATTTTATACATGACAATATATTCACCGCTAGATTTTATAATATACATATATTTAAGATTTTAAATTATATTTTAAACAGTAGATATTCTGATGTATGTAGGGTCGGGAACTCTGATGTATATTCACCTATGAAGCGAAGACATGAATACGGGACACGATATGGATATAGATACGGGGATACATTAAATTTAAAAATTATAAGACATACATACGATATATATATATATATAATTTTAAAATTAAAAAAATTATAATTCATTAATATTATTATTATAAGCTTGAAGGTTTAAAATATTTTAATATATGTCATATGTGTTAATATTTATTATCTAATAAGTCTTTTTTAAAAAATATGAAACATAATTTCTATTGATATATTTTAAAAAATCTTCTAATAGAATTAATCATATATAAATATATGCGCATAAAAAAAATTAGAGGAATATTAGTGTGAGACAAATTTCGGTGACAACAAAGTAGACAACTTGGTACGAGTAGAAGTAGAAGGAACAGATGAAAACAGTGGTGTGTGAAAAGATAAAATTTAAAAGTTTAATAGTGACATGTGAAAACATAAAACTTAAAATACTAGTATGTGAAAATAGTGACTTGAGACGTTAATCATGTGACGTTAATCATGTGATTGGACTTAAGTGACTTATAGACTTACTAATTAAATGTTAGTCATAAAAATTAATTTTTTTTTAAAAAAATATTAATGAGTCGTGTTCAAGTTGTGTTTTAGTCGTGTCTGAGCGTATCCGAGCATGTCAGAGAAGTGTCTGAGCGTGTCTGAAATGTGTTCAAACTGAAAAAAAATAATTTTTTTAATCGAACATATTCGGATACACAGAACACGTATATCATACGAGTATCTTCATATGTCTGATATAAATATATATCCGACACGCGATCACACTTCATAATCAGTGTGTCCGTACTTCATAAATATTCACACTACTCTGTTTATAGTCCTCAAAAAGGTAGAAAAGTGCCACTTTGGGTTTGGAGTCTCGAGACTAATGGGAGGCAAGTAACCTATTTTTGGTCCATTACTTTTTCTGGGTCAAATTTTTTGGTCCCCAACCCACCTTCTGAATGTAGCCCCTTGAAACTATGGACTTACTGCCTCCTTTAATTGGACCCAATTCACCTGTCAATTTTCTGTAAATTTTGGGCTACAAGATGAAGAAATCGGAAACCTTTATTTGGAATATTAGAGAAAGCACTTTGTCGTTAAAGGAAGCAATTCGTTTGTTTGACAAAAAATACAAAGGAGATTAAAGCACGAACTAGTTTTTGTGAAGGCAAATACAATTTTTTTGCATATGCCTTTTATTTCTCATGGTGTTCTTTGATCATGTACTAAAGGATTGTTGCACTTGCACAACTAGCAAAAGGAGGATTCTTATTATCATCAGGCAAAGCAAAACTTTTACTGCCTCAATCCAGTAGAAATATGACATGTTGACCTAGTGACTAGGGAGCCTGTGCAACTCAAAGTCCAACAACATGACCTACCACCACCAGTTGGTACTGCTCCCTAAGTCGCAGCAGTTAGAGCACAGATGCTTGCAATGCTGTTGAATCAAGATTCAGATGCTTAGAACCTCATGGACAGTCAACACCCACAACCAAGAGTACGCCACCCACTCAGCTGGAAACTAATTTTTTGGGAAGGAGCATATAATATTCAAATGCCCACGATCAGCAAAATTTTTGCAGATCTTTGAATGGACACACCAGAGTTGACGCAGCTAGATTGGCTTTGAAGCTTTTCTGAGTATACATAAGAAAGTAGGGTTTTCTTGATAGATTCAAGAAACATATCCGAGTGTATAATAAGCTCAAAGAAAGATACTAAACTAATCTATAAAATTAACCTATGACGAATACCAATTAATAATCAAGGATCATATTTCAACCAGGAAATTCTTCACCATGAACTCTTTCATGTATTTACATGTGTTGTACTTGTCCCTACTTAAATCATTAAGGTTGTGTGTATTTGTCGAAGAAATTATAAAAAATCTCGGATATATTCCTTATGTTAACTCAAGAATAAGAGGGTGATCACATATAGTAAAATATTACCTTAAAAATGAATTAAGATTTTATGATAATGCTTTCTGTGGGAGACCAATTATTTGGAACACAAGCTGGAAGTCCTTTCTTATAGCGCCAAGCAGTGAGGATATCTGACTTTTCTGTTCTAGAACGCATTTTTGGGCTGGTCAGCCATATGGGTAATAATTTTTCATAAAGGCAACTAGCTGCTGCCAATTCTCCTACTCTGTCTTGTTTCCTAAGGCTCTCCCACATTCATGCTTTATGTAGGTGAGCCCTTTCTGTCCACTCCTCAACCAAAACTTCTGCTTCACGCACCTTTCTATCTTCAAGAAAGCACCTTATATAATTACGAATACTCCTTAGAAACTTTCAAACAAATTTACCTATATAAGTTTTCTAACTAAAAATGAATAAGGAATTTTCATATAAATGGTAAAAGGAGGATCTGATTCGATGGATTATGGTGGGGTGGCAGGTATATAACTATATATGTCTACGAAAAAAAGTTCTGGTCCATACCTAAAACTATTGATGCCCTGGTGAGAAGCAGTAGTTAGCTGAATTTGCCAATATACCAACTTAAGAAAATAGCTACCTAACAAAAGTAGACTTATCAAGATTCTTCACTAAGTTTTCAGATAATAAATAAAACGGAAAAGTGTAGGCAAAGACTTAACATTTATACACTCGGCGTATAACACCCTTCAAATCCAATACTAGAACTTTGATGGTGCTATAATCAAGTTGGTTTTTGAGTAAAGGTGGCAGGAAAAACACTAGGAAAGTATTTGTTCAGCGAATATAAATTCACTGTTAACTATATAATATACAATTTGTTAACTGTCATTTGGGCTTATTCTACAGTTTGTTAATAAAATAAGCTACTTGGTCTCGTACACTTAAAAGCCAGTCTTGTTTATAAGCACCTAGGGCAGGGGAAAGAGTGCTATCATTCCAAAGAAAAGAGAAAAAGAACAGATAAAACGGGAGAGAACTGGCAAGGGAGAGGAAAAGAGTGTCTTGGTTTGTGGTGCAGGAATGGCAACACCAAAGCAGTCATATGAGCAACAACAACAACCGAATGTGCAGCGAGTGAGGAACTCGGGGATGATTAACTCCAACCAGAGCCCAATAAGGGATGACAAGGAAGAGGAGATGTCAAGATCAGCTCTGGCAATGTTCCGAGCAAAGGAAGAAGAAATTGAGAGGAAAAAAATGGAGGTGAGGGATAAGGTTCATGCTTATCTGGGTCGAGTTGAGGAGGAAACAAAGCGCTTGGCTGAGATTAGAGAAGTAAGTCCAACAATACTGACTTTTTTTCCTTTGATGTTATTATTTGGCTTTCCTTATGCTTTCATGCTTTATTTGTTTTTTGATTTATGTATATATATTATATATACTAATGAATATAAACTTAAGATATGGGAAAAGGTATAGAATCTATACTAGGTTGAAAATTATGCATGTTATTCTGGTCAGAAAATTACGTTTCTTTTTTTGTTCTCTTACACCTTTTGAGCAAGAACTGCGGATAAGCAGAAATTCAAAGGCAATTCTTGAGTCATGTGTGCATTGTATTCGTTGTTTATACTTCTTCTTAAACAATTACTTATATTTGTGCCAGAAAAAACAATTACTTACATGTTTTAAATGTAAGAATTTTTCATCAATGTTAAATAGTAATTGCTTGAAAAACTGCATATCATGTTCTAGGAGCTTGAGGGTCTCACAGATCCGTTGAGGAAGGAAGTTGCAATAGTTCGAAAGAAGATAGACAATGTTAACAAAGAGTTAAAGCCACTGGGCCAAACCTGCCAGAGAAAGGTGGGTTTTCTAACTGTTTGCTAATTGTCGTTTGCTTTTGTCATTTCTAAAATATTTACTTCAAAGAAGCCATAGGATTTGTTCAAGGGGGCAAGGGGATCCCCATGTGTATTACTTACACAGCTTTTGATACAAACACTGCATAGAATTTAATCAATTAAACTTATTTGCTTTCTTGGCCCCATTTTGTCTCATCAGCTGGGAGGCAAGTGGACATGACTACTTTAGTGGTTAAGGTGATCATTCATAATAATTGTGTTTAAATGTCCACGTAGAAATGATAGAATAGGTTCAATGGGAGATTTCAAATTTCTCATGCGAGTTTCTTTTCCATCATTATTCCCAGAAAAAAAAAAAAGATTGAAGGGAAATATTTTAACTTGAATTTCTTTGTTTTCCTTTTTCTTTTTTTTTTCTTAATCATTTTTTGGGGTCAGGAGAGAGAATACAAGGAAGCCCTTGAAGCTTTCAATGAGAAAAACAGGGAAAAAGCTCAACTTGTTACAAAATTAATGGAGGTTAGAATTTTTTTTTTGTTGATTTGAGTGTTTGTACTCAAAATTTATAATTTTGGCTCCTAACATGTCTTTTTTCCCTCGGTATTCTGTAAACTTTGGATTAGCTGGTGACTGAAAGTGAGAGGTTGAGGATGAAGAAGCTGGAGGAGCTAAGCAAAAACGTAGATACCCTGCACTGAGATGCTAATAAAAGTGACCCTTTGGATTCAGTGTGTTGTAATTAGAATCAGTATCGTTTACTGTGGCATAATTTGTGATTTCATTGTATTTTGCTGACTAAATTAGGAAAGAATGTCCAGCAAAAGTGTGCTTTAGACACCTAAATTCTGATTACTACAAAAGTTCTTGTCATTTTATTTTGAGATGTGCTGATTCTGTCATCAAATGCAAATTGAATACTCGGAAAAGGCTAGTTAAACTAATCCATCCATTCAACTTACCTAATTGATGTCAGGAATACAAAAAGTTTACTATTTCTGGTGTACAAAGTTTACGTTCAAATGTTGAAAGAGTTGTGCTATTGCACACCATTTTGTACACACCACCACACAAGTTAAAATTTAAACTTAGTTAAACTTCCAGATCTTTTATACAGCACCTGATTTATAATTAAAGTATGTGGAAAAATTATATCTAATGTTAAAAGGAACTTTATGTGTTTCTCGTTTCTAAGTTTAAGTCCATAATGTTTAACACATGATTTTTCTTTTTATCTATTTAATTGTGACTCTTTTTCTATCGGTAAGAAATTGGTTCTTTAAATCTAGTGGACACATTAAAAGGAAACTAAATTGCAATATTTTTAAAACCAATTAAATTAGTAAAGTGAGTGGTTTATGGATCAATCGGTTCATCTAGTGATTAAATCATTAATATTATAATCATATAAGTTTTTTTTCTTTAAAAATATTAGTTAAAAAATTTAAATTAAAAATCAATCGATTCAATCGGCCGATTTATTGACTTTCATTAATTTTCTTGGATTTCTTACTAATTTTGAGCAGTTCAACCGTTTATCCAAATTTTTTGAATGAATTAAAATTGGTAGATGGACAGTTCACGATTTAGTTAGTCAAATTGAACCAATTTTAAAAATATTGTTAAATTGTCAATAAATCAACATTTTAAAATTATATAAATTAGATAAATACTCACGATGCAAGTGCTAATACAAAATAAATTTAATTTTAAGAACCTGTTATAACAATTGCTTTCCTCTAAATTATAAAAATTAGGATAATTGAGGGCAAGAAAAAAAAAGTAGGAAGTGTGATATAATATTTGTGTGGTCATGGAGAATTTCTTCTCATGTGTATTTTTCATATGATAAAATCATGTAAAAAGAAAAATAGACACAATTTTTTTTAAAAGAACTCCACTAGTGAAGCTATTTCAAAATATGTAGACCTTATTTAATGTATTTGTATTTATCTCTCTCTTTATTTATGCAATTGTGTGCGATATAAGACATGAAATCTAATTTTATTATTATAATGAGATATAATTTGAAAATCTTAAAATTAAAGGATTAAGAATGTTAAATGCAATCAAACAAAGGCATCTCATACAATGAGTAGCCAACATTTAGATAATAAATTCTTTTTCTTAAATCTATGAAGCTGATATAGGATTATAGGAAGTATGTTCTTAAAATTGTTCATGCTTAACATTAAAAACTTGAGATATTATAGAGACATATCAAGTGAGACAGTGAATTATTATTAATTATAAGAGGTCAAATGAGTTAATTTTGATTATTTAATTTAATATAAATGAAATTAAATTAACATTAAAATTTATTTAATAATCACATAATTATTTAAAAAATTATAATTTTATAATTATGATTAGGTGATAATTGGACTAATTTATACACACCTGAACTCACTTCTTTGTTACAGTGAAAGGTTGGATATGACAAGATGTATCCCATTTTTGAAAGGAAAAGGAGAAGGATTGAATAATTCTATTGTTTGGTATGACTTTAACAAATGAGATGAAAGAATTTGGAAGGATTTTGCACCTATGGATCCTACTATTTTTCATTCTCCTATTGGATGGGAGGGAAGTGATAGGGACGAGAAAATTTTTGGTAAACTTATCAAAATTTACATTCATTTTCATTTTTTTTTTTGTGAAAGTAAACAAAAAAAGGAAAGCTTTTATTTTTTTTGTTTTCATTTTCAACATATTCTGTTTCTTTTTTTTCCTTCCTTTCACAATGCCAAATAGATCCTAAAAAATTTATAAGATATTTCTAATAAACTGATTCCAATTAATTTTGATAATTAAGATTCATCGTATATTTTTACATTAGATGCTTGTAAGTTGCTAAACTAATCCATTGAATTAAAAATAGAATAATTAAATATGTTTTTAATTCCAAAAGTATAATATATATTTTTTGGTTATGATTTTTCTAAAAAATTTCTTTAATTTTTGTCCTTTTCATTTTTTTATAATTATAGTTTGTAAAAAAACAGCCATTAAATATTTACATGATAAATGAAGTCATTCACACATGATATTAGTGAATGAGACATCTATTTATTATGTAAAAAATTAATAGAGATTCACTAATAACATGATTAAAACTTAAAAAAAAAAAACACAGAAAGACCAAAATTAAAAAATAAACAAATTAAGGAGACCAAAATAAAAATATTTTATATTTTTATGTATAAAACATATATTGCAAAAATGAAAAGAGCTTCAACTAGTTATGAAGCCCGACTACATTAGCGACGGGAGAGAAGGTAGACTGATTCAGGGTACGATGGACAAGACTGTAACTTCAAACCCTAGCGACGGAGAACGAGGAGGAAAGAAGCCGAAGGTGGTGGTGATAACGGGCCCCACTGGTTCCGGAAAATCGAAGCTCGCCATTGATTTGGCCTCCCACTTCCCCATCGAAGTCATCAACGCCGATTCTATGCAGGTCTACCGTGGTCTCGATGTTCTCACCAACAAACTCCCTCTCTCTCACCAAAATGGTACCACCACACCCTACCCGCACCGCACCCCACCTCATTTTTTCCCCCGATCTCTTTCGGTTTCTGAAATTTCGTTCATTTGTTCCTTGTAGGAGTGCCGCATCATCTCTTGGGTACCGTTAGCCCGAACGTCGAATTCACAGCCAAAGCGTTTCGGGATTCTGCTATTCCCGTAAGTTCAAGCTCTTTTTTACTCGAGTTACGCTGATTGTGAAGTGAACAATGAATGAAGATTCATGCATTTTGTATTTAAATTTTTTTTTTTGGGATTAATTACTACTTATTATTTTAAATTTTAAATTTTCAGATTATCGATGACATATTGGCTCGCAACCACTTGCCTGTTATAGTTGGTGGTACAAATTACTATATCCAGGTGGGGATTTTGAAACTTTATGGGTAGCAATGTAGGGAATTGCTATGGTAACTCATAACGGTACTGGTACCCGAGTTGAGTTGTCACAACATTTGTTGGTTGCTGATTTTATTATAAATGTTTAAAAATTTACTAAATATAATCAAAAAGTAATAAATATTTGACAACCTGGGTACCGGTACCTTGAAAAAACTTTGAGTATCAGATAAATCCGGAGTAAAGTATTTATATGAATTCGTTGTGTCTCATATTCTTCATTTTGTGAAACTTACTTATAATTCATAGTAATGTACTTCCTTTAGTCCTAAAGGTGAACCCATTTATCTCATCCAAATTTATTATTGTTGACTTGAAAAAACATTTAATTTTAGATATTGAATTATATGATTGCATGTATGCTGTAGTACATGTTGCACCGTTTACATCTTGTTGAATTGGAGGGTTTTAGATAGGGAGGAAAAGAGAAAAAAAGAATACTCAAATAATAAGACTATATTGATATTGGTTTGATGATGATGTGATACAAAAAACAAACTCAATAATCCTATTTATACTAATTCTAGACTCCTAATTCTAATTAAATAAAGAAACAAATTAGGAAATATAATAAATAAGAAATAAATCCTAAGAGATCATTTATGATACTCTAAAATATTTTAAGATTTAATAAAGATATTTTTCAAATATTTTAACACTCCCCCTCAAGCTAAAGCTTCTTAAGCTTGAGCTTGTAACGATTAAATAATTTGATAGTGTGATAGTGACTGGGACGAACAGGGACGGTGGCTAGCAACTACTTTTGGGACGAAGATAGAGATGAGGCCAGTGCATCTGGACAGACAAAGATGGGGCCAATGCATCTAGACAGACGGAGATGGGGCCAGTGCATCTAGGACAAAGAATTGGGGCCAGAGCATCTAGGATAGAGCCGGACTGGTGTGAGTCATAACTAACATAAGTTACCATTAGAATGATCGTCGATGGGAAGAGAAGTCACCACTAATATGATTCATCTGTGGGAGAGAAGTCACCACCAGAATGATCGTCGGTGGGAAGAAAAGCCACTGGTATGATCCATTAGTGGGAAAAGAACGACATGACAAACACTGACATTGAAGTATATGTAGAGATGAGTTTATTCCCATTCTCCCGCTTAATGCTATGCTAGCATTAGAAAAGAACCAAACAGTAGCTAAAACCAGAGATAACCACCACAAAGAATGCCAATAAACAACAATCACACCAACTGTCTAAATGTCAAACATGACATAACATAGCCCAAGGAAGCCAAACGGTCACGTGGAAGTCAAAGATGGTGTGGTGAGGCAAACAAACGGCGGAGGTGCCCGGAAAGAGGGTGAAACAGCCATGGGTCATTATACAATGGCCAAAATAGAAACTCCTATACACCTTAACCCCTTTGAGCCCGTACGCAACAACCTATTGTGTAATTGGTTAAGGTGAAGACAAATCCAGATAAAGGACAGAGAGGCGAGTCTGGCGGTGAAGACGGAAGCATGAAGGGCGGCTAGACACGCCGCCATGCGTGGCTGGAAGGACGACACGTGGGGCGAGCAACAGATCTGCAAAATCGCACATGTGGGCGCATGGCTCGTTGGATTGGGCTGAAACTTTGGGGAATGGCCAAACAGGAGAAGACGAGGCTGATGGGAGGGTCGCCTGCCTGAAAAGTTTTCGGAAAGTGGTTGTTTGGTGGTGGACGATGGCTGACGGCAACAGACAACGGTGTTAGAGATGGATGCTGCTGAAAAGACGACATGGCAAAGGGAGATTGGCACTGCAAGTTGCATGTGAGAATGCGTGAGAGGTCGTATGGCAGCGTGGCTTCAGGAGCTGGTTGATAGAACACACTGGAGTTGATGATGGCGGCGATGAGGTGAAAAACTCATTGATAATGGTGAACCACGCAACGAGAGGCGGCTAATCGGAGTTCTAGATTTTTGGGAACTCGGCTACGAAATAGTAATACGACAGGTCACAGAGGATGATACTACTCTGATGCCATGTTGAATTAGAGGGTTTTAGGTAGGGAAGGAGGAAAAGAGAGAAAATGAATACTCAAAATATTAAGACTATATTGATATTGGTGTGATGATGATGTGATGCAAAAGACAAACTCAATAGTTCTATTTATATTAATTCTAGATTCCTAATCCTAATTAAATAAGGAAACAAATAGGAAATATAATAAATAAGAAATAAATCTTAAGAGATCTTCTATGATACTCTAAAATATTTCAAGATACAATAAAGATATTTTGAGATATTTTTCAGATGTTTTAACATATCTAATCATCTAAGTATGGGAACATTGTTGTCAATGTTATTTTCAGCCAACAAACACGGGCAAGATAACATCTAACAATGGGATTTGCAATTGTCAAGTAAAGTGGAGAGGGAGATTTTAGGGTTTATTTGATTAATGCTTGTGTACTTATGTGGCATTCTATTCTTACACTGGTTATGTATTTTCAAGGTGATGAGTTCTACATTTTATTTCTTATTTTGCTTGTCTGTTAACTTCTTCAGGCTCTTGTGAGTCCATTTCTTATGGATGATTCGGCTGAAGATATGAGTGAAAGCTGTTTGGGTGACCCACCTGGTACATTGCTATCTCTAAAATATATTTTCTGTTCAGTTCGTGTATACTTAGCATCTATTTTATTTGTAAATTTGTAGGTATCGCACGATCTGATGACAGTTGCATTGCTGAAAATGACAGCTCAAACGATAGTTATGACCTGCTTAAAGATATCGATCCAGTTGCTGCAAATAGAATCCATCCAAATAACCATAGAAAGGTCGGAGAGTAATATTATTATTATTTATTCTTCTAGAGACATATGCAAAGGGCCATCTTATTTATACTGTTACAGTAGAGGTTGAATGTTTAAATCATCTGTTTGGGGCTCAATTTAGTTAACACAGTTTGATATTGTGCCTTCATGCAACAATTCAGTGATGTTTTTCTGTTTATGTTATGTTTACCATGCTTGTACAGATATGTTCTTTTACGTAACTCAGAAATTTAAGGAAAAATTTTGAAGTTCTGGTGTGCTATACATCTATTAGAAGCAATATGCCCATTCATTTCATTTCTGAACTCTTAAATTTATATGAAATGGGGTGATGACACAGCTACATGTGTTTCTTTTTGGTTTCAGATAAATCAATATATTAGTTTGTACGCTCGCACTGGTGTTCTTCCTAGCAAAGTTTTTCAAGGGAAGGCAGCAGAGGTTTGTTATCTTCTGTGACATCCTTTGATTGATTGCAAATTCAATATAATATATTTTCCCTTAGTCCATCTATGCTTTGACATATCATGCTTTTCCTCTATTTATGATCTTGTTCTCCTTCTATGGACAATTGGTGTTGACATCAAGTGGATTACTTACTGACAAACTACAGAAATGGAAGAAGGATGTTCAATTGCTTATATGTTTTATTGCAATATGTCTTTTGATTCTCTTTTCTTTTCTTTTAAATAATATTTGGTCTTGTTTGTGGCAGGGCAGAAGTGGGGTCAAGTTGATAATTTAAGATATGATTGCTGTTTTATATGTGTGGATGCATCTCTCCCTGTACTGGACAGATATGTAGAGCAGAGGGTAGATTGCATGATGGATGCTGGATTACTCAATGAAGTCTATGACATTTACAATTTGAATGCAGATTATACTAGAGGTTTGCGGCAAGCCATTGGTGTCCGTGAATTTGAGCCTCTTCTTAGAACCTGTGCTGTTGAAGATATCTATATAAGAGAGAAGGAATTGGCTGAGGGGTCCAGCATAGAAAAGGGTGAGACATTCTTTGATGGTAATCTGAGGGAGTGGTTGAAATCTTCCTCTGATACTAAATCCATAATTCTTTTGGGAGAAGCAATTGAAAAAGTAAAGGTTAATACCCGGAGACTTGTTCGCCGTCAGGTAAAAAATAATTTGTCATTTGTTCTGTGACTTCCTTAAACTAGCATTCTTGACAGAAAACATTTCTTTTGGCCAGATATGCAAGGAAACTGAAAATTGGTCATTTTTTCTGATTAATCTTATCACATGTAATAGAAAATTACCTGTAAGATGATTCATCTGAATTCTGATATGAAAGCTTGAAATATCTTCTGTTCGTTTTGAAGAGCATTTAGTAAAATATCAAGGTTTCTTTGTTTTAGCTATAAAAGACTTCGTTTAGCGATTTTAGAGAGTTGCTATTAGTTTTTTTTTTGGGTGACATCCAAAATTAATTTTGTTGTCTCTTCTATAATGTAGCATATTGTCGCTAAAGACCATTTTAACTTGAAGAGAAAATAATATAATTGATCAAACATCAAATGATTCATTTATGACAATTTCTAAGCCCCTTTCACATTGAGTTACTGGAATTAGTACAGAATTTTGAAGTCTGAGATTGATATTATGAAAGCTTTGTTCATGACAGAAGAGGATGCTCAGTCGACTGCAAACACTGTTTGGTTGGAACATACACTATGTTGATTCCACGGAATCAATATCAAGTATGCTGTCTTAATCTTGTTCCTGTATTTTTTCTGTGCTTATTGTCATCAAATAACTTTTTCAAATATCCTGGATTATATTGATTTGGTTATTTTATGTTTTAGGCAAATCAGATGAAGTATGGACTGGCCAAGTGGTTGAATCTGCCATGAAGATAGTTAGATCTTTCCTGAGTGAGAATGAAAGCTTGTCATCCACCTTTGGGATGTCTAACGGTACTGGGATGAAAATAATCCAAAGGGACCTCTGGACTCAATACATATGCAAGGTCTGCTAGTTTTAGAATCCACTTGGCATGGGACTTCGGCCCCTATCATATCACAAAAATAACATCTGCATTGTCTTACTTGCTGACTACCTTTCAATCACACCTTTTTATTCCGGAAAAGGGGAAATGGGGTGATTCTTATGGCCAGTTCTACGTTGCAACACAATGCTTGATGCAATTCTGCGCCACAAATTGCAAACAATTCACTACAGAAAGATTTTAACTGAAAGCAGTTGTACTTTTGTAGTTTTTAAACTATTAAATTCAAGTTTAACTGAAAATTTACGTTTGGATGCCAACAATTATTCTAAATAAAATACACAATGGAATTTGTGATGCACTGATGCACAATGTACCTTGTGTGCTGCACTGGCACAATGGTGCTGTTGCACCCGTATTTGCCGATTCATATTCGTTTTCTAATGACCTTCCTATTGACAGGCCTGCGCAGATAGGGTGCTTAGAGGATTACATGAATGGGAACAACACAAACAAGGTCGGGGGCACCGGAAACGTATTTCTCGTCTCAAGAGCAAGGGGCAAAGTCTTGGTTTCGGGGAACAAAACCGGGAGTATTGTTGAGTGCAAATAGTAGAGATCTTGTAACTTGCAACCCACTTCAGTTATGATTTGTATGGGTAGGAGTACTACTATAAACGCCGTTTGGTGGACAAAACTGCGCTCAGCACGAATAGCTACTGCTTCAATTTGTTTCATAGATTCTGGCTAAGGTTCGAACTCGATTAGTCTTAAGGTAGCAAACCTCCGTAACATGGAGTGATTCGCGGGTTAGGTCAATTAGTAAGTTCATGGGTTTTGACTAAACTCAACTCAAAATGGGTTGTATTGGATTAGCAGCTTGAGTTGGGTTAAAAAACACTAACTTGAAAGATATAAGTTAAATAGTATGTTTGAAAAGTATCAATTTGCATAAATTTAATTCAACTCATTTAAGTAATTTTTTTTCTTTTATAAAAGTTTAGTCATGATGGTATTTTAAAGTACTTTTTCTTGACTTTTTCGTAGTGTTAATTAACTTTAGGTATAGGCATAATGTAATCAACTAAATACATATGAGAAACTTATAAGTATTTGACAAATTATTGTGATAAAAATTTAATAGATTGCTTGGATGACAGAGTATTTTGATAAAGTTTATAATAAAATGTATAATTATGTCAATTCATATATTATGTGATAACATTGATTTCAATTGAGTAATATGGTTTGTTGTTTATGATATTTGGAGCTCGGTAGTTAATTTTAATTTATTTAAGACTTATATTAATTTAGTAAAATTTGTTATATTTATTTAGCTTGTTTGTAATTTATTTTATTGATTTAAAATGGTTATGTAATTTTTAGTTTATTTTGGACATATTTTATTTTTAAATAAGACATGTTATATATAATGGATTAATAATTTTGTATTTTGGCTTTTATTTTAGTAAAAGAAATTTTAAAAAATGTATATCTGACTCAATGACTCAAAGATTTGAGGATTTGACTCAACTCAACTCATGTTTGAGTGGGTTGGGTGGAGGGAAAAATTTTTTTTTGACTGAATTCAACATACTTGTTAGATGAATGATGAGCGAGTCAAACTTAAAATGTGTTGGGTAATACACCCAACTCACCGATGGACACCTCTATTAGTAACTTAAGCAAACTTCTGGCTATGGTTGATATATTCCTAATAGAATAATACTTGATTTATTGTTTGATAATAGAATAATACTTGATTTATTGTTTGAATATATCTATATGGACAAATGGTTGATTTTATATGATTAATTTGTTTATTTCTTGATGTTGTAAAAAATCAGTATGAACTCAAGTCTATTACACAGTGGTTTTGATTATTGCTTTTAGATTATTTTAAAAGTTTTAAGAGATAAATAACCTTTTGCCTTAAATTAAATAACTTTTTTTAATTATTTTATATTTTTTGATAATTTAATATATAAAAATGATTCTTTTTATTTAATTCTAACAAAACCCTTTATCTTAAAATCAAATATAAATTAACATATTTAACATAAATTAATTTTTTTAACTATTTTTTTAAAAAAATTATCAACACAATTGATTTTTAACATACTTTTTTTAAACAGCTATTTCAAACACACTTAGTGGTGACGCCTAGTGGCTCACCACTAGTTCCAGTTGGCAGGAAATTTCCATTAAGAGTTACCAAAGTAAAAAGAAGGGTTAAATGTTATAATTCTAATAGGTCTTTTAAAGTAAATACTATATTTTTATTCATAAAAATAAGTAAATACTAAATAATATTTTTCGTAATTATTTATCTCTGACTTGACTAATTAATATGATTCTGAAAAATAATTAATGTCCTTTTAATATTTAAACATGATTCCCCTAGTTCAAATCTTGTAAAAAGTATTTGTTGATAAGGCCACTGTTGATAGAAATGCCTACAGGGTGAAATCCTAGTCAAAGATCGAAAAGACAAAAAATGATTCCCTTACTCTTGTTCCCGAACAATAGGTTTTTTATAATCTCAGAATGCTTTGACGTAAGGATTTTTTTTATTATTCCTTCTCAGTTATGGATTATTTATTTTAATTTAATAAATTTTATCCTTTTCTTATTTATATTTAAAACAATCAAATAATCGAATTGTATGAGTTTGGTTATTCTGAAAATGATCAAAATTACTCGTGTTATATTGATTATTTCAGAAAAAACCAAAAATCAAGGCTCATCTCTCTCTCTCTCTCTCTCTCTATAATAACCAAAAATTCACTAAAGAAAATAGTCAAATTGTATGTGTTTGATAATTTTGAGAATAACTGAAATTAATTTATAAATAACTAACAATTGTGAATGTGAGTATTTTAAAAATAATAACAAAAGCGGGGAGGTCAAATGTCTAAAGAAACAATAAGTAGTCCTTAACCTTGATTTCTTAAAACAAGGTTTCGAATTTAAATCCCAAGAAATTGTGAATTTAACAACATAGTTTTTGCGTTCTTACAGTCGAATAAGAATTAATTCCATTGATGGTTCAAATAGATTGAACATATAAAGATATTTCGTGGTCTAAAAAAAAGAAGAAGAAGCTAATTTGGAATTATAAATAAACCTATTTTTAATTATTTTGAAATTACAATCTTAATCATAATTCTCCCAATACAAAAACAGTGTCCTGTTCATGGACCACATACTGACATAAGTTATCGTATCCCGTATGGTTGATAAAAAGGATGGGTCTTCTTGCTTGTTGCAATGTGAACGAGGGACTTATCCAGTTTCTTTATGTGTTCCCATATAGTCCACAGTATAAGCAAGAATGGTATGAAATTGGACCGTCCGAATCCAATTCTCATCGGATCATTCATAAGTAAGTTCGGTTAGTGTCAAACAGTTAACCGATCTTGGGGCACATGTCCTATTCTGGGTCAACTAATGAACAGACCCATTCAGGAATGACATACTTGGGATAGTTTCAGTCTACCCGAACTGTGTCCAGTGGCCAAATCTGACTGATTTCAGCCCATGTGACCTCTTGGTCACGTGGTCCTTTTGCTTTAACGGTTATCTCTCGTTTGGTCATCAACATTCGAAAATGGTCGAAGACATTAAATAGCTTCAACGGTAAGAATCCAACAAACTAATCCTCCATTTTCTATATAAACAGTTTTGACAACTTAGATCGGGCATGTTCCATTATTTACCTTAACTCTAAGATCAATCATACTTTACAATTTATTCTCCGACCGACCTATCTCTTTGGACTTGCTATAGCTTCTTCAGAGGACCTTTAGTGAGTTCCCTGGTTATTGTTATAGGTCTCGGTTAGTGTCCGGAACATCTGGCACCCACTGTGGGGCTAGGTAAAACTTTCCTATGCCACACTCAAGCAACCTTTTTGACAGCAATTCATTTATCCGACCGACAATGGCAACCAACGAAAATAACTTTCCTAATGGAGTAAGCCCAAGAGGTTCTCAGCTTAATCATATGGAAATGCTCATACAGGCTATTGAGGACATAAATAGCCGAATTGATCGAATTGATCAGATGACTAACATGGGTCAACACAAAACAGAAACAGAAAGAGAGGAGGAAAGAGCATTTGAAGAAGATACTCGAAATAGAGAACTCCATCCTCGGCGACAGACAAATTATCCTCCACCCGTTGCTGATCATCCCTTCTCCGATTTTATTATATCGATTCCTTTATCGGATGGTTTCCGATTTCCGGCGATGGAACTTTACGATGAGATGACCAATCCATAAGAGCATCTTACCATGTTCAATTCCATGATGCTTCTGAACGGAGGATCTGATCCGATCAAATGCAGAGCTTTCCCAACGACATTAAAAAAATCTACTTTACTTTGGTTTTCGAGCCTTGAATCAGGTTCAATTTATGATTTTTCTAAGTTATCAGTTAAATTTCTTAATCATTTTTCTATAAGCAGGACACATCGGAAGACATCAGCTAGCCTTATCAATTTGAGGCAAGGCCGAGAGGAATCTCTCAAGGATTTCATGCAAAGGTTCGGGGAGAAGCAATTCAAATAAAGGACCTTAATCCCGCAGTATCCCTTCATGCCATCATGGCTGGCTTACGCCCGGGGCCGTTCGCAGATTCTCTAGCCAGGAAGCTGCCTTTGGATTTGGATGAGTTGAGAGACAGATCAAATGGATATATAAACATGGAGGAAATCGCCTTGGCCAGAAAACAAATAGAGCAACGTTTCTTTGAGCCGGAGACAACAAGAAGTAGGAGTAATCCACATATTTCAATCTGACTGATGTCTCAGGATCGATACCATGGAGGAAGACAGAACCAAAGGGGCAGACCAGTTTGGATGGATGATCGGGCTGATAGATTCAATCAGAATCCTCAGATGTTAACAGAAAGATTTCAGCCAGGTTTCGATAAATACACCCTGCTAAATACCCCGCAGGATCAAATATTTCAAGAAGTCTATAATACTGGCTTAATTCAGATTACTTTGAATACGGGAAAACAAAAAGTTTTGGCTAATATCGATAAGAGTAAGAGGTGCGAATTTCATAAGATGTATGAGCATTCAACTGAAGAATGCATTACATTGAAGGATAAGATTGAGTAACTTATCCGAGAAGGTCATCTTGAAAAGTACGTGTACCGACGCAGAAGTCAGAGTAGAGAGGCTAGAGAGGGAAATCAATCATAACCGAGGAGTAAGAGCCCAGGCAAAGCTATTGTCGTTGTCTCCTAATCTCGGGATCATGTGATTAGAGGAGTAACCGATTCTATAGCTGGAGGATTTGCAGGAGGAGGAAGGTCAAATTCATCTAAAAAAAGACGTCTCCGTGCTGTAATGTCGGTGAGTCATCCTTCACCATCTTAAATTCTGCGGCACGAGGATGGGTCGATTATTTCTTTTTCAAATAAGGACTTTGTGGGTCTGGATGAGAATCTTGATGATCTGATGATAATAGCAATTATTGCTAGAAATTTTCAATTAATAAGGGTTTTAGTCAATCAAGGAAGTTAGGCAAACATTCTCTACATGTCTACTCTCCGCAGATTGCAAATTTCGGAGGACGAATTAACCCCTTTCAATGGGTACTTGATTGGTTTCTCCAGAGAACAGGTAGATGTGAGAGGATACATTGAACTACGAACGACCTTCGAAATAGGTACATTTTTAAAAACGGTTCCTGTTAAATTTTTTGTTATTGATTATCATACCCTATATAATGTTATTCTTGGAAGGCCATCCTTTAATTCTCTGGGATCTGTAGTTTCAACTCGACATTTAACAATGAAGTCTCCTATATCCAAGAACAAGGTCGGAGTGGTTCATGCAGATCAAAAGGAAGCTAGGATTTGCTATAATGAAAGCTTAAAGCTGAAACCAAAGGAGGTAGCTGATTAATCCAAAGTTCCCAATAAACAACCAATTTATGTCAACAAGACCGAATTAGACCCGAGAAGTGATGAGCTGGATCGACCTCTACCAATTGAAGAACTGGAGACTATCTCTTTGGGACAAAAGCCTGGTCAGGTGACTCACATCGGGGCCAACTTACTAACAGATGTAAAATGTAAGTTGGAAGAATTATTGGTGAAGAATTCAAATTTATTTGCTTGGACTGCGGTAGACATACCGGGAATTGATCCAAAAGCTATTACACACAAGCTTTCATTAAATCAAAAAGTAAAACCTGTTGCGCAAAAGAAGAGAAAGCTCGGGTCTGAAAGGCAGAAGGCAGCAATAGAAGAAATGAAGAGACTTCTGGAAGCGGGCTTTATCAAGGAGGTGGATTATACTACATGGTTATCCAATGTAGTTATGGTCAAGAAGTCATCAGGCAAGTGGAGAATGTGTACGAACTTTACTGACCTCAACAAAGCATGTCCAAAAGACTCATACCCGTTACCCAGTATAAACCGATTAGTTGACGGGGCATCTGGATATCAATTTCTTAGTTTCATGGATGCCTGTTCGGGATATAACCATATTCAAATGTACTTTGAGGACGAAGAAAAAATAGTTTTTATCACTGATTTTGGAAACTTTTGTTACCGAGTCATAACGTTCGGCTTAAAAAATGCGGGGGCAACCTATCAACGGCTGATGAACAAAATTTTTTAGGAACAGATCGACAGGAACATCAAAGTTTATGTTGATGATATGATAGCCAAGACTCTGACTAGTGGTGATCACTATTCCGACCTCTCTGAAATTTTCGGCCAACTAAGGAAATATAACATGAGGTTGAATCTAGAAAAATGTGTATTTGAGGTGCAGGTTAGAAAATTCCTCGATTTTCTTCTCACCAACAGAGGAATTGAAGCCAATCCATAAAAATGCAAAGCCATAATAGAGATGAGAAACTCGACAACGATCAAAGAAGTGCAGAGACTAATAGGTAGAATTCCAGCTCTATCGAGATTCCTCTCAAAATCTGCTAATCGATCTCTACCATTTTTCCAATGCTTAAAAAAACCCAGACAATTTTAAATGGATCGAGGAATGTGAAAAAGGCCTTTGAGGATTTGAAGTATTTTCTCACCACACCACCAATCTTGACAAAACCTGATCAAGGTGATATTTGTTTCTTTACATTTTTGTTTCTGATAAAGCATTAAGTTTGGTTCTTGTGAAGGAAGATAGGAAGGACCAGTGTTCGGTTTACTTTATCAGTTGAGTATTACAAGGACTGGAAATTCAGTATCAAAAGATTGAGAAATTGGCTCTGGCACTCATAGTGATAGCAAGGTGGCTTCGACAGTATTTTCGAAGTCATCAGGTAGTCGTCAGAACCGATCAACCGATTAGGCAGATGCTTAGAAAGTCGGAACTAGTAGGATGTATGATTTCATGGTCAATCGAGCTGTCCGAATTCGATATTCAGTATCAACCTAGAGAACCGATCAAATCACAGGTACTATTTGATTTTTTGGTTGAATTATCTTCTCCTCCTTCACATGATTTAAGTAGCAACCTCTGGTACCTTTATGTAAATGGAGCCTCTAACGTAAAAGGAAGTGGGGTGGGAATCATATTGGAAGGACCAAACGAAATCCTGATTGAATGATGACCACATATTTTATACATTAATAAACTCTCATTTTTAGTCATTTACACTCTCTATATACTTAATTGATTGAGTTTGGTTATATTTTGTAAGTTTGGACTCAAATTGGACTTAATTGATTTTTTCAGCATTATTTGGGTCTTACATTATTTCTGTATTTTCACCATATCTTGAGTTCTAGATGTGTAAAAATTATGTATCTTACCTTGTAGGAAAGATAAGAGAGAGCTCTACAACATGAAGAGCTCTAGGTAAAATAAGGACATCTAGAGGAACTAACAGGGCTTGGAAGTCAAAATACGAGTTTTGTGATTGGAACTTGAACAATGTGCACTAATCAGAGCATAACTCGGGCTATAGGAACTTTCTTAGGCTGAAATTTGGATACTTGAAAGTTAAGACCCATATCTACAACTTTCATGAAGAACATAAGAGCTTATTCGAACAGATTGGAGGTGATATTGGGTTTGGAAGTAAAAACAAAGGTGCTGAAATTGGGCCTGAATAGTCTGCAGTAATTAGGTCATATCTTGGGTTGTAGGATGAATTTTTGGATGATCTTGGTAGTATTGGAAAGCTGAGACAAAATACTACAATTTTCATGAAGACCACGTTGCTTCATTCTAATAGCATCCATGAGATCAGCACTGAATGATTTTGGAGACAAAGAATCTCAATAATTTTTCACTCACCAACTCACCATTTGGCATTTTCCACTCATCCACCTACTCCCCACCTACTCTTAATCAGCCCCTATGTCATTTTGTATCCCTAATCCTCTATAAAAGGCACCATTGGCTGATCATTTGGTGTTCTTGGTTTTAGGCTTGGTTAGGAGAAATTATATTCATACTTGTTTATTGTTTTCCATTATTGTAATTTTCTCTTGTTTTAAATTGAAGCTATGTTCATCTTTCTCTTATTTTCTCTTTCTTTCTTCTTATCTATGAGTAACTAAATCTTCATCTTGCTTGGGTGAAAGAGTGAAACTCTTGGTAATGAAATAAGGTTAGATTATTCTATTTCTTGTGCTTAAATGATATATTATCAAATGGACATTATATGTGTTGTATTTTGTTTCCAATTAATTTAGAAACCTTCTTTGTATAATGGAGATCTTGATTTATTGTAGACAATGCATAGTGAATGCTTGAACTCATTTACAAATGTTGGTAGATAATTAAAGGAATCATAATATGATTGCATATATAATTGAACTTTGAATGTTATATTTTCCGATTGGAACCTCCGTTGTGTGTGGATGTCAATTGAGTTATAAAGAAAAATAATCTCACCTTTAATTTATTACCAAGAGTGGATCTCCTAACCCAAGCAAATTCTTAAATTTAATTGTGAACAAGTTTTATTATTTTTATTATTGTGACAAATCCTTTTTCTTACCTCAAATAATTTCTCTTCATCAATTCCCTATGGATCGACCTCGGACTCTCGAGAATTTATTACTTGAGACAACCTGCACTTGGGTTTGCATCATTAAATCCCGCATCATTGAACAATCTATGAAATTCAACTTCAGGGCGAGTAATAATTAGGTCGAGTATAAAGCTCTTATTGTCGGGCTTTTGTTGGCTGCCGAAATGGGAGCAACCCGACTGATCGCTAAGTTAGATTCTCAGTTAGTAGTCGGACAGGTCAGCGGTAATTTTCAAACAAAAATCCTCAACTGACCAAATATTTGATGAAGGTGCAGGATGCGATTAAGAAGTTCGAGTAGTTTGAAATCTTACACATCCCGAAGGACTAGAATGCTCATGTCGATCTATTATCTAAATTAGCTAGTACCAAAGGATTAAGAAACAATAGATCAGTTATTCATAAAGTAAAAGAAAATCCTAATGTCAAAATAGATGAATCTTATGTTGTTTCCAATTATTCAAATTCTTGGATGACTCCAATCATTAAGTTCTTACAAAACAGGGAACTACCGACTGACAGTACAAAAGCAAAAAAGTTGAAGAAATCAGCTAGTTACTACACATTGATCGGGGTCAACTATTCAAAAGATGATTTACTTTGTCTCTCTTAAAGTGTATAGGACAAGATCGATCATGGAAGAAGTCCATGAAGGAGTATGTGGCAGTCATATTAGAGGTTGATCTTTGGCCGAAAAGGTCTTAAGGGTTGGACTTTATTGACCAACAATAAAGGCAGATTGTTTAAATTACGTCCAAAAATGTGATAAATGTCAGAAATTTGCTAGTTTACATAAAGCCCCTCCAAAAGAACTTCATAGCCTAGACACCCCGTGGCCCTTTTGCAGATGGGGAGTTGATTTGTTGGGCCTTTTTCCAGTTGCAGTCAGGCAGTTGAAGTACATCGTAGTTGCAATTGACTACTTCACAAAATGGATCGAGGTCGAGCCCCTTTCTAGCATAACATCAGAAAAGATTAAGAGGTTTGTTTGGAAAAACATTATTTGTCATTTTGGATTACCATTTATTATTGTATATGATAACGGAACGCAGTTTACTGACAAAAAGTTCTGAGAATTTTGTTTTAAAAATAGAATTAAATAGGTATTTACGTCGGTCGAGCATCCTCAGACCAATAGACTAGCAGAAACAGCAAATAAGGTCATCCTGAATGGCCTAAAGAAGAGATTAGACCATGCTAAAAGTATTTGGCCAGAAGAATTACCAAATGTTCTTTGGGCCTATCACACTACACCACGGTCAACCACTCAAGAAACACTTTTCCGACTGACCTTTGGTGCGAAAGCTATGATTTCGGTAGAGGTCGGAGAGCCGAGCTTTAGAAGGATCACTTTTGCTGAAGAATCTAACTAGGAAATGAGGAAGACCGATCTTGACCTCCTAGAAGAAGAAAGGGAGGTCACTCATATTCGAGAAGACGCAATCAAAGAAAGAGTAACTTGGAAATATAATCGGATTGTTGTACAGAAAATAGAAGATTCTAGAAAGGCGCATGGCAAGGGTAAGTTGTCGGCTAACTGGGAAGGCCCCCGAATATTGAAAGTGATCGGCGGTGGAGCATATAAAATTGGAGATCTTTCTGGAAAAAATTCTTCCCAAAGCATAGAACGTGACTTCTTTACGACAATATTTTAGTTAAGTTCTTTATGTATCCGAATTGGATGATGCATTCTTTTTTGTATTTTTGTATCATATCGGAGTTAGGATGATGTACTTTTTTTCCTTACCAAGATTTTTTTCCCATGGGATTTTACCTGAAAGGTTTTAATAAGGCACATCTTATTTCTGTTTTTATGTTATTTTCTAGATTACATATATTTAATTTTAAAAATTATTGATTCTCAAGAGCCAAGTTAATCGATCAATGGTATGTAATCGGTCAATGCCTGCACAAAGCTGATGAATGGCTCCGAGCCAAGTTAACCGACCGATGTTATGTAACTAGTCAATGCCAGCAAAAAGCTGATGATTGGGCCTGAGCCAAGTTAACCAACCGACTGATGGTATGTAACCGGTCGATGCCAGCACAAAGTTGATAAATGGCCTCGAGCCAAGTTAACCGACCAATGGTATATACAGTCAATGCCAGCAAAAGCTGATGATTGGTCCTGAGCCAAGTTAACCAACTGATCGTTGGTATGTAATCGGTTGATGCTAGCATAAAGCTGATGAATGGCCTCGAGCCAAGTTAACCGACCAATGGTATGTAAGCGGTCGATGCCAGCATTATGCTGATGAATGCCAAACAAGTTTGAATGCCATTTTTTTTTAAAAAAAATATGATCATTCAATATCTTAGTCGATTTTTGGTGATCACATGATTTTAGTCGTCAAATTTTAAACGGATACTAACAAAATCGGCTATTAAACACATAATTAAATGCTCTTAGTCATCAAAATTTTAAACGAATACCGACTCAATAATCTAGCCTGAAATCAGCTCTTAAGCACGTTCATTGCTCAGTCGTTTGGTTTGTCAAAATTTTAAATCGGGTACTAATTTACAATTTGAGAAATTTTTCATTCACTTTCTGACCAACAAAAGGTAATTCTTGATATCTGGTCAATAAAAGGCTATGAAAGCATTACAAAATGACTATTACTTAAAACAAGAATTATAATTTTTTCTTCAGCTTGTTTTTTCTTCAGCTTCTTCTTTTTCTAGAGGATCAACAATAAGGCCATCAACTATGCCTTTAAAGGGACCAAGCTTTCCCAGACAGTCGTCAAAAATTCCATCAGGATTTAAAAGTTTAGCTTGTTGAAGACCAGATTCGAAGCCGACGATTCTCTATTCGGTAACTTCTTCCTTCAAACTCAAAAGTTCGACCTTCAAGAGATCTTTCGAGCTCAGAGTCTCTTGCAAAACATGGTCAACCTCGACTTTTTGTGTCTTAGCATCTTCTTTTGATTACTTGAGATCCTCTTCAATTTCTCTTTTCTCGTTCTCTAACGATTTCACTGAAGCTTCGAGGCTATCAACACAATTCGATTTTTGTTTCAGAGCCTCAATTTCTTTTTTTAGATTGGATAATTCGGCCTAGTATGCTTTTTAAGACTTTTTAAATTCCGCTTTGTAGAGTTTGTTGCACAACGACAACCTCTTCTTTGTATCTTCTAACTCATGCTCAACAGATCTGATTACGCTGGTTAGTAGAAGTGACTGGTACATAAAAAAAATTCTTAATTAAACCAAATTAACATGAAACATGTTAATTAGGTAATTTAGTTAAGGTGGTCGTCTTCACACATATATTAATTTATTTCTCCTGCACAAAAAAATATATTTCTCCACTTAAAGTAAGCATTAAGGAACACACCATTCGCACTTTCGAATACTTTAACACAAGTCATTATAACTAATCACTTAAAGTTAATTAAACGAATATGTCAGTTAATAATCATTGACTTAAGTTTGACTTTCACTTTCTTAATAAAGATTGGCTAAAAATCTACTTCCGTCTCTCACATTTCAAGAAAGCTTTGATTTGGTCTTATAAATTTTATTTTGGTCCTATTCATATCTTAAATATTACTTTTTTGTTTTAATGTCATCCTTTCGCTTGATGCCATCCAAATTACCAGGGACAAAGTTTGACATAGATATCATGTGTTTGTTTTGAGACCAAATTGAAACTTTAGTGAACGTGAGGAACATAAATAAAATTTTAGCCTAACATAAACATGTCATTTTCATCCCTAAATTTTAGGGTTGCAGAGATTAATCTCATCTATTCCAAGTTTTTTTAGTTTGAAACTCTCCAAGCAATTTAAATTACTTCAATGGCAGTGAAAATCTAAAGTCAACCCAAACTCAAATAGCAAATATGACAAACTCAATTTTTCCCATTTTCTCACAAATCCTATAAATTGAACCAACGTCAAAACTCAAAACCAACAAAAACACAAAACTCTTTAGGAATCATGAAAACGTAACCACAACATCTATGTGGAAGCAAAGGGTTTTGTGGGTGATGTCTTGTGTGATTTGGGCTCTACTTAATTGTGGAAGTTGGAGGTTTGGAACCTCAATGATGGTTAGACATTTAGATCTTCGTAGCTGGACAGTGGTTACGACTGCGAGTTTGAGTGGAGGAACGACGAAGGGTCTAACTGTGGTGGTCTATGGCATATTGAAATTGCAAGGGTTTTATATAGGTGCTTTGGTTAACTTTGGTGTCAAATAAGGGTTGAGGTCGCATAATGAGTTACGGTAGTCGAAGGAAAGGTAAGGATGATGGACGATAGTAAATAGAGTGACTCGATTTGGCTTTGAGAGATTGTGAAAGTCACTGCTTTGGCGTGAATAGTGTGGAACAAAGGGCATTTGACTTTGGTAGAAGAATGGTGACTGGATTATACATTTTTGTGATGGCAAAGAAAGGAACTTGGTTGTTGATGGTGATAGTTTTTGTTTGACGATAGTGTTGGGAGCAAAATTACAGGGGTGGGTGGTGGTAGTTCTACAACCCTAAAATTTAGTGAAAAAGAATAATTTGGAGAAGATAACATGTTTATGTTATGTTTAAACCACATTTACATCTCTCACGCTTTATAAAAGTTTTTGGTTTGGATCCTGTAAGGCATCAGGGGCCAGATTGAAGAGAAAAGAAAACCAATAGAAGAGAACTTAGATGAGAACTGAAAACAGAATTGGAAAGTGTAAACTGTATTCGTACTTATTCATTATGCAATACATTGTTTATACACTCATTCTGTTTCTAACTAAAATTTAACTGTCTAGCTTAGTTGGTATAACAAATGACTAACTGTGCATAACTATTAACTAACTGAATCTCATCCTTTCTTTCATACATCCCCCCTCAAACTCAGCAGTTGAAGGGGTTTAACTCTGAGTTTGTCTCGAAATGTTGTGAATAATGAGCTGGAAATAGCCTTGGTTAGTATATCAACAACTTGTTCATCTGCTGGTATATGACTCACTTGAAGCTTGTTAGACATGACCTGATCTCGAACAAAATGGAGATCAATTTCAAAGTGCTTAGTGCGAGAGTGAAGAATTGGATTAGAAGCTAAGAGCACAACACTAAGATTATCACAATAGACCTTGGGAGGATGAGGCAAAGGTAGCATGAGTTCATGCATCAAGGCCGGTAACTAGAGAAGTTTTGTAGCCAAAGCAGCAAGGCTTCGATATTCTGCCTCTGTGCTGCTGCGAGATACTGCATGTTGTTTCTTGCTAGACCAGGATATTAGATTTTGCCCAAAGTAAACACAATATCCACTAGTAGACTTTTTGTCATCGGGGTAAGACCCCCAGTCTGAATCAGTGAAACCACAGAGGGCTAGATGAGATGATTTTTGAAGAGATAAGCCATACGAAATAGTACCATGGAGATATCTTAATATCCGTTTAACTGCTTTCCAGTGATGATCCATGGGAGACTGCATAAATTGGCAGACCTTCACTGAGAAAGAAATTTCAAGTCTAGTTACTGTTATATACTGTAAACTACCCACAATTGATCTATAAAAACTAGGATCTAAAAATAAGGTGTCACCTGAAGCAGAAAACTTAAGATGGGCAGTCATTGGAGTGGAGAAAGGCTTACACTCAAGCATATTAGCTTTGGTTAACAGATCAGTGATGTATTTGGTTTGAGAGAAATGCAAACCACTAGTTGCAGTTATGTTCACTGCAATACCAAGAAAATAAAGCAATTGCCCCAAATCCTTTAGAGCAAATGTGGAATTGAAAGAGCTAATCAGAGACAGGATTTCAGATTGAGAAGAACCAGTAACTAAAATATTATCAACATAGACTACAATGAAAATAGTATAGGTAGAAGAAAATTTGGTGAAGAGAGATACATCTGATCGTGTATCAGTAAATCCAAGAGAACATAATGCAGCAGAAAGTTTGTGAAACCAAACTCTAGGGGCTTGCTTAAGACCATATGGAGCTTTATGAAGCTTACATACTAAATGAGAATTGCCAAGCACAAAGCCTTGAGGTTGTTGTATATAAACTTCATCTTGTAGGTCCCCATTCAAAAAGGCATTGTTGATATCGAATTGATGGATAGGCAGATCCTTAGCTAAAGCCATAGTGAGAATCAACCTTATTGTGGTAGGTTTGACTATTGGGTTAAATGTCTCAATGAAGTCAAAACCAGGTCTTTGATTAAAACATTTGGCAACCAATCTTGCCTTATATTTGTCTATAGAGCCATCGGGCTTGTATTTTACCCGAAATAGCTACTTACTGCCAATGGCAGTTCTATTTGAAGGAAGTTCAACTAAAGACCATGTATTGTTTTTCATCAAGGCATGGTATTCATCAGCCATAGCTTGCTGCCAATATGGTTGAGTAAGAGCTTGAGACACTGCAGTTGGTTCTAAGGTAGCAAAAAAGACTTTTGGCTTATAAACACCAGCCTTGGTCCTGGTTACTATAGGATGAGCATTCTGAATAATAGGAGCAGCAACTGAGGATGATGGTGATGAGTCTGAATATTCTTGATGTGCATCAATATGTATTATGAAAGCAATACCCTGCTGAGAAATAGAAACCTGCTCATGAGACGTGTTAGGCATAGAAATATAATCTAGAGTAGGATGAGGACAAGAATGGCTGAGTGCAGGTAGGGCACCTGATGACAACAAAGGAAAAGAAGGAACTGGAACAACAGAGAAAGATGAATGGGACTGTGATAAAGAAAAAGAATTGGAAGAAGACTTAAATGGAAAAAGTGATTCATCAAACACAATATGAGAAGTGAAGTAAACTTTTCCAGAAGAAGATAAACACTTGAATCCTTTATATGAGGGAGCAAAGCCTAAAAATAGACACTGAACAGACCTAAAATCCATTTTGAACCTATTATAAGGTCTAATGAATGGATAACATGCATATCCAAAGACCTTGAAATCATGATATGAGGGTTGCTTTTGAAATAAGGTCTCAAAGGGGGACAAATTAGATAGCACTGGAGTTGGCAGAGCATTTATGATAGAAACAACATGTAAGAAAACATCTCCCCAGAATTTCAGTGGAAGGAAGGAAGCAACAAGCAATGTTAATCCCATTTCAGTAACATACCTATGTTTTCTTTGTACACTACCATTCTATTGGTGTACATGAAGACAATTAAATGATGGATAATACCATGAGATTGCAGGTATTTAGAAAAAAAACCAGAAATTCTTTTGCATTATCAGTTTGTAGAGTTTTTAGTTTAGCACCTAGTTGTAGCTCAGTCATTTGCTTAAATTGAAGAAAGAAAGAGAATGCTTGAGACTTGGGATACATCAAATAAATCCAGGAGTATCTAGAATAGGCATCAACAAACAAAATATAGTATCTAGCATCATTCAAAGCATTTACAGGAGCTGGTCCTCATATGTCAATGTACACTAGTTATAAATGAGTTGTGTATACAGAAGATGAACTAGAAAAGGGCTGCTAATGAGATTTCCTCATACAACAAGCCTCACAAACATTTTGTAATTGAGATTTAAAAATAGAAAAGGAAAAATTACAAGACTTCAACACTTGAGTCACAACTTGAGAAGATGCATGACCAAGTCTTGAATGCCAAAGTGAAAAGTCAACGGCTGAGGATGCTAAAGCAACATTCGACAGCACTGATGAAGAGGACTCTGTGAGTTGAAACTTGGAAAAACATATAAACCATTTCTAAGGGTGCCTTGGAGTAATGTCTCCTTGGTATCTTGAGATTTAACAAGACATGCATTTGAATGGAATTCAAAAAAGATATATTATCTTTAGCAAATTAAACAACACTCAATAAGTTTTTGGTAATTGTGGGAATATGTAAAAGATTATTTAAAGCAAAAGAATTTTGAATAGAATCAGATTGAGAATTAGACTTAAAACTAAAGTGCCCAACATGCGAAATAGACAAACCTGCACCATTTCCTACGAAAACCTTTTCTTCACCATTATAGTCTACTTTATGTTATAGATTAAACAAATCTGGTGTAAGGTGATGAGTGGCTCCTGAATCAGGATACCATATTGAATTACACAAAGTTGAGGGAGTGGCTAGCATAGCAACAACCATAGAGGAGTTATCACCAGAAAAACCATGAATAGGACCTTGTGTCATCATTGCATTGACAAAAGAATTATTAATTCCCAGACTTTTGAAATTTTGATAGGGCTGTGAACCTATAAAGGATTGATTAAACCTGAACCAACAATTTGCAGCAGTGTGACCAGTCTCTTTGCATAACTGACACTGAGGCTTTTCACCAAAAACAAATCTTTATCCTCTACCAAACCTGCCTCTAAAATTTTGTTGACTCCTAATGATAATCATATATTTTATACATTAATAAACCCTCATTTTTAGTCATTTACACTCTTCATGTACTTAATTGATTAAGTCTGGTTATTTTTGTAAGATTGGACTCAAATTGGACTTCATTGATTTTTTCAGCATTATTTGGGTCTTACACTATTTCTGTATTTTAGACATATCTTGAGTTTTAGATGTCTAGAAATTATAAATTTTACCTTGTAGGAAATTTAAGAAAAAGCTCTACAACTTTCATGAAGAACTCCAGGTAAAATATGGATATCTAGAAGAGCTAAATGGGCTTGAAAGACAGAACATGAGTTTTGTGTCTGGAACCGAAATAATGTACAGTAATCAGAGCATAACTCGGGCTGTAAGAATTATCTTGGGCTGAAATTTGGACATTTGAAAGTAAAGACCCAGATCTACAACTTTTATGAGAACACAAGAGTTCATTCGGACAGCTTGGAGGTGATATTGGGTCTGGAAGTCAAAACAGAGGTGCTGAAACTGGGCCTAAACAGTCTGCAGTAATTAGGCCATATCTCTGGCTGCAATTGATAAAATGAGCTGCAATTTAGACATCTGAAAGTTAAGATCCAGATCTACAACTTTCATAAAGATAACTTTTCTATTTGATGACGAAATCTATGAGTTAAGCAATGAATGATTTCGGAGACAAGAAATCTCAATAATTTTTCACTCTTATCCTCACCATTTGACATTTTCCACTCATTCATCCATTCATCCACCTACTCTTAATCAACCTCTTTGTCATTTTGTATCCTTAATCCTCTTCTAAAGGTACCATTGGCTGATCATTTAGGGCACTTGGGGTTAGGCTTAGTTTTTAGAAGTTATGATTATGCTTGTTTATTGTTTTCCTTTGTTGTAATTTTCTCTTGCTCTAAATTGAAGCTATGTTCATCTTTCTTTTCTCTCTTTCTTTCTTCTTATCTATGAGTAACTAAATCTTCATCTTGCTTGAGTGAAAGAGTGAAGCTCTTGGTAATGAAATAAGGTTAGATTATTCTATTTCTTGTGCTTAAAAGATATATTATTAAATGGACATTATATGTGTTGTATTTTGTTTCCAATTAATTTAGAAACCTTCTTTGTATAATGGAGATCTTGATTTATTGTAGACAATAGGATTAGCACAGTGAATGCTTGAACTCATTTACAAATGTTGGTAGATAATTAAAGAAATTATAATATGATTGCATATATAATTAAACTTTGAATGTTATATTTTCCGATTAGAACCTCCGTTGTGTGTGGATTTCAATTGAGTTATAAAGAGAAATAATTTTGCCTTTAATTTATTACCAAGAGTGGATCTTCTAACCCAAGCAAGTTCTTAAATTCATTTGTGAACATCTTCTATTACTTTTGGTGTTGTGACAAATCCTTTCCTACCTCAATTCATTTTTCTTCATCAATTCCTTGTGGATCGACCTCGGACTCCCGAGAAATTTGCTACTTGAGACAACTTGTACTTGAGTTTGTATCCTGAAATCCCGTAGTCAAGTTTTTGGCGCCATTACCGGGGACTTGATTTGAAGTTTTAATTTATTGAGGTTCTTTTTCTTTAATAAAATCTATTCTCTCTTCTCCCTTATCGGAGCAAAAGATCGGCTTGTCGATCCTTCGGTTTCTTTACTAACTTTCTAACTATCTAACTTACTAACCTACTAACTTGTCAACATACTAACTTTCTAACTTTTATATTTCTGTCATTTATTTTTTGCCTACTAACTTTTATTTTAGGTCATTTATTTTTTGCTTACTAACTTTTTAATTTCTTTACTCTAACTTTTAATTTCTACTCTCTAACTTTTTAATTTCATTTATTTATTATTGCTTTCTAACATAACAAAATAATCTTTCTTCTTCTTTCTCTTTCGCCGCTCTGTGGGGCTCTGCTTCTCTCCGATTTTCATATTTTAAATTTATTTTCTACAATTTACTTTCCATAATTTATTTCCGTACTTTATTTTCTATTTTATTTTTAACTTTTTATTTGTTAATAGTTATTGGGTGGTTAGTTTATACCAAATCCTTGTTAATATTTAATGGTGGGTTATACCACCATCTTGTACATTATTTTTGTTTATTTATTTTAAGTTATTTATGTATTTATGCTTAATTGGTATCATGATTTAAATTCTGGTCGTTTAGTTAAAATTAATCTTGGTACTTTATATATTGATTTGTTTGAATCACAATCACACATAATTGACACAATGGCTGACAATGAAAGTGTACATGATGAACATGAAAATCAATTGTTGCGAACCATGCGTGAATATTTGCAACTACCTCGAAATTCTAGTCTATCATGTTTTATCTTTCCACTCAATGCCAACAATTTTAGATTTAAGCCAGGTATGTTTTCTTTACTTCCTAATTTTTATGGTTTAGAGTCTGAAAGCCCATATTTACATCTGAAAGAATTTGAGGAAGTATGCATTGCTTTTAATGACCAAAATTGCACTTAAGAGATTGTTAAGCTTAAATTGTTTCCTTTTTCTTTAAAAGATAAAGCAAAATCTTGGCTTAACACTTTGAAACCAAGATCAACTGGCACATGGCAAGAAATGCAAGGTGAGTTCTTAAAGAAATTTTTTCCAACACATTAAACCAATGCTATGAAAAGACACATCCAAAATTTTTCTCAAAATTCAAATGAGGCATATTTTCAATGTTGGGAACTATTTAAAGATTTGTTAAATTCTTACCCACATCATGGTTTTGAAAAATGGCGCACTATAAGCTTCTTTTATGAAGGTTTAATACCTGAAACTAAACAATTTGTGGAAACAATATGCAATGGTGAGTTTCTTGATAAAGAACCTGATGAAGCTTTAGACTATTTGAACCAGTTGGCTGAAAATTCTCAATCTTGGCATAGTACTAACACTTCTGAAAATTCAATTAGATCTAATCTTGCAAGTGCTAATAAAGGAAAATATCAACTTAGTCAAGAGGAAGATCTAAATGCTAGATTTGCCAGTTTGGCTAGAAAGGTTGAAGCCATGGAATTAAGAAGAGCAAAAGAAATCAAATCTGTGCAAAATGAAGAAATTTGTGGCATTTGTGATGACTTAGGACACTCAACACATGAATGTCCTAACATTCCTATTTTTAAATAAGTTGTACATGAGCAAGTAAATGCAATGAATAATTTTAAAAAGTTATTTACTTCTTCTTTTTCAGATACATATAATCCAGGATGGAGAAATCACCCGAACTTCAGCTGGAGGAATAATAATTAGTCACAATTCGTGCAACCACTACCTCCTCAAGCACAACAAGACTCTTAAAATTCTCAAGGATATGCACCTTATGTCCCACTATATAGGAAAAACCTTGAAGAAATAATGCATGCATTCATAGAAAAGCAAGAGGCCATTAATAAACAAAACAATCAAACCATGAATGACATAAAAGACACTTTTACTAAACTTTCTTCTGCACTCACCATTCACGAGAAAGGAAAATTTCCTTCTCAACCTCAACCAAATCCCAAGGGTCAACAGTCTAAATGAGGAGAGTTCAGAAAACCAACAAATGGACTAAGTCAAGTTAGTGATAACTCTTAGGAGTGGAAAGATTGTTGAAAAACAAACCCCGAATCTTGTGAGAAAGAAAATGAACCAATTCCCCAAGAAAATGAAGAAGTTGACCAAAAGGCGACCAAACTCTCGCCTTCACCCCCATTTCCTCAAGCATTGAATAATCCAAAGAAATTGGACCACCACACTGAAATTTTTTAAATTTTGAAACAAGTGAAGATCAATATTCCTCTGTTAGATGCTATCAAACAGATTCTTTCTTATGCCAAATATATGAAGGACTTGTGCACTGTTAAAAGGAAATTAAATGTGAAAAAGAAAGCATTTTTGCCTGAACAGGTAAGCTCCATTCTTCAAAATAATAATGCGTTGAAATATAAAGACCCTGATTGTCCTACAGTTTCATGCATTATTGGAGAACCTAAAATTGAAAAAGCTTTACTTGATCTTGGTGCTAGTGTCAATTTGCTTCCATATTCAGTTTATCAGCAACTTAACTTATGTGAGTTAAAACCAACTTCTGTAACTCTTTTACTTGCAGATAGATCAATTAAAATTCCAAGAGGAATAGTGGAAGATGTGTTAGTTCAAGTTGATAAATTCATATATCCTGTGAATTTTATTATCTTAGATACTGAACCTATAGTTGATAGTTACAAGTCAATTCCTGTTATTTTAGGCCGTCCATTTTTAGCAACATCTAATGCTTTGATAAATTGCAGAAATGAAGTGGTGAAGCTAACATTTGGAAACATGACATTGGAGCTCAATGTTTTTAACATGTGCAAGCAACCACAGGAAGTCCTTGATGAAAAGGAGGAAGTTGAAGGAATTGAAGCCATTATAGATGATTATCTTCAAACAAGGAGTTCTTCTGACCCATTAGAAATTTGTTTAGTCAATTCATTTGATTCATGCATGCAATTAGAAGATGATATCTCTGAAATATGCTCTTTGCTTGATTATACATAGGTAATGGAGTACAAGGGATGGAAGCCAAGATTTGAAGAGCTAAAACCCATGAATGATAATGCCTATGAAGAAGTACCCACACTGGAACTAAAGCCATTACCTGCTGGGTTGAAGTACACATTTTTAGGAGAAAAGCAAAACTTTCCAGTGGTAATTTCCTCGTCTCTTACTGAAGAACAAGAAGGTATGTTAACAGAAGTACTTAAAAGGCATAAAAGTGCAATTGGATGGACATTGAAGGACATAAAAGGTATTAATCTATTAATTTGTACACATAGAATACATTTAGAGGATAATGCTAAAACTTCTCAACAAGCTCAAAGAAGATTAAATCCACACATGAAAGAGGTAGTTAGAGTTGAAGTCCTTAAATTGCTTGATGTTGGAATTATCTATCCTATCTCTGATAGTCAATGGGTAAGCCCTACATAAGTTGTGCCTAAGAAATCTGGAATAACAGTGGTTGAAAATGATAAAGGTGAATTAATACCTATGCGAGTCTCATCTAGTTGGCGTATGTGTATTGATTTTAGAAAATTAAATGCTACTACTAGGAAAGATCATTTTCCCTTGTCATTTCTTAATCACATTCTGGAAAGGGTAGCAGGACATCCATACTACTGTTTTCTTGATGGTTTTTCAGGTTATAATCAAATACCAATTGCATTGGAAGATCAAGAAAAGACCACTTTTACATGTCCCTTTGGTACTTTTGCATATAGAGGAATGCCTTTTGGCCTTTGTAATGCTCTAACAACATTTCAAAGATGCATGTTAAGCATTTTTAGTAATATGATTGAGCATTATTTAGAGGTTTTCATGGATGATCTGACAGTTTTTGGAAATTCTTTTGAAAATTATCTTGATAATTTGGAAAAAGCTCTTAAAAGATGCGAAGAAAAAGGATTTGTGCTAAACTGGAAAAAATGTCATTACATGGTTACCTCAGGAATAGTATTAGGCCATGTGATATCTTCTAAAGGAATTGAAGTTGATAAGTCCAAAGTTGAATTAATTGCTCATTTGCCTTCCCCAAAAATAGTCAGAGAAGTTCGTTCCTTTTTAGGACATGCAGGATTTTACAGAAGATTCATTAAGGACTTTAATGCCATATCTAGACCATTATGTAATCTTCTGTTGAAAGATGCACCATTTGATTGGACTCAAGAATGTCAAAAATCTTTTGAAAAATTAATTGGTCTTCTGACATCTGCTCCTATCATGCAATCTCCTGATTGGTCTTTGCCTTTTAAGTTAATGTGTGATGCTAGTGATTTTGCTGTGGGCGCTGTTTTAGGCCAAAGAAAAGAAGGTAAGCCTCATGTGATTTGTTACGCAAGTAGAACTGTAAATAGTGCACAAATGAATTACACCACTACTGAAAAAGAACTACTTGCTGTAATTTTTACATTGGATAAATTTCGATCTTACTTAATTGGTTCTTCTATTGTGATTTTTACTAATCATTCTACTGTTAGATATTTGATGTCTAAGCAGGATGTCAAACCAAGATTGATAAGGTGGATCTTGTTGCTTCAAGAATTTAACATCATAATAAAAGATAAGAAAGGAGCCAAAAATATTGTTGCTGATCATTTGTCCAGACTTACAATAGGCTCACTTTTTGATAGCATACATATCAATGATTTTTTTCCTGATGAATTTTTATTTTCTATCAATTTCATGCCTTGGTTTGCTAACATAGTCAACTTTCTTGTAACAAGAAAGATGTCACCTCAATGGACGCACCAAGATAGAAGGAAATTTTTGACAGAGGTGAAAAATTTTTATTGGGATGACCCATACTTGTTCAAATATTGTGCTGATCAAATCTTTCAGAGATATGTGCCCGACAGTGACGTAGGTAGTGTCATTAAATTTTGTCACTCAAAAGCATGTGGAGGTCACTTTTCTTTAAAGAAAACAATTGTAAAAATCTTGCAGTGTGGATTTTATTGGCCCACTTTATTTAAGGACTGCTATACTTTTGCAAAAGTTGTGAAAATTATCAAAAGTTAGGCTCAATTTCAAAAAGAAACATGATGCTTCTGAACCCCATCCTTATCACTGAAATTTTTGATTGTTGGGGAATTGATTTCATAGGTCCATTTCCATCTTCATTTGGATTTGTGTATATGTTGGTTGTAGTTGATTATGTCTCAAAATGGATTGAGGCGATTCCATACCGACACAATGATCATAAAACTGTTCTCAAATTTTTAAAAGAAAATATCTTGTGTCGATTTGGAATCCCTCGAGCTATCATAAGTGATGGGGGAACACATTTTTGTAATAAACCATTTGAATCTTTAATGAAGAAATATGGTATTACACACAAAATTGCCACCCCTTATCACCCTCAGACAAGTGGACAAGTTGAATTGACAAATATGGAGATTAAACAAATTTTGGAAAAAACGGTTAACCCAAATCGTAAAGATTGGTCTTTAAGACTAAACGATGCACTTTGGGCTTACTGTACTGCTTTTAAAACATCTTTGGCCATGTCACTCTATCGGTTCGTTTATGGAAAACTTTGTCACTTGCCTGTAGAATTGGAACATAAAGCATTCTGCGCCATTAAAGCTTTCAATCTAAATCTTGATGATGCTTGCAAGATACGCAAATTGCAATTAAATGAACTTGAGGAATTAAGAAATGATACATATGAGAACTCAAAGATTTATAAAGCCAGAACAAAAGCTTTTCATGACAAGACAATTTTGAGAAAATCTTTTGAAATTGGTCAAAAAGTTCTGCTTTATGATTCTCGCATGCACCTATTCCCTAGAAAATTGAGATCTAGGTGGAGTGGTCCTTTTGTTATCAAACATGTGTATCCTCATGGGGCCGTAGATATTGAGAATCCTAGGAATGGTAATGTGTTTAAAGTCAATGGATAAAGGCTCAAATCATTTCTGGAAAACCAAGTTGATGAGGTAGAATTCATCTATCTTTTTTATCCTTGTTATGAATCGAATTCACTTTAATTTTGTTGCCTTGTTTTTGCAGTTCTTTATGTTACCGGTTAAGTGGCGGATACGGTACTCCGTGACTCTCAAGTCAGTTTGTTTTTCAGTTTCCCAAAATAACTGAATCCTTCTTCTCCTTTAAAATGGATGTCATTCTTTCAAACCCGAGAAAACATTTTCCTTCTTTCCCTCAAAATGCTCTGAAAAAAATCTACAAAGTTAGATGTGAAAGATTGAGACTGTTAATGCACAAAGGTATGCCAGAAGATATACGCTGGATAATTGAAGCAAAAGTCTGACTAGCAGGTGAGTCTGCAATTTCATTTGACTCATACATGCCAGGTCTTGGACGAAGTTCGTATTCTAAAAGGAGAAGAGCAAAAGGTTGCAAGTCTGTCACAAATGTGGATGATGGAATTGTAACAAGCGATGTCGTTCTTTAGGGATGGTTTCCGCCAACAGAGAAGATAAAATTTTCTTCATTAAGAATGGACTGAGTAAGGAGTCATTAGATGATATCTTATTGACTCTTGAGACGCATTCTTGTAGATTGGTGCATCGTGAAATTCTTAATTTGTGGAATCTCTTCAAGGATGAAGAAAAACGCTACAGTTTTGGGAATCTGACTTTAAAAGACCCTGTTTTCCAATTTATAAGAAAATTGGATGGGAAGCTTATCCTCGACTCATAGAAGGCATTTAAGCCGTTACTGGACATTAAACCAGAGGCAGATGTGAGCCATATCCATAACAATCTGTACATATCATCTTCTTCTTCTTCTTCATACCATCTTTAAAAAAAATTTAAAAAAAAAGAAAAAAATAACAAAAATGTTTGGACAAGGGCAATCCGAAAGGAGTACCATGACTTTAATTAGTTGTGGAGCCCCAGCCTTTGGCTGACCCGTCATTGACTCGGGCAGACCTTTGCATGTTGGTCCTTAAAAAAAGTTCGTGTACCATGCTCTGTAGAGAGCCGCATTCCATAACCTGATGTTTACCATCTAGGCACTGTGGAGTTGATGGACAGACAGAAGCGTCCCACTCTGGTTATTAGTGAGGAGTAACCCACGGCGGCCAAAGCGTATGAGGCATCTGAGCTTGATCCTCTCTTTTATTAGAAGGGGCTCTCAGTGCCCTAGGATGGGATGTTTTGGATCTTGGACTTTAGGGGTTTCAGATTTTAGCATCTTTGTTGATGTTACAAGCCCAAGTGTGAGCGCTCTAGGTTCCAGACCCAGGATGGAAACCCAAGATAGTTTCTTATTTCTCCTTTCTTCGAATAAACAGACGCAAGTGTCTACTGCACTGGTGACACGCAGTATAAAGATACGCCATAAAAGCTGTACATACAGGTATGCCATCATTTGCTATTATATTTTTTTTTATCTTTGTATGATTTTGCTGTATTTTGGTTTTGGACAGACGATCCTTTGAGCAGGGTCCTTCAGGAGTTTCTAGACTTCTTTACCCTGATGGTTTTCTTGAAGTAAAAAAAAAAAAAAAAAAAAAAAAAAAAAAAAAAAAAAAAAAAAAATTCTATGTTTCTTAATTTCAAACTTTTCTGACAACAGCCAACCTACCTTTATAGGTGCAATTATTACCCTTTCTGTTCTTTTTCCTAATTAAATACTCTATTTTCTCCACTTTCCTCCAACTCAGAATCATTCAAAGGGAAGGTGAGAATAGAAATGGAAGGTGTTTCTGTTCGTCAACTTAAAAATATATGTGTATTTTGTGGATCTAAGTATGGGAAGGGTTTAGAGTTTGTAAACACAGCTACCACTCTTGGTCGATCACTTGCTGCGAGGAATATTTATCTTGTATATGGGGGAGGTTGCCATGGGTTAATGGGGGCTGTATCATTTACCGCATATATAGGAGGTAGTTAGGTTTTAGGTGTCATTCCTGAACCTTTAGCTCAATAGAACATCACTGGAAAGATAATTGGAGAGGAACTTAAGGTATCATCAATGAATGAACGAATGAAGATAATGCTTGAAAACTCTGATGCATTCATTGCCTTACCATGTGATTTTGGTACCTTGGAAGAAGTTTTTCAAATTGTCTCTTAGGCCCAACTGAACATCCACCATAAACCCATAGGTTTGTTGAATGTAAATAATTTTTTTGATATTTTGTTAATCTTTCTTGACCATGTTGTGGAACAGAAATTTATCACACCTTCGGCAAGACAACTTCTTATCTCTGCTTCCATTATTGATGAGTTGATTGATAAATTAAAAGCTTTTATTCATAAACCTGACCCAACAATAGCTCAGATAGATTGGTCAGCAGGAAGCAGTGAGGGAAACATGATGAAAAAGGAGTCAGAGTTGACACTTTGTTTATAGCTTTTCTTTACTTTTGATTTTATTTATCGTACTTTTTTTTGTTTAAATTTGTGTCAGATTTCTCTAACAGGTAATATCTTCTATCCTTTACTCATCTATATTTTAACATTGAGGACAATGTTGTGATCTAGTTGGGGGGGAAGGATAGTTGACTAATTTTTTTCTTTTCTTTTTTGGGAAGTATGATATGATTGTCATGGACTTATTAAACCAATGAATGATGGCAGAGTAAGGACTGATTTTACTTCTGAGACGTATCTAAATTGGGAAGTATGTTTAGTGATATGACTATCAGAAACCTATTCGTAGTAAAACCAATTAAGGATGACAGAGTAAGGAGTAAATTTTGGAAACAATTTATTACTCTTAAGATGCATCTTAGTTGAGGAAATAATTATTTTGTGTAGAAGTAGCAAATGGATTCTTGGATCTTAGCATAAATTGTCTTTTTTCTTAAAAATCACAAGCTTGGATATGAATGTTGATATGATGGATTGAGAAAGATAGAAGTATGCCTTGTGAGATTTTAAGCCTATTGATGAATGGATTGAATATTGATAATCACATATTTTATTCATTAAGAAACCCTTATGTGTAGTCATATACACTCTCCATATTCTCAATTGATTGAGTTTGGTATGATTTTGTGAGTTTAAGCTCAAATTGGTCCTAATTGAATATTTTCAGCATTATTGAGATTTGACACAGTTTCTGTATTTTGGCCATAACTTGAGTTCCTAATATCTGATAAACATGAATTTTACCTTGTAGGAAAGCTAAGAGGAAGCTCTACAACTTTGATGCAGAGCTCGAAGTCCCAAACAGATGTCTAAAGGACCTAAGTTTACATGGAAGTCAGAATACGGGTTCTGTCACTAGAATCCGAATGGTGTGCACTCATAAAATCATATCTCAAGATGTAATAATGGATATGAGCTGAAATTTGGAAAGTTGATAGTCAAGATCCAAATAAACAACTTTCATGAAGAACACTTTTTGAAAAAATGAAGTCTAGTAGGTCAGTTTGAGCTTGCAAGTCGGAACAGAGGTGCTGAAGTTGGGTTTGAGCAACCTGCGGTATTTGGGACATATCTTAGGCTGAAGGAAGCCAAATTGGACGAACCAGATATGCATTTTATAGCCAAGACAAAGATCTACAACTTTCATGAAGAGTACTTTTCATGGATCTGAAGTATAGTGGGTCGTTTTTGGCTTCCAAGTCAGACACGAAATTTTCGTCCTCAACCACCCACTCATCCATCCACTAATCCACTCATCCATCCACTAATCCACTCATCCACTCATCCACTCATCCACTAATCCAACCACTCATCCACTAATCCAACCACTCAACCACTCCACCCACTCATCTACTAATCCACCCACTCATCCATCCACTCACCCATTCATCTCCATAATTTCCCACTCACCAAAAGTCCTTTGGCATTTTCCACTCAATCAACCCATTCAACCATTCCACTCACTCATCCACTAAACCAACCCACTCAACCACTCCACTCAAACACTCTACTCACTCACCCACTCATCCACCCACTCCCCTTTGTCATTTTGTTACCCTAGACTTCTATAAAAGGCACCATTGGTTATCATGAATAAGGGGTATTCTCTTTCATTTCTCTCATAGTTTCTTCGTGTTTCTTCATAATTTCTCATAGCTTTTGTATATTTTGATGCTCCCCTTCATGGTAATGGAGGGCTAAGCTACTTTCGGTCAATTTGGGACTCTTGAAGAGATTGTGGTTTGGATTCTTGAGACCTTGGTTATGTAATGTATTTGATTTATATTTGAATTCCTCTTCTCTTCTTCTTCTTCTTCTTCTTCTTCTTCTTCTTCTTCTTCTTCTTAATCTTGAATGCATGAATGGTGATTCTGTTTATGTTTGATCTGATTTGATCTTGATTTAAGATTAAGATTTGTGATAAAACTTAGAACTGATTGATCTAAACTAATCACATGACCGAAGATTGAGATTTGTGATGAAGCTTGGAACTGATTGGTCTAAACTAATCACGTAATTGAAGAGGTTAGGTTACTGATTGGTGCCTAGGTTAATTGAATTCGGTGCTTAAATTGACATATATCTATATGAATGGTGCGATTGCAGATTTGTGTTTATCACTTGTCAATTGAATTCGGATGATTGTCTAGTGTGAATTCTTGGATCTAATGTTGAGATCTCGGTTAGATCCAAGTTAACCATTCAAATGTGCTTCAAGTGTTTATTGAAAGGTTTATGATTGAATCCACCCAATCTCGGATAGATTTCTGAATTGACTGTTCTTCTAATTGTTATTTCTCTTTAAATCTTGTCACTGTGATCCTTGAACCATCAAAACCCCCTTTTTTCTAACTTAACTTAATTTGATCAAATTGCATTTACGATCCTTGAGGAGACAATCCGGTGTTGTTCACTATACTACAAGTTTAGGTAATAACTTCGGTTATAATTTTGACTGAGTTCGGCGCTCGTCAAAATTTTGGCGCCATTGTCGGGGAGCCGTAAATGTGATATAATCTTTTTAAATGGATTGAATATCTGTACCATTCTCTTCTTTCTTGTGTGATTTTCACTCATAGAATTGTTACTCTAGAACTTGCTTTGATTCTTTTTTAGGCTACGTTTTCACATGCATACATTAATATGATTGAGGCATTTTGAAATAGCTACTTTGACCAAATAGCCATCCTTGTATATTTTCCATTGTATAACCCCTTTGAACTTATTTGACCATTTCTTGATTTTAGCTCATTTCGTCTTTAAAAAAAAAACATGTTTTTACCCAACCTTAGGGAATAAGAGAGCATTGACCTTGTTCTTGAACAAGTATGGGGGTGTGTGTGCAAAATGATAAAAAAAATGACCACCGTTGCAATTAAAGGATTATCAGAGTCTAGAATAAAGGTGGATGCTTGGAAACAACAGGAAGAAAAAGAGAATATTCAAATCTAACAATAAATTCAATTCACCAATTTGGGATTGATCTTCAACAAAACATTAGTCAAATATTGGTGATTGTCCTTTATGATGAATGTTCTCAAACATTTTCTCCACTCTAACTGTACCATAATGCTCTTTTATTCTCTTTGGTATTTATCTTTTCAGATCCATATTATCCCTTCTCCTTTACCATGACCCTATTACAACCTTGAATAAAGTCATCTTGATTTTTGTATGCATGTGTTTTGAGTAGCGGAGAAGTAGAAGATAAGCAAGCTTATGGTAGTGCAATTCTTCATGGGTTGAATAGAGTGAAATACTTACCTTTTAAACACTTGAGAGCGAGAGTGAATTCATGAGGATCTATCATTCTTGATTCATTCTTTTCAACTGAAGTTTCCTTGCTTATTGGTTTGAGATGTGAAGAAATGTTACCTCATTTATGCTTTGATCCCTTGAATTTCTTGTTGCTCTTCTGGCTTCATCGAGTCTTTTAAAATTTTTAGCTTTTGAGTATGTGTCATTTTTCTTTGTCTCCTAACTTTTGTCTTTTGTGTTTTGCCCAGGAGTGCAAAAAGCTAAGTATGAGAGAATTTGATAATTATATATTTTATACATTAATAAACCCTCATTTTTAGTCATTTACACTCTTCATGTACTTAATTGATTAAGTCTGATTATGTTTTGTAAGATTGGACTCAAATTGGACTTAATTAATTTTTTTAGCATTGTTTGGGTCTTACATTGTTTATGTATTTTAGACATATCTTGAGTTCTAGATGTCTAGAAATTATGAATTTTACCTTGTAGGAAAGCTGAGAGAAAGCTCTATAACTTTCATGAAGAACTCCAGGTAAAATATGGACATCTAGAAGAGCTAAATGGGCTTGAAAGACAGAACACGAGTTTTGTGTCTGGAACCTGAATAGTGTACAGTAATCAGAGCATAACTCGGGCTGTAAGAATTATCTTGGGCTGAAATTTGGACATTTGAAAGTTAAGAAGATCTACAACTTTCATGAAGAACACAAGAGCTCATTCGGACAGCTTGGAGGTGATATTGGGTCTGGAAGTCAAAACAGAGGTGCTGAAACTGGGCCTGAACAGTCTGCAATAATTGGGTCATATCTCAAGCTGCAGGTGATAAAATGAGCTGCAATTTGGACATCTGAAAGTTAAGATCCAGATCTACAACTTTCATAAAGATGACTTTTTTATTTGATGATGGAATCCATGAGTTAAGCAATGAATGATTTCAAAGACAAGAAATCTCAATAATTTTTCACTCTTATCCTCACCATTTGACATTTTCTACTCATTCATCCACTCATCCACCTACTCTTAATCAGTCTCCTTGTCATTTTGTATCCCTAATCCTCTATAAAAGGCACTATTGGCTGATCATTTAGGGCACTTAGGGTTAGGCTTAGGTTTTAGAAGTTATGGTTATGCTTATTTATTGTTTTCCTTTGTTGTAATTTTCTCTTGCTCTAAATTGAAGCTATGTTCATCTTTCTCTTCTTCTCTCTTTCTTCCTTCTTGTCTATGAGTAACTAAATCTTCATCTTTCTTGGGTGAAAGAGTGAAGCTCTTGGTAATGAAATAAGGTTAGATTATTCTATTTCTTGTGCTTAAATGATATATTATCAAATGGACATTATATGTGTTGTATTTTGTTTCCAATCAATTTAGAAACCTTCTTTGTATAATGGAGATCTTGATTTATTGTAGACAATAGGATTGACACAGTGAATGCTTGAACTCATTTAAAAATGTTGGTAGATAATTAAAGGAATCATAATATGATTACATATATAATTGAACTTTGAATATTATATTTTCCGATTGGAACTTCCGTTGTGTGTGGATTTCAATTGAGTTATAAAGAGAAATAATCTTACCTTTAATTTATTACCAAGAGTGGATCTCCTAATCCAAGCAAGTTTTTAAATTCATTTGTGAACATCTTTTATTACTTTTGGTGTTGTGACAAATCCTTTTCTTACCTCAATTAATTTTTCTTCATCAATTTCTTATAGATTGACCTCAGACTCCCGTGAAATTTATTACTTGAGACAATCTGCACTTGGTTTTGCATCTTTAAATCTCGCAGTCACCTGACATTTAAGCAACTTCTTCCTTGATTCATAACAAAACCACGTCCTTGACCAATATTGAAATTTGGTTTTTGATTAAAACCTCCTCTATAACCAAAATTGCTATTATATCCACTGTTGTTATAATTCTTTTTGGTTTGAGATTGAACCAGATTACCTTGAATTGCCCCAAGTTTTATTTTTTGAAATCTTTCAATTCTCTCTTCTTGAGCCATAAGAAAAGCTTCAAGCTCTCCAACACTACATACATGGCTCACTCCTAGAAGTAATTGCAGTTACAAATCTCTCATACTCTTTTGTCAAACCATCAAGAATTGCTTCAACATATTCAGTTCATCAATCAGTGAACCTATTAATTCTAAAGTATCAACTGACTTCTTAATTGCAAGTAGATAGGAAGCTATAGACGAGTCTTTTTTGGTGCTACTTAATTGATTTTTGAGTAGTCTAATCTTTGCTCTAATCTGAGAAGCAAAAAATGTTTCCAATTTCTTCCAAACTTGAAAAGAAAATTCACAACCTACCATTCTTGTTGTGAAAGAATCACTCATTGAGGATAGTAACCACAATAATACCAGCTGATCCTGTTGCTCCCAATTCAGGTACGAACTGCTGATCTTATTTCTTGTTGCATCTTCTTGTGAATCGTATTTTTCTAGAATTGATTCTCCACTGATATACTGAAAGAGCTTATGACCTTTAATTGTTGCTAATGCTTGTTGCTTCCATGCCAGAAAGTTGTCTCCATCGTGTTTGATCGATACATGATTAGAGAATGTTTGAACCACGAATTGGCTTGCAACGTTTGTTGTTGCCATAGACGAATCTTGATCAGAAGTCATGGTAGAACTCTGAGCTCTGATACCATGTAAGGTATCAGGGGCCAGATTGAAGAGAAAAGAAAACCAATAGAAGAGATTTTAGACGAGAACTAAAAACGGAGTTGGAAAGTGTAAATTGTATTCTTACTAATTCATTATACAATACATTGTTTATATACACATTTTGTTTCTAACTAAAATATAACTGTCTAGCTTAGCTGGCATAACAAATAACTAACTGTGCATAATTGTTAACTAACTGAATCTCATCCTTTCTCTCTCATAGATCCAAAACAGGTATATGGGATCCACGTCAGATTGAACATGACCACATAGAATTTATGTCAGCCTTCGCTTTTAACAATTTAGATGACATCAGATAAATTAAGAATGACAATAAAATAAAAAAAATTAACATTTAAGATGTAAATAAGATTTTAATCGTTTTATTAGAAAAGAAAAAGTGACTTATCTTTTATTATGTAATGTGATCCATAATTTTATATATATATATATAGACATATGTAGTGAGAGGAGTTTTTATTGTGAGAGGATGAAATGAGTAAATCTTGACCATACAACCATACATGGATGATCAAGATTAAAAGTTACTTAAAGGTCATGTGACCACTTAAAAAAGTCACATGCATTTATGTTCTAATCTTGACCATTCATGTAAGATCTAATGGTTAACAGTTACTCCTCTCACCTCTTATAATAAACATTTCTCTCACCAAAGTAAGATTATATATATATATATATATATATATATATATATATATATATATATATAGGAGGAGATCCACTTACACTAGGTGTAAGTCACATAATCTTTTACCATTAAATTTATTTTAATCTAACGGATCAAAATAACTTAATTAAATGAAGAAAGAGAAAATAACATCTACATTAATGAGGAGAAACCCTGAATAGTTAAATATAATTTTAATGAAGAAATAAATTTTAGTTATTAAATCTATTTATTAACTTAAAAAATAATATATATACATATATGAATATATTTTATAATATTTTTGTTTTTATATATTTTTCGACTTAAAAAATTGATAGGTAGAGACCTTAAAATTTAGCATATAAATTTATTAAAAGTTAATTTTCATATATAAATATCTAAAAAGTTAAACATTGTATATATTATATAAATGAATAAAAAATTAATATTGTATAATTATTTAATAACAATAAAATATAACTAATTTTATTAATTCATTATAACAATTCAAATACGTTCAAAAATTATTTATGTATGTGTATTTTTTCTATTTGACAAGCAATTAAAATAAAAAAAACGTTATATATGTATTACGTTATATAAATACCACGTTATATACGTACCACGTTATATATGTACCCAAACAATAACGTTATATACCACGTTAGATACAAATTTTCCTATTATACGTTAGCTAGTTTGTTTATTTTTATTGTAATTGCGTGTCAACTAGAAAAACAAAACACATACATAAATAATTTTAAACGTATTTGAATTGTTATAATGAATTAATAAAATTAGTTATATTTTATTGTTATCAAATAATTATATAATGTTAGTTTTTTATTCATTTATATAATATATACAATGTTTAATTTTTTAGATATTTATATATGAAAATTAATTTTTCATAAATTTATATGCTAAATTTTAATGTCTCTGCCTATCAATTTTTTAAGTCGATAAAATATATAAAAATAAAAATATTATAAAATATATTCATATATATATATATATTTTTTTTAAAGTTAATAAATAGATTTAATAACTAAAATTTATTTTTTCATTAAAATTATTTTTAATTATCATTTCTCTTTATTAATGTAAAATGTTATTTTTTCTTTCTTCATTTAATTAAGTTATTTTAATTTATTAAATTAAAATAAATTTAATAATAAAAAATTAAATATAAATCTTAAAATTTATATTTAATGTAAGTGTATCCTCTCTTGTATATATATACACATAGGGAGAGAGATAGTTTATTTAAACTTCCTGTTCTTTTCTTGCTTTACCTTTACGTCGACTTCGACGAAAGCTATATGCATCATAGATACTCACGACAAAATTATTGGAAAATGAAATTTGTACATATTTAAAATGCTATACATGAATAAATATTAATTTTAATATGAGTGTAATTAAATATTATTGTATATCAGATATAAAATTAGAATAAATATATATGTATGTAATATTATATTTTAAGTGTTTAAATAATATAATTCAAAATTATTTGATGGTTTACTTTTCTTATTCTATATCAATCTTTACCACCTCACTTATAATATTAAAAATATAATTTTAGTAAAATATAATAATAATTTGCATATTTAAAATGGTACATATTGAATAACAAAAAAATAAATTTTCTTTGTTCTCGTACCCATGTGGTTTCTTCAACTCAACGTGCCATCAATCAAGCCGCATACCCAAAATTCATTGCATCAGTGTGTGGCACGTGTTCCTTCTCCGTGTTAATCTCCGTGTCCAAATCGCGTTTACCATGAATCTATCTCTAAACAATGGATACCCCAAATTTTTATATCTTCCTTTTACCATGCACCACACCATGATTCTGCAATTGAACTGCTCAGTTCCATAGACCATACTTCCTCAACAGAAAACACACACCCTGCTCCTTAGCCAATACTAACACATTCAACTAGCTAGCTAAACTCTTTGTTATTTGATCTCTCTTACAATAACACACATACAGTACCCTACACTCTATAGATATATGTAAACTATGAACTTTGAGAAAGAATCTCCTCCTTCCTCTTCATTATCGTCGACTTCTTCTCCATGCCAACTCTCACCATGCACACCAGTGACACCACCCAACCCTTATCCATCAGATTCATCGCAGCCACAGCTGAGTTCATCTCACAAGAGGAAAGCAGGGAGAAAAAAGTTTCGGGAGACTCGGCACCCGGTTTATAGGTATCACCATAGTAAGAATATTGTTAGAATTTAATTAGAGGTTAGTATGACGAGTAAGTAGTTAGTTACTACTTACTAGTTGATTATACTCTATTGTTATATATATAAGCTACATTATTAGTTTGTTTTACACATTTTTCATCATTCAATAAGTTTTAAGTTTCTGAACTCTCCCGTTTCTTTCCTTTCTACCATGTTTTCCAACAATAGGGGTGTCCGGCGAAGAAACGGCAACAAATGGGTGTCTGAAATCAGGGAACCAAACAAGAAGTCAAGGATATGGCTTGGGACTTACCCTACACCTGAAATGGCAGCCAGGGCGCATGACGTGGCTGTCCTAGCACTTAGAGGCACCTCAGCAGTGTTCAATTTCCCCAATTCAGCTTTGCTTCTTCCAGTTTCAAGGTCATGTTCAACAACAGATATAAGAGCAGCAGCAGCAAAAGTTGCTGAGGCTTTCAAACCAAACACCTCTTCTTACTTGTTGTCAGCGTCCTCAACCTCTTCCAACACTTTCTGTGGCGAGACAAGGTGTGAGAATATGGATACTGCAGACCCTTGTTTGGCGGAAGAGAATTCTTGTTTGAAAATCAGCATGCACAGTGACTATGTGGAGGGTACTCATCACGATCTTGTTACGAATATTAATTATGATGAGTCCAAAACAACGTTCTTGGATGAGGAGGCATTGTATAATATGCCAGGTTTGTTAGATAGTATGGCAGAGGGTTTGCTTATTACCCCGCCGTCTATGAAGAGAGCAATGGATTGGGACGACATTGCTTGTGAAACAGACCTCCCTCTGTGGACAGATTAATACCCCTAATTCCCCCTCATTGCATCCACCAGTTTACTCTATTTACGAAAATAACTATCTCACCGCTTTTTTTTATATTACTTTTAATATTTACTAATGACGTACAAATTCATGATTAATTATATATATTAATTAATAGATAAGAATCATGTATAGTGATTAATTAATCAACTTATATATAAGTTTAATCATTAATTTGCAATTCATTAATTAATGTAAAAAAGTGATATAAAAAATAATGTAAAAAAATTGAAATTATTCTATTTACTTGTACTTGCACAATAATCCACACACATTCAAAATAAATCCAAAATGCCTTGATATTATTGTCCTTAAATTTGCAAGGTGCATCCATGGCTTCTATACAATCTTTATCACTGAATTAAATTATAGGAGTAACTTATTTTCGATCAGTTTGATTTCCTATTTTTTTTAAAAAAAAGTTATCATAAACTTTCAGTTTGGTTTTGACTCCTTGTATAGAATATATCATATTTATTTATTTATTTTTTATGAAATATATTCTAAAGAATTGTTAGATCGATGCATCTAGATTTTTTTGTTTTAGGTATATTAAGAAGCTGTTATCCCAACATGATGCTCAAATTCGATCTAACCCTCCCAAACCTTATATGTTATAATCAAATAACATATATATAGGTTAGCATAAAACTAGTTTTAGAGTACCTGTAAATTATTTACCATTCCTTAGGTGAAATGAGAAGGTGCATAAAGCTAACCAAGCAGCTTATTGAGTTGCAAAATTTACCAGGTTGTGGATGTACTGTTGGTCTGAGAAATTTTTGAATAGAAACTTGTTACCCTAAGCACTCAAATCAACATTTGAAATATATGAAAGCATTGTAAATTATAGTAAAAATTAATTCACATGTTTGGAAAAAATACTTTTACATGTGTCAAATGTTAATTTGAGAACTAATGGTAAGAAATTCCTGGACAAGAATTTTTCATGTTGGCCTTTCAAGCCCCATTCTCGCTAGTTCAAATTTTGCTGGGGTGAATGCTTGCTTTATCCTTCTCGGTTTTGTATTTATTTGCAAAAAAAAAAAATGAAATTACTTAGAATTCAACATTAATTGGACACAAAATATGAGCAAAATTACTATATTTTTGTTCAATATGTTAAACATGTGGTCCTGTACTCAATACTAGGATTCATGTATTTGGAAATGATATTGTTGGAAAAAAATTTCGCTTGGGCACTTGACCATATCTCAATAATTTAATCTCTCACTTATCAAGTGCAAAGATACTTTGAAAAACCAAAATAATTGATATTTATTTTTAAAGTATATTTTATCATTTTGGTATACATAAACAAAAATGGGGTTTATTTCTGTCTTTAATAAAAAGATTTGTAACTTAAATCAAAGGTATGTAATAAAATCAAGACATGTGATCAAATTAATTACGTAAAGGAATTGATCAAAGTTAAAATCCTAAAGAAGATAATTATTGATAGGTTTCCTAGACGCGATAATATCTTAAGAGATAGTCTTATAATAATGTCTATATAAATATTTTGGTGAAAACCAAATAAAATTAATTATATTAGAGAAAAAAGTAAGTTGAAAATTTTAATGACACAAACTAGCTCTAGTGTTGTGCTTCTTCTTTAAAAGAGGAGATCCTCAATTAAATTTTTCATCATTGATAACTTACTAAAACTTAACGTAGTTCTAGTTGATATGTGCTTTAGTTAAAAAAAAAAAAAAGAAGAAGTATAAAACAAATAAACCATTGAAAGTTTGAAACTTCAACGCAAAATTATGCAGACTCTCTCTCTCTCTAGGTATGTCTTAACATAATACATTCCACACGTTGAAATACATCAAAATTGAATCCACGAAATATTTACAGCGGAAATATGTAAGTTTTATGCTGTAACATAAAATCATACTAATGTGAATACCATATGTACGTCAAAAATTGTTGTTGTTCATTATATGAAATAATACATAATACCGAAAAACTAACATGATTTGAAAAATGTACATGTGTTGGGCATTGAATCTGGTCTAAGATGAAAGTAGAGAGATGTTCAAGTGAACACCGAAGGATTTTCTCACCAACTTCTTGATAACAGATGACTCTTCAATGAACAAAATTATAAATGTAAATTTTTAATGTCAACACTCAATTTTGATCGGACTAAAAAGATTATTTAAAACAAAAAAGACAAAAAATAAAATTAAAAAGTAAAAAAAAAGTAAAAAATTAAAAAAATTAAAAAAATTGTTATTCATATTTTTAACTCTTTCTCTTAGTCTAAATACATAAGTCCACTTTAGCTTAATAAAAAAAACAAAACAAAAGAAAAAATAAAACCAAAAAAAAAATAACAAAAACGAAAAAGAAGAAAAAATACAGAGGCTGCGTTGATTGTTTTTCTACTCTTGGAAGGAAACAATTTTCTTTTCTTATTTTATGTTCTTTTTCTTTTTCTTTTTTTGCTATGCACTGCTGCACACACACCAACTCACTTCCACACCCATTCACTCTCGCATGCACACAATGCGATAACAGAGACAATGTTGTGTATTCACCATTTTCATCACTGCAGCTGCTCATTTGCACCTTGGGCAACTTTTGTTCCCCGTACATTTTTGTTTGGATCCACATAGAACGGGAGATATAAGACAGAAGAGAAGAATTTGAAAAGGGAAGAGGAAGAAAGGAAAATACAGAGAGAGCAGAGAGTGAGACCAAGAGAGAACAGAGATATGGTGAAATATTGAGCGATGGGAAGATACACAAAGAAGAGAAAAAAAATTGAGATAGTACAAAGGGAGAGAACATGAAGGAGAGACCGAGACAGACAACTTCACCTCTCCTCAACCATCACTCAGAAATTCCTAACTGAATACTCATAGCCATGACAATATCCAAACATCCATCCACAACCACCATTCCTCAACCATAGCAACCTAAGCCTCCATAACCATTCTCAACTCAGAAACCAAATTCTAACAAAAATTTTCACATCTCAACAACATCTCAACACCAAAATAGCAAACACAACACCAATTCCTTAACCTTCAATACGAACACTTTCTCTCGAAAAAGGGAGAGCCAAAAAACACCCCCAAATACAAGTTCCCCAACCAAATACCCCAAATCTCCGCACCTTCATGCATACCCCTACACCCTATCCACAACCACCATACTCCCCAACCAGAACCACCATGAAAGCTCCACCCTTCAACAATCACTAAGCCACCAAGAATCTGCCAATAGATCACCATCAACCACCAAAACACCCACCACCTTCCTCACCATCAACTACCAAAACACCCCTCACCTTCAACCTCCATCACACGCGGAGCTCTCCCACCTCCACTCACACATAGCCAGGCCCAACTGCGCATCACCCTTGCAGTGGCCGCACGACCACCGGCCTCCACCATCTTTATCCCGTTGAACCCGAGCCCCACCGTTACCGTCCCTTCACCAACAGCCACCGTGACCTAGATCGCAGCCTCGGACCTCCACGCACCAGAACAGTGAACCACTGTCGCAACCCCTACGCCGTGTCGGAACCAGAACCGGTCATCCCCTCACAGTCCACGTATGCACCACCGAAGCCACCACGAGCACCGTTTTCATCCTAGCCGTGACCCTCCATAGAACCCCGAAGCCCGAAATCCCTAAATCTCGCCGCCGTACCTCCACCGTCAGGCCATCGTGGCTGCCCCCTAAGCTGCCATGACTCGATCCTTCCCTGTTTGGACTTTGGTTCATGTGCTTTCACATTTGGTTCTCCCTTTCTGATCTTTTCCTTTTTGAATGTCAGCATTTGCTCTCTTTTTTTAGTTATTTATTTTTTTGTTTGTTTTTTGCCTTTTTGTTTTTGTTTTTTAGGGGTTTTGTTTGAACTAGTTTGGGTTTGATGAGATTGAGTTGTTTTCTTTTTACTTGGGTTTTTGAGTTTTAATGACCTAGAATTTTCTTTTGGATTTGGGTAGAATAGGATAATTGACAATAGTTTTGATTTTGTGAGTTTATTTTGAAACTAATACATATATAAAAAATAAGGCTTTTTGACCAAAGTGCCATTTTTGGCAAAACAAATTATCAAAATGCCACTTTTTTCAAACTAATTATCAAAATGCCACCGTTTTGGTCACGATAGCATTTTTTATTTTTTGTTGAGCCACGTGGAATACGCCATCACGTGTGGCGTATCCACGTAGGATACGCCAAAGCGCTTGGCGTATCCACGTAAGATACGCCATAGGTCTTGGCGTATCCTACGTGGATACGCCAAGCGCTCTAGCGTATCCTACACGGATACGCCACACGTGATGGCGTATCTACGCCACGTGGACAAGAAAATTTTTTTAAAAAATACTACGTTGGGTGTGCTTCTAGGACACTTAACCCATTTCACGTGGATCTCGCACTCCTCCCAAAGGTACATACATTTCACATGCCTATTTGAGAGTGCATCATAACCTTGGAAGACATCAATATTTATAGGCTAAGTGTTTGTTTCTGATCCTAAAGTAGTCGATGTGGGACTTTGGTATTAGTAAGGTAAAACAACTAAGTAAGGCAACAATGTACTTTTATTCGATGTGGGACTTTGGTAAATGAAACAAACATCATTTCTTCATTTCTTATATGTACTTCACTATAGACATTGTTTATAACATCATTTCTTGTGTCAATTTTGTCATAGGATAAATCATGGGGTGAGTATATTGAAAGGGGAAGGCATTGTAGCTTGCATTTTTCAGGTAAGTATGATCTTAATTTCTAATGCTGTGAAATAAGGATATTAAGTTGATGTGTAAGTATGATCTTAAAAGATTCATATTGATTTTCTGCTTTTATTTATTTTATTTTATTTTTCCAGGTAACATCTCCTCATGGAAATAATCTTCACCACAACGAAAATGTTACCCAAGGTCAGTTTGCATTTACAACTACCGAGACTGGGAACTATGAGGCGTGATTTTATGTTTGATTTCAATTTGATTTAATCTTGGTGATTTCTTAGTTTCTTACCGTTGTGAGGCTTTTATAAAGTTAGGTTCTTTTAAGTTCTAACCACTTCAATATGCATCATTGATGGTGGTGGGTGGGCTGGGAAAGTTACATTACTCCTAGAAAATATCTAAACGTCCATATGAGAATAGAAATATTTCTTATATTTATATAAAAGTTGAGTAGTTAAGTATCTATGTTCCTTAAACCAAGAGACTTGCTTTGCTAGTTTTAGCAAACAAGAAATGATTATTATGAGTCTAGTTCTTCACAGTAATTGCTAACCATTATGCTTGAGTAGTGCATTTCAAAACTTTCTTTTCTTGGACTTTGCTACAGGGAAGCAAATATGAGGGAAGTTAGTGAAAGAACAAATGCTAGAGTCGCTTGGTATTTTTTAATCGCTAGTATTTTTTAACACGCATCCAGAGGCACAGGTGTATGAAAAATGCAAGCTACAATGCCTTCCCCTTTCAATATACCCACCCCATGATTTATCTTATGACAAAATTGACACAAGAAATGATGTTATAAACAGTGTCTATAGTGAAGTACATACAAGAAATGAAGAAATGATGTTTGTTTCATTTACCAAAGTCCCACATCGAATAAAAGTACATTGTTGCCTTACTTAGTTGTTTTACCTTGCTAATACCAAAGTCCCACATCGACTACTTTAGGATCAGAAACAAACACTTAGCCTATAAATATTGATGTCTTCCAAGGTTATGATGCACTCTCAAATAGGCATGTGAAATGTATGTACCTTTGGGAGGAGTGTGAGATCCACGTGAAATGGGTTAAGTGTCCTAGAAGCACACCCAACGTAGTATTTTTTTTAAATTTTTTCTTGTCCACGTGGCGTAGATACGCCATCACGTGTGGCGTATCCACGTAGGATACGCCAGAGCGCTTGGCGTATCCACGTAGGATACGCCAAGACCTATGGCGTATCTTACGTGGATACGCCAAGCGCTCTGGCGTATCCTACGTGGATACGCCACACGTGATGGCGTATTCCACGTGGCTCAACAAAAAATAAAAAATGCCACCGTGGCCAAAACGGTGGCATTTTGATAATTAGTTTGAAAAAAGTGGCATTTTGATAATTTGTTTTGCCAAAAATGGCACTTTGGTCAAAAAGCCTAAAAAATAATTATAAAAATAACAAATAAATCATCTTAGGCTTTATTGAAGATTTAGTTTACTCTATTTTTTTTGTTAGTATGTTTTTTTAATCATGTTGTTAATATTGTCTTTTTTAGGGTGTTTTTTTTGTATTGATTTTACAATTTTTTTTAAAGGAAAGTAAAATATTTTGAGCTTTGTTGAGAAGGAATAAAACAGAATTAACTGAGTTGCGATAACTTGTTAATCTGACAGTTTTTAAAATCATCTAAGTTGTGACAGCTTGATGATTCGTTTTTTAAGAAAAATAAATAAAATAAAATAATTGAGCCTTGTTAAAAAAGAATAAAACGAGATTAGTTGAGCTGTGACAACTTGTTAATCTTGCAACTTTTAAAATCATCTAAGTTGTGACAACTTGATGATTCTTTTAAAAAAATAAAAAACAAATGAACTTTCAAAAATAAAAAATCTTTTCAAAATTAAAAATAACCAACCCACAATCGTTTTTATAAAGAATGATGTGGGTTTGAATTCCTCATTGCACCCGAAGATACCTAGGAGCAGAATATGTATTCTGTTAAGTCAAAATTAAATTTTGATAATTTATTTATCTTAGTTTATCTTTTAACAAAATGGGTAAAATAAATATTTTCAAAAGTTATCAAGAGATTGCACAACTGATTTAAAGTAACCGTCTTGGGGTGGATGTATTAGGGATGCTTTGGAGTTAAGTCTCCACCCTTTTCTGTGTATAATTAAACTTCTGAATCAGAATCTGTTGAATTTCATGGTTTCAGAGTAGAGGGAGAAGAGAAAGATGAGAGAAATGGAGAAAACTGTATATTGATAAAATGGAAAAGTGTGAAAAATATAATAGGTAATCTTGGCTTATATAGCCAACTAATCCAAGTAAACTAACTAACCATTAAAACTAATTCTAACTAACTCTAACCAATTCTAACTATCTTGACAGCCCCCCGCAAGCTGGAAGGTGTATATAACACTTCCAGCTTGGGATGATCAATACAAATGCATATCCAGAAATAGAATGATAATGCCAAGAACTGGTAAGGCACGCAGGCCAACAAATGCTTAACCACCATAAAAAGCAGAAGCTCCAAATGCTTAACCACCATACAAGGCAGAAGCTAAAATTATCAAAGCCAACAAAGGGCAAAAGCTTAACCATTAAGCAGAAGCCACAACTCAAGGCTTAACCACTTAACAGAAGCAAGAACATCCATCAATGCTTAACCATCTATGACAGAAGCTCACATCAACACTTAATCATCATGGACAGAAGCTTACAACAAAAAAAATCAAAGAAGCAAAGCAAAGCCACTTCAAGGCTAAAATCATCAAAATGTGACATCACAAAGTCACTCAACAATCTCAGAGCCTTCATCAGAGAAACAAACACCGAAGACTTTGGATCTCAATCTTAGAGCACTATAGTTGTTGGAAGAAAAACACCATTGAAGATATGGATCCACCAAGAACCGCTGTGAAAGCATCAGTCAAACCAGAACTCAAGAACTAGTTCAGCAAATATAAGGATGAGATGTGTATAACCATCAAAGAGGTAATAAGAGTTGGCCTTTGGATTAATGCCGGTACTGATTATAACAGCAAAAATAAGGCTAAAAATACCCAAAACTCCAGCTATAACAACAGGAACAATAGATTTCATCATCAGCTCGGGTCTCATCACACCCATGGAGGCCACGCCCACGCCACTCATTGTGGTGCCATAGGCAACTCCCATACAGGAGAAGACAAGGGCAACCGTGGCTCCAAGGGAGCAAAAAAAAAAAACGGTGTTATTTCATCACTAGTGAACGGAGTCATGACCGGCGGTGGATCTAAAGAGCTTTGTGAGCGGAAGCCATGGAGGCCAAAACCAGCAAAACCAGAAACAAGCACCGCTGATGTCAAACCACAAAACTACCACCAAGAATGCATCTGAAATAACCATCGACGTCAAGAACGTTCATCACTAGTTGCTTAATAGTGGGCCGCAAGAACCTAAAAGTGGAGGCGAGGGCGGTGATATGAGAAATCGGTCATCATTGCTGGATAAACCAGAGCCAAGAGCAAAATCATTTCCAATCGTCAGAAATGCTAACGAAGCGCGATCTGAAACTTCATCACCGGAAACAAAACAAACTGAGCAAGACAGATCTCGAACGGAACAGATCTACACCAGAAATCCGGCATCGAACCAGATCAGAGTTCTGGCCTTCATAACTGCAAACGGAAAACAACATTCCTGGCCCCCTAGAACGGTAGGTGGATGCGCCAGTGAAATCTGTTTGCAGAGCAAAAATCAAAGTTCGAAAGGTATGGAAGATCGATCCGTGAAGAGTCCGTTGATTCTGATCTTGATCTTGTCCATCACTGTGAAAAAGGGAGAGTGAAAGAATGGGATAGCAGAGTAACAGAAGGAAAAGAGTGGATTTTCTCGGGAAAGTGTAAAAAGAAAAAAGAAAATAAACTAAGAAAGAGAAAAAGAAAAGAAAATGCAGCAAAAGAGTGTTCAAGGTGGGTGGAAAGGCTCTGATACCATGTTGAATTTCATGGTTTCAGAGTAGAGGGAGAAGAGAAAGATGAGAGAAATGGAGAAAACTGTATATTGATAAAATGGAAAAGTGTGAAAAATACAATAGGTAATCTTGGCTTATATAGCCAACTAATCCAAGTAAACTAACTAACCATTAAAACTAATTCTAACTAACTCTAACCAATTCTAACTATCTTAACTGAATCTTTGAACGTAAACCTTCTTTTTTAGGTTTTCCAATTTTTCCTAATAAAAATAAAATTTGTGACAACTCCATTTCTTTTTCCAAAACCTTATTATTTTTCGCCGCTCCCGTCGTGATTACGGTCGCGACAAATGACAACTCCACTAGGGATACTTGAGAGTCAAGCCTTTGTAAGTTGGTTGTGCAAATTGTGACATTTATATGTTTGTTTTTACCCTTTCTGTTTTTGTTTTGTTTTTCTATTTTGTTCAATTTATTTATTAATTATCTTAATTGTGATTTTATTATGTAAACTTTAGGATATATGCTTTTTTTTTAGAATTTGTTTTGTGTTTATTTTGTTTTGCAGAATATGGGTAGTCCTTAGGATTATGAAAGTTTGTAGGCTCCCGACAGCTACTGCACCTACACGTTTTTCACACACATTCAAGTGGGCCCTATATCTGAGTCTAAGCAAAGCCTAAGTTAGGTAGAGGTTGCGTAGTGGTAACCATTTTGGATGTACATCCTGTTTGGTTATCGCAAAAACCTCATCTAGAGTGTGCATTTTTCACGATTGTCCTACACTTAGTGGTTTACCCACTATTTGTAGTAAACATTCTGAAATAGGACTTAGCTCTAGAGGTCTTTAGAATAGTAGAATCTCCCAATGAAAGTTCTCACGAATCAGAAAGACTCATAGATCCTTATGATAGAACTCCTCAAATTTAAGGCAATCCATTAAGGCACAAAGAGAGCATACTTTTTCGTTATCTTTAAATCTATTCATTTCATAATCTCTATTGTATATATACATTATAAGTAGTATGGTCTGTTAATGTGATAAGTCATAATCATACCTCTCTAAAAAAAAGTTTTGCTAATTTTTTTTTAAAAAAAGGAGGTGGGCAAGTCACTATTAAAGGACCAACTATTGCATTCATCCTATATTCTGAAATAAAAGAAAAAGCAAATTTTCAACATGCATTCTTGTATATGTTCACTTTTTTAAAAAAAAGAAAAAAAGAACTTTTTTAATTCTATTTAATGTTCTTTTTTTTAAAATAAAATAAAATAAAAACTTGAATCATTGCTCATCCTCGAAAAACATAGATCACACAAACCCGAACCTACAAGACTAGGTTGCAAACTAGGTTACAAAAAGATGTCAAATTTAGAAAGAAATTTGGGTCGAGAGATTGATGAAATGAGGGGAAGAATTGATGCAATGGCATAAGGACAATCAAAGGTCGAGAATTTACTGAAACAGTTAATTGAGATCCTTAGAACAACAAATAGAACCCCTGCCGGCACTGGAATAGATGCAAATGAAGGGGATAGTTCCATGAACAGAAGTCCTGAAGGGGAGAATAACAATGCAGAAGCCACTCATGAGCAGTCATTGAAGATATTCCTGAATAGTAACTTAGAAAAAGAAAAATCAAGAGATGAATTGATTGGAAAGATGCAAGAGCAAATTAAAGTCATTCCAGACCCTAATTTGTATGGCTTGATGGGAATCTATGAACTGTGCCCGAAGGTTAGAGTTAATATCCCTAAGGACTTCAAAATCCTGGATTTCTTAAAGTACAATGGAAGCACCAATCCCAAGTTTCATTTGAAGATTTACATCACTAAAATGGCCATTTGGTCGCTAGATCAAAATTCCTAATCAATTTCTTTCATGAAAACCTAACCGAGCCGACTTTAGAATGGTAGATGCAACTTGACCCTTCAAAAGTTTCTTGCTGGGATGATTTGACAAATCCATTCTTGGGGCAATATCGAGTCAACATCGACGTTGCACCTACCCGAGAACAGCTAGGGGTAATGCAAAAGAAGAGTGATGAAACTTTCAAGCAATACGCTCAAAGATGGAGAATGTTCGCAGCCCAGGTTCAATCACCATTGACTTCGTCAGAATTGAGCTCATACTTTATGGGGACCTTAGGAGCACCTTTTATTGGGCTGATGGTAGGGGCTGCCTATAGGGTTTTTCTGACCTAATTTCAGCTGGAGAAAGGATTGAGAACCTTGCAAGATCAGGTAAGTTACCTACTGGATATATAGAGAGTAATTTTCCAAAGACAGTGGCACCGACAAGGGAGGAAGAGCTAGAAGTCAGTACTTACCAAACCTCAAACGAAGTCATTAACGTTCCCTCGCCGCGTTCATATGTCCCAACTCATCCTGTATGTACCAATCGTCCTCTAGCAACTTGAAATCTCTAAACAATTGGAAATTTGAGGCAATAATTGATGTGATTGCATCTTAGACTTTTGTGATGCTGAACTTATGTTAACTTTCGTGAAGCATTAATGTAATGGATTTGCATGAATTTTAGCATATCTTGTTTCCTTTCATCTTCATCATATTGTCTTTCTTATCATTTATCCAATTCTTGGCAAATTCTTAGTTTAATAGATGTCAGTAGTAATAAAATCCACGTGTGTAGGTGTCCTTTACAAAAAAAAAAAGAGAAAGAAAAAGAAAACAAGAATTGGTGTGCATTCATAAAGGGAGCAATTAAGTAATCACTTAGTGTGCATTATCCTTTTGTCTCTAAATTAAATTTTTTTGAAAATGAGCAATCAAGATTTGAAATGAAAATTGACCATTTTTCTCTCTCCTTCACAAAAATTCATCCTTCCATTATCCTTCGTTGTCCCCTTTTGGGCTTGAAAGTTTTCTTCAATAAACCCTGGACAAGGATCAACCTCTATGCTAGGGGATAATACAAAACAAAAATTGATTATCATGGTGACTATTTTGAAGCATAATGAAAAAAAAAAAAGAATAGGAAGAAAAGGTGAAAATGGCAGGAAATAAAAAAACATGATGAAAAACTAAAAAAAAAAGTAAAAAGAGAGAAGGGAAAGAAAGAAGAAAGAAAATGAAATGAAATAGGTCATGACAAAGGTGAATGATTGAAATCAAAAGAAAAAGGGAAGAAATGAAGAGCAATAAGAGAAAAGTGTGTTTGAAAGTGCAAAAGTAGTTGACAAAGTTCAATTTTGAATAAGGATCATTCAACCTTTAAACACTTGTTTGAGCCTTATATCTTTCATTTCATAACCACTAACCTTAACCACGTTACAATTCTTAAAAAGTCCATTCTGATCAATGAATGATTGCTTTTATTTTCATAAGTTTTAATTTTGAGGCAAAAGGTTATGCTCATCCAAGTATCTAATTCATTGCTCTTTTTTTTAAAAAAAGAAAAGGAAAGGGGGAATTTTAAAAAAAGAAAAAAAAAGATTGACTTACACTGGGACAAGTGTCTACCCTGTGTGAGCTGGCCCTACATTGAGAATTTTTTTTTCTCTATCTCGATTTGGCCCTATAGTGGGGCAAATTTTTTCTCTTACTTGGTTTGGCCTATACTGGGGCAAAATTTTTGGTTTAATTTGGCCCTACACTGGGGCAATTTTTTTTTCTAGCTCAGTTGGACCTACATTGGGGTAAATCTTTTAGTCATTAGGACGAGTTTTTGCCCTATTCAATTCAGTCCTAGACTGAGACAAATTTATCTTTGGTTTAATTTGGCCTTACACTAGGACAAGTTTCTACCATGTTTGGTTCGACTCTAAACTTGAGTGATTTCTCTTTTCCCTAGTTCATTTTGACCTACACGCGGGCAAATCTTTTGGTCACTAGGGCGAGCTTTTGCCCAATTCAATCAAGTCCTAGATTGGGAGAAAATTCTCTTTGGTTCAACTTGGCTTGGTGTAGATGCTCAGTAGAAGGAAATCATTTATCATAATATTTAAGAGGTAATTAAAGATCATTTTCATAAAGGTCGACCCAATCCATACTGGGGCAACACCTCTTTAAATATCATATTATTGTTTGTGTAGTGAAACTTCTAAGTCCAATCTGGAAATTGTTCACTTCTTTCCTATTGTACTTTTGAATTCATGTATGTTTGTTACGTAATGTTTCAGGTAAGGTAAATATGAGTACAACACTATGATTTGACCATATAATGATAACTCCTTGGTGAATAATTTAGACTGAAAAGAACTTGTAAGTTCCAATTGAAGGGGAAATGTTATTCCAAAGGATAACACAGAAACAAGAGGTACCCGAAAAAAAAAGGATGAAAGTGAAGATTGTGAAGAAAGTTAGGAAAAAGAGAAGGACTGTGTGTCTGATGATTAAACTTGAAAAGAAAAATACTCAATATTTGAAAATCTTAAGGAAATAAGCCCTAGTTTACGAGAGTCTGTAGTTAAGTTTGATGGATCAAATTTTTTCAAAAAAAAAAATAGTGACGATTCTATTTTTTTTTTCAAAACCTTATTATTTTTTGTTGTTTCCGCCGTGATCACGTTCCCGACATTAAGCATAATACTGGAAGTGGAGAGGTGCCTTAACCAATTTATAACAAACATTATAGGTCCTCTCATTATGGGTCATTCTTGAGTTAAGGCTCACACCGATACCACTCAACTGCACCAACTCTTTATAAATTGTACAAACCAAAAATAATGGATAATTTATAATATTGAGCTTATTGTACTAATTTTAAACCTGAATAATATAATAAGTTCTTTTTTTCAAAAAAATAAGATTCATAACTCATATTAAAAAAAAATCGACATAATGATCATCATTATTTGTTTTTGGGAAGGAAACCGTCAAATTAGGTATATATCCATATTCAACTGCTTAAATAATTTGGGGAACATATGGAATCAAAGATATACTTATGAAAACGACTCAATTAATCAATCAAGTTGACTTCGGTCGCCGGGGGTCCATCATAGGCATTCTTAGACAATATATCCATTATAATTATTTACAAATGTACCACGCAAATCAAACGATTCCTTCTACCATACATTAAGGTTTTATTTTACAGATATTTTTAAAGATCTTTTGACGGTAATTGTGTACATAAGAAAAACATGGAAAAACGACAAATAAAAAATTACAGATACAATAAAAAATGAGAAAAGAAAGGTGGACAACAGGTAAATAAAAATGAGAAAGGACTTCGAGTTTAAATACAGTTTTTTTTTTCATTTTTTCATTTTGAATTTTATGAAACACTTTAATATTTATTAGAGTAAACATCGATTTTAGTTCTTCAAAAATATAAGTGATATTAATTTAATATTTAAAATAAAATTAATATCAATTTAATTCATCAATCATGAAAAATGATATTAAAATAATTCTTCTATATTGAATCTTGAGTCTATGAGAATATTGTTGATGAATTCTTTGATTGAATGAATAAATTGATGTTACTTTCTATGATTATTGAATTAAATTGATGTAAACTTTATTTAAAAGACCAAATTAATGTTAATTTATATGATTGAAAGATTAAATTGATATAATTTTTTTAAAAAGATTAAATTAATGTCACCTATAATATTGAGGGACTAAAATATGTGTATGCACTCTATTTATTCTGCATAACTCAAGGTGGAATATTTTGCCTTTTTACTACTACACATTATTTTTTCTTCGTACAGACTATTACACATATTTAGTGGTAAAATAATCTTATTCAGAATATATATATAATGACATTGTTAAAAAAGAAATTCCTCTAAATCATTAATGTCTCAACGTTGCAACCACCCCAACTTTGTCTTCATCCAGTCTCCAATCCATACCTTCCTCCACCACTAAAATCTAATATAGAAAGAAAAATAAAAGTCAAATTATCATTTACTCAATTTCACATATAAGATCAATAGTTAGACTTGGATGTTTCAAGATTTTTTCGGTGAATAACTTTTGTCGATTTGGTCTTAGAAGGTTACACATTTGGAAAACTAACAAAAATCAATTATTCTTTTCCTTTTTCTATTTAAAAGTTTAGGGTAAAAGAATGTTCTCTCCTTATTAATTTTAAAGACATGACATCAACTTATGGTAAAATTTATAATGAAATTATAAATTCTCTACCAACATAAAACTCTTAGATTCAAACCAAAATTATACAGTTGTCAAGAACATGCATAATGTCAATTAAATGAGACAATCTCTCTATTGGCAACGAAATCAATTTTTTTTTTATAATTGACAACAAAATCAATTAATTAATTATCGATAAAATGATATTTTAGTCCTTAAAAATATACTTTACTTGTAATTTAGTTGCTGATTTAAATTATTCAAAGTGATTTCATGTTAACCATTACAAGAAATAACAAAAGGAATAGAGTAAAATGAGTTTCAATAATTTTAAAACTAAATTGTAATATATTTTAAATCAAAGACTAAATTAGAAGTGAATTACATTTTCAAAGAACAAAATACTTTCTCACTAATTAACGGTAGGTACTTGACTGAAATAGAGTTTATGGTTGATATTTGACATAGCAAACGTCAATTATTTGTATGAGTAATTTTTAGTTAAACACATTTTATCGTAAGTATTCAAATCATTATTTGACATATATAAGATTGTAGAATCTATGATAAATATATATTTATATCATTAAAAATATTTTTACACATGTTAAATAATTATTTGAATGCTTAAAACATAACATGATAGATCGTATCTACTTAAGAAATTGTTTGTATAAGTACATAGTCCGAACATGTGCATAATTTCTGTAATGACATATGAACTCTCGTGTTCCTCCTGCCTCCAATTCTAACTAGGGCCACCTGAGTAATGATATGTGGACTTTAATGAGTTTCATGTTGGGAATTTAAGTATGACTGAGATGTGAATGTGAGTGAAAAAGCCCTAAACTGAAAAGAAATAAACAAAGTAATAACTATATAAATATAAAAGGATTCATAAATTTAATATTTTACAGTTTTGAGTCAAGATATACTATAAAGTTCAGGAATGTGATTTTTCACTTAGTCCGCTAATATAAATGCGAAATTTCCCTCACATATCGGAACCTAACACTTGAGTCTTCAAGCTGAACTGGGATCTTAGTTCATGTTGTGCTATACATGTCCATATTCATCGATAATCATCTTACTTTTTATTTTTGTACGTACTCTAAGAAAGTGGTGCTTTTGAAAAGAAAGATGAAAAATGAAACAGGAAAATATGTGCAATGTTTTTCTGTGAAGCATGTACCTGTTCCGGGTACTGACCGAACCTAGATTGCTTAGAGGGCGACCTTATTCTTGTTTCTGAACAGGTGCCAGGATGTTTAAGAAACCAGGCTAGTCAGCCAGCATAAGGATCGTGTCACAAGTTTACAGTAAGCAATATGTACTAGGCTAAAGAATGGAACATGCTCGGCTTAGGTCGCCAGGCTGGTTTATAAAGATGTTCTGACCCCGATCAATCCGAACTCCCGCCGTTCAAGACATTCAAAGTCCGAACGTTGGGATTCAGTTACAATCTATTCATTAAATGCCAAGCTTATAGTCGTTGGTTAATTTAATTAGGTCGGCAAATGGCTGTTACCACTGTATTTGCCCGTTATACATCGGTCGGATACATTACTGAGTACAAAATCGGACAGGATTCTGCCAAGTCTGCTTATTATGTTGGGCCTACCACTATATCGGGCTTACTTTATCGGACACAGAATGGTCCACAGCCCCCTAGATCGGCCATATAGAAAATATGTGCCGAACTATAAGAGACCGATTAAACGAATACATAATGGTCCACAGCCCCCTAGATCGGTCATATAGAAAATATGTACCGAACTATAAGAGACCGATTAAAATGCCGAGTGCAAAAATAATTCGGTAGAAAGAGCCAAATAATAATCATCTTCAATATCAAGCGAGAAAATCACCTTACCGACTTTGATCGATTACTAGAAACCAAAAAGATAAACTTAGCTTCCTGCAATCCTACTTTGCTCAGGTACATTAGGACTCGTTGTTCAAGATGCCTCGTATAACCCGTAGTTGTTCCAGGAGTGAAAAGACGTGTGCCACGTGTGATTCACCTATTACTCAAGTGTCAGTTTCATTATTGCACCATTAAAGCAATTGTTCTCGTAACCGCCGTACAACCGTTGATCTTCACTGAAACGGCCTTCCAACCATTGATTTTGGCTAGGATCAATCCTGAGCGCAAGATTCATCTGACGGGTGAGAACACAACCTTTCGTTTCTCTTGACTTTATTACCCTTGATTTGTGGCGGCCTAGCCATTTAAAAAAGCCCTTCTTCCACTGTCTTCTCATTATTCTTCCAAGTCCAACCGTTAGCTTCCCAAAAACACTCCACGTTTCATCTCCCTCTGTATTGCTTTCTTTTTCAGAACATTTCATTGTTGTGCCTTCCTCCATTCTGGAATCCTTCTTCATTTGCTCATCAAGCGCATTTAATCAAGTTCCTAGGCCCTTCACTATCCCTTCACAAAGTTCCACTGCAACGAAGCTTTTCGCATTTTGCCTTCCAAAAACAGGTACTTCTCTCACTTTTCCCTTTCACTCTGTGTAAATTGCCTCCATTTAGGATTTAGGATCGTAAGTAGTAACATGTCCGTTAGAAGTGATAGTAGTGATAGTGAATCTGTAGAGATTCTGGGTCAATCTCCGGTGGGCGTTTCCAGTCAACATATAACGGGCCTACCCACTGTCAAAGGAAAAAACCCAGTCGACGAAGGAACGCCCGATCTTGAAGGTCGGACGTCACCTCCAAGATCCGAGGAGGAATACAACTGGGTTAAATCTGCTGTTAAAAATTACTGCTCAGATTTTAATTCGGCCGAAAGTATACACATCCTCCGAAGATGTATAGTGATGGCATCTAATGGAGACGAGACCAAATTTGTGTGCCGACATTGTCGACCTGAAGAGAGGATTTTTATGTCTCCAGGAAAAGATGACGACCTAGGTTGGATTTATGCATATGAAACCTTTTATACCCGCCTTGGACTACGTCTTCCCTTCTCGGATTTTCAATGTAAAATCCTGACTAAGTTAAACGTCGCGCCTACCCAACTCCATCCAAATAGCTGGGCATTTGTCAAAGCTTTCGAAGTACTATTTCGGTTCATAAGTCGGGAACCTAGTATCGGCATGTTCTTTTCCCTTTTTCAATGCAAGGGAGTCGGTAAAGGGGGTTGGGTATCAATTAATAGTCACCCCCGTAGAAGATTATTTTTTGCTTTAGACTCGTCGTACAAGAATTTTAAAAATAAATTTTTTCGGGTGAGTTCTGCTCCGACCGACCTATCATTCTTCTTGGACGAATATGGGATAGAAAAATTCCCCTTATACTGACGTGCTAACCCGACTTCCATACTGGGTATAGAGTATAGAAGTTTACCACCCGAAGACCGAATTTTGGTCGACTTTTTGGAAGAAGCTTCAGTGCTGGATACTGCTTCCTTGGTAAAGTTTGGAAACAATCCAACCGAATTACAAAAAATACTGCGTAAGTCTTATTTATTTTTACTATTTTTCCAATATTGGATTTCTACTAATGTATTTTAACTATTTTAATCTTTTTTCAGAAAAAATGGCTCCTAAGATAACTGTTCGCGAAATGCAACGAAGACTAAAGAAATTGAAGAACGAAGGAACCTCGGCGGTAAGAAATGTTGATGACTCCAATTCACGACCAGAACCTATACCTGTTAATCCTCAACCAGAATCTTCGGATACCAACTCGGATCCTATGATTCGAAAAAGACGTCGGTTAGAAGTCCCGGAGCAAAGTATGAAACAACCTGCCTTGACATCAGTAGCCGAAGGCTCTTCGCAGAACTCGGGTTTAAAAACGGCCTTAGAGGGGCTGAGCGGTTTTGCGGCTGGAAAAGACAAGTCTTCCCTATGGTCGACTTCTTTTCCCTTCGAGTCTTTGATAGATGATCATATTTCTCTTCCGGATGACAAGGAACGCAAAGACAAGGTTGGTGATATTGGGCTAATACGATGGGCCGAATTACAACTTCTTCAGTCTGTTAGTGTACTTAGGTCTGCTGAGGCTGAAGCAGCAGAAACAAAAAAGAAAGTGTCATCCAACAACCTTCTTTTTCGTTCAGAAATGGAAAAAACAAAGAAGGCTCATCATGCCGAAGTCTCCGAGCTAAAAAATGAAATGGAAGTTTTAAAAGTTAAGGCTCACCGAGTCGACTCTCTTGAATCTTCGGTAAAGCTTCTGGAGGAAGAAAAGAAAAACTTTGAAGAAAGCTTGTCGGCCGCCCTAAAGGATAAGGAGGAGTCTGACCGAGCTCTTAAAGAAGCCTTGGGAGAGAAAAGTAAGTTGTTTGCTGAGTTGGAGGGATTGAAAGATGAAATTACAAACCAAAGAGTCGCTGGTTTTGATACTTGCCTCCAACAAGCCAAGCTTTTGAATCCCGACGGAGTCTTCGACAATCGCTTCGGGGAGATGGGTCCCTTCCACAAGGTAGTCGGTGGTCGTATCGTTGAAGATGAAGATGAGGATGAAGAGGAGGAAACAGAATCTTAAGCATTTGAAATTTCAATGTGTAACTTTATCGTCTTAAAAACAATGAATTTTAGATACCGTATGTGTTTTTATTATTTTAAATTTCAAAAAATATCTTAATGCTTGTCAACGTTGCCTATAACATTTAACGGCTATAACACCAAAATTTATGCCCCTTGAAACATCATTTAAGTATTTTAAAGAGATTTGATTGAAAATTATGGATTGTTAAAAGGTCTTGTTTGTCAAACTTTAGAATTTTCGGCAGTTTACTCGGATTCGGTGGTGACTATGACCGTTCATCGGTGACTTTGACCGGATTTTGCTATAAGGCCACTTTCTTCGGTGACTATGATCGGCATCGGTGACTTTGACCGGATTTGGCTCGAAGGCCACTTCTTCGGTGACTATGACCGGCATTGGTGACTTTGACCGGATTTGGCTCGAAGGCCATTCTTGTACAAACTAAGTTTCAAGATGATGATCTTTATTTGAGTAAACTAATGAGTTAACGGTAGGCCTCGTTAAAACCTTTCAGGAAAAAACCCATTGGGAAAAAATCCTGATAAGGAAAAAGAGTACACTACCTTTAACTTGCAATACAAAGTCCATAAAAGAAAAAACAAGAGTTTAGCTATAATATCTTCGGAGTGACGCCGCATTCCAAGTTCTTGGAAGCGGACATCCAGTGATATCTCCGATCTTATACGCTCCCCCGCCAATATCTTTAAGTATTCTGAAAGGTCCTTCCCAATTAGCCGATAGCTTTCCTTCGCCAGGCGCCTTTCTAGAGTCTTCAATTTTGCGCAGCACCAGGTCCTCTTCCACAAATTTTCTTGTTTTCACCTTCCGATTATATTTTCTTTCTGCCCGAGCTTTCGCAGCTTCTTCCTGAATGTGTGCCATTTCCCTTTCTTCTTCTAACAAATCCAAATCGATTTTTCTGCTTGCCACATTTACTTCTTCATTAAAGGCTGACCTTCGAAAACTTGGTGCCCCGATTTCAACTGGGATCATAGCATCCGCCCCGAAAGTAAGTCAGAATGGGGTTTCTCTTGTTGACGACTGTGGTGTAGTGTGATATGTCCACAAAATGTTCGGAAGTTCTTCTGGCCAAAGGTCTTTAGCGTAGTCAAGCCTCTTTCGTAGCCCGAGTAATATAACCTTGTTGGCTGTTTCGGCTAATCCGTTAGTTTGTGGATGCTCTACCGAGGTGAATACCTGTTTAATTCCATTTCTCATACAAAATTCTTGGAATTTCTTGTCAGTGAATTGTGTTCTATTATCAGATACAATCGAATAAGGTAAACCAAAACGACATATTATATTTTTCCAAACAAACTTTTTAATCTTTTCGGAAGTTATACTAGCAAGTGGTTTGCTTCAATCCATTTAGTAAAATAGTCAATGGCAACAACAATGTACCTTAATTGTCGGGCAGCTGTAGGGAAAGGACCTAACAGGTCAACTCCCCATCGGCAAAATGGCCATGGAGTCTCAATGCTGTGCAATTCTTCAGGTGGGGATTTATGTAGATTGGCGAATTTCTGGCACTTGTCACATTTCCGAACGTATTCCAGACAATCAAACTTCATAGTAGGCCAGTACATTCCCAATCTTAAAACCTTGCCCGTTAACGATCGTCCTTCGATGTGACTACCACAGACTCCCTCATGAACTTCGTCCATAACCAATTTCATTTGATTTTGATTTATACACTTCAAGAGGGGAAGAGAAAATCCTCTTTTGAATAACTCTCCTCCTATCATCGTGTAATAGCTTGCCGTCTGTCGTAATTTCTTTGCTTTCTTTTCATCAGCTGGTAACTTACCACTTTCCAAATACTTGACGATTGGGCTCATCCAGGAACTTATATTGTTGTTGACTGAAAATATCTCCTCTTCTTCCACGCTAGGTCGGTCAAGCATTTCTTGAATAACGGATCGGTTGTTTCCTGGACCTTTTGTGTTGGCTAACTTTGATAAGAGATCAGCCCGGGTATTCTGCTCTCTTGGGATATGAACAATCTCGAATTGTTCAAACTTTTTAACCATATCCTGTACTTTGAGTAAATACTTAACTAATTGTGGATCTTTAGTATGGAACTCGCTACTTACTTGCCCTGTTACCAATTGGGAATCCGACTTTGCGATTAACCTAGTAGCCCTCAATTCTGCTGCCAATACTAGCCCGACAATGAGTGCTTCGTACTCGGCTTGATTATTGCTGGCTCGAAAATTAAACTTCAGGGACTGTTCAATTAAAATTCCGTTCGGACCTTCCAGAATAATTCCAGCTCCATTTCCTTTGACATTCGACGCTCCATCGACAAAAAGAATCCAAGTATCATTATTCTCATTTTGAGGAAAGGGGGAAGATAATTCAACTAAAAAGTCAGATAGTACCTGGGATTTGATAGGTCCTCTTGGCTGATATTGAATGTCGAATTCTGACAATTCGACGGACCATGATATCATTCGTCCGACAAGCTTTGGTTTTCAAAGTACTTGTCTGATAGGCTGATCTGTCCTTACAATGACTGAATGACTTTGAAAATATTGTCGGAGCCTCCTAGCCGTTGTGACTAGCGCTAATGCCATCTTTTCGATTTTCTGGTAGCGACCTTCTGGTCCTTGTAAGACCCGGCTAACGAAATAAATAGGTCGTTGCTCCTTTCCTGTTTCTTTTACCAATACAGAACTCAAGGCTTTATCAGAAACAGAAATATACAAAAATAAAACATCACCTGACTCTGGTTTTGTCAAAATTGGCGGAGTCGCCAAGAAAGTTTTCAGTTCACTGAACGCTTGCTCACACTCCTGCGTCCATTGAAAATTTTTGGTCTTTTTGAGGCATTGAAAAAATGGTAGAGATCGATCGACCGATTTAGAAAGGAACCTAGAGAGGGAAGCTATCCGTCCTGTTAATCTCTGCACTTCTTTAATCATTGCAGGGCTTCTCATTTCCATTATTGCTCTACATTTCTCCGGGTTTGCTTCTATTCCTCTGTTGGTGAGGAGAATGCCAAGGAACTTTCCTGCTTGAACTCTGAACACACATTTTTCGGGATTTAACTTCATGTTATACTTTCTCAGTTGGGCAAAGCACTCAGATAGGTCAGAACAATGATCTCCACCTTCAGGTGTTTTGGCGACCATGTCATCTACATAGACCTCGATGTTTCTTCCAATTTGTTTTTCGAATATTCTATTCATCAGTCGTTGATAAGTCGCTCCAGCATTCTTAAGGCCAAAGGCCATCACCCTGTAACAAAAATTTCCAAATTCAGTGATAAAAGCAGTTTTTTGTTCATCATCCGGGTGCATCCTAATCTGGTTGTATCCAGAGTATGCATCCATAAAGCTAAGGAACTGATAACCGGAGGCGCCATCAACTAGTCGGTCTATGCTGGGAAGAGGATAAGAATCCTTCGGGCAAGCTTTGTTCAGATCAGTGAAGTCTGTACACATTCTCCATTTTCCTGACGACTTTTTCACCATGACAACATTCGACAACCACGTGGTATATTCAACTTCTCTTATAAAGCCTGCCTCCAAAAGTTTTTTCGTCTCCTCGGTCGCAGCCCTTTGTCTTTCCGATCCTAGTTTCCTTTTTTTCTGAGCTACTGGTTTTACCTTTACGTCTAAGGAGAGCTTATGGGTGATGATCTCGGGATCAATTCCAGGCATATCTGCTGCAGTCCAGGCAAAGATATCAACATTCTTCCTTAATAATTCCTCCAAAGCTCTTTTAAGTTTGGTTGGTAAATGGGCCCCGATATGTGTTACTTGGTTGGATTTGGGACCCAATGGTACTACTTGCAATTCTTCCATCGGTTGAGGCCTGTCTTTTTCATCACTCCTTGGGTCCAATTCGGCCATGTTGATGCTATGTATCGGTCACTTACGGTTGGTTTTATGAGTCTTTTCATCTTGTCTGGGTTTCAAACTTTCGTTGTAGCAAATCCGAGCTTCTTTCTGATCTGCATGTACTGTACCGACCTTAGTCTTAGAGACTGGGAATTTCATTGTTAGGTGGGGGGTTGAGACGACAGCCCCTAGAAGATTTAGGGACGGTCTCCCAAGGATAACATTATAAGGAGTATAGCAGTCTATAACCAAATATCTTACAGGAATAGTTTTTAGTAGAGTACCTGTCCCAAAAGTCGTTCAAAGCTCGATGAACCCCTTGACATTTACCTGCTCCCCTGAGAACTCGATCAAAGTTCCGTTGAATGGAGTTAAGTCGTCTTCCGACATCTGCAACCTTCGAAGCGTGGACATGTAAAGAACATCGGCCGAACTTCCTTGATCAACCAGGACTTTCTTGATTTGAAAGTTCCCTGCTATAACGGATATAACCATCAGATCATCCAGGTTTTCGTCCAACCCAGCGTAATCACTGCTTGAAAAAGAGATGACCGCTCCATCATCGAATTGTTTGTGCTGTAATGGGGAAGGATAGCTTAAGGACATTACTGCTCGGAGATGTCGTTTCCGAGATGAATTGGAGCTCCCTCCACCGGCAAATCCCCCTGCAATTGAGTCAATGATCCCTCTGACTGGTTGGTCTCGGTTACCGGAGCTCGTGTCCTTGGACCTTTTCTTCAAATCTGGGCTTGGTACCCTTCCGTCGGATTGACCTCCTGCCTTTGCCTCCCTGCTTCGACTTCTTCGGCGATAAACATATTTTTCGAGATGCCCCTCCCGAATAAGTTGCTCAATCCTATTTTTCAGGCTGATGCATTCCTCTGTGGTATGTCCATAAGTTTTATGGAACTCACACCTTTTACTTTTGTCAACGCCAGGTGGTGTCTTTTGATGTCCGCATTTTTTGGGGGACGAATTAGACCCGTGTTGTATATCTCTCGGAATATTCGATCTCGACGAGAATTTAACGGAGTGTACTCATTAAACCAAGGTTGTACTCTATCTGTTATTGCACACACATTTTTGTATGTCCGACCATTCCTTTGCAAGTGTCTGCCTCTTATTTCCGTTCCCCGTCCGTTATATGGTAGGTCATGACTACTTGGTTTGATAGAAATATTGGGATTATTTTTTTCTCTACGTTCCGGTTTGAAAAAACGTTGCTCCATTTGCTTCCTGGCGAGAGCGATTTCTTCCATGTTGATGTATCCTGTAGATCTGTTCCTCAACTCGTCCAAGTCTAAAGGCGGTTTTCTGGTCAGAGAGTCTGCAAATGGTCCCGGCCACAAGCCAGCCATGATAGCATGCAAAGAAACTGTTGGATTGAGGTCTCTTATCTGCACAGCTTCCTCCCCGAACCTTCTCATGAAATCTTTAAGAGATTCTTCTCGGCCCTGCCTAAGATTGATTAAGCTTGCCGATGTCTTCTGATGTGTCCTGCTCGTAGAAAAATGGTTAAGAAATTTAGCAGATAATTCAGAAAAATCATAAATCGAACCTGATTCAATGCTTGAAAACCAAAGCAAAGCTGATTTTTTTAAAGTTATCGGAAAAGCCCAGCATTTGATCGGGTCAGAGCTTCCATTTAGAAGCATCATAGAATTGAACATCGTCAGATGTTCCTGTGGGTCAGACGTCCCATCGTAAAGCTCCATCGTCGGGAGTCTGAATCCCTCTAGAAGCGGGATTGACATAATGAAGTCGGAGAAAGGATGATCAGCTCCAGGTGGGTTATTTGCTTGTCTCCTTCCGTCATGATCATTTGTTCTGAGGATACTGGTATGTCTTTGAAAATCCCCATTCCGAATATCTTCTTCTGGAATTCTTTCCCTCTGGTCTTCCTGCTCAATCCCCTGTTGATCCCTACTGGTCTGGGCCATTTGATCAATTCGGCTATTAATATCTCTAATAGCTTGTAGGAGCATCTCCATTGTATTGAGCTGGTTGCTTCCTTGATTCATTCCGTTCAGGACACCGTTTTCACTGCTGGCCATTTTAGGTCTATAAGGTGATTGGATGGGCTGTGAAAAGAGCTGAAGGGTTGTGGAGTAGGAAAGTTTTACCTAGCCCCACGGTGGGCGCCAGATGTTCCAAGTACTGACTGAACCTAGATTGCTTAGAGGGCGACCTTATTCTTGTTTCCGAACAGGTGCCAGGATGTTTAAGAAACCAGGCTAGTCAGCCAGCATAAGGATCGTGTCACAAGTTTACAGTAAGCAGTATGTACTAGGCTAAAGAATGGAACATGCCCGGCTTAGGTCGCCAGGCCGGTTTATAAAGATGTTCTGACCCCGATCAATCTGAACTCCCGCCGTTCAAGACATTCAAAGTCCGAACGTTGGGATTCAGTTACAATCTATTCATTAAATGCTAAGCTTATAGTCGTTGGTTAATTTAATTAGGTCGGCAAATGGCTGTTACCACTGTATTTGCCCGTTATACATCAGTCAGATACATTACTGAGTACAAAATCGGGCAGGATTCTGCCAAATCTGCTTATTATGTTGGGCTTATCACTATATCGGGCTTACTTTATCGGACCCAGAATGGTCCAGTACCCAAACTGCCTTCTATTTTATGTACCAAAGTCTTCTAATTACCATAAAATTGAAAAGAAGAAAAAGGAGTTGAGAGAGACAGCACCTAGCTAGTTAATTAGGTGATGATAATTAATTTGGGAATTTAAGTAGCCAACACTCGAGTGCTCTCGTTCTTGAATCTTGATGGATCAGTGGATCTCTATCCAATGATTCTGACAGTTCCATCTTAAACGCGTAAGGTATTCTCACAAGCGCAAGGGGATGCAGGTGGAAGTGGAACAAAGTTAGTTGCGCGGTTTCTGCATGCAGCTGCTGTTTCAACACTTTCAACAGCATCACGAGCATGTACACCAACCAGGGTCCATGGGAATTTATTATTGATTGCTCCTTCTCGTACTTCCATTAACTAGGATATATGGTAGATACATAGATATCTAGTAAATATTAATGACCCAATTTTTCTTTTTGGTTACATTAATGACCCCATTATTTAGTGGCACCTACGTACTCCAGCTTAGAGGTTAATCGATCAAGTTTTGAGACTTCTCCAAAATCATCACTGAAAATTATTATTCCCTCCGTTTGAAAATACTTATAATTTTAAAAATGAATTTTGTTTCATTTTATTTTTCATGTTAAGAAAATATTAACAATTTTTCTATTTTTTTATGGGAAACTATTTTTCTAATTTTATTCTTATAATAGAGTGATAATATTCTAAGTATTTCAATAAATAATATTAAATATAATAATATTTGTATAATTAAGGCTAATTTAATAATTATCTCAATTCTAATATTATAATTACCTTAAACCACGTTTATTTTGAAACAGAATGAATAAAATAGTTTGGTTTTGAGGTGTTTAAGATTTGTCTCGATCCAAAGTTGGGAAAGGTTTAAATACTGAAAATTAAATCCAATATATTTTTAGGTGGGGTTTGGGTCATATTCTGAGTTGAATCAAGACAGGTTACGGAGAATGATACTGCTTTGATATTATGTTGAATTAGAGGGCTTTTGATAGAGAAGGAAAAAAAGAGAGAAAATGAATATTCAAAATAATAAGACTATATTAATATTAGTGTGATGATGATGTGATATAAAAGACAAACTCAATAATTCTATTTATACTAATTCTAGACACTTAATCCTAATTAAATAAAGAAACAAATCAGAAAATATAATAAATAAAAAATAAATCTTAAGAAATTATTTATGATACTCTAAAATATTTTAAGATACAATAAAAATAAATTAAAATATTTTTTAGATATTTTAACACATCTAATCATCTAAGTATGATAACGTTGTTCTCAATGTTATTGTCAGACAACAAACACTGGCAAGATAACATCTGACAATGGGATTTGCAATTGTCAAGTAAAGTGGAGAGGGAGATTTTATGGGTTTATTTGATTAATGCTTGTGTACTTATGTCGCATTCTATTCTTACACTGGTTATGTATTTTCAAGGTGATGAGTTCTACATTTTATTTCTTATTTTGCACAATTGAATTTGTGATGCACTGATGCACAATGTACCTTGTGTGCTGCACCGGCATAATGGTGCTGTTGCACATTCGTATTTGCCGATTCATATTCTGTTTTCTAATGACCTTCCTATTAACAGGCCTGCGGAGATACGGTGCTTAGAGGATTACATGAATGGAACAAAAGAAACAAGGTCGGGGGCACCGGAAACGTATTTCTCGTCTCAAGAGCAAGGGACAAAGTCTTTGTTTCGTGGAACAAAAGCTGGAGTATTGTGAGTGCAAATAGTAGAGATCTTGTAACTTGCAACCCACTTCAGTTATGATTTGTATGGGTAGGAGTACTACTGATTGCGGGATTTAAGGATGTAATTTCAAGTGTAGGTTGTCTCAAGTAATAAATTTTCGAGGTTCTGAAGTCGATCCATAGGAAATTAATGAAGAGAAATTATTTGAGGTAAGAAAAAGATTTATCACAAAAAATAATAAAACTTCACAATTAAATTTAAGAACTTGCTTAGGTTAGGAGATCCACTCTTAGTAATAAATTAAAGACAAGATTATTTATCTTTATAACTCAATTGAAATTCACACGCAACGGAGGTTCCAATCGGAAAATATAACTTTCAAAATTCAATTATATATGCAATCATATTATGATTCTTTTAATTATCTACCAACATTTGTAAATGAGTTCAAGCATTCACTGTGTCAATTCTATTGTCTACAATAAATCAAGATCTCTATTATACAAAGAAGGTTTCTAAATTGATTGGAAACAAAATATAACACATATAATGTCCATTTGATAATATATCATTTAAGCACAAGAAATAGAATAATCTAACCTTATTTCATTACCAAAAGCTTCACTCTTTCACTCAAGCAAGATGAAGATTTAGTTACTCATAGACAAAAAGAAAGAAAGAGAGAAGAAGAGAAAGATGAACATAACTTCAATTTAGAGCAAGAGAAAATTACAACAAAGAAAAATAATAAACAAACATAACCATAATTTCTAAAAACTAAGCCTAACACCAAGAGCACCAAACGATCAGTCAATGGTGTTTTTTATAGAGGATTAGGGATACAAAATGACAAGGGGGCTGATTAAGAGTAGGTGGATGAGTGGGTGAATGGGTGGAAAATGCCAAATGATGAGTGAAAAATTATTGAGATTTTTTGTCTCCGAAATCATTCAGTACTGATCTCATGGATGCCATCAGAATGAAGCAACGTGGTCTTCATGAAATTGTAGCATTTTGTCTCAGCTTTCCAATTCCATTAAAATCATCCAAAAATTTGTCCTACAGCCCAAGATATGACCCAATTACTACAGACTATTCAGGCCCAGTTTTAACACCTCTGTTTTGACTTCTAGACCCAATATCACCTCCAATCTGTCCGAATGAGCTCTTATGTTCTTCATGAAAGTTGTAGATATAGGTCTTAACTTTCAAGTGTCCAAATTTCAGCCCAAGAAAATTCCTACAGCCCAAGTTATGCTCTGATTACTGCACACTGTTCAGGTTCCAGTCGCAAAACTCGTATTCTGACTTCCAAGCCCAATTTGCTCCTCTAGATGTCCATATTTTACCTGGAGCTCTTATGAAAGTTGTAGAGCTCTCTCTTATCTTTCCTACAAGGTAAGATACATAATTTTTACACATCTAAAACTCAAGATGTGGCAGAAATACAAAAATAGTGTAAGATCCAAATAATGCTAAAAAAATCAATTAAGTGCAATTTGAGTTCAAACTTACGAAACATAACAAAACTCAATCAATTAAGTACATAGAGAGTGTAAATGACTAAAAATGAGGGTTTATTAATGTATAAAATATATGATCATCAAATTTCTCTACATTTAGCTTTTTGCACTCCCGGACAAAACGCATAAGACCAAAGCTAGGAAACAAAGAAAAACAACATAGACTCAAAAGCTAAAAACTCTAAAAGACTCGATGAAGCAAGAAGAGCAACCAGAAATTCAAGGAATCAAAGCATTAATGAGGTAACATTTCTTCACATCTCAAACCAACAAGCAAGGAAGTTTTAGTTGAGAAGAATGAATCAAGAATAATAGATCCTCACAGAATTTACTCTCAATCTCTCAAGTATTTAAAAGGTAAGTATTTCACTCTATTCAACGTATGAACAATTGCATTACCATAAGCTTGCTTATCTTCTACTTCTCTGCTACTCAAACCACATGCATACAAAAATCAAGAGGACTTTATTCAAGGTTGTAACAGGGTCATGGTAAAGGAGAGGGGATAATATGGATATGAGAAGATAAATACCAAAGAGAATAAAAGAGCATTATCGTACAGTTAGAGTGGAGAAAATGTTTGAGAACATTCATCATAAAGGACAATCACCAATATTTGACTAATGTTTTGTTGAAGATCAATCCCAAATTGGTGAATTGAATTAATTGTTAGACCTGAACCTTCTCCTTTTCTTCCTGTTGTTTCTAAGCATCCACCTTTATTATAGACTCTAATAATCCTTTGATTGCAACGATGGTCAATTTTTTTTTTCATTTTGTATACACACCCCCACACTTATTCAAAAACAAGGTCAATGCTCTCTTATTCCCTAAGGTTGGGTAAAATATTTTTTTTCTTATTTTTCTTATTTTTCTCTTTTTCTTTTTTTTTTCTTTTTTTTGAAGACACGTAATGAGGTAAAAATAATGAATGATCAAATAAGTTCAAAATGGTTACACAAGAGAAAATATACAAGGATGACTATTTAGTCAAAGTAGCTATTTCAAAATGCCTCAATCATATTTATGTATGCATGTGAAAATGTAGCCTAAAAAAGAATCAAAGCAAGTTCTAGAGTAACAATTCCATGAGTAAAAATCACACAAGAAAGAAGAGAATGGTACAAATGTTCAATCCATTTATCAATAGGCTCAAAATCTCACAAGGCATATTTCTATCATTCTCAATCTACTAATTCAACATCCATAACCAAGCATGTGAAATTTAAGAAAGAAGATAAATTATTTAATCATGCTATGATCCCTGAATTTCAATTGTTTCAAAGGATGTGAGAGTGCATTCACTTGAATCTTTCAAAGGAAATCAAACAGCAAAACTTTGTTATTTCCACAAATAAACACTAAATAGTTACTACCCCAACTAAGATGCGTCTCAAAAGTAATAAATTGTTTCCAAAATTTACTCCTTACTCTGTCATCCATAATTGGTTTTACTACGAATAGGTTTTTGACAGTCATATCACTAAACATAATTCTCAATTTAGATGCGTCTCAGGAGTAAAATTACTCCTTACTCTGCCATCATTCATTGGTTTAGTAAGTCCATGACAATCATATCATACTTCCCAAAAAAGTTTTTTTTTGGGGTCAATTATTCTTCCCCCCCAACTAGATCACAATATTGTCCTCAATGTTAAAATATAGATGAGTAAAGGATAGAAGATATTACCTGTTGAAGAAATCTGACACAAATTTAAACAGAAACAAAATACGATAAATAAAATCAAAGGTAAAGAAAAGATATAAACGAAGTATCAAATCTGGCTTTCTTTTCATCTTGCTTCCCTTACTGCTTCCTGCTGACCAATCTATCTGAGCTATTGTTGGGTCAGGTTTATGAACAAAAGCTTCTAATTTATCAATTAACTCATCAATAATGGAAGCAGAGATAAGAAGTTGTCTTGCCGAAGGTGTGATAAATTTCTGTTCTACAGCATGGTCAAGAAAAAGTAATAAAATATCAAAAAAATTATTTACATTCAACAAACCTATAGGTTAGTTTTGACTTCAAGAAAACCATCAGGGTAAAGAAGTCTAGAAACCCCTGAAGGACCATGTTCAAAGGATCGTCTGCCCAAAACCAAAATGCAGCAAAATCATATAAAGATAAAAGAAATATAATAACAAATGATGACATACCTTTATGTACAGTTTTCATGGCGTATCTTTATACTGCACGTCATGAGTGCAGTAGTGGCATATCTTTATACTACGTGTCACCAGTGCAGTAGACACTCACGTCCGTTTATTCTAAGAAAAGATAAAGAAGAAACCATCGTGAGTTTCCATCTTGGGTCTGGAACCTGGAAAGCTCACATTTGGGCTCGTAACATCAACAAAGATGCTAAAATCTGAAACTCGTAATGTCCAAGATCCAGAACGTCCCATCCCAGGGTGCTGAGAGCCCCTTCTAATAAAAGAGAGGATCAAGCTCAAATGCTTCATACGCTTTGGCAGTCGCGGGAACTTCTCACTAATAACAAGAGTGGGACGTTTTTGCCTATCCATCAACTCCACAGTGCCTAGATGGTAAACATTGGGTTATGGAGTGCGGCTCTCTATAGAGCATGGTACATGAACTTTTTTTAAGAACCAGCGTGCAAAGGTCCTCCCGAGTCAATGACGGGTCAGCCAAATACTGAGGCTCCACAACTAATTAAAGTCATGGTACTCCTTCCGGATCACCTTAATTCAAACATTTTTTTCTTTTTTTTTCTTCTTTTTTTTAAAGAAAATATGAAGAAAAAGAAGATAATATGTATAGATTGTTGTGGATATGACTCACATCTGCCTCTGGTTTCACGTCCAGTAACAGCTTAAACGCCTTCTATGAGTCGAGGATAAGCTTCTCATCCAATTTTCTTATAAATTGGCAAACAAGGTCTTTTAGAGTCAGTTTCCCAAAACTGTAGCGTTTTTCTTCATCCTTGAAGAGATTCCACAAATTAAGAAATTCACGATGCACAAATCCACAAGAATGCGTCTCAAGAGTCAATAAGATATCATCTAAGGACTCCTTACTCAATCCATTCTTAATGAAAAAAATTTTATCTTCTCTATTTATGGAAACCATCCCCAAAGAACGACGTTGCTTGTTACAATTCCATCATGAACATTTGTGACAGACTTGTAACCTTTTTGCTCTTCTCCTTTTAGAATATGAATTTCTTCCAAGACCTGACATGTATGAGTCAAATGAAATTGAAGACTTACCTGCTAGTCGGACCTTTGCTTCAATTATCCAGCGTATTTCTTCTGACATACCCTTGTGCATTAACAGTCTCAATCTTTCACATCTAACTTTGTAGATTTTTGTTATAGCATTTTGAGGGAGAGAAGGAAAATGTTTTCTCAGGTTTGAAAGAATGACATCCATTTTAAAGGATAAGAATTCAGTTATTTTGGGAACTGAAAAACAAACTAACTTGAGAGTCACGAAATACCGTTATCCGCCACTTAACCGGCAACACAAAGAACTACAAAAATAAGGCAACAAAATTAGAATAAATTCTATTCATAACAAGGATCAGAAAGAGAGATGAATTCTACCTCATCAACTTGGTTTTCCAGAAATGGTTTGAGCTTTTGTCCATTGACTTTAAACACATTACCATTCCTAAGATTCTTAATATCTATAGTCCCACGAGGATACATATGTTTGACAACAAAAGGACCACTCCAGCTAGATCTCAATTTTTCAGGGAATAGGTGTAGACGAGAATTATAAAGCAGAACTTTTAAACTAATTTCAAAAGATTTTCTCAAAATTGTCTTGTCATGAAAAGCTTTTGTTCTAGTATTATAAATCTTTGAATTTTCATATGCATCATTTCTCAATTCCTCAAGTTCATTTAATTGCAATTTGCGTATCTTGCAAGCATCATCAAGGTTTAGATTGAAAGCTTTAATGGCCCAAAATGCTTTATGTTCTAATTCTACAGGTAAGTGATAAGATTTTCCATAGACTAACCGATAGGGTGACATACCCAAGGATGTTTTGAAAGCAGTACGGTAAGCTCAAAGTGCATCGTTTAGTCTTAAAGATCAATCTTTATGATTTGTGTTACCCATTTTTTCCAAAATTTGTTTAATCTCCTTATTTGCCAATTCAACTTGTCCACTTGTCTGAGGGTGATAAGGGGTGACAATTTGGTGTGTAATACTATATTTCTTCATTAAAAATTCAAATGGTTTATTGCAAAAATGTGTTCCCTCATCACTGATGATAGCCCAGGGTATTCCAAATCGACACAAGATATTTTCTTTTAAAAATTTGAGAACAGTTTTATGATCATTGTGTCGGCATGGAATCGTCTCAATCCATTTTGAGACATAATCAACTGCAACCAAAATATACATAAATCCAAATGAGGATGGAAATGGACCCATGAAATCAATTCCCCAACAATCAAAAATTTCAATGACAAGGATGGGGTTCAGAGGCATCATGTTTCTTTTTGAAATTGAGCTCATTTTTTGACAATTTTCACAACTTTTGCAAAAAATATAGCATTCCTTAAATAAAGTTGGCCAAAAAAATCCAAACTGCAAGATTTTCACAATTGTTTTCTTTGAAGAAAAGTGACCTCCACATGCTTCTGAGTGACAAAATTTAATGACATTACCTACCCCACTGTCGGGCACACATCTCCGAAAGATTTTGTCAGGACAATATTTCAACAAGTATGGATCATCCCAATAAAAAATTTTCACCTCTGTCATAAATTTCTTTCTATCTTGGTGCATCCATTGAGGCGGCATCTTTCCTGTTATAAGAAAGTTGACTATGTTAGCAAACCAAGGCATGAAATTGACAGAAAATAAAAATTCATCAAGAAAAGAATCATTGATGGGTGTGCTATCAAAATGTGAGCCTGTTGTAAGCCTGGACAAATGATCAACAACAACATTTTCAGCTTCTTTCTTATCTTTTATTGTGATGTTGAATTCTTGAAACAACAAGATCAACCGTATCAATCTTAGTTTAGCATCTTGCTTAGACATCAAATACCTAACAGCAGCATGATTAGTGAAAATCATAATAGAAGAACCAATAAAGTAAGATCGAAATTTGTCCAGTGTAAAAATTACAGCAAGTAGTTTTTCAGTAGTGGTGTAATTCATTTGTGTACTATTTAAAGTTCTACTTATATAACAAATCACATAAGGCTTACTTTCCTTTCTTTGGCCCAAAACAGTGCCCACAACAAAATCACTAGCATCACATATTAACTCAAAAGGCAAAGATCAGTCAGGAAATTGCATGATAGGAGCAGATGTCAGAAGACCAATGAATTTTTTAAAATATTTTTGACATTCTTGAGTCCAATCAAATGGTGCATCTTTCAACAAAAGATTACATAATGGTCTAGATATGACACTAGAGTCCTTAATGAATTTTCTGCAAAATCCTGCATGTCGTAAAAAGGAATGAATTTCTTTGACTGTTTTTGGGGAAGGCAAATGGGCAATTAATTCAACTTTAGCCTTATCAACTTCAATTCCTTTAGAAGATATCACATGACCTAACATTATTCTTGAGGTAACTATGTAATGACATTTTTTCCAATTTAATACAAATCTTTTTTTTTCACATCTTTTAAGAACTTTTTCCAAATTATCAAGACAATTTTCAAAAGAATTTCCAAAAACTGTCAGATCATCCATAAAAATCTCTAAATAATGCTCAATCATGTCACTAAAAATGCTTAACATGCATATTTGGAATGTTGCCAAAGCATTTCAAAGGCCAAAATGCATTCTTCTATATGTAAAAGTACCAAATGGACATGTAAAAGTGGTCTTTTCTTGATCTTCCAATGCAATTAGTATTTGATTATAACCCGGAAAACCATCAAGAAAACAGTAGTATGAATGTCCTGCTACCCTTTCCAGATTTTGATCAAGAAATGGCAAAGGAAAATGATCTTTTCTAGTAGCAGCATTTAATTTTCTAAAATCAATACACACACGCCAACTAGATGAGACTCGCATAGGTATTAATTCACCTTTATCATTTTCAACCACTGTTATTCTACATTTCTTAGGCACAACTTGTGTAGGGCTTACCCATTGGCTATTAGAGATAGGATAAATAATTCCAACATCAAGCAATTTAAGGACTTCAGCTCTAACTACCTCTTTCATGTGTGGGTTTAATCTTCTTTGAGGTTATTGAGAAGTTTTAGCATTATCCTCTAAATGTATTCTTTGTGTACAAATTAATGGATTAATGCCTTTTATGTCCTTTAATGTCCATCCAATTGCATTTTTATGCCTTTTAAGTACTTCTGTTAACATACCTTCTCGTTCTTCAGTAAGAGACAAGGAAATTACCACTGGAAAGTTTTGCTCTTCTCCCAAAAATGTGTACTTCAACCCAGCAAGTAATGACTTTAGTTCCGGTGTGGGTACTTCTTTATGGGTACTATCATTCATGGGTTTTAACTCTTCAAATCTTGGCTTCCATCCCTTGTACTCTATTACCTGTGTACAATCAAGCAAAGAATATATTTCAGAGATATCATCTTCTAATTGCATGCCTGAATCAAATGAATTGACTAAACAAATTTTTAATGGGTCAGAAGAACTCCTTGTTTGAAGATGATAATCTATAATGGCTTCAATTCCTTCAACTTCCTCCTTTTCATTAAGGACTTCCTGTGGTTGCTTGCACATGTTAAAAACATTGAGCTCCAGTGTCATGTTTTCAAATGTTAGCTTCACCACTCCATTTCTGCAATTCATCAAAGCATTAGATGTTGCTAAAAATGGACAGCTTAAAATAACAGGAATTGACTTTCAACTATCAACCATAGGTTCAGTATCTAGGACAATAAAATCCATAGGATATATGAATTTATCAACTTGAACTAACACATCTTCCACTATTATTCTTAGAATTTTAATTGATCTATCGGCAAGTAGAAGAGTTACAGAAATTAGTTTTAACTCACCCAAATGGAGTTACTAATAAACTAAATATGGAAGCAAATTGACACTAGCACCAAGATCAAGTAAAGCTTTTTCAATTTTATGTTCTCCAATAATGCATGAAACTGTAGGACAACCGGGGTCTTTATATTTCAACGCATTATTATTCTGAAGAATGGAGCTTACCTGTTCAGCCAAAAATGCTTTCTTTTTCACATTTAGTTTCTTTTTAACAGTGCATAAGTCCTTCGAATATTTGACATAATAAGGAATCTGTTTGATAGCATCTAACATATGAATATTGATTTTCACTTGTTTCAAAATTTCAAAAATTTTAGTGTGGTGGTCCAATTTCTTTGGATTATTCAATGCTTGAGGAAATCGGGATGAAGGCGAGAGTTTAGTCTCCTTTTGGTCAACTTCTTCATTTTCTTGGGGAATTGGTTCATCTTCTTTCTCTCAAGGTTTGGAAATTTGTTTTTCAACAACCTTTCCACTCTTGAGAGTTATCACTGATTTAACTTGGTCCATTTGTTAGTTTTCTCACTACACAAAATCTGGCAACCGGCGGCGGTTAAAGCTGCATGCGGTTACTTATTAATCTTCTTGCAGTTTTAATTATGCAGCGGTTTACTTAGCAGATTCTAATAACACCATGAGCTAATAAATATTAGGGCGGTTATGTGGCATTTCTAGGCGCTTATTCTCGAATCGCATGAAGATGGGTCATTTTTTCACACAATGAAATTTCCCTTCTTCCTAAACTATTCCCACTCGTTCCCTCTAAATTTCTTATATAAAATTCCCATTCCCTCTAACCCCCAAATTTCTCATTCCCTCTAACCCCTATATTTCCCAAACCGTGCAAACCCTCACTCGTTCCTAAACTCCCCTCATTTAGATTGTACTGACCTTGGGGATTTGGTTGAGGTTGAGACGAAAATTTTCCTTTCTCGTGAATGGTGAGTGCAGAAGAAAGTTTAGTAAGAGTTTCTTTTATGTTAATCATGGTTTGATTATTTTGTTTATTAATGACTTATTGCTTTTCTATGAATGCATGCAGTGTTTCTTCAAGGTTTTTCCTATATGGTGGGATATAAGGTGCATATCCTTGAGAATTTTGAGAGTCCTATTGTGCCTGAGGAGGTGGTGGTTGCACGAATTGTGACTGATTATTATTCCTCCAGCTGAAGTTCAGGTGATTTCTCCATCCTGGATTGTATGTATCTGAAAAAGAAGAAGTAAATAGCTTTTTAAAATTATTCATTGCATTTAATTGCTCATGTACAACTTCTTTAAAAACAGGAATCTTAGGACATTCATGTGTTGAGTGTCTTAAGTCATCACAAATGTCACAAATTTCTTCATTTTACATAGATTTGATTCCTTTTGCTTTTCCTAATTTCATTGCTTTAATTTTTCTAGTCAAATTGGCAAACCTTGCATTTAGATCTTCCTCTTGACTAAGGTGATATTTTCCTTTATTAGCACTTGCAAGGTTAGATCTAATTGAATTTTCAGGAGATTTAGTACTTGTTGAATCTTTAGCACAAGTGAGTTTTGATATCAAAGTGGGTTTAGAATCAAAGAAATTTGGAAGAAATTAGATAAGTTTTAAAAGTTTTTGAGCATGATTAGTTTAGGAGTTCACTGGCTGATGAGTTGCCCATTTTTGAATGAAACAGGTTTGGATTCAACTAAGAAGGAGGAAGAAATTGTTCTTTGCTTTGAACGTGCTATCGCCTAGCGAGGAACTTCCATCGCAAGGCGAGGAACATCCATCGTGAGGCGAGCTGATGAATGAAGGATCTTTAAGACCAAAGTGGGCTTTGCCTGGACACAAGCCATCACGAGGCGATACTGGGCCATTGCGAGGCGACGGCCGTTACTCAGCCAGCTTTATAAAAATCAGAAAACACTTTTGACGGGGGAGTTTTTTTTATAGATTACGGGGAATTCTATTTTGGGGGTTTTTACCCAGAGCTCTGCTAAGGTTTTATCTTCTTCCACCCCCATTGATTATTCAAGCTTGGGAACAAGATTTTGAAGGATCAATGGCTTCTTCCTCCTCCATTAGTTTGATTTTTCTCATCTCTTCTTCTTCCATCATGAGTAGCTAAATTATTTATGGCTAGGGTCAGATGAACATTGTAAATACTCTTATTTGATCTGATTTATTTCTCTTTACAAGTTAATTTCATGGATTTGAACATTCTATTCCTTGTTTAATGCTAATCAATACTTGATCATTATTGGTTTGAATATGGGTATTACTTCAAATTGGAAAATTCGTTTTAATGCTGGATCTGAGTGGAGTTGGCATGATTATGACTGAATATAGGAATATATCATTGTAATTATGTGTTACATACAATTACTGTTATTAATGCTTAACTTGAATTAACAATTACCTAAGGAATTGGGAGTTGTGATTTGGGTTAAAGGTGCCTTGAATCAAGGGATTGATCTTGGCCTAATTTTGTTGATTGGAACTTCAAATGCATGATTATTACTTGTATTGAGAGTTAATCAGTAGCATAAGAGGGTAAACAATGGGATTCGACCCCTAGCCGCTTTTCTTGATTAATTTTCTTCTCCTTAAAAAAAATCCAAAAACATTCTTTAATTTTTCAATTGCTCTGTTTTTAATATATTTCTTTTATACTTGTTTAAAAATAATACAATTCAAAGTTACCAAATCATATTCTCAGTTCAAGTAGAAACAACATTTTCTTTTGTGTTGATAAAAGATTACAATCCCTGTGGAGACGATATTCCTTTTTTCATCATTATATTACTTGTAGCAATTCGGTGCATTTGCCGAAGTTATCATCAACAGTACTATGCCAAGATTGAGAATTTTCAGCTAACTGGTTTAAATAGTCTAAAGCTTCATCAGGTTCTTTATCAAGAAACTCACCATTGCACATTGTTTACACAAATTGTTTAGTTTTAGGTGTTAAACTTCCATAAAAGAAGCTTATAGTGTGCCATTTTTCAAAACCATGATGTGGACAAGAATTTAACAAATCTTTAAACCATTTCCAACATTGAAAATATGCTTCATTTGAATTTTGGAAAAAATTTGGATTTGTCTTTTCATAGCATTGGTTTTATGTGTTGGAAAAAATTTCTTTAAGAACTCACCTTGCATTTCTTGTCATGTGCCAATTGATCTTAGTTTCAAAGTGTTAAGCCAAGATTTTGCTTTATCTTTTAAAGAAAAAGGAAACAATTTAAGCTTAATAATCTCTTCAATGCAATTTTGGCCATTGAAAGCAATATATACTTCATCAAATTCTTTCAGATATAAATATGGGCTTTCAGACTATAAACTATGAAAATTAGGAAGTAAAGAAATCATACCTGACTTAAATCTAAAATTGTTGAGATTGAGTGGAAAGATAAAGCATGATGGACTAGAATTTCGAGGTGGTTGCAAATATTCATGCATAGTTCGCAATAATTGATTTTCATGTTTATCATGTACACTTTCATTTTTAGCCATTGTATCAATTGTTTGTGATTGTGATTCAAACAAATCAAATATAAAGTACCAGAATTAATTTTAACTAAACGACCAGAATTTAAATCACGATACCAATTAAGTATAAATAAATAACTTAAAATAGAAAAAATAATGTACAAGTCAGCAGTTTACACTAGCCATTAAATATTAACAAGGATGTGGTATAAACCAACCACCCAATAAATATTAACAAGCAAAAAGTTAGATAACTGATAAAGTAAAAAGTTAGATAGTTAAAGAGTTAATAATTAGTAAGTTAGAAAGTGCAGAAAATAAAATACAGAAAATAAAGTGCAGAAAGTAAAGTGTAGTAAATAAATTTAAAATATGAAAACCAGAGAGAGGCAAAGCCCTACCAGAGCCGGTGAAAGAGAAGAGAAGAAGAAAGATTATTTCATTACGTTAGAAAGTAATAATAAATAACATAAATTTAAAAGTTAGAGAGCAAAAAATAAATGTCATAAATTAAAAGTTAGAGAGCATAAAATAAAAGTTAGTAAGTAGACAATAAATGACATGAATTAAAAGTTAGTAAACATAAGTAAATGACATAAATATAAAAGTTAGAAAGTTAGTATGTTAGCAAGTTAGTAAGTTAGATAATTAGAAAGTTACAGAGTTAGTAAAGAAACTGAAGGATCGGCAAGTCGATCTTTTGCTTCGGTGAGGGAGAAGAGAGAATAGATTTTATTAAAGTATAAGAACCTTAATAAATTAAAACTTCAAATCAAATCCTCAACAACGGTGCCAAAAACTTGATTGCAGGATTTAAGGATGCAAACTCAAGTGCAGGTTGTCTCAAGTAATAAATTCTCGAGAGTCCGAGGTCGATCCACAGAGAATTGATGAAGAGAAATTATTTGAGGTAAGAAAAGGATTTGTCACAAAAAATAATAAAACTTGTTCACAATTAAATTTAAGAACTTGCTTGGGTTAAGAGATCCACTCTTGGTAATAAATTAAAGGAAAGATTATTTCTCTTTATAACTCAATTGAAATCCACACACAACGGAGATTGCAATCGAAAAATATAACATTCAAAGTTCAATTATATATGCAATCATATTATGATTCCTTTAATTATCTACCAACATTTGTAAATGAGTTCAAGCATTCACTGTGTCAATCCTATTGTCTACAATAAATCAAGATCTCCATTATACAAAGAAGGTTTCTAAATTGATTAGAAACAAAATACAACACATATAATGTCCTTTTGATAATATATCATTTAAGTATAAGAAATAGAATAATATAACCTTATTTCATTACCAAGAGCTTCACTCTTTCACTCAAGCTGGATGAAGATTTAGTTACTCATAGACAAGAAGAAAGAAAGAGAGAAGAAGAGAAAGATGAACATAACTTCAATTTAGAGCAAGAGAAAATTACAACAAAGGAAAACAATAAACGAGCATAACCATAACTTCTAAAAACTAACCCTAACACCAAGAGCACCAAATGATCAGCCAATGGTGCCTTTTATAGAGGATTAGGGATACAAAATGACAAGGGAGCTAATTAAGAGTAGGTGGATGAGTGGGTGAATGAGTGGAAAATGTCAAATGGTGAGCTGGTGAGTGAAAAATTATTGAGATTCTTTGTCTCCGAAATCATTCAGTGCTGATCTCATGGATGCCATCAGAATGAAGCAACATGGTCTTCATGAAATTTTAGCATTTTGTCTCAGATTTCCAATGCCACCAAAATCATCCAAAAATTCGTCTTACAGCCCAAGATATGACCCAATTACTGCAGACTGTTCAGGCCCAGTTTTAGCACCTCTGTTTTGACTTCCAAACCCAATATCACCTCCAATCTATCCGAATGAGCTCTTTTGTTCTTCATGAAAGTTGTATATATGAGTCTTAATTTTCAAGTATCCAAATTTTAGCCCAAGAAAGTTCCTACAGCCCGAGTTATGCTCTGATTACTACACATTGTTCAGGTTCCAGTCACAAAACCCGTATTCTGACTTCCAAGCCCAATTAGCTCCTCTAGATGTCCATATTTTACCTGGAACTCTCATGAAAGCTGTAGAGCTCTCTCTTATCTTTCCTATAAGGTAAGATACATAATTTTTATGCATCTAGAACTCAAGATATGGCGAAAATACAGAAATAGTGTAAGACCCAAATAATGCTAGAAAAATCAATTAAGTCCAATTTGAGTCCAAACTTACAAAACATAATCAAACTCAATCAATTAAGTACATAGAGAGTGTAAATAACTAAAAATGAGGGTTTATTAATGTATAAAATATATGATCATCAACTACTATAAACGCCGTTTGGTGGACAAAACTGTGCTTAGCACGAATAGCTACTGCTTCAATTTGTTTCATGGATTCTGGCTAAGGTTCGAACTCGATTAGTCTTAAGGTAGCAAACCTCCGTAACATGGAGTGTTTCACAAGTTAAGTCAACCTGTTAACTCATGGGTTTTGATCAAACTTAACTCAAAATGTGAGTTGTACTGGGTCGACAGATTAAGTTGGGTTGAAAAATACTAACCCACAAGGTATAAGTTAAATAGTGGGTTTGGAAAGTGTCAACTCGTACAAATTTAATTCAACTCACTTAAGTAATTTTTTTTTATTTTATAAAAGTTGTTTAGCCATGGTGATATTTCAAAGTGCTTTTTCTTGACTTTTCTGTAGTGCTAATTAAGTTTATGTACATACATAATGTAATCAAGTAAATACAAATGAGAAATTTATAAAGCATTTAACGGACCCTTACGATGAAAATTCAATAGATTACTTGGATGACAAAATATCTTGAGAAAGTCTATAATGAAATGTATAATTATGTCAATTCATATATTATATGTGATGACACTAATTTCAATTGAGAAAAATGGTTTGTTGATTATGACATTTGGAACTCATTAGCCAATTTTAGTTTATTTAAGATTTATATTAATTTAGTAAAATTTGTTATGTTTATTTAGCTTGTTTGAGACTTATTATGTTTGTCTAAAATTGATTATGTGACATTTTAATTTATTTAGAATATATGTTGTTTTCAATTAAGGCATGTTATGTGCAATGAATTAATAATTTCGTATTTTGACATTTATTTTAAAAGAATTTTTTGAAAAAATGTATATCAGACTCTGTGACTCAGGGATTTGAGAATTTGACTCAACCCAACTCATGCTTGAGTGGGTTGGGTGGAAGGGAAAAAAATCTCTTGACCCAATTTAACGTACTTTGTTGGATGAATGATGAGCAAGTCCGACTAAAAATGTGTTGGGAAATTCACCCAACTCACCAATGGACACCTCTATTAGTAACTTATGTAAACTTCTGGTTGTGGTTGATATATTCATGATAGAATAATACTTGATTTATTGGCTGAATATATGTCTATATGAACAAATGGTTGATTTTATATGATTAATTTGTTTATTTCTTGATGCTGTACAAAATCACTATGAACTCAAGTCTATTACACAGTAGTTTTGATTATTGCTTTTAGATTATTTCAAAAGTTTTAAGAGATAAATAATCTTTTGCCTTAAAATAAATAACTTTTTTAATTATTTTATATTTTTTTGATAATTTAATATATAAAAGTGGTTCCTTTTATTTAAATCCAACAAAACCTTTCATCTTAAAATCGATTATGAATTAACATATTTAACATAAATTAATATTTTCATAACTAATTTTTTTAAAAATTTATCAATACAATTGGATTTTAACATATTTTTTTAACAGCTAATTCAAACATTCTTAGAGGTGACAACCAGTGGCTGACCACTAGTTCAGTTGGTAGGAAATTTCCATTAAAAGATACCACAGTAAAAAGAAGGGTTAAATGTTATAATTCTGTTAGGTCTTTTAAAGTAAATACTATATTTTTATTCATAAAAATAAGTAAATACTAAATACTATTTTTTGTTATTATTTTATCTCTGACTTGACTAATTAATATGATTCTAAAAAATAATTAATGTCCTTTTAATATTTAAACATGATTCCCCTAGTTCAAATCTTGTAGAAAGTAATTGTTGATAGGGCTAGTGTGGATAGAAATGCCTATAGGTTGAAATCCTACTCAAAGATCGAAAAGACAAAAAATGATTCCCCTATTCTTGTTCCCAAACAAAGGGATTTTTATAATCTCGGAATGTTTGGACGTAAGGATTTTTTTTTATTCCTTTTCAGTTATGGATTATTTATTTTAATTTAATAAATTTTATCCTTTTCTTTTTTATTTTTAAAACAATCAAATAATTGAATTGTGTGAGTTTGGTTATTCTGAAAATGATCAAAATTACTCGCGTTATATTGATTATTTCAGAAAAAACCAAAGATCAGGACTCATCTCTCTCCCTTTTTTAATAACCAAAAACTCACAAAACAAATACTCAAATTGTATGTGTTTGATTATTTTGAGAATAACTGAAATTAGTTTATAAATAACTAAAAATTATGAATTTGATTATTTTAAAACTAATAACAAAAGAGGGGAGGTAAAATGTCTAAAGAAACAATAAGTAGTCCTTAACCTTGATTTCTTGAAACGAGGATCCCAATTTAAATTTCAAGAAGTTGTGAATTTAACTGCATAATTTTTGTGTTTTTTGTAGTCGAATAAAAATTAATCTTATAAATGTTTCAAATAAATTGAATATATGAAGATATTTCTTGGTATCACAAAAAAAAAGTAATTTGAAATATAAAATAAAATCTATTTTTAAATATTTTAAAATTACAATCTTAATCATAATTCTCCCAATACAAAAACAGTATCCTGTTCATGGACCACATACTGACATAATTTATCGTATCCCGTATGGTTGATAAAAAGGATGGATCTTCTTGCTTGTTGCAATGTGAACGAGGGGCTTATCCAGTCTCTTTATGTGTTCCCATATAGTCCACGGTATAAGCAAAAATGGTATGAAACTATACAAACTACAAACTCATCCATTTTCACACTTCATTTATGAAAAAAGATAATTTTACACTTTTTTTTAAGAATGTATTACTATTCATATTATTTTTAATAGATGTGATTGAATAATAAAAAATAAAAAATATATATAATAAATAATATTAAATAAAATATTATATATATATATATATATATATATATATATATATATATTTGATATAAAAATATAAAAATTCATTCGCTTATATACCTTTCACTCCAAACCAAGCGTCGACTTTATTGGTGTATAGATGCAGACGCTTCTCTTTGGATTGGACCATAACTATCGTGAAATTTTAAGAGAAACCTTTCACTCCAAACCTTTCACTCCAAACCAAGCGTCGACTATATATATATCAATATTTGAATTAAGAGAAACCTTGGATACTACATCCCAATTCCTGACCAAGGAAGACTGTTTGTTGGATCAGACCCCGTTGACGGGTCATTGTTAACATTCATCCTCACCCATGCATATCGAATTTCATGTTCAATGCTAATTAGGTAATTTTTTGGTACATAAAAAATTACTTAATTAAACCTAATTAACATGATTCACGTTAATTAGGTAATTTAGTTAAGGTGGCCGTCTTCACACATATATTTATTTAGTTCTCCTGCACCAAAAAACAAATATTATTTCTCCAATTAAAGTAAGCATTAAGGAACACGCCATTCTCACTTTTGAACTACTTTAACACAAGTCATCATAACTAACCATTTAAAGTTAATTAAACGAATGTGTCAGTTAATAATTATTGACTTGAGTTTGACTTTCACTTTCTTAATAAGGATTAGAGTTTTATTAAGGCGAAAAATCTACTTCTGTCTCTCACATTTCAAGAAAGTTTTGATTTGGTCTTATAAATTTTATTTTAGTTCTATTTACATCATAACTGTTATTTATTTGTTTCAATGTCGTTCTTTCGTCTAACGCCATCCAAATTACTAGTGACAAAGTTTGACATAGATCCCATGTGTTTGTTTTAGGACCAAATCGAAACTTTTGTGAATGTGAGAAATGAAATAAAATTTTAGCCTAACATAAACATGTCATTTTCATCCTTAAATTTTAGGGTTGCAGAGATTAATCTCATCTATTCCAAGTTTTTTTAGTTTGAAACTCTCCAAGCAATTCGATGGCTTCAATGGCAACAAAAATTTAAAGTTAACCCAAACTTAAATAGCAAAGGTGACAAACCCCATTTTTCCCATTTTCTCACAAATCCTTTAAATTAAACCAACGTCAAAACTCAAAACCAACAAAAACACAAAACTCTTTAGGGAATCATGAGAACGCAACCACAACATCTATGTGGAAGCAAAGGGTTTTGCGGGTGGTGTCTCGTTGATTTGGACTCTACTTAATTGTGGAAGTTGGAGGTTTGGAACATCAATGATGGTTAGACATTTAGATTTTCGTAGCTGGACATTAGTTACGAATGTGGGATTGAGTGGAGGAACGGTGGGGGGTCTGACTATGGTCTGTGGCATATTGAAATTGCAAGGATTTCATATAAGTGTTTTGGTTACGTTTGGTGTCAAATTATAGGAATTGAGGTCACACAGTGAGTTACGGTAGTCGAAGGAAAGGTAAGGATGATGGACGATAGTAAATGAGGTGACTCGATTTGGTTTTGAGAAATTGTGAAAGTCACTGCTTTGGCGTGAATGGTGTGAAACAGGGAGCATTTGACATAGGTGGAAGAATAGTGACTGGATTATATATTTTTGTGATGACAAAGAAAGAAACTTAGTTGTTGATGATAATAGTTTTGTATGTAATATTATATTTTAAATGTTTAAATAATATAATTCAAAATTATTTGATGGTCTACTTTTCTTAGTCTATATCAATCTTTATCACCTCAATTATAATATTAAAAATATAATTTTAATAAAATATAATAATAATTTACATATTTAAAATGGTACACATTCAATAACAGAAAAATATATTTTCTTTGTTCTCGTACCCATGTGGTTTCTTCAACTCAACCTGCCATCAATCAAGCCACATAGCCAAAATTCATTGCATCAGTGTGTGGCACGTGTTCCTTCTCCGTGTTAATCTCCCTGTCCAAATCGCGTTTACCATGAATCTATCTCTAAAGTCTAAACGATGGATACCCCAAATTTTTATATCTTCCTTTTACCATGCACCACACCAAGATTCTGCAATTGAACTGCTCAGTTCCATAGACCATACTCCCTTAACAGAAAAGATACACCCTGCTCCTTAGCCAATACTAACACATTCAACTAGCTAGATAACCTCTTTGTTATTTGATCTCTCTTACAATAACACACATACAGTACCCTCTATAGATATATATAAACTATGAACTTTGAGAAAGAATCTCCTCCTTCCTCTTCATTATCGTCGACTTCTTCTCCATGCCAACTCTCACCATGCACACCAGTAACACCACCCAACCCTTATCCATCAGATTCATCGCAGCCACAGCTGAGTTCATCTCACAAGAGGAAAGCAGGGAGAAAAAAGTTTCGGGAGACTCGGCACCCGGTCTATAGGTATCACCATAGTAAGAATATTGTTAGAATTTAATTAGAGATTAGTATGACGAGTAAGTAGTTAGTTACTAGTTGATTATACTCTATTGTTATATATATAAGCTACACTATTAGTTTGTTTTACACATTTTTCATCATTCAGTAAATTTCAAGTTTCTGAACTCTCCCGTTTCTTTGCTTTCTACCATGTTTTCCAACAATAGGGGTGTCCGGCGAAGAAACGGCAACAAATGGGTGTGTGAAATCAGGGAACCAAACAAGAAGTCAAGGATATGGCTTGGGACTTACCCTACGCCTGAAATGGCAGCTAGGGCACATGACGTGGCTGTCCTAGCACTTAGAGGCACCTCAGCAGTGTTCAATTTCCCCAATTCAGCTTTGCTTCTTCCAGTTGCAAGGTCATGTTCAGCAACAGATATAAGAGCAGCAGTAGCAAAAGCTGCTGAGGCTTTCAAACCAAACACCTCTTCGTCCTTGTTGTCAGCGTCCTCAACCTCTTCCAACAATTTTTGTGGCAAGACAAGGTGTGAGAATATGGATACTGCAGACCCTTGTTTGGTGGAAGAGAATTCTTGTTTGAAAATCAGCATGCACAGTGACTGTGTGGAGGGTACTCATCATGATCTTGTTACGAATATTAATCATGATGAGTCCAAAACAACGTTCTTGGATGAGGAGGCATTGTATAATATGCCAGGTTTGTTAGATAGTATGGCAGAGGGTTTGCTTATTACCCCGCCGTCTATGAAGAGAACAATGGATTGGGACGACATTGGTAGTGAAATAGACCTCACTCTCTGGACAGATTAAGGGTGTGTTTGATTCAGCTGTGAAAACTTTGATTATTTCAATAATTAATTATAATCGATTATTGTATAAAAACTTTTTGTTATAATCGATTATAATCGATTTATTTTTATATGTTTGGATATATTAGCTGAAAAGTAATTTTAAATTAATCTATTTCGTTTAGTTGATATAAAAAAGAATCGCTTTTATGCATTAAATTACTAAAATAAGTATAAAATGATTAAAAAAGTTATTTAATTAAGGACAAAATGGTATTTACATATCAAAATGTAAAGAATAATTTATAAGTTAATCATAAGTTTTCAATCTTCAAGATTATAAAAATTAGTTTCAAAAACTTTTATTTTACATTGAATTTCTCATGTAAAATGTTCTAATTTTCACAAACATAATTGACATCATTTGTTGAAAACAACTTTTTTCTAAAAAAAAAAACTAATTTAAGTTAATCTAAGTTGAAACAAACATGCACTAATACCCCTAATTCCTCCTCATTGCATCTACCAGTTTACTCTATTTAGAAAAATAACCATCTCACCGTTTTTTTATATTATTTTTGATATTGACTAATGAAATATAAATTTATGATTAATTACATATATTAATTGATTAACAAGAATTATATATATTGATTGATTAACACGATATCCATTAATCAACTTATATATAAGTTTAATCATTAATTTGTAATTCTTTAGTAAGTGTAAAAAAGTGATATAAAAAAATAATGTAAAAAAATTAAAGTTATTCTATTTACTTGTACTTGCACAAAAATCCACACACATTCAAAATAAATCCAAAATGCCTTGATATTATTGTCCTTAAATTTGCAAGGTGCATCCATGGCTTCTATACTATCTTTATCACTGAATTAAATTATAGGAGTAACTTATTTTCGTTCAGTTTGATTTCCTAATTTTTTTTTTAAAAGAAGTTATCATAAACTTTCAGTTTGGTTGACTCCTTGTAATGAATATATCATATTTATTTATTTATTATGAAATATATTCTGAAGAATTGTTAGATCGATGCATCTAGATTTTTTTTTTTGTTTTTGGTTTATTAAGAAGTTGTTATCCCAACATGATGCTCAAATTCGATCTAACCCCCCCGACCTTATACGTTATAATCAAATAACATATATGTAGGTTAGCATAAAACTAGTTTCAGAATACCTATAAATTATTTACCATTCCTTTGGCGAAATGAGAAGATGCATAAAGCTAACCAAGCAGCTTGTTGAGTTGCAAAATTTACCAGGTTGAGGATGTGTTAGCCTGAGTAACTTTTGGATAGAAACTTCTTAACCTAAGCACCCAAATCAACATTTGAAATATGTAAAAGCATTGTAAATTATTAGGATATATTTTCGATAGGCATTATTAACCATGTATCATAATAGGCAACAACAGTATTTATCTCCATCTGTGCCAATACTAGGTCCCATAGTCTACACAGCATTAGCGCATACTGGGCCATCTTGTGCACATCCGGTGTTGATGCCAGCACGCTGTTGTCCGTTACCTCGTCCACCTGCCTTGCCTTCACCTCTCGGACGATCACCCCACCAGTCCGGGTATCCGATCCGCAAGAAACAACTTGCTTCATCATGGCCAGGTTTATTGCAGCTCGTGGTGCTGGTCTATGTTGATGACTTGCTCATCTTTGGTAGCCATCCCTCCGCCATTAAGCAATTTAAAATCTACCTGAGCACTTGTTTTCACATGAAGGATCTAGGTGTATTGAAGTATTTTTTGGGTGTTGAATTCGCCAGAAGTCCTACTGAAATTTTTCTTTGCCAGCGTAAGTATGCTCTCAATATTATCTCTGAAGCTGGGCTTCTTGGTGCTAAACCAACCGCCATCCCAATGGAACAGAATCATCGATTACCAACTCGCTCAGGGTAGGTTACTTCAAAATCTCGAACAATATCGACGGTTGGTCGAACGTCTGATATATTTGTGTTTCACTCGCCTGAGTTGTCCTATAGTGTCCATACTCTTTCTCAATTCATGCAACAACCCAAGGAAGAACATTGGGAGGCTGCACTTCGGGTGGTTCGTTACTTGAAAGGTAATCCAGGACAAGGAATTCTTCTGAGTCGTGTGTGTGATTTACAGCTCCATGGTTGGTGCCACTCTGACTGGGCTAACTGCCCTCTGACTAGGCGCTCCGTTACAAGCTGGTTTGTGCTCCTTGGTGGCTCTCCAATATCTTGGAAAACAAAGAAACAACACACTGTTTCACGCTCCTCTACTGAAGCTAAATATAGGTCTCTGGCAATTACTACGTGTGAGTTAAAATGGTTAAAGGGAATCCTCTCCAATCTAGGTGTCGTACATGTCAAACCCATGCAACTTCACTGTGATAGTCAAACAGCCTTACACATTGTAAAAAATCCTGTGTTCCATAAATGCACTAAGCATATCAAAGTGGACTACTACTTTGTCAGGGATGAGGTTCTCCAAGACAATATTCGGCCAACCTATGTTCCTACTACTACTCAGCTTGCAGATATATTTACTAAAGCATTGGGATAATCAAAGTTTGAGTCCTTTCTTGGCAAGTTGGGCATTCAGGATCTTCATGCACCAACTTGAGGAGGGGTATTAGGATATATTTTCGGTAGGCATTATTAACCATGCATCATAATAGGCAACAAAAATATTTATCTCCAAGAAATTATGACTGATGGGTATATCTGTATAGTTGACCCATTGATAAACACAAGCCAAAGTTTGGCATATCTGTTAGGCGCATGTTTAGGAGAAATGGTAGGAATTAAAAGATATCGTAGGTACTCACTCTTGTATATAAACGATGACCTTGAGGAATAACATACAGACTGATACTTTTTACATAAATCATAGTAAAAATTAACTCATGTTTTTAAAGAATACTTTTACACAGGCCAAATATTAATTTGAGGACTAATGGTAAGAAATTCCTGCACAAGAATTTTTCATGTTGGCCTTTCAAGCCCCATTCTCGCTAGTTCAAGTTTTGCTGGGGTGAATGCTTGCTTTATCCTTCTCATTTTTGTATTTGTTTGCAAAAAATAATATGAAATTACTTAGAATTCAACATTAATTGGACACGAAATATGAGCAAAATTACTATATTTTTTGTTCAATATGTTAAGCATGTGAAATTTGAGTTCGTTCTCGGAATTCATATATTTAGAAATAATATCATTAGGAGAGATTATCGCTTAGGCACTTAATCATATCTTGAGACTTTAATTTCTTACCTATCAAGTGCTAAGGCACTATGAAAAACCAAAATAATTGATACTTATTTTTAAAGTACATTTTATCATTTTGGTATACATAAGCGAAAATGGGGTTTACTTCTGTCTTTAATAAAACGATTTGTAACTTAAGTCAAAGGTATGTAATAAAATCAAGACATGTGATCAAATTAATTACATAAAGGAGAGGATCCAAGTTCAAATTCTAAAGAAGATAATTATTGATAAGTTTCTTAGTCATGATAATATCTGAAGAGTTAGTCTCATAGTAATGTCTATATAAATATTTTGGTGAAAAACCAAATAAAATTAATTATATTAGAGAAAAAAGTAAGTTGAAAATTTTAATGACACAAACTGGTGTTGTGCTTCTTCTTTAAAAGAGGTGATCCTCAATTAAATTTTTCAACATTGATAACTTACTAAAATTTATTGGGAAAAGAGTATAGAATTACCATGAACTTTATCTTTTTACAAATCATTACCATTAACTTAAAAATCTTTTTAATTAATCCACAAACTTTAACTAATAATTTAATAAATCTTTCTGTTCACCATATGTTAAATCACTAATGAAAATATCACATGACATCATCCTACCCATCCATGTTTATTAAATCTGAACCGTTGATTTTTTTATTCATTAAATATTTATTTTTTTAATTATATTTTACTCTTAACAAATTAAATAAAAAAACTAAATTACTTTAAAACAAAAAAATGAATTTCGTTTACATGCACGGTGAACTAAATTATTTATTTTTTATTTAATTTGTTAAGAGTAAAATATAATACAAAAATGAGATTTTAATGAATAAAAAAATCAACGGTTCAAATTTAAAGAGTTTAGATGAATATGATGATGTCACGTGACATTTCTGTTAGTGATTTAATAGATAGTTAACGGAAAGATTTATTGGGTCATTAGTTAAAATTTATAAATTAATTAGGAATATTATTTAAGTTTATGGTAGTGATTTGTAAAAAGATAAAAATTTAGAGTAACTTTATACTCTTTTCTCAAACATATTTAACGTACTTCTCGTTGATATGTGCTTAAGTAAAAAAAAAAAAAGTATAAGACAAATAAACCATTGAAAGTTTGAAACTTTAAAGCAAAATTATGCAGATTCTCTCTCTCTCTCTCTCTCTCTCTCTCTAGGTATGTCTTAACATAATACATTCCACACGTTGAAATACACCAAAATTGAATCCACGAAATATTTACAGCGGAAATATTATGTAAGTTTTACGCTGTAACATAAAATCATACTAATGTGAATACCACATGTACGTTAAAAATTGTTGCCGTTAATTATATGAAACAATACATAATACCAAAAAACTAACATGATTTGAAAAATGTACATGTGCTGGCCATTGAATCTGGTCTAAGATGAAAGTAGAGAGATGTTCAAGTGAACACCGAGGGATTTTCTCTCCAACTTCTTGATAACAGATGACTCTTCAATGAGGAAAAAAATAAATGTAAATCTCATGCATAATACTGGAAGTGGAGAGGTGCCTTAACCAATTTATAATAAACATTATAGGTCCTCTCATTATGGGTCATTCTTGAGTTAAGGCTCACCCCGATACCGCTCAACTGCACCAACTCTTTATAAATTGTACAAACCAAAAATAATGGATAATTTATACTATTGAGCTTATTGAATTGTACTAATTTTAAACCTGAATAATGATCATCATTGTTTGTTTTGGGGAAGGAAACTGTCAAATTAGGTGTATATCCATATTCAACTGCTTAAATAATTTAGGGAACATATGGAACACAATATATACTTATGAAAACCACTCAATTAATCAATTAAGTTGACTTCGGTCGTCAGGGGTCCATCATAGGCATTCTTAGACAATATATCCATTATAATTATTTACAAATGTACCACGCAAAACAAACGTTTCCTTCTACCACACATTAAGGTTTTATGTTACAGATATTTCTAAAGATCCTCTGACGGTAATTGTGTACATGAGAAAAACATGGCAAAACGACAAATAAAAAATGAGAAAAGAAAGGTGGACAACAGGTAAATAAAAGGATGAAACTTAACTTTATTTTTTTATATTTATTACATTTATTTTACTAATTAAATTATGACATATATTTATTAATGTTCTCTTTTTTATTCTCTTTTTTTAAAAAAAAATACATACATATTATAACTTAGTTGATAAAATAAATGTAATAGACATAAAAAAAATAAAATTAAGTTTTGTCCTAAATAAAAATGAAAAAAGACTTCGAGTTTAAATACAGTTTTCTTTTCTATTTTCTCATTTTGAATTTTATGAAACACGTTAATATTTATTAGAGTAAACATGTATTTTAGTTCTTCAAAAATATAAGTGACATTAATTTAGTATTTTAAATAAAATTAATATCAATTTAATTAATCAATTATGAAAAATGATATTAAAATAATTCTTTTATATTGAATCGTGAGTCTATGAGAACACTGTTGATGAATTATTTAATTGGATGAATAATTTAATGTTACTTTTTATGATTAATAAATTAAATTGATATAAATTTTATTTAAAAGACCAAATTAATATCACTTTAATATGATTGAATGATTAAATTGATATAATTTTTTTAAAAAATTAAATTAATGTCACTTATAATTAACTTTGAGGACTAAAAGATGGGTATGCACCGTATTTATTATGCATAACTCAAGGTGGAATATTTTGCCTTTTTACTACTACGCATTATTTTTTCTTCGTATGTAGTATTACACATATTTAGTGGTAAAATAATCTTATTTAGAATATATATATATATGAGAGGGTATCCACTTACACCTAATGTAAGTAAAAAAGACTTACACTTAATTTTATACTTTTTATTTAATTGTGATCTTGTGACTACTATTTATCTCATATCATAATCACAGGATCACAATAAAATAAAAAGATAAAATTAAGTGTAGAATTTTTTTTTTTATTTTACACTAAATGTAAGTGGATCCATTTCTTATATATATATATATATATATATATATATATATATATATATATATATATATATATATATATATATATATATTCCTCTAAATCATTTATGTCTCAACGTTGCAACCATCCCAATTTTGTCTTCATCCAGTCTCCAATCCATACCTTCCTCCACCACTAAAATCTAATATAGAAAGAAAAATAAAATCCAAATTATCATTTACTCAATATCTCATATAAGATAAGGATAACAAAGATCAATAGTTTGACTTGGATGTTTCAAGATTTTTTCGGTGAATAACTTCTGTCGATTTGGTCTTAGAAGGTTACACATTTTGAAAACTAACAAAAATCAATTATTCTTTTCCTTTTGCTATTTAAAAATTTAGGGTAAAAGAATGTTCTCTCTTTATTAATTTTAAAGACATGACAAATTATCAACTTCCGTAAAAAAAAATAATGAAATTATAAATTCTCTACCAACATAAAATTCTTAGATTCGAACCAAAATTATGCAGTTGTCAAGAACATGCATAATGTCAATTAAATGAGACAATCTCTCTATTGGCAACGAAATCAATTTTTTTTTATAATTGGCAACAAAATCAGTTAATTAATTATTGATAAAATGATATTTTAATCCTTAAAAATATACTTTACTTGTAATTTAGTTGCTGATTTAAATTATTCAAAGTGATTTTATGTTAACCATTACAAGAAATAGCAAAAGGAATAAAGTAAAATGAGTTTCAATAATTTTAAAACTAAATTGTAATATATTTTAAATCAAAGATTAAATTATAAGTGAATTACATTTTCAAAGACCAAAATACTTTCTCACTAATTAACGGTAGGTACTTGACTGAAATAGAGTTTATGGCTGACATTTGACACAGCAAACGTCAATTATTTGTATGCGTAATTTTTAGTTAAGCATAATTTATTATAGGTATTTAAATTATTATTTGATATATTAAGATTGTGAAATCTATGATAAAAATATATTTATATCATTAAAAATGTTTTTATATTTTAAATAATAATTTAAATATTTAAAAAATAATATAATAAACTGTATCTACTTAAGAAACTCTTTGTACAAATACATATCCAAACATACATAATTTCTGCAATGTCATATGAATTCTAGTGTTCCTGCTGCCTCCGATTCTAACTAGGGCCACCTGAGTAATGATATGTGGACTTTAATGAGTTTTATGTTAGGAATTTAAGGATGACTGAAATGTGAATGTGAGTGAAAAAATCCTGAAAAGAAATAAACGAAGTAATAACTATATAAATAAAATAAAAATCATAAATTTAATACTTTACAGTTTTTAGTCAACATATACTCTAAATTCCACGAATGTGATTTTCACTTAGTCCATTAATATAAATGCGAAATTTCCCTCACATTTCGGAACCTAACAGTCTTCAAGCTGAACTGAGATCTTAGTTCATGCTGTACTATACATGTCCATATTTATCGATAATCATCTTACTTTTTATTTTTGTACGTACTCTAAGAAAGTGATGTTTTTGAAAAGAAACAGATGAAAAATGAAACAGGAAAATATGTGCAATGTTTTTCTGTGAAGCATGTACCCAAACTGCCTTCTATTTTATGTACCATAGTCTTTTAATTACCATTAAATTGAAAAGAAGAGAAAAAAAAGTTGAGAGAGACAGCACCTAGCCAGTTAATTAGGTGATGATAATTAATTTGGGAATTTAAGTAGCCAACCCTCAAGAATGCTCTCGTTAGGTAATTAGGTGATGATAATTAATTTGGGAATTTAAGTAGCCAAGACTAGAGTGCTCTCGTTCTTGAATCTTGATGGATCAGTGGATCTCTATTCAATGACTCTGACAGTTCCGTCTTAAACGCGTAAGGGATTCTCACAAGCGCAAGGGGAATGGAAGTGGAACAAAGTTAGTTGCGGGGTTTCTGCATGCAGCTGCTGTTTCAACACTTTCAACAGCATCACGAGCATGTACACCAACCAGGGTCCATGAGAATTTATTATTGATTGCTCCTTCTGGTACTTCCATTAACTAGGATATATGGTAGATACATAGATATCTAGTAAATATTAATGACCCTATTTTATTTTATTTTTTGGTTACATTAATGACCCCATTATTTAGTGGCGCCTACGTACTCCTGCTTAGAGGTTAATCGATCAAGTTTTGAGACTTCTCCAAAATCATCACTGAAAATTATTATTCCCTCCGTTTGAAAATACTTATAATTTTAAAAATGAATTTTGTTTCATTTTAATTTTCATGTTAAGAATATATTAACTATTTTTCTATTTTTTTATGGGAAACTATTTTTCTAATTTTATTCTTATAATAGAGTCATAATATTCTAAGTATTTTAATAAATAATATTAAATATAATAATATTTTTATAATTAACGCTATTTTAATATGTTTCTCAATTCTAATATTATAATTACCTTAAACCACGTTTATTTTGAAACAGAATGAATAAAATAGTAAGGTTTAGAGGTGTTAAGATTTATCCCGATCTAAAGTTAATTGGGTAAAGTTTATATTCTAAACAGTAGACTCAATGTATTTTTAAGTGAAATTTGAATCATATTTCGAATTGATTGAACTCGATGCCACATAAACATAATACTTTGAAACAATTTTTTTAAAAAAAAAAGAGTGATAAATTATAAAATTTTTAAACTTAAATTAATACATTATGAATAACATAATAATATTTTTATATTGATATAATTTGTTTCAAAATATATATTAAACATCTCTTACTTTTATTTTTTTACTTTTAAATTTTATAACTTAGTTATGAATAATATAAAAAATTTATACATTTTTATCTAAATATTATATTAACTAGTCTTGACTCTGTTATTAATCAGGTTATGACTGGTTGATATTTGAATTCAAAAATATGACCAGATCAAAATATCAAATAAAATTTAGGTCAATCAAAACTTGTACCAACCCGTGACACAAACACCCTTAATTGGGTGGATGATAAGATTGCTCTTTATAAGTCAATATTCCATATATATTATGAACTCACCGTGGGTGGCTCGCATTTAAACTGGAGTGTTCATATAAATATATGATGAGGGTTCGGTTTATATCAGTGTAAGTCTTTTTTTTCTTACACTTATTTTCAACTGTTAGTTTTACTTTTATCTAATGGTTGAGATTATTTCATTAAAAGTAACTATTAGATGAAAGTGGATCTAACAATTAAAAATGAGTGTAAGAAAAAATTAACTTACACCAGTGTAAGTTGATCCTCCCTATATATATATATATATATATATAGCCATGGGTTCCTGCATATGTTTTGATTCCTTTTATATTACTCGTTCATATTATTTATTATGAATTATCAATAGAATTTAATTTTAATATATTATCAATATAAAAATATTTTATACTACTATTCAACAATATGTTATCATATCATTTAGTTTGTTTGACATTTTATATAATTGTAAAAATATTAAAATTCATTAAATGATATGTTGATATATTATTGGATATAAGTGTAAAATTTGTGACATATCTCGTAATTATATTTATTTTAAGATTTAAGATTTATTAGGCAGGATTTGATTTTAGAAAAGAGGTGTTTAAATTTTATTGTTGAAGATAAATTTTAACAGTGAATTTGTAACCAAAATTGTTGATATTAAAAAAATTAATAAGAGGAGGAAATTAAAAAAAATGAAGTTAGAAAGAAATTCAAGGAGAATTACATTCGTAAATGTAATGTAATTTATAATTCATATCTTTTATCCAATACTAGAACAGCACTCGCGCGATATACAAGATTGTAAAAAAAAAATATTTAAAATAATATATAATAATTATTTTATTTTTTATAAATAATATATTTATAATTTTTATAAATGATCATGGGTATTATAGAAATTTAACATTGAAGTTAAAATATTTATTTTATTTTTTTAAGGTATCAAATATCAAGTTTATATAACATTTTGAGAATATTTTAAATTTTTAAAAAATTATTGAAAAAGTATTTTGAGTTTTAAGGATTACAGTCACTACTAACTCTTTTAGTTTCATCTCTATATATTAAAGTATGGTTTAACAACTAAAAAATAATTTATGAGAACTAAATTATAGTATGGTTTAACTATTTCAATGGTGACACAATCTAAAAATTACATTTATAAGAAAAAATCTTGAAATAATTTATATTTTTTAATTTTTCTTTAAAAAGATAATATTAAAATTCAAATTACATTGGTAATACAATTTAGAATTGTCACTTGATAGAATTCTACAAATCAGAACTCTCTTTTATATTATTATTATTATTATTATTATTATTATTATTATTATTATTATATGGATGATTTATCAAGTATATGATGTGTATCTAACAAAAATATAGTCCACCAATTAATATGTTTAAAAGCCCAAATAAAGAATTGTTTAGCTTGAAGGTCTTCGGCAGTGATAGATTTCGTGCGGAAGTATAGCTTGAAACCTGGCTACTTAAATTTAAGATTCAAATAAGAGCACATCCTTTACAAGGGAAATTGATTAGTTACTATAACAATCTTGCAAAGGGGGCCACGGTTGGAGGCTTTGAGGTAGATTAGTGAAATGGATTATTCACCTTTGAGTTTGGTCAAACATAAACTACAGAAAGGATTATCTATATCTTTTTAAAATTTAAAACATTAATTATGCTAAGGGTCAAGGGGTAAGTGTGAACGCGCCCCCCCCCCCCCCCCCTTCGACGCACCATTCAGCAACACCTCCGCGTCTTTATTTTCTTTCCATATAAAAGCATTCCACTCTTTCTTCAACTCTCATTCATCTCTAAAGCATCATTCTCTCATTGTTTTAGAAAATATGGTGAGTACTTTTCATGCACTATTTTTTATAGTTTTATAATTCGAATCAGAAGTTGACTTGATCAAAAGATTGGGTCAATGAATCAACAATTCAATTTTAGATTAGGTGGTTGAACTATAAAATACGAACAAAGAAAAAAAGTTTAATATATATATATATATATATAGACGGATCAACTTATATTAAGATAAGTTTTTTTTTATACCTATTTTCAATCATTAATTTCACTTTCATCTAATGGTTAAAATTATTTCATTAAAAGTAACTATTAGATGAAAATAGATCTAACAATTAAAAATAAATGTAAAAAAAAAAACTTATACTTGATATAAGTTAATCTTCATATATATATGAAAAATAATTTATATAAAAAACACATAAAAAATACATTATATAAAAAATTATTAATGATGTAAGCAAACTAACTGTGTTAATTATTTAGTTCTAATTTTTTAATTTTGAATTAATTAAATAATAATATAAATTAAAAAATCAAGAACCTTACTAGTTAAGAACATGGAGTCTAATAGTAAAATGTATTTTAACTCAAGAGTTTTTTATATACCATATTCAAATCCTAAAATTTGTCTTTTCTAAACTTAAATTAAAAAAAAATAGGTCAACTCGGCCAAGCAATTTACTGGGTTGCTCAAGTTTGACCAGTCAATGAGCAAACTCATTATGACCAAGGAAAAAGCACACCAATTCAGAACCTAGTCATCATCCAAAAAGCACATGTTGAAATACATGAAAACAATCATTATTTTTTTACACCATTTTTCTTTCACAATATTTTTTATATTATTTTTATATAATTAATTATATCACTTTCTTTTTATTTTTCTCTCACTTAATCACAATCATTAAAAAATATGATAAAAAGTTATGTAAGATAAAAAATATATAAAAACATCATTTTCCCCATGAAAATTGAATCCACGAAATATTTACAGCGAAAATATGTAAGTTCTATGCTTTAACATAAAATCATACCAATCTGAATTCTTTATTTTTATAACGTAATTTGGATACCACGTGTAAGACAAAATTGTTGTCGTTAATTATATGAAATAATACATAATACCAAAAAACTAACATGATTTGAAAAGTGCACATGTGTTGGCCATTGAATCTGGACTAAGATGAAAGTAGAGAGATGTTCAAGTGAACACCCAAGGACTTTCTCTCCAACTTCCTAATAACAGATGACTCTTCAATGAGGAAAATTATAAATCTAAATCTAATGCATAATACTGGAATTGGAATAAACATTATAGGTCATTCTTGAGTTAAGGCTCACACCGATACCGCTCAACTGCACCAACTCTTCATAAATTGTGCAAAACAAAAATCAATGGATCGTTAATAATATTGAGGTTATTGTACTAATTTAAAACCCGACTAATATAACAATTAAGTCCCTTTTTCAAAAAAAAATAAATTCATAACTCATATTAAAAAGAATTTCGACATAATGATCATCATTATTTAATTCTGGGGAGGAAACCGTCAAATTAGGAATATGGATATATTCAACAGCTTAAATAATTTGGGCAAGGACTTGTGCTATTTCCAGCGAAATAGTTTTTACAAATGTCTTACGATTGCGTGTGACCAATCAAGTTTCATTGATTATACATGGGCGGTTTTTTATTTATATATAACCGTTAATAACAGAAAGGAAAAGCGGTGCCAACTAGTTTGTATGTGATTTCGTAAAATGCCATTCGTAGCTTTTAGCATTACTCTTTGGGAAACATATGGAACACAATATATACTTATGAAAACGACAATCTTCAGGGGTCCATTATAGGCATTCTTTTACAATGTATCATTACAATTTATTTACAAATGTGCCACGCAAAACAAATGTTTCCTTCTACCATACATTAAGGTTTTATATTTCAGATATTTCTAAAGATCTTTTGACGGTAACTGTGTATTGCACATGAGAAAAACATGGCACAACAACAAACAAAAATTTGCAGATATAATAAAAAATGAGAAAAGAAAGGTGGACAACAGGTAAATAAAATGAGAAAAGACTTAATTCGAGTTTAAATACAGTTTTTTTAATTGATATGCATAGTAAGTGTAAAGTTTTATATTAATATTTATTAATATTTTGATAAATTAATATTTATTGTTACTTTTTTTCTTAGTAATTAAAATAAAAGTAAATGTGTTAAAATATTAGTAGATGTTAATAAAACTCTTTACACTGACAATGCATATCACCTTAATTTTTTTTTCATTTTCTCATTTTGAATCCTATGAAACAAAATTCAATATTTATTAGAATAAACATTCATTTTAATTCTTAAAAAATATATGATATTAATTTAGCTTTTTAAAAATTAATATTAATTTAATTCCTCAATCGTAGGAATTAACGTTAAAATAGTTATTTTATATTGAACAATGAGAACATCATTGATGAAGTCTTTGATTGTAGGAATAAGTGCATGTTTGGATTTACGTTTGCAGCTTCAAACTAAAGTTGGAGCTTCTCAAACGAAACAAAAAAGTTGTTTGTCCAAATAAAACACACGTTGGTTTTAACTGAGTTTTTCTCTCCAACGTATGTTTGCCTAAAAACAAGTTGTTCTTGCTTTTGGTTATAATTTTGTCTGTTAGAAATTTTTTAAACTCATTTTTGAGACAAAAGTTTCCAAACATAAATTACGTTATTACAAACTCACTTTTAACTAAATTTAAGTTTGCAAACACACTTTCAACCAAACTGAAGTTTTCCAACTCTAATCCAAACACACACTAAATTGATGTCATCACTTTTTTATGATAAAGAGAATAGATCGCTGTCAAATTTTTTTTTCAAAGAATCAAATTAATGTCATCAATGCTTTTATAGTTTGGAGGTTACTTCATGATAAGATGCCAACTGATGAAAACTTGCAGCTCAGAGATTGTGTCTCGGTTTCTGTTTGCAATTTATGTTATCAAGCTGCATAATCCTCTGTTCATCTTTTCTTCGATTGTAATTTTGCAAAGAAGCTTTGGACTTGGTTTAGTTCTATAGTAAACTTGCCTGTTGATGCTTTCTCTTTGGAGACTGTTCTTTCTATATGTAATAAAAGCTGGAGCCCGCAAGTTAAAGATGTCATTTCTGTTGCTGTTATTAACATAATTTGGGTCATTTGGTTTTGTAGGAACAAACTCAGATTTAACAATAAATCTGTTGGTTTTAAATCTGCTATTAGCATGGTTATTGCCTCTACTTCTCTTTCAGGAAACTTCACCAAGAATCACATGGGATCATCTGTGCAAGAATTCTTAATTTTAAAATTCTTTGGTGTAGCTGGCCACCCTAGTAAAGCTCCATCAATCATTCAGGTGGATTGGATTCCACCTCCTTGTGGTTGGATCAAAGTAAATTCAGATGGAGCAGCCAAAGGTTCTCCTGGCCCTGGTGGTGGTGGTGCTATTTTTAGAGACCAAAGGGGGGCGGTTCTTGGTTGTTTTGCTGCCTATTATGGTATTACTGACTCAATACATGCTGAGTTATCCGCGGCTATGTTTGCTATACAGGTGGCCTTTGAGAAAGGTTGGCATAAGCTTTGGTTGGAGTGTGATTCTTCTTTGGTAGTCCAAGCTTTTTCTTCTTCTGAAATAGTCCCCTGGAGACTTCGAAACAAGTGGAATAATTGTCTTCTGCTTACTTTCAGCATGCAATTCAAGGTCTATCATATTTATAGAGAAAGAAATAACTGTGCTGATAAATTAGCATCTTTTGGTATAATTACTAAGTGTTTTTCTTGGTGGGATTTGATTCCTAATTTCATTAGGAAAGACTTTTTTCGCAATAGGTTTGGTTTATCCAATTATAGATTTAAATAGTGTTTGTTTTCCTTTGCGTTTGGTTTTGCCCCCCCATGTTTTTGTATTCCTTATTTTTATTTTGATCAATATATTTTTGGTTTGTTGCAGATGATTGGTAGAGCCTGTGGTGCCAACCTAGTTGGGATATCTTGCTCTATTGTGATGCTTTTGCATTCTATTTAAAAAATAATAATGTCATCAATGATTTTGAGAACTAAAATTGACATTTAGTCTATCTGTTACGCATAACTCAAGGTAGAATATTTTGCCATTTTTACTATTACACTTTTTTTTTCTTGGTACATACTATTACATATATTTAATGGTAAGGCGACGGTGAGGGGACTATGCGACGCCGAACATCTCAGATCTGGGTTTTGAGATGAGCAGCGCTACTGCTGAGAGCGAAGGGATGACGAATGACAACACGCAACGGTGAAACAACATGACGCGATGGAGCAGCGCTGCACAACGGAGAGAAATGGTGTTGCGACAGACGTGCGTGGCTCAATGGCTGCGTGCTAAGGTATGGGGAGGGGATTGACTGAGAGAAAGAATATCAGAATTCAAAATAAGATTGACTGATTTTGAAATATTTGGAAAATGAGGGAGGGGTTGATGCTGACACAGGGATAGGGGCACGAGACTAAGACAGTAGGGTAATTGAGTAAGGGGAGGGTTAATTTGGTAAAATAACATAATTTATATCTTTTAATTTTTTTTAATTTTAAATAAATATAAAAATTAATAAAAGATGAAATTACTAATATATATATTATGAAGGTCATTCTAGTAATTTTAATGGGGACAGGAAACTCACAGGGTGAGGAGTGTGGTTCCCAGCCCCTTTCTCGAACTTACCACGGGAAAATTTTTCCCCCACCCCCGCCCCTACAGGGAGAAAAACCCTACATCCAGGTCTTCATTTTGGGTGGTTCTTACGAGAATCCCTGAGCGCTGGAAATTTTTGTCATCCTTATTAGTGTCTCAACGTTGCAACCACCCTAATTTTGTCTTCATCCAGTCTCCTGTCCATACCTTCCTCCGCCACTAAATCTAATGTAGAAAGAAAAAAAAAGTCTTAGATAAAGGTAACAAAGTTCACTAGTTAGTCTTCGATGTTTTAAGATTTTTTCGGTGGATAACCTATAGTTTTGTTGATTTGGCCTTGGAAGGTTACACATTTCGAAAACTAACAAAATCAATTATTCTTGTCCCTGTCTCCGTCCCCAAATATATCATAAAGGAATTTTTTTCCCCACCCGCATCCCCACAAGGAGAAAAACTCCGCATTCGGGACTCTATTTTGGGCAGTCCCCGTGACACTACAAGAAAAAAGGAGATTTGCGAACGATAAATCTGCCGCAAATCACTCAAAATCAGCTGCAAATTAACAATTTGTGGTAGATTTATGGCGGATTCGGGTCCACCACAAATATGGTCTACGCAATATAGTTTGCGGCAGATTTTAATTTCCTCCCAAATCTGCCGCAAAACTCTCCGGTGACATGTTGGAATAGTTACCGGAAAAGGGCTAATTTGCGGTGAATTTTTTCGCCGCTAATTTGTGGCGGATTTTTCCACGCCTGATTTGCAGTGGACTTTTCCATCGCTAATTTGCAGCTGATTTTTCAATTTGCGGAGGATTTTGCCACGGATAATCCACCGCAAAAATCTACCCAAATTTGCGGCTGATATTTCTGCCACAAAATTCGTCGCAAATTTTTTTAAATATTAAAAAAAATAAATTGAATATTCAAAATCCACAATATAACCAAGACATCAATTTCAACCTGTCAATGCATTTAACCAATCCATAAAACAAACATAACAAATCGCATACAACATAACTCATTGTTCAAATTCAACATAACAAAGTTTGTTCAAATACAAAGTTTAATAATCCTCATTATCATTGTCATCTTCATCATGATCATCTTCACTATTCTGATTATCTTCTTCTGTTAGTTGTAGTTATTGGCTTGGTTGAGTGCCAACGGCTTGTACATATGATTTCAGCTCATTAATCATTTGGTTCTGTTGACGCTGGTATTGTTCAAATTGTATTTTTCACTTTGCCTCACGTTGTTGGCTTTGCTACTCCATTTGCTGTTGAATCTGCTAAACCCGATCCAATATCACCTGCTGCAACTGCTCCTTAACCTGATTAATATATGTAAACATAAATTCATCAATTCATTTCACGAATAATGAATTAACCAAAAATACGAAAAATAAAATGATTGACTACATCTATCAAAATATAAAAATTAATTAATAAAAAATATTATAGCTATTACTTAACTTGATTAATAACATGCTCAAGAACTTGACTCGACATAGGCCTTGAGGAAGATGAATCTCCATGGTCATAAATAGATGCTTGAGAACCAAAGTCATAAACACGACCCTTCTTAGGACCGCCAACAGTTTTAATCCAAAGCTCTCGACTGGTCATTTGTGTACCAGATGCCCTTTCTTCATTTGAACACTGAGAAAATTATTCAGATTCCTTTGTTTTGAATTCATCTTAAGGATGGAAATAAAAAACTTCTTATGGTTATTGTTATAACATGATTGTAATATTAAAGGCAATAATTTCTAAAGAAATACTAACATATAAATCCTTAGCTTTTGTAGAAACCCATGCAGTACGGTCTTCTTTCCTCAAATGTACATGACGAAATGTCTCATCAACTATGGGCTCTCTACCCAAAGTCTTAGCCTGTAATAATGAGAAAAAAAGTTAATAACAAAATAATAAAACATATTACTAAACAACTGGCGATAATAGTTATCAATTTCTGTGCATGGGTGCCTGTAGAAATGCAACCACCAGTGTGCAACCATCCACCAGTGTCAGAAGCACGATTCATCTTTGCTTGTTAACATTTCTCCTTATACATGCTACTAGCCTAGTGTCTGCATAAGTCTTCCCATATGCCTTCTTCAATCCAAAAAGGTCTTTCATTTAAGTTGCGTGCCTGCCCCAGCAAACCTGATAGTCTCTTCAAACTACGACTATTATATGTCTTTCGCATATGGTTATGATGCTGAGGCATCCACCAAACATAACCCTTCAAAAAAATTATGTAAATAACGTTAAAGTTTAAAAAAATTACACTATTACAAGACAAACAAACATAATTACCAGAATAAAAATTGATACATACTTGAAACTCTCGAAACCACATTTCTCTAGTATCCTTGGGTATTTCTCCCCAAGATGTCCAATGTTGATTATACTTAGATCGTATAATCTTTGTTATGGCATCAGCAGCAGGTTTAGATGGCAGAAATCTACGATACAACTTAAAAAAAGAAATGTAAAAATTCTCAACAAAAAATTTGAATGTGCATTAACTATAAATGAATAACAAATAGTTGTCCACATGCCCAAAATCACCATATGGTTCAACAAATGTCTTGTTGCTTTGATTTGTTACTTCTACATTAGAATGATGGGTATCCGGCGACTCACGGGTACTCGGTGATGGGCCAATAGTAGGTGACCCAGAATCATATGTTGTACCATGCGGTGTATGGGCAGTTGGTGGCGGATGCTGAGGTCCAGGTGTAGGTATCATAATGTACTCAACAGATGGTGACTGATGCAAACCTGTAGTGGGTGATATTGTAACAGAGGGTGGAGATGATCCTGATGATTACTTCCATGCTTCACCATCGGATGGGTGCGACATGTCCCCCTCCTTCCTATTATTTTCAGCATGCCATCTCATGTGTACAGATGAGCTCATAGTGGAATACAACCTCTTGAACCTAGGAATAAGAGGTAAATAAAGCATTCTTTTCACCGGAACTTCGTTGTTATTCCCATTACTGGTTTTACGAAGTTCGTATCTTTCAACAATACAAAACCTACATTGTCTGACATTATCATAGTATAACATATAACCATTTACACAACAATCTATTTTTCTTGAAGCAAGCCCGAGTTTAGCAATCAATTTTTTTGATCTATAATAATTTAGAGGAATTCGTGATCCTGGTGGAGCAACTTCTCTTAATATATCCATAAATGAATCAAAGCATGCATGCGTTACATTATAATCAGATTTGAGGCTTAACATTCGAACTGCCAAGGATAATTCAGAATGAGTTTCGCAGTCAGGTCATAATGGCTGACTTGAAGCATTTAATAGATCATAAAACTCTTCGGCCTCTAGATGTGGAGCATCCTCAACATTCTGTTCAAAACGACTCCTAAAATTCTCAAAGTCTGTTCCAGTTGCATCATAAACTATATTTTGATATCTATCAACCACGTCTTCGTCCTCTAATATAGGACTATTAGCAATATTCACACCAGAGTTTATATCTGCACTAATTGGATCAGACTCTTCCTTGCCATGATCTGTCCAATACCAATACCTAGGTTTTAATCCTTTTTTATACAAGTGAATTTTCACAATCTCAAGTTTCAACAATTTTCCACTATAACATATTAAACAGGGACACCTAATTGTTCCTTCACTTAAGTAATGGGAAGATCGACATGCATAATTCACAAACTCTTTAACTCCACATACAAATTCTTGTTTAAGTCCTCTATGACTCGAATAAGTCCTATTATATATCCATTTACGATTTTCTGGAACTACTATTTTCTGTAATGATAATTTTACACTTAAATCAAAATATAAAAATGCAAAATGCACAACATATGTTACATAATTAATATATTTTAAAATTATACATGTATAAATATTTCAATCTAAACAACTAGTATTCTCCAATAATGTGGTCAATTTAGAAAGTCAAAAATGTAAAAGTGTTCTCCAATAAAAGTCCAAATCCTATGCATACATTATACCAAGCTTAACTTTTAACAAAAGACTAAGCAAAAGCAATGCAGGTTAATTAACACTAATCAAAAAGAAGAAAGGGTGAATCAAAGAGTAGGTCAAACCTGTTAGAGACTGCCACACCGCACTAGTTGGAGATCTCCTCCTCAAGGTGTCACAAAATGCAACGTGATACTAGTTTTAACAAAAACACAAATTGGATTTATACAAAGTCTTCAATACTTTCTTTCGCTCCTGCTTTAATCATATATTGGATTTACCATGAAAATAAGAAGTTGGGGTGAAATTTTGAAATTCTAATTAATAAATTTATACAACATAATCTCATAATAAATCCAATTACTGTATATAAAACAAGTTACTTAATTATTAAATAGAAAAGTGGCATAAGTCAAAACAATTCGTCTTTTCATTTCTGACATAAACCATTTATAAATAAAAACAAGAAACGTTTATAATACCTTTCTAATAAGAGTCACCTTGATGTGATTTTTAAAGATAAATTAAGCCAGAAATCTCATTTGCACCTGAACTAGCCGTAGCCTTCTTTAAAAAAGAGCATCATTCTATTTCATTTATTACATTCAATAGATTCCTAATAATTGCCACAATTCCAAATATTTTCAATCATATCTGTTTATCAATTAATTTTAAACTTATCTATTAGGATAACAATTAATTTACATACATCACGAATACACTTTATTAAACACACTTACTAAGGTCTCATCACACTTATAAATGCATACAAGAAAGGTCCCCACACTTAGGAAAGCTAGTTTTTCCCAAAACAATATTTTGGCATTTTTCTCAACTTCAACTCTTGACCTTTGCTCAGTAAAATGAGCATAACTTGAGCTACGTATGTTGAAATGAGGTGAGTTAGGTGTCCTTGGAAAGCTAAGAGAAAGAGCTACAACTTTCATGAAGAGCACAAAAGCTAATTCTTATTATATCTTTCTACACAGGCCGTGTAATTTTACACGGGCTGTGTCCTTCTCTGTCTGCACTTTTCCACTAGCTTTGCACTGACAGAGAGGGACACGGCCCCCCATGTATTCGGACACGGGTCGTGTTCCTGGGACAGAAGTTTTGCAGAACCGTGGTTACGGTTCCATTGGCCAAAATCTTGGATTTTGGCCACTCCAATCTAGTTTCTAGGTGAGTTTAAGTCCCAAACAAGTTCACAAACATGAAGGGAACATAAAATACCAAAAGATTTCGCTAAAAATGGATCAAAACACTACAAATCTCATCCTTGGTTATTCAAAACCTAAAACTCTAAATTCTCATTTCAAATGGAAAATCAAGGTATACAAGTAATGAAAAACTGTTCTCATGCCTCTAGCAAACCAAATCATGTTATTATCAAGTTTTCTAACAAGATTCAAATCAAAACAAGCAAAAACAACTCAAAACCTCAATTCCCACATCAAGTCACAACTCAAGAACAAGATAAAAAGAATAGGAAAGTGAGTCAAGAACAAGGTTTTCCCCTACCTCAAGGTCTTGAAGATGACGAAGGTTGCTCATGGAAGCTTTTATCTTGAAAGGGGAAGTGAGAAAGGGGAAGGGAGAGAGGAGAGATAATTAGAGAAATAATATCATCTGAAAAATGAAAATGGCAGAAGGAAGAAGATAAAGTAGATTTAATTTTGCGGCAGAAAAATCTACCGTAAATGTATTTTTTGAATTGCGGCATAATTTGCAACGGATTTTTTTGCTGCAATTATTTTAATATTTTATTTAGAATTTTTTATTATACTTATCAAATTTTGCGGCTAATTTTTCAGTTGCAAATTTAAATTTAGATTTGCTGCGGATTTTGTGACAGATTATTTTAATATTTTTTTAGAATTTTTATTATACTGATCTATTTTGGGCGGATTTTTCTGCCGCAAAATTATTTTTTGAATTATGCGGAATTTGCTACTGATTTATCCGCTGCAAAGTTTTTTTATCCGAAAAAAAAATATTTTACGCTAGAAAAGTCACCGGAGAATTTTAGAGGCGAAAAATCTGTCGCAAAAATCTGCCGCAAGATCCGTCACAAATTGAAACAGATTTTAATCCGTCACAAAATCCACCGCACTTGTAGCGGATTCGAATCCCTCGCCAATAATGTATGTATATTGGACCTTTTGAGACAATTATAGATCCTGGGAGGCAATTCTAATTGGTCAATAAAAATGGATTTCAATGCTATTTCTTTTTTATTTTTCCTTAGTTTAGCCAATATATCATGAAAAGTAAAAAGGGGTAAAGTAACTTTGTGTTGATTGTTTTCTAAATTTAAGTTTTCTTCTTCCGCATGTAAAAAAGGAATAAATAAATCAATCAAATTCTGAGAGGCAAAAAATCTGCCCAAATTCGTTGTTTTCTTGTAATGTGAGAATCCCTGAGCCCGGAAAATTTTTGCCATCCCTATTAGTGTCTCAATGTTGCAACTACCCCAATTTTGTCTTCATCTAGTCTCCTATCCATGCCTTCCTCCTCCACTAAATCTAATATAGAAAGAAAAAAAAGTCTTAAATAAGGGTAACAAAGTTTGCTAGTTAGTCTTCAATGTTTTAAGATTTTTTCGGTGGATAACCTATAGTTTTGTTGATTTGGCCTTGGAAGGTTACACATTTCGAAAACTAACAAAATCAATTATTATTTTTTATTTATTAAAAGTTTAGGGTAAAGAGATGATTTTTTTCTATTAGTTTTAAGGATATGACAAATCATTAATTTCATGAAAATTTATAATAAAATTATACTTTTTTTGGTCTATTTTAAATATCATTTTAGTAAAAAGATTTTGATTTATTTTAAGTGTCACTTTTTACATACTAATAAAGCATTAATTATTTTTTTATCTCTATCCTTATATTTAATATTCTCAATTGTTCATGAAAATTATATGAATATGGTAAAATGAAATAATTAATTGAAATAAATAGTGGTAACTTAATAAAAAAATTTCACAATTAAAACTTGATTTAATATTTCTTAATTCTTGTCTATTGTACTAAAATGATACTTAAAATAAATCGAAAAGAATATTATTTACGAACATGAAACTCCTATGCTTGAACCAAAATCATGCGATTGCCCATAGCAGTCGACCAAATGAGACAACCTGTATTGGCAACAAAATTATTATTCTATTGTTGATAGGAAACAAAATCAATCAATTAATTTGTGAGTAACATAATATTTTAGTTTTAAAAATGTACTTCACTTATAATTTAGCTGCTGATTTAAATAATTTTACATTCAATCTTATAATTATTCAAAGTGATTTCATGTTTGGGGGTGAAAAAATTATCCATGTCTATAGGGATTTATAGGAATTATTCGTAATGAAATGAGGGATTGATACTTGCAAATTTGAGAAATATATATTTTTATTTAATATATATCATATATTATTATTCTTTTTATTTTGATATTAGATAAAATATATATTTTATTATTTTGTAATGAATTTTTTTATTAAATAAGCCCATAATTGTTAAAAAAATACAACAATGATATTTCTACATCTAATAGTATCCACACCCATTTCCACACTGCTTCGTTCATGGGACCCACTACGGTGAACAGCCAAATCATGTTTTTATCTTTTTTTTTAGTATATATTCATTAACCAATTTCTCTACGTAATTAACTATTTTTTTATTCTTCATTAACTAACTTTTTTCACGAGTATAAAAATAAAGTTAGTTAATGAATAACAAAAACATGGTTAATAACCTACAAAAGTTAGTTAATGACACAAGATTTTACCACATGATTTCTATGCTCGTGAAAAAAATTAGTTAACGAAGAACAAAAAAGTAGTTAACGATGTAGAGAAGTTGATTAATGAACATATACTAAAAAAAGAGAGACAGAAAAATGATTTTGACACTGTTCATGAGGTGGGGGCCATGAACAAGATCTTCGATGTTAAAAATGGTGTTATATAATTGTTTATGCGGTAGGATGATATTTTTTCAAAAAATATATATCATTTATATAATAGTTATTATTTGTATAGATTGATTATTATAAAATATAATTATATTTAATTTATTATTTATAATTTTTTTAATTTTGTAAAAAATTATATTATTAAATAAAATTATAATATGTAATGTTAAAATTTATATTTTTTATAATTTTTAAAAATTTATTTTAAGTTATTAATTATTTACGTATATTTATAGATACCCGCCTGTATGTAAACATCACAGATGAATACTTATGACTAGTATGAAGACGGAGCCGCCGCCCCTGTTGAGATGGGATTCATGTTAATCATTAAAGAAACAGCAAAATAAATAAGGTAAAATGAGTTTAAAAAATTTAATGACTAAGAGTGTGATTAAATTAGTTTTTTTATTTAAAATAATTTATAATATGAAGTTTCTTGAAAGAATTTTTAAAAAATAAGTGATTATTTTTAAAAAAATTAAACATGCACTAAATTATAATATAATTTAAATTAAGAACTAAATTGTAAGTGAATTACATTTTCAATGATCAAAAAACTTCACTTTTACTTCTGTTCTTTTTTTTTTGTACGAGAAAATACTTTACTCACTAATTAACCGTTGGTACTTGACTGAAATAGACTTTGTGTCAAACGTCAATTACTTGTACTGTAGTCTGAAGATGATTAATTCTGTAATGTCATATGAACTCTCGTGTTGTCATTATATATATATATATATATATATATATATATATATATATATATATATATATATATATATATATATATATATATATATATTCATTTTCTCGTGTTTCTCCTGTCTCCGGATTCTTGCTAGCTAGAGGACCACCTGAATAATGATATGTAGACTTTAATGAAAATCATGTTGAGAATTTATGCATGAATGAGATGTGGGTAAAAAAATCATAAATAGAAAATAAATAGACAAAGTGACAATCATATAAATAAAAAGATTAATAAATTTAATGCATTAAAATTTTGGATTAAATATACTCTGAAGTCCACGAATGTTATTCTTCAGCTTAACCTGTTAATGTAAATGCCAGATTTCCCTGACATTTTGGAACCTAACACTTGAGTCTTCAAGCTGAACTGGGATCTCAGATCATGCTCTGCTATACGTGTCCATATTTATCGATAATAATTATATTTTTACTCTAAGAAAGTGATGTTTTTGAAAAGAAAAGTTGAAAAGTGAAGCAGGAAAACAGGTGCAATGTTTTTCTGTGAAGCATGTACCCAAACTGCCTTATATTTTGTGTACCAAAATCTTCTAATTCCCATAAAATTGAAAAAAAAAAAGAAAAATGCAATTGAGAGGGACAACACCTAGCTAGTAACTAATTAGGTGATGATAATTAATTTGGGAATTTAAGTAGCCAAGACACAAGAGTGCTCTCGTTCTTGAATCTTGATGGTCTATCCAATGATTCTGACAGTTCCACCTTAAATGTGTAATTTGAAATGAAGATTAATGAGATTCTCACAAGAGCAAGGGAAGCAGGTAGAACAAAGCTAGTTGCGGGGTTTCTGCATGCAGCTGCTGTTTCAACACTAGCAAGTTTCAACAGCATCATCACGAGCGTGTACATCAACCAGGGTTCATGGCAATTTATTATTGATTGCTCCTTCTCGTACTTCCATTAACTAGGATATGGTAGATACATAGATATCTAGTAAATATTAATGACCTTATTATTTGGTGGCGCCTACGTACTCCAGCTTAGAGGTTAATCGATCTAGTTTTAAGTCTTCCCCAAAATCATCACTGAAAATAATTATTTCCTCCGTTTGAAAGTACCTCTAATTTTAATAATTGAGTTTTATTTCATCTTATTTATCATTTTAAGAGTTTAGAAAATATTAACTATTTTTTCTATTTTTTTACGGGAAACAACTTTTCTAATTTTATTTTTATAAGTGTTTTGCTAGCAAGTGTCCTAAGAGCATATATTAAGAAAATCAAAATAGAAAATTTTAGATGAACATAATACATTTAATATATTTAAAATTGAAAAAAAAATTATTATTTTTTATTTAAAATAATTTTAAAATCCTTAACAAGTGTCTGATACTTGTTAACAAAATCTTAAATATAATAATATTTTTATAATTAGGGCTGTTTTAATAATTTTCTCAATTCTAATATTATAATTAGCTTAAAACACTTGTATTTTGAAATGAAATGAATATAAAGTAGTTTAATTTAGGGTTGCTCAAAACCCAATCCGACTTAAGTTAATTGGGCTATATTTGAGTTTTGAAAATTAGACCCAACATATTTTTTAATCGAATTTGAGTTATATTTCGAGTTGACTTAACTCAATGTCACATAATACTTTATAACTTATAAATTTGTTTTTGAAAATTAATGATAAATTATAAAATTTTTATACTTAAATTAATATATTTTGTATAATATGATAATATTTTTATGTTGATATAATTTATTTTAAAATATATATTAAACATCCCTTACTTTTAATTTTTAAATTTTTTTGACTTAATTATGAATAATATCTAAATTTATACATTTTATGTAAATATTATATTAATCAATCCCTACTCTATTATTAATCAAGTCACAACCGATTCAAATCTAAATATAAAAAAATAATAATCCAATCAAAATATAAAATAAAAATCAAAACTCGTCCCAACCATTTCCATAAACACCTGTAGTTGGGTTGACGATAAGATTGCGCTTTAATAAGTTAATACCCAACAGATATGATGAACTCACGGTAGGTGGTTTGCATTTAAACAGAAGTGTCCATATACATATATACGATGCCAAAGTGGAGCCTGCATGTTTTGATTCCATCTTTCTTCCCCGTCTCATCAACCCTCCCTTTATAGTATTAGGATTCTCAGCCGTTCAAAATAAATTGCAGAAAATCTTAGTCAGCAAAATTTAACCTTTTTATCATAAAATATTAAGATAAATATGGGATATCAAGTTTGAGGCGTTCGATTACAAACTGTACCACGTGCATTCGAACTGCAGGGGATTCTGTTTTCCCTTTATATTACTCATTCATATTATTCATCATGAATTATTAATAGAATTTATGTTTAATATCTTGTCAGCAAAAAAAATCTTATAATAACATTTAATAATACTTATCATATTATTTAATAAGTTTGACATTTTATATAATTTTAAAAATAATAAAATTTATTAAATAATGTGTCGATATATTATTAGATATTAAGTGTAATTTTTTATATTAACCGTATATCAAAATCAAATCTTATTAGTATGATTAATGAGTGATTGACTTTTGTAATATTTGGTTCCATATACTGATGGAAGATTTTTCACAAAAGTGCAACATATTAATTTCGGTGAGTTCAACCAGATTCTGAAGGGGGTCTGTTTTTTGGGATATACGGTACGGGAACAGATGCATTAGCATTAAGCAGCTTTCAGCATTGTTGTTATATATATATATATATATATATATATATATATATTAAGAATATATGTAAGTATGTAACCCTTACCTCAAACGAATTTTCGCTTCAGAAAATCTTCCATGTGAAAGAAGAGAATTGTATTTTTTTTTTTTTGCCATTGAATAGCAAATTATCAAAAAATCCTACTTATTTTAATTGGTAATTAACTCATATATCCAGACTTACACACACGCTACATTTAGAGAGAAAGAGACCATCTTAAGCTTTGCTAATGTGTCGCAAATGAATAAAGGTGAAATTTGATTATAGAATCTTGCAATCAATTACACTAACACCTTGAAGAGAATTGTAATATCTAATAGGTTGCATATTAGAATAAAATAAATTACCAAATCTATTTGTTGGTCTAAGAAGAAGAAAAATTACGAATTTCTCTTTCTGCAAACACACCAAAATGCAAACACAGTACCAAAATACAAAAGAAAAAGACCCATAAATTTGAATTGCAGAACAAAATTTAAAAACTAGCAAAACGAAAATAAAGGAAGAAAGAAATGGAAGAATGCACACACAAGACTTACATGGTTCAGCCAATGTGGCCTAAATCCACGGGAGAGAACAGCTTCACTATGGTAATGCAAAACAAGATCAAGTCTTTACAACAGAGAGCCCCTTGGCCCTTATCCCTTCTCTAGTCAAGAAGAATATTAATCACATCCAAGTCTTTCCTCTCTGTTTTTCGCACCCTTTGATTCCCCTGTTTTTTGTTATTCTCTCTGTTTTTTCTGATTCTTTCGTTTTTCTGATTCTCACGTTTTTTCTGATTCTCACGTATATATCCTTCTCTGTACTTGTTTTAATAGAAGATGATAAGCATCCCTTTTTATTCCCTTATCCCATTAGGCCCAAGAGATAAAACAAGATGGAAGGAGATAAAAGCCCAATAACTAGCCCACGATTTGTGAGGCATTCTATCGACAAATCTCCACCTTGACTCCAAATCAGAGAAGACGATTATAACCAATCATTAATGTGTTGCTCTCCCACTTACGGAATTACGCTTCATAGAAATTGATCAAGTCCAAGCAATTCTTGAACTTTGATATAGGAAGTGACTTAGTGAACATATCTGCTGGATTATCTTCCGAAGCAATCTTCTCAATCTGAACTTCTTTAGATTCTACCACATCTCTAATGAAGTGAAGACGAATATCAATGTACTTGGTCCTCTCATGATACACTTGATGATTTGCCAAATGTATGGCACTTTGACTATCACAATGAACCGTCACACAGTTTTGCATAATTCATAATTCACCAATCATCCCTTTTAACCAAATGGCTTCCTTTATTCCTTCTGCAAGAGTAATGTACTCGGTTTGAGTTGTAAATAGAGCTACCACAGGTTGTAAGTTTGCTTTCCAACAAATAGTGGTCCCAAACAAAGTGAACACATACTCGGATAGTGATTTCCTAGTATCCACATTCCCCGCATAGTCCGCATCAACATATCCCACAATAGCATCTTCATCTTGAGTTATCTTCTTGTACCTCAAACCAGATTTTAGAGAACCATTCAAATACCTCAACACCCACTTCAAAGCCTCCCAATGAGCTTGACCCGGATTCGCCATAAATCGACTAACAATGCTAACCGCATAAGACAAATTTGGTCTACTACAAACCATACCATACATGATGCTACCTACTCCACTAGCATAGGGAATAGAATTCATCTTGCTCCTTTCCTCTTTGGTGCTAGGAGCTTGTGTGATAGATAACTTCGTGTGATGACCTAAAGGTGTGCTAACTGGCTTAGATTGATGCATCCAAAACCATTCCACTACCTTCTTCAAGTAACCATGTTGAGATAAGAATAATTCCCCCTTCTTCCGGTTTCTAACAATATCCATCCTAAGTATCATCTTCGCAATGCCAAGATCTTTCATCTCAAATTCTGAATTCAACTTCTCCTTGAGCTTACCAATCTCATCCTTGCTAGAGCTAGTTATAAGAATATCGTCCATATATAGAAGCAAGAAAAGAACACATTCCTCTCCTCTTCTCAAAATGTAAACGCAGCTATCATAACTACTCCTCAGAAATCCAAATCTTAAGAGAAAATCATCAAATTTCTTATACCACTGATGTGGACTTTATTTCAAGCCATAAAGTGATTTTCTCAATAGATATACCTTGGACTTATCATCTGCAAATCCTTCCGGCTGTTGCATGTAGATAGTCTCCTCGAGATCACCATGAAGAAAAGTTGTCTTGACATCCAATTGCTCCAACTCCAGATTATATTGATTCACAATCGACATCAAAATCCTTATAGAACAATGTTTTACCACAGGTGAAAAGATTTCATTATAGTCAATCCCTTCCACTTGGGTAAAACCCTTTGCCACAAGTCTTGCCTTGTACCTTGCCTTCTTCACACTTGGAATACCTTCCTTTTTCTTGAAGATCCACTTGCATCCAACGACCCTCTGATTCTTAGGTAGATTCACAAGTTTCCAAGTCTGATTTTTATTCAAGGACTCCATTTCTTCTTGTATCGCTTGCAACTAATTATGACTTTCCTTGCTCTCCATAGCCTCTCTGAAATTTCTCGGTTCTGAGTCTTGAATCTCTTCAGCCACATTAAGAGCATAGCAAATGAGATTAGCATACCCAAATCTCTTAGGAGGTACTATGTTCCTCCTAGTCCTATCCCTGGTCAACTGATAGTCTGATTCTGTCGGTGGTTGTTGATCTACTACATCTGCTGGTGGAGGACTATTATCTTTAGTAGTACAAGTAGGAGACTCCACCTTAAACTGAGCCTTCTCCTTTGCCGTTTCTGAGTTGCTTTCTTCCAGGCTTTTGTACATCATCCCCATTCTGGTCTCATCAAATGTGACGTCCCTGCTGATAAAGCATTTTGACTCTCCAGGATCCAACTTCCACAGCTTGTAACCCTTTACACCTTCTGGATAACTAATGAAGATACACTTCACAGCCCGAGCCTCAAGTTTATCTTGTCTAACATGAGCAAACGCCAGAGCACCAAATACCCTCATATTAGAGTAGTCTGTCGGTTTACCACTCCACACTTCCATAGGTGTCTTAAAGTCTATAGCTGAAGATGGACATTTGTTGATCAAATAAACTGCAGTGTTAGCAGCTTCTCCCCAGAAGCTCTTAGGCAGCCCCACGCCCAAAAGCATACATCTCACTCGCTCCAGAATAGTCCTATTCATCCTCTCGACTAGGCCATTCTGTTGCGGAGTCTGTGCCACAGTCCTGTGCCTTTTGATTCCATGTTTCCTGCAAAACTCATGAAACTGCTCTGAAACAAACTCCAGGCCATTGTCAGTCCTTAAAACTTTCAGTTTAGTTCCCAGTTGATTTTCTATAAGAGTGTGCCATTCCTTAAACTTTTGAAATGTTTCAGATTTGTTTTTCAAAATATAGATCCACACTCTTCTAGAAAAATCATCAATCAAGGTGAGAAAATAGGAACCCCCTCCATGAGTCATCACCCTTAAAGGACCCCAAAGATCCGAGTGAACATACTCAAAGGGTCTACTAGAAACATGCATACCAGTTCTAAATTTAACTCTATGTGATTTAACTAATATTCAATGATCACAAAAATCTAGTTTATCCAATTTATCACCATTCAACAAGTTTTGTTTTTCTAATTCCACTAAACCTCTTTCACTAACATGCCCTAATCTCAAATGCCATAACTTAGTTTTATCATGCTGTGTTTGGCTAACTATATATGCATGAACAATAACAGTAGAATCATCAAGAATGTACAAATCATTTCTCTTAGTTCCCTTAGCAACTATTAAAGCACCATTAGAAATCTTAATTATGCCATGTTCAATTCTAGTAAAGTAACCTAATGCATCAAACATGCTAATCGATAAAAGATTTCTCTTAAGTTTAGGAACATACCTCATATCTTGCAATAAGAATTTACGGTTATCAAACGCCAGATAGTACCCATACCTTGCACCTTGCGTGATTTGTTGTTACCTAAAAGCACCACTCCACCTTCTTAAGCTCTAAGGTCTCGAAGTAATCCTTCATAGGACACGTGTGATAAGTACATCTGGAATCCATAACCTAATTCCTTTGCGTTTCTGAGATTGATGCCACCAACACTCCCGCACTCTCATAACCATCCGAAACAACCGCTACATCCGCAGAATCCACTGACTTTCCAGACTCCTTGCCCCCTTTCTCGGGACAATCCTTCTTGAAATGACCGATTTTGTGACAATTAAAACATTTGAACTTTGACTTTGAGTTATTCTTTGACTTTGATCTAGACTTCTTCCCCTTTGGCCTTCTCTTCTCGCTTCTTCCCCTTGAGATATCAAGCCTTCACCATTATTCTCAGTTTTTGATTCTTGTTGCTTTTGAAGCTCCTTAGTCCGAATTGAGGTTTCAACCTCATCCAAGGTAATAGTTTGATCCTTGCCATATAGGATAGCATCCTTAAAATGCTCAAGGGATTTTGGTAGAGAGTTGAGTAGCAGCAAAGCTTTGTCTTCATCATCAAGTTTCACCTCAATGTTCTCCAAGTCATCAAGAATCTTGTTGAAATTCGTTAGTTGCTCCGCTATAGATTTTGCCTTCACCATCTTGAATGAGTAGAGTTGTTGCTTCAAACATAGTCGGTTTGCCAATGACTTTGTCATGTATAAAGACTCCAATTTGACCCACATTGCAGCGACCGTCTTTTCTCTTGCAACCTCCCTTAGTACCTTATCACCAAGACACAAAATTATGACACTCCTTGCCTTGTCAATCATATCATTCTTCTCCTTTTGAGAAATAGTGGAAGACATTTTTGCCTCTCCCTTCAATGCTTCTGCAATTCCTTACTGCACCAAGATGGCTTCCATCTTGATCCTCCATAACCCGAAATCATTATTTCTGGAGAACTTCTCAATGTCGTATTTGGTACCCATGGTTCAGCCTTTCGATCCTCTTCCTTCTTTGTTTTTCCCACAGACAACGCCACTTGTTGGTCCAAGAAGAAGAAAAATTACGAATTTCCCTTTCTGCAAACACACCAAGATGCAAACACAGTACAAAAATACAAAAGAAAAAGACCCACAAATTTGAATTACAGAACAGAATTCAAAAACCAGCAAAATGAAAATAAAGGAAGAAAGAAATGGAAGAATGCACACACAAGATTTACGTGGTTCTGCCAATGTGGCCTACATCCACGGTAGAGAGCAACTTCACTATGATAATACAAAACAAGATCAAGTCTTTACAATAAAGAGCCCCTTGGCCCTTATCCCTTCTCTAATCAAGAAGAATATCAATCACATCCAAGTCTCTCCTTTTTGTTTTTCACACCCCTTGATTCTCCTGTTTGTCGTTATTCTCTCTGTTTTTTCTGATTTTTTTGCTTTTCTAATTCTCACGTTTTTTCTGATTCTCACGTATATATCTTTCTCTGCACTTGTTTTAATAGAAGGTGATAAGCATCCCTTTTTATTCCCCTATCCCATTAGGCCCAAGAGATAAAACAAGATGGAATGAGATAAAAGTCTAATAACCAGCCCACTAATTTGTGAGGCATTCTACCGACACTATCGAAGATGATTTGTCTTTCTCTCTCATAACATACTAATCCATCTTCCAACTAATAAAACTTTTGAAAACAACACAACACATAATATATAGTGTCTGATCTGCGTTTAATATTTTGGTCAAGTGGTTGTGTGTGTGAAAGCGAGAAAATTAAAAGAAACTGACATTGGCATAGGATAATTCAGGTCCATATATGGATTGGACTCGTATTATTTCACAGTTATATCAATAATTGAAAAGAAAAAAATAAATAAAGTACAATCCTTTGCCTGCCTGTACCTTGCTTTTAGACATAACTGATTAGTCAACACTTAGTAATAGGAAAAATCCAACCCAAGAACTTCTAATTAATAAGGCATGAACCACAAATAGACTCACCCAAAGTTTAGAAGTCATTTTATAATTTATGTATGAAAAACCAAGATATAATCTGTAAAATTGAATGTTAAAATAGATTAGGTAATTATTAGAATGCAAATTATACTTGTATATTGTTCAGAACATTAGGAGATCATACTCCAAACGGTTGAGAGTGATTGGGTAGGGTGGTTTTTCTTTGTGCGGCAATGGCAGAGAAGAGAGTGATGTACTTATAAAACACTTCGATGTTCAAATTAAAATTTATATTAAGAGAAGACGAGAGTGTATATAAATAGATATATATTTATTTATAACGTATAATTACTTACCAAGAAAGTAATATTTTAGAATTATAGTTTTCCTGTTATTATGATTCTAGTAATTAAAGAGAGATATAATCCTAATTATTCTCATTAAATAAAGAATTTTGTTATGATATAATTATCCTTTAAGAGATGAGTTGATAAACCATGTTGAGCCATGGGGGTCAACATGTGAATTGGGCCAAGCATTTCGGCCTGTTTTTGCCGTACCCGAGTTCCGGGATTCCGATCCTGAATTTCTATGGAAGGAAACAAAATGACAAACAACTGAAAATGAGATGTACATGCAATTACGAAGCATTAAGGAGTGAAAAGTTTACTTCTATTTTCCTCCTCAATCTAAAAATCGGTAAACCACGTGTGTTTTCTCTAACTGCATGTATCATACTTCGTATGTAATAAGTTCATGGTGGATGTGGATGTGGACGTGGGAAAAGAGTAGGGTCCAAATTCTGATTCAAATTAGTTGGCATGAGTGTTGTGACTGGTTCCTATCAATTGTGTCCTTACTTTCTAGTTTTTGACAACATATTCTTCCATAAATTATCAACCTTGTATGTCAAAAACCATCAATAATTGGAGCAAAACCCTTACATTTTAGGTTGAGGTAAACGCAGTGAATATTTGTTGTGCCTTTTGTCCGGCTTCTTTGATTTCCTCAAGTGAAAACCTACCTCACCCTCACCCTCACCCTCACCCTCACCCTTTCAGACAGTTTAGGAGTGAGGAAGCTACAAATAGAAGTCAACAACCAACCCATTATTCTAACTTCTAAGGTGAATTTTATAATATTTTTACACTTCTGAAATAACATAAAAAAATAAAAATAAAGGAATTATATTATCTAATGATAATATATAATAAAAAAGTAGAAACTTAACGTTAAAAAAAAAAGGGAATATATCGTAAAAGCCAAGGAATTGCAGTTACTTATTTATTGCATCTTCAATTCTTCTGTTTGACTGTTTCACACTTTCAATTTCCCTTTTACTTTACTCTTCAGTCTTCAGCTTCCCGTTTGAGTGTTTGTGTGTGTGTGTGTATGTGAGGGTGTGGTACTGGCAGGATAGCTGATCGAGTACGGTGAAAATAGCGAAGTAAACCAGGCATCACAAAATATTACTCTACCATTTGCGTATCCTGAGAAAAGACAGTAATAGCTCTAAAGTTAAAAAGACACAGTAATATGTGTTGATATAAGTGAAATGCACTCAAATTCTTTGTTTTTAATTTTAAATTTGATTCTAAAATCCATGTATATAGAAATAATATTGATGAAAGGAATTTTTATTTGAGTATCTAATTATTTTTTAAAAAATTAATCTCTTATTTATTAAATAAAAAATAATTTTAAAAAATCACACGTGTAAAGAACTCAATACATCTAAGGTTATGTCATGAGAAGTTCCTAGTGAAAAGAGGAGAATTTTACACGCAAATATTTCCATTGGTACTCTGCATATAAAAGTTTTCTCTTTCCCTCTGAAAGTAATCTAGGAGCATTCATTGAAGCCTATTATTGCACCATTTGATTAAACGTATCATCAAATGATCGAAATTCTGATTAGAGTGATAAATAGAAATTTTATGAAATAAATCAACACAAATAATTCATACTCTTAAATGTTTGTGTCCGATAACTGGTGATTAAGACAGATTACCAATTGCATTGGTCTTATTAGAGTAACCAATACATTTCTTTGACATATCATTTCACTAACCAGATAAATTTGTCCAGTTATTAACATTGGAAGTGTGACTTGGTACAAAACACTAGTTATTATTTATTAATTCGATCTGGTACAAAACATTAGTAAAAAATTAAGAGAAACGGTAAAAGCAACATCGTGAAATTAAAACGTTAAAAAGAAAGAGGTTAATTCTAGAACATTCAGATAGACTGATGAATGAGAGCATAGCCGAGAACAGAGGAACTGGGGGACAGTTCGGCGATTCTGAAATTTTATAACGTTGTGTTTGGATGTTTTCTCATTAACGGAATGAAACGGAATATGTGGGGATAGATTGGAAAGGAAAGGAAAAGAATGGAACATAATTCCCTCCCTCTTTGTTTGGAAGATTCATTAATAACGAACGAACGTGTGTTTCATTCCACAATTTTGGGGGGAACAAAAATTAGTCATTTGAGAAGAAGAGGGGAGAAATGAATCCTCCTGTGTTGCGTTCTATTCCTATGCATTTTAAAACTCTCAAACACAAAAAATTAATTCTGTTCTCCCCATTTCCTTTCCGTTCTCCTCTTTACCTCTCTTTACCTGTCATCCAAACATAGTGTAAAAGAAGTTACGTTATCATTGAGGGTAACATCTCAGTTTTTTTTTTCTAAAAAAATTAAACTTAAAACTTGGAAATTTGTCCTAAAGGGTCTTCTTAACTTCCAAAATCTAATTTTATGTAACAATTTTTTTTTTTCTTTTTGCTAACTTTGATTACATACTATGAGGGCGACTCTTCAATTAGAAAATTTTAAAAAATTGGCAAATAAAGGTGAGAAGTTCCATGGTCTACTAGAATCAGTGTATTTTAATACAATTTTTTAAAGTTAGTAAAATAAAAGAATAAAAAAATATTAATATTCGAATAAAATAGCCTGTGAAAGGCAAGTCTAACAATCTGAAATTGTATCAGTAGATAATTAAAATCACTTGGACATCATTGTTCTTAATTTATTCCCCTGAGAAAGGCCATAGTAGTTAAGATTCCTTAACGTTAAGTACACAGCATCATGTCATCCATGCATGTATTAAAGTAAGTTCAATAATTTACCTTGGTGATGCACATGGCAAGGACATGGAGAAAAGTCCAGCAAATGGCACTACTTTTCTGCATATGCTATATAGAAAAAGCTATTGAATGAAGGAAAGGGTCTGCGATATATATTATCATAATGTTTTCTGACTCTGAGTGAGGCCAACCCATAACTCAAACTTCTAGAGGGACATGACACCAAAGGGTCTGTCATTCATGTGCAACGACAATTGCACCAGACAAATCTTACTTTAGGAAGGGGAGAAGAAGTTGCACACTGGTGGGTCTATGCATGAAAGTGGTACCTTTCCTAAGATTAAGCCGTGGATGCTGTCTCCTAAAACTTTTTTGGTAATTGATTACCGCCAACATAGCGGTGAAATGGGTCATTGATTCATGAGGATTTGACAGTGGACAAATTGTGCATATTATTATAAGTTTTGTGCATATATATTAGGCTACTAGCGACTGGTTTTGGTTCATAGGTGTTGTAATATTGTAGCCATGGGGGCATTCAATCACTATGTAATTGTTAAGTTCAAGGATGGTGTGGCAGTTGAAGAGCTCATAGAAGGGTTAGAGAAGATGATCTCTGGGATTGAGCATGTCAAGTCCTTTGAATGGTATGCGTTTGCTTTGTTTCAATTCAAGATATATAGTCATGTTCTTTCCCTTAACACAAAAGTGAAGACTTTAATTTGTGCATTTATCTGTTTGGTTACCTTGTAGATTGGAGGAGAAAGTAGTTCTAGACGTCAAAAGCACAGGGCACTTTTATCAGTTTTATGATTTAGTAAATAAAAGCACAACCAATTGTGAAGATTGTATAGTGACTATCAATGTTGGGCATCATATAGAATTCCCATTAATTTTTATTTAGCTTTAGTAAAGGCAGATATCACGTAATTACTATCATATGCTTGTGTTGTATTTGTCTTAACAGGGGAAAGGACATTGAAAGCCACGATATGCTGAGACAAGGTTTTACTCATGCCTTCTTGATGACATTCAACGGGAAAGAGAACTTCGATGCATTTCAGACTCACCCAAATCATGTTGAGTTCTCCAAAATATTTTCACCTGCTGTTGAGAAGATTGTGGTGCTGGATTTCCCAGCTATCCTTGTCAAAGCACCAGCATGATCCTGAAGATATTCAAGCAATTAAAGTTTCCATCTTTGAAGTGTGTGCATCTGCTATTTGTAGTCTTTTATGGGTTGTTCCTACCAGTTCTCATGCAATGTCAACTTGATAAGCTTTTTTCCCTTCTAATTAATGGAATGTTCTAGGAGTCGGTATTTAGTAATACTAGTTTCCTCCCAGTTTCTACTGCATTTTGATATGTATCAGCACATTTTCTAGGCCTCCAATCTCTAGAAATAAAAGAAATTCAAACACACATACACACAGTGTAACATAAAAAAAAAACAAAATAACCACTCTTTTACTCTGTTGCTTTGCCTTGAAAGGATAATGATGTTTACACCGGATGTAACCCTTTAGGATTAGTTATTTTCTAGTTGCTTATAGAGGAGGGAGTGTGGTAATTTTTTGGTGGAAGACTAATCCTTGTTTGGGTACAGGCTGTCTCTCCCACAAGTACTTTCCTGTAAGCTCGAACTAACATTTCAGAGGCCCTTCATCTGTTGAGTTCAAACTTTCTTACCACTTTAGCCACCCCTTGTCAACAGAGGAAAGAGCGTGAGTACTAGAGTGTGAAAATATCTTTATTCAATTTGAAAACCTTCTGAACCCCTCTTAATGAGGTTGAAAAATAATCATCCTACACCCCTAAAAAGGGTGTAGGTACTATTCACACAATTTTCAATGGATGTGATTGAGTAAGAGAAAGTGATAAGAAAAAGTATGTATAATAAATGATATTAAATAGAATGTGAAAATAAGTGTATACATTATTTGATGTAAGAATATAAGAGTTGTAATGACGGTCCTACGTCAACAAGCAGCTTCCACTTTTTGGTTTCTTGACTGATAAATTGAACGATTCAGAGTTAAAACAAACAGCTGTGGTCAAGACCTTCACTTACTGTGGGAGAATAACATCATTTGCCTTGTCTAGAAAAGCCTAAACATGAAAGCAACTTTAGGAGCGCATGGAATGATTATCAATAGTAAAAGAAATTGAATCATGCATAGCCTGATGACAGATTGGAAATAATTAACAATACTTTATGAAGGATGACCACTAAAGTTTTATTCCATGTCAAAAAGGCATGGCAAATCACAAAGAAAATTTTAACTTTGATGCCCACATTCCCAAAAGCAATGTAACCTTTTTCTAGTGAAAAATAAAAAGAAGGAAAAAATAAGTCATTAATCCAGCCATGGGGCCAACTTGGAAATCGATTTGGAAGTAGTGGTTTCTCGAGTTCTTTACTTACCTTCCTATCTAGTATGATCCTGAAAGAAATCCAACAGGATTTAAAAAATTGAGAAAACATTTTCTTGCATTGATATAGGAAAGGGATGATCATGAAGCCATTCAAGAAACTCCATTTTCTTCATTCTTTGCTCATTTTCAGTGTCATATTTGGTTCTTCTATAGCCCATCATAATCATAGAAAATACTGTGGGAATATCAGAACTCAAACACCTTTCTTGAATCCAAATTATTCTATATCTTCTCTATTAGGTAGCATCACCCTCTGCAGATCTCAGAATCTCTACTTTAGAACATCCCTTGGCCTTTTCCAAGTTTCTTCAGTTGACTATAATGGTAGATTACTAACAATCTCTCACTCATCTTGTTCTTCTTCTCTCCAATATGTTTCTCCTCTGGCTGTCACTGCTGGTTTCCCTTCTCCTCCAGAACCTAACTCACTTATTCTCTTCAACTGCTCAAGCAGAAGACATCCCATTTCACCATTTATGCAAAACTGCAGTGACTTATATAAATGTGGAGCTGCTGCTTCATCATCTTCTAGGACTATAGAGCACAAGAAAAATCCTTATTCTTGTTTAGTTGTTGAAGATCTGCAAAAAGTGGATAAGGATTTTAATCCTGAACATTTGAACTGCTCTCATTACAGCTGGGTACATAGAAGTTCTTCAGATGGTGGAGATTATGAAGGATATAAGTTGGGAATAAGGATATCTTTTGACATTCCAAATCATGTACCAGATATTTGTAAGGAGTGTAAAAGGCCTAATGGCAACTGTGGTGCTGGGTTGAAGTGTTTATGCCACGCAAAAGAGTGCAGTAAGTGCCTTGATCTTTGACATTTACAAAGATTTTTATTTTGCTTCAATTTGTTTTATGAGGAAAATATGGAATGGCTTGGTGACTCTGACTCACTGACTCTGATGATAATTTTGCAGCAGACAAGGTCATCTCCAAGGCCGGGTCCATAAAATATACCGGTATTGTTTTTTTCTCTTTGCTTTCTTTCATTGGTTCAGTAGCCTTCTTCATGCATGTCTAACAAAGCTTATCTTAGGACTGAGTTCTGAGTTTAGAGTACTTTGTGCATATATTATTTGCTATGTGCATCTGTAATCGTCGAATCAAATCTGTTGAATGTAACTGGCACAAAGTAAAGACTAATCGTGGTTAATCCTGCCCAGAATGGATGATAACCAAAGTATTGAACATGAAGCATCTATCTAAAGGCTTTCAAAGCAAGCAGATTGAAAAAATTTCTGTCACTACCACCTTCTGATGCCCTAGTCAGACTGATTGCAAACAAATAAAACTGTAAAGTGTCATTTAAATGTAACTTGAGCAAGGGTTTGTGTATAAATTACCATATTCTCTTAGTAACCCTGCGAACCGCGTACCGCGTACCACGTACAAATTCATGGTACTTCACAGTATAAAAAAAATATTTCTTATAGTTATATGATAAGAAGTGACGAACCGCATACGCGTACCAGAGAGTATTGCGAACCTAGTAACTCTAAATCAGCCAAAAATGCACCAAAGTCGGAGTTATTTTTTTACAATATAAATGCAAAAGAAAAGTAGGAAAAACTGAGATGATTACTCTCTATGATTAAAAAGATCACATTAGTACTTGTAATCCTTCACTAGCACTGTCTCCTGCTGCAGCATCTCCTTTATAGCTACACAAAGTAGCTTCTGAATTAGCTTTACACATTGCAAAGAAAGCAGCCCTTGCCTTCTCTATATTTTCCTGCTTTCCAGCCCAAGCCTTGAGAGTGCTTTGCTGAAGAGCCCTACCATAAAAGAAGGAAAGAGTCCAAGGATTCTTGCCCTTAAGCTTGTTAATCGCATTCAGATTCAGAGTGGCTTCCTCCTCACTCTGGCAACCTGAAAGAAAAACTACTGCAGGAACTGTTCGCTGCAAGGCTAACAATATACTCAGCCTCCACGGCTCCACCTCAGGTGAAACGTTCTTGGCATCTGAACCAGGGGTCACCATGTTTGGCTTCAAAAGTGTCCCTTCAAGAAGCACATGGTGAACATTTAACTAGCTGCAAGAACACGTTCAGTGACAACTGCACAATGCTGGATGTCATGAATCCATCAACAAATATCTCTCTGGTCAACAATCGGTACTAAACCATTTTCCTGACAGATTATGACATGATGAGCCAATGATATCGGATAGGAAATGGAAAAGAAAATTGAAGAATAAGGATAAGCACAACCTAATACACCTTAGGAATCCACCTAAAATATACTAAGCCAAGATAAAACACTCAATCTTGAGTTGTAAGAGAAGATGGTAATTCAATAAAAAATGACTTGCTTACATCCATTACTAAGGCATTTATTTATACTAGTAGCGGTGCAACCCTCCTTCTCATAAGCATTAATTACGTGATCTTTTCTTGTATATTTATCATTGACTGCACAATTTCTTAACATTGGAAACTATAAACTTTTATTCTCCCAAAAATACAAAATTCACATGACACATGAGCTCAAAAGACTAGTAAAAAAAACACATGACAAATGTGTTATTCATGCAAACTCTAAAATTTCTCATCATTTTCCCCCGGTTGGAAAAGACCTGTCCTCAAGTCGGTCTCTTCTTCTTCATACGGAGATAAGTCAGAGAAGTTGAAGGTTGTTGATACTTTATAGTCTCCTGGTAACTCATCTTTGTATGTATTCTCGCCAATCCTCTTCAAAACCCAGAAAGGACCATCGACTCTAGGCTTAAGCTTCCCAAAGTGCCCTTGTGGAAATCATTCTTTGTGAAGATGAATCCATACAATATCTCCCTCTTTACAACTTGCTGGTTTTCAGAATTTATTAGGTTGCTTTTTATACTTCTCATTTTGACAAAGAATTTTCCCTTGAACCGTCTGGGGCAAGCTTTGAATTTCCTTCACTCTCATTTCAGCATCATTACTAAGAGAATGACTAATCGGAATAGGAGCCAAATCTAGTGGGCTAGTAGGATTAGATCCATAGACCATCTCAAATGGACTTTTACCTGTGGTTTTGCTTTGAGAGCGATTGTAGGCAAACTTTGCTTATGGCAACTGAAGATCCCATTGTCTAATATTTCCTTTCACTAACGATCTTAATAAATTACCCAAGCTTCTATTGACAACTTTTGTTTGCCCATCAGTTTGTGGATGATGGGAGGAACTAAATTGAATAGTAGTTCCAAGTTTCTTCCAAAGAGTTCGCCAAAAATGACTTATAAACTTTGTATCACAATCAAAAGTTATGGTCATTGGAATTCCATAAAGCTTCACAATCTCCTTAAAATAAAGATATGCCACATAAGATGCATCCAAGGTCTTGAGACATGGAACAAAATCTGTCATTTTGGAGAATCAATCAACTACCACCATAATTGAATCTTTGTTCCTCTGAGTTTTCGACAATCCCACCACGAAATAAATGCTCACATCTTCCCATGGTGCATTAGGAACAAAAAGTGGGGTATACAAACCTATATTTTGAGCATGACCTTTGGCAATGTGGCAAGTACGACATCGCTCCATATCTCTTGAAACATCACAAACTATATTAGGCAAATAAAATTTTGCTTGAATAAAGGCAAGAGTCTTGTCTCGCCCAAAATAACTGTCAAGACCTCCACCATGTGCTTCCTTGATTATTGTCTCCCATAGAGAACATTGGGGAATACATAGCCGATTATTCTTCAACAGTAACCCATCTTGTACAAGGAGACCTTTAGAAGTGCATTTAGGACATTTGCTCCAAATCTTAGAGAAATATAGATCTTCCTCATAGAGCTCTTTAAGGACTTCAAAACCAACCACATTCACCTCCATTGAAGAAATCAATGAGCATCTCCTACTTAAGGCGTCAATAACTTGATTTTGAGTATCAGCCTTGTGTTTGATCACAAAGGTGTAAGCTTGAAGAAACTCTACCACTTTGCATGTCTATTGTTGAGCTTATGTTATCCATTGTTGTATTTCAAGGCCTCATTATCCGAGAATAAGATGAACTCTTTTGAAAAGAGGTAATGCCTCCAATTGGTCAAAGCTCAAATGATAGCATAGAATTTTCTCTTTGAACCATTCATCATAATTGACCTCTTGGGAAAGAACAACTTCAATTCCTACATTTGAATCAACAAATTTCATTTCTCAAAGTCCATTCAGTGCTTGAGGTCATTTTCTTCTTGATTAACTCTTTTTTAAGTCGCCTCGATGTTAAATGTTTCTCCCTTCAAACACTCGGTGATCGGGGCAACAAGACTACTAAATCTCGCAATGAATCATTGGTAGAAAGATGTTAGGCCATGGAAGTTTCAGAGTTCTTGGAGAGAATTTAGTGTAAGTCATTGCTCAACAGCCTAAACCTTACTCGGATCCATGTTAATTCCTTCACCAGAAATGACATACTCCAAGAAAGTGACCTTGTTTGTAAGAAAGTGGCACCTCTTAAGATTTATATATAAATGTTATTCCTTAAGCACCTTAAAATATTCTCGAATATGCTCCACGTGTTCTTCTAGGCTTTTGTTGTATAGCAATATATCATCAAAATAAACAATCACAAACTTGCCAATGAAAACCTTTAACACATGATTCATGAGACACATGAATGTGCTTGGAGCATTATAAAGTTCAAATAACATCATTATCCATTCATAGAGACCATCTCTTGTCTTGAATGTTGTCTTCCATTTATCTCTGGGGCGAATCCAGATTTGATGATATCTATTCCTCAAATCAATCTTTGAAAAGATCACTGCTCCATAAAGTTGATCGAGTAAATCATCAAGATAAGGTATTGGGAATTGATACTTGATTGTGATTTTGTTTACTACTCGATTATCGTTACACATCTGCCATGATCCATCCTTCTTAGGGACAATAAGTGCATAAACTGCGCAAGGGCTTAAGTTTTCACAAATCAAACCCTTTTGTAGCAGCTCTTAATGCTTCTTTGGCCTCGTCTAATAAGCAACCTTATTTGGGATGGAAGCACCAAGCACTAAGTCAATATGGTGTTGGATTCCTCTCATGGGGGAAGTCCAAAAAGAATTTCATCAAGCACTACTTCTCGAAACTCCTTAAGTAAAGGGTTTAAGAACAGATGGAATCTCCTTCTTATCTTCATTCTCCTTTAAAACTACAAGTGCATATGCATTATGAGAGTGATCCATAATTTGGAGAAACTAAGACTTTGAGAGAAAAGAACTCCCACTTCCATCTAAAGGTTTAGTTTTGTTCTCTACCCTACAAGGTGCTAAGATGATCTTGATACTATCATTGATGAAGGAGTAGGTGTTCCTATAATCATCATGATGTACTCTTCGATCATATAATCATGGTCGACTAAGAAGTAAGTGGCACGCGTCCATAGGAACCACATAGCACAAAATTTCATCCTTGTAATGTTAGCCAATAAAGAATTGAACCAAACATCACTTATTGACGTGCACGTTATTGCTTTTCTTGAGCCAAGAGAGCTTGTAAGGTTCTAGGTGATTCTCTACTTTAAGTTGTGACTTTTCTACCATGGTAGTGGAAATCATATTTTCACAACTTCTGTTATCAATGATGATTGTGAACACCTTACCATGTGAGGTACAACGGGTGTGGAAAATATTGTGGTAGAGCCACTTATCATCTTCAACATGTGTGGTCTTCAAGATACGTTGAATGATGAGAGCCTCTCAATGATCTCCAAAAGTGATGACTTCTTCTTGTTCTCCCTTGTTATCATCTTCAAGATAAGAATCCAACATTGATTCATCTTCATTTTCTTCTACAAGAAATATGAGTCTCCTATTTAGACACTCATAAGCAATGTGGTCAAATCCTCGACACTTGAAGCATTGCTTAGAGAAAGAATTAGAAGCATTATGAGGGTCATTTGCTCATTTTTGTACCGTCTTCAAAGAACTAGCCTTGTTAGGTGGTAAAAGCTTAGGAGTTGAGGCACTCGTCCGGTTAGAGATTGCCTCCTTGCTTAAAGTCTTTCAAGCACCTTTCTCATTTAGTTGCATCTCCACTTGAATCGTCAATCTACAAACATGATCAAAAGTCCAATGTGGTTGCAATTGGATGACATCTCTAATCTCCGAGAAGACCACCAAGATATTGGGCGATTATTTGTTCCTCAGGCTCCACGACATCACATTTCATCATAAGATGCTCAAATTTAGCGATATATTGCTTTTCGAACAACTCATCTTGTTTGAAATTATGGAATTGGTAGAAAGAGTCTTGCTTATAACTTGTGGGAAGAAATTTCTTTATAAGCTCTTTTTTTATCTTTTCCCACGTCATAAACAACTTCTTTCTTTCACGATCTTGCCACTTCTTCAAATTTTCCCCCTAAATTAATGCATGCATCTTCAACTTGATAGCCACTAATTTGACCTTCTTGTTTTCAAAAATGTTTTTATAGTCGAAAACATGCTCGACTGTTGCCAACCAATCAATGAATTCCTCTGGATATAATTATCCTTCAAAATCAAGAATGTCAACTTTGACACCATAATATTCACAAAAGACATGGTGCCTTTGGCCAAGTCGAGTAAAAGCCCTCTCATTAGATGAATTAGACTTATCATTATGGAAAGTGTTAGTCTCCTTTTTTTCCTCTCCATTGTTCAAACCATGACATTGCTCACCACGGTATATAGCTTGGAGACGCTCCAGTTGTTGTTAGAGTTGTTGCACTTGTCTTCTCAATTCATCTATTTTGACATCACGGAGATCATGCTCATGGGTGGCTATTTTAGCACCCCTAGCTTGGCGACGACCACCACCAGCCATGGAAGGATCCTGAGCTTTGATACCAAACTACTGTTAGATAGAAAATTGAAAAAAAATTTGAAGAATAAGAACAAGCATAACTTAATACACCTTAGGAATCCATCTAAGATATACTAAGCCAAGATAAAACACCTAATCCTGAGTTGTAAGAGAAGATGGTAATTCAATAAAAAAATGACTTGCTTACATCCATCACCAAGGTAATTATTTATACTAGTAGCGGTGTTACCCTCCTTCTGATAAGCATTAATTACATTATCTTTTTTTATATATTCATCCTTGACTGCACAATTTCCTAACATTGGAAATTATAAACTTTTATTCTCTTAAAGACACAAAATTCACATGACACAAGATCTCAAAAGACTAGTCAAAAGAGCACATGACAAATGTATTATTCATGCAAACTCTAAAATTCATCAGCAGCCAATCACCTAATCCTAATTCATTGGCATTCTTATGATTGAGCTAATCCAATGATGCCAATTGACTCTTCTGTTGCTAGGATTCCCTTTCCAAACGTGCCAATTAGGCACCAGTAGCAACAAATTCATACACAAGGGGGGAGAATGTAGTTGGAAATTTGGCACTGCTACTATAAGAAGTAGAAGCAGTTTTCTTTACCATATTATCAAATTATAAAATGTAGTTGAGAGAAAATTTTTTTTTGATACATATTATGATTATTTCTTAAGTATGGATTTAATTTGAAACATTGAGGACAATGTTTGATTTTTTTTGGGGGTGGACGTTATTTGAATATTCAGTCATGTTATCATTATGTTACTTTTGTGTGATTTTTTTTCTTCATATTATCTTACTCAAATTGTTTTAAATATTCACATAGTTACTTATGCAGATCTCATTGTTAAAAAATTGAAATAATTAGAGAACTTGATGACAACATGTGTGTCGCGACCGGGATCGCGACGGGATAACGACTTAAATTACAAAAATTTAATAGGGAGTCGCCACCAATTTTATTTTTATTATGAAAAATTGGAAAACTAAAAATGATGGTCTGCGTTCGAAAACTCAGGTTCGGGAGTCTAATTATGCATAGGGAAGGATAGAGACTAAACCCCACAGCACCTCTAATACATCCGCCCTAAAACGGTTACCTTAAATTAGTTGTGCAAATTTTTATAACTCTAAAAAATATTTATTTTACCCATTTATTAAAAGATAAACTAAACAAAGAAATAAATTATGAAAATTTTATTTTGGCTTAACAGAATTGAGATTCTGCTCCTACGTATCCTCAGATGCAATGAGGAATTCAAAGCCATGTCGTTCTTTAAAAAACGATTATGGGTTATTTATTTTTAATTTTGAAAATATTTTTGTTTTGAAAATTCATTTGATTTTTTTTTATTTTTAGAAAATAAAAAATCGTCAAGCTGTCACAACTCAAACAATTTAAAAGTTACGGGATTAACAAGTTGTACAACTCAATTAATCCTATTTTTCTTAAAAAACTAAAGGAACTCAAAATATTTTCCTTCATTTTATTTTTCTTGTTTTAATTATTATTATTATTTTTAACCTTTTTTACTTATTTATTATTGTTACTATTATTTTTAAATAAACAAGCTTCATCTTTTTTGTTCTATTTTTTTTGTTTTATTTTTAAAGAAAACTAATCTACTTTAAAAGCCAATATAAACTACATATGATTGTAGACAAGCTTGGTCCATATCACTAACTTGGACAAAGCTCTTAACCCAAGCCCATCTAATGATTTTTTTTCTTTGTTTTTTTTTATTTTTGTTTTCATCACCAGATAAGAAAAACTTACTAAAACATGGAAATAATTTTAAAAAAAACAAGAGACTTCTGGTCTCAGAGAGAGGGAACGAAAACCAGCAAAATGGGGGCTTGTGAAGGACTGTAAGGCAGACGGCACGATTCCGGTGGTGCTGCTCATTCCGGTGGTGCGGCTCGTTTCGATGGTGCTGGGCATTCCAGTGGGGCTGCGGGGTTCCGGGGGTGTCGCGGATCTAGGACGATGAACACAGTTGATGGTGGCTGGGCTCACAGTCCGGAAGCAGTTCGCAGGCAGCGCAACTAGTGCGTAGATCGGAGGTGATGGGTTGTTGGGCTCGCAGATCTGACGTTGGGTGGAGCGGCACTACTGCTGGCAGAAGACGACGAAGACGGCGACGCGACTGCCGGGTTACACGTGGTGAGGGAGAATCGGATCTGGTGCTGGTTTGTAGCAACGGTGTCGGTGTGCGGTTGGTGCTGTGCGCGGTGGTTCTCCGGCTTTTGGCACTGGATGTGTGGTGCTCGGCAGTTCTGTGTTCTTTCCCTTTTTTGTTTTTTTTTTCTTTTTGGGTTTAAATGGGAGTGGATGATGGGTGGTGAAAGGTGATGATGTTCACGGTTTGGTTGGTTTGGATGGCTTTGAGGTGAAGCTTAATAGAAGTTTTAGTGAGTCAACTCGGTTGGGTGAAGGTGAGTTTGAAGGTGAGTTGACGATGGGGTGGTGAGCTTGAGGGTGAAGGAGATGGGTGGTTGGGTGTGGTGAGTGAAGCTTGATGGAGAAAGTGGTGGTTTGTGTTGTTAGGTGGTGGTGAGGCTGTAACGGTGGATAGGGTGGTGTTTCACAAAAGTTGGTGGTTTGTACTGACAGGCTCAGTGTGGTGGAGGCTTGATGGCTGGTGGTTTGGGTGTGATGGAGTTCTAGTGCTGTGTTGTTGGTATGGTTTCAGTGAAAATCGTTCTCTGAGAAAAATGCTCTGAAAATCTCTCCCGAAACAAATCCCCCTCCCCCTTTTGTAAGCAGAAAAATCTTCTGCAACCCCCAAGGAAATTGAATTTAGCTAGCAAAATAGGGTGGCTGGTGTTTTGTAGCCCAACTTCTATTTTCATGTGTTGTCACTTTTTCTTAGTTTCCTATGCCTGCAAATTTCCATTTTTGCTACTCTTGAGCCTTAGGCTGCTACAATGTAGGCATGAAACGTGACAAACATGACAATGGGATAATGGGATGCTGGTTGCATTTCAACTACTAGTTAAACACTTAAACTTGATTTTGTTAAAATATTTTGAATGAGTCAGATGGACCCAATAAGCAAAGAAAACAGAAACGTAATTGCAAAATCCCTTCCCCCTCAATTTTTTATTTTTCTTTTATCTATTATTATTTATTTATATTTTTTTTAGCCCGGATAAAATTGGGTGTTCACTGTTGTCCATCTTTACTTGTTTCTTACTAGATACTAGGAATAACCATAGTTCTTCGTATTATCGTCATAAAAAACGAGTAAAGACGTCAACTTAAATTTTGTTCAGTAATGTATAAGATGGTGTGAACAGACAATGCAAAGATGGCAATTGAAAATCAGCGAGCTCAAACGTGGATTTACGAGTTGCCGCAATGTCGTTAATCCTACCAAGGTGAAGCTCAACGTAAAGTCAGAGACGTCACCGCATTGTCAATAAGTTGTCGCAGCTCAATTGACGTTTATTGATTAGAAAGAGTTTTTTTTTTGTTTTTTTTTGTTTTTTGGAAATAATGATGGGTGACCTCGTGACCTGGAATTGTCAAAGGCAATGGGCTTGGCCCGAAATTTAAAAAATAATGGGTATCTGATGTCCCAAAATTTAAAAGACAGTGGGCTTGGCCCGAAATTTAAAAGACATTGGGTATCTGGCGTCCTGAAAATTAAAAAGTAGTGGGTATCTGGTGTCCCAAAAATTAAAAAGCAGTGGGTATCTGGTGTCCCAAAAATTAAAAGCAGTGGGTATCTGGTGTCCCGAAAATTAAAAAGCAGTGGGTATCTGGTGCCCCGAAAATTAAAAGCAGTGAGTATCTGGTGTCCCAAAAATTAAAAAGCAGTGGGTATCTGGTGTCCCGAAAATTAAAAGTAGTGAGTATCTGATGTCCCAAAATTTAAAAGACAGTGGGCTTGGCCTGAAATTTAAAAAGCATTGGGTATCTAGTATCCCGAAAATTAAAAAGGTGTTAGACCATTTGTGTACCGCAAGTGCACGGGTCGTTCAAGTAATACAGATACGAAGTAAAAGTTCGTTCCCACGAGGACAAGGTTTCCATTACTAAGTAGCAACCAATAGCTCAGCTAGATTCTAGTTAAGGACATATAAAATGAAGAAAAGCAATTAATCTAAATCTAAACTACCAAAGCAATAACATAGGGGTTTGGAAATCTAGGGAATCCTTCTTCACTTCCTACTTCATACTAATGATATGCAATCCTTACAAGTAACATCAATGCTTAGTTAGTTTAGCTTGAGAATCTGATTTAGTCAAAAGCCTATGTCTAGGTCGATCAACCCTGGTGTCATTTACCTAATCCACTATGGTTCTTATAGTTGCATGAGGACTAGTGTAAACTCCACTAATGAACGATCTATTCTCAAACACACGCTAATACATGGCTAAAAGGTATATTTCTATCCCGTTAGCAAATCAACTTATCCAAGCCAATTGAACTCGTCGAACATGCATCAACCATACCATGTCCATCTCCACAAATCCCTATGTCTAGTTCATTTGCATCAATTAAGATCATGCAATTGTTGATCAAACAGAAGCAAGCATTAAGCATAGGCATGGAAGAACAAAGCTAAACATCAATAGAAACTCAAATTCATACATAAACATCAATAATCATATAAAGATTCAAAGTATTTGCTAAATACAACTTCTAATCTAATGAACACGAATTTACAGAGCAAAACAGTGCTCAAAAGATAATGGAGAAGAAGAAAACTCAAGGAGAAGAGGAAGGATGCCATTGATGAGATCCTTGAAGCTTGAATCTTCTTCCTTAAGAAAGAGGACCTCCAACCTAGCCTCCCTAGGCCTCCAATCAGCCCAAAAAATGAAGAACAAAGTCGTAGCTCCTCTAAAACCTAAAACTATCTACGGAGCTCTCCAAACTCCCTTTACAAAATATGACAAAATCTATTTATAGACTCAGCAAAACAGAGGCACGCCGCGGCATTAACATTCCTACGCCGCGGCGCATGTCAAATTAGGTTACATACGCCGCGACATTAAATCCTTGCGCCGCGGCGTTCAATTCTTCGAAGCCCCTAACTTTGGATGCAGGGAATGTCACGCCGCGGCATTAACATGCCACGCCGCGGCGTTGTCTGCTGAGATGCTAATTTGGCTTTCTCTTCCTATTTCAGCTCAAATGCTCCACATATCATCTTGTTTGGAGCCCTTCCTGTGATAGAGAAAATACTAAATCAGTAACAAATATAAATTCACTTAATCACCTATCAAATATGCACAGTTTGCTCATAAACATACTGGAAAGGTATCAGAATTGAATATAGCAAATATAAGCATAAAACCTTCCAAATATGCATGAATACAAAGACTTTAACACTCTTTATAGCTCAGATGTAGGGCACAAATAACTACACTTTGTGTGGTTATCAAAAGGCAGTGGGTATTTGGCGTCCCAAAAAGAAAAGGTAATGGGCATCTGGCGTCCCAAAAATTAAAAAGCGGTGGGCATCTGGCGTTCTAAAATGTATTTCTTCTTTTTCTTCTTTCTTTCCCTTTTTCGTTTTCTTCTTTTTTTTTTTACTTTGCCTGCTCTTCCACAGTGAAGCCCGGCGTAAAAGCCATTGACGTCACTTTCAGCTAAATGTCTTTTGAACACGAAAAGACATTGCAGTGTTCATTCCTGTAACTCAAAAAATAATTGAAAGTATCATGTCAAAAACCTTCCACTTACATACTCGATGCTAATTGCTTTCTCGAAAAACTTTGATCCATCAAACCCGAGCGTAAGCTCTCACAAACTAGGGCTTATCAACTTGTTTCAAATTCCTATGGAATCTTTAAACATTGAGTACCTTCCCTTCCAAGTTTGCTCATCAGGAACACAGTCCTTCTTTTCTTCTTAGCTCTCTTCAAAATCTCCACTTCCATTTCTTCCCTTTTTTTTTCGGTGCCTCTTGTTTCTGGGTTATCCCTTGAGATAACATTTCCCCTTCAATTGGAACTTACAACTTTTTTTTAGTCTGAATTGCTCATCAGGGAGTTACCATTAGATGGTCAAATCATAGTGTTGTACTCATGTTCACCATACCTGAAGCATTACGTAACAGACAGACATGGATTCAGAGGTACAAAAGGAAAGAAATGAAAAACTTCTAAATTAATTTTGGAAGTTTGACTATACAAAGGGTATTTACAAAGGATAAATATTTAGACAAAAACACAAATAATGACATGAGATTCGAATGGGTGTTGTCCCAGTATGGATTGGTTCGACCTTTATGAAAGTCATCTTTAGTTGCCTACTGCCAATGATTTCCTTCTGCTGAGCATGTACATCAAAGTAAATTGAACTAAAGAGAAATTTGCCCCAGTGTTGGTCAAATTGAACTGAAAAGAAATTTGTCCCAGTTTAAGACTTAATTGAACAAGGCAAACACCCAAATGACCATAAGATTTAGCCTAGCATAGGTCAAATTGAACCAAGGAAAAGAAAAAAAAAATTGCCCCAGTTTGGAATTGAATTGAACAGGGCGGAAACTTGTCCTAATGTAAGGCCAAGTTGAACCAAAAAAAAATTTGTCCCAGTGTAGGCTAAACCGAGCTAGAGAAAAATGCTCTAGTGTAGAGCCAGCTCGAACAGGGTAGAAACTTGCCCCTGGGTGAGTCCTATTTTTTCTCTTTTTTTTTCTTTTTTTTTCAAGAAGCAATGAATTAGATACTTAGATGAGCATAACCTTTTGTCTCAAAATTAAAACTTATGAAAATAAAAGCTATCATTCATTGATCAGAATGGACTTTTTAAGGGTTGTAACATGGCCAAGGTTAATGGTTATGAAATGAAAGATATAAGGCTCAAGCAAGTGTTTAAAGGTTAAATAGGACCAAAGATCTTTGTTCAAAATTGAACCTTGTCAACTGCTTTTGTGTTTTCAAACACACTTTTCTCTTTCTCAATTCCTTTTCTTTTCTTTTCACTTCAATCATTCACCTTTGTCATGAATCATTTCATTTCATTTTCTTTCTTCTTTCTTTCCCTTCTCTCTTTTATGTTTTTTTTTTAGTTTTCCCTCAAAAGAAATTTTCCACTTCCTACCCCTTTCACCTTTTCTTCCTTTTCTCTTTTTTCATTATGCTTTAAAAACACCATGGTAATCAACCTTTGTTTTGTATTACCCTCTAATGTAGGGGTGATCCTTGTCCATGGTTTATTGAAGAAAACTTTTAAGCTCAAAAAGAGATAACGATGGATAATGAAATTATGAATTTTTGTGAAGGAGAGAGAAAGATGGTCAATCTTCATTTCAAATCTTGATTGCTCATTTTCAAAAAAAATAAATTTAGAGACAAAAGTTTTGTACACAATAAGTGATTACTTCTTGGCTCCATTTTATTTTTCTAATTAATTTATTATTATTTTTTTACCTTAGAAAAGGCCACCTGTACACGTGAACTTCATGACCACCAAAAGTTTTTCTGGAATGAGAGTCCAATAGGATCCGAACCAAAGGAAAGCAAGAAAAGGAAAGAAAAGAGTGATAACAAAGAAAAGACAAGAACATGAGTGCCAGGAATATTAAGATCCATACAAATTTATTACATTAATGCTTCAAGAGAGTTTACATAAGTTCAAGCATCACAAAAGTCTGAGATGACAATCACATCAAATTAAACGCCTCAAATCTCCAATTGTTCAGAGATTCCGAGTTGTTGGAGGGCGCTTGGTATAGACAAGATGAGTTAGGACATATGAACGCAGCGAGGGAACTTGGTATGAAGTCTGGTAAACACTGACTTCTAGTTCTTCCTCCCTTGTCAGTTCCACCATCTTAGGAAAACTACTTTCTATATTTTCAACAGGTAACTTACCTGATCTTGCAAGGTTCTCAATCCTTTCTCCAGCCGAAATTAAGTCAGAAAAATCCTCATAGGCAACCCCTGCCATCAACCAAATAAAAGGTGCTCCTAAGGTCCCCATGAAGTATGAGTTCATATCTGACGAAGTCAATAGTGGTTGAACCTGGGCTGCCAACATTCTCCATCTTTGAGCATATTGCTTGAAAGCCTCATCACTCTTCTTTTGCATTGCTTTTAGCTGTTCTCGGGTAGGTGCAGTGTCGATGTTGAATCGATATTGTCCCAAGAATAGATTTGTCAAATCATCCCAACAAGAAACCTTTGAATGATCAAGTTGCATATATCATTCCAAAGTTGGTCCAGCCAAGCTTTCATGAAAGAAATTGATTAGGAATTTTTTATCCCATGACCAAATGGTCATTTTGATTATGTAAGTCTTCAGATGAAACTTTGGATTGGTGCTTCCATCGTACTTTGAGAAATCTGGAATTTCAAAGTTCTTAGGGATATTGATTTCCACCTCCGAGCATAGTTCATCAATTCCTACCGAATCATACAGGTTAGGGCCTTGGATGACTTTAATTTGTGCTTGTATCTTTTCGATCAATTTATCTCTTAATTTATCTTTTTCTGAGTTATTGTTCAAGAAAATCTTCATGACTGCTCATGAGAAGCTTGTGCATTGTTATTGTCCCCTTCATGATTTCTATTCGTTGAATTATCCCTTTCATTTGTATCTATTCCAGTAACGGCAGGAGTTCCATTTGTTGTTCTAAGGGTCTCGATTAATTGTCTCAGTAAATTCTCGACCCTTAATTGTCCTTCTGTCATTGTATCAATTCTTCCCCTCATTTCATCCATCTCTCGACCCAAATTTCTCTCTGAGTTTGACATTTGTTGAAGCCTAGTTGGCGACCTCGTCTCGTAGGACTGGGTTTGTGCAATCTGCGTTTTCCAAGTACGAACAATGGTTCAAGTTTTATAAAAAGAAGATTAAATGGAATAAAAAAAATCTTTTTTAAAAAAAAGTTGAATATATACAAGAATGCATGATGAAAATTTGTTCTTTTTTTTTCTTAAAAAACTATTTTTTTTAATGCAAAAATGAAAGATGTGAGGAGAAGATAAATAAAGAATAAATACGCTCCCTTTGTGTCCTAATAAGATTGCCTTAAACTTGGAGAGTTCTACCCTAAGGATTTATGAGTCTTTCTGATTCGTGAGAACTCTCATTGGGTGACTCTATTATTCTAAAGGTCTCTAGAGTTAAGTCCCATTTTAAAATGTTGACCACAAACAGTGGGTAAACCACTAAGTGTGGGACATTCATGAAAAAGGCATACTCCAAATGAGGTTTTCGCCATAACCAAACAGGATGTACATCCAAAATGGTTACCATTACGTAACCTCTACCTAACTTAAGTTTCACTCAGACCCGGGTATAGGGCCCCACTCGAATGTGTGTGAAAAATGTGTAGGTGTAGTGAGTGTAAAGAGTATACAAACCTTTATATTCTCACATAACAAACGCAAAACAAATTCCTAAGAATCTTCTATCCTAAGGTTTGCATAATAAAATAAAAAACACAGTTAAATTAATCAATAAACAAATTAAACAAAATAGAAAAACAAAAAAAAAAAAAAGTAAAATAAACATATAAATGTCACAAAATTTGCACAACGAACTTACAAAGGCTTGACTCTCAAGAATCCCCAATGGAGTCGCCAACTGTCGCGATCGGGATCGCGGCGGGATAACGACTTAAATTACAAAAAATTAATAGGGAGTCGCCACCAATTTTATTTTTATTAGGAAAAATTGAAAAACCAAAAATGATGGTCTACGTTCGAAAACTCAGGTTCGGGAGTCTAATTATGCATAGGGAAGGATGGAGACTAAACCCCACAGCACCCCTAATACATCTGCCCTAAGACGGCTACCTTAAATTAGTCGTGCAAATTTTTATAACTCTAAAAAATATTTATTTTACTTATTTATTAAAAGATAAACTAAACAAAGAAATAAATTATGAAAATTTTATTTTGGCTTGACAGAATTGAGATTCTGCTCCTACGTATCCTCGGATGCAATGAGGAATTCAAAGTCACGTCGTTCTTTAGAAAACGATTGTGGGTTGTTTATTTTTAATTTTGAAAATATTTTTGTCTTGAAAATTCATTTGATTTTTTTTATTTTAGAAAATAGAAAATCGTCAAGCTGTCGCAACTCAGTTGATTCTAAAAAGTTACAGGATTAACAAGCTGTCACAGCTCAGCTAATCCAATTTTTCTTAAAAAACTAAAGGAACTCAAAATGTTTTCCTTCATTTTATTTTTCTTGTTTTAATTATTATTATTTTTTAACCTTTTTTACTTATTTATTATTGTTACTATTATTTTTAAATAAACAAGCTTCATCTTTTTTGTTCTATTTTTTTTTGTTTTATTTTTAAAGAAAACTAATCTACTTTAAAAGCCAATATAAACTACATATGATTGTAGACAAGCTTGGTCTATATCACTAACTTGGACAAAGCTCTTAACCCAAGTCCATCTAATGATTTTTTTTCTTTATTTTTTTTATTTTTGTTTTCATCACCAGATAAGAAAAACTTACTAAAACATGGAAATAATTTAAAAAAAACAAGAGACTTCTGGTCTCAGAGAGAGGGAACGAAAACCAGCAAAATGGGGGCTTGTGAAGGACTGTAAGGCGGACGGCACGATTCCGGTGGTGCGGCTCGTTCCGGTGGTGCTGGGCGTTCCAGTGGGGCTGCGGGGTTCCGGGGGTGTCACGGATCTAGGACGATGAACACGGTTGATGGTGGCTGGGCTCACGGTCCAGAAGCAGTTCGCAGGCAGCGCAGCTAGTGCGTGGATCGGAGGTGATGGGTTGCTGGGCTCACAGATCTGACGTTGGGTGGAGCGACACTACTGCTGGCAGAAGACGACGAAGATGGCGGCGCGACTGCCGGGTTACACGTGGTGAGGGAGAATCGGATCTGGTGCTGGTTTGCAGCGACGGTGCCGGTGTGCGGCTGGTGCTGTGCGCGGTGGTTCTCCGGCTTCTTGCACCGGATGTGTGGTGCTCGGCATTCTGTGTTCTTTTTTTTTTTTTTTTTTTTTTTTTTTGAGTTTAAATGGGAGTGGATGATGGGTGGTGAAAGGTGATGATGTTCACGGTTTGGTTGGTTTGGATGGCTTTGAGGTGAAGCTTAATGGAAGTTTTAGTGAGTCAACTCGGTTGGGTGAAGGTGAGTTTGAAGGTGAGTTGACGATGGGGTGGTGAGCTTGAGGGTGAGGGAGATGGGTGGTTGGGTGTGGTGAGTGAAGCTTGATGGAGAAAGTGGTGGTTTGTGTTGTTAGGTGGTGGTGAGGTTGTAATGGTGGATAGGGTGGTGTTTCACAAAAGTTGGTGGTTTGTACTGACAGGCTCAGTGTGGTGGAGGCTTGACGGCTGGTGGTTTGGGTGTAATGGAGTTCTAGTGCTGTGTTGTTGGTATGGTCTCAGTGAAAATCGTTCTCTGAGAAAAATGCTCTGAAAATCTCCCCCGAAACAAATCCCCCTCCCCATTTTGTAAGCAGAAAAATCTTCTGCAACCCCCAAGGAAATTGAATTTAGCTAGCAAAATAGGGTGGCTGGTGTTTTGTATCACAGTTTCTATTTTCATGTGTTGTCACTTTTTCTTAGTTTCCTATGCCTGCAAATTTCCATTTTTGCTACTCTTGAGCCTTGGGCTACTACAGTGTAGGCATGAAACGTGACAAACATGACAATGGGATAATGGGATGCTGGTTGCATTTCAACTACTAGTTAAACACTTAAACTTGGTTTTGTTAAAATATTTTGAATGAGTCAGATGGGCCCAATAAGCAAAGAAAACAGAAACGTAATTGCAAAATCCCTTCCCCCTCAATTTTTTATTTTTCTTTTATTTATTTTTCTTTTATTTATTATTTTTTATTTATATTTTTTTAGCCCGAACAAAATTGGGTGTTCATAATGTGGATATTATTTTTACCTAGTGAGTTTTGATCCATTTATTTTTATTGTAAAAGTATTTTCTTGGCCTTCTAATATTTTTTGTTAGTGCTCATAATTTTTTATTTTCTCACTAGATCATCTCATTATTGTTATTTTTAGCTAAAGAGAATTTTTATGTTACACTTGCATTTAATTTGATGTCATAGAAAATGATTGAGTTATGTTTTTTATTAAGAGATGATATTAGGTCATGTTTCTTATTTTCAGTCTCGAAATATTTTTTTATTCTTTCACATTTTAACGCTAATTACCACTTTGAGCTATGTTTATTAAGTCTTTCTTTCTTAACTTTTTTCCAAAATGTTTCAGGAAAGAAGTATTGTGATTGCAATATGGGGCGATATGAAGAATTTAAGAAAAAAAATGAAAATGAATTTTTTTAGAAAAGTCAGAAAAGAAAAGAAAATAGAAAAATGTGAAGTTTAAAAAACTTGAGAAAAAATGTGAAGAAAAAATATTGATATTGGGAGTTAAGAGAATAAAGTGATTTAAAGAAAGAAAAAAGTGATATTGAAAGTGTAGATATGAGATTCAAAATATTCTTAGAACACTGTTGATTTCATTGTTACCATTTAATCTTCATATTTCTTCTTTACCCGCATTACAAGCTTAATAAAGTCTTATTTGATCTTAAGGGATTGCATAGTTCTTTCAATGTACATAGTTAATCTAAATGTGTGATGTAAAATCTTTTCTTGACATTCTTCCATGAAACGATATTTGTTTTGTTTTCTCAGCGTTCTTTCATTTATTTTATATGTAAGATATTAGTTTTGATTTGTGTTAACTACTCTTCTCACATATATTTGTTATGAGTGATATTATACTTCTGAGTACTTTTCATCGTTAAGGGTAACACTTGTGATGATTGCATGCGATTGAAATGTGTTTTCTAATATGAATTCTAGTTATGATATTTAGAAACAATGAGTATATGTCATAATAGTTATATTATTCATACACTTTGAGTCTGATGATGGTAGAATTTTTATGGCAATTGTAGTGTTCTGATGCACATGACTGATATTCTTGAGTTGACATAAAATTTAACTGAATTGATTGGAGGTATGATTTACTTTGAGTTTCGTTTTAAGTCGTTTTCATTGCTAGGGACTAGTAATAAGATGATTGGTGGTTGTGATAATAGCTTAATTTTTATATATTTTTCTTATAAAAATAGGCATGATTATATCTAAATATATTAAATTTTGTTTATTTTGTGGAATTATCATTTGTTTATGTAAGAAAATCTAATTAATTAATTATAGTGATAATTGTAGGAAATTTGTTGCAAATTCATATTCAACTTGTATTTTTTGACCTTGTTGTTGTATTTGGATCTTATCTTGGGCCACAGATATCAGATCGACACGATTCTTACAGCATTGGAAAGTTAACAGAAAATGAAACAACTTTTCTGTTGACCTCGAAGGTTATTTTTATCATCTGAATGACGAAAAAATAAAAAGAAAAAAGACAAAAATCTAGCAGCTTTCAATGAAAGGAGATTAAGTTTCTTAAAATTGGTTTCCTAAATCCAATCAAAATATTTTTATTATTTAGATACTAATTAAGGAGATTGAGTTTCTTGAATTTAATTTCCTAAATCCAATCAATATCTTTTTATTATTTTGGAATCAATTAAGGAAATTTTATGCAAGATACACTTCAATTAGGTAAAATCTCTTATTAATAGATAAGGAAAAGAGAGAGGCGGTACACCAGAGAGAGACGTAAAGTGCCACACAAAGCAGAGAAAGAAGGTGAACGACGCGTAGTAATTGCTTTATCTTTTATAAAAAAAAATTCTCTTCGTATTTGATAATCTTGTTATGAATAGTTAATTTTATTTTCTAAGATTAAGATGAAGTCCTAACATTTGTTTTAGATTATTTAACTTTGTTTGAAATATTTTTCTTTATTCTATAATTGCACAATATTGATGATTATTGATCTTTAATTGTTATTCAATTTAATTTTTTTTATTGTCTTGCAGTCAATTAGTAAATTAAATTGATATATTTTAATCACATGCCTAATACTTGTAGTGTTAGGTATGAGTTGTGCAATAGTGTTCATTGCTTTTGTAATCTAAGAATTGAATAGTTCATTCTATAATGGTTTATGTCATAATTTGAATAGGTTATGTTATTTTAGATGAATTATGTCATTAATTAAATTTCAATAATCTTTAGTAGTGATCAAAGCTTGTAGGCGTAGATACTCCATAGAACAAGATTAATTCTCATTCAAATTAAATTTATTTTGCATAGTTAATAGTAGATTCGAGGTCCTAAAATTGTTCTTTGATTGAACTTGCATTTTTTATTTGAGTTATTTTATTTAGCTTTATTATTTAATTTAAGTTTAGTTTATCACGTAATTTAAATTATTAGATTAATTAAATAAAATAAAATAAAATTTCTTTTCCTTAAATTAATTTAGGTAGATATTATATTTTAGTTAATTCTATCACTTCTTATAAATACAATACTTTTATATTTATCAAATATTACATAAATCTTATACACTTACAAATAAATGATAATTTTATTACTTGAAAATTCTCTATCAACACTACACTTCAATCATCAACATAAGAAACTCTGTTCAGACTGGCGTACGATGCACAAGCAATGATTCCTGTGGAAGTTAGAGAATAAGCTAGAGAAGAGCATATCATGAACATGAGACGAATAAAGAGGAACGAAGGACTAAACTGGATCTATTATAAGAGGTTCATGATATCACTCACATAAAAGAAGAAACAATTAAAAGAAGAGCTGCAAAAAGATACAATGCTAAGGTCGTACAAAGATATTTTCAGTTCAGAAATTTAGTCTAAAGAAAGGCTTAAGTCTCTGCCAAAACACCGGGAGAAGAAAAATTAACTTCAAACTGGGAAGGCCCATACAAAGTGATAAAGAAAATTGGAAAAAGGTGTGTATAGAATATCTAAGCTAAACGAAAAAGAAATAACTAGAACATGGAATTTTTCCAATTTAAGGTAATACTTCACTTAGAATGCAATGTAAAGGTTAGACAATGTACTATTTTTTTCCTACCTTAGGATTTTTTCCCAAAGAAAAGAAAAAGATTTTTTCCTAAGGAGGTTTTAATGAGGCATGTTTGAGGAAATAAAGCCTATTTTGAATATCAACCTTTGTTTCAAAATCCTATTCGTTAGGCATCTAACCGACCCAATCAGTATACAAGTTACAAAAAACCCTATTAAGACAGGCACCTAACTGATCCATTCGGTATATAAAATCAAAACCACATTCATTAGGCATCTAACCGATCTGATCGGTATGCAAATCACAAAAAGCCCCGTTAAGGCAGGCACCTAACTGGCCTGTTCAGTATATAAAATTAAAGGCATCCAACCAATCCTACAAATCGCAAAAGCCTTGTTCTATCAGGAACCTAACTAATCTGTTCGGTGTATAAAATTCAAAGAACATATCTGATCCGACTGGAGAAAGAATTTGCAAGCAGCAAAAATAGAACAACAATCCATTTGGAAAAAGACTTTAATTGCTAAAGTGAAGATCAACGTGAAAGATGAAAGATTAAGGCGAAATGTCTTTGAAAAGGGTCATCACGAGGATTCAGGTAACTACATTTTCTATCTTTTATGTTTCTATCTTTCAAGCTTTCTCTTTGTCCCACCACTCTCGATAGGAAAACTCATGAATTTCTTGTTCAAACTAAAGTTTTTCTTTTGTTTCCTTAAGCTGATTTTCCAAATTTTCAATTTTTTCTTTTGCTTCCTTCACCTTATTCTCTAATTCTTCTATTCTTATAGGTCTCTCTTCCAGAATTTTTACCTTCACCTCTAGTTCCTTTTTATCCTTCTCTAAAGCAACCTTTAGAGCGTTCTTCTTAGCTTGATGGAGAGATAATTTCCTCTCCATCTCTTCAATCTCTATTTCAATTGCTCGGGCTATAGAAACAGACCTAAGCGATTGGGCTTTAACCCAACGTGACAAAGGACGAGCTCCCACTTGCTTCATCTTTTCCTAATTATAAAGATCAGTAAGATGTTTGTCGATGTGGACTTCATGCCAACAGCGACGATCCCACAGAGATCCTAAAAGAGTGTCCGCAGAAGCGTCAAATTCCTTAAAAACATCCAAGATCAAACTCGGATCAGTCAAAGGGTATGAAACAACCTAACATTCCCGAGGCCCAACAGGTAAAGGAGATCTCGGATCAACTGAGTGGGCCCTTCCTGTTGTATTTCAACAACATTTCTCTCGACCAATCCTCCCCTTTCGTTTGGCCCAGTGGGGTCGGCTACAAGAGTTGGGTGTGGCGATTGAGAGGAGCTTTCACCAGTCTTCTTCCTCTTCTTCTTCGACATTTTGACAACTTGGCCAGGTTGATCCGTTGGAAGCTGGCCGATCTCCCGCATGTGTTTTCGAAGTTCGCAAGTGGATAGTTTACTGGCCATCTCACCTCAAAACACTAGAAAAGTAAAATATATATATATATATATATATATATATATATATAAAGATAAAATAGAGTTAAAAATTGCATAAATTGGATACTATAAAATAACAACAAAAAAACTTAAAAAGAATTCTTCTAAACCATCCTTATCCCCTTCTAAAGCCAAAAGTTTAGCACAAAACAAAGGGGGGAGACAGGATAAGACTTCAACACCTTTCTTGTCAAGGGAGGATATCCACCGTGGAAATGCTGACCGGATCCTCACACCAGTAGATCAAAAATTTTCTTTCTCCTTTCTCATCCAGAAAGAAAGGGTATATGTTCGATTGAGAGAAAACTTTAAAAAATCTATCTTTGAAATTTTTATAAGAGCTATCTAAAGCTATAAGAATTTTTCTTCTGGGAAATCCTGCCAAGGAAATCCATTTTCCTTGATAATCAGAAGGTGTATGAAAGAAGTAGAGAAATTTTCCAGTGGTTGGCCCTGCGTCTAAAACCTTCCATAAAACTTCAAACACTCTAATGAAACCCCAACTGTTAGGATGAAGTTGGATAAGAGCAGCGTTCAACTTACTTAAAACTTCAGTTTCAATGAAGAATGTCTCATAGAAATAACAAAAATCTCATTCCCCAAAACTTTTAAAACAAACCCGATCGGCAGAAGAACATGTTTGACACTCATATTAACTCTCCTCGTTTTCCAAATGAGTTATAACCAAAAGTTTCCAAAACACTCCGATGTGAGCATCAGTGGTGTATGTAGATTTGATCTTTTTTACGTTCCTATTCACCTATCCATATGGATCGGTTAGAGGTCTCCTCACTAGACATTTGACCTACATTGTCTGAATTTGAATAAAAAATCAAGTTGAACGAATTTTCGCTAGAACTAACTAACAAACCTTTCAAACATATTAGGAATTCTTGCTCTCTACCCATTTCGTAATTCAACTGACCCAATCTTATTTTCTTCTCTACAAAATCATCAAATAGTTGTTCAAGGTCGGCTCAAATAGTAGTATTAACTTTTGAAAACCTAACTCTATAAAACGCTCAATTATATCACTCAAACCATGCCTAACTACAAGCCTTGATTCAGGAGTTCTAGGCAAAAATTCACCTATAATCTCCACGGAATCATCGCTTGAATCTCACATGTTAAAGAAGTCACTCTATAAAATATCTCAAAGAACAAGATAGATGAGCAACCCCTAAAAGATAGAATCCTAAAACAAACTATTCCAAAGCATAAATGCAAAAAAATGAGATAAAATCAATGAAAAAAGAGCAAGAGTTATTTGGGAAAAAGTTAAAAGTGACGAAATAAGTTGCGAAAATTTAGACAGCCAAGAAGCAAACTCAAAGCACTCAGCAACCTAGTAAGGTAAGAAGGAATAAGAAATAACGAAAAAGGAGAGTAAAAATAAAGAGGTATAAGAGAAGGAAGGAAACTAACAAGGCTAAAAACATAAAATCAACAACTAAAAATTAAAAGAAAATCTAAACTTAAGATCCAACGGTGAAAAACACACTTAAATCCCAATATAAATACGTAAAGACGCTAGATCCAACGGTCCAAATTAATAGGTGACTAACCCTCACTTCAAGCATCACTTCTATTTAATGAGGCTATCTACGCGCTCACGACTCCAAAAGTGGCACCCTTTGAAAAAATTTAGGCAAATATGATAATAATAATAATAATAATAATAATAATAATAATAATAATAATAATAACATGACCATTTGACGGATATTTTGGAATTTAGAGGGTATGTACGTGCATCCATGACCTTAAAGACCAAAAACGTGTTATACTTTTGCCGTTATGTCCTTTTTGAGTTTTGGCTACCTAGTCCAATTCAATTTGTTCGTACACACCACAACAATTATTTCAACTCATATATCTCGACACTAGACACGTATGGGTTATTGACTAATGAGCTTTGTAAATCATGATCCAAGCTTAATGACATATACATGACTCAATCTTAAACTCCAAGGAGCTTACCTCATCTCTATGGACTGTATATTCCTATTGGATCGAAGTCCAATAACAGATACATTACTCAATTTTAGGCCTCATGAACCTCATCCCTCCTATAAACACACACTAAAGAGTATTGTAGACTCTTGGCTTTGTTTTGAGACTAACTTATCATTTCAATACTTATACTTTTACTTAAGACTAACTCAAGTGTTACAATATCTTTGCAAGTTCCCATTCCATCTCTACAAATGAATCACTATGATCGACGAAAATGCAACTCTCCAATAGCATCAAGTAGGCCTAAGGCAACCCACCCACCCCGTCGTATAGGCAGGAACACCTTTTTATACAAAGATGTAGTTATTTTGAAATGGGTTCAGAGGGTACCTGAAATAGGCACGTATATAGTGGTTTCCTCCTTATGCAGCTGCAGCCAAGCGAATGAAGCCCAGGGGTGGGTACCTGTAATAGGACTCCAACGCTCAAGTCAGGCAATGCCCAAGTAGATGTTAAGTAAAGGAGAATATATCAGATAGTTAGAGATCTCCTCTCTCAGGTTTACTTAGCCTTATATGTATATATAGAGAGCGTGGCTGGAATCCTCATGCAATCCACGTAGGACGAAGGTACATCAGGATCGTGCCTTGGCAGAGGTTTCAGCCCACGATCGTTGAGGTCCGTCTCTGACCTTGTCGGGACTGTCCTACGATCGTTGAGATTCGTCTCTGACTATGTCGGGACTATCCTACGATTGTGGAGGTCCGTCTCTGATTTGTCAGGACTGTTACCTTGATGGCCAATCCTTGTTTGGGGGCAATTTGCATAAGTCTGACTATCGTAAGTGTCCGATGCCTTGGACCAAGGTCATGAGGCTTTAGCCGGGGTGTTTACAGAGGAGTCTGGTGGTTCGTGTGTCGGGTCGATCCTTCAGGATGGGATCCCGGACCACGGTCCAGAACAGTTGTCCCCAGCTTGGCGCTTGGGTAAGACCCAAGCGTCAAGGTATTGTTGTGCTCGAAGTGGGCGATATCCTTGCTTTGAGACCGGGCTTCGCGATATCTCACCTTGGCCGAGGTCTGTGATCGAGCATAAGATAACTCGGCGGTTGGGATGTGGTTTGGAGGCCGAGGTAGGTCCTTACCTATATCGCCATTCCTTGGTCTCGTGGCTTTCCTTCGATTGCCCCCGAATATAGTTCTCGGGGTCTTTCAACTTGTTATAGGTGAAAAACCTTGTCCGGGATCCATTGCCTTTTGTTCAAGTATTTTGGATGCCTCAGGACTTTGGTTTGGGGACTGGTCTATGCCGGGGTCTTTAGTGCCCGTGGTTTGGTGCCAGAATTTTTTTCAGTCGGGATTTTTCTGTTGCACGACCTACCTAGCACAAGACAACTTCTCGGGAGATACCATGGGTCTTTTGTGCTCATGTTTCGGTGCCAGAATTTTCCCAAGTTGGGATTTTTTGGTTGCACGACCTATCCAACATAAGACAACTCCTTGGTTGGTACGAAGCGGTTGAAAACTCTCGCAAGACTCCATTTACTAAATTGGGATAACCTTGTGATGGATGTTTCATTACATATATTTGGAAGGATAGTGCTTGTACAATAATTGGAGCTAAAACAGAGAGAAGACTATGAGACTAGGCCTTAAAAGATACTTAGTTGTAGTACTTTTTGAGTTTATCTGCGTTTCAAAAATTCTTCACTGGCTTGCCCGTCAATATTTCTAGGGTGTAAGCTTCTTTTTCGATACTTATTACGATACGGTAGGGGCCTTCCCAATTAGGGGTTAACTTCCTTTGGGAGGTGTTCCTTCCGCCGATGTCAGCTCATCGGAGTACGAGGTCTCCTGGCTGGAATCTTCTGGGGATGACCTTCAGGTTATACCGGGCTGCCGTTCTTTGCTTGGTTGCGGCATCGCGTATGTGTGCGATGCACCTTCTTTCTTCCAACAGGTCCAAGTCTTCTCTTATTAACCCGGGATTGGTGTCTGGTGAAAAGTTTTGGAGACGCCAGATCGGTTCCCCTATCTCCACCAGGATCATCGCTTCGCACCCATAGGTTAATTTGAACGGGGTCTCACCTGTTGTGGAATGAGGAGTAGTTCGGTAGGCTCAAAGGACATGGTCCAACTGCTCAGCCCAGTTTCCTTTGGCCTCGTCCAATATTTTCTTTAACCCTCTGATGATAACCCGGTTGGCCGCTTCGGCTTGTCCGTTTGTTCGGGAGTTTTCCACAGCACTGCAGTGGTGTTTTATTTTCAGTCCGTCGAGCAGTTCTTCGAACCCTTTGTCATTGAACTGCGTTCCGTTGTCTGTTACAATGGACTCTGGCACCCCAAATCGGGTAATAATGTGGCACTAGGTGAACCTTTGAATCCGGGCCGAGGTTATGGTGACTAAGGGCTCTGCTTCTATCCATTTAGTGAAATAGTCTACGGCTACAACCAAAAACTTCAACTGTCCGGGCGCTTGAGGAAAGGGGCCCAAGATATCCATGCCTCATTGGTAGAAAGGCCAAGGTATGGATGTCGTGGACAGTTCCTCTGGCGGGGCGTAATAGTGGTCGGAGTGCCGTTGGCATTTTTCACATACTTGGACGTGCGCAAGGGAGTTTGCCTCCATCGTGGGCCAGTAGTAACTTACCCTGAGTGCCTTTAATGCTAGAGTCTTGTCTCCGAGGTGGTGTCCACAGCTCCCTTTGTGAACTTCGGTCAGGACGTACTGAGCCTCTTTCAGCGTGAGGCATTTGAGGAGGGGTGAAGAAAATCGGTGCCGGTATAACTGCCCATCTAAGATGGTGTATCTGACCGCGGCTTTTTTCAATTTGGCCGCATCCTTAGAATCCTCGGGGAGGCTACCGGTCTGCAAGTATTTCATTAGTGGAGTGATTCAGGTACGTTCTTGCTCATCAACCTGGAAGACGGCTACGTCAGAAACTGCGGGGTGCGAGAGGGTTGCCTGGATCAACGACCAATTGTTACCTGAACTCTTGGTGCTTGCTAACTTGGATAAGAGATCGACTATGGAATTTTGTTCCCGGGGTATATGCTCCACTTTAACCAGCTGGAAGTTTGGGAAGAGTTCTTGCACCTTCGCGAGGTATTTCTGCAGGAGAGGTTCTTTGGCCTGATACTCGCCTCGGATCTGGGAGGTTACGAGTTGGGAGTCACTGGAAAGTTTGATCTTTGTGGCCCCCAGGTCTCTGGCCATTGCCAGTCCCGTGATGCATGCTTCATATTCTACCTGGTTGTTAGAGGTGGGGAATTTGAACCTTAGTGAATTCTCAATAGTCACCCCTCCTGAGTTTTCCAAGATTACCCCGGCTCCGCATCCTTTTAGGTTTGAAGACCCATCCACGAACACTGTCCAGGACAATTCTTCGGTGCATCCGGGGTCTGAAGTGAGTTCGACCAGGAAATCAGACAGCGCTTGTGCCTTGATTGCCAATCTAGGCTCGTAGGCAATCCCGAACTCAGAAAGCTCAATGGACCAGACAATCATCCTTCCCGCTAAGTCTGGTTTATGCAGTATCTACCAGATGGGCTGATCGGTCCTCACTATCACGGGATGGCACTGGAAGTATTGCCTCAGTCTCCTGGCCGTGATGATAAGCGCGAAGGCGACCTTCTCTATCTTTTAGTATCTGAGTTCGGGGCCTTGCAGTACATTGCTTATGAAATAAACCGGCTGTTATCCCTCTGGCGTTTCTCTAATGAGTACCAAACTCACGGCTTCCTCGTGAACGGAGAGATACACGTAGAGTGTTTCTCCTGCCTCTGGCCTTGTAAGGATGGGAGGGGATGCCAGAATGTTTTTCAAGGATGTGAAAGCGTCTTCACAGTCTTCAGTCCATTCGAATCCGGTCCCCTTTTTCAATAATTTGAAAAGAGGGAGGGATTTGTGAGCTGCTTTGGCCAAGAACCTGGCGAGAGCCGCGATTCATCCATTTAACTGTTGTATTTCTTTCACGTTCCGGGGGCTATGCATATCGAGCACCGCCTTGCATTTGTTGGGATTTGCCTCTATGTCGCGGTGGGTCAGCATGAACCCCAGGAATTTCCCTGCCTGGACCCCGAATGCGCACTTCCCTGGATTGAGCCTCATGTCGTGCTTTCTCAGCTGTGCGAACACTTCTTCTAGGTCCGAGGTATGTGATCCGAACGATGGGGTCTTAACTATCATATCATCGATATAGACCTCTAGCATTCTCCCCATCTGTTCTTCGAAGACTCTGTTCATCATCCTCTGGTATGTGGCCCCGACGTTCTTTAGCCCGAACGGTATTACCTTATACCAGTAGCTCGCCCTCTCGGTGATGAAGACAGTTTTGTCCTGATCTCCGGGGTACATTAAAATTTGATTGTACCCCGAGTAAGTGTCCATGAAGGACAGTATCCGGAAATCGGAGGAGCTATCGACTAACTTATCAACGTTTGGGAGGGGGTATGGATCTTTAAGGCACGCCTTGTTCAGGTCGGTGTAGTCCACGCACATCATCCATTTCCCGTTTGCCTTTTTAACCAGGACGACGTTCGAGAACCAAGTGGTGTACGAGATTTCTCTTATAAAGCCGGCGTTCAGTAGCTCCTTGACTTGCTCCTCGATGGCTTGTTGTCTCTTGGGGCCAAGTTTTCTTTTCTTCTGGGTGACCGACTTTGCATCCTTTTTGATAGATAAACGATGGCAGATGAAAGCGGGGTCAATTCCAGGCATGTCAGCGGAAGTCCAGGCGAACAGATCCTTATTTTTCTGTAGAAGTTGTATCAGCTAGATCTTTTCCTGTTCTTCGAGGTTTGCTCCTATCATGGTGACTTGGTCGGGTTTGTCGCCCAGCTGGAGTGGGATAAGTTCTCATTCGGGCTGGGGTCTTGTACCCCAGATCTCTTCACAGACATCCAACTCCGTCATTAGGATGTTGACTTGGTCGTAGGTGGTACTGGATGTCTGTGTCTTTGTTTTCCTGGAGGTCCTGCCGATCTTCAAGCTCTCATTGTAGCATTTGCGGGCTGTAATCTGGTCGCCCTTGACCGTAACCACTTCATTGTTCCTGTTGAGGAACTTCATGGCCTGGTGGGCAGTAGAGACCACAGGGGCAATGCCGTTTAGCGTATGGCGGCCCAGGACGATGTTGTAGGTCGAGGGACAATCCAAGACTAGAAACCTCACCTTCACTGTTTTATAGGTGTCGTCGTTTCCCAAGGTAAGGAAAGTTTCAAAGTAACCCACCGGGGTTACCTTTTCTCTGGAGAATCCGGTTAGCTCGCCTTCATATGGTGTAAGCGCAGACAGAGGGAATTCCAATCTTTCGAATGCGTCCATGAACATGATGTCCGCTGAGCTCTCCTGATCTACAAAGATACGACGGACTTCGGCGTTGGAGATTATTCCGGATATGACCAGGGGGTTATCGTGATCTCGGATAATGTCGCTGTAATCCTTATCGGAGAAGGAGACGGGTGGTGCGTCCTTGTATTCCACGTGGGGCTTTCGGGAGGAGGAGCCGAACACGCTCAGGACTGCAGTCTGGAGTGCCTTTTTTCTCGAGTTATTTGACAGGCCGCCCCAGCAAATCTCCCTGAGATAGTGCTTACGAGCCTGTCCTTCCTGTTACCCCCACCTAGAGTATTGCGTTCTTGGTTCTGCCTATTCTCAACATTGCGGCGTGGAGGTGTTCGGGATCTACGGGTAAGACTCCGGCTTTTCCTTGTGCGCTGGTTTGGGCTCCGCCTGGGGCTGCGGCTTTGTCTCTGGTCCCGACGCCTTCCGCGATCTTCCCCTCCTCGGAGATCACTGATATACTTCTGTAGCCGTCCCTCTTTGATCAGGGACTCAATTACATCCCGGAGCTGGTAGCAATCCTCCGTCTCGTGGCCATAGCTCTTGTGTCACCTGCAATGTTTCGAAAGGTCCCTCTGGAATTGCTTCTTTATGGGTGGTGGCCTCTTGATATCCTAGAACTCGGTTTGAAGGACCTCCTTCAAGATTGTCTCTCGAGGGGTGTTCAAAGGAGTGTATTCGGAATACTTGGGCCGATACCGTTCGTTCTTGGAGGACTCCCGGGATTGGTTGTTGTTGTGGTTCTTTTTCTGGTGGACCGGCTCGCCTTTCTCCAGATTCTCTTTTGCCCTGGTGACTTCCTCTAGTTCGACGTACTTGTCCGCCCGAGAGTGAAACTCATCCAAGCTTGGCGGCTTCTTTTTTGCTAAGGACATGAAAAAGCCCGAGTCAATTCGGAGTCCGTTTTTGGCATAGTGCAGGGCTATCCTATTGTCCAGGTTCTCGATGCCTACGCAGGCTTGATTGAACCTTTTAACGTACTTGCGCAGGGATTCGGAACTTCCCTGGTGGATCCCAGAAAGCGAGTCGATCGACTTCAGTCGTTCCCTTGCGGTGGTGTAGTGCTGCAGGAAACGTTGCGTTAAGTCTTCCTATCCGGTGATCTTTGTGCGTAAGGTGACGAACCAACGGAGGGCATCCTTCTTTAGGAATAGGGGGAAGGCCCTGCATAATAGTTCTAGGGTGTACCCGTAGAGTTGCATGGACTGGGTGTAAGCATCCAAGTACTCTTGGGGGTCCGTGGTTCCGTCATAGGCTTCCAAGTTGCTCGGAGGCTTGAAGTTCCTCGGGACTTTGTATGCCATTAGAGCATTCGAGAATTGTTGTTGTCGGCCGGGGGCCGAGTTATGATTTCCATAAGTCCCGACGCCGGCATGCTGAATGGTGCGCTTATTATGAGCAGCATCTCGTTCTCCGTTATCGTTGTCCGTCCTCACCGATCTTTCAAGGTTGTCTAACCGACGACGTTGTTCTCGTTCTCCGTTATCGTTGTCCGTCCTCACCGATCTTTCAAGGTTGTCTAACCGACGACGTTGTTCTTCTAGCTGACGTTGTTGGCCTTCGATGAGTGTTGTCTGTTGACACAACAACTCTCGAAGGTCATTCTTTGTTGCCTCAGGTTCGACATTGTCTTCGTAGTGAGACGCATGGTCCGCGTTATCGTGGGAGATCCCTAAGCGGGCGTGCACAGGGATCCTGGCTTCGCGGTTCGTATTGTTTGCTCCACTGTGAGGGAAGATGAGCCTGTTACGAATGGAGGTTTCCACTATAACGGGCCCATTTCGTGTCCATCGTTGAGAGTTTCTACTATAACGGGCTCATTTCTGGCAGCGGAGGTTTCTGGTGGTATAATGGAAGGAGGGTCACGCTGGGCTGCTGGGCCCTGTGTTTGGCCAGGGGCAGCATGCGCAGTGCTTCCCTTCCTCTAATTGTGTCTCAGTGCTCACCATAGTTAACGTATTCGGAATACTCGTGGCCGTAGCCGTGCAGAGTTCTTGAAGGACTCAGGAGGAATGGAAGTTTATCGAAAAATTCTCACGACGGCGCCAATGTTCGAAATGAGTTCAAAGGGTAAGCATCCAATATAGGCACGTATATAGTGGTTTCTTCCTTATGCACCTGTCCAAGCGAATGAAGCCCAGGGGGTGGGTACCTGCAATGGGACTCCAATGCTCAAGTCAAGTAATGCCCAAGTAGATGTTAAGTAAAGGAGAATATATCAGATAGTCAGAGATCTCCTCTCTCAGGTTTACTTAACCTTATATGTATATATAGAGAGCGTGGCTGGAATCCTCATGCAATCCACGTATGACGAAGGTACATCAGGATCGTCTCTTGGCAGAGGTTTCAGCCCACGATCGTTGAGGTCCGTCTATGACGACCTTGTCGGGACAAAAAATTCCCACAGACGTCCTACGATCGTGGAGGTCCGTCTCTCGATTTGTCAGGACTGTTACCTTGATGGCCAATTCTTGTTTGGGGAGAATTTGCATAGGTCTGACTATCGTAAGTGTCTGATGCCTTGGACCGAAGTCATGAGACTTTAGCCGAGATGTTTACAAAAGAGTCCGATAATTCGTGTGCCGAATCAATTCTTCATGATGAGATCCTAGACCACGGTCCAAAACAGTAATTATTTCAAAAATTTTACTAGGTATAGAAGTTTTGGCCAACCTGTGTTTTTGGTCTACTTGAAATGCTAAAGGTGACGTTGTCAACCTCAATCCAACTCTCTCATGAGAGTTGGTGAACTGCCATGGTTGAGACACGAATGGACAAGTGGGAACTGTAGATGTGGGATACAGTCATACCGAAACATATATCCTCAGTAAAGAATCATTTCAAATCAAATTTGGCTTCCAGTTGGATCACAAGAACTGGCAGCAGGTAACAGCTGAAACCGAAAAAGGCAAACACGTACAACACAATTGCTTTTGAGTACAATTGCTTCAATGCAACTCTCACTTTTTCACTTTTTCTCTCCATTTCAGGAAATAAATAAATAAATTTATATTTGTATTATGTGTTACTTTTTATTTATTTATGAATAACATAACAAATTTTACATGAATAATAAATTAAATTTAAACTAAGATCTCACGAAACTTCAAGGTGCTTGATTTTAAGCATGGTTGAGAATACGTTTGATATGTTTTTCTTTTTTTGTTTCGTAAGGTTTATAAGTTATAACTCGTTTTGTTTTGTTTAATTTTTACATAAAATAGTTTATATTTTTTTAGCTGAAAATAATTTACATTTTAATTATAACATTTTTTTAAACATAAAATAAACTAATTCAAATATATTTTTTAAATGAATTTAATATGTTGAACTTCTTCTAATTGCGCTAAGATATCCAAAACTAAAAGAAAAAACGAAAAAAAAAACAAAAAAAATTAGACATGAGCTTGAAAAACAGTACTGTTGCTCGTACTCTTGCGTCTATCTAGATGGAATGTCTGAGATTTGGATTCCCTATCCCTAGACAAAATTTTGAACAACTCGAATGCCATCAATATTTTAGTTGGAGTTGTAGAAAAAGCACAACTTTGAAGACGCCCCAGTTGCCCCCTAAGGAGCACAAAGGTCTTATTATAAGAATTCATTATAGTGTTCGCTAAGAAATGGTTTTTCCTTGAAATTAATTTCCATTATTCAGATTTCAGTTGATTATGTTTTGTAATCCATAAAAGATATACACATTTATTTTTGAATAAACTCATATTTTAATCCTCTAAATATATAAGTGTTGTGACTTTGATTCTCCAAAGAATTTTGATATTAACTTAATCTTTTAATTATAGAAAGTGACATTAAAAACATCATTATGTGTATAGACTCCAAGAATAATAAATTAAATTGACATGATTTTCTTTAATTGATGGACAAAATTAATGTCAACTTTGAATGATTGAAAAACTAAATAGATAAGTTTTTTATAATTGACAGATTACATTAATGTCAATTTTTTTAAATAATTAAATTAATATTACTTTCGATAATTGAGAAATTAAATCGATGTCAAAACTTTTTAAATGACAAAAGTAATGATACTTTATCTTTGGAGGATTGAAATAGAGATCTATTGTTTATTTTTTCTGCTTTCTTAAAAAAATTATCCATCATTATTTTTCTTATTATTTTTTCCTAAGCTAATCCGCATTAGTTGGCGTTGGCACCTATGATTTGGATGAAGGGAAAAAAGACAACGTGAAACTTGATTTCAGTCAATCTAAATGATTGTGTGCACGTCATTTTTAAAGCTTTTCCATATTTTATGGTGCTAAGAGCTCAAATTCAAATCTCAACCACTACAACTACTAGCTGAAAGGTGAAACCTGTGCACCAAACCAGAGTAATTGTGTGAGATAATAGATACAAAGGTAGCTCCAAGATTGGTATGTTAAGCATTAGTCTAATACGGAAATCAAGATTTAAGTCCTCTCAATTTTTTTTTGTTTCAAGTGATCAAATAGAAGAAAAAGATAGACACAAAAAAAATTATTAATAAGACTCAATTATAATATATAAATTTTTTTTTATAAAATTTGTTACTATTTCTTTCTTCTACTTAATCATTTGAGAAAAAAAAATTGAAATAATCTAAATTTCGGAAATCTTTTTAGCTATAAGTCAGCAACAAACTTCTTAGAACCTGGTTTCAGTAAAGCCGATCCTTTTCAACTTAAAGGTGATAACAAACCTAACTTACATAGATTTTTAAGACTAGTGGAGTGGCTAAAACTCAACATTTGAAAAATAGCAGAGACTAAAGCAATGTGTATGATTCTCTTCACCTATACAATGAAAATGATTAATCCACATTTAAGAGTTTAACAACTATTGAAAGTAATATCCACCAAACAAAACCTAACATGCAAAAGCAGTAAAGAACTGTACTAAGATTTTAGACCTCTTGAATTCTCCTTGCCATCATCCTAACTTGTTAAGCATAATGGAAGCATACTCTGAGGTAAGAAATAATTATATACTCAGTCAAAAAGAAAAGGAAATAAAATTGAAAGATGAAACTCTGTTGGTAGATACTTTAACACATTTTTTCACTTTATTTTTTTTTTTTGGGTACAACACATATTTGCACTTTATTATGAACAAAGGAGAAAGCAGAACAGTAGCCAAAATGGAAATTAAATCATCTTATTGAGCCACATATTTCAGTAGAGATGCTCATATGGGTTAAATAGAGGTGGAGATTATATCCAAAACAAAAACGCCTCAATTTTTCCCAGAATTACAATCATTGTTTTTGCCTATGCTATTTCTTTTACCATGCACCACAGTGTGGCTGGTAATCATTTGTTTCTGCCAGTGAACTTGAGAATTGGAGAGCCCAGGGAGTCATAAACACATGTCAAGGCATCTGAGGACAGAGGAGTATATCATCATAGGTAATCAAAGGTTCCACCACGCCAGTAAAGACAAGCCGATTATTTAAAAGATTGAATTGAAGCTTGGTTTGAATGATTTTGATATGAAAGTGACCAACAAATCAAAGCTTATTTTCCTTCTAAAGTTATTCATGCTTAAATGCTCTGTAAATTCTTGATTATATTTAAAACTGCTATGAGAAGCAAATGGTAATAAATCATACCTTGTCGTGTACTTGCCTTCATTAGTGGACGGTCATAATTGAAAAAACGTTTTTTTTCTAAAGAAAGATTACAGTTACAAACAAAATAGTAAAGGGCAAATGAGAATAAGTGGTCAAGATACTGTTCATTCATAATATTCTTAACTTTACTTCCCATAAAGGCTTGGCAATTCAACCATGGCAATCACAATCTTCAATTGCCCTTTAATCAAATTTTCCTTGATATTCACGTCATAAACCCCAAAAGCTTGTTTGGGTATTCTCTTTTTCTTAAAAAGAAAGAAAAAAATTAAAAAAAAAACTTAAAAACAATTTAGACATTTTTCCTAGCTCATGTTTGGTGGAAATCCAATATTGGACACTCTTCTAGCAACATTCAAAAGAATCAGTTCCACACGGGTCCCAAGTAAAAACGCAGAGAAACAGAAGACTAACAATAGCTAATTGTTCATGTACCAAATAATAATAGCTAATTGTTTCAGTTATAACTTATAACTCAAATTTCTGAAACTCTAAATTATTGTCTTTCTCTTTCCTATGATAAAAAAGAATTGAGTATGTATCCTTTCAAGACGAAAGGAAAAGAAGAGTTAAAGCAAGTAAAAAAGAATAAGAATAAGAAATTGAAATATAAAAAAATTAAAGAGACAAGAAAAAAAGGGGTTAAAAAAACTATGATGAACAAGTTTCCCTTATGAGCTCTTACAGGCATAGATCAACAAGGAGAATTCAACTCGGTCTTTATCTTTGTGTGCAATCTTCTCCTCTAACCACAACCTGCTATCCAACCCACTCCTAGTCCTGAACATGAACACTGCATACCCAGAAGTAGGGTTGAAGAACCAGTCATGAACATCCCAAAGCAAATCAACCAGCAACCCATCAACAAAGATTGTCTGGTTACCCCTGAAATTCCACTGCAGCCTCTTCACACGAATCACTGTCTTCTTATCAATGCAAACAGATAGAACTGGAGACTTCAACCCTTCATTTTCAACACTGCACCTGATCAACACATCATGCCATGTTCCAGTGTCACAGAACTGAGCCTTGGTTGTGTAAAGCGTGTTGCCTGAACAATGCTCTCTACGTGATAAGAGTGAAACTTTAGCCACTGGGGTGCTAGTTTTGAACTTCTTGGCCACTGCTTCCTCAGCCATATCACCAAGAACAAGTCCTATTTCTGAATCAACCAGAATCACTACATAAAACCCATCAACAGGTTCAGGTCCAGTGTCATATTTTGCATTTGAAAGATCCCAGAAGACTTCAATCTTTGACTCATCAGATTCCAGCAATTTGCTACCTTTCTTCTTCCTGAAAAATCGTGAATTGGTGTTGAGCCTGAAGGGAGCAGCTGCTGCAGAGTCATCATCACCAAAGCTTATGCTGAGTCCTTGGTTGGAGTGGCTCTTACACCAAGTGACAGTGATCAAGAGATGCTTGAGGGTGGAGAGGACTAGTTTGTAGACACTGGAAATTGAGTTTTGGGTTGAAGGTGCAAGGCTTGGAGAGATGCAAGCGTTGTTTGAATAGCTAGAACATGAGGAATGAGACACATTCACTGCGTTCTCGCTGAAACAAGAAACTATGTCTCTCATTGTTTTGCATACAGAGAAACTGCAGATGACAAAGATCTGAACTTTTTGGTGAAACGGGTTAAGGGTCCTTTCTGTTTTTCGGGTTATGTCAAGATATCATGAGCTCTAAGAACCATGGAGATTTTTATAGGTGCATTTTCAGTGTCTTGGTTTTCTGAAGGGGGAAACTCACAGGATGTAGGCTAGGCAATCCGGTTTTCTGACAGGTCCATTGCCATTTAACATGCCACACACTCTCTCTCTCCTCTCTCTTTCTCTCTCTTATCTTATAATCTTATAATATAATATAATATGCATTTAATGAGAAGGAAAAGATTAGAAGATTAAGGCAGAAACATTGGTAGTGTGATTTTTTAATCTTTTTTGCCAGTTAATACTAGAATTTTAAAAAAAATGAAAAGAAAAGTAGAAAGAAAAAGGGTTACCAAAAAAAAGTTGATCCTCTCCTATTTCAGCACTATTTGTGACACGATCATGTTTTTCCTTTCTTTAATTTGTGTGCCTCGGGTTTGGTGATTATTAAGAACAGCAATTAAGGAGAAAATGTTATCAGTAATTTATTAGGTCCATGCGTTAGTGGTCAAGGTTGGAAAAATGAACAAACGGACATAAGTGAAAAAGGAGAAACAAAAATTAAAAAAAGGAATCCCCTTTATTTCTCACCTTTTTTTTTTCTTCTGACCTTTCTTATTTTAATATTTTTGAGAAGTTTCCTTTGCCAATTATTACGGGTAATTCTATTTATTAAGTATTTGTAATCGTTTCTTAATACCAAAAGCTTTCAGTTTTGTAGGAATCCTCTACTAGTTGTCCCACTGTGATTCAAACTCCTCATCCTTCAATGTGAGTCTCTCAGTCTTACCTTCACTTCAAGCTTAAATTTCTGTACTAGTTTGGTAAACAAAAATACAAAATTGAAGACACTTGAAAGAGAGATACCGAAGTAGATATGCTAAATTTGCCAAGGACTCATCAGCCTGAATCAAACTAAAAAATTTGGTAGAGTGGGTTTTTTTCTTCATTTTTTTTAAGGTTTGCCTTGTTAAATTGGGGGATTCCTTGGGGGACCATTGAAGAAAAATGTAATGGGATAGATTTGTTTTGTTCCTTTTTCTTTCTTTTCGGTGCCAAAAAAACTTTACCTCTTTCTTGTAATAACCAACAAAATGAAAAGTGCACTGGGGAAGCCATGAATATGTGATAGTGAATGTTGGCCCACAAAATAAATTGGTCTGTAGACCCTCTAACTCCTACTGCTAACCAGGGATGACAATCAGGTGGGGCAGGTATTGTTTTTCTTGCTTTTATTTTCGTTTTTATTGTGGGTATTTGTTTATGATTTTTATGGAGAAATGAGATATTTATTGATATATGCAGGTAATTAATAATTTAAAATAAAATTTTAAAAATAAAAAAATATAAATAAAATATATTTTAACATCACATATTATAATTTTATTTAATAATTTAAAATTTTTATAAAATTAAAAGAATATTATAAATAATAAATTAAATTTAATTATATTTTATAATAATCAATTTATATAAATAATTATTACATAAATAAGATATATATTTTTTTAACAAATTTTATCATTATAGACTCATTCAATAAAAAATTTATTTTAAAATAATAAAAATATATGTATTTTTATCTTATCTCAAAGTTAAAAAAAAAAAATCATAATATATATATATATTAAATAAAAAATATTTAACTGATTTTGCGGATACCGACAAGATAGCGAGAATTATATTTATTAAACGAGATCATCTCCCATCTCGTGGCGGATAATCCCCGTAGATCCCCGCAAGTACGAGTAATTTTGGCATCCCTACTCCTAACGCAAACTCATCTATAAATTGAGAAAAATGGAAAGAAAAATAATCAATTCACACAATTTTTTTACACTTTTCTTGGTATCAATTTTTTTAAGAAAAGAAAGATAAAGAGATAGTATATTAAAATATGTTTTTTTTTTTTTTTTTTATTAAAAAAAATTGATGTATAAATGGTGTAATAAAAATGGTGTATAAAAATCATGATTGAAGTGGAAATGGGGCATAATACAGCTAGAGAATTTAATGACTTTCTCTAATTTTCTCCATCTATTGACTTTCAAAAATAATAAAATTCAGAATAAACTATTTAATGTCATTTTAAAGGAGTGTGACTATTTAAATTGGTTCTGGTCTACTTGCTACATCCTTTAATACAAAATATCATGTGGTTGCAGTTGGGAAAGAAAAGCATTTGAATCAATACACGCTCATGAATTATTAAAGCTTTGGTCAATAGATCCAATTTCCATCCTCTCTCCCACACAATCTCCCATTTTTTGGTAGTTTTCTCCAACCAACCTAGAACATCATGAATTGGTGAAGTCTGTAGTGACATAAACAAAAGTTGCACGAAAGGTTTGAGAGAGAGAGAGAGAGAGAGAGGGGGGGGGGGGGACAGTTAGAACAAGTTAGCATCATTTCAAGTTTGAATAGCTCAAATGAAGTACAAATTGAAAAGGGAAAAACAATTTTGTAGGCCTTGCTGTGAAAGAACATCTAGGTGTTATGTTCTGATTAAATTATGTAATGAGATAAAACAGGAATTAAATGAGGAAGAATGGATAGAGGGATCTGTCACAGACAACATGGAACAGCGCACAAGGGGCATCATTACTTTCACTCGTTGAGGTACAAGTGTGAGGGCATATTGTTTGGGATCATGGTCCTCATGGACCCCAGAAGGTCTGGTCCTGGGGCATGCTCTAGCTTCCTCATTATGAATCAACATTCAAGCTTGCTTATGGTAAACGTAAGCATTCTTTGTATGTTACAGCATCTACCAATCTCACTGTAAAGTGTAATAACAAAGAATAGAGAGAGAAAGGGAAAAAATAGTGAGGAGGTCGGTGCCCATATGCACAAGAATTTTAGTTGATATTTTTTAACAAAAAAAGGAGGAAAAAAAAAAACTATAAAAGGTGAAGGAGAATGCATGCTTCTTGTGAATTTCCTGGGTTATAAAGAAGACATGCTAACTTTTCTTTTCTTTCCATGGACAGTTTTAACTTTTAACTTTCCCCTAGCAAAGTAGAATAACCAAATTCCTTCCAAATTATATGTTAATATCAACAAATTCCTAGATAGTTACAAAGTGCACTGCAAATGCAAATCCATAAATAACAGAAGCATTTCAGCTTGCCCACCAAGCTAGCTGGAGCTGATATGCTATGCCTTCACTTCACTTCATTTCAGCTATGCCTAGTAGGCCATTAGCTAGCTTATCCTATCCTATCTTAGGCCTCTACTTTTGGAAAGTTCATGGTGGTTGCTGTTAATAGAGACCAGAGATCCATGGTAGGGACTGATGAATCAAATCCATCTGTTATGATTAACTAATTATAATCCATGTGCCACAAACTTATACCGTTGCAAAACAATAACTGTAATTTGTATGTGACACGATTCACTTTATTCTTTTTTTTTTATCTCGTTCTACAGAATTTCATTCTAGTGGCTTAGAAGACGAGTTGGATCCCATTGTTTCCTTCTTTCTCTTTTGATGCTAAACATTAGTTACACTAAGATTCCCAAAGGGATGATATACAGCTAAACGCAACGTGAGGGTGACAATTCAAAAGGGCAGAATGGAATCCAACTGAAAGGGAAATTCTTGTGCCTTGGCCTTATGTAATGCCAAGAAATTCTCTCCAACCAAACGCCTATGGGGGGCATCTTTTACTGACAAAGTTGGATAAATTCCATTTGAACTTTCCTTGGACACATAATTCACCCAGTAGCAATAGAGTTTAGACTCCGTCCTCTTAATTTCTAGTTGAAACTTGACGGAAGACGTTACCTATTGGCGGGAATATTGGGAATTAATAGACCAATTGGACCAGCCAGCTAGCTCATGAATTAGCCTTTTTCCTCTACTTTTTTTATCAGGGTCCTCTGGGGAATTCAAACTTCAAACCGTGTTAAAGTTGTTCCAAAAGCAATATTAATATTATGCTGCATCTGCATGTTTAACAAGTTGCAACAGATGAGAATGATAAAGGGACTCGGCAAACTATCATAGGAAACTGTTTCTCGAGTGAATATATACACACTTAGATACACATTACTTTATATTTGCATAATTTTCATTATTTGATTAGAGCTGGTCCTATCTTATTTTCTGCACATCTACATTCTGATTTTGCCACTTATCCTTGTATGTTAGGTGATATGTTTCTTATATATATGCAAGAAGCATTTTTCTAATGAAATTTTGTATTATAAGTCCTAAATTATAAACCATCTCACAAATACAGGAATGCAATTGAAATATACATGTACTGATGCAATACTAAAAATGCTTTCTTCTAAGTTGTAAGTCCGAAGTTCTAACTGATCTCTTCTATTTTCATCACTAAATATCTTTATTTATTTATTTTGTGTTGGGATAGAGATTTTAAACTATGATTAAGTGACCTTATTAAATTTTTTTCATTGAATCACAGTAAGTGACCTATACAATTTTTTTAAACTAGTACAATCTTCGGGATCGGGCAGGGAGGAAGTGAACCTAAGGGGAAAATGGTCTCCTTAGGCTTGAACCTAGTTTAGCTCTCTAAGAATTCTGGTTCTCTTCCATCTGAGCTAAAGCTCATGAGCTTGAGTTATCACAGTTGTGATACAAGAATAATGCATAAATATAATAGACTTGAAAAAAATTCTTATAACGTGTTTTATTCACAAAAACAGCTTTTAAATTTATGTTTGTCCGAAAATCTAGAACTATCTTATAAAAATCATCAGAGGAAAAAGCTGTTTCTCGGACTGTACAATATAATACACTCAATAATCCAATTTTGGTTTTGGTTTAACATTTATGGTTGTTGAAGTACTGAACAATCCTAGATTATTAATATTTCAAGTCACATGAACTTCAGGAGTACATATTCAATTAAATGAACTTAGGTTTTAAATATGGTATTCAATGGCATGGCTGTATGCTTAACTGCAGCCACTGCTACTAAGGACCACATTCTTTTATGGAGGAGGATTTCAGTTGCAGGTGGCAAACAAACTGCCCAGTTCTCAGGATCTTAACTTAGAAAACTAATTTAAATATATGTCTATATATGATGTCTATGTAATATATAAAAGTAAAAATTTGGAACAGAAAGAAACGAACTTTTTCTGCTTTCAGTAATAATGCTAACTGCTGAGCATTTCTTCAGTTATACGCTTGTCAGAAGGATATTACCACATGATTTGGGTACTAACTATGATATCTGAGAGAGGAACATGGGGGAAATAAAAAACTAAAGGGAAATTAAATCAATACTATTAGTTGACTGTAAAATAATAGGGTTGTGCTAATTAAGACACTTATTAACAAAACTCAAAATAATAAAGTGAGCCGAAACAAAAATAATAAAGTAGTTTTTCTTTTGAATAATGCTTGTTGTACAACATTACTTCACATTATAGTAATGTGTCAAAATCAAAGTGTCAGTATAGAAATAAAAAAGAAGATAAAATCAATAACAATTAGATGATAAAAACTGTACAGATCTTATGATGTGTGTAGGCATCATTATTCTTATTCTTATGCTAGTTACTTGCAATTGGTGATCATGACAAAAGATTTAGTTTATTTTTTTTTTGGGCCATGGACACGAGATTAAGCTGAATTAAGTAATTGTCACTATGGGCGTCATCCTACAACCAACTCTGGAATGACAACTATTTTTGGCCCTTGCCTTTCTTCTGCTGAAATATTCAAAGGAACAGATAGAGGAAAGAAAAATGATCATATAAAAATCATAGACAAAGTCAATGGACCTAAATTGTCGACTAAATTTTCCATTTTTTATTTTTCTTTAGAGATTAGAACTTTCTAGCCAAGATCCATATGTAGTGGTGCCTTTTGTTGACGCTCTTGAAGTTTCATTAAATATACTTTCTAGTATTAGTAGTAATAATCAAAACTAAAACCCAGTCAAAAAAATAATGATAATAATCAAAACTAAAATGATACCTCATCTTAAAGCATGTGCAATTGAGTCTACCAAGTCAATCTCCTCCAAAGATGAGTAAAAAACTGCAGTATACTACTGTACATGAATAATTAATGAATCTTTGTTTCAATGACAATTAAGAAACATCATCTTTAGACTTAGATGGGATTTTGTATTGCTTCTTGGAAGTTTGGTGAAGAGTCCATTTTAATGTTAACAGAAATTTAAATTAGATTTAATTGATGAAAATGATACTTAAAATTCCGCTGTATCTTACTGCCCTCAAACTCTTCTGTCAGTATAAAAGAAAATCTACGTATCATACCTGACAATGTCGGCAATATCAACAACCAGCTCCGGGTGATGGGACGGATCAAATGATATATTTAATCATTGAATTTGAGTTGTGTAAACTTAACAGAGTGGCCAATCCATGGTTGAAGTCAGCTCAAAGACTTGTGAAATTCTAAATTTACCAGTTAAAATTGAGTAGGCAATGGTACCCCAGCCCAAGTAAAAGAAGATTTTTCCTGTCTGATAATAAGATCTATGCAATATGTGCATCATGCCATATGTCACAGTCACAAGCAGCATAAAGGAGGAAGATTTCCATTGTTTTATAGAAGTGGCAAATTCTATCTTCTTAACCTGAGTAGATCACAAAAGAAAATTCACCATATAATTGCAACTCTAACCCAGTTGCAAGTCGATGATAAATTTTGCTCTGAATAATTTATAGAGCTAGAGAAAGAGACGAATAGCACATTGAGATGCCTTAACTACATTATTCAAAGCGTGCAGTAAACTAATACTATTTCTATTCCACTTGACAATGGACAACAACATAAAATAAAGGAAAATGTTCTGCTTATCGCATTATTAACACGTATTTTTAACATTATACTCGCTTTCTATTCACCCACGTAATGCAACGTCTGCAAAATCGACAATTAACTAACTTCTCTACGGAATTATTTTTTTATTCTTCGTTAACTAACTTTTTCACGAACAACATAAAATCTTGTGTCAAACCAACTTCACATACGTAATTAATCACTTTTTTGTTCTTCATTAATCAACTTTGTTTCTATGCTTGTGAAAAAAGTTGATTAATAAAATAACTGGGTTATTAATTTTCATTAATAAAAATTTCTATGCTTGTGTCATTAACATTAATTGAAATGAGTGTGATTACTGTGCGTAATAGGATTATTAGAGTTGTAAAATAAAAGGTAAACACCATCATCAGGTTGTTGACCAAGGAGATGGTAGTCAATTAATTACTGTTAGTAATTGTATATTGCCCAATATTACTATTCCACTTTACAATGCCTATGATTATTTTTCAACCCCACCAAAAGTGGAGTTTGGGGTTCGATTTCTATCTCCTGGCAAAAGCCAATCCTCCCAAGTCCCAACTATCTATTGACAAAAAAAATTAAAAAATAAAATAAAAAATCTTTGGTGATTTCAAGGCAAAGTGCAAAGTTTAAGAGGCCTTCGCTGACTAGCTTAGCAAGGAAGCTCAAAGACAAGGTAAGCACTAAGCAGATGCTTTGTACGGTTAGGTCTAAAGGAGCTCAGTTAATTAATACTATAATATGTAACCCAAAAAAAATAATAATACTACAATAATTGGCCATTTCCTTCCTTCATATTTCTGGATTTATTATATAAAAAATGAAATATAGAACAGGATTTCACTGACTAGTAATCCGTAAAAAAAATAAAATAAAAAAATGCTAGATAACTAGAGTATTTTTTTATTAAAAATTTTGTCAAAATAAATTGACATTGTCAATGATTCTTTAAGAATGTATTTAAAATTTTAAAAAAAATGAAAAATACTTTAATTTGTAAATCAAATCTAATTAAATCTTGTGTTTGATATGTTAAAAAATAAAAAATAATTTAATTTTTAATATTTCATGAATTCATTTTTTTTTTTTAAAAATTTCATCAAATTTGATAAAATTTATTAAGATTTAATTTAATTTGAAATAAATTATTTTATCTTTAGTAACTACTCCTCATAAATATTAAAATATAAAATAATAAAATCAAATCAATTCAAATCTTATTTTTTAAAAAAATTCAAATATAAAATTTAATTTATAAATCAAATCAATGAATCAAATCAAATTATTTTTTATTTTTATTTATTTCAAACATAATTTAATGCATGTGTGATCCCCACTACATTGATACCAACAAGTATGCTTTGTATCTTGACTTAATTTTGTCAAAAAAAAAATTCTAATAAGTACTAGCAGTTTTCTAATTTGTTTTAGCCAGGAACAGTCTGCAATCATCAAGCAGTGTATAGCACCAATATTTTGAATTGCTCTTAGAAAAGAAAAATACAGAATTGACACAATGATCTCGGATGATTGGTGTTACATAACACACCAAGTAAAAACTATATCTTGAAGTGATATATATTAACATGGAAGGAAAAACCGTATTGTCCCATCCCAGGTCACACCCACTGACTAAGACTAAGATTTCATTTTTACTGATCATACCTTGAAATTTTAACAATCATGATCACGTTGAACCTCTGAAACTCTACAATTGGGTGCTGGGTGTCATTTCAAGTTAATTTTAGAGTCATATGTTTACAGTTAAAACTCTTCACCATCCTCTGTTGATCTTGTAATAGGGATCGACCATCTCCCCAAATGTGCAGTATAATTTATGCACCTGATGACGCCTCTTCCCTTAGGCCCATCAGGAAAGTCAAGGACACTAACGCTCCCTGCATCAAGATGAAATGATCCCAACCATTCTTTCGTCAAATTAAGGCAGTGCCCCATTAGTGCTATGTGGATCGCAGGATGACCAACTACAACTACAACTTCTTCTGGCCTAGATTCATCAGATATTTCATCCAACAGGAATTGCCAGGCCTTTCCAGATTGATCCCATAACGTTGTTCTCAACCCATCCTCAATTCTATTTAACCACCCAGGCTGAATAGGCGGAAAATTGGACATATCCTGCAATAAAACTAGAAAATTTAGACAGAACATACTGATAATGCACACATAAACTGTTTTGCCAAGCTTTGTTGTTTAGGAAGACAAGAAAAATGGAAATAAATTATAAGCAACTATTAGTACCAAACACTTGGTAAAACCCTTTGCTAGTTTAAATACTTCTTATCATATTGAGATGGTCATAATTTTCTTTACATTTCAATATTGTTAAGCTTTTTTATATATATCTTCAATTGGTATTTGGCAAATTCTTAATGATCTTTGTTTTGTCAAGATCATCCTAGTACGTGAAGTACTTCATTAACTAGTATTACTCATTCTTAAAATCAAAATGTCTATGAATGACTGATCCATGCTTCCACACACAGACGACACATCTAAACTGTAAGTTACTTGCCATTTTGGATTGCTGAAAGATTGTTTCAATATCAAGGTTACCCATCTGCTTCATCTCAACATAGCGTGGCACACAGTCAGCACCCAAGCAATCTGCAGCTTCTTGTACCTAAAATCATCTCTAACAGTTCAATTAGAGGATAACAACAATGAATAGCAATAGAAAACCAAATTCTCTAGTTCAGGCATACAATTCAACAAATATGCCAAAACCAGAGTCTATTCAGAAGTAGATGCAAATACTTGCAATTAATATATTAAAATAGGAAATAGTAATTTAGCATGATGAAACTAACTGAAAAGTACCAATGATGAGCTTACCTTGGAGATGGCATTGGCTGTCTCAACACAAGCTTTGTTAGGACTGCTAATTATGGAATTCACTTTCAAATCAAGAAGTAGCTCTGCAGATTTCTGGGACTGTTATATGCAAAAGGTCAGATAAAAAAAAATTTGCCCACTTATTTCTGATGATTGGAAGCAGTACCTGTATAACACCAAGCATGTTCATTGGTTGATCACCAGCAAAAGGAAAACCATCCTGTTCAAAATAAGGTAGTCTGTTTAGAAACCTGACAAGAAGAAATGCATTTGAAACAAAACTTAAAGGAACTTTCCAGCCTAATGCAAATTTTAGAGCAATAATTATTTTGATAACTTAAGAAAAAGAAAAAATAGAAACATGGAAAAGCAGTTAAAGAATCCCAACCACATTAAAAATATTTTAGACATGCAACAATCACTTGCTTAAATTTACAGATTTATTTCTTTTAACACTTTCCATCATAATTCACAGTCACAGTCCAGTAAAAAAACATTTTACAACTTGCATTGGATGTTAGAATGAGTCATACGAGCACTTGGTAAACTACTTAATATTTCAACTATTATTACTTAGGGTTTGAAGAAATGCACTTCATCATGCTACCAGTATTAGGAAAAAAAATAATTCATAAAGGGCAGAGTATCCCTCAACATATCAGCTACAACTTTCAAAGAAATGGGAATAAATAAGAAACTCAAATTTTTAGAATGTTCGCTGGTGACCCTTTGACCAGTTACATATGATCAAATACATTTTAGCCGTTGCTTCATACCTCTGTACTGCCCTGTGTAGATCCATTACAAACAAGTATGATCCGCTTACATGTCTCTCTACCTCCAGATTTGCCGCCAGCAACAGGTGAACCAGGGGTCTGCATTAATAGTTCAATTCTATTTTAAGGACAGCCTATACTGTTGTGCACATTGAGATAAAGTTAAAGAAAGCAAATTTTGTTTTACAGAGAGGGGAATAACACAATCTAAAATCCAGAAATTCACATCAGCTTATAATTTGAAGCTTTGTCACATGGGATAACAAAGCCAATCCCATGTCCAGACTCAGCTAGTGAGCTTTGTGGCTTTTCATTTCATATGTCTTGAATGCAAATATAAGAAGGGACAATATAAAATATTTTACCCAGTAAATGTACCATATACCTGATTTAAGCGGTTAAGGCAAATATGTGGACACCCGCCCTCGGATCTTGGGATGAAATCCAGCACACTTACACCACAATTGCTCTGAAGTAATGTTCTGAAATACTCTTCCCCCAGACCTGATCGTTTGGAATGGAAGAAAAGGTGAGCACATTATTCAAATTGATAAAAAATTTCAATCTTTCATCATCAAAATTTCCTTAGAGGGAGAAACAGGTACCAATTGCTGTTGCAACAAGAGCCTGATTAACAGCATTGTGAGCAACCACAAGAACAGACCTGCTATCATGAGCTAAGATTTTAGTCCAGCAGCTTCTAGCACGTTCCCACAACTCCCTCACCGGATAATGACCATCAATGAGGAAATTCGCAGCATCAACCTGCCATTGACGATAAGCAGAACCAAATCTCACTTTTCCCTCCTGCTTCAACAGACCCTAAAATACAGCAACAACAAGAAGCAAGATCAGTCACACCAAGTCAAAAGGCCATACCTTAAAACTCCATTTTAGTCCCTAAAAGATACACTTATTATCAATTTGATCTCTCAAAGTTCAAATTCTCAATATTTTATTCCTTCCATCCGAATAATAAAGGTGAATATTATGTGTACTAGACTTGATGGAGGGACTACAATATTGAGAATTTGAACTTTGAGGGATGAAATCGATAAAATCAATCTCCAAGGGACTAAATTGATAAGAGGTGTATCTTTCAAGGACTAAAATAGGTTGTACTCCCGCCATAGAAGTGGAGGATACAAAGCTGAACCATACTTGAAACGAGTACAAATCGATTTCCCTCAATTCGTACTCCGGAATTATCGGTTCTTCGCGAGCTCCCCATATGATTTCAGCCGTTCTCTTCGATCGTGCCAAAGGACTAGAATAAACGCCCCAAATCCCGAGTCACAAGTTGAGAAACATGACAAGAGCCAAAGAGAGAGTTGAAAGAAAGTGAGAATAGGAAACCTGAAATTTACTAAATGTGTAAAAGCGTGTGATACATCATACAAGGCTAATTAATACATAGCTTATATAGAGTAAAGAGAGTAACTAACCACTAACTAATCAATCACATGTGCATCTCTAACTAACTAGATGACTCAGCTAACTAACCAAACTATAGTAATATCACAAGTCACAAGCAATTGATGAAAAGCAATTGAATTGATGATAGTTTTAAGTGTCATGAACCATCTCTCCCAAAAGAGGCCCATCTTTACCGTATACTGAAATTCAACTTTTACTTAGAAGAATGAGGTGGCAAGGATCGACCACTTGGTCACAAAAACTCTGATATTATTTTATGAATTATCTCTCCCAAAAACTTAAGTTGTCGCATATAAATGGCTTCATTATATATGTAACATCGAGGAGAATGGGAATGGAAGATTGGAACCTGGCGAAGCAGGCATCAAAGTTGTCGTCGAAGAGCATTTGGCGGGAAGTCTCGGCCTGAGACTCGCCTTTCTTGGTGAGAACAGAGAAATTGGAGCTGCCTTGGATCCTGCCTTCGGCATTCCAGGTGCTCTGGCCATGCCTTACCAGCACCACCCTCTTCGCCGCCCTTATTGGAGGGAATGGGAGCGAAGCGCGGAGCTCCGAACCCAGTTCCCTCCTCTGCTCCACCTCCGACATCTCTATCTCCTGAACGCTCGAAGAGCATCGAACGGCGACATAGCGGGTAGGGTTCCGCTTCGCGAGGAGAGGAAAGAAGGCAGGGTTTCTGTGATGGAGAGGATGATCGTGGAGAACACACAGAGAAGAAGAAGAAGAAGAAGAAGGTCTTACCACCAAAATCATCTGGTTTTGCCAGTTACTGTGTTTGTGTTTGTATTTGTATTTTATGGTGTGATTTTTTTTATATGGTTTCCGTTGCTTCTATCGCTGTGCGTGGAGGGAGATGTTAAGGGAATGACACGCGTTCGAAGAAGCAAAGCTCTATCTCAAAAACCATCAGTTCCAAAATATATATATAACATATATCTAGGCTGCTATGAGCAAAAATTTCTTATATATTTTGAGATCGTTTAAATTTATATTAATCATATTTTATTTTTTAATTCAAAAGTTGTATGATTATTCAGTCTCTACATATCAAATTTTTACTAGAAGAAAAAATTACTCTTAAATTACACAATAATTTCTCTCTATAAGTACATGTATTTTTTTTTTTGGATTTAACTTTCATGATAATTTTATTTCTCTCTGATGTGATATCTCTAGTTACTCCATGTTGATATTATCATTCTATGTCAATTTTTTATTATTGAATAAGTTTCACAATAAATATTTAAAAATTTTGTCAAATATAACCAAGAACCGATGTAAAAAAACTAGAAAAAGTACAAGCTATCATATATGAGAAATAATTGTTTCAAAGGTAAGCCATTGATGATGAGGCAAACAAAAAAAAGGAGAAAATGTATGAACGGTGCTCGTGAAAATTGTGAAAAATTTTATGAGAGAGTAACATTACCCCCCATATATTGCAATAGTAGAGCAAGTCTTAGCAAGTCGTAGTCATAAAATTATTACATTCTCGAGTATCAAGTACACAGACAAGTACACAGAAGTTTTAGCTTCCTAGTAATGTAATATTTGACTTGAGATTATCAGATTGAATACTCATGACAGATGTACTACATCCAAGGAGAATTCATGTTAGGCAACATCTTTCTGATTTGCTTTATCTTATGGTTCACTATCTCATAGAATCATAAATCATTGTCCAAAAACAACATCACTAAAATATTCTCGAAGGCCAAAACTAATGTTTCAAAATCACATCACTGACAACAAATCAACCTCTATTGGACCAAATCCAGCGACAAATATCAAACTGGAAAATAACAAAGTGCAGCATTGACATCACTCTTCCATGGGATGATTCTCCTCTAATTGTTGTTGGGAAACACTGACTTTGATCTTCGGTAAAGTGAGAGACGGATCCTGTTGAAGCACAGAAGGAGCTTTGACCAAATTGATGTCCTGCTCCAACTCCCTAGCTGCCTCCATCTGCAGCTTCTGTTTCTTGCCTTTCATCCTATGGGAGATTTGACAAAATGTCAGCAGAAGGCAAAAAGAAAACACCCTGTAAAGCTTTCTCATATAAATGAAAGTGGAGTCAAAGAATTACCTATTCTTATGGTGTCTCTCCTCTCTGCTGACTCTTATCTTATCAATCTTTGGAATGGCCTTGAGCACATTTTCAGCAAGATTCCTGTCATATCTCTCAGGCCTGTTTCGCTTTCTCTCAAACTCAAAGGTTGAATCCTAAAACAAAATATAATAGTTCTGAAGCTTCCCCAAACCAAGAGAGTAAACTACACAAATATAAGACCAAGACAAAAGCGAAAGGAATTTTCATTTACCTGTGTCATATCCTTTCCATGCACTCGCCTATATGCCTTGGTCCATTTTACTTTCCTAGGGTTCCTCTTCATTTTAAAGTTCTTGTGACATTTAGATCTACAAAATCGAAAAATCTGCAAGATGAGCAGTTGTTAGAAACCTGGACCACATATGCCATGTGAAGTGGAGCTATGACCTATGAGCATACATAGCCACTTATTATTACTCTTGGGCATTTAGTGAGTTTTGAAATATATATATATATATATAGAGGGAGGATCAACTTACACCAGTGTAAGTCTTTTTTGACTTACACTCATTTTTAACTGTTAGATCCACTTTCATCTAATGGTTACTTTTAATGAAATCATCTCAACCATTAGATGAAAGTAGATCTAACGGTTGAAAATGAGTGTAAGTCAAAAAAGACTTACACTGGTGTAAGTCGATTCCCCCTCAAATATATATATAAACTTTAGGCTTAGATTTGAATGACATTTCTGAATACTTGATTTATGATAGGACACAATGGCGTCGTTTGATCCATGTAGCCGACCCCACCTAATGGGAAAAAGCTTGGTTGTTGTTGTTGTCGTAAACTTTAGGCTACCAGTCACTTATGAAAATGAAATAGTGGTAATCAATGAACATGATATAGGTGTTCTAAGCAATCAATTCAAGCACGAGACACAAATCTACTGAATCCATCTATACATCATAGGATAGATAAGCAAGGACACCAAAATCTCAAAATAAAGTACAAATGACTTGTACTTCTCAACTAAGGTTTAGAAAGTAGCTAGCTACTAAGAGCCTCAGTTTCAGATTGAGCATTTGCTCTCAACTGATCCAACAAGAGCAATCAGTTCCATAATTAATAGTTCCCTAGTAGCATGTGCACAAATGGACTACAGGACTAACAAATAGATAAGAGACAAAATTCAGAGGGAAAAACGTAGGAGTGAATTTATTTTACCTTTGCATCATTACGAACAAACTGGATTCCGTGTCCAGGGTATACGGTTGAAGAACAGAACCAGCATTTCTCCAATCTCATTGTGCCTCCAGACTAAAGCAACACTTCACTACAAGAAAATGGTCCAAAAAAGAAAAACACAACAATGATAAACTATTCAATATTATTGCCCCACCCCCACCCCCACCCCCACCCCCCCCACACACACACACACAACCCCAAGAAGATAAATTACATATTGTTAAGTTGCTTGCAGTATAATTGTCACTACTATAACAAAAGCAAGGTGAACACTTATCAGTTAAATAACCTAAGGAATCAATATTTAAATATCAAAGACAGCAATAGATATCAACAAGTATTTATAGTTTTATACCATATACACCATATGCGATAGAAATCAGTAAGTGAAAAAACAGCAAGCATCAGAAATCAGATCCTATCCCTTTCACTCCATAACTAAATAATGAACAGCGTGAAAAAACCTGCAGCAAAAATTTTCAATAGAAACCCTCAACCACAAAATTAAAAGTCTAAATTGAGCACTCCAGCATCCATAATCGTAAAGTTCCATTACCCTTGAAGGATATCGAGTATTGTATTGGATACCATTCTTGTATCATAGTTCAAATTCAACCAAAACAGAAAAATACCCAAAATCATTTAAGCATTAATTAATTAATTAATTAATTAATAAAAAAAGGTAAGGAAAGGGGAGATTAATAGCATAAGCAGAAGTAGAGAAAGAACCTGAGGAAGTAACAGTGGTCGTTAACAGAAGCTGTTGAGACGAGAACGAGAACGAGAACGAGAAACCCAGAAACAGAATGGGACGCGGTGTCGCCGCCACGGCTGTTGAGATTTTGAGGGTTACACGTACTGGGACAGTCAAAACTATTGATTATTGTTTTAAAAATTCAACCAAACCGGGCGGTTCGACATGTTGTTAGACCCTGAATCAGTTATGTTGAATAATATTTAATTTAATAATAATTTAATTATAAATTAATTCATTCAACTAATCAAATTATGATTTAATGTCTCACTTATTTAGGGCGTGTTTAATATAATTGTGAAAATTTGATTATTTTAATAATATTTTTTAATAATTAAATTATAAAAATTTAATTATTTCAATAATCGATTATGTTTAGATATATTATTGAAAAATTATTTTAAATTAATTTATTTTATTTAATGATATAAAAAAAATTATTTTTATGTATCAAATTATTAAAATAAGTATAAAATAATTAAAAAAAATATTTAATTGATTAAAAAAATTATTTAATTAAAAATAAAATGATATTTATATATTACTATTAAAAAATAATTTAACAATTTTTAAAAAAAATCCAAATTTTAGCTTTTGCTCTTGTACACACAAAAACAACTAATAGATTTCTTCTCCCTCCTCTCCCAAACACAACATTTTATTATAGCAACAACTTTTCTTAAAAAAAAGTTATTGTTTTCCTTAAATAAACGTAAACAAATACGCACTTAATATGTGATTCGATTTTTAAGAACATGGCCATTGCCTAATAAATAAACGGATTTTGTTGAGTAATTATTAAAAAAATTAAAATAATATTTTTTATGAAAATAAAAATTCAATGTATTAAAAATTGAAAAAAAATATTATTTGACTTATTTTCATTATAAACTTTTTATTTGACATTCTAGCAAAACCATAAATAAAAATCACAAAACTCAAATTTGAATGAATTTTAATTGCATTTTTGTTTGTTTAAAAAAAAAACTAGTTTCTTAAACAACTTAATACTTCAGTCGTTTCTTTTTATTTGTCTTTTAACATAGGAATTAAAGACACTATTAAATAATTTCAAATTAAGGAAAATATAGGTTTATATGATTAAATTACTTTTTCTTACTCCTTTAAATATATGCAAAAAATTTTAAAAATTAATTAATATGTATAGTTATTAAATTTAGTAGAGATAAAAATCAGGATAAATTTTAAAAAAAATTAATATATCTTTAAAATTATCAAATGACAAATAAATTAAAACAAAAGAAATTTCTAAAAAATAGATAAAAAAACATATGGGGTAAAGTATTGTGTATTTTAGTAAATAAACCTTGTTTACATTTTATATATATTATAAACAAACAAAATTAAGCAATTATACATGGATGAGTTACAACTATAAAGTCTTGCCAAAACAAAGTGACTAAATTCTGAAGAAATCTTCATTAGTAGTACATGAGAAAGGACTTGAGTAACCAAGTTCATTAAAGAAATTTATACACGTATTATTTTTCTTAACAGCATGAGCCACAATTATCACTAGTCATCTTGTAACAGCAATTTGATATTTTGAATAAGTAAAGTATAATAGTAAAAAGTCAAGCCTAAGAACAAGATTAATGGTTGCACAAGTTTAATGTCATGATAAAAGTTCCATAATTTTGCTTTAATAGTCAAATAAACACTTAAATTACAACATAAACTCTTAACAAATGTCCTAACATCATCTCTCACCAAGCCACCACATACTACTTACATGGAGTCTTGACACATACATCCATCCGCATCAAACTTATGAAAGCCATATATATAGTTTCTAGAGCATAAATGAGTCTTATATCATATTGTTATAAATATAACATATAGTTGTTGTAAATTTTTCAATAACATAATCATCAGACATATTTAGATTAAATTCTTTTTAAAAAATAATCACTTATTACTTTTAATTATAAATTATTTTAAATATAGAATAAATTAATTCAAACACATACTGTGTAAAGTACTTCCATAGTCACAATGTATCAACTTTTACTTTGTGAAATAGCATGTGATACTTAAAGTGATATTAAATTATAATACTCCTTCTAACGAAGTAACAATTTTTTATGCAAAATTGAAGAAGTTTGTGGGGCTGACTTTATTTCCAGTACAATGGGCTGCCAGGCTGACCACCATAATTAGACTTGGCCCACCTCCCATCATGGACCCAGAAAATAAAAATGCCATTAACTGAGGCCCAAAAGGGGGGGGGAACCGGCAGTGACAGCATGGCCGAAAGGGCATCGCTTTAAAATAAAGCACAACGAAAGAGCCCGTATAAATCAAATCTTGAAATGTGTCAAATATGGGTATTTTCTGGTCAAGTTGGGCTTTGCGCCATTTTCATTCTTAACTCAGCTTATTAAACCAATGGGTAAGATTGAAGGAATTTTTTCTTTTTTAACTCAGACTCATCTCCATTTATTTGAGAGTAGATTAAGTTGAGTTAAACTTATAATTTTAATAAATATTTTTAAAAAATTAATGTTAAAATAAATATTAAAATATAAAGTTAAAAATTTATGACACATAACATATTTAATTAAAAATAATATATATTTTAAATAAATTAAAAAAATCACATATATCTTTATACAAATATAATAAATTTCAAATAAATTGAATAAAAATAACAAAAATATTAAGTTAACATAAGTTTAAAGTAAGTTAACAAGTTCTAAAATCATAAACGACAAGACACATTAAGTAATTGAAATTAATATCATCACATATAATATATAAATTGACATAATTATTTAAGTTATTATCAATTTTCTTAAAATACTTTATCTTCTAAGCAATTCAATTAATTTTTATCACAGTAACCTGTTAGATACTTCATAAATTTTTTATTTTTATTTTATAATATCTAAATTTAATTGACATTACAGGAAAGTCAAAAAAAAATAACTTTAAATGTCAATATCGTTAAAAGAATTTTATTTTTAAAAAAATTACTTGAATGAGTTAAATTTGTGTAAATTGACACTTTTTAAAGTCATTATCCAACTCGTACCTTGTAGGTTAGAGTGTTTTTCAACTCAATCTAACTTGCCGATCAAATTCAACTCTCATTTTGTATGTTATGTTAAATCAAAATTCAGAAACTTGTAAGTTGACTTAACTCACTGAACACTCATAATCAAATATTCAAAGACAAATTTATTTATTGTATCCATCATCCACTAAAATTTACACGAACTCTAAAAAAATTGTCGCGTCCTTCTTCGAGATCTAATACACGAACTCTAAGAGTACACTGTATCTCTGGCTTATGACTTAGATTTAGATTCATAATGTTCTAAGTTAGTGTGTCGGTAATATATTGGTCATTATAATAAACTAGTGGACTTGTCTTTCAGTCCACAATTTTTACTTTTTATTGAAGCATATTTAAATTGTGTAAGTAAATTTAGAAACCACCCACCCATTTCAAGAATAGAAAAATGTTAAACATATTTTTTGAATATTTTTTTAATATTTATTTTATTATTAATTTAAAAATAAATATTATTAATATCTTTTTTAATAAATTTTTAAGTATATAAAATAAATTAATAATAAAATAAATATCTAAAAAAATATATCGTTAGTATTCTTTTGAAGAGAATTGTAACTTTCACTCTTTTAAGAAATATTGTCATTTTTTAATATTTTTTTTAATCAAACTGTGGATAGTGAAACGTACGCATTTAATATTTTTATCTCTTTTTAAAGTTATATTTTAATTATTAAAACTATTTTAGATGAATTTTTAAGAGCAGGAAAACTTAAACACCAAATGTGACACTTGCCATTATAATAATAGTAAAAGATTAATAACCGAGACATGTGCCACTTTGTTATGCATGTTCTATAGTTGAGTATGGGGTTGAATATGAGAAATTCTAATGCAATAGTGAAAGTAATACACAAACATTTAGATTTTATTATAAAATATTATAAAAATAATTTGACATATAAAGTTAATTTTTGTATCATATTATATTTTAACTGAATTAATGTACTTTGAAACTACTCGTTAAACATTATTTTATGCTTAGGTCGTTAGCAGAGAAGATGGGTGATGCTCTTATTGTTGGTTCAGTAACCTTTTTTTGGTCAGTCCAACTTTTTTTTAGGCTATGTTTTGTATGTCTTTAAAATTTAGGGGAGGAATTATTATTGGGATAACAGTTTCAGGAATAGAATGGAAGAGTGTAAACATTAATTAATCTTCCTAAAAGGTTAATTGTGTTTGGTATACAAATGAAAATTACCAATAAATGCAATGTTTTTAATAATTCTTTCATTTTATCAAACAAGTAGAAGACAATCACAGTTTTGTTTGAATCATCCATCCTGCTGAAGAACACTCGCCGGAGCTCCGGCACCAATAACACCGGCGGCACTGCCGCGACTGGATCTTCGAGACAAACAACGGTGGATCTATGCGCCATGTGGACCTTCACGCCGGAACCAACCTCTTCTCTCTACACTCCAACAAATTCGCAAAATGACAAAAATACTCCGCCGGCATGGACTGGCTCAGATCCAACAACAGACTCGACAACGTGATCGCACGCGCCAACGAAGATGGACGTGAACATTGGAAAGAGCAAGAGGAAAAGAGAGGCAACAAAGAGTGAAGGATGAACAGTTTACCCTGATCAAGGGTGGGGTAACCATTACTCCCAAAATAAGTGGAAATTTTACTGCTGTAAACTTTCTGATTTCTTTTAATTGGAACCAAACATACCCGTTTCCCAAAACTTCACTCTCCTAAAATTTCTCTTCCCTTTTACCCCAAGCCAAACATAACCTTAGTAATAAAATATGATCCAAGTCATTGGTTTACTTATACAAACTAACTGCACTGATGTAATAGTTCACATGTCATATTAATCATTAGATAAAATTATACAAATATTTTGAATAGATAGTTGTGATTATTTTAAAGGCTCAGTATCATGTCTGACCTATTTTTATGCTACAATTTTAGAGCACAAACTCACCTTCTTAACCCTTCTACTTCTATAAGAAAGCCCATCTTAGATTTCCATTTTGACGGTATTGTATTAATGTTTAATTTAAATGTATTATTAGTGTAAAAAAGAATTATATTAATATTTGATTATGCATTATCATATTTTAAAAAAATTAATAATTATCTCAAAAGATACACATATGATAACATATGATTAATTGATATTATAAAAAATTTTATACTAATAATGTATAAAAATTAAGCTCATTTTCGTGACTACTAGGCATGTACACTCCAGCCTTATCTCCAGCCTTATCTTCATTCCCAACACGACCACAACCATTTGGGGGAGCTATATCTTCGTGACATTTTGTTCAATTATTGTGCACAAAATTAACCTCTATTGCGGATAATGTCATGTTTTATAGATACCCCAGTTCTTGATTTACGGTTATAATAACCAAATCCAATCGATGACTGCGTTGAATATTCTGAGAGACTATCATGATTTTTTGGTATAATATGCTGGTTTTATTGGCAATCAAGACTCTACTTGCTCGGTTTCTGCTCTGCTTTTGTCAGACATTATAGTGTATGAGTCAATTTGAAAAGGCTGATTGCTAACTCATGTTAGTTGCCAAGACAAGTGGTCTTCCTTTAAGATATATAAGCACAAAAGAAAAGAGGAATGGAGCACCAGAATGTATGCATGATTGGTCCACACTGGAAGGAACCTCTAAAATAGTGAAAATCATCCATTCAAAGCTTATGTATCTAACATTTAACATAAAACCGCATATGCAATTGCATCAGTGCGTATGAAAAAATAGCATAGTTTTATAGATTATAATACAGTAACATTAATATATTTACCATCAACTGTCAAAAAGTAACATTAATATATTATTGTCAGATTCGTAAAATCTGATGTTGGGAATAATTTGGGATTAGATCAAAAGAAGCAAATGATTTAATTAAAAGGTACATTAGGTTCAAATGCCTTTAGTCTAACCAATATATGTTGAAGGTTAACTGATAATTGTTTATTTTCATATTTATTCTCCTTTGCAATTACTGTATCTGTGATGTTCATTTTTATAATTTACAAATGACATTACTCTTATTTATCTTAAATATATTAGTTGCAGATACCAGATAATGTGCCAAGTGACATTTTAGGCAACGTGGTTCTAAAATTAAACTAACGAACAACGTGGAGTGGAATATCCATGACCTATGGGGTTGGGCTGGGCCGTTGTTAGACAGATAGACGACAAGTCCCACCCCAGTTGCTTTCGTCCTCAAACGGCTAGTTGTTGTTTGAGTAATACTAATATAAGAAAAAAAAATTAATATGAATTTATCTTTAAATTAAATAAATAAAATTATATATTTTATATTTTATTTTAAAGTATATTATAATTTTAACACATTAAAACTTAATTATAAATATATTTTTATTTATTCCTTTTAAAAACGAATTTATTAATAACCTTTTTTAATAATATAATATAATATAATATACCGAAGGCTCTCTCCAACGCCTCCCAAATTAGCCGTTGCTTTCTTCTTCGGGTCTGTGCATCATTGTTTCCAGCTAGCATTTCGTTTTTTTTTATTTTTTATTTTTTTTGCCCTTTTCTACTTTTCTCAATAATTATTATAGGTCTTGATGACTTGTGAAGTGAACCCCACCATCACCATGCCCTCATTTTATGCATGTGTCACTTGTGACTTGCTGACACTACCATCAGGACCCATCTTCTCATTAAACCAACACCATTTTGTTTACTACTTTTTTTCTCCTATGAAGAATAGCCACCGAAATACATATACTATTATACTAGTCTGTCGTATTAGTTCTGCTGAAGTCCATAATTTTTCCCCAATTAGTGCTCCTAAAACAATTCCCTAATTTTAGGAGGGGGCGAGGTAGCTTAACCTTCAGCCTTCAAAGTAGGCTTCTGGGTTAGGTGAAGATTTAGATAAAATTGGTAGCGTAATGTTATGACAGTGACTTTTAATGTAATAAAAAAATAGACTTTAATTTGATTTTTCATCTCATCCATAAACTCTAATTTAATATTTGAGATTATCATTATTATTCTAATGTAAAATTAGAAAATGTCTAAAGAAACACGTGTACGGTAATTATTTTTTTTTGTGTGCAGCTGCTGTCACTATAAATCTTGAACATGGGAGTTGAGTTTTTACAAAGGGACTTCAACGCTCAAGTTAGGTGATGCACTAAGAGGGTATACACCGTATAAATTACAATTACCTTGTTAGAAAAGTATATCTTGATATTTATAGTGCATATGCAGAGTCCTTGAACATTCGTCGAGGAATACAGGTACGTTGAGATTGTGGCTTGACCGGAGGGGTGCCTCCTTCCCACGATTGTTCAGGCAGAATCCTGACGGAGGGTGCCTCCCTCCCACGATCATCCAAGCAGATCCCTAGAATCTCGAGACTGTCGCGTTAGTGACTACCTACCTTTTGCAGGCAGTTATGGTCTCCACATTCTAAAGGTTATAATGGGCAATTGTCAGAATCCATACAGACCTATAGAGTATTGTTTGGGGATATGACTAGTATCCGTGTACGAAAATCCTACCGGGGTGCATATTCTGGAGTTTGGTGGTGTATATGCCGGGTTTAACTTTTAAGGACGGGATTCCAGACCACGGTCTAGAACAACTATAAAGACAACTAAATTCTATATGCTTTTTCGGTTAAAGAGGATAAAGAATTTTTTTTAAAAAAAATATATATATATAAGATAAAAGGGTATCTCACAAAAGCAAGTCCGATTCAATCAACAAAGAGCTAATGTTGCGCAATTAGAGATGAATCCAACCAGGTGATGCAAGCATCATTTTTAGAAGTACCTATCTTAACAAGGTTATATGCTAGCTGGTTTCCATCACATGACATAACATGATCGAAGTAAGTTGAACTTGAAATATACAATTGTTGTACTAATAAAAAAGTGATAATTTTTTTACATAAAAAAATCTATCAAAAATTTGAGATTTAAGATTTGAAAAACTTCAAAATAATTAACTACAAGTTTTTCTTGAGATAATGTTGTATGATCATCAAGAGGGAGAGAAGAGATACTTCCTGCAAATAGTTCACCTGGAGCTTGGATTTACACCATACTCCCAATTGGGTGAATTAGACTTGGACTATATGCCTTCCTAGGCAATGTCAATGATGATTTTGTGGATGAACCCCACCACCAAATCTATCGTGCTTCCTAGCATGATGCTGAGCATGCTCTTGAAAATAAAAAAAAAAAGTCAGTCATGTTTTTTCTTTTTTATGCATTTTGTAGCAAAATGCCTTAGTTTTCCACAATTGGAACACACTCGGATGGTCCTATCCTTCTTGAACAAAATTAGATCGTTCTGGTCCTAAGATATAATAGGTCTACCGTAGACCTATATAAGCCGACCATACAAGCTCATCTGTTAGGTAAATCCATTTCGGAACAATAGGCCTAGGAGAATCTGGGTTAACCTAACCAAGGTCTGACCGGTCTATGCCCGAACGAGAAACGACTTGCTAAACACATGCTTAATATGATCCTCAAACGGTCACTGGCCGACCGGTACCATCATAACTAACGGTTGTGAACGGCTTCACGCCTTAATGACCAGACATATAACAAATCCTAACGCTCGGAGCCCTAAATGGCCTGAATGGCAGGTATCCAGGGAGTCAGTACTCAGATCATCTATATAAATCGGCCTGGCAGCCTAGACTAGGCATGTTCCATCTTTACTCGAACACTCATACCGACCATACTTTACGATCATTCTGCTGACATGTCTAGGTGTCATTGACCTTGTTGTAGCCTCGCCCGTAGGTCTCCAGTGAGTCCATTTCTTACCTACCGACCTAGGTCTCGGTCAGTATTCGGAACATCTGGCGCCCACCGTGGGGCTTAGGTAAAACTTTCCTACACCACAACCAGCCAACTTCACCTTCACCGAAGCATCTTTCCAACGAATCATGGCCACTAATAAAAATTCACCAAGAGAGTTCTCAGCCCAACCCCATTGAAATGTTGATGTAGACCATCAGAGATATTCACAGTCGAATCGATCATATAACTAACAGGGACCAACTGCGTGCGGATCCTGAAAAGGAGACTGAAAGGAATTCTGAAGAAAACACTCCAAATAGAGAAGCTCACTGACAGACAAATTATCCTCCTTCAGTTGTTGACCATCATTTCTCTGATTTCATAATATCGATTCCTCTGCCTGAAGGTTTCTAACTCCCGACCATGGAGCTTTATGATGGGACGACCGACCCTCAAGAGCATTTTACAATGTTTAATTCGATGATGCTCTTGAACGGGAGAACTGACCTAATCAAATGCCGAGCTTTCCCGACAACCCTGAAGAAATCAATGTTACTTTGGTTCTCGAACCTTGAAGCAAGTTCGATTTATGATTTCGCAGAATTATCAGCTAAATTTTTTAACCATTTTTCTACTAGCAGGACTCACTAAAAGACTTCGGGTAGCCTTATCAACTTGAAGCAAAGTCAGAATGAATCACTCAAGGAGTTTATGAGAAAATTTGATGAGGAAGCAGTTCAGATCAGGGATCTCAACCCTGCTGTGTCTCTACATGCTATCATGGCCGGACTGCGACCAGGACCCTTTGCAGACTCTTTGGCCAAAAAACCACCTGTGGATTTGGATGATTTCAGAACCAAGTCTACAGGATACAGAAACATGGAGGAGATTGTAACTGCAAGAATACAAATGGAGCAGCAACACTCGGGATCGAAAGTCAGTGAAAATACAAGTAATCCTCAAATTTCTATCCGACCGAGCTTTCAAGACCGACCATATGGAGGATGAGGAGCAAATCATAGGGACAGACCGATGAGAGTGGAGGAAAACACTGACCGATTTGATCAAGATTGACCATATGGAGGACGAGGAGTAAATCAGAGGGACATACCGATGAGAGTGAAGGAAAAAACCCAAACTGATTTGAGTATGCTTCTCGGGTAGCTTTAAGTCATCCACTACCTCGGTACAATGTGTATACACCGCTGACCACTCGGCGGGAGCAAATATTCTAGGAGGTCTATAACACTGGTATTATCTAGCATCCAAAGAGTGCAGAACAGCCGAGGGAGCAGGTCAATGTTTATAAAAGCAAAATGTGTCATTACCACAAAAGGTATGAGCACACGACTGAGGAATGTATTACCTTGAAGGATAAAATCTAACAACTCATCCGAGAGGGTCATCTTGGAAAATACGTCTACCGACGTAGAAGCCGAAGCAAAGAAGCGAGAGAAGGGAACCAGTCCAGGTGGAGGAGTCTGAGCTTGGGAGAAAAGGGCAAAGTAGTCGCGACAACTTCTGATTCCAAAGACCAGATGATCAGGGGAGTCATAAATTGAATAACGGGTGGGTTCGTGGGATGTGGAAGCTCAAATTCATCTCGAAAGCGCCATCTCCGAGTTGTAATGTTAGATTTTTCTCATTAGGTTTTGCCTAGAAATATATAACAAGTCATATCTTAATTCCATCATATTATTAATAAAGTTATTTTCCATTGTTATCTTAGTTAGAATAAATTTTTTAAGGCACAGTCCAGTAAATCTGGCAAAAGTCATGAAGACGACCTATCACGATAAATCCGACCAAGGTCACGAAAACGACCTAGCCTGGTAAAATCGGCCGAGGTCATGAAAACAACCCAGCCCGATAAAATCGGTTGAGCTCATGAAGATGACCCAGCACGGTAAATTCGACTGAGGTCATGAAGACGACTTAACTCAGTAAAATCGGCCGAGGTCATGAAGACAACTTAGCCCAATAAAATCGGTTGAGGTTATGAAGACGACCCAACACAGTAAATTCGATCGAGGTCATGAAGACGACTCAGCCGGTAATACCGGCCAAGGTCATGAAGACAACCCAGCCCGATAAAATCCATCGAGGTCATGAAGACGACCCAACACGGTAAATCTGACCGAGGTCATGAAGACGACCCAACCCGATAAAATCGGTTGAGGTCATGAAGGCGACCTAGTCGGGTAAAATCGACCAAGGTCATGAAGATAACTCAGCCCGATAAAATCGGTTGAGGTCATGAAGACGACCCAATACGGTAAATCCGATCGAGGTCATGAAGATTACCCAGTCTGATAAAATCAGTTGAGGTCATGAAGACGACCTAGTCCGGTAAATCCGACCGATATCATGAAGACTTGCTTGAAGAAACTGAAGACATGTGAAGTCATTCGAAGTAAGTAGATATTTCAAATCGACAAATCAAATTGAATACAAAGTATACAACTTCAAACTAAAGAGCAAGGGCGAAAAATTAACTGAAGGTACATTTATCCATCAAATACAAATCCGAATTTAAAAGACTAAATTCATCAAAATTAGAAATGTGTTACAAAGAAATTGAAGTACACTTCATCATTAACACTCGATCCTCTTACATAACTCGGTTCATATTCACAGATGACCAAGTTGAAGGGCTGTGGACCGTCTTGACCCATTTCTCATCTGGTCACTCTTTAGCTCGGCCTATCTTTACAGATGACCAAGCTGAGGGGTTGTGGACCATCCCAGGCCTAAGATATAATATGTCTACCGTAGACCTATACAAGTTGACCATACAAGCCCATCTGTTAGGTAGGCCCATTTCGGAACAATAGGCCTAGGAGAATCTGGGTCAACTTGACCAAGGTCCGACCGGTCTATGCCCGAACGGGAAACGACTCGCTAAACACATGCTTAATATGATCCCTAAATAGTCATTGGCCGACCGGCACCATCATGACTAACGATTGTGAACGGTTTCATGTCTTAATGACCAGACATATAACAAATCCTAACGCTCAGAGTCCTAAATAGCCTGAACGGCAGGTATCCGAGGAATCAGGACTCAAATCATCTATATAAATCGGCATGACAGTCTAGACTAAACATGTTCCATCTTTATTCGAATGCTCATACCGACCATACTTTGCGATTATTCTGCTGATCTGGCTAAGTGTCATTGACCTTGCTATAGCCTCACCCGTAGGTCTCTAACGAGTCTCTTTCTTACTTACCGACTCATACCAACCTAGGTCTCGATAAGTATCCGGAACAAAAACCAATCTCATACTCCCTCACAAAACATTTGAATTTTTTTTTGAAAAAACAGTCGGCATAAGACAATTTGTGCAAATTATGACCAAACGAAACGTGCTACATATCACTTGACATGTTTTGAACTTCTTCCCCAAAAACCTTTAATTAGGTGTTTCTCAAATTCTTGATCTCTGGCCTCCAGCTTCACTCTGTGTACTTCCAATTTTTTTTTTTAAAAAAAAAATCATGATCCATGGAGTTAAAAATTAAGAGCAACATGTTCATGTTGTTTCTATAAGTCAGTGATCTTCCCCATCATGTTATTGACTCTAAAACGAATATAAGTCCTGATTGGAACGCGTCTCTCATGCATACGTTACGTGAAGGTAATCAATGTGCTGACTTCATGGCCAAATTTGGAGCTTCTGGAGTTGGCACTTTCACCACTTAAGCCTCCCCCCCTACTGAGCTGAGCCTGACTTTGTTGGCATACTCTTTAGGTATTATGTATCTTAGATCCTAGGTTTCTGTTTCTTTTTAATGTACCAAAAATAAAAAATAAAAAATGTCCTGATTATTCCTTTCAGAATCCTGAATCCTATCTTCAAGAACTTTAATTTACCTTTTCCTTGGAATTTTCTCACCATCTTTTGGATTAACTTACTTGACCAATTTCAGCTTAAACAATTTTTCCAACCATCGGGGGAATAATATCCTAAAGGGATAATAAGTTAAGTGTTGGGTTATTAGCCAACTTAGTTTCTAACTCTTCAAAACAGACATGCTTAAAATTTCCAACTTCATAGGCCAAATCGGTACATTACAACATTAAGTAAGAAATACTGTATTTACATCGTATATGAGACGTATTCGCATATCGGATAATTATTCGTGTTTGCATGTCAGACACATATTTGTGTCAAATATATGGAGATATGTATAGGACACACGTATTTTGGGCTTTTTGACCAAATTGCCATTTTTGGCAAAAAATATTACCAAAATGCCACTGTTTTCAAACTAATTATCGAAATACCACCGTTTTGGCCACGGTGGCATTTTTTTTTTTTGTTGGGCCACGTTGGATACGCCATTGCGCTTGGCGTATCCACGTGGAATACGCTGCGCGCGCTTAGGCGTATCCAACGTGGATAAGCCAAGCGCTTGATAGCGTATCCAATGACGTGCTTTGCCAAGTCGGATGGATTGAGACCCGCTATAATGAATCCGACGGTGACCCAATGGGTTAGACCCGGCGAATGTCTTGAATCCCAGGTTAGGTTAGGGCCGACCCGAATATGTTGGGACTTACTCGAATGGATGGTGCTAGGACCGACTCGAATGGGCTAGGGACCCATCCAAAATGGTGAATGGTAGAATATCTTGGCTTTAATGGTACCGAATTGGGCCGAATTTGATGATTTATGGCCGGCCTGACGCTAATACACCGAGGACGACCAATATATCCTTTTTGGCATATTTTTAAAATTTTTAAAATAATATAAATAACAAAATTAGCGGCAGACAAAATAAAAATAAATTTTAAAATTAATTATTAGTATTTTATTATTTTAAATTTTTTATATTTATTATACAATTTTTTTATAACCATGTTATATTTTATTACACTTTAATTGTATTATACTTTAAATTTCCTTATCATATCATGTTGAGTTCTAACCCAAATTTCTCCCCTCGGGATAGAATTTGAACTAAATAGAGAGGATAAGATAGGTGATAGGATTGATTTATCTATCATGCTTTGATTCACCAAACAACAGCTTTTAGACGGGATATAAAAATTGATTTGTCCTATCTCTACAAAATTAATTTTCGTTAATAGTTTAACCGATTCTATAAAAAATTGACGAGTTTCCCTAAAAATCGAGACGTTCCCAAAAATATTTCATCCTGTATAATGAAACATATTTATATATATTCAATTCATATCAAGAAAACACATATAAGATGCATAAACATAATGTGAAAAATCTCAGTACATATAAATACGGTAATCCTTAATCAAGTAAATGTAATAAAATGTAGTACATATACATCAATGAGAAGAGCCGGGGTCGAATGTGGGGGTCTCGTGATGGGGATCGGAAGAAGGTCCCGCTTTGTGAGTGATGAGGATATGGTGGGTAACCCGTATACGGTGGATATGGAAATGACGGTGTCGGGGTAAAAGTATAAGGATATGGTGGGTAATGGTAAGTAGGTGGTGGGTATGATGTAGATGGTGGATAACCCGGATATGGCGGGTACGAGGGAGGTGGTGGGCGAGACGGACGGTAAGTAGCGTTGGTGAGTACTAGGCACGTGCAGAAGAACCGAGTCATCCGGAAGACGTAGTCGTGATCGAGTCTTGGTTAACCCTCTCCGTCTACGGCGCGCCGTCGTTGCTCATCGGACCGCTCGGATGGTCAGGGAATCTCATCTGCAGGAGGAGCTGGACGAAGGTGATCTCCCTTCATCATCGCTTGTGTCGGATAATGCATCCGCCATAAAGCGGGTTATCTGTTTCAGGTCCAACCTAAATGAACTCCCTTCGGGCATTGCGGACGTACCAACTTCTTGAGATTGTACTTTTATGTGTCATGGAGAATTGAGTGTTGATAGAGTACGATGATTCAAAGAAGATTAGAAGGACCACCATAACCGTTTGAAGGAGCTTCGATGCTCATCATGCTTCACTTGTTTCGTCTCGACATACAACTCCATAGAAGTTAAGTTAGGATCTTTGATCAAAGCGATCAATCATGCAAGCAACATCTTCATCATCTTCTAATGGAAGAGCTATCCATCTTAGAACATTACTTCATTGTGGAAATCTGTACACAACACTAAACACAACTTGATTTTCTTGGAGCCTTAATTTTAAATGAATTCTCCTTTTTAAAAGCTTCGATAGTCGTGTCGCGTTGAATCATGATAGACTTGGGACGGGACTTTGTACATTAGACCTCTTCACCTTCATACGTTCTCCCATCAGTAAATGAAACAATAAGGTGTTTCTTCATCTTACACTTCAATAACAACAACAACACAAATAATTTAATTTTGTACAAACAAATACTAAAAACCTACTAAATAACAATAAAACATATATCATACATACACATTAAATAACAATAATAAAAAACAACAAACAAATACTAAAAACCTACTAAATAACATAAAACATATATCATAATACACAATGATTAAATAATAATAAAAGAAATAATAGTAATAATAATAATAATAACAATAATAATAATAATAATTATAATCAATAATAATAGTAATCAATAATAATAATAATAATCAATTATTCTAATAATTAAACAAATATACATAATACATAAATAATATAGAAATTAAAAAAATATACAAAATATAATATATAATTCTAAAAACATAACAAATATACAAAATATAATTAATAAAATAACACAAGATCATAAATAATAATTCTAATAATTAAAATATTTAATAATATATATATAATAATAATAATAATCTAACGATAGAAATACTTTACGAATATGATTAGGACGAACCTTATAACCACGGAGAGTTTTAGAGAGAGTTTAGAGAGAATGAAATCTAGAGATGGTGAAAATTTGATAAATGAATAAAGATGCCGTGAGAGGGGTGAGGGGGGGCGGGTTATAGGTTCACGTGGGATACGCCATTTTGACTTAGCGTATCCATGTGGAATACGCCATTGCGCTGGCGTATCCACGTAATACGCCTGTGAAGAGTTTAGCGTATCTACGTGGAATACGCCAAGCGCTATTCCACGTGGATACGCTGGCAAAATGCGCATGCGTATCCCACGTGGCTTGAAAAAAAATAAAAATGTCATGTAAAAAACGGTGGCATTTCGATAATTAGTTTGAAAACAAAGGCATTTTGGTAATATTTTTTGCCAAAAATGGCAGTTTGGTCAAAAAGCCCGTATTTTGTGTGTCTAAATATGTCTAATTAAATATATTATTTTTTTTCAGCTTAGACATATTTCGAACATGTTTAGATATGACTTGAACATGACCCATTAATAATTTTTTTTAAAAAAATAATTTTCATGACTAACGTCTAATTAGTAAGTCTATAACCCACTCAAGTCCAAACACATGACTGAATATTCCAAGTCACTATTTTCTCATACTAGTATTTTAAGTTTTATCTTTTTGCATATTACTATTTTCATCTGTTCCTTCTATCTTTGCTCATACTTGTCCACTTCGTCATCACCGAAGTTTACCTCATATGACTATTCATTCTAATTAATTTTTTTGGATACACATATACTCATATATAGTTAGTTCTATTAGAATAAATTAGTTTATAAATTTTTTTAGAAAATGTCAATAGAAATTGTGCTGCATATTTTTTAGAAAAGACTTATTAGGTAATAAATATTAAGCATACGATATATTAAGATATTATAAATCTTTAAATTTATAAAATGATATTAATGAATTATGAATCTTTTTCTTAAACTTTGCAATTATATATATACATAAATCAAGTTCTTTAATTTACGTTGATATATGAGAAATGTTTTATCATCTTATTAATTTTTTTTACTAATTCTCCTAATTACTAAATGTAAAAAGTATTAAATTATTTTTATGTTCACAAGATATTAAATATATTTATTTTTTTATTTAATATTAAAAAATTATTAAAAAAAATTTATAAGATGATATAATATTATTCTTGATATATATATACCATATTCATATCCAATAATTTTTTAAATTTAATATATTTTCATATTAATATCTATATCTTATCCTGTGTCTATATTCATATCAACACTTCATGAATTGTACTTCTTTATTCAATATACTTACTTTCAAAACATATTTTTTGGACCAATTTTTAAAACGGATTTAGTGGGTGTTTATTATCCATTTGCTGGTCGTAATAACATATTCAAAAAGTACGCAAACCGTCAATCAAAAGGAAAAAAAAAAGTAAAACAAATCACGATAAATGGGTCCTACTCAAAGGGCAATTGTTTATGACGGTGGCAAAGGAGATTTGTTGGGACAAAGTTTTAAGATAGTTAAATAAAGCCGGTGCAATTAGCTACTGGTCTTTTTCGGAGCATGCATTTTTTCTTTGATTTCAGCGTCAAAGCCGTCTCATCCATGCAACGAAGAAATTAAACTACCCGTAATTTGGACCCCACAACATTCCTCAAACAGGCTAAACCCTTGAACTCCAACTAGTAGTTTGGAGTCCGATTCAAGCTTTTATAAAAATTTCTGGAATGTTTTTGGAAATATATATAATTATATTAGATATAGGAGGTGCAAATATTTGAATAAGTAAGAAAAAAAAAGTGACCTGATGAATGATTGAACTCCGGATAGTAACATCTTATGAAGCCAGATACTGGACGTGAGCAACACGGACCGTACTGGGATCTGATCTGAAGACAACTAACTTTAAAAATTATAGAACCTTTTACCCATGCGTATATATATATATATAAAGTTTGAAGATTTATAATATTTTAATATATGTCATATATGTTAATATTTCTTTATCTAGTAAGTCTCTCTTAAAAAATATAAATAATTTCAAAAAATCTTCTAAACTAACTTCTCCTAATAAACTAATCATGTATAAATACTTATGCATAAAAAAAATAACTAGATAGAATATTGGTGTGAAGTTCAGCGAATGTGAATGAAAGTAGATGAGATGACTAAGCGGTAGAAGGTAGAAGGCACAGATAAAATAGTGTTGTGTGAAAAGATAAAACTTAAAAGTATAATAGTGCGTGTGAAAAGATAAAACTTAAAATATATGTGAAAATAGTGGGCAGGGCGTCAAGAACTTAGTTCTGAAACATTAATTGAACGTTAGTCATAAACCAAGTTTTTTTTAAGAAAATATTAATGAGTTGTGTTTAAGTCGTTTGTCGTGTCAAGTAAAGTGTCCAAAACATATCCGAGCGATGTCAAATTGAAAAAATAATCTTTTTAATCAAACATATTTAGACACACGTGACCTGATGAATGATCTGACACGCGAACACGCCTCATAATCGACGTGTCCGTGCTTCATAGGTAACATCACACTAAGTTTTAAGATTTGAAACGATACTTTAGCACTTTCAGCAATATTTAATTACCATAGTAATTTGATGAAAACATTTTGAAAAATGACTTCGATTACCATCCACGACGAGGGTTGGTCAATGATGATCAAGACAATAACGTGACGATGATTGATAATAATATGAGGATCAAGGGGTAAGCAATTTTGGATAATTTATAAGACAAATTCCTTTTCGTTTACTTTGATGAAAATTATGCTTTTCACTAATGATTCATTTATCCTTTTTTTCTTTAGTATTCAAAAGGTTTTTCATTTTATTCTTCATAATCAGGGGCAGTTCGTTGTTAACAGGGATGAAAATGGAATGAATTAGGTTAGACTTTGTTTAAATAAATTTATACCTATTTTATAATATGAGGATCAAGACAATAACGTGATGATGATTGATAATAATATGAGATCAAGGGGTAAGCATTTTAGATATTTTACAACACAAATTCCTTTTCATTTTGTACCAAAAAAATACTCGCCTTTTCATTTACTTTAAAATTATGCCTTTCACTAATGATTCATTTATCCTTTTTTTTATTAGTGTTCAAAAGGTTTTTCATTTTCTTCTTTAAAATCAAGAGCAACGCATTGTTAATAAGAGTAAAAATGAGTTGAGTTAGATTAAACTTTGTTAAATAAGTTTATGTTTGTTTTGTAATGTGTCGACTTAAATTTGACTTGTTATTTATCATAAGTTTTTTTTAAAAAAAAATGACATAACCCGTTTATGAAAATATAAGAATATGACTTGACTTGATAACATGTTTAAAGACCTATATTATATGAACACTTTCATATAAATCAATAAATTATAACTTTTAATTTTTAAATAAATATAATCTTTAACAAAATTATTATATTTTATATAAAATAAATATATTATATTAATATATAATTAGTTAATTATATAAATATTATATATTCTTAATTATACATATAAATATTAAAACTATAATCAGTTTGACAAGTCAAATAATTTTTTTCAAAACTTAGGCTTTAACTTAAATAGTTAAAAAGATCTTTAAAAAACTTAAACTAGACTTATTTGCTTAATTGATCATGTTTATATAAGACAAAAATAGATTAAGTATAGATCACTTGATTTATTTTTACTCTTATTTATTAGGCCTCGTGGAGGCTTTCGCCCCCCTTCCAACCCAAATTTCTAAAGGCTTATATATAATTTTTTTTTAATTTATTTTAAGATGGCTCCCTTGACTATGATTTTTTCTAGTCTAGCTCTGTCACTGGTCAGAATAAGTTTCAAAACGAAACTATTTACAATCAAAATGTGCTAGAATGAAAAGTAATGCTGCGAGAATGAAAAACGAAAGCTTTTGTATAAACAAATGGAGATTAAACATTCATATAATCAAGAAGATCACCACATCAGTATACTTGTCAAGCCATCCAAAGTTAGACTTTTCACATATTTATTGTTTAAGGCTTTAAAACAAACTTTTTGTGATTTATTCCGTTGGCTTTATCGAACAGAAATCTAGTATTTTCTAGTGTTATCCTTTCCATTGCCCCCTGTGGCTCTCTTATTTTTAAGATTTCTTAGTTTATTTATTTAAGACCAGTAATTTAATTTAACTTAATTCAAAAAGGCAACAATTTAATTTAAAAAGGTTGTTGTGCAAACGACACTTCAACTAATAACAGCAGCAAAATATGAAGAAAAAAATTAAATAAAAGGGAACCATAAAATATATATAATTATTTCTTAGAGAAATTATTATATAGTCACTGCCTAACACATAAGTTTTTAGATATTTTATTTAATCATTGACATATATAAAAAGATAACACACATACTTAATTTCTAATAAAATTACACAACATTTAAAATTTGACTTAAATGTGACTTTTTTTTCTCTCTTATTATTGATACATATATAAATCAAAATTTAAAGCTTAATCTAACTCTTCTAATATTTCAACCGAAACAGCCTTACGTTGTTTCTTTATTTGCTTTTTTTAAAAAAATATTATACTTAACCTTAATTTGTTTATGAATTTCTTTTATAAAAAATATTTTTAAACATAAAACAAACATAAAAGAAATTTTTAAAAATATTTCTCTTGTACAAATATTAACTTTTTTATAACTTAAAACAAATCTAAAGTGCCTTACACTATTTTTCCATCTTCTCTTTTTTTTTTTTTCAAATTTGTTGTACTTAATTTTATTTTGTATTTTTTTTTCAATTTTAACCTTCTTACTGTTATGAATTTTTTTTAGCACTAGCACTTCTTAATTTTACCGTCAACATATACTCTATGTGTTGTTGCCATTAATTCACTAGTCATTTCTACCATCCAAATTTTCTTTAATTTCTTGAAACTAGAATACAAAACTACATCAAAATGATGAGTTTGCTTATTTAATCTATCATAAGTTACTTTACATGAATCACTAAAATATATTAAGAGAAACAATACAATTATATTATAAATTAGCACCTACTTTATGAATTTTACATTAAAGAGATTAATTCAACAACTATATAATAAACCTAAAAATAATAATTCAACAAAGAGTGTTAGGATTATTATAAAATATGATTGAAAATAATTGTGAAAAAATAAATTTAAATTTTTTTAACTTATAATTATATTATAAAAATAATGTTTCTACATGAAAATCCTTTTTAATTTTTTTTTTTTATTTTTTTGTTTTAAAAAGGATTTTTTATTAAAAAAAGGTTTCATAAAAAAATTAAAAATTAAGTAGAACAATTTTAAAAAATGTAAATGCATAAACAATGAAGGTTGTTTTTAGTTTTAGAAAAAAAAATTACATCAGAGAGAAAAAAAAAAGAGAAAGAGAATAAGCCACATTTAAGTTTAATATTAAAAATTATGTAATTTTAATGAGAAGTTAAATATATAGGCCATTATTTTATATATATCAACAATTAAATGAAATATCTAAGAGATTATGTGTTAGAGAGTATCTATACAAAAATTTCTCATGTTTCTTAATGCTGTCAAATATCTTTTTCAGTTGAATTAGTTGGCAGTTCGACTGTTGAACTGCTTGTATCATGTAAAATGTATGAATGTTCATAACGGAGAAATTGACCAGTTATAAATATCCATGCCATAGCCGATGTAAATGGAAACACAAGTTTCATAGGCATTTACCGAAACGCAAAATATATACAACAAACAATTTGACATCTTTTGTCGCAAATTAATGTTTCAGTTAGATTCTTGCACACTTCGATTGAAATAAATTCTATAAAGTATAATAGCAACCACAGTTTTAGTTGCGACTCAACTAATAATCTATATAAGTTGACCATAAGGGAGGGTCGCAGGAGAGTCAAATCCTTATATTACTTCTCATACAATGCCAATATGATTCGAATGACAAACATAATGAAAAGAAATGTAGATCCATCATAAATTAGACAAATCTAAACCAATGAAAAATAAAACAAAACATCAAAAGAAAATAACATTAAAAATTGGGCAATAGCTCGATGTGTTAAAAAAAAGTCGAGCTAATGACATGCCATGAAAGACACTTATCTCAATGGAGAAGACGACATACCAAATAAAAAGACAAGCACACTGGAAAATAAGTGCTTATCATGAGAACTTTAGAAAAAATAATCTCCCAAAAGCATAAAGGCATTGTACTCAAAGAATGCTTTTTTTTTTTTAATTTCGTAATCAAAGAATACATTATATAACTTTATTTTTAACAATATGTTATAAAGAAAAGAGTGTACTGCACGTTAAATAAGAAATTTATCAAAGTTCTGTTAGATATTTCTTATATAGTTACAGCTACTTTACAAAAATATCGTTAAGGTGATATCAAAATCACATGATTTTTGTTATAAATTTTTTAAAATTTTTTCTCATTCGATAGATAAGAGATTAATATTTCGATATAAAATTAAATATTTAAACATAAATTCTTTTTAATAATATTATTTTTATACACATAAATCATAAAATTAAATCAAAAATTACGTATTTAAAGAACTCAAATTCTTTCTATTCAAATAAACACACATTAATAATTACGCATGAATTTTAAAAAGCATAGAAAAAGATTCCTTACAAAACTTCACAAGCATATATTTAAAGTTATTAAGCACAAAAATAAAAAGTTCCAATATTTGCAACTAATTTAAATAAACAATAACATAACAATTGTCAAAAATTATTATATAATATTAATCAAATGATTTATTAGTTTTTTATTCTTTCAAATAAACAACCTTGATGAATTAAACATGTTAAATAAGAGCAGTGATATACACGCAAGCTTTTCTCCTATGGAAATTACACTGATTTTTATGCGTGTGGTTAAAAAATTTTCAAACATTAATTTATAAACAGCTAATAGAAATTTCAGCCATTCATTTGCCCTCTGTAATGTTCTTGTGTCATTGTGTGGCATGTTTTTGTGTAAATGTGTATTTAAATTGTATTTAAAATAGTTTATAATAAAAATTTTAAAAGAACATTTAAAAAATAAATAATTATTTCTTTTAAAATAAGTTGAACTAAACTTGTATCATATATGATTAGAAAATTCAATAAAAAAATATAAAAACCATCCAATCAATCACAAACTTTTAACTTAATTAATAAACTTAAAAAAATACAATAAATCATTTCTTTAATTATCCCTACTATCACTCCTAACTAGGGGACCTCCCATTTTCTTTTTGCTAATTCACAATCTCACTACATTTTAGTTTCACTTATAAATGAAAATGAGTCGATTAAGTTAAGTAAAACTTAATTCAAGCTCAACTTAATAAGAAATTAAGATCTTTTTATTAGATTGAGCTGTAAAGTAAAAAAAAAAATGAATGCTTGTTAGTGGAAATCAAGTTTAAAAACTCACTGTTTAATTATTTATAGTTTGACTTAATGGAACATCACTTACCTACTTATAATTGTTTTGTATCCTCAATAGATGGTGGTGAAACGTAGAAATGTAATCAAGTGTGTGGTTGAATTTTTTTTTTAAAACTCTTCTTACTTAACTTTTAAAATATCTTAATATTTATACAGCATGTAAAATATCTATAATAAATATTTAAAATATTTACAAACAATTTTTTAAATATTACTTTTGAGTCTAATTGTTCTATTCAATTATATGTACTCTAAGAAGTATGAATATTTAAAAATATATTAGTGCCAGGGCTCGGCTGGGTGCTGGCTAGTTAACTAGCAAATACATCTGCATTTAATTGAGAGATCCAAAGATTAAATCTCGTGTAGTCCTAAGATTAAATCTCGTGTACACCTCCACAACGAACTATATTAATTAAGCTCAATATGAATTTCCTCCCTCTTATGTGTTGCTCTGTACATTGGTATGTGTATATGTGGGCTTAGATCTAGGTACGTGTGTGTAACATTTCGTAAAGGTTCACTTCCAAATTTAAATTTATAGGATTTTTCGGTGATCGATACGTATCTGTATTTGCATCCATAGAATTTATCAAACGTTATTAGTCTACATGCTGTAATTCTTATATTTTGTTTTTAAAATTGGTGTCAATCAAGTGAAATGTCATAGTAATAATATAATAAATATTACTATTCTTTTATACCTTAAATAGTGTATATGTTTACCCTCAATAATATATGACTCTACCATTGTCTATATCAATTAAGCTTTTTACGCTAATTAGGCTCAAATTTATAACTCGATAATTTTATCGTATATTTAGTTAAAAAATAGTATAATCATAAAAATAATATTAATACACATTAAACTAGAATATTATTGTTATTCTTTTACACATATCAAGTGAGAAATTTGATTTATTGTGAGAGTAAAATGAACAAATTTTAAGCGTTAGATTTTATATGAATGATCAAAATTAAAACATAAAATTATATAAATTTTTAAAATTATCATGTGATCTTTAAGTAATTTTTAATCTTGATCATTCATATATAATTTAATGAACAAGATTCAATCCTCTCACAACAAATTACTCATCTCATTAAATACATTATATATATATATATATATATATATATATATATATATATATATATATATATATATATATATATATATATAAATAAACATATCAAGTGATTATGAGAGTGATAGAAATAAATATTAGTTATTAAATCTTATATAAATAGTTAAAATTAAATCATAAAATTATATAATTTTTTAAGTGATTATATGATAGAAATAAATATTAGTTATTAAATTTAATTAATTTTTAATATTAATCAATTCATATATATAACAAAAATTTACTCGTCTCATATTTCACAATAAATCATTGTTCTCATTAAATATACTCCTATGTTATATATAAACTAAATTAAAATTTTAATCTTTATATTTTTCATTCATTTTCAATTTAATTTATATATTTTTTTTAAACTATTTGTTATATTTATAAACTTTTTCCAAATAAATTTTATTATTAATTTCTGTTATAATGTTGTTAATTTAGTTATTATTAAATATTTTATATAGATAAAAAATTATTTAAAAGAGCATTTATTTAATAAATAAATATTTAAAGAAATACTACTAAATAAAATAATATTTATTATGTTAATTAATTTATAATATTACGTCGACATTATAACGAAAATTGATGATATGAATTATTTTATTCACACAGGATGAAATATATCCGGCTTGCTTACTGATCTGCTCATTTAACAAAAGAATCAAATATTTTAATTGATTGAGTTGAACCAAAGTGGCGAACAAATTCACTGGCGCTCTAGCTCTGCCGATCATCCCGGGGGAGAAGAAGAGTAGAAAAAGAAAAGGAAAGAAAGGAAAACCAAGTAAAAATAACGCGGTTTTAGCTCCACACTGACACTAGTCTCAACTCCGAGTTCAACAATTACTTTTCTTCGCCATCTCTTTCAATTTTCACTTCCCACTTCTCACTCACATCACATTTTCCACTCTCTCTTCTCCTTTTCTCTCTTTGCACTCACTCTTATGAATCCGTCGTTCATTTCTTCTGTGCCTGTGCTTTGGCAGGGATAGAAAGAAAACCCTAGTAGCACCTTAGCTTCATTTTCTGCATTGCTGCAACACCACACACCACTCACCAGATCTGCAACCAACCATTCAAACCTATGCACCACTAGCTTCTTCCTACCATGTCCAATTCCGATCCTAACAACCGCCACCGCCCAGGTCCCTCGCCGCCGGCACCGGACGCTAAGGCAATGCCGCCTTCTTCCTGGGCTAAGAAGACTGGCTTCAAGCCCAAGTTCTCCGGCGAGACCAATGCCGGCGATTCGGGCCAGATAAGCCTCCCGCCCAAGCCCAGAGAACCCGACCCAAACATGGATCTCGAAGCGGGTCGGGCTCCGGCACCCACGACCGCAAACGGCGTCGCCCAGGGCGAGAAGGTTCCAGTAAAGAAGCGTAGGAATTCCGATGGCGTGCCCAAGAGTTCGGTCCCCAGCACCAACGGGCAGGCAACAGCTGCTGCCCCGGTGGAGCAGCCGTCACAGCCGTCACAGCCGCGGAGAACGGCGAGGCCCGAGGAAGTGGTGGATGGGTTGCCCCAAACTGTGGATGACAATGGATTTGTGACTAGGCACTCGCATATGAAGTATGAGCTCAGAGATTCACCTGGTCTTGGTAATTTCAAAAACTATTGTGGAACTTTGGTGTTGTGAATTGTGATTTTCTCTTTTGAGGTTTAAAATTTGATATATTGATTGATGCTGTAGTTCCCATTGGTGTGTACGGTATCCAGCATTATGTTTCCATATTAGGTTCGTTGATTCTCATTCCATTAGTCATAGTTCCTGCCATGGGAGGTACTCATGTGAGTGATTTTCATCTGAGTTATTGTTTTATTTTATTTTTTAAATGGTATGTCTCTTTTTGTGGCAAAGTTGTTATGTGGGTACTACTGTTATCTGATGTGTTGGTGGGTATAGGAGGAAACTTCTAAGGTGGTATCGACTGTGCTCTTCGTGTCGGGGATGACTACACTCTTGCATATTACTTTTGGGTCCAGGTTGCCCTTGATACAGGGCCCTTCTTTTGTTTATCTGGCCCCAGCTCTGGCAATAATCAACTCCCCGGAGTTTCAAGGATTAAATGAAAATGTCTGTATCTCTTCCCCTTTTTTCTTATGTTTCAGATAAAATTAATTATTATTGTCTATATCATGGTTCCATCTAACAAAATTGTTGGGTCTTGCAACAGTTTCTGTTTAGTTATTCATAAGGTCCGGGGGAATTTGTGTTGTGTTATAAATATAAATTTTCTTATGGAATAATTGAAACAAAGACAGCTGATAAGATTTCTATCTCAATTTGCAGAAATTCAAGCATATAATGAAGGAACTGCAGGGAGCTATAATTATTGGATCAGCTTTTCAGGCTTTACTTGGGTATACTGGACTTTTGTCACTGTTAGTAAGGTATGATTTTGGGATTTTATCTACTTTTTTGTCTTTGTACTAGTACATGCTTTGTTGTTTCACCAGACAGCATTTATTGTTCCGGACTGAGGCAATGTGTTGTGTAGTGCAAACTGCTAAAGCCTAAAGGTTGAGAAATTCAAGTGGAAGAATCATACAGGATAATACTGGGAAGAAGAATGATGCAAAGAAAAACATGTAATCAAAAAAGGAAAAAAAAAAAAAAGCAATAGGGAAAAACAGAATTGCATAGTGCTTAGCTGAGAATGTGGCCATATGATGGAGTGTATGACTAAAGAGATTTTTTGTCGAGGATTTTTGAAAGGGGATTTATGTGGCTGGCCTAAAAATATTGTTCCCCTCCCCCAGATAGTATACTGTTGGGCAAGGTGCTCTAAATATATTTAATTAAAATTAGCTGGTTAAGAAATGTACTTTTATTTTATAGTAGTTTATTAGTACTATTAAATGAAATGATATACTTTTCTTTTATCATTAATTAAGATTGATATCTAATGCCCATAATTGGTTGGTTTAGAGTATAGATAACTTTCAGTTCCCATAATTAAGAAGCTGCGAGCATTCTTCCATGGAAAAGTGCTATGTTTCAAAGGGTTACATATGGCTTGTTTAAATATTTTTTCCACATGGTTCCCATAACTATGCCTTTCCTTACAATTTAAATCACCTTAGTGCTTGAGTTGTCTTCGATTCATATCTTACTTTTCTGTTTAGTTTATCTGATAATGAGCCTCATTTTATGAATTTCATTTCAGGTTGATCAATCCTGTAGTTGTATCCCCAACTATTGCTGCAGTTGGACTTTCATTTTACAGTTATGGTTTCCCAATAGTCGGTACATGTCTTGAGATCGGTGCAGTACAGATATTAGTGGTTATTGTTTTTTCTCTTGTAAGTTTGTTGAATTGACCTTGAGTTTTTCTTAAAATTATTTTATTTCATTTATCAATAGCATCATTCTAGTGTGTATATTGTATTGCTTTTTGCACTGTGCTAAAATATGTAATCTGTTGTTCCTTGCTGTCTGCAGTATCTTCGTAAGATATCTGTTCTTGGACATCGCATATTTCTAATATACGCGGTAAGTTTAATGTTGCAATATTTTTCTTAATTGCTTTTCAGTAGTTGAAATAAAATCCTGTGGTGTTGCAAATGATATCTGTTAAGTGTTAAGTATGTTGCCTTTTTCTTCACCTAACTGCCAGGTTCCTTTGGGTCTGGCAATTACATGGGCATTTGCTTTCTTGCTGACTGAAGCAGGAGTCTACAGTTACAAAGGGTGTGATATAAATATACCTGCCTCAAATATGGTTCCAGAGCACTGCAGAAAGCATTTTTCAAGGATGAAGCATTGTCGGGTTGATACTTCTCATGCATTGAAATCCTCTCCATGGTTTAGATTTCCTTATCCACTACAATGGGGTACTCCTGTCTTCCACTGGAAAATGGCTCTTGTAATGTGTGTGGTTTCCTTAATCTCATCTGTGGATTCGGTTAGTTTCTTGTCTTTTTCTGTTTTGGTTCCTGGACTGTATTTATTTATCTTGACTCAGAATATGTTGATAATTTAACTTTCTTGTGTTAAGTTAGAAAATTTAACCATCTAGCGCCCTCTTACCATCTTTATAATGTACTAGCAATATTGTTTGTTTTATGGCTGTTCTCTTTATACAGGCTTTGATGGAAAATTATGATTTGGACGTACCGAAATGATATATATTTCATAAAAATGATGGCTTGGGTGCTGAATTAAGAAACTTGCATATGGTATTCACTTAAGACTATTTGTCACCACATGTTAACTGCAAGCTTTGTCAATGAAGGGGAAAACTTTTGACTTTGAGAGTGAAGAGCCTGGAGGTTGGCATATAGTTTATCAGATCCAAACTTAAAAACAATGGTTGTCTACTTGTCATGTTTTTTACATGATCAATTTCTTTTTGCTGTTTTTTTATTTTTAATTTTAAGTAGATACCAACTATAAGGAAGACTAATGTAGTATTGGTTTGGTTCTATCTCATAACTTAGGAAATGACTGGAACAATTGCAATAATTTTATAATTACTATTTTTTTTTTAATTTAAATGCTGCTAATAGCCTCTATGTGACTTGCCAAATATTATTATGTACTGATCTATTAGAGATTAACAATATACTTTCTCTATATGCAGGATTATTGAATCACTATACTGTGTTGTTGATATTCATTTGCTTTAAACTTTGTAGGTTGGCTCATACCATGCATCTTCATTATTGGTAGCATCCAGACCTCCAACCCCTGGAGTTCTTAGTCGAGGAATTGGTGTGGAAGGTCTTTCTAGTGTCTTGGCTGGTCTCTGGGGAACTGGAACTGGGTCTACAACTTTAACTGAAAATGTTCACACAATTGCTGTGACTAAAATGGGAAGCCGCATGGCAGTTCAACTGGGTGCATGCTTTCTGATAGTGTTGTCTCTCGTGGGTAAGTGTCTAATATCTTTCTGTTCTTGGATCTAACCTTCATTGGAAGTACATTTATTATGAGTGATGAGTTATTGAGGATGAAAAGCCATCTGGGTTATGCATTGTTGATATTTCTGATAAGGAATTCATGTAGTTTGTGATATTATCCCAATGACATTGCAATTTCATCTGGCTGGTCTCTGGCAATTAGGCCACAATTGTTTTGTGCAAAGCATATGATGTTTGTAAGCATCGTTTCTGGAAGTCAGGTTTTGTAAAGAATGAGAGGCAGTAGAATAATTTTTTTTCATTAATTTCATTATGACATCCAAGTAAATTCTAAGTTTCTAATCATATGATTATTGTCCAAACAAATGGCTACTGCAATTTGTACTTGATCAATAATTTCCAAACAAATGAATAAATGGTATGGTTTTTGTGGCCAAAGACCAAAGTTGTTTAGCAGAAAATATTAGAATATATCAAATTAGATAGTGATGTAAAAATTTACAGGTTATTATGAATATTTAGCTTATCTGTAATGTATGCATGGAGGAATGAGAAAGCCTAGGGTTTATGAAGTCAAATCTGATGTAGAGTGTCTTAGACTGATATAACCAGAGTTGAGCGTGGAAGGAGATAAACTGTGATAGAGAATAGATGCAACAGCATTGGGCCTTCTGATAGGCTTCTGATTCTGGGCATGTAAGATAATATACTTCTGGTTTTGTAATATACATTTATGATACCATTTAAGGTATGACTAAGGCCCTAGCAGTTTTCTATGCATTTAACTGTGCTCTGAATAATGTACTGTGAGAGAAGCTGGTCTTTAAGTTAAGACTTCAACTATACAAAATGTTAGTAAGGAAATGGGCAATTTTGTAGGTTGAAATATTCAATATATGATGTTGACAAATCAAAGTCTCTAGCTGATTTTTTTTTTTAAAAAAAAAAACCTAGGTCATTGACCCGTAAATTGATAACATGAACTACTTAAAATGCCTGTAGAAGATATTTGCCACTTCTTCCTACTGCTTAATGTACCTGGTTTATGCATCTAGAAAAACTTCTTTCCAAGGACTTTATGTTGCTTGACCTCTTTAGAGCCCTTTATTAAGCCACATTCTTCAATTCTGTGTATACAGTGCCAAAATTTTTATGAACATGCATAGGGTTGCTATTAGAGAATTTTTACATTGCTAAGGTTGTTCACATAAATATGATTACATAATTTTGTCACCTTTAATATTCAGCGGATCTCAATCCACACATTTACATCCTAAATTGAATATTGCCACCGTATTTTGAAAATTGCAGTCATTAGTATGTTATTTTGGCATCAATCCATAGCCTCTTCACCGATGAACCATAAACACTATCACTGACATGGACATGGGACATGTACACTGATGCTGAAAACTTTAAAATGTTCAATTATATTTGACATATTGTGTTAATGTGTTGTATCTAACACATGTTGGACACGGACACAACTGCTGTTTGAGGTGTCTGTGTTTCATATCTCTTTGCTGCCAAATGGTTCAGTGGGCTTTATCTATATCTGCATGGGAAACTTAAATAACTGTTGGCTAGTAAGCCCTTTTGAACTGACGATATAGTGATATCTATCTTCCAAGTGATGGAACCTATCTTGCCTTCAATTTTTCTGTTGGAGTCGTATTGCCTATAACTCTATAGTTGCTGACATTGCATAAAATTTCAGTCTGAGGAAAACGGTGTCTATGGTAAAGGTGGTATGCAGCTTCTCAAACATACTTTCCCAGTTCCCCCCTATCAATTTGTTTGGTATATACAGGTGGTTATTCATTAACAAGTCAATCATCAACCTACATAGAAACTTTAGAAAAGTTGTTGATTTCTTGTGCTGATTGTTTCCGTTTTTAGGACTAAATAAGCCATAGGACAATCAGGATATGCAATTCATTCATAGTTTGTATCTTTTCCAGCTTCTCTTGTGGCCAATTAATATACTTTTGTTCTCTCATTTGTAGAAATCTTTACTTGCAAATTTATCCATGTTTAATTATGCTTATGCTATACAACAGGTAAGGTTGGAGGGTTCATTGCTTCAATTCCCGATGTCATGGTTGCTGGTCTCCTCTGCTTTATGTGGGCAATGCTCACAGCATTGGGCTTGTCAAATCTACGTTATAGTGAGGCTGGAAGCTCTCGCAATATCATCATAGTTGGGTTGTCATTGTTTTTCTCTCTTTCCATACCTGCCTACTTTCAACAATATGGCATCTCTCCAAATTCCAACTTGTCAGTGCCAAGTTATTTTCAGCCCTACATTGTGGCTTCTCACGGGCCTTTCCACAGCAAATATGGAGGGGTATGCCTTTGTGTCATGTCTTTTTAATGTTATGAATCTTGTGCTTGAATTTGTTGGTGTCAAATTTTGTGATCAAAATTTGTTAACTACTGTAAGATTTTCAGAAAGGTGAAAAGAAATCCAAAGCCCGCTTTCATCTCTCAAGGTGGGTGTGGCTGATAAAACTATGTCATGGCATATCTATCTCCATGATCATGTGAATGGAAGTCGAACTACCCTCATATTCAACAGTGAATAGTTAGTTAGCACATATGTTTTAAAGTCAATTGCCTACTATTCCGTGGTTTTGACTAAGATTTTTTCTTGTATATGCAGCTTCTTTTTTGACAGAATTCTGCCTGTTCTTATGTCACGGTTGCTAACTAGTAATTGCTGCATCATCATTTTGTTAAAAAGATGTATATAATTAATTACAAATATATAATTCATGATGCAGTGAACTAGCTAATAAATATGTATGTGGAGTTAGTTTTAGTTATGTTGTTCCTTTGTTATTTTAGCACTTGAATGCTGGTTAAAAACTACTCTACTCCTTGGTAGAAATTTTGTACTGTTAGTTGACTTGTCAGGTTTTTCTAAAATAACACTTGATAATCTGTTCTTTTTGCAGTTGAACTATGTCTTGAACACGCTTTTTTCACTACACATGGTGATAGCGTTTCTTGTTGCTGTTATCCTGGATAATACTGTACCTGGCAGTCAGGAGGAACGTGGGGTATATGTTTGGTCCGAACCTGAGGTTGCTAGAAGGGAGCCTGCTGTTGTTCATGACTATGGGCTGCCCTTGAGAATTGGTCGGATATTCAGATGGGTGAAGTGGGTTGGCCTGTGAAAAATATGGGGGTTTCGTTGGCTGACATTTTCAGTTTATTAAATGCTCTCAACTGCTCAACGGACCCTGAGTCTAGATTCACATGTCGTCTTCTTGGGCTCAGTGATGGATAGTAATAGATCATGTCAGAGAGTTATTTTGTGTACATTGGGGATTCGAAGGGGTCTATTTGTGTTGTAATTTATTAGATTAACCATGTATCTAGTTTTGAGTCATTCAAAATCTCCAGGTGGATTTTTTCTTTCTTTAAGGCGAGCTTTTACAAATAATTTTGAATGTATATATACATTTTTTCATTTGAAGTTTTATCCAGCTTCGTTGTAATTCCAGAGGCAGCAAGCTATGCTATTGTCAGTTGTCAGTTGTCCCTTGTCTCTGGTAAAAATCTAGTGTATTTACGAAGTGCATTTATGAAACATAGAACGCATCTTCAGTGCAATAAAGGTTTGTCCTGTTTATTAAAATGTCACTATCATCTTAAATGTTTTATTTATTGTGTGAAAAAATCTCTTAGAATCTTAAATGTGGCCTCATTTTTACCTTGTGTTTATATTCAATTTAATTATGAAGAATGCTGAAACAACATTGGTGGTAATCTTCCCATTCCTTCTCAACCATCAGTAGACGTTACATAGAATCAGCTTCTACATCAATTTGCCGAAAGTCACAATCTCAAATTATCGTTAGCCCTCTAAGGATTTGCTCAAAGCTCTGCTCTTTTGGAATAATCAAGCTCCAAGTGATATGCAACACCAAACCAATCACCCAAGTCCCCGAGGCATCACGAACAACACCTCCACAAAGGCCTCACCTACATGAAATCCCTTCATTTCTTAAAGAGCCATAATATGTTTATACTATCCCTTCCCTTCCTTCCTTAAAGAGCCATCATTTGTCGATCAAAAGTTCTTATTATCTAAAATGCACCGTACCGTTAAAACTTGCATTATAAAACTTGTTTTTCTTTTTTAAACCATATTAAAGAAACAGTTTTTAAAAAACTATAGCTGAAAGTCAGAAACATTTCAATTCTCACCCAAACATTTTTTCGTTTTTTATTTTCAACAAAATAAAAATCCAAAAATTGAAACCAAAGGCAAATAGCCAATTATTTATAAGTAAGGTGAGTAACCGTTAAATCATTTAATGAGTTAAGCTCATCAAGGGTAGATGAGAAATACTTATTTGCATGAAACCATTTTTATTTTTCTACGAAAGCTATTACAAAGGATGTGGCGTGATTTTTGCCAATAGTCTCTCTGTTAGATAAATTTTAGTATGCTCTTGAAGTAAAATAAATGCATGATTGAGAAAGTATCTTTATCATTAATTTAAAAAAAATCATAAATTTTAAGTCACCAATTTAAAATTAATAGTAAAATCTATCTTGAAGCATGTTTTTATTGTATCCTAAGAGCATGCAATAATCTCTTTAGTTTGTTTTTATTCTTGTAATTAGTGTTTCTCCACTAAAATGCAACTAACTGTTACCATATCAATTCGTGCTTGTTTCGTAGTGAAAATCTTTTGTATTATGTAGATACACCGGATAAATTCACTTTATATGAGTTTTTTTTTAAAAAAAAAATCTATTATTTTTCATATTTTTGTTGCTTCCTTTTGAGTTTTTTATGCAGAATCTCCAAAAACTAAGGCAATTGGTCTGGCTCTATATTACATCGAGCTCTTTTGTTTGGTAACTTCGATTTTAATTTTCTCAGCAGTAAAACGTCTCCACCACAACTCGTTTGATGTTGTCCTTGGTTGTCGATATATTATGGCGTGAACGATCTGGTTAAAATATCAGAATATGCCAATGTGGTGCTCAACTCCTTGTCAAGTTCGCAAATTATATGCATTTCAAACACATGCAGAATGAGACATTAAAAAATATAAACCTCAAACTATAATATGCTTTTAAGATATCCCAGCTACTGTTTATGCTTTATTGTGTATATGGTTTATCATCATTGATTGTTGTACAGTAGTGTGACCAAAAGCCTTATGGTTTACGAAGTTCGAGGTGTTTGGTACATCCACGACACATAACATGTGCGAACTGTGGACATAAGATACTTTTTTTTTCTTTTATTTATTTATTTATTTTTGTGAAAGGAGGGAGCGGAACCCTAAGCTACAACACTACGGGTAGTGAGACCCCAGACAACACATATGTAGTCCTATGGGTAGAGAATGGGCATGATTAGCAATTTAGCCATTGCCACCCGGTTACATACTTACATTCTCTGTATGCATATGAGTGGAGAAGGTTATTATGGAATATTTGAGAAGTGATTTACAGGTGAATTATTATTATTTATTTGATAGTATTTATATACAGATTTAAATATATGTAAATATTATAAATTAAAATTTATAAATTTTTTATACATATAATTATTCATAAAAAATAATAATATAATTAAATTTATATATAAATCTAAATGTTATTAATTAAATTTAATATTTTAATTTCAATTATTAATTTATTTTAACAATAAATTAATAATTAATTTACTTTTAGTTCATCCATGAACTACTCCCAAATAGTCCATATTAGAATTATCCTCGTGAATATTCTTGATAGTCCATTCCTTGTCAAGAAACCATCCAATATGCTCCACCAACGCGGCACAAGGGTAAGGCCTATAAAGGAAATTCACCACGAGCCTCACATACTTGTGTTAACATATCATCAGCCTTTTAAAACTTATAAAATGAACAAATAAAAGTATATATTTTTTATTTAATATAAAATATATTATTTATTATAAAATATATTGTGATTTTAATTTATTAAATGATTTAAAGATAAATACATACTTAATTACTCATTTTATAAATAATTACACTTTAAAGAAGTCTTATTCTAACATAACAAACTACTTTCAATTTTATCACGTTAGTTTTATGAATTATTATTGTTATTCACTTTAACTATATTTTTAATGTTATAAATGATATAGCACACATACATAATACATAGAATCAAATAATTTTCTTACTCATGGAACACTCAAGAATTTCTCAAATCCTTAACCCACCAACAAGCTAAATGAGTCATGCATGAAACAAACAATATATCATTTTGATGTAAGATTAATGGAAAAAAAAAGAGCAAAGAACTTTTGGAGTTCAAAAGACATTTAATGTCAAGAGACCCGATCTTAAAATAAAAATATAATACACTAAATTTAATAATCAATAATCATCAATCTAATAGGAGGATATTTATAGTTTTCTTATAAAATAAACTAATCATAACTAAAATAATTAATAAATTAATCCTATTTTAATTTAAAATTTTAATATAACTAATTAATGATAAGATTTAGGATTTAGATATAATTATATTAAAATTAAAATCTTAAAATAAAATAAATAAAATCTATAAAAAAATAAAATCTATAAATAACATAATTATTTATAAAATCTTAGATTATCAAAATTATAAATAATTCTAATCTATTATGTATTACATTTATTTTTCTTCCTCCAGAGTTGAGAACCTAGGTTCTTTTCTTAATTCTCACCCATGGCTATCATTTGGCAATGTTGGGAACAGGGAATTTTTTGCCTGACTAATTAATCTTAGTAATCGCTAATGTGCACTTTGTCCTGCGACTGCTAGTCTTTGTTGAATTAGCAGTTGTGAAAACATTAAGTGTGAGTTAATAATAACGGCCTTAAAGTAATTTGGATTAGGCTTAAAATCTAAGTAGCTAGTTATAATTAAGTGTTTTGTACTACTAAATATTACTCCAGGATTCCTAGCATTATAGGTAACTAGTCTAGAATAGCATATTGGCATTCCATTTTTACTGACCAATTATTTTTGGATGTACTACTAAATATTATATTGCTATATAACTTATAGTTTATATATTACTAAGAAAATTTATTGATGTCATTTAATATTATTAAAAAAATTAAAAATTTATATTTTGATATAAATTAATGTAAAGTTTAAAAAACATATAATTTAAAATTTTATATACATATATGTAAATATTTTTAATTTATTTTATAAATAAAAATACAACATTTTTTGAAAAAAATAAAAAAAAATTACTATAAAAATATTTAAGATCAAGAATGACTATTTCGCCTCAGGATAGGTCTTTCGAGCGAACGAGTGCTTACATATTCTCAACAAATTATAATACATCGTTACATTCTTTTTAATAATATACTGTAATAAGCCCTTCAAATACTCTCTCGTATTCTTTCTTTGTTATTAATTCTTTTTTGTTTTTGTTTTAATAAAGGATATAGATTTGGTAATAGTCACGTGAACAAAAGTGTGGTAAGCTAATTGCACGAGGCCGCACGTGCAACAGCTGCTGCTAGCCTGCTACTTACCATTACAATACATAATATATAAACAAAATACTTATTTATACACAATAATTATTTTAATATATCTAACACATAAAATATAAATATGATATGAGTGCAAAGGGGCCTCTATATGAACATGCGGGGCTGTTTAACAATATTCCCCCCCCCCCCTTTTAATTGGTAAGTGACTTTTCAGGCAACAAAGACAAAGGGAAAATTAATTTTAAAAAATAGTTAAAAATTAAAGAGAAAGAAAAATAACTAATCCATATTTTTAGGTTTGACCATAAAATAGGACTTAAAATACGAACATTATTTATCACGCATGTGGAACAATACCCCTGTTGGCTTGTTGCTCTATTGTCGTATTGCAGCAACTTGATTTTGTTGTCTAATTAAATCTAATCTTAGCCACGTTCATGGATCTTTCGATTTATATATTTAACCAAAAAGAAGCTTCGTATGATACAGCCATTTTGACATATTTTAGGTCATTAATTTTTTTTAACTGATTTTTGGTCATTAAGTTGGTAATAACTTAATTATCCCATGAATTATATTTTGCTTTCTGGTTGATTTGATTTCATTTTATTGTAAGAGTGTAAGATGAGTAAATCTTGATTATATATACAATTATGTATAAATAGTCAAGATTAAAAATTATTTAATGATCATGTGACTACTTAAAAAAATTATATGCATTTATGTTCTAATATTAATAATTTATATAAGATCTAATTATCAAGATTCACTCATCTCACTTTTTATAATAAATACTCTTCTTATCAAATACGCTTTATTATATAATATATATATATATATATATATATATATATATATATATATATATATATATATATATATAAAATATTTGTGTGTGCGTATATTGTCATGAACTATATCTTTCAAAAATTAAAGTTATTAAGTGAAGTCACATAAATTATTTTTATTATATCTCTTACACATATAAATATTATCTAATGTAAAATAAATATGTTTAAATATTTTATACAAAATATCTATAATGAATTTGAGATTTTCACCTCAATTTTGAAATTAAACCCACTCGTACGTTTTTTTTATTAAACTATTTATCTCTTTTTATAGCATGTGAGATAAAATTTACAAACATATATGATATGCATAACTACATAAGTAACAATAGTATCCAGCCTCGACTTTTCCTTCATGACCTTGATTTTTCGGTTAAGTTATTCGTGGATCCCAAAATTCTGCCTTATGTTAAAGCTATATATATGTATTTTTTTATGTAAAACATTTATACATTTGTTCCATATAACATATACAGTTTTTATTTTATTTTTTACAATTACAAGATACAATTCGCACTTATAGTATGTTTGAAAACGATAAGTAATATCTATCATGTAAAATTTAAGGAACAAATATGTCACTTTATTTTTCAAACTACAAAATGACAAAATGAGAAATCATAAAAAGATATAAAAAAAAAGTTAAAGAAAAAGTGGAAGAGGAGGGGAGGCTGTCTTATCTAAGATAAGACAATGTTACAAACTCGGTAGCTTATAGTGACATTTATAGACAATTTATCAATGATGGATCACTGGTAAGAATATAATCTAAAGCCTTTGCGTCGACATAGTTTGCTCCTTATAATTTATTCTTATTTATTTGCACCCACCTATTCACACAAATGCTACAACTTGTACCTTATAGTTTAAGATATTACTCGTAACAAAATAGGACTATGATTTCGTGTATATATATACTGCAGACCTGTTCCTTAATTATATAGATATCATTAATGTACGAAAGAGGATTTGCTTAAGCTTGCTTATATAATCTTAATTCTTAAACGTTACTTGAAGGGATTAATAAATTAAGTTCACTAAAGCAAATTTTGCAAACATTGATGGTTGCCGCATCAAAACACAAATGAATAAATGTCATTTTAATGTATTTAGAGACAAGTAAGTGTGTGTTTGGATTGCAGTTGGTAAACTTAAATTTAGTTGAAAGTGTGTTTGTAAACTTAAATTTGGTTAAAAGTGAGTTTACAAGAATACGATGATGATGTTTGGAAACTTTTGTTTCAAAAGTTTGAAAAAATAAATGTTGGAGATAAAAAATAACAAACAAAATTACACTCAAAAGCAAAAAAAACTTGCTTTTTGGTAAACATACGTTGGGGTCAAAAATAAGTTAAAATCAATGACTTTTCGATATAGCCAAACAAATTTTTGTTTCCTTTAAAAAATTCTAACTGTCGTTTAGAATTGCAAATCACAAACCAAACATACACTAAGTTGTTAGTTGACCAAAGTTGACTAACAAAATTAGATCCAGTGCTAAGTAAATTCTAATTTTAGAAAAGAGATTAAAATTCAAATCTTAAAAATAAAACTTGTTAGAAGGGTCACTTAATTATAATAATATTTTATAATTAATATTACAATAATATTTGTAGAGATATATGATGAAAGATCGAAAAGAATCATCTAAGTTGAACAATTTTGGGGTGACCCACTTAATAATAAGTGAGTGTTTTATATTTCGTTATCTAAATCTGAATCTAAATAAACAAAAATTAAAAAATTCAACAGAGAAATAAAAAATATAATACCTTATGATTTATTAAAAGAAAGGTGTATTTTTATTTTCTGCAATCTTATATTTTTGTTTTACTAAATAAAAAATTTAAAATAATTTCCATTTTAAAATTTAATTTGTTCTATTGTCATCACTTTTTTGCCTATTTAACCAAGATTAGCCTTAACTAACACAAGAGAAAGTTGTGGTTTAAAATTTATGAAACGTACTTTTACCTACACAGAAAGTTGTGGTTTAAAATTTATGAAATGCACTCTTACCAACTTCGGTCTTTACGTCGCCGTGTGTTGTAGTCGAGTGTTTAGAAGATAAGCCAAAACTGATAATATTAAGTTTAACAATAACATGAATCCCGAAGAACCAAAACCCTTGTCGGAACCCAGATAATGAGACGCTTATAGTCAAATCAATGGTGGAAACGTGGAATCAGATAATCAATGAAAAAAAATATTTATTATTTGTCTATTTTTTATATTTTAATTTTTTTAATTTATTCATAAATTTATTTTATATTTTATTCAAAAATTATAATCACATATAATTTAATTTGATATTTTTTAAATAAATATAGAATATAAATATGATATATATATTTTTAATATAAAAAATATGGTTAAAGGGAGAGAGAGAGACATTTCCAGAATAAAAAGTATCTGAATATGATGACACAACGTACTTGATGGTCATAGGCCTTGGACATTGTTGTAATGGAATTAAATATTTTGTTTTCTTCTTTTTTTCGTTTAAATACTCACAATTTAAAAAATATAGTATAGTAAGTTGCAATACAGTATACTGAAATTAACTTTATCTTTTAAGGATGTCAAATACAGTATACTCAAAAGCGAAAAGGAAAAAGCATGGAAGAGAGAAACCTTCCGAGTTCTTTGTTGCAAGCTCTTTTATTTGGATCAGTGTGCCCATAATTGGTAATTTGGCATATTCTATCTTTTATGAATGAGTTTTTGATAATCATCTTAATAAAGTTAAAGAAAATAATTTTTTTATGTACAGTAGTTAGATGATTGTGTAAGGGGTGAGTATTTGTAAAAAAATATTTTGATATTCAAGTTACACCATACATAAAGTAGATAATATTTAAAATTAGATATATATTTGTTATTTTGTATAATATTTATATGAACGCCTTAATAAATAAGAATTATATTTAAATCAGTATTAAATATTATTAATTAAGATAAGAGTTTAATAAGATTGTTATCTCTTATAATTATTTCATCTATTTATGAAGAATATAATTGATTCTTCTAACTATAAGGAATTTTGTTAGAGATTTATTCATTATAAATGAGTATATTTATTTATCTAATAGAACTCATAAATATTCAGGATCTAACTCTAGTGGGTCAAGCTGCTCCTAAACTGTTAATCTGAAACATGATCCAGAACAGTTGTCCTTAACTTAGCACTTAGATGTGACAATTTAGTGTCAAGATATTCGAGGTTATCAAGAACAAATGGTACACGTGGACAAAGGGATCCAAGTAATGATTTAAATATTAGATCTTGCAAAGTCTCTAATGAAGGGCCAAAGTCTGTGATAAAAAATAAAAAATAGGATGCCTCCAAATATTGTTGTCTTATCTTGAGCATCAGTCAGATACACATAACCTCTTTATACTTGCTTTAAGTTTATGTGTTAAAGTCAAGTTCATTAGGGCATGAGTTAAAACCTTTGAACTTGCTTCTTGAATGCGGAGTACGATTAAGTAAGTTGCCTTTTTTGACCTTCATTTATGCATCAGAATATCTGATCTGAGTTGGACCTTGTACCTTGTATTCCTATGACCTCTCCAAGGTGCGATAACCATGTAAGTTGCAATAGTTGTAAATGTGATAACTGTTCCTTTTCGAAACTTGTATTCCTCATACCTTTTTAAGGTATGATAAACTTGTATTCCTAGAACCTCGTCAAGACATTTTGGCCTTGTGGGTTACTCTTTTAACGTTATTTGCAATCAGAATAGTTGTTCCTTTTCGGAACTTGTATTCCTCGAACCTCGCCAAGACACTTTGACCTTGTGGGTTACTCTTTTAACCTTATTTGCAATCAGAATAACTATTGCTCTTCTGAACTTGTATTCCCCATACCTCATCAAGGCATTTTGACCTTGTGGGTTACGTGTTTAAATACACTTAACCTTTATAGGACGACATCTATCCGTATGGGTTAAGGTCATATTAGTGAGGACTCATGTGAAAACCCAAAACTCTTTTACGAGTGGACGAATGCTAGCCTCGTGGGTTGTCCCTCTTAATCTTAACATGATGTAGTCGGGATATCGGGACTTATTAGGGAACGTATCCCTCAGACCTCATCAGGGAGGCGTTAAGATTTCTGGGTAACGCTGAGATGATGTTATAACGAGGTAATCATGGACAGGAGGTCACGTTGAGGTACCGACCGAAATGAGAGCAGGTCGAAGTACTCGTGGAAGCGAAGTCACACCGAGGTACTGACCAAGGTGGGGTCCAAATTTGGATGGGAACCTTCGTAATTGGAGTGTTTGTTAACCTTGCGGAGTATGGTAGCTAATTTTCATTTTAAGATTCAACCGCTTGGAGTACAATAACAACAACAACAATAACGTCTTTTCTCACTAGATGGGTCAACTATATGGATTAAACGACGTCATTGTGTCATATCATAAACTAAGTCTTCAAAAATGTTATTCAAATCTAAATATTTTTTAATCATTTCACTTATAATCTTTCTTGGTCTCCCTCTACCTCTAACTATTGGGCTATCCTTCACCTGATCTACTCTTCTTACAAGGGCTTCTAAGGGACTTCTCTTTACATGTCCAAATAACATAAGGCGAGATTCTCCTATCTTTTTTACAATATATGTTACCCTTACTTTCTCTTTAATGCATTCATTCATAATCATACTTGTCTTGTATGACCACACATCTAATGCAACATTCTTATTTCAACGACATTGATCTTATGCTCTTGTTGGCTTTTTACTGCTCAATATTCAGTATCATACAACATTGTGGGTCTTATAACTGCGGGGTAAAATTTACCCTTGAACTTGAGAGGTACTTTTCTATCACAAATAACTCCTGAAGCACTCATCTATTTCATCAATCCAACTTGAATCCTATGGTTTACATCTTCATCTATCTCTTCATCATTTTGTACAATAGATCTAAGATACATAAACCGTGTGACTTGTGGTATGATATGGTCTCTAATTTTCACCATTAAGCTAGTATTAGCACGCTTCTTACTGAACTTACATTCCATATATTCTGTCTTACTCCTGCTTAGACAGAAGTCGTGTTCTTTCAAAGCTCGTCTCTATCGCTCTAACTTCACATTTGTTTCCTCTCTCGACTCTCTAACTAAGACTATATCATCTGCAAAAATTATGCATTGTGGCACCGGCTCTTGGATATGCACAGTAAGCATATCCAAGATGTAACATCCCGAAAAAGCATGTTAGTCTTGCATATAGTCGTAGAGGTACCATTATGATTGCTTGACATGTCAGTATAGTTTTGTGACAAACTGAGTTCGTTTAGGCACTTAGTTGCAACTCAGAAGTTGAAAAATAGCTTAAAATGACTCAGATAGTAGCATAAGTTACGAAGTTGAGGGAAATAAACTTAGAGAGTTTGTTTCTAAGTCGCAAATAGGTTGAATATGGTGTAATTAAAATTTGAGAGTAATCAGAGTTAGTTTGATATTTTAAGGCATACTGGTTGTGCGTTTTAATACCAGATTGACTCCCAGAAAATATGAAAAAGTAGAGAAATGGTGAAACAAGATTTTTAATGGATCTTAAGATTTATTTTAAACTTGTAGGAAGTTAGAATACTGAATTTGGAGGAATCTATGTAACACCCCAACTTTTGACTAAATAATATTTTTGTCCTAATTGTACATTTTTCTGTTTTCTGTGTGTTATAAAATTAATTTGACTGTTTCGTAATTGCATTTGATTATTTTGTGTGATTTACTCCGAGTCAAGAAAATAATAATTTTCGGGCCGGAAAAAATCTTGTTTGATTATTTGGAGCTGAATGATCTTACTAAACCAAATTCCGATTAATACGTATATCAATCTTTTAATTTTTAGGATTTTTCTGTATAATAAAAATATTTATCATGCAAAAAAGTCTGTGGGACTCACGTTTGGCTTGTGGGACCCACATTTATTTTGTGGGACCCACGTTTAGGTTTGTGGGATCTACTTTTAGGAAAAGTTTACCAACGTAAATGGCTTGTAAAATTCTAAACTAAAAGGTTCAAAATCCATAAAAATTGTTAGATTTGGTATATTAGTTAGTTTAAAACCTAACTTAATGGAATAATTAGTCTAAAACCTAATTAAGTTAATCTAAAGGGTTTAAGTGATAATTAAATAGATTAAACCTAATTAATTTTTCATCAAATTTTAGTTAGGCAATGTACTAGTATAATTAAGTAGAAGATTAGGGACTCTAAGTAAATAAATGATTAACTAAAATACAAAGGAATCTAACTAACTTTTAATTAAACCTAACTAGGAGGACTTAAGCATAATTAAGTTATTAAAATCAATCCAATTTTGATTGAATTTCCTATGCTAATTTCGGCCTTATGCTCTCATAATGCAACCAAGAAGATGCTAGAAGCTTAGTCATCTACCATTCAATCCATCAAAGGCCATTATGAAGCAAAATTTGTCAACAAAGGTGGCTAGCTCTTTGATTGAGCTCTACGGCCATGCATTGTGGGGGGGGGGCTAATATTCACTTCATAATTATTCATTCAATTATTCTAAATCATTCTCTCATTTCTCTTCCTATCAAGAACTCAAAGAAAAACTCATAAGTCTTCTTCTACACACCATTCGGCCAACACCATTGATCCTACTTCCACTCATCAAAAATTTCATCCTACTTCATTTCCTAAACCTAAACCATATTCTAAGAACATCTCTAGTTGTGAGTTTTTGCTAAATCATCCATTTGGAGCTTGGAAAATCACTTTGAAGTTTCTTTCCTATAAGGTGAAAATCCTTGTTTCTTGTTTCTAATTTGATTTTTGATGTTCTAAGCCATGATTGATCCATGGTTTATCTTTTTCATCCATAGTTTATGACTTTATAATTTGTTTAAGCTTGTTAGGATTTTTGTTGAAGTTACACAAATTTTCTAAGGAGGAGTCCAAGGAGATCTTGTCTTCCTTATAGGTAAGAGGGAGATTTAATCTCATCAACCATGTATGGTGGTGAGAAAATGGATGTAATTGTGGTAAAGAATCCATAAGGATTCATTCACTTGGTTGTTTGTTGTCTCTTCTATTTGTGATTAATTTTGTGTGCATGTTTATTGTCTTTTCTATTTGTGATTTATTATGCATGCAAGCATATCTATAGCTTTGATATTTTGGTATGTGTTTTATGATTGCTTTAATATATGATATGTGTTCATAGATATATGATATCTATTGTGAGATGTGAATAATATGTTGACATTTGCATAAGTGTTCCAAAGAACACATGATGAAGAGCTCACGGTTTTTACTATGAAAAAGAGAACCAAAATGTTCTCAACCATTTTTGAATGGATGACTTAATTGATTTGATTAAGTTAATGGATTTTATAATAATTTAGAGGATGGAAAATAATTTAAAGATGATTAGTACAAAGAACGGTGGAATTCGATAAAAATGCTTTTTAATATATAATTAATCCAAAATTTATTTTCTATGTGTAGACGAGTTAGTTAACCTAAAAAGAATTCATTTACAATGGATTTTTCAGAACCAAATAAGTAAACAATTTTTTTATTAGAAGTCTAGTATAGAAAAGAAATAAATTTTAGACACTTGAAAAATACTTACCTTTGAGTTTTTAAAGTATGTTATCAATTTTCAAAGTGTATTTTATGGTTATAATTAAATAAAAGAATTTTTAAAAGGAAAACGTAGAAAATATCACTTAGTGGATTTTTTAAACAAAATGCTACCAAAATTGATTAAAAATGAACAAGTATTGAAGAACGTTTCAAAATAGCATTTAGAAAGTAAGGAAATATTTTTCATAGTTAAAGAATAAAATTAACTGTAGAAGAATTTATTAAAAATCGAATTTTTGAGAAAAACGTCGAAATTATTACTTAGAGTAATTTTTGTAAGAAAAATGGAAAATAATGTATAAATAATATTTTTAGTTTTGGAAAGTTCAAAAATGTAATTTGGAACGTCAAGAAATATTTTATATAGTGAAAAACAATAGAAATAACTTACGTATTTAAAATAGTGGATTTTAAACTACGCGATTGAGAAAAACGTTGAAAAATATTTACGCGATTGAAAAACGCTTGTCAAATGTGACGTAATTGTGAAAAGGCGATAACATTTTTACGAGACTTATGGAAACAGTAAGTTTTTACTGTCGGGCCAAAGTAGTGGACCCAGACATGTTGAGAAATAGTACTGTCAAGTGGAGACATACTGTTTTTGGAATTATTGATACTAAGGGTGTTTTCGTAATTATGGTGACAATGAGGATATTTATGTAATTATGATTCATGGTGATACTGATGGTATTTTTGTAATTATGGATCATTACATACATAGAGTGGTATGTCAATTTGGTTAAAATTGACGATTGACTGACGAGATGACTTACACTGTGTTGAGAGTGTGATAGGCGTAGTGTGTTCATATGGAGAACTTGGAGGCGTTAGTGTGCAGTTGATTCCACATGTGGACAGTTAGTAGCTCCTCTGGGCTGTGGTAACTGATAACACACATTAACGATTTCGACAAATACTATTCTTAATCAGGATCTATTGGGGTACCGCTGCCAGTACTATCTTGGATGTACAAGACGACGTGTTTGATCAGTACCATTCACACGACATATTTGATCACGTGCTAATTACACGACGTATTTGACTGTGTAATAGTTGGTTGAGGCGACTGATGTGCGGACATGTCTACCGGATCATTCTTTTTGATGTTTGTGTTTAGTTTCATAGAGTAGGAACGAGTCTGAGTACATGACATATTTAATCAGCATCACTGTGTAAATAGTTATAATTTGATTTATGATATTTTGCATATGGGAAATTTATACTTGGTTGAGATATGATGTATGCTGTGCTAATATGATTTTGTTGTTTTAACTGTTATATTTGTTTGTATTATCGTTTTCTTTACTGTTATGCTGATAATGATGTAGATTGTCTCACCTCTTTGTATATATTTTTTTGTATTATTATTTATGTTCCGTAAAGTCGTTGAGGAAGTAGAAGAGGAGCAGTCGCTGGATTGTCAATACAACGAGGAGCAACAACCGAGTGACCAGTTTGAGGAAGGCGAGCCTTGAGATCATCCATATTATATGGATTGATTGCAGCGTGGTATGATGTTACCGGGGTATTTCTGTCTTCCGATGATCTTCCCGATGAGGATTCTTCGGAGGATCAGAACTTTTAATGTTAAGCTTGGGCTAGTTTTTGGTTTGCTTTAAACCATACAGTTTACTGTTTTATTTAATAGTTTGTAATATGTAAATTATTTGTACCTAGTAAAAACAAAATCATATGTATAATTATGGTGTGTATGCAATAGTTAGTTTTATTTTATGTTCTGTTTATTTTATTTTATAATATAATGTTCAAAAAAAATATTTTTACAACCTATATTATTATATATTACAAAATAACTTATAACTTGGGTAAATGTTTTATTATTATTGTTTAGAAATGTGACATCCCCAGTAGAGTGTTGCAATCTAAGTGTTCAGAGCAGATCAGAATTTTTAGTACCACATTAGTGGTAATCTTTAAGAAGCAAAGTGAGACTTCTCTTCCTTATGCCCATGGCTGAGAGTAAAAACAAAAGAGAGAAAGTGAGAAAAGAAGCAAACCAAGGGAAGAAATAAGAGAAAGAGGAGAAGAAAGAGAAGGAAATCAAGGGGGAAGGTCCAAGGACAAGTTCAAGGCTTCAAGATCTTCATCAAAGCAAGAGGTAGGGGAGCTTAACTTCATCTTTCTCTTCTCATCTTCATCTTATTCTTAGCTTTTCTTGATGAAAGAAAAATGAGTTTTAGTGATGTTAGTGAAGATTGAGGCTTGATTTTTGCTTCTATAGTTGAAATGAGTTTATTGATAGCTAGTTTGATACATGATTGTCAATTTTGATTCCTTAGAATCCATGATGTCCACTTGAGTGGTGCTTTGAGAAATGGATTTTTAGGTTGATGGTTGGTGCTTAATCTATGTTTTAAGTGAGTTCTTGAGTTGAATTTAGTGTTTGATAATTATAGCATGATTAGAGACCATGATTAGAGTTAGAAAACACTTAAAATTCATGTTTGTATGATTGGAAAAGGATTTGGGGCCAAGGAAACAATGGCTTGGTTCTACATAATTTTATGCATAATTGAATATGCCTAGGTGCAGCTTGATCACGCCTAGGCATGGACTGATCAATTTTTGATCTTGAGCAGACAGAGAGTGTCACGCCTAGGCGTGACAAGTTTATGCCTAGGCATGAGATAGGACAATATCTTGATAGTTTGTAGTGTTTGTTGCATAACTTAAACTGTAGTTATCGGATTGACCTTATTCTTATTGTATTCGAAAACTAAGATATAAGGTTTTATGTAGTAAAAATATTAGATTTTTAACCTAACTCGAGTAGCACCAGTTTTGGTTTGAATTTGAGTCAGATTTTGCAGAAGTAAGCCTTCTGGCACTTAGTAAACCAGATTGCATAACTTCATGCTCTGATGTGCAAATTGCATGAGACTAGTGACATTTTGAAGCTAACATGTAAGGCTATGAGTGATAAAAATTTCAAGAATTTTGTACTCCTCATTCATTCCTAGTTTTAGTTTAAAGTTAGGTCAGATTCTAAGAAAACAAGTAATTGCCCTATTTCAGCCTCCGCATTTTGTTGCATAACTTTGGTTACACTTAGTCAAATGAGGTGAGGTTAGTTGTATTTGAAAGATATGAGATAACGTTATTTACCTATAAAATTCCAGAATTTTAGAAGTTAAGATATATATTTGATATATTCTTGAAAATCAATCTTTTTAGGCGCCTAGAGTAGTTGCCAAGGAAGTTTATTTTAGGAAAGATGATTTCTCTACTTGCTAGAGTTCCTTATACATGCCAGGTAAAGTGTGTTGAGACACTAGTGAGAGTATTTCATTGAGAAAATGATTACCTTGCATGTATAAGAAAGTATAAAGCTTTAAGCATTCCATAAATTAGGAATTGCCTAAAGTATGTATCTAGGACTTTAAGTACACTAGGGTGACATAGTTTATCACTTGTAGTGTGATAATGAGGCAAGCTAGATATAAGTATTATAAGTATGATTACTTAACTAGAAACATAGAATATGCTCTTTTATGAGTTAGAAGTGAACTGAGAGTACATATTTACTAGAGTTTAGTGCTTCACTTGATTAGAGAGAATCATGTAATGAGTTAATGTAGTGGTTTTGTATGAGTTATACATAACACTGCATGGTTTCCTATACTTGCTAATTCCCAAGCAGAGTAATTTTTAATGATGTATAATCATTTGGCCAAATGAGGTAAATGAAAAAGTTCAAAAGTCTCTTTGAGCGATGATTTAGCCCTAGTTTCTCAGAGGGTCAAGATTACAAGTTCCTATGCAGTAGAGTCAGTACTCTCTCATAGTGTGAGTAGGAACTAATCCACTCATTACCAAGTAGTTTCAAGAATCAATATTCTTAACTACAAGTTTAAAGAGAATATGGAATATACAAGTGACACACACATAATTCAACACTTACGCAATCATATAACATTTCATAATCATGATTCTCAAGCATTGCATACGCGCAAACATATTTCATACATATTCATGTGCTTTTCCTTGGCAATTGTATGAGCAGTTGCCTAGTGAAGATGATATTTTACAATTGTATGGGCAGTATTCAATATTATTGATGTATGTTTATGAGTTTAAGGTTAGGTATTGGCTTAGTAAACGTTTATATAGAGAAAGAGAATGTAAATGTTCGAGTGGCATGGAGTAAAGACTTCATTGCTTGTTGCTAATCCTACATTTCAGAGTTAGTGAGTTTATTCATAGAAAAAGTTTATACGTGTAGTACCTATAACAAGTTCATTAATGAACTAGTTGTGATATGTTACAACTGTGTAGATAGTTATTCTTATCATATAAGTGATGAGCTTAGACTTATAAATTATAAGTTGTGTTTAGTGAACCTTTACATAATAGTAGCATGTAAATGTTCTAGTGATATTAAATATAGATTTAATATCTTATAACAACTATAATCTATTGTGATTAAGCTTGGGTACTATAAGTTTAAGTAAACGTAAGATATCTTTGATACATTATACAGTTGTATGAACGATTGTATAATGTTGATATGCGATTTATATTAGTGAATGCCATAAAATATATGCATATTATTGAGACTTTTTATGTTCTCATCCTTTTTTGTATTTCTATGATAAAAGCAGGTCAAGACCCTTCAAAAGGAAAGAAGTAGAAACATGAAGACTAATTTAGTTTGTAATGCTTTTAGTAGTTAAAGCTTGTATAATGATTTATATTCGCTTTGAGTAAGTTTGGTGTTGTATATATAACTTTTTGCCCTTTTGATGTTGTGATGTATATATGTATTAACTTTTTAGTTATGGCTTTCCATAATAATCTTGTATTTGTTATGGATTAGTTGGTGATTAAGTTAGAAGTAGCATAACTTTTACTGTTTATCCAAATATTTATTAGTTATACTAGGGTAACAATATTAGGATATTACACAAGATCAAGATAAAAAGATATAGACTCAAAGTTGACCCTCAGTGCAGTGCTATAGTTATAGGAAAATATTGTGACCCTACCATGTGTTCTAACACTAGTTTTAGCCCTATTATACATATCTTGATATACTCGAATATAAGCGATACGAACTCCTTTCTTCTCCAGAACCTTCCACGAGACCTCTCTCGATACACTATCGTATGCTTTTTCCAGATCAATAAAAATCATGTCTAGGTCTTTTTGCTTCCTTTGATACCTCTCCATCAATCTTCGTAGAAGATAGATTACTTCCATGGTTAACCTCCTAGGCATAAAACCAAATTGATTATTTGAAATATGTGTCTTTTGTCTTAATCTCCATTCAATTACTTTTTCCCATAATTTCATAGTATGATTCACGAGCTTAATCCTTTTGTAATTTGCACAGTTTTGTATATCTCTCTTGTTCTTATAAATAAGGATTAAAGTGATTCTCCTTCATGCATTTGACATTTTCTTATACCTCATTATCTCGTTAAAAAACTTTGTGAGCCAACTTAAACTTTTATCTCCTAGGCACTTCTATACCTCAATAGGTATATTATCCGGTCCGACTGTTTTTCTATTATCCATCCTCTTCAATGTTTCTTTAACTTTAAATTTCTGAATTCTATGATAAAAGGTTTTATTTTGATCCTCATCTCTAGTGTTTAGAATGTTTGAGTCCCTTAATATCTCATGTTCCTCATTATATAACTTATGAAAATAACCTTTCTATCTATCATTGATGTCTTCTTCCGTAACCAAGACTTTACCCCCTTCATCCTTAATGCATCTCACTTGATCCATGTCTCTTGTCTTCCTTTCCCTACTTTTAGCCAACTTGTAAATTTTCCTTTCTCCTTCTTTGGTGCCCAAAGATTAATATAATCCGTTGAACGCTTTAGTTTTCGCCTTGACCACTTGGAGCACAACAATCCATTTTTTGGTTTACTTTTTTTGACGTATGACAATCTCTTTTTGGGTTTATCTGGAATCCCCATTTGGGCTTACCTTCTTAGGTTGGCCCCTTTAGGGGTAGTCTCCATTTGGGTTTACATTTTGTAGTACAGTAGTTGATAGCTGCAGAGACGATCAAATTATATCAATTTATAAGCCGATTCACCAAATTACTTGTAGTATGAGGCAAAACCAAGTCAAGCCATTAGATCACTCAAATTAAGCAATCAAATCAAGAAGTTAACAAATAGGAGAAAAAATTATAGAATGAATTAACAAAAAGTAATTAAGAATTATAAACAAAATTAAGTAAACAACCAATTCAAGAAAATTAGCTAATCTGAATTCGTGACTCAATCTGACTGATTAGACATCCGATTCAGCCTTTGAGCTCTTCATCAAAGTAGTAGAGCTTTCTCTTAACTTTCTTATAAGGTAAAATTCATAGTTCTTATATATTTATAACTCAAGTTATGCCCAAAATACAGAAATAGTATAAAATGCCCAATAATGCTTAAAAATACAATTAAGCCCAATTTGAACCCAAACTTATAAAATGTGGTCAAGACCAATCAATTAAGCACATAAGAAGTCTAAGAGACAAAATATGAAGGTTAACTAATGTATAAAAATTATGTTTATTAGTAGTTCTTATTTGGATTTATCATCTTGAGTTTACCTTTTAGAGTACAATAGTCTTCATTTGTGTTTACCCTCTTGTGTATTCCCTTTTTAGATTTATCTTTTTTGCGTATGTTAGTCTCTTTTTGGCTTTACCCTATTAGGTCTCCTTTTTGGGGCTACCTTTCTGATGTATGATAGACCACTTTTGGGTTTACCTTCTTAGAGTATAGTGAAGACGGACTTCTTCGAGGATTGTAACTCTGCTTTATGTAATTCCTTCCTCCCTTTTGATTGTCGTTTCGAAATTGACGTACATGTCGGCCTAGACGGCCATCCCGGATCAAAGACTCAATATCATCTTGAAGGTTGATGCAGTCTTTAGTATTGTGTCTGTGACCTTCGTGAAACGCACAGTACTTGGACTTATCTTTTTGTGCATGTTTTCTCAATAAGGGAGGTCTTCGCACATCGTTGAACTTCGTGTTCATCACTTCTTAGTAGATTTGAGTTCGAGGTGTATTGAGGGGGGTGCAACTTTCATACTTCCCTTTTAAAGATGGCTTCGAATTCCGAATTTGCTGGGGAGCCTGTCAGTGACGGATCCAGAAATTTTAAGCAATGAGGGCATTAATAATAATATCAATATAGAAGCATATATTTTTTAAGTATTTATATTTATATATTAAAAAATATATTAATATAAAATTATGAAAGATTAATTGATAATTGTTCCTTTCGCTTTTTCATATTTTGAAAATATTGAATGATCTTTCATTATCATTACTACCAAATATTTCTCTCTGTACGTATGTAACCAAATAATCATTTAAAAAAAATAACATATTTAGAAGTGGGGGCATGAGAGCAAAAATTATACATATAAAAAAAATAAAAAAAGACATATACCTATATAAGATCAAAGAAAAGTTTCAAAGTAGAGTGAGGGCATGTGTCCCCACTCATTTACACATGGATCCGTCCCTACTGTCCGAGTTTAGGTTTGACATATTCTATTTTCTCCAAGTGCTTTATGGTTCGAAAAACGTCATTCACATTGATATATTTGTCTGCTCTAACCCAGAACTTGTCTATGGTCTTTGGCTTTTTTTTAGCCAGTGAAAAGGAAAATGCCTTATGGTTGAGACTTTCCCTCATGTAATGTAGGCTAAGTTTTTCATCTCAGTCACGAATATTTATTACTTCTTTGTTGAACCAGGATATGTAATCTTGGAGGGACTCTTCTTTTTTCTTGCTTAATATAGGAAATACATGAAATAGATTTTGGTTTCACCTTACTAGTGGTGAAGTGTAGCAAAAATTTCGAGTACAAGTTTTCCCAATCAACAATGAATTTAGGAGTTAGAATAGTGAACCATTTCAAGACAACTTTTCTTAAATAAATAGGAAAAGCACAACATATGAGTGGATCATCCCCTCCTGCAAATAGTAAAGTAGAAACATAAGCATCTACATGCTCTTGAGGATCCGAGGTCTCATCATAAGCTTCAATATTAGTTGGATATTTGAAGTGTCTTGGGGTCTCGTAGGTAATCAATTCATCAGAGAAAGGTTGGTTTTGCTTAAACAAGTTTCTCCGTCCTTGATCATGCTCTCTATTTCTGCATGTCAGGTTCTCAGCTCTTTGACTAGGTTTCACAATCTATGAATGTTTTAGATTACACACCCCGTCGCGAGTTGGCTCTCTTTAGTTTTCATGATTCCTGTGTGGAACCTAATTTTGTCCTCCTTCTCCTGGTTAGCAACTCTTTCCAAGTTTTGAATACGCTCATTCCGGAGTCTGACTAGAAAGATTAGTTCCTTTCTTGATAGCTCTGAGAGACCTGACTCGCCTTGATGGGACTATGCTCCATCGTTATTCACTCACGCTCCTAAGTGTTGTAACGTTGATTCCCGCTGTCTGGTATATCATGAAGGGGCTCCATGTGGGCCAAGTCGTTATGTCATGGAACTCGCCGCAACTAAGGGGAGAGATTTTCATCAGTATGCGAAGTATCTTCTCCGTCTTGCTTGGGTTTCGGTTGGGCAACAACTGGTTCATGAATTAGAGCAAATGCTGGACGACGACTAGAAGATAATTGATTCTAAGTGGCAAAAACATTGTTTCACCTAATAGTGACCATGATGGTGGTGATGAGATTTAAAGTTTATCATTTCTCATAGACGACGCCAATGTTCTGAATAAGTTTCAGAGAATCACCTGAATAAAGTTGAAGAATGTGGTTTTCTTTGATGCATAGTAGTTGCGATGGTTATGTTAATAGTGGGTACCTGCACAAGGTATTTCGACTCTCAGGTTAGATTATGCACAAGGTGGATAGTGTTTGAAATTATATGTATACCTTTGCTACATTGTGTGATATTTATAGGAGCGTCTTAGTAAATAAAAATTATATTTAAATATATATTAAATATTGATAATTAGGATAAGAATCCAATAAGATTGTTATCTCTTATAACTGTCACATCTATTTATGAAAGATATAATTGATTCTTCTATCCTAAATGAACATATTTACTTATCCAATAATACTCATAAATATTTAGGATCTAACTATAACGGGTTGTGTTGTTTTTAAACCACTAACTCAAAACTTAGTCCAAAACACCATCTATATTTAACACATATAAAAGATAGTCTAGGGAGTGTACACCAACTAAAAATAATGACATAAATAAAATTGAATTTGCTAAGGAAAAATTAAAAAAAAATATTTGTACCCAAAAATGTTAACAAATAATTAATACTCAATACATATATTAATTTTAAATTACTTTTATGAATTAAAAATCATATTAAGATATTTGTTAAGGAGTAACTAATGGGTGGATATTTGTGAAAGTTAGCTCCTGTAATGATGTGTTTTAAATAGTATTTTCAACAAATTATTCAACCCTAAGCCTAAAATCCTGACCGATTAACCATTTAAATTTTTGCCGAATAATATATACGAGTTTACCTAAATTTGTGCATGAAGTTGAATATAATCTCTTAAATTTTTGGCTATTAATTTATAGATACATGAATTTACAAAAAAGTTTATGTATGAAGTTAGACATCACACCCTTAATTTGTGCCAGGGTCCATTGATATATACATGTATTTACTTAAATTTTTATGCATGAAATTAAACACGATCTCTTAATTTTTTAATAATTAATAGATGCATAAGTTTAAACAAATTTTTATGTATGAACTTAGACATGATATATATTTTAAATATTTGTTAATTAATAAATTTATATAAATCATTGTACATAATCTCAACACTAATTGATAGTAAGGGATAACTCCACAATGTGTAGTTATTTGTATCCCATATCTGTGCTTCAAAGATTACTTAAGCCATTGATTGTATGCATATTTAGAAGGTTTTATACTTATATTTGTTATATTCAATTCTGATACATTTTCTATATGATATTGAGCAAATTGTAATTATTATTTGATTGATTAAGTGAATTTGCAATTGTTATTGATTTAGTGATTTTTCTATATTATGAAGGGCTCAAAATAAGATGATATGAGGAGCAGTTGAGCCAGAATGGGAAGAGAAAGCTAAATCTGCATATTAGGAGACAATGCCGCGACACAGACATATTAATGCTGCAACATGGTACATCCCCTGCATCAAAGTCAGATAGCTCAAAGATTTGCACGCTGCAATGCAGACACTGAATACCGCAGAGTGGTGACCTAAATTGAAGCGCACCGTGGCGTGAGAAGTTAAATGCCGCAGCGTAACTTTGTTTTATGAGTCTATAAATAGAAATTTAACAGATTTTCTAAAAAGAGCTTTTTAGATTTTAGAAAGGCTGCGGCTGGAACTTCATTTCTGGGCTGATTGGAGACCTAGAGAGGCCTGGTTAAAGGTCATCTTCTTCATGGAAGGAGATTCAAGCTTCAAATATCACATCTATGGCTGCCTTCCTCTTCTCCCTTTGCTTTTCTCTCTTCCCTCTATTCTAAACATGTATTTTTGTTGCATAAATTCGTGTTCAATGTTTAGCCAAGCTGTATTTAGGGATACTTTGAATCTTTTATATGGATATTGATGTTTATGTTATCTTTTGAGCATATATTGATGTTTAGCTTTGTTCAATCATATGGTTCTTAATGCTTTTGAAGGTTTGATCAGCTTTTGAATGATTTGTTGAAATCTGATGAACCTAAACATAGGAATTTGGATCTTAGATCATACATATGGTTGATGCATGTTCGATGAGTTTAATTAGCTTAGATGAATTGATTCGCTAACTAGATAGAAATATACCTTTTAGCCATGTATAATGGGTGTTTGAGAATAAATCGTTCATTAGTGGAGTTTTCACTAGTTCTCATAGAAATATAGTGGATTAGATAAATTACACTAGAGTTAACTGACCTAGACATATGCTTTTAACTAAATTAGATTCTCAAGCTAACTTAACAATTCATTGATGTTGCTTATAAAGATTGCATATCATTAGAATGAAATATGAGGTGAAGAAGGTTTCCCTAAATCTCTAAACCATTATCTTTATTGCTTTGTAAACTTTAGATTTAGTTTCTATGTATTTCTCCTATTTTATATGTTCTTGAATAGAATTTAGCTAAGCTATTGGTTGTAATTTAGTAATGGAAGCCATTTATCTTCGTGGGAACGAGTTTATACTCTGTATCTGTATTACTTGTATGACTCGTTCACTTGCGGCCTAATAAAGGGACAAACAGTGGGATGTGAAAAAAACATTTTCCAAACTTTATGCCCAATGTCTTTGACTTTTAAACAACCTATTATACTTATGAAGTACAGACACATCATTTGAATGGTATATTTGTGCGTTAGACACATGTTCAACACGGACATACGGGGACACGCATACGACATGTGTGTCATGCATATTTGAATGTATCTAATTTTTAAAATTATTTTTTTACTCATACACGGTTCAGATACGTCTTGGACATAGCTTTAATACGACCCATTAATATTTTTAAAAAAATAGTTTCCATGTAAGCTCGTAACCCACAAGCTCAATTACATTGAGTTATCATCACTCAGACATCTACCTTCAGGAAAAACTTATTCCTCAATACGATGTATACTGTTTTGCCATTTATGACTTACATAGAGTAAAATGAAGTTAATATTTAGATATTCCCTTTAGTTAATTTTTTTGGATGCACATGTATTTGTACATAGTTTATTTTATTAAGAGAAATTAATTTAAGAAATTTTAAAAAATATCAATAAAAATTATATTCTATATTTTTTTTGAAATGACCTTACAGGTAGTAACTAATAAATATTACACACATAATATATATTAAAATATTATAAATCTTTAAACTTATAAAAATAATATTAATAAATTATAATTTTTTTTAAAATTTTATAATTGTATATATACATAATCTAAATTTTATATATATATATATATATATACACACACATATACACACGTCATGTCTATATTTTATTATTTTTAAAATTTAATATATTCTCATATATTCATATCTATACTGTATCTCATGTTCATATCTGTGCCTCTGCTTCTGCTTCATAGTCTTATACTGATTTAATTATTTTTTTCAGAAGTTGTTACGCATACAGGATCTTGGTTAGAGGGGTATTATGTTGTTACGCATACAGGATCTTGGTTAGAGGGTACGCATATGTATAAAAAAAAATGAAAATGATAAATGATCACAAGGAAATATAAAACTGTTCCGAAAAATAATAAACAAATGCACGTATCTAATGCAAGAGAAAGAGAAGGGGGGTAGGTGTGAGATTGACCGAACCACCTTCACGCACACACCATCCCCTCAACACTTGACATCACTCCCCCAATCACCGTTACGACTTGCCAACTCCAACTAATATTTAAACCCCTTAACCCCCCTCCCTTCCTTCTCTCAGCTTGAGGTTCCCTTCTTCAAAGAGAACACCAAGCTTAAAGCTAAACCCACAATTTCCAGTACAAGTAGCCACTAGGGCTAAGGTCATTTCCCATTCCAACCCCAATTTTTCTTCTTAATTCCTCTTAAGTCCCTTTAATATGCAGAGTCTCTCTCCGTCGTCTTCCAACACTCTCAACTATCTCAACCGGGCACGTCCCTCCGTTAATCGGGTTGCTCCGACTCGAATTGTAATAAAATGTGGTTACGGGTTCGAATCCCCAGGTTTCTCAAACGGATTCGGATCCAGCCAAGCCGATTGGCAGAGCTCCTGCGCCATCTTAGCGAGTAAAGTCGTTTCGCAGCAGGAAGATTCTCCCGCCGCCGACCAAAACGAAGAAGGCGGCGCAGACCACATCGCTGCCGTCAACGGTCATAGAGCCGCCGTTACCAATCTCAACATCGTCCCAATCGACAGCAAGAAACCGCTTCCACCGAAGCCGCTCACGATCTCTGATCTGTCTCCGGCGCCGATGCACGGCTCACAGCTGCGCGTGGCGTACCAGGGCGTACCTGGAGCGTACTCGGAGGCCGCCGCCGGCAAGGCTTACCCGAACGGCGAGGCCATCCCGTGCGACCAGTTCGAGGTGGCGTTCCAGGCGGTAGAGCTCTGGATCGCCGATCGGGCGGTTCTACCCGTAGAGAACTCCCTCGGCGGCTCGATCCACCGCAACTACGACCTGCTCCTCCGCCACCGCCTCCACATCGTCGGCGAGGTTCAGCTTCCCGTCCACCACTGCTTGCTCGCGCTGCCAGGAGTCCGAAAAGAGTACTTGACCCGCGTGATCTCGCACCCGCAAGCCCTAGCCCAGTGCGAGCACACCTTAACCAAGCTAGGCCTTAACGTTGCGCGCGAGGCCGTCGACGATACAGCCGGAGCCGCCGAGTTCGTCGCCGCCAACAACCTCCGTGACACGGCGGCAATTGCCAGCGCACGTGCGGCGGAGCTCTACGGTTTGCAAGTTCTTGCGGATGGGATCCAGGATGATCCAAGTAATGTGACCCGATTCGTTATGCTGGCCCGAGAACCTATCATTCCGCGAACGGATCGCCCTTTTAAAACTAGTATTGTGTTCGCGCACGATAAGGGAACTTCGGTGCTTTTCAAAGTGCTTTCTGCGTTTGCGTTTCGGAACATCAGCTTGACGAAGATCGAGTCGAGGCCTCATCGGAATCGTCCAATTCGGGTGGTGGATGATGAGAGTGAGGGCACTGCAAAGCACTTTGAGTACATTTTTTACGTTGATTTTGAAGCTTCTATGGCTGAGGTTAGGGCACAGAACGCGCTTGCTGAGGTTCAAGAATTCACCTCTTTCTTGAGAGTTTTGGGAAGTTACCCTATGGATATGACACCGTGGAGCCCCTCTTCTTGTCACCGAGGAGATTAGCAACGCCACTTTCTCTTTCGGATCTAAAACTAAATTATAATATAAATGTGCCATATGATGTCAATCATTCTGAAATTTGTGAATAAAAAACATATTGTTTCAATTCCCTTTCACGGTTTATATATTTTGAATTTGATTTATGTTCTTGTTTATTTGTCTTTGGTTTGTTACTTTGTTAGATTTTAGAATTTAAACTTTTTTTAAAATTTTTTTGAATTTTCGAAGGAATCAGAGTTAAGAAGGGGAGCAGATGGTGAAGGGGGTTGGTGGATTATTTAAGAGCGGGTATGTACATTGTACTCTAGAGCGGGTGATTGTATTTTGGTCAAAAATATGGTGTTAGGTTACGTGCCTCGATAAATATTGTGTATCACCGAAACGTCCTATATTTTGGGTGTTTCTGTGTGATGGTGAATATTTTATGTTTGGACATGAAAAATGGTGTATCATGAGGTGAGAGAGAATTGAGTATTAGGTTTGCATCTTGCTGGATATTTTTATACTCGGTCATGTATTTAATGAACAATGTGAATGAATATACATGAAACTGAGGTTTATGTTACTAGCCTTCTTTTTGGTACAATTTTTTATGTTACAGTCTAAGTTTGTGATTTTCTTATTTTTTTTTTCCCGTTGTCATTTTCTTATGTTGTTATGGTCCTTTCATTTACTTTCTAAAGTTATGTTTGAATGATAGGTAAAGAGAAAAACAAAAAGAAAATAAGAGGAATAAAAATAATTTTTTGTGTTTGAGAGTTTTAAAATACATAGGAACAGAATGAAATATAGGGAGAATCATTCTCTTCCTCTTCTTTTCAAATGTCCAATTTTTGTTCTTCTTAAAATTGAGGTGGAATGAGGAGAACACATGTTCCGTTCCGTTCCGTTAATGAATCTTCCAAACAAAGAGGAGAAGAATTATGTTTCATTTTTTTTCTTTCATTTTCGATTCATCCCCACCTATTCCGTTCCGTTAATGAAAAAACATCCAAACACATAGTAAATTTCTTTCTAATAAGAAAGTAGCATAAGAAGCAATAGCATATTCAATGGGAGGAGGTTGTTTGACATAATAATCATGATACTATTTGAGCTATATGTTAAGTTTTAAGTATAAAGTTTATATTAAACAAATTGTATTAACTAATATTAAGTTTAAAGCTTGCCTCGACACAAAAGTATTAATTTTTATTACTTTTAACATTTTGTAAAATTTGTCTGGCACATGTTAGTTGCTATAGTACTATATATAATTATATGTAGATTGTTACAGGTCATTCAATTTATTAGAGCCTGCTCGCCCCACCAAATTCAAAATTACATTACAAAAAAAAAGAAAAAAAAGAAGAAGCAAAGAGCAGAGTTAGTTTTCCACTAAACTTATTTTTTTGTTACATTCATTTTGAGAAATCTAACATCTAACACTACTCACGAGTTTCAATGTTTTCTTTATTTTTCTAAAACTTTTTTTCAGAATATCTTTTGATATATTTGACAACCATATATGTTTTGTATAGGTTGTTTTCAGACCAAAACTTCACATGGAAGTATAAACAAATACTTATGCTGACATGATTGGATTATTTTGGAAGGGTAAATAATATACTCTTGAAACTAAGCCCTTTTATCTAATTTCAATTATTTACTACTCAGCTCCCAACTAATCTCTTTTCAAAGCCGGAGTTAGTGATAGTGAATAAAAAACAAAAGAAACGGCGTTATTATTATTATTATTCCTCAGATTCGGTGCATAATTTATAAATTTGTCATTTTCAAATAAGTTCCTGCAGAAAAACAGGTGGGGCAACGGAGCACAGGCACTGAGGTACCTCAACTTGCACACATGAAAGCGACGTGTAAATATAATTACCCCAAAATAACTGCAGAGAGACCCACGCAGTTGCTTTCGTTTATTATATGGAACGTGAAAGTGTTGCTAAGTTTCAAAATAGAATAATTGTTCATTAGTTGTTTAAAGATATATGCGATATTATATTTGATTATTTATTTGTTAGAAACATGTAATTAAATATTATTTTAATGAACTAATTTTTTTGGGTACAATTAATGAACTAATTTAATTACGTAAATTAACACGAATTTGTCCGTAAAAATAGAAACAAATCAGGTCAGATTAGACTTTGGCTTAAATAAATTTAGTTTGTATTTTAATTATAAGATTTGAGTTTAGTTTGTGAGTTTGTAATAGGTCAATTTTTAAGGTCTGACTTGATCTTTTTAAAAGTCTGACCTGCCCTGAAAGTTTATTTAAAGGTCTACTTTGTAATAATACCTTTAAATAAGCTAATAGACTTACCTTTAAATAAATCAACAAGCTTTTATATAGGTTAATAGACTTTTTTAAATAAGCCAATATGTCTTTACATAAACTAACAAACTTACATTTAAATAGGTCAACATGCCTTTACATAGGCTAACAGACTTAAGTATTGAAATAAATTAATGGGCTTATTCAAGACCAATAAGCATTTGTTATGACTTAACACTTACCTTCTAATTTTATAGATACTCACTACTTTTTTACTCTATTCTTTGATCGATGTAGGACTTTGAGATATACCAAGTTGTTTGTACCTTGGTATATTTTTAAGTCTCACATCGACTAAAAATCGAAATAAAAAAATAATAATATCTATAAAAGTAGGAGATGAGATTAATTTATTATTTTTATTCTAATAAATATATTACATTAAATATATTTATAAATATATTATTTATATTTTAACTTACTAACTTAAGTTTTTATTATTAATTTTTATTAAAATCTAATTAAAAAATATATTAATATATATATATATTAAACATATCGACCTTGACTGTCAGATTTAATAGGATATTAAATAATTTGAGATCTAACTTTTTTAATTAAATAGATTTTTTAAAAAGTCATAACCTAACTTGTTTAATAAATAAATCAAATTAAATCCGACCTCAACTAAATTAGGCCATAGACCCCTAACAAGTAACATGTCTTATTTCCACCCCAATTTGTCTGGAGGGAAAAAGAAATGAATATTTACTCGTTTAATTTAAGGAAAACACTAGAGAGCCCAGATTGAAAAACGTGAATCTCATCGTTCAATTTTGAAGCTCTAAAGTGACCCTTTATTTGTATTATCCTGGCAGCGGCAGGTTTAGATATGCGGGCTCTGCAGCAAAGCCGTTAATATAAAGGCCAAGGAAGCTCACCGAGGCAAAGTGTAGGATGTACACATTCAACAATTCAAGATTGATTGCCAAAGCGAAGCACAACACAAGTCAAAACATAAAATGCATAAAGACTTGTCTTTCATTGGTTGGTCATTGTTTCTTTCTTAACTTTGCGCCAACCGCCAACCAATTGAACTTTTTACAAGCCACGCTTTCGAAACAATTTTTTTAAAGCCCGCCTTTTTTGAACTCATCAACCTCCACATGAAAACAAGTTATGACCTCATTTCTCATATTTTGTCTTTCTTTTTTAGATTTTTTTTAAATATTTTTTGTTGTGTTTAACTGCAGGCATCAAAATAAAACTAGTTCTGAAATTTTAATGAAGTGTTCGATGGGAGACATTTTAGAATTTCAATTATTCTTGATGTTCTATATATAGTCATGCCCTCAATATATGTGTATCTTAAGCATATTCTTTCTTTCTTTCTTTTGGCTGCATTTGTTTTTTATATTATACCAATTTAGTACCAAAGAGAGTTGGCATTTAGTCTCGTAATTATATAAAGTTATATCAATTAAGTTGGTCCTTAAATAAAATGATATTAATTTAGTTCTTTATTTATTGAAACAAAATCAATTTAATTTCTTAATTATAAAAAATAATATCAATTTAATTTATTAATCTTGCAATTTTTATATAAAAAGACATTTTTTATGTAACTTTTTATTATTAAAAGACTAAAATAATGTCAATTTTTTTTAGAGAACCAATAAATTGATATCACTTGTATCTTTTGAGACTAATAAAATAAGTGTTTACTTTTTTTTTTGGGTAGAAAATGTTTACTCTATATAAATTTATGATATTGGTGCTCCAAGTGCAACATATTTTCTTTGTTGAAATGAATTAACATTTAGCGTAAGCAAGATCCAAAAAGTTTTAACATCAAGAGAATAGGTATGTATGATTATATGGTAGACAATTTGGCGATGAATTTTTTAAAAAGGGCGTCATCATTCATCACAGCGTTATAATAGTTGAAGGGTGATGATTAAGAATTGAATTGGTACAAGAGAGAAGATAGTTTTATTGTTTTCTTCTGTGGGCGGCAGGCTGGGTTGAGAAAGAGGGTTTGGTGAAGAAGAGAGGGCATGATGATGAAAGAGATGTGCGTGTAGTGGTAGGTGAGGATGTGCTTTGTTATGTTCATTATCATGTGATTTTGTAGTTGATAGGCACAAACGCTCCCATTACCTCTAGCTTACGTATCCAGTATCTCCACTCTCCATGCCTTTCTTACTTGGCCCTTTCCATTTCAATTTTATTTCTCATTTCTCTCGCCTGGCTTAATTATATATTGTCTCATTTGAAATTATACTATAACTTTCTTAGTTTCTTAAATTTAATTTATGAGATGTGAACAATAAAATAATTACATTAATATTGCTTAATACTTTAATTATATGTGTGCAAAAATACAAATCCTAATTAGATAAACATTTTAAAGCCAGAAAATTTTTTTAAAAAACTTTATATTAAAGGTATTGCCTCTGAAATACCCAACTAGGTCATGCGTTTGGCCAAGATTAAATTCTTTCAGTGCTTAATTGATTTGCTGTTTTGCTCAAAAGTTACCACATCATGGTACGTTATGTTTGGATTTATTGTGAAATAGTCAATAATACTCTTATATTTGATTTTCTCAAGCCAAATACTACTTTGGGTTCTATTTGTCATTTTCTTTAATAGTTTAGATTTGTGCACTTACCACATAATGTGTGAAACTAAGATTTTTACTTGTGAAATTATCTATATATATATATTGAATAGTTGTATTCATAAGAAAATGTCATAGCTTTCTCAGCACGTATAATCTTTCTGAGAAGTAATTCTTACTTTCTTTAGGAATGAGAAATTTCTCTTACATTGAGGATCGTAAGGTGCAGCATCGAATAGAATAGGATATAATAGTATTTGGGTAATGATTATAATATGATGGTTGTGGTAGCGACCGTGGGTAGTGTTAGTATGACGGTAGTGGGGTGGTGGCTTTGGTTGTTGATGAGATGAAGTGGTTGGAGCAAAGTGTAAAGGATGTTTAGTTTATAATCTATGTTGATACTTTATCTCACGCCTTAGTTGAATAATATTATATGAGAAATATATTGGATAAAAGTTCCAAACATTGCTGATTGTGTCTCTACAAAAAGCGAGGGTTCTCGTATCTCAACCACTAGGTCAATCAGAAAAGCGTGTAGAAAGCTTCAACAACCCTTAAAAACTCACAGTTGGGATAACCTAAACACTTTGATAAAGATGAAGACCCTATACTTGGGAATGGGAATCTTCCTCGCCTTCACACTAGACTATGTAATAGAAGTCTTCTCGTTAAGTTCTGGTCGTAGATTCCAGAAAAAATGGAAAATCCTTCCTTTCCACAGGGAAGAAAATGCAAGAAAAAGAACGGCAAATGCTCAAGTCATAGTAGTAAAATATGACTTTTACCTCTTTAAATAGTAGAAATATAGGAGTAGAACTGTAAGAATGCATATGATCACTTGAAATAAGAATCTTAGTAAAACGCAGTAGTCAAGTAATGACTCGTCAAAGATAGTTGAGAGAACCAGAATTGTCCTACTTTATGTGAAATCCACCTTCCATACCCCCAATAATGTGAAACAGGGAAACTTCTTTTTTTTTCTTAAATTTGATTTGAGTATGCTCCAAATAAAACCAAAATTGCGGTGGTTGCAAAGATAATTCATAGAAAGACAGGGAAAAAGATAATTCTAACATGCCAAGCACGTTGTAATGTTTTAGTAATTTCTAACTTCACAAAATGGAGTATGATATTGTAAATAGACAGCTTTGTTGAAGTAAAATAAATAAAAAAAGGCATTAAACGAGAGGGCAAAAAAAAAGTCATTGTATTAAAGGGGAAAAAAATATTTTTTTTCACCTATATTTTACTGATCGTGTGTAATGTGTTGATTAAAACCAAGAAATATGATTGTGCTGTATCTAATCTAGAAAGAAGAAAGAGAGGGTATTCCCATGAAGCCCATGGTTTCAGAATATGGAGTTGGTTGGAAGGGTTTGCCGCAAAGCTGTTTCTAAACAGTTTGCGATGGGTATTGGTTGTTGCTTGAGATTAAATATGGCTAACTTGGGTTGGGTTTAGCAGACATCAAATATCAAATCAAGGTGTTAGGTTTGAGCAGACATGGACATGGTCCCCAATTACATAAGCTTTTGTTTTGGGTCAACTTAATTACTTGAGCTTAGAACTTCGTTTCGGAAATGACACAATCGAAGGTTACTGAGCATTAGCATTAAAAAGAAAGAGATTGTTGAGAGTGGGATTTGAACCCACGCCCTTTCGGACCAGAACCTTAATCTGGCGCCTTAGACCAACTCGGCCATCTCAACAACACATGGTAAGATGTTGATCAAATTAGATATTAATGATTAAAAGTTTTCCAACACTACCCCTGCATGGTAATTGAAGGCTACTGAGTATTAAAAAGAAGAAATTGTTGAGAGTGAGATTTGAACCCACGCCCTTTCGGACCAGAACCTTAATCTGGCGCCTTAGACCAACTCGGCCATCTCAACAACACATGATAGTTGTTGATCAAATTAAATATTAATTATTAAAATTTTTCTAACCCTTATGCCAGCATAGTGTTGTTACTATGCAGAACTTGCGTGAATTAATCACTGTCGTGTAGGAAAAGAGGTGCAGAATTTATATTGACAAGAATTTCTGAATCTGTGTCCTCGTGTCTATGGACACATATATATATATATATATATATATAGAGGAAGGATCAACTTACATCAGTGTAGTGTAAGTTTTTTTACTTACACTCATTTTTAATCGTTAGATCCACTTTCATCTAATAGTTCTTTTAATGAAATAATCTCAACCATTAGATGAAAGTAGATCTCATGGTTGAAAATGAGTGTAAGTTAAAAAACTTACACTATCCTCCTCATATATATATATATATATATATATATATATATATATATATATATATATATATATATATATATATATATATATATATATATATATCAAATTATCAGTAATTATTAAGTCCAGTTATACAACGTCTGTGAGACATATATAACTGAAACTGTATAATTTTTATTTTATTTTATTTTATTTTACTTTTAAAAAATAAGTAACTGTCTTTTTTAACGTTTTTACTGGGGATCATTTGAGATTTTTTTGGGTCAGGTCTTGTAATGGGGTATAAAGTTGATATCACTTGACCGCCAGAGAAACATTTCAAACATGGGTAAAAAGGGTGTGCGGGACAGCCAGGTTAAGAGATTTTGTGCGCTATATTGTATGGAAAAGAAAAGAAAAAACAACACAAGGAAATGCTGCTTAGATTTTTCATATTTCTCTTATAATGAAATAGACTACAATTCTAGATAAAGCTACAAGGCTACACCCTATCTTGCTTATGGCTAATTAATTGTGTGATTCTCATCTTTACTTTTAACTCTAGTGCTGGGTAATTTCGATTTATACCATACATAATATGTTGAGGGGCAATGATAAGCCATTATAAGAGTTTATGAGCAGCCATTAAGGGCTAAACTCAGATTCAAACTAAACAATGCTTTCACGGCTGCAAACATGCTACCTCCTCCTATTCCTATCTCAGCCTTTCCTGCCCCAGCCAGCCCACTGCTCACTCGTCTCTAGGACATCAGGAAAAAAATAAAACAGCAAAAACAAAATTATATCCTTTTACTTAAAGGTTTAAGTGCCAAGTAGCCAACAGATGTTATTCGTTTATTCCCCAATCCCATCTTCCTATGAGGGGGAATCATATCTCAATTTCCTTAATCAAAAGGGTCTTGTTAACGTAAAATTAGAGTTCTATATTGAGTCGCCAAACGGGGTCACTGGAACCCTTTGGGCTATCATTTGCATGCTTGATGTTTTACCTTCTTATATATAGCTGATTGTAGTGGTGTGAAGTTTTCTCATATTATAAGTAGTTAGTTAGATGTCCTGCCCTACTTTTCACCCCCCCCCCAACCCAAAACCCAAAAATAAAGAGTTTTATATTGAGTCAAATAAAAATATAATACGTGGTTTATATAACTGCTGGCTGTGAAATTAAATTTAAAATAATAAATTTTAAATTAAATCTCAGCTGTTAAAAATAATATTCTTGGAATATCTTAAAACTTCTCCTTGCTGAGTGCTGACAGACACTTGAACCAGTTTTCATCTAATACAGCTGTAAAAATATCTTGCAAGTTGCAGTGCTTCTATCTACGCGTGTTTAAATCCTTTGGTTGCACTTCTTTTTTTTTTTTAACCTAATCAATGTGAAGCTCGAACGCACAAGCACTTGAGTGTTCTCTATAGCATTTCCTTAATCAAAATAATAAAATCACAAGGTTTTTTCTTTTCTGAATAATGAAATAAAATGACTCTTATTAGAGGGATCTACCGTGAATTAAACTTTGGGGCAAATGGACAAACGTTGGTCTGTCTTCTTGCACGCATGACCTGCCATGCCATGAAATCCAGGAAAACCAGAGACTGGCGAGTCAACATGACTAGTCCATTATGCTACAATGCCATTACCAAATCAAATCAACACCAACCCATAAACTATTTGGGGTACGTTATTCCCCATTTCCCAATGGAAATGCTGCTTATGTTTTACATTTTTAACGTTTTATTTTTCCTTCTCAAAGATGTGTGACAGTGATATATATCCATCCTTGTTTTCTACAGGTTAGATAATTTTTTTGTTGCAATACTTTTAACCTATATAAAATTCTGATATGTAATCTAGAGTCGGGAGTATTCACCTGCCCATGATATATGGCAAACTCAGAAACAAGAAAGAGCCATCATATCATGGTTGCAATCATGTATACTAATCACAGTTTTTTTGGGGTGGCTAGTATAGGTTTATAATAGTCCAGCTCAATTCTCTAGAGAATTACTCAATAAAAATATATACCTACACCGAATCTCAATCCAACAATGGTTTTCCTTTTAAATTCTTTATGTTTAAAGCAAGAGACAGTAAGATTCAAATATTCCAAAAGAGAAGTATAATTTAGGCTTCAATGTAACTATCCATTAATTATATGGAAACGACAAATGAGACCAGCTAACTCTAAATTCCAAAGTGGAGTAACAATCGGCTTTACCATTTTCTATAAAACCGTGCACTTTGTGAGAAATGGAATCTCTTATATTTTATATGCATAGAGTTATTGATCAAGCACTATCAGGATAAAATAATAAATAAATGAAAATTCATATAACAGAGTAACCAAAGCTTCATAAGCTCGTCAAGTACCACAGATGAACTAGCTCATCAGTCATCACTCATCACTCATCACTCATCACACATGGTAAATTAGAGCTCAAGTAAAACAATTAATCAAATGGATTAGCTCATAACAGGTGTTGGAAGCATATATATATATACAATGATCGTCGATGAAGCAGAGATAAAAGAAGAGGGAATTCAACATAATACTGCCATGGAAGATAAGACCAAAGGGATATATTGGCACTATAACGGGTGGCTTTGCCACTGACATCGTTTGCTTACATGTAGGCAGCAATTTATTTTTGAATAAGTGTTTGGTAATTCTCTACTTTAGTACGATGCCATTTCACCTTTCATGGCTTAAGAAGGCAACTCAAAAAAAAGAATAGTAGAGTATGCTACGTGTTGAAGATTTGCCGCAGGTAAATCACATGTGAGGTTAGACAACTGTGAGCATGTCTCCAAAAGGTTGACTTGTTGACACTGTCAACCATTATTGGTGCATTCTGGACTGTTCTTGGACCACTATAAAGACAATAACCAGAACCCCTTCACATTTTGGACTGTTCTTGGTCTGATCTCGTCACACGGGCATGGAGACTAGTATAACAGAAGGATGGTAGCTGGCCTCGGATTAAAAGGTAGTGTATATAAGTGTGTAACTGCCTTCTTTCAGGATCCTTCATATGACTACTTTGCTTGCATGTATGTATTTATATATCAAACACCATATTCACACATTAGTTTTCTTATATTATTTTTATATTAATAACGAATTATACAATTTTTTTTAACAATGTGTAGTATTTGATTAATAAATTAATAATCAATTATCACGATATAATAATTGATTACTAATCTGTTAAGCAAATAATATATATTATTAAAAAAAAACTTATACATCGTACAACGATATAAAAGTGGTGTAAAAATACTTGTGTGCCACAGTCATTTTCCATTTATATATACTTTCAGCTCTTTTCCAACACCCAACTATCCTCTCTTTAAGCTCATCTCCCAACACCCTCTCTCTCACACCTACATTTGGAGTAGAAAAACATGAAGCTAAGTTTTCACTCTGGTGCTCCACTCTTTTTCCTTTTCTTCCTAATTTCCTCCTCAAAACTATGTTGCCGTCCATTGACCACTGGACATGGTAAGCATTAGGGGTGTTCATGGGTCCAACCAGACACGATGACACGATCAACCCAACCCAACCCAATATAAAATATCTGGGTTGATTCAGGTTATCGGGTCAGTTCGGGTTCAACCTGAACAACCCATTCATTCATTGGTTCGGGTGACGGGTTCAGAAATCCAACCCGATGACTCGACTACCCGAAAACGATGTCGTTTTGCCTGAATATTTCCTTCATTTCTTCACTTCTTCCTTACCCGAACACTCATTTTCGCAATTTCTCATCCTCCTTCCTTTCTCAGTTTCTCTCCTAAATTGAAACCCTAACCCCACCTCTACTCGTGCTCGCTGCTGCTGCTCAATCCTCTTAGCTCTCTCTCACTAGAATCCTCCTCTCCTCTTACAAGTAGAAGTGAAGATGGACTCTCCAACCTGCACATTCCATTTCGTGAACGACATTGTCGAAGAGGTTCAGTCATAGGAGCGAGGTGGCGGCAGTGGGGCTCGCCTCCAAGACCAGAGGAGGTTCTCCGTCTAGTGATAGATGTCAGCGAGGTCCGGCAATGACAGCATAGTGCTCAAATAGGGCAGCAAAGTCAAATCTGGCAGTGTAGATCGTAGATCCAAGGACACAAAGTCAGATCTGGCGGTGTAGATCACAGATCCAAGGACGTGAAGTCAGATCCCATGGCAAAGAAGTCAAGTCTCATCTGCGGTGAAGTCAAATCCCATGGAGGCGAAATCAGATCCCATGGAGGCGAAGTCAGATCCCACTGGTGGCCAGTCGCCAATGGTTCTCCTAGTGTTGTACTTCTGTTGTTCGATCCAACGCCATGCTTCGAGTTCTGTTGTGCTTCGAGCCCAGATCTGACCAGATCGCCATCCGACAACCCGCATCCGGCCAGCCGCTCGAACACGTGCCGTGCATCGCACCATCGCACCTCGGAAAGCCCAGATCCCGCACTGCTCCTCGCGCCGGCCTGTACGCACCGGATCTGCCCTGTCCTCACCCAGATCCGCGATCCGCGCTACTCCCATGCTCGGATCCGCCGTCGCATTCGTGCGCCGTCACGTCTGTGACCTTCCATCAGACCGAGCCCTTCAAGGGATGAGTGGCTGTGTCGGTGAGGTGGGGTGGGTTGGGGATTTAGGATGAAGGATAAATGAGTAATTTCATACAAAAACCCCCCAATTTGGGGGAACTGAAATGAGGGGCTTTGGAGGGCTTCTGAAAATCCCCCTTTCCCTTCCCTCAACTCCCAAACAAGGGTTTCTCAACTCCAAACCCCTCCCTTCCTTCCCTTTCCCTTCTAACCCTCACTTCCAAACATACCCTTAGTGTATATAAGAATTTTTAACTTTTCAAGGCGCATATATGTGTTTTTTTCTAACAAGCATGTTAACCCACAACATTAATAAATTTCCAAATTCATATTTCATCTTGTCTTCTTCACGACCAATCAGCCTTTTTTGTCATTAAAGCATTCAATATCAACATCTAGGCACTAGGAATTAGATAGGGAGGAGATCTTGGTCCCTATAAAAGATCGATAACTATTCATAATTTTCTGTTTATTCTTGATCTCTCTCTTAGATATTGACTTTACTTAGTTTATGAGTTTTAAAGCTGTTACAAGTTAAAACCGTTTGCTTTTTCAGCAGTATCCATTTGCTGAAAATTGATAAGCAATAATTTAGCTAAGCAACGGATAAGGGTCTAGTATTACAAAATTTGAATAAGATGTCTCTGTCATGCATGATAATGATATTATGATATTAATTGATGTAGATAACATGTTACATGTTGATTCAGAAATTCAAGTAACAACATTAGCCTATCTCTTCAATGAAAGCATAATACATCAATGATTAGATAAAATTAACAAAAACAAAAAATGAATGACTTATCTCACATGGGAATTTTGAGTCAATACAGTCGAAACTGTCGCCTTCCTCTGAGAGGCTTCCTCTTAAAATAGCAAAATTAGACAGCTTCCAATATGATGCATAACAGTTTACAACTTCTCTAAGTAAACAGAAACTTTGATAATGACATGTGTAGTTTCTCCAAATCATTTGTATCAAATAGATTTCAGCAACTAAATTAAGTATCCCGCAAATAAATATTATTATTGACTGAAAGGAATCAATTGCACTGAAGTTCCATGTTCAGATAAAAATTTCAGAGACCATAATCCATATGAGATCGGGTCTGTCTGCGGTGCACCTTAAAAATTAGGATGCACGGGTTTACGTTACATGTGAGCCATTGATTTTGTCTAAAAACAGATTTACGGTCCAAAACTTAAATTTAGTACCTGAAGAACCGGTAAAGTTGGAAAAGAACTCAGATCTGCTTCAATGAAGCTTGAAGGATACTACCAGTATCTGCATCAACGAAGATGAAGATTGAAAGCTCCTCTTTGGGTTCCCTCTCAGGCCATACAAATTGAGTCAGGATATGCAAATCGAAAGCTCCTCAGTGGCGATTTGTAGCAGATTGAGTCGGACCAGATCTTGAACGAGAAGATCTCGTTGGAAACTCTCCGCCGCTGCCGACCAGGAAGATGCCGTCGCTGCCCATTGCAAAGTCGCCAATGAGCACAGCGACTCGTCGTTGCCGGTGGGAGAGTTATCGATGGAGACGGAGCGGATCTTTGGCTAAGCAGGGCGCGGGTCCTGCCGTACAGCCTTCTGCGAGTTAGACATCATTTTCTTTCTTTTTGCGTTAGCGTTTGTGCAGTAGCATATACTCTGACAACCATGGTCGAAATCGTTTATCGGAGCCAAAAAAAACCTTCTTAAGCTACACATTATTGAAAGTATATTTTTGAATATTCATATTGTTTGAATTTTAATTGTAAAAATATAATTACAAAATGATGTAAATTTTTTAAAAATAAATACTTTATATATAAAAATCAAAAAATCTATCCTAATAACAAATGAGAAAAAATAAAGAAAATAAATCAAATAATTATATTATATAAGTTTGATCATAACTATTTCTTATAATATAAATTACAAGAAACAAATATGTGTTAATATAAGAATCAGATCTATCCTAATAACGAAAATAAAGAAATAAATCAAAATTATCTTAAGTGATCATCTATAATACTCTAATATATTTCAAGATACAATAAAGATATTTTGAAATATTTATCAGATATTCTAACACTTTTCTTCAAGTTAAAGTTCCTAAGTTTGAGCTTGTAACGATTAAATAATTTGATAATGCGATAGTGACTGAGACGAACGGAGACGATAGTTGTCAACTACTTTTGGGATGATGATGGAGATGTGGTCAGTGCATCTGGACAAACAGAGATAAAGTCAGTGCATCTGGAACAAAGAGTTGGGGTCAGATCATATGAGACAAAGAGTCGGGCTAATGTGAGTCATAACCAATATAAGTTACCATCAGAATAATCGTCGATGGGAAGAGAAGTCACCACTAATATGATTCAACAGTGGGAGATGAGTCATCACCAGAATTATTATTTGTGGGAAGAGAAGTCACTGATATAATCCATTAATGGAAAAAGAACGGTATGACAAACACCGACATTAAAGTATATGTAGAGATAGATTTATTCTCATTCTCCCCCTCAATGAGGCCAGCGACAGCGATGAAGGTTGATTGAAATCCAGTGATGAATGCTAACTCTAAACTCATCGATGAAAGCTAGTCTGATCAGCAATGAAGGCTTATTGAAACTCAGCGATGAAAGTTGGCTCTAAAGCCATGTGATAACATATGAAATTACAACCTAAAACTAATTAGTTTTAAGTTGGAATCTCACATGGTATAAAAGTCAAGATCTCATCTTCGTCGTCTATTCCACTAGGCTTATCTGTCGCCTATTCCATTAGGCTCACTTGTTCCATCCAAACATATGTGGAAAGGAGGGTGTTAGAATCTCACATCGTCTGTCTCAATTTTTCGGGTGTGATTTATATACCTGTTGGATCACTTCACTTGATACCAATTGGTTTTAGGTTGAAATCTCACATGGTATCAGAGCTAAGATTTCATCTTTGTCACTTATTCTGCTAGGCTTCTTTGTCGCCTATTCCGCTAGGTTCACCTATTTCGTCCAGACATCTGTAGGGGAGGGGGAGGTGTTAGAATCCCACATTGTCTGCCTCAATCTTTTGAGTGCTATTTATATACATGTTTAGTCACTCAACTTGAAACTAATTAGTTTTAAGTTGGAATCTCACACATATGAAGTTGTTCTGCAAAATATGTGTATTTGGGTATTCGGAGTTTAGATGTTGTTTTCATCACTAAATGGATTTATTTATTTATTTTTGTATTTAAGTGGTCTTTGAGTTCAGATCCATATGGCTCTCCATATTTGAAAGTTCTTTCCTTTTTTTACTATTTATTTTATCTCCATACCAGATGTACCAAAAAAAAAAGCACCAGACAAAAAATTGAGAAATTAGGTTTATAATACCTTTAAAAAAATCAATTTAATTGATTATAGTAGGTAAAATAAAGTGCATCCTAATTTTCATGGTGCAGCACAGAACGACCCTAAGAGATCAATCCTGACTCTTAAGGACAACTTTGTTGAGGCAACACACAAGAAAGGTTTCATGACAGGAAAAGTCTAATATGAATCACCTCAAAGATGATTTATGAATGGACCATGATTTTTTTGTCATTAATTTATTATTAAAATAAATTAATAACTTAAATTAAAATGTTAGATCTTTATAGATTTTAATTAGTAATACTCACATTCATATATAAACTTAGCTAGATCATTTTTTTTATTTTTTATTAATAATCGTATAAATAAAAAACTTATATATTTTAATTGATAATTTTTATATACACTTAAATTTATATATAAATATTATCAGATAAAAAAATAAGTCTATCTATAAACCAAACTTTTGAGATCTATGATACAGGAGGCATTTATAATGCATCTAATAAGATTTTGAGCATCAATACTCCAAGTAAGTTTACCTATGATAATAGGTAAAATTAGTTACTTCAATTTTTTTTTATTTGATATGGGTCTCATTTTTTTTATTTGATATTTTTTTAAAAAAAATCTGATGTAGGAGCATCGTAGGGAGGTTTCAGGGTGCCTGAGAAAAGAGAAGACAGAAATAATGCATCTTTTGCTGATCCATGGAAGATGGAAGGAGATAGAACAACGACAAAGGCTGTTGAATCTCTCCTCAAAAAGCTTTCTTCTCTAACTGTCTTAGATGACGAAGGTAATGGTGGTGTGATCTAGCCCATAAAACAGGTTCCATCTTGTGGGAAGGCATCTTTGAATGAGGACGATGCTAGTTCTGATATTAGCAGTTTAGTGTGCATAAATAAATCAGCAGAAGTATGTAATAAGGGGGATAAAGAAAACGTTCTTGATGGAGGGGTCCATGAACGAGTTGCAACAACTGAGTTGACTCACTCACCGAAACCAAAGTCTGGAACATTACAGTTTCATTTTCTCTTTCTTCAAGATAAGTTAGGTGTCCCACTCCTTCGGACAAGGAATTAAATTTCTTGCGGAAGAAAAACGTCAAAGTTGGAAGAGAACTTAGATCTTGCAACACATGTTCCAGACAAGACTCAAGTTTCTTATAAAAGAAAATCTCTAGTACTTCTAATGTATTCATGCTTTTGAATTCATCTGATAATACCTTGAGTTTATCAAAGTATTCAATATGCAACGATTTGAGATGATGCATATTCTACAAAATCATTTTTGAGAAGGAGAGAGAAAGGAATAAAAAGAAAAAGGAAAGAGATAGAAAGATAAGAGAATAATAAAAAAATGAAAGAATGAAAAAAATGGATGATAAAGATAACTTGCTATATAAATTATCTGTAACAATTTTCAACCATAAATTATTTTAGCTCATTAATCAATAATGATAGATTTTAGAGCATCTATACTTCTGCTCTTTTTAGAAGCATTTAAAACGTCACCCTATGATACAAGCCTCCTCCATGCCAACTTTTTTCTCAGAGAAAAAGTAGGGTCTTTCTTCAATTCTCTTAAAAAATATTGGGAGCATGCATACACCTAATAAATGACTTGGTATTGCAGGTCAACATATGTTTGGTTTTATTTACATTTGAATCCTTATATTATCTCAATCATTTTCGAGTCCTCTCCTTTTAACCATTTACTTAATTTTTTGCATTTTGGCCCTTCTCTCTTTTTCATCTCATTGGCACTCCCCATTTCCTCTTTCAAGTGCTACTAATGGGTGGCCTTTTCACTACCCACAACCAGCGGTGATTAACTTGCAAGCTGGAGGTGGGTTAATGGAGTTTGGGTGGCTGGACTTATGGACACACTTTCAAGGAAGCAAGATCCTAATTGAAGCAAATTTCTTTCTCTACCTGTCTGCCCTCCGAGTATGGTGCACACGGGTCGGGTTTAGGGAAAAAAATCTGAACCTATTAGTTGGAGTCGTGTTGGGTTGGGTCGATTTTGGGTCAAATTTTTCAGGTAACCCGAACCAAACGAACTCGATATATAAATGGGTTGGATTGGGTTGGGTCATCAAGTTTGGAAGAGATGTCATGCCCAGATCTCTCTTCATCTGAACCCCATCAATTAACACTCCATCTGCACCCCTAACCAAAATCTTCCTCCTTTTCTAAATGAAAAGGTTCATAAGATCAAATTGAAGGAGACCTAGCTCCAAAAATGAAGGGTTCAAGTCGTTTCTTCATGATCAGGTTAGTGGCAGCGTGATACTCCTCTAACATTGGGGTACTCCTGTTGAGCAAGTACCTACTCAGCAACTATGGGTTCAAGTACCCCATCTTCCTCACCATGTGCCATGCAACACCCACCGTAGGATATCACATTTAAGACTAATCCTAATATAACTTACTCAAGTTGTAAAAGAATTAATCTTGTAAAAACACTGATTTTAAAATTTCTTTTGCTGAATAACAGATAATAAATAAAAACTTTAAACATAAAACGTAATTAAAACTAACACACCTTATATTACATATTACAAACCTTGTTCACAAATAATTTACATAATTACACCCCCAAAAGTTATATATACAGTACACACTAAAATAAAAATACTAAACTAAAACCCCAACAAACTACAGGTTCAGGCTCTCATTGGGATCCTCCCTCGGTGTTGTCATCAAAGAAACCTGGCGGATATAGCACACCCCTGGTTGGTGTCCTGACAATTGACATCATGGATTCCTCGTGTGGAGTATAAGTATTATTATTCTTACTCCAAATCTCACGTATATGCATATAAAACTCTAAACGCACAGACATATGTTGTGTCATGACAGGAGTACCATCCCTAGTACTACTTAAGGTCAGAGTCAGATCCCTGGTATACACAAACCTTTTCTTGTCTAAGTTAACCCGCCACGCATCAATCCCACCGTGGAATCGAATCGTGACAAATCCTAAAACTTGACCCTCGCCACCATATTAGAAAAATACAGAAAACAACTACTGATAATAAAACGACTTATCAGCCTTCTCACCTCCTCGGTCTTCATCAAATACATACAATACACAAATATAATATAATAAAGAGGTGAGATCCCCTTTCATCAATACCAATAAGGCAGTATTGAAAATGACAGTAAAATATACTGATATAATATATCACATACAGTCATATCATATCATATCAAATCATAAAAAACATATTAAACAGGCATAATTGTCACACCAATATGCTGACTCACCAATATGCTAACTCATTGTGCATGTGTACAACGACCCAATTCCTACTCCATGGAGCTAAACACAATTTTGGAGAGAATTATAGGGAGTACATGTCTGTATACCGTTAGCCTCAAATCATGTGCTGTTTATCATATCATGGCACCCAACATGGCTATTACAAGACACTCTCAATCATATCACGAAAATAGTAGTAACTCCATCAAGACCGCCGGTGTGTTTGCAAAGGATACCACGACACAGTGGTGCTACCTACTGGCCACATGTGACATTCCACACCCCGACGTCTCCAAGATCACTGAAGATCGTAACTACGCAATTCTCACCTGCACAAAGGTGTAATTTCCATCTCCTAGGTCAATTGCCTTACTTGACATGCTTTTTCATGCATGATGTATGATTCAAAAATACATACAACTATTATTTTACAGTATTCCACAAATATGCTCCATTTCTTGACAGTTTCACTTTCCAACATAACAGGGCTCACCACGACAGCCTGACAGCCAACTGCTGTAATTTCCAATCGCGTAAATATTTTATTGCATTTTTGAAACAGAGTGACATTTTTATTACGTTTTCAAATTACATAATATTTTTCAACATTTTTCGCAAATGCGTAATTAATTTTAAACGTTTTTAAATCATATAAATATTTTTAAACATTTTCTAAACCACATAAATATTTTCAAATATTTACTAAATCACATATATATTTTTAAACGTTTTAAATTGCGTAAATATTTCCAAATATTTTTAAATCGCTTAGAGATTTTCAAACCTTTTCTCAATCGCGTAACCATTTAAAATCATTTTCTTAATCGCATAACATAAAAATTAATTACATAACTTAAAAATAATAATTTCTAAATCGCGTACTGATTTTCTAACATTTTTCACTTACGTAAAATATTTTCTCAACTTTCTAAACTCATTTATAAAATTCTTTACGTAATTATGCATTTTGGCTTTCTTGAAAGTACTTTTATTTTAACAAAGATCCTTTACGTATTATTTTATATGGTTCATTTTCATTTTAAAAAAAATCCTTTACGTATTATTTTCTATGGTTCTTTCCAAAAACTTAATTTCATTGATTTAATTAAATACTATAGCTTTAATAAATCTAATTTAATTCTAATCCTTAAATCTAGTTTTCTTTTTCAATTAAAAATTCCTTAAACCAAATTCTTGTTAACTAATTAACAAAATCCACACTTAGTAAAATAATCTAGGGTTCAAAATCCCACACTTTGGTGTGTTGGCCGAATTTAGATTTAGATTCCATAATCAAACTTAACCATTTTTCATCATCAAAATCCTTTAATCCAAATTTTATCCTTAAAATCATCAATCCATACTTAATAATTAATTTGAAACATCTTGTTCCCTTTGTAGTAGTCAAAATCGTGAGCCTCCCCCTAAGTTCTTTGGAACCTTCATGCAATTTTCCTCATCATACAACTCATATTATACTTTACACAACATTCATCATACTACCATAAGCATATAAACAAGCATATAAGCATATAATCTACTCAATATGCATATAAACAAAGCTTAAAAATAAATCAACCATAAATAAAGCAAGCTTAAACCATACAAGTGAATAAATCCTTATGGATTTTTCACCACAAACAAAGTCATCTCCTCACCACCAACATATGGTTGATGAGGGTAATCTCCCTCTTACCTTAAGGAAGACAAAACTCCTTCGTGCTTGATTTTCAATGAATTTTGTGTAGCTCCAAAGGAAAACCCTAACAAACTTAAACCAACCAAAGTCACGAACAAAGCTTAAAGAAGAGAAACCATGGAACAATCATGGTTTAGAAACTCAAAAACCAAATTAGAAACAAAGAAGAAGAACTTTTACCTTGAAATCTCAAAAATACTAACTTGTAGAAAAGGTAGTAGATGAAGGATTTTGCTTAAGTTTTCAACATAGAAGTATCTTAGAATGATATTTAGATGTAGGAAATAAAGTTAGATGAAATTTTGAAAGCTTGGATGATTGTCTTTGGGTGTTGGCCGAATGGTGTCTTTGGAGGAGAGAAATGAAGTTTTGGCTAAGTGTAGAAAATGAAGAAATGAAGAAATGAAGAGAATAGCTTAGGAGACAAAAGTGATATAATTGTGATAGTCTATCCTAGAGCTCCTTGCCGTGGAGTGCTAGTGCTAGCATGGGAAAATTATTTGCATGGTCAATCAAGGTGCAAAATCAAATACATGGCACTAAGTCTTGCTTTTGTCAACATTTGATGATTCATTGGCTTTTTGAATATCCTATAAAGCCCTTCATGGCCGTGTGACATCCTTGCTAATTACTACCAATTATTGTTTCAATTTGTGACCATTTAAGCTTAGATTAGTTTACTAATTCATCTAGCTTAGTAATTAATTTAAACAAGTCATTTTTGTTGACTTATTACCATTGGTTAATTTTTATGATTAGCCACCAAATTTGACTTCTACTATCAAGTGACACATGGCCATCACATGACTAGTATCTAGCTAAAGCTATAAAAATTTATTACTCACGTAGAATAAAATTACGATACCACAACCGATAATTATTATACAATGAATAATAAATTCACAAGATAAGAAAAATTAAGCGATCCGCTTTCGGGTTTAGTAAGATCCCTCGGTCCCGTATCAACAGTACAAAATTTTCTGGCTAATAAAATTTTTTAATGTTTTCTGGCCCACTGTGGGTCCCACAGACGGCCCAAAATGTTACTAAAATATTTTTATTCTCAGAAAAATTTAGAAAAATTCTCAAAAATTATAAAAATTAAAAAATTAATATTTGTGCAGAAAAAACAAAAATCGGGATGTTACATGCCACATGATCGCGTGCTCTTTGCTCAGCTATGTTGCCATAGCGTGGTTAAAGGTGGTGCCTTTGCAGACCATTCGATCTCGGGTCCAGTTCTTCAAGACCTCTGCTCTTAGCCTTGTCTTTTGCGTCATCTGCGTCTTCAGCAATAGGGAAGAAAGAGACGATACTTCTGCGCCTCTGTCGTCTTCAGCAATGAGGAAGAAAGAGATGATAGAGATGATGAATAAGACCATTACACCAGCAGATCTGCTCATCGGAAAACCACCACGTTACCTCCGTGCACCATTACACTAGCAAATCTGCTCAGATCCCGCAGATCTCGCGTCACCAGCAACGATGGTGGCTGAGCCTGGGACGAAACGAAACGATGGCCAGATCTCACGTCGTCGGTGGTGAGAGCAGAGCAGGAGCAGGCAAACAACAATGGGTGAGAAGGTTCCCATTTTGGGATGAAATGAAGTGACGAGAGAGGATCATGGAGGGTGGAGGCTGGAAGTCTGGAACCGTCGGGTTGAAAGAAACAAAAACGAAGGGAATAAATGGAATAATAAGCCAAGGCCCAAAACGACGTAGTATAGTGTATACTAGTAATCGGGTCATCGAGTCAGGTCATCAGGTTAGTTTTTAAAACCTGTCACCTGAACTAATCATTGATCGGGTTAATTGGATTTGACCCGATCTAACCCAATGACTCGAACCAATTCGAAAATATAAAGTTGGGTCTGATCGGGTTGATCGGGTTAGGCTGACCCGTGTGCAGCCCTACTTCCGAGTCTTAAATCCGAACTGCTGAGAGAAACCAAGTTGAAGTGAGAGAAAACAAAGGCTTGGCACATAATTTGTCATACAACAAAATAAAAGACATTCCCCTCCTAAATCTTGCTTTTTGAGGTGTTTTTGTTCCTAAGTGTTTGTTGCATAAGCTTTGATTTTCATTTGCTGATTATTTTTGTTCTGAGTTTTTTATGATTATTTTTATTCAATTTATGGAAATTTTGTTTGCTGATTATTCCCAAGTGTTTTGGTTGTTTTGATTATTTTCTTCCCCAGTTGAATCATCTTGAGACCTAGGTGCGAATATGCTGGTTTGATTAATCTCTTCTCACTACAAGGTACAAGCTAATTTTATAATTAATTTTCACCACTTTGATTTTCTTATTAGCAAACAGAGATGAAGAATACAAGGTCTGCACAACCTAGTGCTACTTATGATGTTAAGCACATCAATATGTTTGGTTGCAGGAAATAAGGCCTCCATGGATGAAATCAATATGAAGAACGAGCAACTTCCAAACAAAGAAGATAAAGGAAACGGCAATCCAGCTTACGGATTGGTGGAAACAGTGAATAACCTGTACTACATCCCCTGGCAGGACTTTAAACAGTGGAAACAATATATTCTTTTTAGGGTTCAATATCATTTTTCTCAGTTCTCAATCTCATGAACAATTTGTAAATTTAAAACTTAACAAATGTACCTATTTATAAGGAAAATGTCTACTGTGTCGTTGGTAAGGAAAATGTTGTAGCGAAGTTACCGAATTCCATGTTTTCGTACTTGAGGGATTCCTTGAAGGAAGTCTGCAGCTTTGTAACTTTGTAACTTCAACTTGGTCTAGTTTCTTCTTTGGTTTCTGGGTTTGGTGAAGGGCCTAGATTGGACCTCCCTATCCCCTGCTTTTCCTTCATGGAGTTCTTCTTCTCCATCCTCAAACCAGCTCTGAACCTTTCAATAAAGGTGTGAGCTTTGGTATCAACAACTGGGCAGGGACAAAACAATAGGACTACAGTTAAAATGGATCCAACAATACAATTCCTATTCAACATTTTCATCGACATCAGTAATTGATACACTAGTGAAATTTGGGATCACTTTGCAAATTTTAAGCAATTTTTTGATTGTAGGGACCAATCACATAATTACCTATAATTTAAAATATTACTTGTTATTATAGTTACAGGTAAATCATAATAACTACTGATCAAGATTTGCATAAGTTCAACGTTGTTTGATGAATGGAGCATCCATGTTCCTAGATCTTTTAAGAACATTGAAAACGTTTCATCTTTTTCAAGCTTTGGACAGAGAAGACGGGAGATAGTTACTATAATCACAACTTCACAGGTGCATGATTTGCAAACAAATGAGTTTCTAATTTAATCCATTTATTTATAAAAAGTATGGCTCTTTAGGTACACTGGCTTTTATGTGACTAGAGATTACATCAAAGAGAGTAAATGTGTAAAACATTGACCTCTGACTGCAGTAGAGAGTATAGAAACACGCACAAGAACCCATTCTGCTTCTACACAGAAGCGCTTGTAAAGGGGAACAAGTCTGCATATCGTAAATTGTTTTGGGTATTTCCAAGACTTGCTGATTGGAGTCCCATCTAAAAGCTCAGCCAAACATCAACACGTAATTGACTATATATTGTTGGAGTTTTGAAGAATGAATACAGAAAGATAGTGAAATAACAATAATATAAATAGGACAATGCTATGAAGCGCTCGAGTGTTCACAACTTTTGGATGCTATCCAACTTTTGGAGGAATCCGGATTCTCTCCCGCACCTGTCCAGCAGCACCCTCCACTACCATCTGGGTTTTTTATTTTTTATTCAACGGTCCATATTTTTATTTTTATTTTTTAATATTAAAAATATTTTTTAATATTAAATTAATGTTTTTTAATGTTAACTGTTGGATGAAAAATAAAAAATCTAGATGGTGTTGGAGGGTGCTGCTGAACAGCACCCTGCTGGAGAGAATCCGGATTGCTTTTAGAGATGTATGCAGTTGTAATTGAACAATAAAAAAATAAAATTTATACAGTGCTTCAGACTCCATGCTTAAGCAATTCATCGAGCGCACAGTAGCACATCCCATATGCATATGAGAGATCATTTTATTGTTCATAAGCCATTACCAAAACAAAAGGTTTCAGCTAACTAAATACAGTTCAGTCCTCTCTTTCCTAGTATTACGTTGCAAGGAATTAATTAATCTCACTCGAAATATGAGGGATAAAACTCTCCATAACAACTACATATTTGGATAACGTTTTAAATACTCTTAAAAGAGTTTGGAACATAAATGTTTCATATTTTTTTACTATTGATTTTCAAGAATTTAACATTTATGGGTGATGATTATTACTTGCAACATGTTTAATAAGTTACACTCCTAGCATTTTTATTTATTACTTGTTAGTCCTTTCATCCTCTTCTATTCCCTTGCTGGTCTCCTCTATTCCTCATCTGACAATTACATGGTGACAATTGACGGAAAGGCTCTGGTTCTTCCAACACCTCCCACCTCCACATTCAACCCTAACATCAAAAGCTTTCTTCCAAGAACTCCCTCTGACAACTATTGTACATGTGCGAGCACTCCTTCCCAAATCCTACTGCAACCATTCGTTTCGCGATCTCGTGACGGTTGATGATCGTTTCCAACAGCAAAGCATCGATCACGATATCGTAGTCTGTTACTGGCACCACCACCATAATCTGCTCCTCCTCTTCTCTGTTCCTAGCTCATTCTTCTTCAGCTTCTTCATTTTCTTCCTCTGAGACAAATGACAAGTTCTGAGCTGACTCGTTGTGAGGCCGAGTCAAGTTGAAGGACTCGCCGTCGTGCTCCATGAGAATCGAAACTAGTCCTTGAGGTGGAACATGGTGTGCTAGAGCATGTTGTTGGCACTCCTTCCCAAACAGATGTGGTGGTCAGAGGAGACGTAGTGGAATAAATGAGAATGAAAAAGGTTTTAAATGAATAAAAATACGAATTACGGGTTAAAAAATAAATATCAGAAGACATTTTAATAAATGTTAAAAATTAGTAAAAAAGTGAGATAATTGATAATAGAAAAGAAAATTAATGGAGCATCCATGCTCCAAAAGTTTTTTGGAGCATTGTAAATGACTCCATAAATTTGTAGTATAAAATATCAATAATTTTTTTTGGTGAATACATAAAAAAAATTATTATGCTCATGTTTCGTTTGTCTATACTTTTATAGTTTTATCCCACTTCAAAGCAGGACACGAAGAGTATACTAATTTCGACTCCCCGTGAATCATATTGTTTTAATTTTTAAATCAGTCTAAATCCAATTTCGCAGCCTTTGCTTAGTCTGATATTATATATATTTTATCTAACAAATTAAATGATAATGTTTTTGAAACATAAAAATGTCTAGACTCTCAAACAGACGCTTGAACATTGACAAGCCCAAACGAAAATTATGCAGCTCATAAAAAGCGAAGCAAACTGAATTCTGCATTGTATGATTTCATGAAAATTAAAATAGTAGTCTCTAACTTAAAAGCAGTATCATATCCCATTGAAACTCTGATTATGTGGAAATTTTACAAAGCATTCATATCTAATATATGGTGATGCTATATCTAATATATAGTAATTAGTAATAACGGAGTTGACTTACTTGATCAACGTTTTATTTATAATAATTGTATGACTTGAGTTTAAATTTAGAATTCACTCGTCAGTAAGCCATTTATAATAGAGGTAGTCTTCTTTTACTTTAAACTTTTTTTTATAAAAAAAAGTAATGTAATATAATTGTCCCTAATTATAATTATCATAGAATCTCCATTAAAAAAAAAAATCAAAACACCTAGGTATAGCAATTTATGATGGCAACCAAAGAATACACACCTAAATATAGGTGAAAGTTATGAGCTCAATCTACTAACACTGACAGTGCCTCTAATTTCTTAGCCTTGGTGAATTTAAATAGCTCTTCAATTTTTAATATATATAGTATTTAGACTTATGATTGGTTTTTTAGGTTTGTTTTGGTCTAGGTTTTGATTTCTTTTTAGAACAAGGCTAAGAAGACTAAATTGTTCGCTTAAAGATATTAAGTCTTTCTTATTTGAGTCTTTTCTCTGACAATGGGAGAATATATGTAAATATATAATAATACTAGGACAAACTAGAGCTGAAAAGGTAAAGCTCAACTATCTTCCACCTGGTTTCCTTATAACCAAGATATGAACTTGTTTGTATATATGGACTTTGGAAGTTTTCCAACCTTAGTTGAACCAAATCCAGTCCAAAACATGTCACATCAAAAAGCAAAAAAGATCTAATCCAAAACAAAAGCGTATAATAATAACAGCAATAATAATAGTATTATATGATAAATTTGATAATATTCCTCAACCTGATGAAATGATCCCCCAGTCAACATGAATTACTCGAAGATTAGGTGTTGCTTGTGAAAATAAAAAAACTTGATTAAAACTGGTATTCAGATCAAGCATTTGAGTAACTAAAGAGTAAAGACAATTGATCACTAGATTTCCTTCTCTCACCTAATATAAAGTAGGTTCCGTCATATACGATTAATTGTGTTTACGGTTCTAAGCAATAACGGACCTAGAAATTTAGGATAGTAAATACAAACTTATGAATATTTCATATAATTATTTTAAAAAATTTATATTTTCACATAAAATATAATAAAAACAATGAAAAATAAACTTATAATTGTTCTTTGTAATTTTTTAATATTTTGAAAACAATGAATAATTTTTTGTAATTAATATTATCATATATTTCTTTTTCTACATACGTAATCAAAGAATACTTTAAAAATTTATGTCTCATGTGATTAAAAATTAAAATTAAAAGATTTCTAAAATATCAAATCTATCATTTATTTTAATATGAGGGCAAAAATCTATAAATTATAGAATTATAAAGCTATAAATGATAAATGTTATATATATAGTTAAAAAAAGTTAAACTTAAATGAGGGCATATGTTCACACTTTGTTACACTTGGATCCGTGCCTGGTTCAGGTACACAAACCTGAAACCTCCATCTCCACTATCTCTTCAATATTCTCCCTCTTCTTTGCGATAATGAGCGATTTGAGTGAGCGAGCACAGATGGGATAATGCTTGATCCTACGAAATCACTTTTGTGAAACATCAAACGAAATTGAAAAACTAGACCGATCTTGTTGTGTTTTGTACATTCAATTTATTTTCTTTTTCTTTTTTACTTGTTGCAATTATAATTGGATAGATGCATGTGTGCTGTCGTGAATAGTTTTGTAGAAAATTATTTGCAACAAATAGCATTGCTGGCACAAAAGTAGTTTACTGCATATGACTATATGAGTGACGGATTTAGATTTCTTATTGGTTGAAAAGGTAATAGAGATATTGTGAGTGCTTGAAAGAGCAATGAGTAAATAAATAAGAGAATGAATAAAGCATAAATAAGAAAATGAATAATTTATATTGTATCATAAATAAGATACAATATAAATTATAGAAAAATATACCTTTTTTTCTTTAATGACAAAACGAAGATGATACCTAGTATAATCATGTACTTCCATTGATAAAAAACAAAAATATACTCTGTCTCTTAACTTGCATTCAAGTTTTATTTTGGTCCTATAACTATATTTGATTTCATATTAGTCTCAAATCTTTTTAAAACATATCAAAATTTTCTAAACACTAACACTGTTAACATTGTTAATGGAATCAGATGAGAAAGCAACTTACGTGGCTATCAAGTGTACAATTGGCATCCAAATAGATAAAAACCAGAAAATAGATAAAAATCAAACAAGTGAAATACTCTACCTAGCTAAGCAACGCGGGAAATCGAGTAGCCAAACAGCCAAGCATAGGCAAAGAAGAAAGGGTTTTCCTGTTAATCAAAATGACACAATCTTACCCATTGAAAAATTGGAACGAACCAAAGCAAAGAAGAAACATTTTCGAAGTCAGACTTGAGGCATAGAAGAGAGCAAACCAATTTAGTCTAAACATTTCATTGGTTCGAACCAACTTCAATTCTTTCAACTCTTTACTTTGCATGATATTAACTGAGAAAATTGATTGGTTTTTTGTGTGTTCTTTGTGGTTTTTATTCATCTTACATGCACCAAATTTCAAGGGTTTTATTGTTTATTTTTATCCTACTTGTCTTATATGGATAAAGTTAATTTAGATTGTGAATGAATTTGTTATTGAGTTCGTGATAAGTTAGAATTTTATGCTTTTGATTTATATGTTTATGCTTTTGATTTTAAGATTTTATTTTACTTTTGTTCTATTTTACTACATTTTTGGCAAGAATGCAACAATTCAAGTTCTAATCAGAGAGAATATTATGTGGCAAGAATGCAACAATTCAAGTTCTAATCAGAGAGAATTATGGCCTGTCAGTAATGGCCACTATGGTCATAATTCGTGGAGAGTCCAGAATCAAGAAGCCAACCAGAAAGAATTATGACCAGGCAGCAATAGCCATTATGGTCGTAATTCGTGCAACCATAATTTGAAAGGCTAACTAAAATGAATTACTGTCTTCCAGTAATTGCCATTATGGCCATAATTCGAATCAATTTTGTAACAACCCATTTATTTCTGAAGGATCAAAAGAGGTATTGTAATGGGGTGTAAATGGGGCTGTAATAAGCTATAAAGGGAGTGGTTCTCTGATAGGAAGGGGGACGAAAAATCTCTTCCCTTCTTTCTTATTCTTAGATAAAATTAGTTCTTTTGTTCTTTGTTTTTTATAGATGTTTTTGCAACCTTGTTGGAATTTTATGCAAGTTGATTAAGAATTTCTTTTCTTCTCCTTTATTATCCATCTCTTTCACTTTCTTATATCCTCAATGTTTCAATTATATTTGGTTGTTTCTATCATGAATATGAGTGAGTAATTGTCTAATCTTGGGATTGTGGGTATTCTAATGAAGGGTTGTTGTTATTTCTAATTTTCTCTTTCGTTATGGGTGTTGATCTTTAAATCCAATCTTAGTGTTTTTACTATTTGCAAATATATGATCTATGTTTGCATGATTTCAGATATTAAGCGAAGAACTGAAAGATGAAGTTTGATATTAGAACTATAAGATTGAACAAGGGGATTGAATCATGAAAATAGATTTTATTCTCTTGAAGTTGTGACAAATATATGTTCTTAATGGGTTTTTGCTAATGAAAATAGGTTGTTTATCAGCTTAAACACGTTATTGTTCTTTGAAAGAAGGCAATAATTACATTTACTTATTTTACCTTTAAAAATCCTGCATCCATAGCATTAAGAAAATTGGTTTTAAGTGTCAATCGTCATTGTGAAGAACCATAATCCCAAGAACTTATTTTCTCTGTTATTAAATCAAATCTTTATTCGATTTTCCAACAACTTGCCATTTTAAATACGATTTTTGTTTAGATAATCACCATTGTGAAAAGAAATTGGTAATCAATACTAAGTCCTTGTGAGAACGATCTTTCATTATGCGATACAATAGTGCGCTTGCGGTAGGCATCAGTTCATTTTAATGGTTGTTCTTGTGTGAGTTAGAAACTTTCGTTTTAATGGTTGTTCTTGTGTGAGTTAGAAACTGACGTGGATAGTAAGAATTGAATATAAGGAATAAGTTAGAGCATTTTGGAGTCTCATTCAATAAACTTCTTGATAACCCATTATTTTTGGTTTCATTTGTCCCACAATTATATTTTGTTTCACTTTCATTTTAAATGTTATTTAAAACTATCAAAATTTTCCTAATTACTAACTTCTAAAACATCTTAGTTGGAGATAATATAGTGCCAATTGTGCACTTATGGCCATGTAATTAGTTATCATGTCAGCAATTTCTGTTAATATTTTTCACAGAATTAATGTTTGGGGCAAATTTAATGGATTTTAAAAATATTTAAGACGAAAGTGAAATGAAATATACTTATGAAACGAAATTGAAACCTAAGGCAAAGTTAAAGGACAAAAGATACATTTTCACAAAAAAAAATGAAGAAGAAGTAAAATCTAACCAAACACTTGCCAACATCTTCATTGTCACATGTTTGTGCACAATATTATTGACATCCCCAAAATAATAGAGGTACATATATCATCTTTACATCGTTCTTTTACAAAATTATTTTTTAAGAGTTTTTTTAATAAATATCCTTAAGATATTTTAAGATTTTAAGATTTTAAAGATGAAAGTATTAAATGAAAAGTCAATTTTTTTGAATTTTCAATATACTAAGTATTTTACTTTTTATTTAATATTTTTTATTTTTAAAACCTTAACAAGTGTCTTACTCTTTAAGTCACTCGTTAACAAAATTATTTTTTAATTCCTTTCTAGTAATAGAAAATCAATTACACTATCAAATAAAAAAAAATCAATTAAACTATTACATGCATGCATATTTCTTGTATTTTTATACGGACATTAGATAAAACATTAAGTATGACATTTCTTCGGTATGTTTGTTTTTTAAAGATACTGGTACTTGCAAATTTGGAATAATATTAATAATTAATTTTATAAAATATTTTATTGATAATAACATGTAACTTGATAAATCGGTTCATACATATGTTTTTAATTGTATGACTTGTTATAATTTTTTTTATAAGTTAAGTAACACAATGAATGAGGAATTGCAAGAATAAAAAATGTAGATTGTAAAGTTAAAATTTGTAATATTAAAAATCTGAAGTCAATCTTAAAATTAAAGAAAGTTAAAATAAAAGTCAACCATAATAAAAATTTATTCAATAAATAAATATAATTGACACATTTTAATTGGAAGAATACTAATATTCTTAAAAAAATAAGGATACCGAAGAAAAGGTATTTTTTTTCTCAATTTAAATTTGAAAAGTAAACACATCAAAGTAAATAACAATATGAAAAGATTAATGATAATTTATGAAATAAATAATGCCAGGAAACTTATTGTGAAAACGAATCTAATTATCTTTTTGGGTGATTATTTTGATATTATAATAATTATTAAGGTGTAAAATTCTGACTCTATCATTTTGTAAACTAACATTAAGTTATCCCATCTGATAGCTTAGAAAAAGTTAGAGACATGTAAGGAGAATAACGAGATTCTATCACTGCAAATGTTCTTTATTGCACTTTTTCTTCCCTTATCTCCCACCCCATCCCCTAAGCTCTATTAGGGGACCAAACCCCTCCTCAAGACTCACAAGTAGAGTTGGGTAAATGAGATGCGGTTCACAGACTAGTTCTTTTAACTCGCAACCCAAGCAAGTTATATGAATATATTTTATAGGCCCATTTAAATATAGGCTTATAGACTTGATCTATTTAACTTGCGAGATAAATGAGTTGTGGCTTGCAAATTGGCATACTAATTTGCTAAACCATTAAGCGTTAATTATTTAAAAAAAAAACACCTAGCTGTGTAGTGTAGGCAGCTGAAGCCACTCACTCTAGCGACATAATTGCTTGTAAGGCCCAAATTTTTTTCAAAAGATATAAAAAAAGATTGAAAGATAGTAAAGACTACAAAAAAAGAACCCTAAGAGTAAAGTAACTCGACCGTCTTGACCCGTTTCTCATTCGACCACTCTTAAACTCGGCCTATCTTTATAGATGACCAAGCTGAGGGGCTATGGATCGTCCTAGGCCTAAGATATAATATGCCTACCGTAGACCTATACAGGCTGACCATGCAAGCCCATCTGTTAAGTAGGCCCATTTCGGAACAACAAGCCCAGGAGAATTCGGGTTAACCCGACCAAGGTCCTGCTTGTAGGATCCGACCGTTCTATGTCCGAACAGAAAATGACTTGCTAAACACGTGCTTAATTAATATGATTCCCTAACGGTCACTGGCCGGCAGACACAATCATGACTAACAGTTGTGAATGACTTCACACCTTAATGACCATGCATATAATGAATCTTAACGCTTAGAGCCCTAAATGGCCTGAACGACAGGTATTCGAAGAGTCAGTACTGAGATCATCTATATAAACCGACCTGACAACCTAGACCAGATATGTTCCATCTTTACCCAAACACTCATACCGATCATACTTTGTGGTCATTCTACTAACCTGCCTAGGTGCCCTTGACCTTGCTGTTGCCTCACCCGTAGGTCTCAAGTGAGTCCCCTTCTTATCTACAAACTATACCGACCAAAGTCTCGGTCAGTATCTAGAATAGTAACAAAGAGGTCCAAGACCACTACACCTTCAACTTTCTTATTTTTCTCATTGCCCTCATTTCTCTCACTCTCATCGAGCTTGATCTCTACCTCTACCCTCACCTCATCTCTTTTGCCTTCACCTCCTATTGATTTGAGACATGCTTTCTTTCCTAATCTCTCTCGTCGGTCGTCGCCTCTCTCTAGCCACTAAGATCGATTCAAACACTAGGTTCCATGCCCTCATTCAGCCACCATGCTACCACTGAGTTGGACCACCACACCACCAAATCAACCACCACATGTCAGTCACGACACCAAATCACCTTTGCCCACCATGCCGCCATTGCTAACTTGCTAGCTGACCACCATCTTAGATTTGGGTTCTTTTTTATCGTCATTAAATAATTCTACTTGACTAATGCTTGTTCAAAGTCTTTTTTTGAGTTGTTTTCATCAATTTAAAAGAGAAAAAAAAACATATCGCGAACCGAGCTGATCTGCAAACTAATGGACGAAGGCAATGTGAACATAAACTGCCTTTTGGCAGGCCTATGAAAAATGTAAACCAATCCAATTCGACTTCTTTTATAGTCAGTTCATCACGGACGCGCTAGTACGAATCAGGTTGACCAATTTATCGACTTCTTTTCACATTAGGAAAATATTTTTCATACCACTATACTATATGTTAATGTGATGGTGGCTTCTCTAGTGGAACCACAAATGTGGTGCCATCGGTAGACTCAGATACTATCTTCTTTTAATTCTTGTAATTTATTGTTTATTCTTTCTAAATGATAGCTTAATTTTTTTATTTCTCTTTCTTTTATTTCTTGGCTTATCTTTTTTGTTCTTATATAATATTTTAATCTTTCATCTAATCCTTTTAGCACACCGATTATTGTTCAATTTGTATATTTTTGTTACTATTCATTTTAATTTCTGCTCTAATACCAATTCTTTCCCTCATTATTCCAAATTCTTTTTAATTATTTCTCTATTTATCCTTCTTTTGGTTATCATATTTTTTGTTTTAAATATTATGTTAAATTATTTACTTGAGTTGTTAATTTATTAATCCCATTTTCTTCAATAGTATTTTCTGATTCATTGAATTTAATAGGTTTTGGTATTTTTTCTTCTTTATTCTCTAATAGTTTTGAGTTAAAAGTTCCTATTTCCATTATTTCATTTTTTCTTAGGATAGTAAATTCTTCTTATATCTGTAAATAAATATGAAATATCAATTTTATCATTATTTATAAATGTAATACTATGGTGTGAGTTTGTTAATGCATAACAAACACAATAAGTTACTTGAAATTTTTTTATCTTATGGTCTCATTAAATTCTTTCTTAAAAAGTTATATTCTAATGTTAATGATTGTTCTATTCTTTGGGTACTTAGAGGTATTCCAATGTTTGGTCTTATTTCAAATTTTAATTTCCCATAGGCTAAATTTTCATCTATTATTTCCTAAGACTTTATCTTTTGGATCCATAATTCTGTCATCTTTTAATATCAATTTTACTGGTGGATTTATTTCTTCCTGAAAAGTATATTTTATTAATACTTGAACTGCACCTATATGTATATATCTGATTTTTCTCCTATCTTATTCTCGTTTTATATTTCTTTTTAGTTCCATAATTTTCTTTTTATTTAGTAGTTGTATACTAATATTTCCATAAGTATCAGATATATCTATTGGTGTTTCATTGCTAGTTTTGCCATAATAAATAATATTATCTCTTTGATTAAATCTTTTTAATATCCTACTTAATCCTTCTTTTCCTTTCATATTTGCATTTTTTGTTAGATTTAATTCTTCTTTTTGAATTTCTTAAATAATGATTTATTTATTAAAATACTTCCTTCATAATTCCCTTCTTCTTCATTAATTTGTAAGTATTCTACATCTTCTATTCTTTCTATTTCTATTTATGGTGTGATTTTTAAGTAATTTTTTATGTCATGTATACTAAGATTTATTCTTGAATTCTTAGTTGTCTATTGTTAATAGTTATAATTAATTCTTTAGATCTTATCTCATATGGTCTTACTGCTTCAAGAAAATCTATTCCTAGTAATAATTTTATATTTGTTTCATCTTCAACATATAATTCTGTTTGGAGTAGTATACTAGAATCAAAGCAAAATTCTATGGTTGCTTTTACTTCAAAAAAATTCTCTTTTCGTTTATATGTTATTACTTTTCTTGCTATAGTTTCTTCTGATTTACTTATTACATCAATACTTACATAACTAAGACACGAACCAGTATCAATAAGTATATGCATAATAATTCCGTTAACAATTCATAATATATTATATTGACAATAATTATATGGGAGAAGCTGGATAAACATACCTGGTTGGGATAAAAAATCTACTGATTCTTCTTTTGTTCTTTTGGTCCACTACTGCTTCCGTAGTTACACAATAAGTTTGTAATGAATTGAATGGAGTAGATAGACTAATGGGTTAAGTAAGGTAAATAATTTGAGGATATAAGTAAAAAAGTGTTTATTTATAAGTGATAATAAGTACAAGATGAATGGACATATTCTCAAATGTCCGACTAGTTTTCTAGGAAACTAGCACTGTTTTCCTAAAGAAAACACTCTCAACTGAGATTTCAGAATGAATTCCAAAGTCTGCTTTGCCCCAACATAAGAGGACTTATTTATAAGCGGAGAGTGAGAAAACAAATTTACATAGTTGTCCTTACAAACGTAAATGCTTACATCAGAAACTTAATTATTTACATAGTGACGTAAGGGCTTACATCACTCCTCAATTATTGCTTCATCAGACGCCTCATCTTTAATTTTGTTTGTGTCGGCTGTTATTTTTTCTGATGTGCATCTTTCACATGCGTGATTCCCACTTGCTTTAATCATTGCACATAAGTTATTGAGGACAGTTGTTCGGTAGTCCATCTGCAGTCCTTGGAGTGCGTAGAAAGGGAACTCAAAGCTTGTTAGAATATCTATATCTTTTTCTCTGATTACTTTGCCACTTGTTTTACTTAGAAACAAAGTATAGGGTCTTTTGTAAAGCGTCTTAGTGAATGATTCTTTGTCGATGCTTTGACATTGTGAGAAAATGCTTGCCAGTTGGTTACCCAATATCTGAGTGATTTGGTCTTCATCATAGACAATGCTAGTTGGTTCGTTCTTTAGTGGGAAATTATTATTACTTACACCAAAAAAATACTAGATGCTTGGCAGGCTACTTAGTAATAAAGTCAGGGCAGGCTGAGTAGAACTTCAAGAAAATACTTCGATCTTTTGCCACATTTCTTTTGAACATTTGTACTGCTTCGTTAAAACTGTGAGGGAACAAATTAGTTTCTTTTAAATTCAGGCTTAAATAAAGACAGTCAATAAAACCAAACTGATACATATTGAAAGTCAGTATTTGAGGTGCTCCTGGGAGAATAATTGTTTTGATATCGAAGAGTTTTCGGTCAACCATATAAAAATAATTGATATTTTCTTTGTCATTCCAATTAACTAGTCTTTTGAAATTTTTCCAAAAAATGTTCTTCTGACAACTAGACTTGTAATTTGTGGTCTTTTCGAGAAGTAATTTGATAATTATCTAGTGAAGAAGGAATTCTTCCTAGAATTTTTAGTGAGGATTGTATTACTGGTGGATTCTTTGTTGTTTCTGAATAAGTTCTTGGACCAAGATAGACTTCTTTTCCCTTGGATGAATACTCCTTGAGTGCTCTTTCTGCTTCTTCCTTAGTTGAGTATGATTTGTGTACAACTCCAGAAATCTTTTGACAGTGCGGAGCTGCTTTATACCAGTCATCATAGACCCTTGGGAAAGGTCCATTAAATATTACATACCATTTTTTTTATTTTCTTTTCCTCCCGTTGAAGTGCTTCTTCAAGAAATCCTTCTACTTTGAGTTGTAGATTTAGAACTTTGATATCAGCTTCAATAAGTTCTAATTCTTTCAACTTCTAATCCTTTAATGCTTGTTTAAGCTCCAATTGTCGCTTGACTAAGTCAGTTGTGCTGTGCTCCATTCTCTTGATAAATATCTGCAAGGACATTCTTTTCTTCTTTAATGTGCGAAATTGAGTAATTGTATTCTACAAGCTTCATTTGCCATCTAATGAGTCTTCCTTGCTTATAGGTTCCTTTATGATTAATATTTTTAAAACCTGCAACATAAGTAGAGTCTGTTCGAATAATAAATTCTTTATTAAGCACATATATCCAATGTTTTTCTAACATCCGAATAAGCACTAATGTTTCCTTTTCATAAGTAGGATAATTAATTTCACTATCTGAAAAAGGTTCCAGACAAATATCGACACAGTAATTCTTTCTTTTGTCCAGGGAGTTTTGCTTTCATAACCCCATCCCAATGTTCATTTGATGTGTCAGTTTCAATAATAATTAAGTCATCATCCAATGGATGATATAGCTCAGGTAAATCCTGGCATAAGTACTTTAGTTTGTTAATATTTTCTTCATCCTTATCCGTCCATGACTAAATAACATCCTTCTTAAGCTTTTGCTGAAGTATTTTCCTTTCAGCTGCAAGATTCTTAATAAATCCTTCATTTGAAATATATGTTAATAATCCAAGAAATCTTTGTAATTCTTTTTTATCCTTTATTTTTATTGGAAAATTCTGAAGTTTTTCTAATACATGCTTTTGCATTATTATTTTTCCCTTTTCAATTTCTAATCCTAGATAATTAATTTTATTTTGAGCTTAAACAACTTTTTTCTTACTTAATACTACACCATGCTCAAAACATTTATTAAGTACTAATTCGATTTTCTGGAAATGATCATTTAAATCATTATTAGTGAAAACTAATATGTCATCAATGTAAATAAGACAAAAATCTCTAAACTCTTTTAATATTGAGTCCATTCTTCACTGGAAAATACTTGGTGACTACTTCATTCCCATAGGAAGTACATTTCATTCATGTTGCCCTTGATGACAACTAAATGTTGTTAAAGCTTTGGATTTTTTTGTAAGTCTCATTTAATAAAATCCAGACTTACAATCAAAAGTACTAAACCAATGCATATTTCTTACTCTTTCAATAATTAAGTCTTTTCTTGGTAAATAATATGTATCTCCCTCTATTGTATCATTTATCTGCTTATAATTAATTACCATGTGTCTTTTTTCTCTTTTTATTTCATTATGATTTTCAACATAAAATACTAGTGCAGAATGTTTACTTTTTTATGGTCTTATTAACCTTTTTTATTCTATTTCCATAATATCTTTTGCGAATTCATTTCTATCCTACTTTGTATAAATCATAGGTTTACATTTTACTTCCTTTGTTGGATCTTTTAGTTTTGATTCAATTAATTCTACATTTTTATTATTAATTTTTGGATCTAAAGGATTTTCACTACATGTTTTTTCTAGTAATTCTTCGATATGAGCTAGAATTTTTCTTCTAGGTTCTAAATTAGTTAATACATAACGAATTTTTTGACATATAGAGTCAACTAATTTTTTGACATATAGAGTCAACCAATTCACCACGTTTCAGCTTGCTAAACTATGATTGTTTCTTGGAATAAGTACAGTATGAATAATCAATAATTGGGATATTTACTAAGGATTTTAGTTGTTTTCCTCTAATATAAGGTGTTTTAAGTGAGATATATTCTAAGTATTGGCAAAAGGGAGAGTAGAAACGTAGAAAATTATTTCCTAATATCATATCTAATCCTGTTTCTTGTTAATAGATGGTTGGGACAATAAATAATTTTGTTTGAATACTTAGAGTTATACATTTAACTACTAAATATAAAGGGTGTATAGATCCATTTGTAATTTGAATCTTTAATGGTTTTTTCAATTTTTCTCATTTATCAAATAATGCTTTGGTTGCAAGGAAAATACTTACTCAAATACTTACTCCAGTATCGATGTATACTTCAGTTTCTTTATTACATTTTTCAATACTTATCTTAACATAAGTACTATTCAGATTCTATTTTTTCTGTAGATAATTCATCTTCTGAATATTTATATATACTTTTTTCAGTAGTACTTAATTCTTCTTCTAATGGTTTTAATTGATATATTTTATAAACTTGTTTTATTAATTTTGTCTTTTCTTTAAAATCTTTTTCTTTTCTTTGAGGACATTCATTAGCATAGTATCCTTCAATATTACATATCCAACAGATACATTTCTTTTTTCTTTTTGGATAATATTTTCTTGGTGTATTCATTTTTTGTCTAAAATATTTTCTTTTATTATTTTTATAAGCTCTTCTTTTAGGAAAAGTTTTTCTAAGTCTAGGCTTTTTCTTATAATATTTTTTTCTTTTTGAAAGTTTGATTACATCCATACTTCATAGGATTTTCTATTTCTGGTAAGTCACAACATATTACATTTCTTCCTTTATTTAGTTGTTTAATTGTTTCTCTTTGTATGCATTGTTCTCTTAATTGATGATAGAGGATTTGTATAATTCCTCCTAGAGCATTAGCATTTTCTTTTGGTTGCATTTGCCAAATAGTTCGTATTTTAGTATTGAGTGGATATGAGAGTTTGTCTATAAATATATCTATATATATATGTTTAGTTTCAGTATTTAGCTAATAATAATATTTTTGATATTCACAAATAAAACTTTTAATTTCACACATATTACATATTTGCTTTTGATTTAAGTGTGCTTTTACTTTTTTCATGTAAATATCTATTTACTTCCTCCCTATGTTCGAATGTGTTATATCCGACAAATTATTGATAAATTAATCTCATAATTAATCTAACAAATTCTTGATTATTTCTCACAGTTCTTGAATATTGTGTCCATGTTTCATCAGCAATACTCGTAAGATATTTTTGTACATTTCCTTCTGTTTATAAACTATTAAGTTCTTAACATCAATTAGGCTTAATCCATTAAATCTTTCATCAGTTGCAATAAGTAAAGTAATTTCATTTGTCCATTGTAAAAGTACTTTTTTATTTCTTACACAATCAATATTTAACCTAGTTTCGATTCTAATATTTTCGTAATGTGGGTTAAATTCGTCTGTCATTTTAGTTCATTTTCCATTTTTTCGAACATATCCTTGATTATACATAATTTCTTGTTCATATTTTTCCTATGTTTCTTTTGGATATCCCTAATAATCTTCCCATTTTCTTTTAGGCTTTGGATTACTTGTCTCTCATTTTTTCATAAATATTTCATCATATTCTTATTCGAATTCTGAAGTACTGTAGTTGAGAATTACTTCTTCGTTTTCATTATTTACTTCAATTTGTTCTACCTTTTGTATTTATTTATTTTCTTCTTCAATTATTTTTAATTGTTCTAATAAATGTTGTATTTCTTCTATATCATTTGATTTTCTTAATGATTCTATATAATCGTCTTTTATCCCCTACATGATGTTACTGGTTTTAAAAATTTTGAAGATTCTTGTTCTTCCATTTTAACTAAATCATCTTTTGATCTTATATATATTAATTCTTCTAAATCTGTTTTTGTAATACATTTATTAGTTTGTTCATTATTTAAAAGACTTTCTAATTGTTGTAAAATTTCTTCAATTCTTTTAATGTTTTCATTTTTATCTATTTGTTTATTTTTATTAATATTGTTTAGTGTTTTCTTAATATTATTTTTTTCATTTTTTTTCATTTTGTATTCTATCACATGTACAATTAGCAATTCTGTTTATATTATCAATTAGAAATATTATGTTGTTATTAATTTCTTTCAACATTTTTATTATATTTTTATTCATAACTTCAAATTTTTCTGATACTATCATTGTTTTGTTTTGTTTTATTTTTTTTTACTTTTGATTTAGCTTTAATTTTGTATTTTTTTCTTTTTCAAACACGGCACCTCTGAAACATTTTCTTAATATGAATGTAAATAAATATTGAAATATATTATATTTTAAAATAGAATAAACGTATTCTATATTGATGTGAGTGAGGTAATAACTGAATAGAATATTCAAGTTACGACATTGTTTTACCGAATAAGTCTAGGAGTTAAAGAAAAAAAGTTGGGAAGGAAAATAATTAGAAGCCACACACTTGAAAATCAAAAGAGTTTCATTATAACTTACAAACTGAAGGGGTTCAGATGATGGCGGATCAGAGTTGATCCACACTGGGTTGGGGCATAACAGTACAGGTATCAAACAAAGGAAGCAGCTTGTTTGATCCAGTCTATTTAGGTCAGTTTGGTTTAAATTATTTTTGGGTCAATTTATTTAGGTTATATAAATTTTGGATTAGTATTTTATTATTTCAACTTAATTCATTTAATTTTATGTAATGTTAAAAGAGTAAGTTAATCTGACTCATTCGAATTCAACTCATTCAAATTATATAAATTTTAAGTTAATATTTTACTAACTCAACTTATTTATTTTATCGAACTATTCAAACTGTCCCATCAAACTTAACTCATTTTAATATTTTTATATTTGAGCATGCAGGTACAGCAGGGACAGTGACTTCAATTCAATCAGAAATCCCAACATGCCACGTGTCTCATGACATGGCAAGAATGGTGACACGTCGTCACCCGCCAATTAGAGCCCGACAACCTCACTTACCGAAGAAAAAGACATTCATAAGAACCCAAACAACTTTAAAAAGTTCACAAAAATATTTTATTTAATTTATATATATATTTATTAATCAAAGGCAAAGCCCTTCCTTCCTTTTCTTTTGGTTACTCACTGTCATCATCGTCACTCGCTACGCAAGTCTTAGTCTTTGCTTTGGTTTCGTTTCGTTTCGTTCCTCTGTCTCCGAATACTCTCTGATCGTCGTGCTTCATGATGGGGTAAGGGTAACCTGTTCTGCTGAAAAGACCTTGCCTTTTCGTTGTTCAACGTCAATGGCTTCCTCCTATCAGTACCTCAATTGTTCCAAGGCCCAAATGTGCTTCTTCAAGATTCTCCACATAATTTCATCGATCCCACCCTCCAAAGAAGAAGCTTGTTCGACCCCTGGAGATGATGGGTCTGGGTCTTTTCCCAGTAATAACAAAGGGGTTGGTATTGATTTGAATCTGAGATTCTGTTCCATCGCACAGAGTGGAGAATCCGAATCTTCTGTGATTGATCAAGGGAACAACCAACAAGGAGAAGAAGCTAAAGCTGAAGCTATTCGAGAGAAGAGTGTGGAAGTTTCGGAGGGTAGGGATACCCAAGTTCAGAGCTTTAAGGTTGAAAAAAATGAAGTTGGTTACGTGGAATCGGAATCCGAAGAAGATAGAGAGGGAAACGAAGGCTGCGATGGTGGCAAAGTGGAAACGGCGCCGTTTGGCGATAGTAATTGCCTAGATTTGCTTATCGAAGCGGCGAAAGTGTTATCCGCAAAGGACGAGTCATACTCGGAGGAAGAGAGGAGGGGACTCGGTTGCGAGTTGAGGACTCGGAGAGCGAGTCATAGGAATGAGTTATTGGAGTTGGAGGAGGGGGGAATTAAGAAACGAAAGGAAAGGTGGGTAGTTGTGGATTTGTACGGTGGTGATGTGGAGGAGGCACAGCCGGTGGTGAGGTCGAAGAGAGGGAGGAACCGTGCGTTGCCATACAGGTTCAGAGACTCGGTGGTGGAGCCATTGAAACGCTCGAAGAGACCGTCGTCAACCGCGCCCGCCAGGAAACGACGACTCCTTAGGTCTTGAGCTACAACGAAAAACGGTAAAACCCTATTCATTTTTTATTTTCTTTTCTTTCTTTCTTTTTTTTGATAAAAAAATTGATCCACCAACAAAAACGACATATCGTCTGAGCTAAGGTATGGTTAATATTATATTATTTTTCGTTTTGTATAAGGATTTTTTTTAATTATCGTTTTGTATAAGGATTTGGAATTAATGATGGCTGTAGTAGTAGCTTTACGTAGGCGTCGAAAATAGAAATCGAATGTGCGGGGTGGCGCCGCTGCTGAACTTGGATTGGAACAGAATAGGAATATATGCTTCTTTTCTGTTTTGAAATGAATTCACTTCATCCAATTGCACAGCTGTTCGATTCATGTTTACTACTGTTTGGTTCTTTTCATAGTTTCTTTTCTTTTTTTTAAAAAATAATAACTAATGTTGTGAGGTGTTTTTATGGTTGATGCTTTAGATTAGGCGTAAGAATCTAACGAATAGATGTTCAGCTATGCTATTTGTTCTTTTTAACCTACGAAATAGTTTTATGTTTATGCTACCCCTCAAATGAGGAAGAAAAGGAACTTAAAATATGCTGTGAAAGAACTTCATCGGTTTGCCTTCTTTTGCTTGTAAGCACCAACAGTATGAGCAACAATGATAATGATGTCAAGATATTAATGATATCATCATATCAGTGCTAACAGATGAAGGACTCATAGTTCGTAGTTGTAACAAACAAACTTATGCTCAAGGGACTACGGACATTATGATATCGTTAGAAAGAAGAAAAAAAAAAATGGTGAAATTACGAGACTAGTATATAAAAATATTGATATTAAAAAAAAAAAATTGAGGATAAAAACAATACAATAAATATGTATTTCAATTCATGGTCAATATATCTTTTTGATCTTTCACCATGAATTTCCATAAGTATTATTATAAAATGAATCTTGAGATTATACTGTTACGATTAAAAGGTTTTTTTTAATAATTTTTTTTAGGATTTAAATTTTGATTAAGAGATTCTTCTAATAATTATTTTCTTTAAGATTTAAACTTTGATTTTTTTCCTGAGAATACATCTCGTCAACCCTTGTCGGTTTATCGTCAATATATCTATTATTACTTGATTTGTGACTATGTAAACAAAGTTACACAAATTAATCACTCCAAAGATTTTTTTTTCGATTTTTTTATTTAGTGTGTGATAAACAATGGAAATAAAAATTCTCTTCCTACTCTAAACTTCTTCAACTAGAACTGAAGATTCACTTTACATGTTACATATACTTATTTATTTTGAGTATACCTTCCAATTACACGTTTTATAGATAATTGGAGGTAAGGGGAAACCAAGTATAAAGAGGTAAGACAGGGCGCGTCCACTCTTTAGAAGCCTAAAGTTAATGAAATTACCACATGTTTTATTAGTCTGACTCCTAAAAAATGCATACTTTGATATTTCTCCTTTGCAGTGTATCTCGCTTAAAACTTTTGTTGGTTCATCATCAATGTATCTATTACTTGATTAGTGAATATATAAACAGAGTTACACAAATTAATCACTTCGAAGTATATTTTTTTTCAATTTTGTTTTATTATTTTGTGTTAAACAATGGAAAAGTAATTCTCTACCTACTCAAAACTTCTTCAACTAGAACTTAAGATTCACTTTACATGTTCCATTTACTTATTTATTTTGAGTATACATTCTAGTTACACGTTTTATAGATAATTGGAAGTAAGGGGAAACTAAGTAATAAAGATAGGGTAGGGTCCACTCTTTAGCAGCCTAAAGTTAATGAAATTACCACGTTTTATTAGTCTGGCTCCTAAAAAGTGCATGCTTTGATATTAATGTATTAATATCATATACGCTATTGGTAGGGACGGATCTAAGTCTAATCCTCCTCTCACTATTTAAAATTTCTAAATTCATCACGGACTATCCTCCTATAAGCTTTTCTTTTCTATTTCGGCCTTGGTTTGGAAGTGGAAAACAATAAAACAGATGGGCTTCGAACTTGCAACTCAGCTTTAAATCATATAAAACTTTTGACTGTTGTCTGCCGTATATAGATCAGAGGTGGGAGGGAGGGGTCAATAGCTGTTGGTGATGCATAACCGTCCTAATCATTGGCAACATAAACATTACATTTATGACTCAAATATTGTTGCAACAGTTTTGTTCTCCTTCATAATTGACTCTTTAGGATAAAAATATAAAAACAATATGCAACTATTATGCTTTTGCACTAATTATTTAAAAAAAAATTGGGTTAACTTCTACTTCATCTTTTTATTTCTTTTCCTTTTTTAATATAGAAACAGTATTCTTCTTCGTTTACTTTGAAAAACAAAGTATATTCAAACTTATACACACAAAGAAAATTTGTGAAAACAAGAAAATAAGTGTTAAAAAAACAAATAAAAAAACTAGGCTATTCTTGTGATATTGTTGGTATAGAAAAAAGAAAAGTTAGCTTTGCTGATGAAGCAAAGCCAAACTTCACATTTTCACTATTGTCTCAATATAGTGTGAGATTTGTCTTAGAAAGCTCTCAAAGGAGGAACTTGTCTTTCGGTCTGGGTTCTTGAGATATTACAACAAACCTTCAACAATAGATTCCAAAAAAACAAGTTAATCAATGTGAAAAACACTGCTTTTAATTAAAGAATTAGAATCCAATTTGGTACAAGCGAAAAAGCTGAAATACAATAAAAAAACTTGTGCTCCAAAATACAAAGCAAAAGAAATGAGATAAAGTAAAGATGAAAATAGTAAATAAAACGCTATAAAGGTGATATAAATGTAAAGGAAAGTAGTAAATGATTGAAAATACAAAGAAAATGCTGTAAAATGTAAAATGTTGGAAAACAAAAGATAAATTATATAAAAATAGATGAATTTTTGGTCAATTAATTAGGGATCCTTTCTTTAATACCTTGGAGCCCTATTTATATAATTGGAGCAAGAAAAATCACAGCTTCAATGCACCTTTAGGCCTCAAAGTCCACCTTCCTTAATTTTAGGAGCATGATCTCCAACCACTTAGTCACTCCATGCACTCCTAGGTAGTGGGGCATCTCCATGGCACATTTTCATCCAGCTTCAATAAAGAAAACTGCCAAAAAGTCAAAAAATGGCCTTCTCTACATGTTTGAACTTTGAAAGCAACCACCTTATCTATTATCTCATATTTTGTAGGTGTCTCTTTCTTGCTCAAGTCAGTTATCAACAACTTATTCTTCATTACCAAGTCAAAATATTTTTTCACTTTTACCCTTAGAGTAAGTGTCATGTTCTCTTTTTCCTATTTTTTTAAGAGTTTTATCCTCATCTCAATTGTTTTACTTGTAGTTCCAACCTTTTTAGGAGTTTTATACCTTGGAGTCCTATTTATATAATTGGAGCTGGAAAAACCGCAACTTCAGTGCACCTTTAGGCCTCAAAGTCCACCTTCCTTAATTTTAGGATCATGATCTCCAACCACTTAGTCATTTCATGCACTCCTAAGTAGTGAGGCATCTCCATGACACATTTTCATCCAACTTCAATAAAGAAAACTGCCAAAAAGTAAAAAATGACCTTCTCTACATGTTTGAACGTTGGAAGCAACTACCTTATCAATTATCTCCTATTTTGTATGCGCATCTTTCTTGCTTAAGTCAGTTACCAATAACTTATTCTTCATTACCAAGTCAAAATATTTGTTCACTATTACCCTTAGAGTAACTGTCATGTTCTCTTTTTCTTATTTTTTAGTAGTTTTATTCTCATCTCAATTGTTTTACTTGTAATTCCAACTTTTGACTTGGTTAACTCAAATTTAACCCAACTTCTGATAACAAAATACACCGTTTTTGTAACTTCTTTTTCATTAGATCACTTATCTTATTAGGTTGCACCTACTCATGACATTATCTCTCATCCTGCAATCCGTAAGCCCAACCTGCTATTTTTGGGTTAACATCAGTTATCTTACAAATTTATTTAAAAAATAATAATAATCAAATAGTATGTTACACATGTTTCTATCCTAATTTCTTTCTACAACTTTTAGCAACACAATTGACCAATATGTAAAATGTATATACGATTTTTTATTATTTTTCTAAAACCCTAATGCGAATTGAATAACGAAGACTTGACTGGGGGAATTTATAAAAAGAACTGCTAATAATATAAAATTAATGGAAATGGTCAATTAATGATTCTGAATGTCCATTGCTCTTATAAGAATAGTTATTGGTCTTTCATCTTTAATTTTATTTTGTTCACATTTCTTCTATTTAATTCTCCCTAGCTGTAATCCTCAACCATACTCCTGGAGAAGTGAATTTTTGTGTAGATTGGATGGCCAATTGGAGCTTCACTCATCAACCAGGACTTATGGAATGGGAGCTCCCTCCACAAGGGGTCACCCAGTTTCTGTTTGCTGATTCTGTGGGGTCTTGTTTGCCCCGTCATGGTTAATATCTTGTAGTTTTTTGTCTCTGTTTTGGGCCTTGGCCCTCCTTATACACAAAACTAATAAAAATAAAAATCATTTAAATTTGGCAGATGAGTATAACCTCCATGAGATAGTGAGTACTGAGTATAGCCATACAGTGGAGTTGACTATTCTACATTTGCAGGCGTGTTTTTTTTTTTTTTTTTCAAGCTTGCCTGTTGTGTTGAGGTCAACAAGGTGGAATTTGTATGATAATGGTCTGGGAGCTAGAGGGTAACCTATCAAACACAAGTGAGCATTATAATTTGAATGAAGGGCATCATTATTTTTAAGGAGGCATTTACAATGCTCCTAACAACTGTTAGAGCACTAATACTCCATTGAAATGACCCATAACATCAGGTTTCCTTAAGTTGACTCAAATAACATATATTTGTTTAATTGTAAAATTGTTATTTATTTAAAAACCCCTGTCCACATAATCTTTTGCTGATGAAGGCAAAATTAGATGTCAAGGGCCGTTCACTGCAGAAGGAAAACTGGAGATCGTGGTAAGGTGCAGAACGCAAACTGGAGATGGTGGTAAGGCAAACTGGCAAGGTGAAGAAGGCAAAAACTCTAATTTCGATTAAGAGTGGTGCCCAGATCTTGGGATTGCAGGGCAAAATTACTGCGCTGGAAAAAACATTAGCAGAGAAAGAGGTTGAGTTATCTGCTTTATAGGGCAAACTTCGTGAAGAAGAGAACGAGGCTTCAGCTCAAATAATTGCGTTCACAGCCCAAGTTGATAATATGCAAAAAGACTTGCTTTTTGTTGCAGAAAGAGAAAGAGGAATTGATACTCCACTGTGAAAGAGTTAAGGAAGAACATGCAGAAAGAAAGCCTTGTAATGGTAGAGAATGAAAAGAATGAGTTAGCAAGCAGAACCATGGATCATCAGAGAACCCAGTCCAAGAAGGAAACCCCCGAAACCCCAACAATGAACTCGGTTCTCTTGGAGGCCTCCCTCGACAACTTGGATCTCGAACTCTTCCTCCTCAAACTTGCCCAAGACACCATCGCCTCTCTGTTATGCTTTCAAACTGATTCAAATTATATTTTACCAATTTTAATTAAATTACCCGATCCAACGGTTGCAAATTTTTAATAATTAAATGACAAATGCAATGGCTATATATCATTGTATATCACTGCCATTGAAAAAATACATTTTAATATGACATGGCTCACAATGCAAAATTACCATATTTCTTGGACTAATTATACAACTCAATACTTGACTTTATTTTAACCTGGTTAACAGGTCACAAGTTATAACTCTCAGCCTTAGATCAATTTTTGTCCCATATCAACGGTTATGCAACAGTGAGTATCCATGCTCAACTCATTTTTAGGAGCATTAAAAATGTTTCCTATTTTTAAGTAGTATTTTGTACTTTTTATCAATTGATAATGTTGTTTCTTACCTTTCCAACAACAATACTGAATTTATTCCATTGATAAACCTGTTTTAATATTCAAGCCTTCGTTGTTTGATTCCATTCCACAGGAGCCATAGATCCACATGTCCCTGCTTTGTCAATGCTCCACAAAACTTCATCTTCGCCACAATTTTTACGACCGGTCGATTTCACAACATGTTTAATTATCTATTCACTCAATCAATGTAGCCCCATCCTTATTTTGGAAAAAAATCAATAGAAGCGAACAACGCATTATAACCCTTTTTTGGCTGATAATAACGCAGTATAACTGACAGAACTAGTAATCATCAAGCCTCTAGAAACTAAAATCTGTTCCATTCTAACTGTTAACTGTTTCACCCATGCTGATTGAGTCACTGAGGAATTATCAGAAATTTGGGATTGGAGACATTAGTTTCAATAATATTATCCACACGTATGTACACCACCTCATATCTGCATATCTATACTTCGATTTTTTTCGCATACCCTCGTATGCGAAAAATGTGAGCCATTAGGGATGTGCGACCAACATTTTTCCATTAGTTTTGAGTGAATCCTACTTTTAACGCACACTATCTACGGCCTTGTGTGAGTACTTGCTGGGTCTTTAAGACCCACAAATCCTGTTTCTCAAAGATCTTAACAAAAATTAATTTTAATGTAAAGGTTTTACATTGTGTTAAAAAATCTGTTAAACATAGGAAAAGAAAACCCAAGTAGCCACCGTTAGTTTTGATGTCCCATACAATGTTGTACTCATAATAAGAAACGAAACCCTCTACTTGAGTCAACTCAAGTGCCGGACAATCTTTTAAAACTTGTTTTGTAACATGAAAAATTCTTACTTAAACATAGTGTATTATAGTTGAATAAGAAAACTTGATTTAAGTGAGATAATCTCTTATTCGCAATAACAATGAGAACAACGTCAAAAGTTTTTTCCCACTACTTATCGTTGAGTACATGAATTGTGTAAGGTCTATTAAAAATTTCCTTCATCTTTCTCTATCTCTGTTTACCAAGCTATCATTCATATGATCATCTCTTTTTACTTGTGTCTCTCTAATTGGTCTATCCCCACATTAATGATACATAATGAGAGGCATTAATTATTTATTCATTCTTTTTCATGAATGTGTACTGAATCTATTGTACATATTTTCATGTTCATCCTGATACTGATTGGGGCATGTGACTCTGTTAGCTAATTATTTCAACTAGTGTCCATATCTACTTGTCTTCCCCCATTAGATGTAGCAGCTCCTCATTTCTTGATTTACCAACATATCAAGCAATGCATCTCTTTTTTTTTTTATATTTCACAATGCATTTTCTTTCCATAGGTATGAAGGTCAATGGCTTCAAAACAACATGGTGTTGAAGTTTATATACCTGAGCTGATGTCTACCTTCCCTTGGGTTCAAGTATATATGTAACTTGTTCGGAAATGCCCCCATATGTGTCAATAACGTCTTAGATTGTGTCTATTCATTCAATTTTTTTGTAATCAAATTGGGCTGCTTTTATATAGTTAATATCAAGGAAAGGGATTTTATGTCCCCAGAAGACACAGAATGGCCTGAGATGGATATTGAAGATAGTTATCTTGCAGATGGGAACTATAAAATCCCTTTTAATGCGAATGATGAATGAGTTAAACAATTTGGAAGAGAGCTGCAAGTTTAATTATTATTGATCTCTTTGTTGGCTTTTCTCTATTAAAATCACTTTATTATTTCTTTTATCATTCTGGAAAATGAGACATTGCAACTCGTCACTAGACATCACACATCTCTGCTTTATCTCTTTTTATCTCTCTCAGGTACATTTTTATTAGTTTAAAAAAGGTTTATATTTTTATGTCAGGGAGTTGCTACCGTCGTTGATACAGAAATTACCTAATCTCTCTAATCTCTCCAATTATCAAACCTAACCTTCTTAACCTCTCCAATTATCAAACCACTATTCTTGACCTTAAATCACCTAATCTCTCAAACCTCTCCATTTTATTCAGTTTATTTCCAATTGTTATGTACTGCAAATTGGTCTCTAGGATTAGTATAAATAGGGTCAATCTCTCTTTGTATTAGAATAAATGAATTGAAGTAAGCTTTGAATATTTGAGAGTTTCTCTCTGGCTTCTGAGCCATTTTGCCATTAGAGCAGGTTTTCATATCTTCAGTGTTGAGTTTGAGTGAAGAGAGTGTCCAAAATTTGTTTGAGTTTCGAATTTTTCATAGGTGTTTGGTGTAACAACCACTAGCCCATTTCGAAACTACCATTTAGAGTCATTTTCTCAAAAAACTAACACTGTCATTGTGTTCAGGAAGTCCAAAAACCTCCAGATACCAATTCTCACCGCCAACGTTGGCCTCACGCGCCAAATGCGCAGTCGCTGCACTGCACGTGCCGCCACACGTCTGACGAAGGAAGAAGACGACCACGTCATCTACCATGTCAGCACTGACCTGTCCAGTTAGCGACACATCAGCCACTCAGCTTGTGCCACGTGTCCCTTGTGTCATGTCATCAGCCCAGTCAGCAGAAAGTTTTTGAAATTACAATTTAGTCTTTAAACTTTTTAAAATTATAGATAAGTAATTTTAATTTTGCCCCTATACTTTCTTAAATTTCAATTTGGCCCCTAAAGTTTTTGAAATTACAATTCTGTTCCTAAACTTTTCAAAATTACAAATAAGTATTTGTAATTTTGACCTTATACTTTCTTAAATTTCAATTTGGACCCTAATCTCTAAAAATAGCAATTTGACCCCTGAACTTTCCTATATTCCCATTTTCACCTCATACTCATAAAATGCCTCCAAGAAGACAACATTTGCATGAAATTGAAATGGAAGAATTGAGGAGACAAATCCAACAGTTACAAGAAACTGTGAATGTGCAGCAAGCCCTGATAGAAGCACAACACACACGATCAGACAATGACGAATCCAGTAATGATTCATCATCGTTTAGAAGTCGTCATCCATAAAGACAATCTTTTAGAAACAACGACATCAAGGTAGACACTCCAGATTTTGAAGGGAAGCTCCAACCGGGTGAGTTCGTTGATTAACTTCAAACTGTCAAACGAGTATTCGAGTACAAAGAGATACCAAAAGAAAAAGAAGGTAAAGATCATTGTTGTAAAGTTAAAGAAACACACTTCCATATGGTGGGAGAACCTTAAAAAGAAGCGTGAACGTGAAGGGAAAAACAAGATTAAGACATGGGAGAAAATGTGTCACGAACTAACCTGCAAGTTCTTGCCTTCTCATTATTATCAAGATAATATTATTCAACTGCAGAATCTTCGATAGAAGAACTTGCCAGTAAAAGAATACACTAGAGAATTTGAGAAGTTGATGATGAAGTGCGACATCCATGACATGGAAGAGCAAACAATAACTCGTTACCTTGGAGGATTAAACACTGATATTGCCCATCCAGATCAGCTCCAACAATACTGGTCCTTAGACAATGTCATTCGTCTAGCCATTCGAGTGGAGAAACAATTGCCCAAAAGGTCTTTTTACCGAACTTTTTCCCCCAATGAAAATTCTCCTTATACCCGCAAAACACCAACTAATCAACCTAGTACTTCAAACAAACCTCCTTCTAAGACCATCACAGAAATAAACCTCAAGCCCCCAAATGTTTCAAATGTTAAGGATTTGGATATATAGCCTCAAGCTGTCCAACCCGAAGAGTCATAACCATTATCAAAGGAGAAGCGTATGAAGTATCTGAAGAAGGAAAAACTCAAGAAGATCCTAAAGAAGAAGATGAGGTAGAGCCAATGTATGATGAAGAGCTCACCGCTGCTGATCATGGTGAATCATTGGTGATTAGGCAAAGCCTACACATAATGACAGCAGAGGAAGAGCCTTGGCTAAGGTACAATATTTTCCACACCCATTGCGCCATTGCAGGAAAGGTTTATGATGTTATCATTGACAGTGGAAGCTGTGAGAATGTGGTGTCAAACTACATGGTGGAGAAATTAGAGCTGTCTACACAAAATCATCCACATCCATACAAATTACAGTAGCTCAACAAAAGAAGTGAAATGAGAGTTACTAAACGTTGCCTTGTGACCTCTTTCATTAGTCAAAAGTATCAAGATAAGGTATAGTATGATGTTATTCCCATGGATGCATGTTACATTCTCCTTGGAAGACCCTGACAATATGATCGTCGCACCTTATATGACGGTTATGCCAGCACCTACTCCTTTGTCAAAAATGGAGTAAGTCAAGTTAACTCCTTTACCACTAAGTGAACATAATGAAAGCAAGAAGGAATTCAGGCCATTGGTATCTTTAGTAACAAAGGAACAATTCAAGGTGACTTTAGAGGAAGTCCAAACCATGAGCTTTGTTCTACTGTTCAAATCAAATGAAGAAACTGTTCTTCCAGTAGAAATTTTGAACAACTGCTCACTGAATTCTCAGATGTTGTACCAACAGAAATTCCGCATGGACTGCCACCAATGCGAGACAACCATCACGCCATTAACTTTATTCTTGGAGCTGTCATTCCTAACAGACCAGCTTACAGAATTAGTCCACAGGAGCATACTGAAATCCATCGTCAAGTTGAGGAACTGTTGAAAAAAGGGTTGATACAAGAAAACGTTAGGCCTTATTTTGTTCCTGCAATTTTTGTGATGCCCCTTTTTGGAGAGGGACCGTCACATCAAACCACGAACGAAAAACGAAATATAAAACTAAGACCCGGTTCATTTACATGTAGATAATAGCCTATTCATTTATAAGCGTATAATAATTTGGTGAATTCTTTTTTTTTTGTAAGAGAATAAAACATAATTACAGCAGAAATCAACATGATGACTAAACCATACATTTATACATTAGATACATAACATATCATACATGTTTAAATACATCAACAGTTACACAAAAGAAACAGAAGTTTTACATACCCCAAAAGGAATATACATTTACAGCACACTAAAAAGACAAAACCTCAAGCCCCCAAAGCGACATACAGCCACCCACCCAAAAGGCTAACAAAAAGAGTCAAGCCTCCATGAAGAACTAAGAAGGAGCCTCAAACAGGTCCTATTTGTCCCTTTATTAGGCCGCAAGTGCATGAGTCATTCAATAATACAATGAAGAGTAAAGTTCATTCCCTCGAGGATGATTGACTTCCAATACTAAATATCAACCAATAGCTTATCTAATTTTATTCAAGAACATATAAAATAGAGGAAATTGCAGTAAAACTAAATTTAAAGACAGAAAAGTAATAAATGAAAGTAAAGATAATAGTTTAGAGATTTAGGGAATCCTTCTTCACCTTATACTTCAACTATCTTCTCTGCCTCATGTTCAACTGATTTTGCTCAAATAGGTACTTCAGACTTTTGTGGTCACTAAAGACGTTGAACGTCGCCCTATACAGGAAGTGTTTCCATATCTTCAAAGCAAACACCACAGCTGCTAACTCTAGGTCATGTGTAGGGTAATTCTTTTTATGTACTCTCAACTGTCTGGAAGCATACGCCACCACTTTCCTATCTTGCATGAGCACACATCCCAATCCTTGATGTGAAACATCACAGTACACCTCAAAGGGTTCATTGGGATCAGGTAGAACTAAAACTGGTGCCGTAGTCAGTCGTTTTTTTAACTCTTGGAAACTTTCTTCACAAGCATCGGTCCACTCAAAAGCTTGGTTCTTTCTCATGAACTGAGTGAGAGGTCCTGCTATATTGAAAAATCCTTCAATGAATCTTCGATAATATCCAGTTAATCCCACAAATCTTCAAATGTCAGTCACACTCTTTGGCCTATCCCATTGTAGAACTACTTCGACCTTTGACGGATCCACTACAATCCCATCCTTTGAGATCATATGACCTAAAAACTTAACTTCTTACAGCCAGAATTTGCACTTTGACAACTTGGCATACAACTTCTTCTCTTTCAGGATTTGGAGAACTATGCTGAGATGTTCAGTATGTTCCTTCTGATTTCGAGAATAGATCATAATGTCATCAATAAAAATAATGATAAATCTGTCCAGGTAAGGTCGAAAGATTCTATTCATATAGTCCATGAATATGGAAGGTGCATTCGTTACTCCAAACGGCATCACGAGATACTTGTAGTGTCCATAACGTGTACGAAAAGTCGTCTTAGGAGTATCTTCTGCCTTTACTCTGATCTGATGATAGCCAAAACATAAATCTATCTTAGAAAAGATTGCGGCTCCCTTCAGCTGATCCATTAAATCGTCTATCCTCGGAAGAGGATACTTGAATTGTGACCTTGTTCAACTGACAATAATGTACACATAAGCGTGAAGTCCCATCCTTTTTCTTAACTAACAACACTGGCGCTCCACAAGGTGACACACTGAGTCTGACAAACTGCTTTTCCAGAAGCTCCACCAACTATTTCTTGAGTTCGACCAATTTTGATAGTGACATCTTGTACGTGCTATGGATACAGGACCGGATCCAGGTACAAGATCAATGGTGAACTCTACCTCCCTCTCTGGTGGTAGACCAAGTACATCCTCAAGAAAGACTTCGGGAAACTCGTTAACTACCGAAATAGTATTCACATCTACCTCGCTCTTGACTTCTAAGGAAGACAAAAGCATGTATCCCTGAGCTCCTACTCTTAAGAAAGCTTTTACTTAGTTGGCTGTAAAAAATCTAGAAACTTCAAACTTTGGGAAAACTAGAGTTTTATTAGAACAATTTAATAAAATATGGTTAGAAGATAACCAATTCATTCCTAGGATTACGTCTATTTGGGAAAGGGGTAAACATATCAAATTACCAGAAAAGAGTCGACCTTCAACAGATAAAGGACAGTTCAAACAAACTTTGGTAGTAATAACAGGTTTAATAGTAGGGGTAGAAACACTCAAATCAAAAGGCAAAAAAGACACAGGCAAACCTAGTTGACGCACACAATCATAAGCAATAAAAAAGTGTGTTACCCCAGAGTCATACAGTACAGATAAAAGATTACCTCCTATGGTACCATCTCCTTTTATCTGATTTTCAGATTGGGAGGCTTCAGCTCTATTCATCATGTAAACTCTGCCTCCTAACTGAGGTTTGGTAACTCGTGCACTGTTAGAAGAAGGTTCTGTCTTAGGTTGGTTGCAATCTCTAGAGAGATGTCCAGGGTTTCCGCATTTGAAGCAAATAATACCCTTGATTGTGCATTCCCTTATCAGGTGATCTTTTCTGCATTTCATACACTTTGGCGAAGACGCCACAGTCTGACCAACTCGATTTCCACCAGAACCTCCACTGGGACCTCCACCTTGTGATTGTTGTTGACTTCCCGGTGGTTGAGAATAAGGTTTTCTCTGGAAATGATTCACATTGCTACCACCTCCCCTCTGGAACCTAGAAGGTCCAAAGTTGCGATTCCTCGTATCTCTTGACTGATCGAGCTCTTCAATCCTTCTACACTTGTCTAGCAAGGCTGGGAATTGATCAATTCCCAAAAGCAATACTGCTCTCTTCAGATCGTGCCTCAGTCCTTCTTCGAATTTGCGGCACTTCCACTCCTCATCAGGTTGGAGCTGAAAGTACCTTGAAAACTTAGACAAGCTTTCAAATCTCGCAGTATATTCACTGACCATCATGTTTCCTTGCTTCAGGCCAAGAAATTCCATTTCCTTGGCATGCCTCGCATTCGCAAGAAAGTACTTTTCCAAGAACTTGTCTTTAAAGACTTTCTATGTAATTTCTCTGCCATCAGCTTCCAACAGTCTGTGTGTTGCATTCCATCAGTCTTCCGCATCTCCAATTAACATAAAGGTAGCATAGGTTACCTTCCTGTCATTAGCACAACACATCCCTCGGAATATCTTCTCCAGCTCCTTGATCCAAAGACTAGCCTTCTCCGGATCGAACTGTCCCTTAAACTGAGATGGGTTGTTACAGCGAAACTCTGATAAATTCAGGGCATCTGTCGTTGCCTCTTGTTATTGTGCAGCTCTTTCACCTTGCTGTGCAATAACATCCGTCATTCGTTGCATGGCCTCAACTGCTGTAGCAATACCTCATCTGCGAGCCATCACTCTTTTTCAGATTTAGGTTGATCAAAACATAAGAAAGGTCAGATGTAATATTTCGAAAACCAAACACAAAGAATCACACAGCACAAACAAGATAGACCTAACCACAAAGACCCAAAAAAAACTTAAACTGGGACTCTGATACCAAACTAGTGCGACACCCCTTTTTGGAGAGGGACCGTCACACCAAACCACGAATGGAAAACAAAATATAAAACTACGACCCGGTTTATTTACATGTAGATAATAGCATGTTCATTTATAAGCGTATAATAATTTGGCGAATTCTTTTTTTTTTGTAAGAGAATAAAACATAATTACAGCAAAAATTAACATGATGACTAAACCATACATTTATACATTAAATACATAACATATCATATGTGTTTAAATACATCAACAGTTACACAAAAGAAACAAAAGCTTTACATGCCCCAAAAGGAATATACATTTATAGCCCACCAAAAAGACAAAACCTTAGCCCCCCAAAGCGATATACAGTCAGCCACCCAAAAGGCTAATAAAAAGAGTCAAGCCTCCATGAAGAACTAAGAAAGAGCCTCAGACGGGTTTTGTTTGTCCCTTATTAGGCTGCAAGTGCACGGGTCATTCAAGTAATACAATGAAGAGTAAAGTTCGTTCCCTCGAGGATGATTGACTTCCAATACTAAGTATCAACCAATAGTTTATCTAATTCTATTCAAGAACATATAAAATAGAGGAAATTGTAGTAAAACTAAATCTAAAGTCAGAAAAGCAATAAATAAAAGTAAAGATAATGATTTAGAGATTTAGGGAATCCTTCTTCACCTTACACTTCAACTAATGATATGCAACCCTTCAAGCAACATAGATGAATAGTTAAGTTAGCTTGAGAATCTGATTTAGTTAAAAGCCTATGTCTAAGTCAATTAACCCTGACTTCCTTCACCTAGCTCACTATGCTTCCATGAGAACCAGAGTGAAATCCACTAATGAACGATCTATTCTCAAACACACGTGTTGAAACAATTTCGGCAAGTGCACCGAATCGCTATAAGTAATACAATGATGAGAAAAGAAATATTGTTTTCACAGGGATTGTAATCTTTTTATCAACAAAAAAAAAGGTTGTTTATACTTGAACTGAAAATATGATTTAGTAACTTTGAATTGTATTGATTTTGAACAAGTATAAAAGAAATGTATTAAAAACAGAGCAATCGACAAATTAAAGAATGTTTTTGGATTTTTTAAGGAGAAGAAAATTCAATCAAGAAAAGCGACTAGGGTCGAATCCCATTGTTTACCCTCTTATGCTACAGATTAACTCTCAAAACAAGTAATAACCATGCAATTGAAGTTCTAATCAACATAATTAAGCCAAGATCATTCCTTTGATTCAAAACCCCTTTAACCCAAATCATAACTCCTAATTCCTTAGGTAATTATTGATTCAAGTTAAGCATTAATAACAGTGATTTCATGGAACACATAATTACAATGATATATTCTTATATTTAATCATAATCATGCCAACTCAACTCAGTTCCAGCATTAAAACTAATTTTTCAATTAGAAGAAATACCCACATTCAAACCAGTAGTGATCAAATATTGATTAACATTAAGCAAGTAGTAGAGTGTTCAATTACATGAAATTAACTTATAAGAAAGTATAAAATAGATCACATAAGAGTATCAACAATGTTCATCTGATCCTAGCCTAAAAAGATTTAGCAACTCATGATGGAAGAAGAAGAGATGAGAAAAATTAAACAAATAGAGGAGGAAAAAGCCATTGATCCTTCAAAATCTTGTTCCCAATCTTGAATAATCAATGGAGGTGGAAGAAGATGAAACCCTAACAGAGCTTTGTGTAAAAACCCCCAAAATCGAAGTCCCCAGCCGAGAGTGATCATAAAGTCCCGTAAAAGTTATTTTATCTGATGTTTAAAACTGGTTGGGTAACGACCATCGCCTCGCAATGGCCCAATATCGCCTCGCGATGGCCCACGTGTGAGACAAGGCCTGCAGCAGCTTCAAAGATCCTTTCATTCAGCAACTTGCCTTGCGATGGTTATTCCTCGCCTCGCGATGGCACGCATGAAGGCTCGCCTTGAGACATGTCAAGCTCGCCAGGCGACTTATCAATTGAGGAACATCTTCTTCTTTCTTCCAAGTTAAATCCAAACCTGTTTTAATAAAAAATTTGCATTCCATTAGCCAATGATCACCAAAAACCTAAAATACTCTTAAACAATTAAAACTTATCTAATTTCTACCTAAATTCTTTAATTCTAAAACTAGTTTGACGCAAAAACTTACTTGTGCTAGAGATTCAACATAATCCCAAACTTAGAGTTTTGCTTGTCCTCAAGCAAATAACCAATTTCAAATAAGGGTCAAAGAATAAACCAAATTTTGATTCATTTATCAAACAAGTCATTCCAACAGAGTCACAAGATTGAACAATCCACAAAAATTTCAATAATCATTGCACAATCAATTCACCTACTTTTTTGCATTTGTGTTTCTCAATCATCATCGCTTTATGTAACCAGAACCATTGATCCACTAAGAGCAGCATATCAATCCTCACTACTCCTCTCCAGGTGTTTCACTCAACTTAAGTGTCTATAGGAGTTATTTACACTCAATTCACATCACAAGCAGCACCTTACCATAAGCTTGACAAAATTCTAGAGAGGTAAATGCCATGCAATGCACACACACACTAAAAGAGGTCTTTTTGGGTTTTAATGGAGCTTAGGCAAGGGTAGGAAATCATTTGGATAAGAGGCTTTTTGTACTTGAAATTAGACACAAGCAAATTCATGATACTCATAAAACAACCCTCAATTTAGTCATTGCAGAATTCCCCAAAACAATTTTTTCTGTTTTCAAAACAAATGAAATGAGAAATAAAAGAAAAATATTTACACATATGTGAAAAAAATTTTCAAATATTTTTTATTTTATTTTATTTTCTTTTTCATTCTTTTTTTTTCTTTTTTTTTTTTTTAAAAAGACAAAACAAGGAAAAGTCCTTGTATGCCCACCCCAAACTTAGAACGTTGCTTGCCCTCAAGCAACCCCAAACTTAGTAATTTTCCAAGACATGTCATGAATTAACCCATACCTAACTCCAAGTAAGTAGGGATAATGGTTTTCCCGTTATTGGCCTGAAATAATGGTTCAATTTAAAGAAAAGGCTAAAGGCTAAAGGGGCTTAGCAAAAGACCAAAATGTTCAAGTGGTTTATTTAGTCTCTAGTTAAGCACAAGAAAAATGGCCTAGTGTGTCTGAACAAGTAAGCAAAAACCACTAAGAACTAAGTCAAGTTCTGAAGGATGCCACATGTAATGGAAGCACACATGAAAGAGATGACAGTGTTTTGGCCCAAATATTCACAAGTATGTGAGAGTGAAGAAAAACATGCCACAATCAATTTCACGTTGATTAAAATTACATTGAGCTGCTTAAAAGGTACACACTCAAGCAAAATTTCAACTTTTTTATTATACATCTCATGCAAAACTAAAGTGTTAAGTTCACAATTGTGAAATTTAAGCAAGGAATGAGTTTAGTGCATTCACAACATTCAAGAAAATGGCAGTCATTGTTTTATCAATCTAGTTTACCTACACAAGTGAAGAATCCCCCCACAAAATTTGTAAAATAATTTCAAAAAGAGTTGGGATGAAAGAAACTTCTCTATTTGGGTATCGCGTGACGAGCATGAAAATTCTTCCTCCATAGCTTGCTTTCTTTTCTTCTATTTTCCCTATTTTGATGCCATGTTCCTGATAATGGATTGCTAAGAAATGAAGTGCAAAGAATGGGTTAGAGATAGAGAAATGGAAAAAATTGAGATTAGGTGAGGGACTGAGTGAAAATCCTAGTAGAGCATGTGGAATGTGTGTGTGGGAAAATGTTGCAAATGGGCATCTATTTCTAGAATGTGACATATCGCTTGGCGACAACACATTGTCGCCCAGCGATGACACACACTGGGCAAGAATGGGAGATGGTTCTCGAGCTGTCGCCTCGCGATGCTATACCATCGCCTCGCGATGAAAGTCAGTGAGTCCTTGCTGAAAATTCGCCCCGCGATGGTTAACTCCCGTGAGGCGATGGGCACTGGAAACAACTTTTGAATTTTCACTTCCCATATCGCCTCAGGATGGTGAACTACCGCCTCGCGATGGAAGTCAGAGGCGTCTTGCTGGAAATTCGCCTCGCGATAATGAACTACCGTGAGGCGATGAGCACTGGAAATAAAATTTTGAATTTACACTTCCCATCTCGCCTCGCGATGTCCCATTATCACCTTGCGATGGAAGTCAGAAGTTGTTGGTTGGAAATTCGCCATGCGATGGTGAACTCTCGCGAGGCGATGGCTGATCGTAGCACATAGATCCCTTTTTTCTTGTAAATCATTGGTGTGGTGAGGATTGTGACTAAAATTCAGAATGAAAATTAGTTGCCAAGTTCCACCAAAAATAAAAACTTTGCAACCTGTTGTAGTTAGCAAGGGTCGATCCACAGAGAGCTAATTCAATTCACACTATAATTTGAATCCTAATTTAAACATTCAAAAATAGTAAACAATAAAATGGGAGTTTTGTTTGTTAAAACTAAAAACAGAAATTGAATCCAAAATAAAAACAGTAAATATAATTTGAAAAATCAATTAAAAGACAATGGTTAAGAGATGGAATCCACCACTAGACTTATATGATTATGCTAGCCCACATATCCTTTATACCAATATGATCAATTATGTTTTTATGTGATTGTGAGATTAATTCTCTATTTTTCTTAAGTTTTGGTTAATTCAGCAACCGCTTAAATCAATCCCTAATCAATAGTTATTTGTAAAGCAACCGCTCTTACACCTACTTATTGATTGCATTAAGATTTAGAAAACTAATCACACTAAGATCTAATCTCACACCGGGATTAAATTACTTAGATCATATGCCTCACTAGTCCTACCACCGCAATCGCGCATAGTAATCCTAGTTTTACCATTTTCGAAATTAGCAAAGAGTATAAAAACCTTTATACCAAATTAAGAACAGAAACATATGAATAAAAACATAATTATATTGATATAAAAAATATGTAAGAATCACATAATCAAAACTAGGGTTTCATCATCCCTTAACTATATAAGAAAACTAGCCACACATGGCAAATTCAAAACCAAAAGAATAATTTTCAACATTGTCAAGAATAGAAGTGCAGAAGAAAAACTAACGATCAAACTAGTTTCCAAAGGTTGGGGATGATTGATCTCCAATTGCTCGAACCTGAGACTCCAATCTTCGATTCAATCTCCTTCTCCCTTGTTCTTGGTCTTCTCCTCAGCCTTTTGGCAGTTTCCCAGTCCAGACTCCCTTTAGGACCCTAGGAAACCCTATTTATAACTTTAGAAACCTTGTGCATCATTAAAATTCGAATCTGATGTTCTGATGCGACGACACGGGCCGTGTCGTTTGACACGGCCTACCCCATGTCAGGTTCCGGTAACAAAAATTCAAGTGTTTTGCAAGTCAGAGAGAAACACGGCCCACCCCGTGTTAAATGACACGGGCTATGTTGATGGTCAATGCTCAAAACTGGATCCTCTTGTGAAGACAGAGACGTACACGGCCTACCCCGTGTCATATGACACAGGCCGTGTTGTTGGTCAGGTCTATGTTGAAAATCCAGAGTAGGACACGGCAGATAATCATATATTTTATACATTAATAAACCCTCATTATTAGTCATTTACACTCTTCATGTACTTAATTGATTGAATTTGATTATGTTTTGTAAGTTTTTAAAATCGGACTTAATTGATTTTTTTTCAGCATTATTTGGGTCTTACACTACTGTATTTTAGCCATATCTTGAGTTCTAAATGTTTGATAATTATGAATTTTACCTTGTAGAAAAGATAAGAGAGAGCTCTACAACTTTGATGAAGAGCTCAAAGACAATTTCAGACATCTAGTGGAGCTAATTGGGCATGGAAATCAGAATACGGGTTTTGTGGACTGGAACCCGAACGGTGGTAGTAACCAGAACATAATTCGAGTTTGGGTTTATAAAATGGGCTGAAAATTTGTAATCTGAAAGTTAAGACCCATATATACAACTTTCATGACAAACACCAAACTTGATTCGGGCTCCTTGATGGTGATATTGGGTCTGAAAGTCAAAACAGAGGTGCTGAAACTGGTCTTGAATAGTCTGTAGTAATTGAGTCATATCTTGGGCTGTAGGACGATTTTTTGGGTGCTTCCACAGCCATTGGAAAGCTTAGACAATTTCCTAGAACTTTCATGAAGACCACTTGGCTTGGAAATGACGAAATCAATGAGTTCAGTAATAAATAATTTCGGAGACAAGGAAGCTCACCTACTAATCTCACCTACTCATCCACCTACTAATTCCACCTACTAATTCCACCTACTAATCTCACCTACTCATCCACCTACTACTCCTAATCCTCATAAAAGGCTGGATGTGGAGAGCTCTAAGAGGACACTTGGTGTTAGAGATAGCTTTTCATACTTCTTGTATATTTTTCCTTCATTGTAATGGAGAGCTAAGTCACTTCTAGTCAATTTGGGACTCTTGAAGAGATTGTGGTTTTGATTCTTGAGACCTTGGTTTATGTAATGTATTTGATTTATATTTGGATTCTTCTTCTCTTCTTCTTCTTTTTCTGTTTTCTTGATCTTGAATGCATGAATGGTGATTTTTATGTTTATTTTAAGATTAAGTATTGTGATTAAACTTAGAAATGATTGATCTGAATTAATCACGTAAATGAAGATTGAAGATCTGTGATGAAACTTAGAACTAATTGATCTAAATTAATCACGTAATTGAAGAGGTTAGGTTATTTGATTGGTGCCTAGGTTAATTGAATTCGGTGCTTAAATTGACATATATTCTACATGAATTTATGCGAATTAGATTAGTTTATGTTTATTACTTGTCAATTGAATTACGATATGTGTGTTGTTAGATATGAAAGAAAAACAATTTTTTGTTCCAAAGATCAAGTCATGTTTTTTATTTAATTTCATAAAGATCTCGATTAGATCCAAGTTAACCATTCAAATGTGCTTCAAATGTTTTAATGTTTTGAAAGGTCTATGATTGAATCCACTTAGTTGATTTAGATCTCGGATAATTTTGATTATTTCCAATTTAATTGTTATTTTTCTTCAGATCTTGTCATTGTAATCCTTGAACAATCAAAACCCCCTTTCTAACAAAGAACTTAATTTGATAAAATTGCATTTTGGTTAAGATCCTAGAGGAGAAGAGCGATCCTCAAATTGTTCAAGAGGATTGAATTTGATGCTTTAACTTAGTTAATAACGGTTAACATTTTAAAAGTTACTAACTCAACGGCCCACCCCGTGTCATGTAACACGGGCCGTGTCACTGATAATCACATATTTTGTTCATTAAGAAACCCTTATGTTTAGTTATTTACACTCTTCATGTACTTAATTGACTGAATTTGATTATGTTTTGTAAGTTTTGAATCGGACTTAATTGATTTTTTAAAGGTTGATTCGAAACACTATTTCTGTATTTTAGCCATATCTTGAGTTCTAAATGTCTGATAATTATGAATTTTACCTTGTAGGAAAGATAAGAGAAGCTCTACAACTTTTATGAAGAGCTCAAAGTCAATTTCAGACATCTAGTGGAGCTAATTACGGGCATGGAAATCAGAATACGGGATTTGTAATTGGAACCCGAAAAATGTGTAGTAAATAGAACATAATTCGAGTTTGGGTTTATAGAATGGGCTGAAAATTGGTGATCTGAAAGTTAAGACCCATATGTACAACTTTCATGACAAACACAAAACTTGATTCGGGCTCCTTGATGGAGATATTGGGTCTGAAAGTCAAAACAGAGGTGCTGAAACTGGTCCTGAGCAGTCTTTAGTAATTGGGTCATATCTTGGGCTGTAGGACGTTGGGTGCTTCCAGAGCCATTGGAAAACTTAGACAATTTCCTAGAACTTTCATGAAGACCACTTGGCTCAAAAATGACGAAATCAATGAGTTCAGCAATGAATACATTCGGAGACAAGGAAGCTCACCTACCAAGTTCACCTACCAAGCTCACCTACCAATCTCACCTACCAAATGTTCACCTACTAATTTCACCTACTAATCTCATCTACCCATCTACTACTACTCTAAATCCTCTATAAAAGGAAGCATGAGGAGAGCTCTAAACACAACACACACTTGGTGTTAGAGATAGCTTTTCATAGTTCTTGTATTTTTCCTTCATTGTAATGAGAGAGCTAAGTCACTTCTAGTCAATTTGGAACTCTTGAAGAGATTGTGGCTTGGATTCTTGAGACCTTGGTTATGTAATGTATTTGATTTATATTTGAATTCCTCTTCTCTTCTTATTTGTTCTCTTAATCTTGAATGCATGAATGGTGATTACGTATGTTTGATCCGATTTGATCTTGGTTTAAGATTAAGTATTGTGATGAAATTTAGAAGCTGATTGATCTAAATTAATCACGTAATTGAAGAGGTTAGGTTACTTGATTTGTGCCTAGGTTAATTGAATTCGGTGCATTGACATATATTTACATGAATGGTGCGATTGCAGATTTGTTTATCACTTGTCAATTGAATTACACGATTGTCTAGTATAAATTAAAGATCGATCACGAGATCTCGGTTAGATCCAAGTTAACCATTCAAATGTATTTCAGGTGTTTGTTGAAAGGTCATGATTGAATCCACCCAATCTCGGATAGATTTAGAATTAACTGCTCTTTTAATTGTTATTTTTCTTCGAGATCTTGTCATTGTAATCCTTGAACAATCAAAACCCCCTCTTAACTTGATTTGATCAAATTACGATCCTTGAGGAGACGATCAGGTGTTGTTCACTATACTATAAGTTTAGGTAATAACTTGGTTATAATTTTGATGATTTGAATTCTTTAAATTCTCTCCCTTTCTTTGCTTTTAGGGGTGATATTGATCTCTGAAAAACACAATGCAATTATGAGTGCTTATAAACATTTAAGCATATTTCATTCATATCCGAAACTTAATTAACAATTAAACACACATGAAGTTCAATTAGATCAAACATAAGCCACTCAAGATATAGAAATAATTGATAGATCAATCACCTCTTGATGGCTTTTCCTTGCTAGGTGATGGAGACTAAAATACTGATTTCGCTGGGCGAGCAAGCGAATTCGCCTAGTGATGAGCTTGACTTCATATTTCCAATTTATACAATTTTTTTCTAACTCTATCTCCCATCACTTGATTCTCTGCTTAAAAACAACAGAATTGTAGCATTATTCCTGCAGCAACAAGCACAAAATCAGATCAAAACTAGCATTTTATTCTTATGTAAACAAAACAAAGAAAATTACTACTCAAAATGAATTGGAAAAGATTAAGAAAGAAGAATTGCTTGGGTTGCCTCCTAAGAAGCGCTTGTTTAACGTCATTAGCTCGACGTTGCCTCTTCAACTCATCAAGGTGGCTTGAAACAGGAAGAGTAGGATGACACCTTTCTTTTCTCAGACCAATGCTTCCTTCCTTGGTCACTAGCCTTGGTATCCCTTCCACCAACATTTTGAACTCCAGTTCGAAATAGTTGTCCCAAGTATGCCTTGGCATCTTCTCCAGAGGCATTTGGAACTTGACTTGAACTTGGTTGTTCTGAATAAACTTTAGCGTGAGAGATTTCATCAGGCCATGGAAGTCTCAATTTTTTAACAGATGACTGATCAGGTTTCAATTTATCAAAAGATTTTGGCCCTTTGTGCACTGAATTATGAGAAATGGGAGGACCTATCTGCAATGAATCAGGAGAAATATGAGGATCTTTTCCTATTCCAGCAATCTTAGAGAGAGGAGGACCTTTCTTTTTTTCATTAACAATCTTAGAAGTAGGAGAATTAGTATTAATCAATGGTGATGAGCTCTTACCAGTTAACTCCTTTTGAGACTTATCTTGAATGCAATTAATGGGACCATAAAGATCCGATGTTGGTGAAGACTTATCAAAGACATTGATAATCACTTGATCTCCATCCACCCTCAAAATAAGCTCTCATCTAGGCACATCAATTAATACTCCTGAAGTTGCTAGAAATGGTCTTCCAAAAATAAGAAGAATATTAGCATCCTCATCTACATCTACAATGAAGAAATCCATGGGGAAAATGAATTTTTCCACCTTTACAAGCATATCTTCAACCACACCCCAAGGATATAAATGGGATCATCAAGTTGCAATATAGTGAAAGTGGGTTTTGGATCTCCCAAACCTAATTTCTCATAGATAGACAATGACATCAAGTTGACATTAGCTCCCAAATCACATAGTGCTTTTCTTGCAAATTGTGAGCCAATCTCACAGGGAATAGTAAAATTATCGGGGATCCTTGAGCTTTGGTGGCAACTTCTTCTTTAAAATAGAACAACACTTTTCAGTAAGTGCCACAATGATGCCTTCTTCAAACTTCTTCTTTGTAGATAAGAGCTCTTTCATAAACTTAACATATGATGACATTTGTTCAAGAGCTTCAACAAAAGGAATGTTTATGTGCAATTTCTTGAAGACGTCCAAGAACTTCAAAAAATTGTCTATCTTGCTTCTCCTGAGTTTCCTTCTTTAGTCTCTGAGGAAATGGAACCTTGAAATATGGATTGGTGGTCAGATCATATCCTTCGACTTGATTCTTCCCTTTTTCCATAGCCCTACTGTCCTTTTGCTTTACTTCTTCTTCAGCCTTCTTGTCTTGCTTGTCTTCTTGTTCCTCTATCACCACCTTTTCTCTTACACCGATATTGCTTCCTTCTACTACCTTCCCACTCCTCAAAGTGATGGCATTGCAAGACTCATTCTTGGGATTATCCACTGTATTCCCAGAAAATTGTCCCCCAGATTTTTCAACAAGTTGCTTTGAGAGTTGTCCAATTTGGTTTTCAAGGTTCTTGATAGATGCTTCTTGGTTTTTGAAATAAGCCTTATGATTTTGGAAATTAGTTTGAGTCATCTGCATGAGTTGAGTCAATACTTCTTCTAAGGCAGTAGGTTTCTCTTTAGGTTGCTGTGGTGGAAGAGGTTTGCTTGATTAAGGAGCTTCATGTTGCTTCTAAGAAAAGTTGGGATGATTCATCTACCCTGGATTATAGGTGTTGGAATAAGGAGTCCCTCTTTGCCCCTGAAAATTTCCCATATAATTAGCTTGCTTATTTGGATCACTTTAAGCTTCACAAGCACCATTCTCGTGTCCTCCCCCACAAAAATCACACTTCATACACTGCATCACAGTCTTGGAATTATGAGATTGAGAAGAACCCGCTTGTAAAGCTTGAAGTTGTTTAGTGAGAACCTCGAATTGTTGAGAAACCAACTTGTTTTAGGCTAATAGAGCATTATGTGCATCTAGCTCTAAAACACCCTTCCTAACTTGCACTCCTCTATCATGATGAATAAGATACTTATTTGAAGTCATTGCTTCCACTAACTCTCTTGCTTTTTTAGCCGTCTTGTTATTCATTGTACCTTTTGCTGAAGCATCTAGCATCATCTTTGTATTTGGTCTCAACCCATGGCAAAATGTTTGCATTTGTGTCAAGTCATCAAAACCATGGTCGGGACATCTTTTCAAAAGCCCTTTGAATCACTCCCATGATTTATAAAGATTTTTGCCATCTTTTTGCTCAAAATTAGTAATTTCAGCCCTTCTCTTGATGAACTTAGAGGTAGGGAAGAACCGATCCATAAATTTGTCCTCTAATTCATTCCAAGTAGTAATATCCCCTTGAGGAAGTGTTTGCAACAAATCCTTTGCCCTGTCTCTCAAAGTAAAAGGGAATAATCTCATCCTCTTAGCTTCTTCAGAAACACCATCCAGCTTCAATGTATCACAAATCTCAAAGAAATTCACCAAGTGCTGGTTGGGGTCTTCATTATCCATTCTAGAAAATTGATTCTGCTTGAGAACATTCAATAGAGAAGTTCTGATCTCAAATGCATTTGCCTCCACCAGTTGGTACTCAATAGCCAACCTCTGACGATTGTTCCTCCGACCAAAATCTCCCAAAGTCTTCCTAGGTGGTAGTTCAGTCATGACTTCTTCTATGAGAGTATGAGAAGAAGAAGTAGATGCTTGTTTTTCTTGAGTTTTTTTTCTGCTGCTTTGTTTTCTTAGCTTTCTTCCTATGTGCATTTTCTGTTTTCACAATCTTAGGGTCAAATAATAATTCAGTTGTCTTTTTCCCTCGCATAAACAAAAACTAAAAGAATTGTAAGCAACAAATCAACTATATTTAAAAATGAATGAAAATAATGCAGTTAAAAAAATGAAAACAAAACAATTGTCCAAAGTAGTAACTCATTTGCCTTGTTGATAATCAAATCAACAATCCCCGGTAACAGCGCCAAAAATTTGTTGAAACAATTTCGGCAAATGCACCGAATCGCTACAAGTAATATAATGATGAGAAAAGAAATATCGTCTCCACAGGGATTGTAATCTTTTCATCAACACAACAGAAAAAAGTTATTTCTACTTGAACTGAAAATATGATTTAGTAACTTTGAATTGTATTGATTTTGAACAAGTATAAAAGAAATATATTAAAAACAGAGCAATCGACAAATTAAAGAATGTTTTTGGATTTTTTAAGGAGAAGAAAATTCAATCAAGAAAAGCGACAAGGGTCGAATCCCATTGTTTACCCTCTTATGCTACAAATTAACTCTCAAAATAAGTAATAACCATGCAATTGAAGTTCTAATCAACATAATTAAGCTAAGATCAATCCCTTGATTCAAAACACATTTAACCCAAATCACAACTCCTAATTCCTTAAGTAATTATTGATTCAAGTTAAGCATTAATAACAGTGATTTCATGGAACACATAATTATAATGATATATTCATATATTCAATCATAATCATGCTACCTCAACTCAGTTCCAACATTAAAACTAATTTTCCAATTAGAAGAAATACTCACATTCAAATCAATAGTGATCAAATATTGATTAGCATTAAGCAAGGAGTACAGTGTTCAATTACATGAAATTAACTTGTAAAAGAGTATACAATAGATCATATAAGAGTATCACCAATGTTTATCTGACCCTATCCTAAAAAGATTTAGCTACTCATGATGAAGAGATGAGAAAAATCAAACAAATGGAGGAGGAAGAGGTCATTGATCCTTCAAAATCTTGTTCCCAAGCTTGAATAATCAATGGAGGTGGAAGAAGATGAAACCCTAGCAGAGCTCTGTGTAAAAACCCCCAAAATCGAAGTCCACAGCCGAGAGCGATCAAAAAGTCCCATAAAAGTTATTTTATCTGATATTTAAAACTGGCTGGGTAACGACCATCGCCTCGCAATGGCCCAGTATCGCCTCGTGATGGCCTGCGCGTGAGACAAGGCCCACAACAACTTCAAAGATCCTTTCATTCAGTAGCTCGCCTCGCGATGATTGTTCCTTGCCTCGCGCTGGCACGCATGAAGGCTCACTTTGTGACATGTCAAGCTCGCTAGGCGACAGATCAATTGAGGAACATCTTCTTCTTTCTTCCAAGTTAAATCCAAACCTGTTTTAATGAAAAATTTGCATTCCATTAGCCAATGATCACCAAAAACCTAAAATACTCTTAAACAATTAAAACTTAATCTAATTTCTACCTAAATTCTTTAATTCTAAAACTAGTTTGACCCAAAAACTTACTTGTGCTAGAGATTCAATAACACGCTATGCATAACTAAGAGGTATGTTTCTATCGCATTAGTGAATCAACTTATCCAAGCCAATTGAACTCATCGAACATGCATCAACCATACATATGATTTCAAATCCAAATTCTTATGTCTAGGTTCATCAGCTTTCATCAAATTACTTAAAAGATGATCAAACTATTAAGAACATTAAAATCTATATGATTGAACATAACCAAACATCAATATATACTCAAAGTAATACATAAACATCAATATTCATACAAGGATTTAAAGTAATTCTTAAATACAGCTCAGCTAATCATTGAATACAAAAATACACACAAAATCAGTGCTCAAAGGATAAGGAAAGAGAAGAAAACTGAGGGAGAATGAAGGAAGCTCATAGATGTGATTTTTTATACTTGAATCATCCTCTATAAAGAAGATGACCTCCAACCTTGGCTCCTTAGGTCTCTAATCTGCCTAGAAATGAAGTTTCAGCTGCAGCTTCTCTAAAACATAAAAAACTCTCTTTGTAAAATCTGTTAAAAATGTATTTATAGGCCCAGAAAACAGAGTCACGTTGCGGCATTAATATGCCTACGCCGCAGCGCATGTTAAATTTAGGTCATCACGCCACGATGCTCATTCCTCACGTCGCGACGTTCAGATTTCATAGCTCTCTGTCTGATGCAGGGGATTCACCACCATCATGCTGCAACATTGATATGTCTGCGCCGCGGCGTTAGCTGCTAGAATGCTCTTTTGGCTTTCTCTTCCAATTTTAGCTCAAATGCTTCATATATCCGCTTGTTTGGAGCCCTTCATGCAATAGAGAAATCATTAACTCATTAACAGTTGCAAATCCACTTAATCAATGACAAAAAAAGCACAAATTGCTCAATATCATATTCGAAAAGCATCAAAATAGAATATAACAAATATAAGCATAAAACCTTCCAAATATGTATAATAACCAGGACTTAAGCAATCAGTAAAGTACAAATATGGGGCATAAATAACTAAACATTGTGGAGTTATCATATCCCCAAACTTAAACTTTTACTTCTCCTCGAGCAAAACAAAGTATGACTAAGTAAACTTACTTTAATAATTTATATTTCACATGCATTCAACAACTTTTAATTTCAATTTTCTCTCTAATATATAACCAATGTAGAATGATTGCATCAGTCCTCAATGAATGCTAAAATCTCACAATCAACTTCACACATACACAACCTTAAACATATTAACAATGCAGTTTCCTTTCATGAAGATCACATTTTCCACAAACATGCAAGATAAACTTCTCCTATTCAAATCACACAAATCTGAATAAGTTTATAAGCATAGATGCATATGAATCACATAATTCACAAAATTGAATCTAAACTCTCTCTACTAATGTAAATCACACATAACTGAAGATCAAAAGGGTATTTAATAGCTTGTAACGCCAAGCCACAGTAATGGGCGTATGAAAAGAAGGGAAATGATATACAACAAACATTGAGAAACATAAACATGTTATTTCAAGACTTAAGTCATCAAGCGATATTATCAGGGTATTCAACAGTGAAAGAAGAAAACTCGCCAAAACCATTCAATACTTTTTATACTTTTCATTTCTTAGGCTTTGCTTGTTTTTCTCTTCTTCTTTTTTTCTTTTCCATTTTTTTTAACAAAGCAATGTTTTTTCTTCAATTTTGCATCTGGTTCCTTCAGGCTCATTTTGTATTGGAGATATTAATATCCCTAATCACTGGACTCACTTCAATAAATAACATATCATGTACTCAACAAACATTGATGGTAAGAAGAAAATGCAATGCTTTCACATGTATTAGAATGGTTAATAGGTTAACGAATACAATGGGTGAATGAAAAACATATAATGCCAAACAATCAACAGGCTTCAAAATGGGACCTAGAGATATCATCATATCAGGGTAAGCTTGAAAAGGCTTAATCGGTCAAAATAATGCCCTAATCATTTCTTCAGTTATGCACAATTTAGGATTTCGCTCAAGAGAGTTTAAAAATAACTTCTAGGATAATCGAAACTCTACATATACATCCATAAACTTTTTCTAAACATGCACTCTTATCATTTTCAAAGTTATACTTGCATCTAAGTGGGATGTAAATCATACATAAAAAGCAACCAAATTGTTTCACATGCTTTTGATCACATATTGTTTCGCTAAAAGTAATCAAATCGCAACCATTTATATCATTGGACAACCAATTCTACACTAGCATCAATCCAATCATGCATTAAAAAATTAAAAATTTTCTCAGAAACCCATTAGTAATAGTCAAACTCAGCATATGATCATGATAACATGGTGACTGTCATTACTACATACTTAAAATATCAAAACATGTTATATAGCATTAGAATAACAAAACATGTAAAGATACTCCCCCAAATTGTAGTGAAACAATGTCCTCACTGTCCATGAAGTCTAAGGTACCTGAGCCTATCAACATATTGAAATGTAATAGTTGAGTATACTACAAATATTTAAAAACACTTAAAATAAACTAACAATGTACAATATATACACTGCAGGATAACATGTTACAGCACACAACATCCATGCTACGATATTTGGTCAAAATGGGTGCTGCTGAATCTGTCTTCTTTTTTACTCAAGTTTAAAGGGCACACTGCGACATTGAACTTGACACGCTGCGACGCTGAGTTCTCTGGATTTTGGCTTGATGCCCATAAAATAATTGTCACGCCGCAGTGTGTAACAGACTCACATCGCGGCGTGAGAGGTCAGCCTGTAGAAATTAGTCCAAAGAGGTCCTCAACACCTCTAAAACTTGTCCAAATACTAAAAATATAGTATGGACAACTAAAATATATAGAAACACAAAATCACACCTATGAACCTACATATGACTTAAAATTTAAGAACAACATAAAGACTAACTAAAACATCAACAATCAAAGTACTAACATATATAAGAATTAAACTAACTAAAACTACAAAATCAATCATACAATCTAGTAAAACTACAAAAATCACTCATACTAACTTATATAAAAATCAAAACAAGAGAAAAACATAAAAATTAACTAAAGCTACCACATCAAACATACTAATATATGTAAGACTTAAAACTTAACAAAAATATAAAAACTAACAAAATCATAAAAACAAACCTCAAGAGTTCCCTCCCAAGAAGGGTAGGAGTTATAGTCCCTAACAAGGCAAACTAATATCCAACTCTTTGGATTATGGCCGGTTTCATCCCAAAATGGATGGATCGGATGGTATGCCTTCTTTTGCCTAAGTGAGGTTCTCTATTTGGGTTTCTTGAGCTCCCACAAAGGCCTCAAATGATTAAGCTCATCCATCATTTATTGTACCTAAAATATAATGAATGAAAACTTGAATGAAAAAAGAACTATACAAGTTGAAATAGAACCAACTAAACTTATTGTTGATATCAGTAATATAGAATTAAACTGTTATCCCCGGCAACGGTGCCAAAAACTTGTTTGTCCCTTTATTAGGCCGCAAGTACACAGATTATTCAAGTAATACAATGAAGAGTAAAGTTCGTTCCCTCAAGGATGATTGATTTCCAATACTAAGTATCAACTAATAGCTTATGTAATTCTATTCAAGAACATATAAAATAGAGAAAATTGCAGTAAAACTAAATCTAAAGACAAAAAAGTAATAAATGAAAGTAAAGATAGTGATTTAGAGATTTAGGGAATCCTTCTTCACTTTATACTTCAACTAATGTTATGCAACCCTTCAAGCAACATAGATGAATAGTTAAGTTAGCTTGAGAATCTGATTTAGTTAAAAGCCTATGTCTAGGTCAATTAACCCTAGTTTCCTTCACCTAGCTCACTATGTTTCCATGAGAACCAGAGTGAAATCCACTAATAAACGATTTATTCTCAAACACACGATATGCATGGCTAAAAGGTATATTTCTATCCCATTAGCAAATCAACTTATCCAAGTCAATTGAACTCATCGAATATACATTAACCATACATATGATCTCAAATCCAAATTTCTATGTCTAGGTTCATCAGATTTCATCAAATCACTTGAAAGATGATCAAACTATTAAAAACACTAAGATCTATATGATTGAACATAATCAAATATCAATATATGCTCAAAGTAATGCATAAACATCAATATTCATACAAGGATTCAAAGTAATTCCTAAATACAGTTAAGCTAATCATTGAACACGAAAATACACACAAAATCAATGTTCAAAGGATAAAGAAGAGAAGAAAACTAAGGGAGAAGGAATGAAGGTCATAGATATGATCTTTTATGCTTGAGTCATCCTCCATAAGGAAGATGGCCTCCAACCTTGACTCCCTCGGCCTCCAATCTGCCCAGAAATGAAGTTCAAGTCACAGCTTCTCTAAAACCTAAAAAACTTTATTTGTAAAATCTGTTAAAAACGTATTTATAGGCCTAGAAAACAGAGTCACATCATGGCATTAACATGCCTACACTGTGACGCATGTTAAATTTAGGTCATCATGCCGCGGCGCTCATTCCTCATGTCGCGGTGTTCAGATTTCGTAGCTCTCTGTCTGATGCAAAGGATTCACCACCATCATGCCGCAACATTGATATGCCTGTGCCGCGACATCAGCTATCGGAATGCTCCTTTGGCTTTCTCTTCTAATTTTAGCTCAAATGCTCCATATATCCGCTTGTTTAGAGCCCTTCCTGCAATAGAGAAATCACCAACTCATTAGCAATTGCAAATCCCCTTATTCAATGACAAAATAAGCACAAATTGTTCAATATCATATTGGAAAGGCATCAAAATAGAATATAACAAATATAAGCATAAAACATTCTAAATATATATAATAACCAAGACTTAAGCAATCAGTAAAGTACAGATGTGGGGCACAAATAACTACACATTGTGAAGTTATCAGGTCCTCATCAGGATTTTCCTCAGAAGAAGAAATATTTATAGGAGCGGCTGACCCACGAGCGGGAGCTCGTGTGGAGGACAGAAATAAATCTTAATCCCCGCGTGGGGTATACACACGCTTACCCCACACCTCTCGCACATGCATGTAGAACTCTAACCAAACATGAAAATCAAAAGAAAACACAGGGGGATCATAACGACCTCATACTATAGACAAAGTCACGTCTCCCACATACACAAAACGCTCGGTGTCTAAATCCACGTGCTAGCTATCACCACCTCCATGGAACCTTAACCTGGCATACCCCAAAAAGCCTCGTTGGGATGCCATCGTAGAGCAAGGGATTAGTTTGACCAAAATCCAGGAAACTCAGGCTCGTCCACGCCTTGGTCTTTACTGAAACACAAATATATATATATAAACAGAGTAACAAAGCAAAGAGGTGAGATATCCAGCATCATTACCAGTTATGGTAGTAAAGAAGCATAAACGGCGCATACCGCCAAACAGTGTAATAAAACAGTAAACAACATCAAGATCAAATAATAAACAATTTAATAATTCAGGCAGTCATAGCAACATAAAAGAAATAGTTTCATAACCATATAAATGTAATCCAGACAAATATGATGACTGACTATGTATATGCACAAAGTACCAAAACCCTACTCCATGGAGTTAAATACAACATTAGAGAGAATGATTGAGGAGACATGTCTGTATATCATCGGCCTCAAGTCAAGTGCTTCAATCTCAATAAAATTGCGGAACATGACTCATATAAGACATTCTTCACAAGATCGCGACATAGGACAGTGTCTTGGTCTGAATCGTCAGTGCATTTGCATCGGTCTATCCCACGGTACAGAGGAGCTACCAACTGCCCATTGCGAGATACTCGCACCCTGACGCCCCCAAGGTCAATGAATGACCTACACTAGTCTATTCGCACCCGCACTAAGGTGTGATTCAATCTCCTAGGTATAAAGCCTTACAACAAAGTCCACCGGACTTTTCACGATGCATGATGACTCAATGCATATTCATATATATATATATATATATATATATATATATATATATATAATAACCAGATACTTTTCCATGATCATGCCACGGGTGGCCAATTTCATTATCAACAAATTCTTAGTCCTACTTATGGACCCACAATAACACATTATCAAGTTTTCAAATGTGACCCTACTAAGGCCTAGAGGATTCACACTAGGGGGCCTGGGGGAGGAGGAACAGGGAGGAGATGTTCCACTGAGGGGTGTTGAAATCCCTCACCGAAAACTTGCAAGCATATGTCTCATCCAAGTTATCTAAGCTCACAGGATCAATTAACCACTTTTTACTTAGCAGATTTTGTGAAAATAGGGAGAGAAAACTGGACTTTACTCTGTACATAATGCTATTTTAAGTTGAAGTTGCACTATCAGCATGTTTGGTTGAACCTTGTAACTAGATGCAAAGGGTGGAAAATGGAAGGTATCTTAACATACCTTATGATTAAACCATGAAAGACCTATTTCCTTGCCTTACATAATCTGTGTGCACGGGGTAGATTCTTCTTTGGAGAATTGTTGGATGATTTTGAGGACTGTGATGATAAAATATCAGTAGTATTAAATTTTCTTTTCGTAATTTTTTTTTTCATGTCAGCAAAAAAAGAAAAAGGATACTAGGTGCTGTGATAATATGTCATTCTGTCACTTTCAGGTTTCAGTTGCATGCTGGTCTAGCAGAAGTGGCTGCTGCAAAGTCTCGCAAGTTTGTGAACAAGCCAGATGGAAGTATGTTGTTCGATTTCTTTAAAATTTTATAGTGAAAACCTTATACTCAATTTGTTTTTCGTCTCTGGGCCTATGCAATGTCAGGGGTTCGATCATGTAAAAACGCACTGCTGGGAGGGCAGCCTCAATAACCCAAATAGGATAAGTGTCACCCAAAGGATGTGGGGTTACCCACCTAAGACTTAAAAAAAAAAAAATTGTTTTTTTGTCTTTGGTTAGGCCATTTCTTTGATCACTAGATTCGTTGATTGGTAAATATGTTTTATGGATTTAGCCATTTAGGTATAAAGGTACATGTTCTGTTTTCTTCTTCTTCATCCTCCTCCTTACAATGTCCATTTACACTTTTCAAAACCAGTTAAGAACACTCATCAGTCATCACCATTGTTCTTTCCCAATTTGGGGCCTTGACTCATAATACATAATATATAGGCCAATTGGAACTTCACACCACCACAAATGTGTACATGATTGGATCCACCTCTCTGCCCTTTGACAATTATCTCATCAGGAAAAGACGGTTTAGCATACATGTTGGATCTTGGCATACTAGTAGAGTCTTTCTCCATTTCGCTTGACAGGATGTAGGTCTTGACTAGACCCTTAATACGGTTTAAAATTTATATATGAACTAGATTGGAAAGAGAATATATATATATATATATATATATATATATATATATATATATATATACATATATGGTTTCCTGATTGGCGCCATATATGCTGATATTTCTGTATCTTCTTAGTTGTTACATATCATTCATAAATCATCACTTAATTTGCACAGTTGTTAGAGAAGAGAGAGGCCCACATAATAATGATCCTCAGCATCCCTACTTTTACGAAGAAGAGGACGTGTAGATGGCACCCGCCAGGCTTCATTAGCCAGTTTATGAAGTAAGGCTCAATGGCAAGGTTTAATCTTAATACATTGCTTATTTTCATTTTATGCAAGGAAAGAAACACGAATGTGATTCTGTGGCAGTTCCCTGATTACTCGAAAATATATGCGCATGAAGCAGATAAGGAAAGAGAAATGTCGTTCTTTCTAAGTCTCTTTGAAGCTCTTCTTCGAAGAGGTTTTGAATAGAAGGTTAGTTAAACTCAAATATCAATCAAGTTTATTATATAATGAAAATAGTTATAAGAAAAATAACAAAAAATAAGATAAAAACAAAAAAAATAAACATACCTGATATATTCAAATTAAATCAAACTAAATTCTAAAATAATATAAATGAATTCAAACTAAATTCTAGATCAGATGAGCTCCCTATGTTCTATCACTCCATTCAAACTGTAGGTCGCTATGCAAATGTCAAGTTTGGATTATCATAGAGTGCACTAGAGCAAATGATAATTGGTGAGGTTAGGGTAAGGTAAAAGGCAAATTGAAGTGTCAGTTGAACATAACGTGAGATTTCCACATCTTTGGCTAGATCAAGGGATCTTCAAGAAGATAACTAGATAAATACCAGAGTTAAAAGTGATCGAACCTCATGCTAAGTAATATGCACGTCCTGACAAGAGACATGCGCAAAGGGAAAGGTGCTAAAGTTTATCTAATAAAGTCACTAAAGTTGATGGGCATTGAAGTTTCTCCATTGATAAAGTTACCAAAGTTTCTGGTGGTAGATGTGACATTAGATACTGAAAAAAACTCCATGAAATGACTTGTTAAACATACACAAACAAGTCTGTCACACAGGTACCAATGGAAGTAGTCAAGATTGGGTTGATCCAAACACATGCTTGGGTTTTCAGGTATCATAGGAGCAGCAATCCATTGCACAGGCATAGGCATTTTAGCAATGATAGAGATGGTAAAGTTGAAGGAGGTGTCTGTCATCATTGAATTAAGAGATATTTGTTGGGGGAAATACCGCATCTCCCTTTCAATCTTTTAGGGAATATCACATCCCCGTCAATCTCTTCTAGAATTCCACATCCCTTTCTACATAAACATATAATAAATATTAGTAATTGGAAAAAATATCACACAAATCACGCACATGGTTTAACGTGGTTCGGCTAATATGCATACTTCCATGGATGAGAAGAGTCAAATTTACTATCAAAACAAATCTAGCCTACAGACCTTACAAGACAATCTTTCTCAAACTCTCATTCTCACTCTCATAACCCTACCAATTCCCAAATACAAATATTTATAACTCATCATTCCTAGTTTCCTATTGTAAACAAATCTCTCACAAATCTTATACATATCTCACAAATCTCTTAACATATTTTTCAAATCTTTTAACAAATCTTTATATTTTCTTCATATCTTTCATATTTTCACAAATCTTCACAAATCTTCCATATCTTCACAAAATAGGAAACTAGCGATAACAATCTTTAATGAAATTTGGGTCAAACCCAACAATATCCACCTTGATCCAAATTTCATCATCATCTCTAACAAAACAATCTTCAAATCTTCCATATCTTCACAAAATAGGAAACTGACGATAACAATCTTTAATAGAATTTGAGTCAAACACAACAATCTCCACCTTGAACCAAATTCCATCATCATCTCTAATAAAACAATTTTCAAATCTTCAAACCTTCAAATCTATCGTTATTAATGGAACACGCCGCTTGACCTCCATGTCAAGAAGACTTTTGACAACACTTGTTGAATTCATAACACTCAATCTTTCAAATCTTCAAATCAAATCTCGTGCACTTGAACGGTCGTTATATGAACACGCCACTTGACCTCCATGCCAAGAAGACTTCCTCGACACTTATCCATTCTTACATCACTGTCGCCATCATAACGTTACACGCCCCGACCTCCATTGTCGTTACTTTCTACACAAGGGCCCAAAAAGAACCATACCATCGCTTAGATCCTCGAACCATCGGCTCTGATACCACTTGTTAGAGGAAATATCGCATCCATCTTTCAATCTTTTAGGGAATACTATATCCCCGTCGATCTCTTTGGGAATACCATATCCCCTTCTACACAAACATACAATAAATATTAGTAATTGAGAAAAACATCATTTGGGAAATCACGCATGATTTAACGTGGTTCATTTTGACGAGATAAAATTGTTACTTTAGTGAAAGAGTCAAATTTACTATCAAAACAAAGGCTTGAAAGAAATGTTACAAGACATCTTTCAAAAACTCTCATTCTCACTCTCATAACCCTACCAATTCCCAAATACAAATATTTATAACTCATCATTCCTAGTTTCCTATTGTAAACAAATCTCTTACAAATCTTATACATATCTCATAAATCTCTTAACATATTTTTCAAATCTTTTAACAAATCTTTATATTTCTCTTCATATATTTCATATTTTCACAAATCTTCACAAATCTTCCATATCTTCACAAAATAGAAAACTAGCAATAACAATCTTTAATGAAATTTGGGTCAAACCCAACAATATTAATCATGATTGGCTTTGAAATGATGAAAACATTTTGATTAAAAGGTCAATTGAATTCAAGTATGAGTCAGGTCAAATAGTTTATTATTATAATGAAAATAATTACAAAAACATAACAAAAAATAAGATAAATATAATTGATAAATTAAACTAAATCAAATTAAATCCTAAAATAACATAAATAAATTCAAACTAAAATTCTAGATGTAATGAATTCTTATCATTTGTTCTATCACTCTTAGGATACGCATGCCGGCTGAGCCTGAGTACTGGGTTGGTCAAAAGGTATTTATTCTTTCTTTGTATGTGAACAAGGACATAGTAGGTGTGATTTTTATCATCCCCGCCAATGAAAATGCAGAGTCTTCTATTAATTTATCCTACAAATGCTTGATCAGATGAAACTCCAGAATTTATCCTCATTAACAAGGAACCAGAGCCTGAATCTCAAGATCCATAATATGCAATCAAATCGATTCAAGTTGAGCACTTGAAATTCAGATTTAACTTGTAAAAAAAAAGATATTACTCAAATTTGACTCATTTATTAAAATGAGTTAAATTTAAAATTTGGACTTAGATTATTTAAAAATATGAAACTTGAACCTAACTTGTTTAGCTCATTTATAGTTTAATTATTTTATTTTCCTTTATCCAACCTTTCTTTGAAGTATTTTTGAAGTTTATTAATTTAGTATTTAATAGATATTTTTATCATAAAAGATGAAGGAAAAAAAAAAACAATGCTTACAAGGCAGTAAAAAAACTCTTTGTAAACCCAAAAAAAATTTGAAAATTGGAGTTAAGTAAATCGTTGATAATAATAAACAAAATTTCATTTCTCTAAATAGAATTAAAATTTCCTAAATAATAGCAATATATAAATTATTATTATTATTATTTATACCTTTTCTTATATAAAATTACAATTATTTTGTGATTGAATATATATATACACATTCAAATGAAAAAAAAAATTAATATATATATATACACAAATGAATTATTTGTGAATTTTTAATATCAAACTTATAAAATTTAAATTTGACTCATTTATATAATTATTTAAATTTATTTATTTAGTTAAATAAATAAACTTAATTAAATATTTAATGAGTTAAATTTAATAATTTATGAATAACTCGACTATTTGCATTTATGTTACTGATGAGGGTCCTCTTCTCCTCCAGACACCAAACTGGACTGCTTTTCAATTATGGGCTACGTTTACTCTGGCAACCACCTTTGAACAAGGGTGAGGATGTGGAACCCAGAAACATACCCAATTTAAAATACCAATAAACTGTTATTTGAAATCATAACATACTGCGAATCATATTTTATGTTTGATTCAATTCATAATAATTCATAACTTAATTTGATTTGTAAATGGTGTTAGCTGACCCTACTAAGATCCGATCATAATTCACATATTTCAAGGCCTGGGGGATATCTAAATGGGAGGAGATGTTCAATAAAATATGTGTTTAAATCAATCTACCAACAAACATAAGCATATGTCTCATCCAAGTTATCTAACGCTCTCACAGGATCAACATAACAACTTTTTAATCATAAATGACTTAAACGATAGGTATCCAGATAGTCTGGATTTTCCTCTGTCTCTATATAATGCTATTTTAATTTGACGTTGACACTATCCATCTTATCCTAAACACTTATACCGTTCATTCTATATTATCATATTATTGATTTACCTAGGTATCTTTTACCTGAAAGACGCTATTATCCTTGCCTTGAGCGATTCTTTCATTTCGACTGTGCAATACCGATCCGGGTAGATTCACCTTTGGAACATTGTTGGATGATTTTGAGGACTGTGACAAGGTAAAACTTTCCCACCCCACATTACCTTCAATGGTTCATTCAAAACCTTCAACCTACAAGAGATGAAAAATCTCCAAAGTCCAATTGTTACTAAGAGGAGGATAAACACTTTAAATTATATCACTTTCGATCTCACCAAGGATGGATACGTTAAGAAAACTTGAAGCAAAACATTGGGTGAATGATGATGATTAGCGTAACTCTCCAACACACAAGCGTTGCATGCGATTACATCCCTTACCCAGCAAGGGAGTTTGATCTCTTTGTGACCACTGAGCAAAGGAGCCAATCCATTGATGAGGCCCACTTCCACATCTCCAATGGACTATCACTCAGATGCTCACAATGCTATTGCTCACACAACATCTCAGGGAAGTCAATCCTCATCTCTTGTCAAAGTGTCTTTTATATCACTTTTGAGTATAAAGTTTTCTTATATTTATTATGTGTCAAATTATTTAATCTATCTTCAAATTTACAAATCTCCTGAAAAAGAATATTTAGTCTTGACAGATACACCTAAGGCAAAGCTTGATTACATCTCTATATTGAGATAACAAAGGCTCCAAAGAAATCATTTTCACTGTAAAAGCACAAGCTGCGAGGCTTACAAGGCAATTGACAACATCCCTTGTGTGGTGTTTTGATGCCAAACCAATCATTCATACTTAATACCATTTAAAAGCAATTTGCGACATTGATGAGGAAGGAAGAATTTTGTTCTTTCCCATTGGGGCCTTGAATACATAATATATAGGCCACACCACCACAAATGTGTACCAAAATTCTACAAAAGGAATCTCAAATTTGGTCATGTTAATTGCCATTCATTATTACACATGCTGTCAATCTCTAATTATTACTTATGATTCTTTCTATTATTTTCATTATGATCACTTATTTATGCAATATAAGGAATATATTGCCACTTAATATGTAAAATGGCCCACGACCAAGAGTAGCCTTCAAACGGCAAGGCAATAAATATTCCTTAAATTGTCATTAATCTAAATGGCAATTATTTGCTATTATTTGTTGTAGACATCACTTTATACTTTGCATTTACTGTCTCTATAAGAACCGATTCATACAGGCTCATTGGGTTCCTTTGAACCCACCAAATCCTTTCAAAGGCATCATGGATTGCCATTAATGGTATTTAAGAGGAGATTACCATTATATGTATCACTTTTCTTTTTCTTTTGGCATTATATATTACCATTATTTGCTTGCTGAAATTAAATCTCATGAAACTTATTCATTCTAATAATACTGATTGATTTGACATAACTTATTGTATTCAAGTGCAATTATTGAGTTGCAGACTAAGAACTTGAGCCTTAAAATTACTTAGCCATCGCCTAGCCATCGGCTGAGGTACAGAATTCAAAGAAGAAGAATTTTGTAAATGACCATGGGTTAGAAAAATAAAAATCTCCAAGGAGTAACCTGCTCAAGGTTTCCATCTCTTTAATGGCTCATAGTTAATTTCTGATTATATGTTTGAATACTCAGGAATTATTGAATATGTTTATTCACTCCTTATTAATTACCATTTCTTATGTAAACATGTGGCCTTAATTTCTATGACAATGCCTATTCCATGAATTAGCATTGTTACTTAACATATGAAATGTAACATCTACTAATCATATATTTATTTTCATTAATCTCTCGAATTGATGTGACATATTCTTTAAATTAGAATTAATTTCTTGTGGGCCTGCAATTAAATTTCTCTAATTGTTAACCCTCTTTATTGATATGGAATGAAGTTTTTTTTTTTTACGTAACTTATTCGGTTAGATGTTAACTCTCTTTGCTCAGTTCCTCTTGTTTTCATAACAATCTTAGCAAAAAAAAAAGTCTTGCAAGAGCACTCTTCTGTAAGGATTGTGATGAACCAATTCATTTAAGCTGGCACCCTTTCTTCCTTGCTACTGGTATCTGTGTGGCTTTAGGTTCTAATTGCACCAAAGGCATTGAAAAAAGTCATTTGGAACCATCTAATCCAAATGCACAACAAGTTCCTGTGAAAATTCCTTCTCAGCAAGTTCCTTGCTTCACATTCTCTTGGGCTGTTGACGACTTATTGGAATTAACAGACTTTGAATCATCAGACAAAGTAAGGCAACTTTATTTCACTATTGTAGTTGCATAGAAAAGCTAAGAAATTAGAGTGCTTTAGCTGAAAGAACTTGGTAGGATTAGGACGTACCATTTGTTTTGTTGACCACATAAGTTTCCAATTTTGAACTTTTCATATAAAACAATAGCATATAGTAGCTAATAATCACCGCTGGAAATTGTAGAAATAATGTTTTTTATCCGAAAAACACTTATGTATACTCATAAGAAAAATCCTGTTAAAATATTTAAGAACCGTATGGCAAATTGTTTCATCTTTTGATTAAAAAAATAAATAAATAAATAAAAATTTAAGTAGCATGCAATATTGATCATATTTATTATTGTGGAGTTATTAAGTAATACCACCGCGCATTGATCATACATTTTGATAGGTAATTTACATTGATTACTATTAATTGATTTGATTGTTATTTATTATTCCTATTTAATGTCATAAATTAATTATTACATAACATTAAATTGATTATAATATCATATTACTTTAAATTACTTTAATTTTTATTTATTGTCATTAATTTATTAATTAATAATTATATAACATTAAACTAATTATAATATCATTTTGGCTTTGTGTGAGGATATTTCATAGTTCATCACTAGGAACGCATGCCGGCTGAGCCTGAGTACTGGGTTGGTCAAAAGGTATTTATTCTTTCTTTGTATTAATTTTACGTGTGATAATTTTTGTAATAAATACTTGTATTCATCATAATACATTGTTGTTTATTTTCAAAATATTAAATTCTATAATTTTATATATTCATTATTTTAATTTGAACTTGATCAGATATAAGTATAGAATTTTCCTTTACATTGGTTTAATACAACTAATCTTATCGAGGTATTGAAATCTAGTTACGTTTATTTCAAATGCATATTATTTTTACTCACATGACAGGATCAAAACAAATAAAATTAAACTTTCAACAAATTCTTGGAAAGTTTTAGACAAATTTGACTCATTTAAAAATGAGTTAAATTTAATGTTGAACTTAGATTACCAAAAATAGTCGATGTCGAACCGCTTGTTTAGTCGATGCTCATTTGAACCGAGTTTACCACAATGAGTCGATTTTCCTTTATCCAACCTTTGCTTTGGCCGTGTTGAAGTTTATTAATTTAGTATTTAATAGATGCCAACCACACTAAACCAATGTCAGTCAATGTCACCGAAGCAGCAAAAATGTCACTCTTTGAAAGTCCCAAATGCCGATTAAAATCCAAAATTTTATACGTTAAATAAATCGTTTAGGTTATAATCGACTAGATTTTGAAACCAAACTTTTATAAGTTCCTAAATGTTCATGGCATCGAGGTGTTTCTAAATACAAAAATTATTTAAGTGGTCATAACCCGATTAGGTTTTACACCATGTTCTTATATAAAATTACCGATGTATTTTTGTTTTTGTAATATATATATGTTTTATGACAAAAGTTATTAATATACATGGACCGTATAACTTTATACAATTGACATCCGACCGCTCATTACAATTATCTTCACAGATTGAATATATATATACCATCTTAACTCAAAAGAATCCGATATATATATATATATATATTATATATAACAAAAATGAGTTATTTGTGGATTTTTACCCAAACTTAGCCTAAAATTTAGGTCTATTTTTGTAAGGTCCAATTAAATTTATTTAATTAACGACTAATAAAATATATTTTTAATACAATCTACTAATGAATTAAATTTAAATCATAATGAATAAACATCAACTATTTGCATTTATAATTTCATAACGGTCCTCTTCTCCTCCAACACTAAACTGATAAGCTTATCAATATTCTCCGATTTATATAAACCAACTTGTTTAACAAGGGTGAGGCATCTTATCCTAAATACATACCCATTCTATATTATCATACCCAATTTAAAATACTTACTTAAGTATCTTTACCTTGAAATCATTACATAAGTCTTGAATCATTCCTTTTATTTTGATCAATCATAATAATTCATAGTTAACACCTAGAACAGTAAACATCTTAAATCCTAGGATATAATCTTGTTCGTGACTAATCATAAGACTGAATCAGACTCTGACTATGGAGAAATAAACACCGTCGGGCAGCAACTGAGTCAACTGACAAAGATAGTGCCACTTGCTTGTTGCAGTGTTGCGTATTGCACATGCATCTATTAGTTTTAGTAATATAGACGTAGCCAATTAAAATTGGCATTTTATTAAAGTTCGCATGCTTGAAAAATTGGACAGGATACTGAAATGGAGACTGAAATTTCAACAGCTTAAACTAAATGCTATGCAAAAGTTTGCGCAACATTTCATCACATTATCAAAGGGCATAGAATGACATGGGTAAGAACAATTAACATTCAACCTATGTCCTGCATATAGTTGTGATTACTGATTAGTACAGAAACTTTTTTTATGGCCTTTACCCTCACTTCATCTGTCTTTTAGTGTATCTCCTCGTAAGATAAAAGCAAATAGCTAGCACAAAACTTTTTGTTATGGACGGGAATTTTTTTATGAACAGTGCATCTCGCCCAATTCAGAGCGGTTTGAAGATAGTTACGATAGTAGTGGAGTAGAGACGAGATGTACCTAGGTGGCACCAAGTTTGAAAGTATAGAATGGAATGTGTGAGTTTTGTCCTATATTTATAGGGTGAGGTTGTTTGATAGGAAAGTAATATTCAAAAAATAAAGTTTTCTGTTAACTAAGAATTATAATAATTATGAGGGGATTTTATTATCTTTATTAAGAAAAAAATCTGTTAAGATACGTTTATCTTTTAAAAGTTAGGCTGATGAGCTCTTTTAAACTGCAGTGGGTTATGTGAGTATTAGACCTACTATAACTCGTATTGCTCTTTTTGGGCGGGTTCCGGGTTATCGATAGAGAACACTTTTCAATGGAAATACATAAGGATGCAATCAAAGTCTCCAAATGAATAATGTGTTTGAAATGGTCCATATCTTATGGTTGCTGTTGGATTCGTGTTGCTTTCAATTTGAAAAGTCTGTATTGTAAAGCAGAACTCTTCCCCTTATAGCCATTTTGTTTCATGCAAAAAATAAGTCAAACTTCTATAACTTTTTTTAATAGATCCAGAGACTGAAGAATTGGTTTTCGCGATTATAACATCATTAATTCTTGGCAAGTGGCTATGGCTTATCCATACTAGTAGTGTAGGACACCATGGCATTAAGGTCCACAGGTCACATCCGACAGCATGTCTCATGCTTGGGTCCAGAGGCACAGAGAATAGCCGAAGAGGTGAAGATTCACATGGGCGAGCTACTCAAACGTCAAACCCCAATCTTGCAGGAGTGATGAGGATTCAATGCATCTAATTAAGGACGAACGAGAGCGACCTCTTTACTTACAGTATACAACAACTAACAATGGTAAGAGTTTGAGTGCCTGAGTGGTTACTCGTGTCTCTATGTAAACTAACTAGTGCATTCACTTATGCAATGCACGGGTCAAGAAGATCAACTCATATTCCAACTATTTATTTATACAAACTATGTTAGTGACATTAAGTTTGTGAATATTACTTTTGTAAGTGCAATTCAATCCTATATATATATATATATATATATAAAGATCTACTTTCACCAAGAAAGAGTGTTTTTTAACTTAAGACTCATTTTTAATCAGTTGGATCCACTTTCATCTAATGGTTGAGATTATTTCATTAAAAGTGAACATTTTAGATGAAAGTGGATCTAAGTAACTTTTAATCTTGAAAATTCGTATGAAGTTGTATGTCGAAGATTAAAAAAAACTTACAATAATCCTCCAGATATCTGATCTTATATATATATATATATATATATATATATTGTGAAATGTACGTTGACTTGAGGTATAATGAAATTATACAATAAATTGAGAAAAATTGATATAAATCGATTCATTTCCTTTAGAATATACCAACCCAAGTATTCCACCAAAGTTATTAAGATATATCCACTGAATGTGGTTTCTTATATTCGAGTTGCAGCAGAATAACCAAACAGATCTACTTTAATACTGTTGCTTTACTATTGGTTGATTATATAGTAACCAAGTTATTAAATCATGTACCCACAAGAACATATAATTGTTGCACTATTGAACATAATAAACATATATAGATACATAAGTAACATATTAAGTTAATGATAAAAATTGGAAAAATAAGAAAACACTTGCATATGATCATTAAAAAAACATGAGATCTTTTGGAAAACTTATTTGAAAACAACATTCTTGGTGGATATACATAGTTCCTCATCATCATTGCTAATAAAAAATTTTAAACAATTCCTAGATTTAACCCTAGAAATAGCCACGTACAATTGCCATGAGAAAAGATAGGTCGAGGCAAATATAAACCCACGTGAGATAATGTTTGACCTTGACTTTTATTTATAGTCATAACAAAACAATAAAATGGATAACATGAATTGCCTTCGGTTGAATTTCAATGGCAATTTCAGATCAGATGGGATCAAATACATCTGTGGTACATAAATCTTGTCCCCAATATGTTTGTCATTGGCTACTCTTGCCCCAATAAGATTTAGTCCCAACTCGGTCACAATAAGTCATGTTCCATTGTACAAACCAGCAGATTGGTCAATATTCTTCAACAACATCACAGAAACACATTTTTTTTAATATTAACCTATGATTAGGAAGCTCAAAACATTTAATGTCATTAAGGAATTCAGTGGTAAACCATTCAACGTCTATGCCAATATCTTCATCCAATTTGCAAATTGAATCAGAACTTAGATATTCTTTTCCTTCCCCTGGAATCAATGACAAAACTACATAATCTAGATTTTTGGACGGCATTATACTTCTTTTTCCTCCTATTATTGTTTGCCACCAAAACTCATTACAAGAAAACTTAGAATTTGTGAAGGATGAATCTGCCACAAACAGGCTAAAATTTGCTGCAAATTAACAATTTGTGACAAATTTGCGACGGATTCGTGACTGATGCAAAAACTTTGGTCACAATATAGTTTGCGGCAGATTTAATTTTGGCCATAAATTTGCGGCCACTATATTCGCCACAAAGCCACCACAAATATCTGCAGCAATACGCCAGCTTCTGTTGCCGGAGTGTGGTGTTGCGAAGGATAAATTCACCATTAATTTTGTAATAGATAAATCCACTGCTAATTTTGTTTGTCAAATACTGGAGTATGATATATTGAGGAAAATAATGAATTGAAAGACACACAACTTAAATACTGCAATCCACTAATCTTACGAAGAAAACACAATAACATTTTTTTTAAAGAACCGTTTTAACATTATCACCACATTTACAATAGAAGACCCAAAAGAAAATTGGGGGAAAGATGAAACTTTTGAAATTGCTAATACTTATGAGCTTGGACAACAACGTGAAATAAGCAAATTTGCTAAAGAGCCATTTGAAGAAAAGGAGAAAGGAAGCAGATAGAATGATCAAGATTGAAACTTGAAATAAACTAATTTGGAATAATGGTATAGAACATGTAACGTACTGGAAGAGGGGAGAAAGTGATGGGAGAGAGACATTGTTTGAAGAAAGAGTTAGAGGAGAGGGAAAGAGAGGTCATCGAGGTCTGAATAATGGTGGAGGATAGCGGTGGTATGTGGCACGAGGTGGGTGGCGGATCTGCGACGTGGTGATTTTGGCTCCCGGATCTGATGGTGGTTAGATAGTGGGTTCACGGCGACGACCTTAAGCGGCAGTGGTCTCACAACAAGGTTCAAGGTTTTTCCTAGCGACAACAAGTGTGTCATTGCTGCCATATTGCTACCTTATCCCCGCAATAATTTTTGTCGCTGACATATAGCTTATAATGTTCTATTATTCCCAGCAACATCCCAAGTTGCAGGCATAGACGTATACTTATCCCAGCGACAATTGTAGTTGTTGTCATATTGCTACGCTTATCTCCGCAATAATCGTTGTCACTAGCATATAGCTTGCACTGTTTTACTATTCCTAGAGACATCCAAAGACGCTGGCATAGACGTATACTTATCCCAACAACAATTGTAATTGTTGCCACATTGCTACGCTTATCCCCCCAATAATCGTTTTCGCTGGCATATAGCTTACACTATTATATTATTCCCAGCGGCATCCAAAGTTGCCGGCATATGCGTATAACTTATCCTAGCAACAATTGTAGTTGCTGCTATATTGCTACGCTTATCCCTGTAATAATCTTTGTCGTTGGCGCAACTTGCAATGTTCTACAATTCCCAGTGACATCCAAAATCACTGGCATATATGTATACTTATCCCCGCGACAATCTAATGGCGCTGCCATATTTGTGGTCTACCCCAACGAAATATGTTGTTGCTACTATAAAGCACCTTTTGCCAGTGCAAATGTCATTGTGGCGATAAAGTTCTTCCTTCGCAACGACTTGCAAATGTTGCTTCTATATATATACTTTTTCTAATGACTTTTATGTCACTGGGAAAAAGTCGCTGCCATTTATCTTAATCCTTTTAGTGTCTTGGGCTTGCAGTGCTGGTGCATGGAGGCACGACGGGACAGAGTTGAGATGCAGCAGCAGATGGTGAGGCGCGACGTGGCAAAGGCGCGATGTAGCAGAAGTGAGGTGTGACACGATAGAGGTGTGACCCGGCAACCGCCCATACAATTGCCATGCATGCCTTATGTTAATGCTAATGCAATTCCTAAGAGTGAATGTAGAATAACAATGTTATGAGTCATCAGACTTATTGAGGATAAAGACCAACTCAACTACTCTGAATAATGTCATGATATGTCATGAGTCTTCATGACTTCTAAGAATCCAGTTTCATAAGTTGCCATTGATAATTAGGATAAAGATCACCTCAATTGTCCTATGTTATTCCAAGAGTAAAGAAGAAATGACCATCTTCAACTACTATTTGCCAGTGAGGGAATCACTCACCTCAAGCTAACAAAAGTTAGGATTACCTCTGATAGTAAGGAAAGTCACACATCACCGCTACCTTCCATTTAGGACAACATCTAGTAAAAAAGAAGGATATAATTCACCTCAGCTCAACTACTAGAATAATAAGGAAGAGAAAATTCATTCTCAACTCATCATTATAATAGGGAAAGACTTGTTCATCTTCTCCTAACATAGATTATCCTCAAATGTGAGGATCACATCCTTCAATAATCACAAATATGTAAAACAATGATGCTAATTACCTACAATAACCAACATACCAATTGTTTTATATTCATCACATAAACACTTCATTAAATACTCCTATTAGAGCCTCAACACTCATTAAGAAGCATATAAGAAGGAATTAGGCCAATTGAAAACTCCATTACATCAAACACAACTCCTGATTGCTTCTAGACTACCATAACTCGACGCCCAGCCCTCGGCCTCATCCACGCCTCGGTGCACCAATGCCACGCCGCGGCATGAGCCTGCGACAAAAACTTCTACAGAATTATGTAGATACGGATTACTGTTTTATTGGAACAAAACTCTCCTCCAATCACTCAAAACTCAATTCCAAGTGATTTCCAACATCAAATAAGATCTATTAACACTTTGTAACTCTTATACAACTTTAATTTCACTTAAACATGGATTGATGAATCATTCGTCCACCTTAAAACCTAGAACCCCATTTTTTACTCAAATGGAAACCAAAGGTGTTTAAGGGCTGAAAACTCATCTCCATGCATCCAACAACTCAAAAACAAGTCATTATCAAGTTCTCCAACAAGATTCAAGCTAAAAACACCAAAATTCACACTAAAAACCCATTACTCAAATCAAGCCATCACATGAACAAGATGGAGAAAAGGATAAGAAAGTGCAAAGCAGTTTTCCCCTACCTCTATTGGCCATAAATGAAGTCACTAAGCAGCTCCTCTCTACCCCTATCATCTTCCTATTCTTTGGTTGATACTTGGCCTCCCCTAGCTCCTTTATTGGCTTTCCCTTTGTGCTCTCCTATTGCAGCCGTGAGAGTGGTGAGGAAATGATAGAAATATCTCATTTTTAAGGCCTTAAAGTCAAGGCAACATCAAAACATGAACCGTGTAGATATTTAGTCACTAAAGTGACTAACTGTAACTCTCGAACTATTAAGAACACTTAAATTTCACCAAATCAAATTTCCTAACTTATAAAAAGTTTAAAATAAAACCTAAAATTCATAAAAAATCTTGTTTCACTATTTCTCTATTTTTTTCATATCTGTTGATAGTCAATCTGGTATTAAAACATACAACCAGTATGCTTAAAAATATCAAATCAACTCCGATTAACCTCAAATTTTAACTACACCATCTTCAACACATTTGTGACCTAGAAACAAATCCTCCACATTCATTTCCATTCGCTAAGCAGTTTAAACTAATTTTGGGGTTAATAACAATTATTTTTCACACATAATGCTACAGCAAAGTGACTGAACATACCCAAAAGGTCACAAAATTAAACAACAATATTAAGCAAGTATTAGACTACTTCCATAACCATTTACAAGACTACCATGTTTTTCACGGGTGCTGCACTTTGCTATCTTCGATTTTAATCTTTCAATTCTTTTGCGTCTGTTATGGTATCAGAGTGTAACAGAAATAGAAGTAATGATAAAACTTGATGAAAAATGAACAACTACATATAGCACCTTAATAGAGGTGTAAAGTTTAGTTCATTCAAAAAAGTGAAAAAAAAGGTATACTTATATATATATATATATATATATATATATATATATATATATATATATATATATATATATATATATATATATATATATATATATATATATATATATATATATATATATATATATATATATATATATATATATATATATATATATATATATATAAAAAAAAAACGACATGACAATCTTCATAAGTGAGAAGAATAAACTGAAATATAAGCTACAGTGGCTTTTAATTTGGGAATAAAATTAAGTATTTATTCGTGTTTAATATGTTATGACCCAATAAATTATACTTTAGCTCATCGACTTTGACCAGGTTATACTAAACTTAGTTTGAATGCCATTGGGCAAGAAAAATGCTTATAAAAGGAAGATTCTATCATATTTCTTTAGGAGAATCATTGAGCATGTAGATTATATTCACAAAACAATATTTACCAAAATATTGTCATTAATTCATTACAACCATAACTATTTTAATTGGTTGCATCCTAGTATAATCTTTGATGGCAACAAATAAATACATTTATAAGTCTAATACATTTTAAATTGTCCTGACCAAGCAGGGAAGACCAAGTCAAGATATATTTATATAATATTAATGACTCCAATGTAAGAGATCAATATTTGTCTATCTTAACTTCCTTCAGCACAACAGCAACCCCAGCATCTTATGTAGTTTCGAACTCACCATCCAACTTCCTCTTCGAACTCACCATTCAATTGAGATAGGCTAGGATGGATTGATAAATCCAGGGGCACTCCACATTCCGACTATCCGAACTTTCACCCTCCAAGCCTCTCCTCCTGCACAAATCTTGCTCAATGGGTCCATAGATGGAGCCATTGTTACACCAGCAAAGAACCAAGGAAGAATTTGTATCAATCCCAGAAAAATAGAAGAGAGTGAGATTGAGCGCACAAAGAAGTGGCAACACATTTATATATTTATAGAGGCTACATTTTGAAATTTGAATATTAAAAATGTGATGGAAAGTACTATGGCTTATGAAGAGTAGCTCAAATTAGGTGAAATTCAATTGATTCTCATCACATCATTAAAGTAACATTTTTATGTTCCTCTCTCAAATCACATACATCTCAAATACTAATTTTACATGTAAAAATGATGAAGTACATAAAAGATTATACCTCGGATTAAAAAGTTCACACTGATACGGTGGTAGAGGAATAGGTACACATGGCTATTGGGTAAAGAATATAATAATATGTAGAAAGATTAAAAAAAAAAACCATTTACAATTCAAAAGGAAGTAACACACGTAAATAATTAGTAAAAGAAACAGTAGTAAAAACGATTTTGTCGTTATATTGGGTATAGATATAGATTAGTAATTTGTAATGATATATATTTTTTAAACAAATTTACATTTAAAAATATTAAATATTTAAAATTTTAATTTAGCTATTATAAATAAATATTACAATTATAAACATTTTCCCTTTAAATTTAAGAAAAAGTATATTTAAGTGGATTTAATAAAAGTAAATAGTTAAGCAAATTGAAATTCTAATTGATTAGACTAAAAGAATAATTAATGTTTATAGATCCAAAAATATATTGAGATTAAAAGAATAGAAATTCATGCTCAACGTCATATTTAGGGTCTGATAATTATATTTTTCATATGTTTCCAAAAATTTTAAATCTTTTTTTTGGGGTCACAACGTCCCCTAGCTATTAACCATGAAGCTAAGCCCTTAGCAACTAGTGGCAAAAAAACTCCAAAATATCGATAAATAATTTAAAACATTAATTATTTGTGAACATCTATTCACTGTTAAAAGAGATAATATGATCATTACCAAAAAAAGAAAAAAAAGAGGTAATATGATTTGTAAAAATTTTGGATATTATAATTTGGATTTTTTTAAAAAATAAATCATTACAGAATTAGTGTATTGATATGTCGCGTAAAATATTTAAAAAAAATAAAAAAAATGTCTTAAATAATTTTTTTTCCAACTTTGTAACTTTGACTGCTACTTGTATTTATTGTTTTTGCGTATAAAATTTTATTTTATTTTTTTTTTGCAAAACCAAATTTTTTAATATATGTTCTAAATATTGTAAAGACCTTGTTGATATACTTTTTTTTATGATGTATTGTAGTAAACGGTAAATTTTTACACTTAATTAGTTTTCCATGTGCACCTAAAACTTTTCGTCAAATAATTTACGAAGGTAAGTGGCGTGTGAAAAATGTATTTCAAAATTATGAGACGTGGCATGTTTTCACAAACGAAACAAAATACTGAAAGTTAAACGCTTGAATTTCTTGTTATATTTATTTATTTAAGCAAGATGATGAAAAGGTTGACATAATACTATGTGTATGTATGGAGGCAAAAGGCGCTTAAATAAAATATAATAGAAGAAGGATTGAGTTGTGTGCAGCAATAAACGAATTATATTTTTAAAATTAAAATTAAAATTTATATCTGAAAAAAATAATTATTAAAAAAACTTCTTAATTATAATAATACTTAAAAATATCTGTAAAAATATTTGGTATAATGGAAGCAAATAAATAAATGTCTTTCCCTACATAATTGACCTTTCCCCATGTTGGAGGTGGATTTTAACACAAAGTCATAGATTGTCGATTGACTTAATTCATTATCTTTATCTCTTTCACCGACCCCGAACACATTAATTATGGATCAAAGATTTTTGCCCTTTTTCTTAATTAAAAATATATGTATTTTAGAATATATTGTATGTGATATATAATTTTTTTTTTATAATATACCACATGTAATATGTATATTTTTTATCTTTTATTTAAAAACAGGACTTCTCTTCCTGTTATTTTAGAAACATGAGAGGATCTCTCCTGTAGAAGATTGAGTTTCAGATAAGTTTGGAGTTTCAACCTCATAATTAATTGGCTAGTGGGTTTACTTTACAGCTTAGGGACCAATTTAAAGAACCTTGCCATACTGAGAAAAGAAATATAATTAGTGAATATTATTGAATTAAATATTATTATAAATGGTTTCACAAAAAAAAATTATTTTAAATGGTGTATAAATTAAATGGAAGAAGCATTATAAATTTAAAACTGATGAATAAAACCAGCAAATAATTGCGTAATAAAAATTAAAGAATTGTTTTTAGTAAATAAATTATTTTTCAGTCCTGAATAAATATGAAAACTTAATATCGAATTTCGTTTTTATAAAAAAAAATTCTTCATATTCATAAATAATAATAAAAAAATAAAACACAAGAAAGTACATTATTAGCCAAAAAAATACATATTCAAAAGTTCATTATTAGTTCGAAATTATAAGCGCAATTTGTTGCACGAAAAGTTCATTATTTGAATAGCCAATGTGCTTATATTATTCACCTTGAATTAACGAATGGTTTTCTATATATCTCAGGGCAATTGTCAACTATCAAGTAGGTAGCCAGGGTTGCAATGCATTGATTGTTAATTTCTTTTGAAAAAGATTTACATAAAGTGCGGAAGTTATCGTGAACACATGGACAAAATTTTATCAACTTTGAAATACTTTCCCTTTCGTCGGACAATAACTCGTTGATTTGATCATTCTAGTTTCTAGAGTAGGCCTTTCAAGCAGCCCTACCGTCTTTGTTTCATTTAGAACCGTCGTTACAACAACCTTTGAATAAATTGTCACCCTTGTTTATTTGCAGCTTGTCCCTGACAGGTGTGCAGTGCGGCAGCTTTTTATCAATAATCAATAACAATAAAGAGTGTAAATATTGCTCGAAGTAGACTGTAATTTTAGATATTTTGTTATAATATCAAGAATTTAAATCTTAAAATTGTTAGATTAAGGAACACTTTATCTAATTATTACTCTAGATGTAAAATTGTGTGAGCATTTGTAATAAGAAAAAAAAATGAAGGTGTAAATACACAAATGGAATGGTTGTTTGGCCAGAATAATTCAGGGAAAAAATAAACAAAAAGATGAATTTCACACGACATGATAACCCCACAAATAAATAAGACGAAACCTTTTTTTTTTATCTTTATTAGACTGTCTGAGATACATGTGCAATTCAGATTATGTACAATTTTAGTAAATAAACCTATTTATCAGGGAGTATAATTCCTAAAAAAAAAGTGAATACAAATATGGTTCAATTAGGTTTTCTCTCATTAATTAATCCAAAAAAAAAAAAGGTTTTCTCTCACACTTGAGAATCCAGATTCCAGAGTTTCATACCCTGCCAAACCTTATCTTCAATACAAAATAAAAATAAAAAATAAAATAAATAGTGGCAAGTACGTGACAAGCAGAAGCTTAACTAGTGCACAAACACAATAGCCCTAACCATTTTGCATAAAAAATCTGGGCAGCTGGGGAGGCTAGCTGTGATTGTGTAAGCAAATGCCGATTACTGAATATTCCGAAAAAGGATACCTAACGTAAGAAGCTGTTTTCTAATGCGTCTGCAAGATAAAAAAAAAAGTTCAGAATTCAGATAGAGATCGATCCCCGAACCCATGAAGCATAATATGCAATAATAGAGATTATGAACTGGGGAGGAAGAAAGGAATAAACTGTGGCCATATTTGGATTGTGTTATTATGGTCTGATAGACACAGACAACGTGGTTGTACGTACGAGTTGTCTCTTTCCTCTCATGTCCTTGCTTTGCTCAATAGTTCAGTCTCATCTCCACCACCTGCATCACTGCATGTCTATTATTAGAGTTCATGTCCTTTGTGGGCCATTAGTCACAATTTTAGTTGTCGCCTACACTGGAAAAAGATAACTGTTATGGAGGCATAAATATAAATCAATACACTCCAAAAAAAAATAAAACCAATAACATGGCAATCCTTCAAGGGTTCAACTCCAGTAGATTCCTCAATAACGTGTTTTTTTAGCCCGAATTTATGGCTAATTTATTAAGTAAGGCTGCTATGGACAAGATACTGCAGTAGTTAACATGAAATCATGGATTACTATTGACATCATTATGCTATTTAAAATTATTAGTCATTTTTAAGTATTATAAATTATGTAGGTAAGTTTTCTGTTTTGTTTTGTTTTGTTTTTTGTTCATATGTTCGTTGTTTATTTTTAAAAGCTCAAACAGAATAGAGAATTAATGCTTTGAAAATTAAATTGAATATCGAAACGGTGAGACTTTCTAATTATAATTAAATTAATTAAATTTATAATTAAATTATAATTGAATCATAATTAACCTAAATATTATTTGAATTGGATATATAGTCGATTTATAATCTAACCGATTTAACTTGACTAGTTTAATACTGATTTTAAAATACTGTAGAAAATAATTAGTAAGAAAGTGGGCCAATTAAGTTATGATGTGCCCAATAAAATATTGGAGTTCTGAGAATTTTATTTTTTTTAGGTACAAGTGTTTTGAGAAATCTTAATGTTAAGTTGTTAACATATACGGGATGAAAAAATGTGATATTTTTATAATTAAAATAAAAAAATATAATAACTGAAAAGAAAAATAAAAAATTAAATACCACCTAAATTTTTCTTAAAGTTCATCCAGTTAATTAGAAATTATCAGTTTGACAGATATATAACTATGCATATATCTGCTAAATTAATAATTTCTAATTTTATAAAAAAAATACAATTTTAAAGTTAAATTCTCAATAGTTTTACCTCTAATATTTTTAATTATTTTTAATATATACTAAAATTATATAAAATTACTGACAAACAAATGAAGTATTTTAAAAATATCTACATCACTAACATAACACACAGAACGTTGCACATATTTTGTTAAATGAGGTACTTATTGCATACAGTGTCTATTGCGTACATTACTCATTTACTCTTCGCTGCTTCTGATATTCAATTGGTCAAATTTTCGGCCAGATTGAAGGGAGCACATTCTATTATTCCACACGCTTTACTAATGCACCATTCAACATTTTTTTTATTCCACTTACCCTTGTGCAGCCAATTAAAAGCCCAATATTAATGAAACACTATTTTAATTTGGGTATTGCGCCAATGTTTGTATTTTTACATTTTTAGTTATATTTTGTAAATTAAATTTAAAAATTTTAATATACTACAATACGAAGTTTTATTAAGGTTTTGTATATTATTTTTTATCATAAAAACATTGTTTAAATTGGAAATATGATCATAATTGGGAAAAGTTTCTACTTAAATATCTAATTATTTTTTAAAAATTAATCTCTCACCTAGGTGAGAAGATACTCTAAACAACAAAAAAAATGAAAATATGATTTTTTTAATTATAATTTGTATAGTATGAGAAATCATATTTAAATTTATATTTTTTTATTTGGATATTTAAGTTTATATATTAGGATTTATGTAATCATATATATTTTTTAATGAGCAGAGTTTGTTTAGATTTAAGCATTTAAAGAGTCAATCGATCTAGAACTAAAAATTAGTAAAAATGACTACTTAAAAAAATGCCTAATCTCATAAGCCAGCTTTAAATCTATAACATAGGGGTACAGATAATCAATCCCATCCAGACATCCAAGTTCCCAGATAAGTATACTCTGTGTGCCCTAATCGTAATTTTATAAGATGACGCATGCAATAAGTTTATCTGACAATTATATTTAATTTACAAGTAGTTTATATTGATTTTATTCCTGAATCCCGTGGGCACTTTTTTTTTTGTATTTTTAATTACTATTTATTTAACTTGCAAATTTTCTATTGAATTTAAATAATGAAGTTGCAACAAATACGTTAAAGCATTTGATTTTGAATATTGTTTTATTTTTATTAGGTAACTTAAATTAAAATTATGAAATTCTTTATTCTAATTGTGTAACATAAAAAGACCATTTTCAATTCTTGCATGAGAATTTGTATAGATGCATGTATTTATTAATAGGGGATAACTTAATTGTTGATAAATCATATTCAAGTTCATGTAGGAAATGATATAGGTAAATATTTAAATAGTCAATCAATTAATTATGTCTAAATTCGTATAATAAACAAGTAATGGATTGAGATGGTACAATAATATGTATATGTATTAGAGTATTTAATTTCAAATACCTTTTTCAAACTTATATAGTAACTAACGTTAATATTTTACCTATTTAAATTAAAATTACATTTTATTTTATTTTATTCTATTTTTTAATATTTTTTATTTGATAAATGAGATAATAATTTTTTACAGTATGATTAAGTATTTAAGTAGAGACCTCTTTTAACATTATTATTTTTATACATATAAATCTTAAAATTAAGCTTAAATCACTACTTAAGAAGTGTTTGGGAATAGTTATAAAAATTTGATTATTTTAATAATCGATTATAATATAATTAATTTTATATTTAGACATATTAGTTAAAAAATAATTTTAAACTAATTTATTTTATTTAATATAAAAAAATTATTTTTACACATTAAATTATTAAAATAAATATAAAATAAAAAATTATTTAATTAATAATAAAATAATATTTATATCTTAAAGTATAAATAATAATTTATAATATAAAATTATAAACTTTAATATTTAGTATTATGAAAATAAAATTATAATGTATTAAATTTCATAAAAAAATTAAAATTAATTTTATTAAATATAATTAAACAATAAAAAAATTTAAAAAAAACTATTAACAACTAATTTAATCTATTGTCAAACATACACTTAAAAAATACAAATCTCTTCTACTCAAACCAATAATATAATATAAAATTTCAAATTTGATTTAAGTTCAGAAGCATCAGCCGCAAAGAGAAGTTTGGTCCCTCTCTTTGTGCATTTTTTCTTCAGTAGATAGACTGGACCCATCACGAAGCATCCTAATTTTCTACACCAACCTCCATGTGTCCTTATCACATTCACTTCTCTCATTTCCTTTCTTTAGGATCAGGACAGGAGAGTGTTCTATGAGGGTGAGAGCCATAGGATAAAGGGGAGAAGAAAAAAAAGAAGAAGAAGAAGAATGGAAGGTGGGGATGGGAACAGGACGCTATCCTGTTCCTAAGGAACAGGAGGTGATCCTGATCTCTTTCTCTATCTCTTAAAGTCAATCCCGTCATAGGACCACTCAATCTCGTCCACACACGTGTCCTCCCACGATCGATTATCTCAACCTCGCATCCAAAACCATGTCCGAGACCGGCTATAACCAGTAAACTCCCATTTTATAATAATTACAAAAACATCCCAAGACTCATTTATATTTCGTAGAGCGCCCCCCTCTGCTTCTTTGCGTTATAAAATCCCACAGAATCAGAAACAGAGTGTGTAGCTGTTGGTAGCTTTTTCATTCTTCTGAATCTTCAAATTTCATTGGTCTCACACTCACAATTTCCGGTTCCAGTGGCTTATTTACCTTTATACCCTTCTGGTTATGATAGCAACCAATCGGCTTGAGCCACAGAGCCGAAGCTCTTCTCCAACTCTCGGCTTCCCTCGTCTCAGATTTTATAGGTACCGCCGATTGAGGTAGAAATAAAGCCGCCAAGCCGAGCCAAAAAAGTCAAATTCCAACTTTGCCCCTTTCTGTTCAGTAAGTATTTTTTTTGTAGGCTATAATCTACTACAGGCACTTCCATGTCAACTTCGAAGAACCACCGGAACGGCCAGATCGAGAGTCACCGGCGGGGGAGGTTAGCAGATAAATCTTCGTCTTTTCACGCCCACACTGCAGCGGCGGGAACCATGTCTGGCGACCAAATTCGGAGGCCGAAGACGGTGCCGGACCTTGTGTCGGACAGGACACCTGCGGTGACGGTGGCTGAGTTTGTGCCCCCGAGACAGCCGCCGAAGTTGCTGGTGAAGGTGACGATGATGGGGAGCCTAGGCCCCGTGCAGGTGGTGACTAGGCCGGAATCGACGGTCGGAGATTTGGTGGCGGAGGCGGTGCGGCAGTACGTGAAGGAAGGCCGCCGCCCTATCTTACCGTCCAACGACCCCTCCCACTTCGACCTCCATTATTCCCAGTTCAGCTTAGAAAGTAAGCTTTTTTTCTTTTTATTATTATTATTAATTATTAATTAATAATCAAAGTAAAAAACCACAGTTTTTATTTATTTGTTTCTTGGTTGGGGGGGGGGAATTGTTTTTTTGGTTATGGTTATGTCGGGCAGGTTTGGATAGGGAGGAGAAGCTGAGGGAACTTGGATCTAGGAACTTCTTTCTGTGTCCCAGAAAGTCTACTGCCACCGTGGACGGTGGCGTTGGCGGGGACGGTAGCGCAACGACACCGTTTGCTTCATGTTCCAAAGAGGCCGACAAAGCAAACAAGGGCGGTGGTGGGTTTGGTTGGCTGAGATTCATAGATTTCTTGAAATGATTGATTGGCTGCTGCTGTCAGCCACAGATACTTATTTGGAATAATTTTGATTATTTTCCTTTCTTTTTTTCAGAATGAATTGCCGGTTGCATGTAAAAATGGAACGGCCATTTGGCTACTAGTTTCAGATTTGTGGGAATGCAAGCAACATTGCACAAATACATGAATGATTTTATTGAATCTTTCTACTTTTATTTTTTGGCTGTTGATTCTTTCTTTTCTTGCATGCGAAGCAATTCCATTCTGTAAGTTAAAATAGGTGTAAGAGCATGTTTGGGATTTTTTTTTTATGGAAATAGTTTGTTTTAGGTAAAAAATTGATTTAACATTGTTATAAATTTCAGTTTTTATATAAAATTTAACGTATTATAAATTATTTTTATAATATTAAAATTTTAATTTATAATTTTAAATTATATATTATTTTTTATAATTTTAGATATAAATATTATTTTTTAATTAAATAATTTTTTAATTATTTTATATTTATTTTAATAATTTAATGTATAAAAATAATTTTTTATACTATTTAAATAAAATAAATTAATTTAAAACTATTTGTTAATTAATATATCTAAATATAAATTTAATTTTATTATAATTAATTATAATAAAAAAATTATATAATAATTAATTATTAAAATAATTAAATTTTTATCATAGAGATGCAGTATCTCTCTTACATTGGAGTCATCGATGTTGATATTTACATGTTTGGAAATATCATTTATTATTATTGTTATTATTTACGGGAATAATACGTGGGAATTCATTCATCAGGAAAATGAGAAAGTAACATCAAGCAAAGCAATATTGCTCATATATCAGAGGGGGCTTCCTCAAATCCAAATTATGTCCCCCAAATGAATCGCTAACTTAGCCAAGGCATGCAACTGAGTTGCCCTCTCTACATACATGGCTAAAATGTAAAGCACTAGAATTCTGCACTAAGCGTTTGCAGTCCAGTACAATAAGACTGAAATATGATTGGTGAGGTTGGTACTGGTGGAAAGCTTGGATTAGTTCCATACAATCCGATTCAGCCTCAATCTGAGTAAAACACAAGTTTAGCATCAAAGCTTTGCTGGACTTTCCATGTGGCTGCAGCCATGATAACATGTTCTGAAGTGGATTCAAAAGATACTTGGAGTTGACACGTATACGGTGGTTCCCTCCTTGCGCAGCTGCAGCCAGGAACACGAAGTCCAGGGAGTGGGTACCTGCAATGGAACTCCAACGCTCAAGTCAGGCAGTGCACCAGAAGGTTTAAGCTAATGGAATAGTAGTAAGGTTCCGATCCCCTCTCAGGGTAACTTAGCCTGGTATATATTGAGAGCGTGATTTGAATCCTCATGCACTCCACACGCGACGATACGTTAGGATCGTGTCATGCGGGATTTCACCCCATGATCGTTGAGGTCCGTTTCGACATTGTCGGGCGTTCCACGATCGTTGAGGTCCGTCTCGGCTCACTGTCGAGACTGCTCCACAATCGTTGAGTCCGTCTCGACTTTGTCGAGACCGTCCTATGATCGTGGAGGCTCATCTACGATCTGTTGGCCGTCTTTCCTTTAATTAATGGCCAATCCGTTGTTCGCAGGCAGTCGTGGTCCCCATTACTGAGAATGGGGAAATGACTGCTACGGTCCAAGGTCGCAAGGCCGAAGTGGGGGCGTAGTTGGCAGAGTTTGGTAGTTCGTGTGCCGGGTCGATCCTTCAAGACGGGATCCCGGACCACGGTCCAGAACAGTTGCCCCCAGTTTGGCGCTTGGACGAGGCCCAAGTGTCAAGGTACCATCGCGCTCGAAGTGAGCGGTATCCTGGCTTTGAGGCCGGGCTTCGTGGTCTTTCACGTTGGCCGGGGCCCGTGATCGAACATGAGACGACTCGGCGGTTGGGATGTGGTTCGGAGGCCGAGGTAGGTCCTTACCTACGTCACCACCCCTTAGTCTCGTGGTTTTCCTTCAGCTGCTTCCTGGACGTAATTCTCGAGGTCTTTTGACTTGCCGCAGCGTTCTTCATTGATCTTGAATCGTTGGATCCCTTGGGAAACGCCGCTTTGACCTCCTTGAGAATAAGCGAGTCTTTAATAGGGAGCGTCAGCTTCGTGCGGTTTACAACCGTCCGCTGCCCTTGCGACCAATGGGGAATGAGGGGCATTGAATGCGGATTTATGGTTTGACAAGTTCTTCAATGCAAGGAACTAATCAAGGCGTTCCGTTTTCTCTATAAATAGAGGGTTTTTGCGTTCGATCATGGCATTCCTCCTTGCATCTTTGTTTTGAGATGGCTTATCTCAGAGAAATGGTTCTTTCTTCTCCTATGCGTTACTGGAGAGTGTTGCCTCTTTCCAGAGTTTTCTTCTTGATCTTTCTCAAATTTCTGAAACTTGGTCATTTTCGTGTGGAAGGCTTCTTGAGTAGATGTCTCACTTTCTCAGCGTATTAGCGGCAGATGTCTCACTTTCCCAGCGTACTGTGATTGCTTGTTTGATATTTCTCATCGCTGGGAAAGCTTGAGGTATTTACCATTTTAGATGAAGGCAACCGAAGGGGTAGGGCCCAACGTCGCTCTCCTTTCCAGCTGCTTCTAAGAGCAGTTGGGTATGCAGGAGGGACTATTGGGGCTGCTCCTCGGCTTTACACCTGCTTGAGGTGATCAAGGTTTCCGGCGGAACGATCTTCTCATGAGAAAGTTGTGCCTCATCTATCAAGGAGGGTGCGCCCCGGCCTCTTCCTGCCTGGCGAGGAAGGAAGTGAAGAAAAGCGGTGGGTACCGAGGTTCGGAAGCAGTGTTCCGCTCCGGGTTTCGAAACCTATCCACTTTTTCAAGATACTGCTTCGGGAGGAAGAGGCCGGTGCTAGCTCTTGGAGGAAATGTGGATGCGACATGGCCCGGGATGACAATGATGTTAATGGCGGTTCGCACCTCTGGGGTTTCTTTCCTTATATGTTTCATGTCTCTATACTTTCTTTTCCTTCTTTTTGTTGTAAGATGATGTATGGAATGAGAAATAAAATTGCTCCTTTTCCTTTGAATTCTGTGCCTTCTGCTTTCTTTTACGTGAGCTGTGGTATTTATACTATACCGGGGTGAGTCCAACGCTCATCCTGGCCACGCGGTATGTTAAGTTGGCCCCAGCTTGGTACTTAATCGAGGCCGGCGAAGTGCCAAGTTTAGACACTTGACTCCGGGGTCTCTGCATCTTGGGCTATTACCGGGGCAACATAGTCCCGGGGTGCGAGCAGGTTTCCCGAGCTCTTTGACCCTGCGGTTGTGTGTCCTTTAACTTGCTGGATAACCGTAACGTGAGCTGCCATTACGGCAACGTGGGCCACGTGGCGCGCTCTGGTTGAAAAGACGTGCGTCGTGCTCCGCGCGCTATAATGGGTGCCTTTTCAAATGTGAGGTATCTGGATGAAATTACCCTCTAACCGTGACCCCTATAAATAGGGTGTCAGCTTTTTGGCTTTGTTTCGTTCGACTTTTATCAGAAACTTTGAGACTTGTAGGTGGTTTCTAACGGTCGTTACGGCGGTGCGAGACGATCTTGCTAGGCTTCACAGGACTGACCTCTTGCTTTCTTTACGGTAAAAACTGATTTTTTCCTTTACTTCTTGTTCATTTGGTTTTTCTTGCTATTTTGAGAAAAAGGTGGGGGGGTGTGAACACTCAATTTTGACCGGACTAAAAAATAAAATATAAAAAAGAGGAAAACTAAAAAAAGAAAAAAAATAAAAAAATTATGGCCCACCTTTTAGCTCATTTTACTTAGCCTTTTTTTAGCCTAAACAGATTAAGCTCATCTTAGTCTTAAAAATAATAATAATATAAAAAAAACAAAAATAAAAATAAAAAAATATAAAAAAAAAAAAAAAAAATAAAAAATAAAAAAAAATAAAAAATAATAAAAAAAGGAAGGCAATCGACTCACTTTCACTCACGTAGCACACATTACACTTTCTTTTTACAAAGACACACGCACTCTTTCTTCTTCTTTTTTTTTTATTTCTTTAATCACACTACACTCCAAATTGCACCTAATTGCACTCCCACTCACTAACTAATTGCACTCCCACTCACTAACTTGCACAATCCACTTACTACGGCACACACAAAGATACACTCACTCACCAAATTGCATTCTCACACACTATATAAACAACCCTCTTCATTCTCATGGGAAGGAGATATAAACAACCCTCTTCATTTTTTTTTTTTTTTCTAGACGGCTTGATCCCATACCCACCATTTTTCTTGAACCCCAAGCAACTTCCATTCATTTTTCTCCACTCCTTCATCCCATACCCACCATTTTTTTCATCTTCTCTAACCAAGTTTTCCAATCAACCTCACATAACCATCACCCTTCTTCTCCAACCCTCCATCCTCAAGCACCCTACCATCACTCTCACCTTACTCACCCCTCAAGCTTCTATCTCCACACAAAACCGTGACCCTCACTATCCCTACCATAAACCATCATCTTCCTCTACCTTCAACCTCCCACCATCTCCATTTCCTTCCTCAAGATCCACCGCCGCCCAACCAAGCTCCAACCAACCACTACCGTCACCACCATCAACTCAAGTTCCATCTCACCATAACTATCACCTCCCATCTCCACCCTCAACGTAAAACCATCATCAATCTCCCCTCACCCTCAAACTCACACCAGCAGCTTCACTCTCCACCAGACCCGTAGCTACACCCCACCTCATCACCTTCTTCAAGCTCCTTCACCCAACTCTCAACGTAACACTAACCTTCACCACCCTCCAGCAGCTCACTCACGACGATACCAGGGGGGCTTTCATTTTTGGGAGGAGTTTCACCACTATCATCTCTGCCTTTCACTACCCAAGTCTTCATCTTCACTCTCCACCAGACCCGTAACCAGACCCCAACCTCACTATCTCACCTTCTTCACTCCATCACCTGTAACCACCATTTTCTTCCTTACAAACCAACCAGCCCACTCCTGTTCATCATCTTCCTCTCCATTTTCGTTCTCAAGCTCCAACCGTGACCAAGCAGCCACCATCATCACCTTCCAAGACCAAGCAGCCACCACCATTCACCTCCAACCATTCCACCACGTCCTTTCCACTCCACGCTGCACCAGAGCTGAAAACCAGAATCCCATCCAGCCACCATAGCCACGAGCTCCACTGCACGTAAACCACCGAACCCAAATCGTGAACCCACAGCAGCAACCAGTAACTCCACGAAGCTCCACCCAAGCGCACCAGAATTGACCAGGACCCTCCACCGAACCAACCGTGATACCATCGTCCAGCAGCCTCGCATCACAGAGGCACACAGCAGCTCCTCCACGTCTAAGCTGCTCCACGCACTACTGCTTCGGATTTGCCTCGCACTGTCACCTCGTCGTAGCCTCCATTATTGCATTTTTTCTTCTTGTACGAAGGTGAGAAAAATTTGTACGAGGAGGTAAATTAGCATGAATTTGGGCTGGGTTACGTAAGTTTTGTTTAGGTTATTTTTATTTTATTTTGCTGATTTAAAAATAAAACAAAAATAAATAAAGAAAGGGTAAAAAATCATATCTTTGGGTCACTGATGGACAGACCCACCCATGTGGAATTGATCTGCAAAAAAAAATATGTTCAAAAATGCTACTATGTGTTGGGTTTTATTTAAGTGATTGGGCCTAGTTTAGTTTAGTTTAGTTTAATAAAAAAAAAGCAAAAAAAAAAGAGAGTTTAGATGGGCCTTATCAGAATATAATAAGTAAAAATAAAAAAAATAATAATAAAAAATAATAATAATAATAATATTTTAATCAATGCAATGATCAATGATGATGATTGAATAGCAGATGTTATCTTCAATGTCGTTTGGATCATAAGGGTTTATTGAGTAGCGCTTGTCTTAACTTGAATCCTCTGCAGAATGTCTTCTTTTCAAAAATATTTTATTAATTAAATTAAATCAACTCACACTTATTTTATATGAACTACGTAACTTTGAGTTCCTCATCGCACTGAGGTGCGTAGGAGCGAAATTTTTATTCTGTCTAGTTCAAAAATTAAATTTTTACAATTTGGTTTTTCTTTTCTTTTAAAATAAATAAATAAATAAATAACAAAAAAAATAAAAATAAAATAATTACAAAGTTTTTTAGAAGGGTAAAATAGATAAATTCGAGATTATTAATTTTTTGCACAACCGACTTAAGGTACCGTCTCGGATTCGGGTGTGATAGAGTGCATGTGGGATTAAGTTTCCACTCTTCCCTATCCATAACCGACTCCCGAATCCGATTTGGTTCCAAAGACCATTTTCTAAAAAAGGTTTTCCAATTTTTCCTAAATTTAAATAAAATTGGTGGCGACTCCATATTTTTATTTTTAAAATCATGCGAGCAGTTGCTATTTCTCCGCGATATCGGTCGCGACAGATGGCGACTCCGCTGGGGATTTGATATTTAGAGAGTCAGGCCTGTTGTGGTTAATTGTGCAAAATTTTAATAATCTTTGTTTATTTGTTTTACCCATTTTCTTATTTTTTGTTTCCTTATCTATTTGTAAATATTTTTGTTAATACTTTGTGTAAATATTTGATAGCTTTATTTTGTATATTTTTACTTGTATGTATTTTGATACTTAATTGTTGAAACCCTAGGATAGATGATTGCTGGTTGGCTTGTATATATTTGTTCTTTGCAGGTTTAGGGGGTAATCTTTAGTCTTTTAAATTTTTAATTGTACAGGTTAGTATGCTCCCTCACACACGTCACTATCACTTATCTCACACACTTGTTGGGCTCTATACCCGAGTCTGTGCGAACTTGAGGAACAGGAAGGGTCTCGATTTTTGTTATTGATGGGCTTCATGCTCACTTGACATTGGTTGAGACGTCACTCAGATTGTTACCAGTATCATTGACTAATCGTATTGAGAGGGTTTATCCCTACTTATGATTTATTCATGAATTGGATCTTTGTCTTTCGAGATAGGGGCAATCTAGGGACCATGACTTTTAGAGGTCTAGATCTGTCCTAAAAATCTTGCACTGGTAGATAGAATATAGTGACAGCCAAAATTAGAGTTGTGATTTTAAGGAAATCTAACCTTTTAAGTTTCACCTCCTTAGGACACAAGGGGAGCGTATTTCTTCTTTGTCTATGTATTTCTCACATCATTCACTATTTGTTAAAAAATCATCATAAAAAAAAGGGGGAATGTTTCATCTTGCATTTTCATATCATTTGCATAACATTCATAGCATTTCTCAAGTAAAATAAAAATAAAAAAAAACATGCATTACCTTGCATTTGCATGACATTCCAAAAAAAAAATGCATCATCTTACAATTTCATGTCAATCTCATGCATAAAGAAAAAATAAGGAGGGCATGCATTATCATCCTTTGGGTCTACGACCCTATAAGGATAAATCTCCATGTAGGGTGTTAGGGTACATTTTAGAGTTACCTCGATGAGGGGTATCCGTAGGATGCATTCTTCATTTTTCTGGTTTGCTTACGTTATTCTTTGTTTACTTTCAATAGGGTGAGTTTACTTGGTAAAGTGGAAGGATTAGTACTCATTCAATAGCAAGTAATGGACGAGATACGCCAAAGGAGAAATACCAAAGAAGGTGCAAAGTGGATCTTAAAAGGAATATGAAGATTACGATGAAATGGCGGTGATTTAAGGCGTGTAAGGGACATTACTCAACACATGACTCCTAAGGCTCGATCAGAATTTTTAAACAGTTATGGACAAATCATAGATTTGTTACGCATCCACAATGGAAGAACCTGTTTTGAGTGGCCTAGCCCAGTTTTGGAATTGTTCTTTGAAATGTTTTGAGTTTGCCCGACTTGGATATTGCACCAACCATAGAAGAATATGCCATCATGCTTTGAGACTCTCAATGAGCAAGTACCCCAATGTTTATCTTTATAAAGGATATTACGTGTCGAAGAAAAAAAATAGCAGAACTCATAGGAGTTCAAGCAAATCAATTAGGCATGGAAAAGAGAGGGAAACACAAGGATTGAAGAAGAGTTACCTAGAAGCGCATCTTGAGATACTAGCGCAACAAGGAAGATGGGATCTCTTTAATAAGACATTGGCACTAACCATCTTTGGATTAGTCTTATTCCCATTCACTTCGATATAGTGGACCAAGCGGCAATGGATGCCTTCTTCAAGTTTGAGAATCATAGGGCAAATCCAATCCCTGCTATTCTCGCTGACACTTTCTTGACCATGGAGATTTGTCACAGAAAAGGTGGGGGAATGATTCGATGTTGCACACACATGTTGTATGTTTGGATCATGACGCACATGGATGTACACAATCACCTGGGTCTCTTACCTGATCCACTAAGAAATTTTGGTCGCATTCCAGCAAGCAGCAAAAAAGCCCATGAATGGAAAGATGAGTTCATGAAGATGGGATCAAACTCTTTCAAATGGGTTTGCTCATGGTATCATGGGGGAGAGATATTGCTCAGTTGTGGTGACTTCTCTAACATTCCTTTAATGGGTGTGAGAGGTTGTGTATCATTCTCACCGGTCCTTGTGCTTAGACAGCTCCAATGGACTCAAGACGTGCCTGACGAGACACAACTGAGAGGATTTAGCTTTTTATATGGGAAAGATGGAAGCACTACTAAGCAGGAAAATGAGGTCAGGGACGCTTGGAAAAATATTCATAGGGCAGGGGCGAAAGAACTGGGAAAACGTGTGGCAATTCCTACTTCTGAGTACCTACAATGGAGAGCAACAAGAAGGGCTCAAAATAGTACCCCTCAGGCGGTATTAAGTGATAAAAATCACTCTCAAATTATATCTCAAATGACTACCCAGATAGAGAGGATGAAAGCGCAGATGCAGTTTTTGGAACAAGAGAAGGAAGCCGCTGAGTTGAAGGTCGTCATTCACTCAAGTCGGTGCCAGAAGTTAGCCGACAAGATTGAAGACTTGAAGGATGCACAAGCCGATGTCTTCTTGAAGCCCCGAGTCGGGTAAAAGGGCAAGAAAAGGAAAAGAGGTGGAATCAAACATGACCACTCTAGAAGTCCAAGAGCTACGAGTGAAGGTAAGTGCTCAAGAAGAATCGATAAAGAAGATTCTGCAGATGAAAGAAGAATTGGAATTAAATACTAGAGCACAAGACCAAAAGATGCAATCTTTACAAGAGGCTCTCGTTGAAATGAAACGACGCTCCGATCAAGGACGGTATTGGTTGCGAGAATATTATAATTCACTCAAAGAAGCAAACAAGAGAGCAAGTCGTTTGGAGTTGAAAGCTCAAGAACTAGAGCGAGAAAAGGAGCGATGGAGACTCGAAGCTCAGAGACAAAGATTGCAAAAAGAAGAAAATGAAGGCGCATGACAATGGGCAGCTCAAAATGAAAGGGCTGGAAAGGAATATTGGATGACAAAATATGAGGACATGTCTAACGGTTTGCAATATTACACTACGCAACTAGTTAGTCGTTTTGATGAAGCGGACCTTCAGACTCGTATGAATCCATTGCTAAGGCTACCACAAAAGATAGCCGAGTTTATGACGTATTGTCGAGGTCTTGCTAAAGGTCTTAGGAAGAAGAAAACAAAATTATTGATGTAATACTTTGAGGAGACTAAGACCTTGTATTGATTAATTTTGGAATAAAATGAATGACCAGTTGCGAGTTTTGCTTTGAATGTTGATGATTACTTGCTTTTCATTCAGGCACTATTCATTGAGGGGTGAATTCCCCCTTGAATAGGTTATCAACCGTATTTTGCCCTGAGACAATTTGTCCTTTAGCGGAATTTCGGGAATCTTGGTATTTGATGAAAGAATGATTGCATTGTTTGAAGAGGGTATCATTAGTGAACCCGCTAATGCTAAATCAGGAATCCTACTTTGCTATTGAATGACCATGCAAATCTTCCCACAATTGCCAAACATCCTCACAATAGTGTTAATTCTTTTTTCTTTTTCTCTATTTAAAGTGTTTTTTTTTCTTTAATAAATCAATTTGGTCCAGGAATCATTGCGCGGCCTAGGAAAGAAGAGACCAATCTAACCCGAGTTCACAATACCAGATCTCGGACCAGGATGGCTGATAATTATGAAACAGGAAGGAACTTGAGCAGGGAGGTCGACGAGGTAACAGGAAGAATAAATGAGGTGTCAGAAAATCAAGCGAGGTTGGAAGCAATATTGCAAGATATAAGGGAATCTCTCCACTTAATCAGTGGAAATAGAAATACAGGTGGGGTTGGAACATATGCAAACATGTCATCAGTAACTGCTCCGATCTTTCAAGTCATAACCTCAGGCATCGCTGCAGGAATCCACGAGCAACCACCTCAAACAGCATCAATAGTCACGCCCATTAGGGAAGGTTATCGCACTCTGGAGGGTGTACATAATGAAATCCCTGGTTATGCGGGCCCTACTTGGGAACCACCTCATATGACCATTCCAGGATACGTGACCATGCCTTGTTCTGGGAATAGTCATGTCATAACTGAGAAGGATAAAATGAAAGAAGATTGGATGGAGAAAATGGAGGAACAAATCAAGGCAATAAAGGGCCCAAATGCTTATGGACCTCTGAGGATAGAAGAGTTATGTCCTACTACGGATGTAGTAATCCCCAACAACTTCAAGATTCCCGATTTTGTGAAGTATGACGGGAGCGGCAATCCTCATTTCCATTTGATCAGTTATGGGACTAAGATGGTCATTTTGGTCTAGGGATGATAAGTTCCTCATCGCTTTCTTCCATGAGAGTCTTACGGTCCCGCCCTAGAATAGTATCTTCGGTTAGATCGCTCAAAGATCACTCGTTGGACGAAATTGGTGACTTATTTATGGATCGTACAAATTCAATGCGGGCCGCAGCCCCAACCCGAGAACAGTTGAGTTCAATGCGAAGGGTAATGAAGAACCGTTCAAGCAATATGCGCGAGAGGTGGAGAGCCTTGGCGGCTCAAGTCCAGCCCCCATTAACATTGTCTCGAGATGTGTTCATATTTCTTGGGGACCCTAGGAAACCCTTTTATTGGGGCGATGGTTAGGGCAGTCTATAAGGATTTCACAGATTTAATAACCTCTGGAGAAAGAATTGAAATATTAGCCAAAACTGGGAAGTTGCCCATGAGTAGCACAGAGAATACTACTTTCAAGAAAGGATTTCAGCCGAAGAAAAAGGAACCTGAGGTAAATTATATCCAACCTCAACAAAATTTCAGGCCGCGATATAGCCCAAGTCATCAGCCATCATACAATCCCAACCCTCATTTTCCATACCAGACACTGCCACTGCCTCATTATCCATCCCACCAAATTACATCAGCCACAAACTTCCCCCCAACACCACAATTTCAAGTTAACAATGTCCCCTCGCCACCGCCATATACACCAACTCGCCCAACTTATACCCGATACCCACCTGCACCTCCGCAAAATTACATAAACCACTCACAACCTCGCCCAGACCTCCAAAACCAAAGTCGCTTTCGTCCTCAAAACCTTCCCCCTTTCCAAAGTTATCCATTTCAAATGCAGACTTATTCCAAAGGTTGTTTGATGCTCATCTCATTTCGGGAATTCCTGTGCGCCCATTAGAGCCACCATTTCCATCATGGTACAACCCGAACTCAACTTGCAAGTATCACATGGATATCCCAGGGCATTCAATTGAAGACTGCGAGTCTTTTAAGACTGCAGTAAGGAAGTTAATTGCCTATGGGAAGCTTGATATCCAGGAAGAGGCTGGACCCAGTATCGTTAATAACCCAATTCCTAATCATGGTGGAAAGAAAGTGGTGAATGCTGTAGAGGTGGTAGGGTCATCCATAAGAAAGGTCATGAGCTTGCGTACACCGATGGCAAGGATATTCGAAGGATTGAAGAAAGTAAGCGCTACAATATCACTGCACCAGCCGCCGTGATGAAAGAAGAGGAAAAATATGATGCAGAATCAAATTGTGCTTATCATTGTGGAGAAATGGGACATGATATTGAGAATTGTTGGGACTTCAAGGTTCGAGTCCAAGGGTTGCTTACTTTGGGAGTAATACATGTGAGACAAGGATTAGCTTCCTCCGAAGAGGTTAATGTGATCGAACGCTTTGTGCTTAAGGTGCCACCGCTCAACCAAGTCTCAACATCAGAGAAAGTAGTGGTAACAATCAAGAAGCCAGTGCCATTTGCTTATAATGACACTCATTCAGTGCCATGGAATTATGAAACCAACGTAGAGACAAAAGGAGTTGGGGAAGAGACTTCGAAGGCTCGAATTGCTGAAGTACACAAGGATGAGGAGTCTGTGACTAATATAGTCAGGGTAGGGGGAATTACCAGGAGTGGGCGATGCTATGGCCCAGGAGAGTTAGAAAAGGAGAAAATTGTTAAGGAAGGGAGCAGAGAGGAAATGTCAAAAGAAGACGAGAGAGAGAAAGAAGGTGAAGAGGAGTTCTTGAAGATAATGAAGCAGAGTAAATATGATGTGATGGAACAGTTAAAAAAAGACTCCAGCCAGGATATCTCTTTTGTCACTCATCTTGACATCTGAGATGCATCGGAAGGCATTGCTAAAAATTCTAAATGAAGCTTATGTGAAGCCCGATGTTACTCCCGAAAGTGTGGTTAACATGGTGGACCCCGTGAAACGCATTAACATGATCACATTTACTGATGAAGAGATCATTTCTCAATCCGAGAAGAACCAGCGAGCCTTGCACATAACCCACAAATGCAAAGGGCACATAGTTGCAAAGGTTTTGATTGACGGGGGGTCTGCATTGAATATTATTCCCAGGTCGACCCTAACCTCATTATCAATAAGTGAGGACGAGTTGTCGCCACGAGAGATGGTGGTACGAGCCTTTGATGGAAATAAGAGAGGCATTGTGGGAGAGATAATGTTGCCGCTAGAGATTGGTCCAAGCAATTTTCAAGTACTGTTCCAAGTCATGGATATGGAGCCTGGCTACACCATGCTGTTAGGGAGGCCATGGATCCATACCGCCGGGGCTGTTCCTTCCACCCTGCATCAAAGTGTTAAATACATTGAGAATGGGTCGGTCATCACCATACATGGAGAGGAAGAGATTATGCTGTCGAAACTAGTTTCAGTGCCATATGTGGAGAGTGCAGAAAAGGAAGAGGAGAACCTGTGGCACAATTTCGAAGTAGTTGAAACTGGACTCGGTAAAGATGAATCTCTCACACCAAGTGTGAATCAGGTGGTTGCTCGAATCATGGCTAGTAGTGGATACCAGGAAGGAAAGGGTTTGGGTTCAAAGCTGCAAGGTACTCGGTCGCCAGTGTCACTCCCGGAAAGTCGACAAGTTTGGGATAGGGTACGAAGTATCTCGGAGGAGCATATGAGGAGCATGACTCTTGGAAGAAAGAATGACAAGGGCAAAGCGAAGTATATTCCCCATCTGAGGGAAACATTCCCAGCACCGGCTGAGGTGATTATGCCTGATGAGGTCATTCACCCTCGATACCGCCTCACTATCAATGCTTTGCATGAAGAAAGCCAAGAAAAGCACAAGGCAATCCGTCCTGTTGCTGATGAGGAGCCGCTAAAGAACTAGAAATCTGAACCAATTATTGATGTGATTGTTTCAAAGTAATTTCCTGTTTAAGTTGTTCTGAACTTATGGTTTATGTTATTTGAGACGTTGATTAAATGAACTTGCATGAATATTCAGCATTTTTCTTCGTTGCACTTTTCTTATCCTTTTGCATTTACCATTTTTTTTACATTTCTGTACCATATTTTGTTCTTCCTTCGTCATTCCTACTTTATTCTGCTTTTTCAACTCCACACAAAATTGCTTTCCAGGGATATGAGTTTCATAGAAAGTTTGCCTCATAAAAGGGACTTCGAAAACTCATCAATTGATTCTCCTGTAATGTTTGATGAAGAAGACCCTGAATCTGGAGAAGAGGAAGATATTGTTGAAAATTTTTCAAAATTACTGGAGCACTCAGAGAAAGGATTTAACTTGAATGGCGAGGAAGCAGAGGTGGTTAACATGGGGACAGAAGAAGAGAAAAAAGAATTGAAGGTAGTGGGAAACCCGGAGTTTGAAGAAATGATCACGTTATTCAAAGAGTATATGGATATTTTTGCTTGGTCTTATCGGGATATGCCAGGGTTAGACCCAGAGATAGCATCGCACAAAATCCCATTATACCCGAATATTAAGGCAAAGAAGCAGAAATTAAGGAGGATGCATCCTGATATGTCTCTGAAGATCAAGGAAGAAGTAACTAAGCAATTAGAAGCAGGGTTTGTGGAAGTGTCAAGACACCCAGAGTGGGTAGCCAATATCGTGCCAGTGCCTAAGAAAGATGGAAAAGTCAGAATGTGTGTGGACTATAGAGATCTGAATAAGGCCAGCCCGAAGGATGATTTCCCACTCCCTCATATTGATGTTCTGGTTGATAACACTGCTAAGAATCACAGGTTCTCATTCATGGATGGATACTCAGGGTACAATCAAATCCCCATGGATGTCAATGACAAAGAAAAGACCACTTTCATTACTCCTTGGGGAACGTTTTGTTACACGGTGATGCCGTTCGGATTAAGGAACGCAATGGGGCAACTTACCGCGTGCTATGGTAGCATTGTTTCATGACATGATGCACAAGGAGATTGAGGTGTACGTGGATGATATAGTGGCCAAATCTAAAGAAGGAGAAAGTCATGTGGCGGTTCTACGTAAGTCGTTTGAAAGACTCGAGAAAGTACAAGTTGAGGTTGAATCCCGCCAAATGTGTTTTTGGAGCATCTATTGGGAAATTGCTTGGATTCATTGTTAGCGAAGAGAAGGAATAAAGGTGGATCCAGATAAAGCAAAAGCAATACAAGAGATGTCTGCCCCTAAGACAGAGCGTGAAGTGCGAAGTTTTCTCGGGAGACTCAATTACATTGCCAGATTCATTGTTAACTTGACCAGCACCTGTGAGCCTATATTCAAGTTGTTGAAGAAGCATCAACCAGGCAAATGGGATGAAGAATGTCAGGAAGCTTTTGACAAGATAAAGGCTTATTTAATGAATCCTCCTATTTTGGTACCCCCTACGCCGGGTCGTCCCTTAATTTTGTACCTAACTGTATTACCAACCTCGATGGGGGCAATGTTAGGACAACATGATGAATCTGGAAAGAAAGAGCAGGCAATTTATTATCTGAGCAAGAAATTTAATGACTGTGAAGCCCGATACATGGCAATGGAAAAAACATGTTGTGCTCTGGTATGGACCTCAAAGCGGCTACGACAGTACATGCTCTATTACACCACGTGGTTGATCTCCCGAATAGACCCTCTAAAGTACATATTTGAAAGTCCCCATGTTTCACTAAGGGTTTCAAAGTGGCAATTGATGCTATCAGAATTCGATATCAAGTACATGACTCGAAAATCCATCAAAGGAAGTACAATTGCGGACCATTTGGCTGAAAACCCTCTTGAGGGTGGACAGCTAATAACGTACGAGTTCCCGGATGGAGAGATACTGATGGCGGAGGAAGGAGAAGAAGAAGAAGAACCAGGCTGGAAGATGTATTTTGATGGAGCGGTTAACATGCATGGCAATGGCATAGGAGCCGTGGTTGTTTCACCAATTGGAAAACAATACCCAGTCGCTATCAAGTTAAATTTTGAGTGCACCAATAATGTTGCAGAATATGAGGCCTGTGCTAAGGGTTTACAAGTTGCAATTGACTTGGGGATCAAGCAGTTAAAAGTATTTGGAGACTCAGCACTCATCATTTATCAGGTGAATGGTGAATGGCAAACCAAGGATCCGAAGTTGATACCTTATCAAAAGTATTTAATCCAGTTGGTTGAGAAGTTTGAGGAGGTGACCTTCTCCCATTTGACCCGAGACCAGAATCAGTTTGCAGATGCCTTGGCCACTTTAGCTGTAATGACCAAGTTGGATATTCATAATAATGTTCAACCCATCCAAGTGAAGATGCACAGTGAGCCTGCGTATTGTGCTAATGTTGAAGGCGAGCCATATGGTAAACCTTGGTATTATGATATCAAGCAGTATATTCAGCATAGAGAATACCCAACGGGAGCAAGTGAGGTGAATAAGAAGACTATCCGCCGGTTGGCGATGACCTTTTTCTTGAATGGAGAGGTTTTGTATAAAAGGAGTCACGATGGTACTTTACTTAGATGCGTGGATGCTTGTGAAGCTCGTATAATCATGACTGAAATTCATGAAGGAATTTGTGGAACTCATGCTAATGGTCATATGATGGCTCGAAAAATTCTAAGGAGTGGTTATTATTGGTCCACAATGGAAACAGACTGCATAAATTATGTACGGAAGTGTAAAAAATGTCAGATGTATGCAGATCGAGTCAACACACCTCCTTTCCCTTTGCATAATTTGGTGTCTCCCTGGCCTTTCTCAATGTAGGGAATAGATGTCATCGGGCCCATTAATCCCAAAGCTTCCAATGGTCATCGCTTCATCCTAGTGGCGATTGACTATTTCACCAAGTGGGTAAAAGCTTCTTCTTATGCCAGCATCACTCAAAAGGTGTTTTTGAGATTCCTCAAAAGGGATATTGTCTGCAGATATGGAATTCCAGAAAAGATAATCACAGATAATGGTACCAATCTCAATGGTGCTGAGATTAAAAAGTTCTGTGAAAATTTCAAAATCAAGCACCATAATTCAGCTCCTTACAGGCCTCAGATGAACAGAGCAGTTGAAGCAGCAAATAAGAATGTTAAGAAAATTGTTGCTAAGATGGTGGTAAACTACAAAGACTGGCATGAAATGTTACCCTATGCTCTGCATGCATATCGTACCAATATACGATCAAGTACTGGGGCAACGCCTTTCTCTTTGGTATATGGGATGAAGGCTGTCTCTCCAATAGAAATCGAGATCCCTTCTCTAAGAGTTCTAATGGAAGCGGAGTTAGAAGAATCTGAATGGGTGAAGACTCGGTATGAGCAATTGAATATGATAAAAGAGAAGAGATTGGCAGCTATTTGTCATGGGCAATTGTATCAAAGCAGAATGGCCAGACCTTCAACAAGAAAGTTCGTCCCGGGAATTGCATTCGGGGGATTTGGTTTTGAAAAAGATTCTCCCTAACCAAGAGGATGCCGAGAGGAAAATGGGCTCCGAATTATGAAGGCCCGTACATAGTCAAGCGGACATTTTCTCGGAGGAGCGTTAATTTTGCGAGAATATGGATGGAGAAGAATTGCCAAGGCCCGTGAATACGATGTTGTCAAGAAATTCTATGCCTAAAAAAAGAGAAAAAGCTCGTTAGGTTGAAAACCCGAAAGGGCAACCTAAGCAAAAGTTAGAGCAATTGAAAAAAGAAAAAAGAAAAAAGAGAGAGTCCGTTAGGCTGAAAACCTGAAAAGGCAGTCTAAGCAAAAGTAAGGACAAATAAATAGGCAAAATCTCAAAGGAAGTGGGTCAGAAACTCTTCGAGGGATTCACCAAACTGGGGCAATTTTTGATGTGCGTCCAATCAGTTACACGGGGCAAGTTGTTCGCATTGAATTGGCAATACTGGGGCAAAATTTTTGAGGAATTAAAGAGAATTCATGTTGAAGGAGGTATCAACAGAAGCAGTGATTGAGTTGTCAAGCATTTGCAGTGAATCAATTGAATGAGGAACAAGGAACCAATACTGGGGCAAAGTTTTTATTTTTCTTGCAATCTTTCTTTTGTCTTTCAAGTATGTGTCTTGTCAAAAGTTCATGTACGATTACATTACCAAAATAATAAAAAGGAAGTTTGTTCATTCAACAAATTTCTGTCCCTTCATGAATGCATGTTTACCCATTAATTTATGTCTCAAATAAAATAAACTTAAGGTCAACAATTTGATCTGACAATTTTGCAGCAATCCATCAATGATTAGTTCAGATTAAAGGATCTCAATAATTCAAGATACAGGTTGTGATGTGTTGCCAAGGAAACAAGGTGGTCAGAAAAATGAAAAAGGAAATGAGAAAATCTAAGGGAGTCTCAGCCGACAAAGGGTCTGATAAAGAAAAGCACGTGAATAAAGGATTTGATTGGTCAAAGCTTTCCATGGTCGCCATTGGTTCATATGGTTTTCTGAAGAAAAAGGGAAGATAAAAAGAGAGAAAAGAAAAATTTTAATTCCATATTTCTTTGAACGCATCAGCTCCATGCATTTTAAATTCCTGTCATTAATTTTGAGCGCATCGGCTCCTGTCATTTATTCTTTGAGCGCATCGGCTCCATGCATTTTAAATTTTTGAGTGCATCAGCTCGTTGCATTGTCATTTAAATTTCGGGACACAGGTTTGCCCATTGTCATTTAAATTCTGTCATTTAAATTTTCGGGACGCAGGTTTGCCCATTGTCATTTAATTTTCGGGACACAGGTTTGCCCATCGTCATTTAAATTTTGGGACACAGGTTTGCCCATTGTTATTTAAATTCTGTCATTTAAATTTCGGGACACAGGTTTGCCCATTGCCTCTTTAATTTTCGGGACACAGGTTTGCCCATTGCCTTTTTAATTTCCGGGACACAGGTTTGCCCATTGTCATTTAAATTTTCGGGACACAGGTTTGCCCATTGTCATTTAAATTTCGGGACACAGGTTTGCCCATTGTCATTTAATTTTGAGCGCATCGGTTCCATGCATTTTAAAGCGCTTCGGCTCCTTGCATTTTAATTTCTGTTGAGCGCATCGGCTTCATGCATTTTAATTTCTGTTGAGCGCATCGGCTCCTTGCATATTTAATTTCCTGTTGAGCGCATCATATTTAATTTTCTGTTGAGCGCATCGGCTCTTTGCATTTTAATTTTCTGTTGAGCGCATCGGCTCCTTGCATTTTAATTTCTGTTGAGCGCATCGGCTCCATACATTTTAATTTTCTGTTGAGCGCATCAGCTCCATTCATTTTTAATTTCTGTTCATTTTTAATTTCTGTTGAGCGCATTGGCTCCATTCTTTTTTAAAATTTTTGTTGAGTGCATCGACTTCATGCATTTCAATTTTTTGCCTTGTTTTGCATTGCCGGACAAAATTGAAGTTCATATCTTTACTCATTTCTTACGACGATAATTTGAAAAACTACGGTTATTCTTATTATCAAATAAGAAACAAGTAAAGAGAGAAAGAATCGTGACACTCAATTTTGACCGGACTAAAAAATAAAATATAAAAAAGAGGAAAACTAAAAAAAGAAAAAAAAATTATGGCCCACCTTTTAGCTCATTTTACTTAGCCTTTTTTTAGCCTAAACAGATTAAGCTCATCTTAGTCTTAAAAATAATAATAATATAAAAAAACAAAAATAAAAATAAAAAAATATAAAAAAAAAACAAAAAAATAAAAAATAATAAAAAAATAAAAAAAATAAAAAAAAAAGAAGGCAATCGACTCACTTTCACTCACGTAGCACACATTACACTTTCTTTTTTACAAAGACACACGCACTCTTTCTTCTTTTTTTTTATTTCTTTAATCACACTACACTCCAAATTGCACCTAATTGCACTCCCACTCACTCACTAATTGCACTCCCACTCACTAATTGCACAATCCACTTACGGCACACACAGCATACACTCACTCACCAAATTGCATTCTCACACACTATATAAACAACCCCTCTTCATTCTCATGGGAAGGAGATATAAACAGCCCCTCTTCATTTTTTTTTCTGGACGGCTTGATCCCATACCCACCATTTTTCTTGAACCCCCAAGCAACTTCCATTCATTTTTCTCCACTCCTTCATCCCATACCCGCCATTTTTTTCATCTTCTCTAACCAAGTTTTCCAATCAACCTCACATAACCATCACCCTTCTTCTCCAACCCTCCATCCTCAAGCACCCTACCATCACTCTCACCTTACTCACCCCTCAAGCTTCTATCTCCACACAAAACCGTGACCCTCACTATCCCTACCATAAACCATCATCTTCCTCTACCTTCAACCTCCCACCATCTCCATTTCCTTCCTCAAGATCCACCGCCGCCCAACCAAGCTCCAACCAACCACTACCGTCACCACCATCAACTCAAGTTCCATCTCACCATAACTATCACCTCCCATCTCCACCCTCAACGTAAAACCATCATCAATCTCCCCTCACCCTCAAACTCACACCAGCGCTTCACTCTCCACCGGACCCGTAGCTACACCCCACCTCATCACCTTCTTCAAGCTCCTTCACCCAACTCTCAACGTAACACTAACCTTCACCACCCTCCAAAGGCCAGCTCACTCACGACGATACCGGGGGGCTTTCATTTTGGGAGGAGTTTCACCACTATCATCTCTCGCTTTCACTACCCAAGTCTTCATCTTCACTCTCCACCGGACCGTAACCTCGCACCCCAACCTCACTATCTCACCTTCTTCACTCCATCACCCGTAACCACCATTTTCTTCCTTACAAACCAACCACCCCACTCCTGTTCATCATCTTCCTCTCCATTTCCGTTCTCGAGCTCCAACCGTGACCAAGCGCCCACCATCATCACCTTCCAAGACCAAGCGACCACCACCATTCACCTCCAACCATTCCACCACGTCCTTTCCACTCCACGCCGCACCGTAGCCGAAAACCGAATCCCATCCAGCCACCATAGCCACGAGCTCCACCGCACGTAAACCACCGAACCCAAACCGTGAACCCACAAAGAAGAACCGGTAACTCCACGAAGCTCCACCCAAGCGCACCGCACTGACCAGGGACCCTCCACCGAACCAACCGTGATACCATCGTCCGGCGGCCTCGCATCACGGAGGCACACGCCAGCGGCTCCTCCACGTCTAAGCCGCTCCACGCACTCTTGCTTGATTTGCCTCGCCATTTGTCACCTCGTCGTAGCCTCCATTATTGCATTTTTTCTTCTTGTACGAAGGTGAGAAAAATTTGTACGAGGAGGTAAATTAGCATGAATTTGGGCTGGGTTACGTAAGTTTTGTTTAGGTTATTTTTATTTTATTTTGCTGATTTAAAAATAAAACAAAAATAAATAAAGAAAGGGTAAAAAATCATATCTTTGGGTCACTGATGGACAGACCCACCCATGTGGAATTGATCTGCAAAAAAAAAATGTTCAAAAATGCTACTATGTGTTGGGTTTTATTTAAGTGATTGGGCCTAGTTTAGTTTAGAATATTAATACATAAATAGTTTAGTTTAATAAAAAAAAAGCAAAAAAAAGAGAGAGTTTAGATGGGCCTTATCGAATATAATAAGTAAAAATAAAAAAAAAAAAATAAATAATAATAATAATAATAATAATAATTTAATCAATGCAATGATCAATGATGATGATTGAATAGCAGATGCTATCTTCAATGTCGTTTGGATCATAAGGGTTTATTGAGTAGCCTTGTGCTAACTTGAATCCTCTGCAAGAATGTCTTCTTTTCAAAAAATATTTTATTAATTAAATTAAATCAACTCACACTTATTTTATACAGAACTACGTAACTTTGAGTTCCTCATTGCACCTGAGGGTACGTAGGAGCAGAATTTTTATTCTGTCAAGTTCAAAAATTAAATTTTTACAATTTGGTTTTTCTTTTCTTTTAAAATAAATAAATAAATAAATAACAAAAAAATAAAAATAAAATAATTACAAAGTTTTTTAGAAGGGTAAAATAGATAAATTCGAGATTATTAATTTTTTGCACAACTGACTTAAGGTACCGTCTCAGGACGGGTGTGATAGGGGTGCAGTGGGATTAAGTTTCCACCCTTCCCTATCCATAACCGACTCCCGAATCCGATTTGGTTCCAAAGACCATTTTCTAAAAAAGGTTTTTCAATTTTTCCTAAATTTAAATAAAATTGGTGGCGACTCCATATTTTTATTTTTAAAATCATGCGAGCAGTTGCTATTTCGCCGCGATATCGGTCGCGACAGGGGGTTGGGGGAAGTGTGTTTTCCCCCTTCCGTTAATGGCGTTTGCCCCTCTTGGAGCACCTCCTCCGTCGCACCGTGTGCAGCGGAGGCGTCCTTCTGAGGCTTTTTGCCTTGGCGGGTGCGAAGGCCAGAACATTTGGATCTCTGAACTTGGACTGGTTCTGACCCTGAGCCTCTGTGTGTCTTCCAGGAATTCGAATGGCTAGGAGAAGGGTGTTGAGAATTGAGGAGCCCAACCCGGATCCCGAAGCTCGCGAGCCGGGGGGTCAGGAAGCCGTTGATGAGTTAATGCGTGTTCGCCGGGGGTCGGGATTACCTTACGCTTGGGTTGCGGACGACGCTTTTGACAGGGTCTCACGCTACGAGATCGGGTCCGAATTGGACAAATTGAAAGATTACTTGGAGCTTACCGCGGGAGGTCTCTGGGATGGTGAGTTCCTGATCCTGTCCCCAGGAGGAGCGCGCGTGTGTTCGACCCGTGAGGCGGGGGAGCACTTCATGTTCCTCTACGAGGACTTCTTCACACGGTTTGGGTTTCGGCTCCCTTTCAGTGATTTCCATGTTGCCGTACTCCGGACCCTTCACGCTGCACCCAGTCAGATTCATCCTAATGGCTGGGCGAACATCCTGGCTTTTGAAAAGATATGCCGGTTGCTGGGGTTGCGATGCTCCGATAGGGCATTTTTCTATTTCCACACCAGGTATTCCATCCACGGTGTTCGTGCTCGTCAACAGTCTTGGTTGTTCGTGCGTTCCCGGCAAGGTAGGACGGTGTTTCTTCCCTACCTAGAGAGCTATAAGGATTTCAAGGAGAAGTTCTTCAAGTTAATGGCGGCCGGCGGCACTCGGCCTTTCTCGTTGGGGACCGGCGAGGAGCCAACATTCAGCCTATACTGGAATCCGGCGGCATGGAGCATCCCCACTCAGTCGTTTGAGAGGGAGGTTTGTCACTTGGATGACGAGGAGCTCGAATGTGTCAATTTCTTCGAGTCGTGGGTTACCGAGGTCGACAAGATTTGGCCCAAAGATATACTGGATGTCATGGATGATGCGGAACTTTGGGCCGTGCTAGGTAGCAGAGGCCTTTGTTCGTGCTTTACTTTCTTTGCTTTATTTTCTTTTCTTCTTCCTCTTTATGTGGATCTGATTGTTTGTGTTTGCTTTTTAGAGAGCTTGGCTGAGATGTCCGAGGAGGGGAATGCTCTGGCGATTCTGGAAGCTCTGAGGGCCAGGAATGAATCGGGGCCTTCGAATCCTGCCGCGGAGGAGGTTTTAGTTCCATTGCCTCATCAAGTCGAGGTGCCTGCCACGGAGGAGGAGCCGATCCATGTGGAGGATTCCCCCCTCCTACGGGGCGAAAGAGGAAGGTGACTGGCAAGGAAGAACTGAGTGACCGGAGTAAGAGGTCCTTGGTTGAAGAAGGCGCCGACCCGAGTGGTGGTGGGGCAATCAACCTGTACTTCGAGAATCTGGATCCCCGCTGGTTTGTTGATGATTTCCTTCTAGACGAGGAAGTAGAGGCGAAGCTGAACCAGCGTAGTGCTCCAAATACTCTTTGTAGTTTCCAAGTTCTTGGGCTTCGCCTTGCCATGGAAGCTCGGCATTTGGAGTATACAGTTGAGGACTACGAGCGAAGAGTTGCTGCTGCGGAGAAGGGTAAAGCCCAGGCTCTTTTGGAGAAGGAAGAGGTTGTACGGGCCAAGGAAGAGGCCGCAAAGTCCAAAGAGGACGTTGAGGCCCTGAACCAAGAGCTGGGGAACGAAGTAGCCACCCTAAGGAATGTAGTGAAGGAGAGGGAGGCCAGCTTGGCGGATGCCAGAAGGGGCATAGCCGAGCTAAGAGCTGAGAATGAGGGCCTTCGTGCTGAGAACGGGCGTCTCGGAGGGCAGGTTACCGCACTGAAAGGCGATGTCGGCACTCTCCTTACTGTTTGTACTGACATCAAAGAGCAGCAATTCCAGAATGCCATCAAGCAAGTTCAGCTCTTTAATCCCGAGGTTGACCTGGTTCTTGATTATCTGGACTCCGGGAAGGTAGTCCAGAACGGCCAACTCGTCGTTCCGCGCCTTGCTGCTGTGGATCCTAGTACGGTGGATTCTTCTGCCGAGGTTGGTGGTTCCGGGCCTTCTGCAGAGTGATTCGCATGTGTTTTTTTTTTTGCCCCCTGCGCGGGGTTCTTTAATATGGTTGGGCAAACATTGTTCCATTTTTCCAAAACATTGTAATGACTTTGTTATTTTTCCTATCTTATTTTTGGGGTCCAATGCCCTTCTCGTGTATTGCAAAAATTTGACGAGACCTGTGGTCTGGGTCCAACGCCTTATTTTTGCCGAGCGTTTTAGGATTTCTCTTACGATTTTGCGCGATGAGAATGCTCAGAAGCCTTGGCATAGGATCTGATATCTACAATAACTTGCCCTTTAGGAATTCGTGCCCAAGGTAAGGAATCTTGACCTTGGCTTGGAATTCGAACGCAATAGCTATCTGGGATTTGGAGTCCGTGCCTAAGGAAAGAAACCTTGTCCAGGGTCCATTACCGGTTATTTTAGGTATTTTAGGAGGCCGCGCGACTTGTGGTTTCGGACTGGTCCTTGCCGGGGTCTTTTGTGCGGGTGGATTGGCGCGAGAGTTTTCCCCCTGTTGGGATTTCTCTACTGCACTCCCTACCTAGCACAAGACACTACGGTTGGTACCATGGTAACTGAGTTCTTGATAATTGAGATGCTTGCTTAAATTTAAAGATTGAAAAAGTGTACAATATAATTGGGGCAGATCAAACATGAAGTAGACTAGGAGACTAGGCCTTGAAAGACGCTTAGCTGTAGTACTTTCTAAGTTTGTCCGCATTCTAAAAATTCTTCACGGGCTTCCCTGTTAACGTTTCCAGAGTATAAGCCCCCTTCCCGGTACTGACTACGATGCGGTAGGGTCCTTCCCAGTTAGGGGCTAATTTTCCTTGGGAGGCATTCCTTCCACCGACGTCGGCCCTGCGAAGTACCAGATCGCCTGGCTGGAACCTTCTAGGGATGACCTTCAGGTTGTACCGGGCTGCCGTTCTTTGCTTGGTTGCGACATCGCGTATGTGCACGATGCACCTTCTTTCTTCCAACAGGTCTAAGTCTTCTCTTATTAGCCCAGGATTGGTGTCTGGTGAGAAATGTTGGAGACGCCAGCTCGGTTCTCCTATCTCTACCGGGATCATTGCTTCGCACCCGTAGGTTAGTTTGAATGGGGTCTCACTGGTTGTAGAATGAGGGGTGGTTCGGTAGGCCCAAAGGACATGGTCTAACTGCTCGGTCCAGTTCCCTTTGGCCTCGTCCAGCCTTTTCTTTAATCCCCTAACTATAACCCGGTTGGCCGCTTCGGCTTGCCCATTTGTTTGAGGGTTTTCCACGGCGCTGCAATGATGTTTAATTTTCAGTCCGCAAAGTAGTTCTTCAAAACCTTTGTCTTTAAACTGCGTCCCGTTGTCCGTAACGATGGATTTTGGGACTCCAAATCTGGTAATTAGGTGGCGCCAAGTGAATTTCTGAATTCGAGCCGAGGTGATGGTGGCCAGGGGCTCTACTTCTATCCACTTGGTGAAATAATCTATAGCAACAACCAAAAACTTCAATTGCCCAGGCGCTTGAGGAAAGGGTCCCAAGATATCCATGCCCCACTGGTAGAAAGGCCAAAGGATGGATGTCGTGGACAATTCCTCTGGCGGGGCGTGGTAGTGGTAAGAGTGTCATTGGCACTTATCGCACATTTGAACATGTGCAAGGGAGTCTGCTTCCATTGTGGGCCAGTAGTAGCCTGCTCGGAGTGCCTTCAATGTCAGGGCCTTGCCTCCTAAATGGTGCCCGCAACTTCCTTCGTAGACTTCAGCTAGGACATACCCGGCTTCTTCAGGCATTAGGCACTTCAGGAGGGGTGAAGAGAATCCACGCCTGTACAACTGCCCAACGAAGATGGTGTATCTGACCGCGATTTTCTTCAATTTGGCTGCCTCCTTAGGGTCCTCGGGGAGGCTACCGGACTGCAAGTATTCCATCAGTGGAGTGATCCAGGTACGTTCTTGTTCATTAACCTGGAGGACAGTTGCGTCGGAAACTGCGGGGTGGGAGAGGGTTGCCTGGATCACTGATCGGTTGTTACCTGGACTTTTGGTGCTTGCCAACTTGGATAAGAGATCGGCCCGGGAGTTTTGTTCTCGGGGGATGTGCTCCACTTTGACTAGCTGGAAGCTTGGGAGGAGCTCTCGCACTTTTGCCAGGTACTTCTGTAGGAGGGGCTCTTTAGCCTGGTATTCGCCTTGGATCTGGGAGGTCACGAGTTGGGAGTCGCTACAAAGTTTAATCTTTGTGGCCCCTAAGTCTCTGGCCATTGCCAGTCCTGCGATGCATGCCTCCTACTCTGCTTGATTGTTCGAGGTGGGAAACTCAAACCTTAGTGAGTTCTCGACAGTTACCCCTTCGGAGTTTTCCAAGATTACTCCGGCGCCGCATCCTTTTGGGTTAGAAGACCCATCCACGAATATGGTCCAGGGTATTTCCTCTATATAACCGGGGTCTGAGGTGAGTTCGGCCAAGAAGTCTGAGAGGGCTTGTGCCTTGATTGCTATTCTGGGCTCATAGGTTATCCCGAATTCAGAAAGTTCGACGGACCAGACGATCATCCTTCCTGCTAAGTCCGGTTTGTGCAGTATTTGTCGGATTGGTTGATCCGTCCTTACCACAATGGGGTGGCATTGGAAATACTGCCTTAATCTTCTGGCCATGATGATAAGTGCAAAGGCGACCTCCTCAATCTTTTGGTATCTAAGTTCGGGGCCTTGCAGTGCTTTGCTCACGAAATAAACTGGCTTTTGGCCTTCGGATGTTTCCCTGGTTAGTGTTGAACTGACTGCTTCTTCGTTGACGGAGAGGTACACGTAAAGGGTCTCGCCTAGTTCGGGCCTTGTGAGGACTGGAGGGGATGCCATGAGGTTCTTTAGGGACGTAAAAACGTTTTCGCATTCCTGCGTCCACTCAAATCCGGTCCCCTTTTTCAATAACTTGAAGAGGATGAGGGATTTGTGAGCGACTTTGGCTAGGAATCTTGTGAGAGTTGTGATCCAGCCATTCAGCTGTTGTACCTCTTTGATGTTTCGGGGGCTATGCATATCGAGCACCACCTTGCATTTGTCGAGGTTTGCCTCTATGCCGCGGTAGGTCAGCATGAACCCCAAGAATTTCCCTGCTTGGACCCCGAACGCACACTTTCCTGGATTGAGTCTCATGTCGTGCCTTCTCAGCTGCGCGAATACTTCTTCCAGGTCTGAGGTGTGTGAGCCGGTCGACGGGGTTTTAACTATCATATCATCGATATATACCTCTAGCATTTTCCCCATCTATTTTTCGAAGACTCTATTCATCATCTTCTAGTATGTGGCCCCAGCGTTCTTCAGCCCGAACGGCATTACCTTGTAGCAGTAGCTTGCCCTTTCGGTGATGAAGGCCGTTTTGTCCTGGTCTCCGGGGTACATTGGAATTTGATTGTACCCCGAGTAAGCGTCCATGAAGGATAGTGTCCGGAAGCCGAAGAGGAGCAGTCGACCAGCTTGTCAACGTTTGGGAGGGGGTATGGATCTTTGGGACACGCCTTGTTCAGGTCGGTATAGTCCACGCACATCCTCCATTTCCCGTTTGCCTTTTTAACCAGGACTACATTCGAGAGCCAAGTGGTGTACGAGACTTCTCTTATGAATCTGGCGTTTAATAACTCCCTGACTTGCTCCTCGATGGCCAGTTGTTTCTCGGGGCCAACTTTTCTCTTCTTCTGGGCGACCGGCTTTGCATCTCGTTTAATAGATAAACGATGGCAGATGAAAGCGAGGTCGATTCCAGGCATGTCGAAGGAAGTCCAAGCAAAAAGATCCTTGTTTTTCTGTAGGAGCTGTGTCAACTGGGTCTTTTCCTGTTCTTCGAGGTTTGCTCCTATCATGGTGACTTGGTCGGGCTTGTCGCCCAGCTGGAGTGGGATCAGTTCTCCTTCGGGTTGGGGTCTTGTACCTCAGATCTCTTCGCGGACGTCCAACTCCGTCATCAAGATGTTGACTTGGTCATGGGTGGTGCTAGATGTTCGTGTCTTTGTTTTTCTGGAGGTCCTGCCGATCTTTAGGCTCTCGTTGTAGCATTTGCGGGCTGCAATCTGGTCGCCCTTGACCGTGACCACTTCATTGTTCCTGTTGAGGAACTTCATGGCCTGGTGGGCGGTAGAAACCACAGCGGCAATGCCATTTAGGGTTGTGCGGCCCAGGATGATGTTATAGGCCGAGGGACAATCTACGACTAGAAACCTCACCTTCACCGTTTTATAGATGTCGTCGTCGCCCAAGGTAAGGATAGTCTCAAAATAACCCACTGGGGTTACCTTTTCTCCGGAGAATCCGGTTAACTCGCCCTCATATGGAGTAAGCGCGGACAGGGAAAATTCCAACCTTTCGAAGGCGTCCATGAACATGATGTCTGCCGAGCTCCCCTGATCTACAAAGATACGACGGACATCGGCATTGGAGATTATCTCGGAAATGACGAGGGGGTCGTCATGATCTCGGATAATATCGCCGTAGTCCTCTTCGGAGAAGGAGATGGGCGGCGCGTCTTTGTTCTCTGCATGGGGCTTCTGGGAGGAGGAACCGGACACGCTCAGAACCGCGGTCCGGAGTGCTTTCCTCCTCGAGTTATTTGACAGACCGCCCCCTGCGAATCCCCCTGAGATTGTGCTTACTAGCCGGTTCTTTTTTGTGGCCCCTGTCTTGAGTATCCCGTTCCCGGTCTTTCCTATTCTCATCGTTGTGGCGCGGAGGGGTCCAGGATCTTCTGGCAGGGCTTTTGCTTCTCCTTGGGCGCTGGTTCGGACTTCGCCGGGGGCTGCGGCTTTGTCTCTGGTTTCTGCGCCTTCCACGGTTTCCGCTTTCCCAAAACCCGTTGATGTATTTTTGCAAATGCCCTTCTTTGATCAGGGACTTGATAACGTCCCGGAGTTGGTTGCAATCCTCTGTTTCGTGGCCGTAGCTGTTGTGTCACCTGCAGTGTTTTGACTGATCCCTCTGGAACTGCTTCTTTATGGGCGGTGGTCTCTTGATATTCTGGAACTCGGTTTGAAGGACCTCTTTCAAGATTGTCTCTCGAGGGGTGTTCAAAGGAGTATACTCATAATATTTGTGCCGGTATCGCTCGCTTTTTGAGGGGTTACGGGGTTGATTGGAGCTTTGGTTCTTTTGGTGTGCTTCACCTTTCTCCAGGCTCTCCTTAGCCCTGGTGACTTCCTCAAGCTCAACGTATTTGTTCGCCTATCGGTGAAACTCTTCTAGGCTTTTTGGTTTCTTTTTTGCTAGAGAAGCGAAGAAGCTTGAGTTGGTCTGGATCCCGTTCCTGGCGTAGTGGAGGGTTATCTTGTCGTCTAAGTTTTCTATGCCTACACAGGCTTAGTTAAACCTTCTGACATATTCGCGCAAGGATTCTGAACTTCCCTGGCAAATCCCGGAGAGGGAATCAATCGACTTTGGGCGCTCCTTTGCCGTGGTGTATTGTTGCAAGAACCTTTGTGTCAGGTCTTCCCATCCTGTGATCCTTGTTCGCAAGGTGACGAACCATCGGAGGGCGTCCTTCTTCAGGAATAGGGGGAAGGCCCGGCATAAAAGTTCCGGGGTGTATCCGTAGAGCTGCATGGACTGTGTATAGGCGTCCAAGTGCTCCTGGGGATCTGTTGTCCCGTCGTAGGCTTCCAGGTTGCTCGGAGGTTTGAAACTTCTCGGGACCCTGTATGACATTAGGACGTCCGAGAATTGTTGTAGGCAGCCGAGGGCCGGATTACTATTTCTAATAATCCCGGCGCTAGCACCTTGGTCAGCATGCCCATTGCGAGCCTCATCGTGTCCTCCGTTGTCATTTTCCGCCCGTGCTGATCTCTCAAGGTTCTCTAGACGGCGTCTCTGTTCCTCTAGCTGGCGCCGTTGATCCTCGATGAGAGCTGTTTGTTGACGCAACAACTCCCAGAGGCCATTTCTCGTAATCTCGGATTGGACATTGTCTTCGTAATGAGACGCGTGGTCCCCGTTATCGTGGGAGGCTCCCAAACGAACGTGGACAGGGATCCTAGCTCCATTGTTCCCTCCGCGGTTTACTCCGTAGTTTATGTTGTTGGTCTCACCGTGGGGGAAGATGAGCCTGTTCCTGATTGAGACCCTTCGAGATGGGTCAGGGCTTTCAGCGGAAACTAAAGTCTCGTGCCCATCGTTAAAGGTTTCCACCATGACAGGCCTGCTTCTGGCGGCGGAGGTTTCTGGTGGTGTGACTGAAGGGAGGTTGCGTTGTGCCGCTGGGTCTTGTATCTGGCCATAGACTGCGTGCGCAGCGCTCCCTTTTTTCTGGTTGTGTCTCGTGCTCACCATGGTTGTTGCAGGAATAGAAATTTATCGGTTCCCACAGACGGCGCTAATGTTCTGAAGTGGATTCAGAAGGTACCTGGAGTTGGCACGTATACGGTGGTTCCCTCCTTGCGCAGCTGCAGCCAGGAGCACGAAGTCCAGGGTGGTGGGTACCTGCAATGGGACTCCAACGCTCAAGTCAGGCAGTGCACCAGAAGGTTTAAGCTAATGGAATAGTAGTAAGGTTCCGATCCCCTCTCAGGGTAACTTAGCCTGGTATATATTGAGAGCGTGATTTGAATCCTCATGCACTCCACACAGGACAGAGGTACGTTAGGATCGTGTCATGGCAGGGATTTCAGCCCATGATCGTTGAGGTCCGTCTCTGACTCTGTCGAGACTGTTCCACGATCGTTGAGGTCCGTCTCTGACTCTGTCGAGACTGTCCTATGATCGTGGAGGCTCATCTCTGATCTGTTGGGGCTGTCTTTCCTTTAATGGCCAATCCTTGTTCGCAGGCAGTCGTGGTCCCCATTACTGAGAATGGGGAAATGACTGCTACGGTCTAAGGTCGCAAGGCCAAAGTGGGGGCGTAGTTGGCAGAGTTTGGTGGTTCGTGTGCCGGGTCGATCCTTCAAGACGGGATCCCGGACCACGGTCCAGAACATAACCCCTTCTGAGTCTCGAATTACTGCATCAATACCCCACGAGGAGTCTTCAGCTTCTGCTGCATCAGTATTGAGGTTCTAAGTATGCCCTCCACAGAAAATGTTGTCCCTAATTTCGTCGGAAGAAATTGGAGACGAGCAAAATCATGACAAAAAATTTTTGTCACAAATTCAGTTATAAAAAAAATTTTATGACGGAATTTATAACTAATGTCTTTCCATCCTAATTTAATTTTTTTTATTATAGTACGTGATGTGGTTTAGATCTTCAGTTAATCTGCCACCTACTACAGCCAAGTTTCCATGAATTGAATGTATCACTTTAGTTAAGCTATAATTGCTTTTTATAAAAAAATATATGAAAAAACCCTATCAGTTTGTTTTTATAATTAGTAAAAAATAAAAATTAACTTGATTTAAATTAAATTATTATAGAATAATACCACTTTTGACTTATTTTCACAACTTTCCACAATTCATTGAATACATGAAAACTATTTCATAAGGTCTGCAACCAAACAAAAATGCTTTATTTGGTTTGAGAGAAAATAAGAGGAAAGAAAATGAGAAAGGAGAAAATGGATGGATTATTCCATTTTCTCCCGTTTGGAAGAGAACAAAAAGTAGGCAAGAAAGAAAAAAAATTGGTGGGCTCCACACAAAAAAGTTTCTTCGCTGATGAGCGAAGAAAATCAACAAACCAAAGCTCAAATATATTAAATTATATCTCTACCCTCAAAGTTTTCTCTTCCACTAACAAAGGTAGCAACACAGTTAGTTTCAATCCACCCATTGTCATCGGCAGATGGTACCACCACATCCCTGCACAGCCACTTCTATCTGCTGCTTCTTCGCATTCCGGCAAGTTCTCCGACCGAATCCTGCGACCGAAGACTTCTGGTCCTCTTCGTTATTCCTCTCATGGATCTTCCACTTCAACAGAGGTTTTGGGCCTACTCCGTTTACCGGTCGGAGCCCCGAGTCCCTTCAACCGGTTCCTCCCATGGGTTTTGGGTTTTCGCTTGTGGAAAGGCTTCGACGACTGAAGATTTGAGTCTGGTGGCAGAATGTTCAAGCCACCAACACAGATTCGAACCCCAACACAACACAGATCTCGCAACCCGTTCACTGGTGACCTAGCTTCACCTGCGCATCCCAGCCTCACAGCTCCTCCTTGCCGTCGTGCCGTAACTCTGTCGCTCGTCGCTGACCCAGTTCGCGGCTCCATCATGCCTCCCGTATCGCACCGCGTTGAGCCGTTCCACGTGGCCCGCACCGCACCACTCCGTCGCATCGCACCTCGCCGCTCAGCCACATGGGAAAGGGGATGCGGGGGTTGAACTGTGGGGTGGGGGAAGGGATGCGGGGGTTGGACTGTGGGTGTGGGGGAAGGGACGTGGGGGTTGGGGTTGGGGTTGGGGAAGTCGAGGGCAAATGGGAAAGGGATGTGGGGTGTGAAAAATGAAAATTAGCATTTTTTTTATATTAAAATATATTAATAAAACTGGATATAAATTGGGTCAAAAAAAAAAACTTGATATAAATATTATATAATTATAAATAATAAATCATAAATTTTTATTGAATAAATAATTTCAAATTAAATTTTTATAATTTTGTGTTAATAAACTTTGTAATTAATATTTAATATACAATTAATTTTTTTATTTATAAAAAAAATTGTTCATAGATTAAAAGAAAATTAACATATGTTTGTATTTAATTAATAACTAATTATGATAAGGATATATATGTCATTTTACATAATTACATATTTTTTTTATTTTTATTTTTAATTTAACTCTCATTTTCTTTCTTCTTATTTTCTCTTCATCCAAACACATAGAAAGAAAACTCACTTTTTTACTCATTTTCTCTTCTCTTCATTTTCTTTCTCTTCATTTTCTATCTTTCCATTTTCTCTTTTGATCCAAACAAAGCAAAAAAAAGTTCTTGATAAAAAAAAAAAAAGCAAAAGAGTCATTAGTTAGCACAAAACAAAAATAAAAAAAATGAAAGAGCTAACAAAAAGATATAATTGTGTTCCTCCCTCCTGCCAAAAGGCCCATAGTCACATCCAATAAAAGTTGCCTATAGTATAGATGCAAAACAAACAGTCTCTGACCAAACAAGAAAAAAAAAACAAATAGTCTAATATATTCCAAAAGCATTACTATGAAAGAGAGAGTATGGCTATGTACCAAAAAAAAAAAAAAACACTGCAGCTTTTAGAATCTGTAATATGATCATATTTGGTTGTAATTATTTTTTAATTAAATATTTTTTTAAAAAAAATATTGTAATAATATTTTTATATGTTTGATAAAATTAATTTTAATTTTTGTATTTAAATTTAATGTATTATAAATTTTTTTATAATATTGAAATTTCAACTTATGATTCTAGATTATAAATTATTCTTTATACTTTGATATATAAATATTATTTTGTCCTTAATCAAATAATTTTTTTAATCATTTTATAACTATTTTGATAATTTAATACATAAAAATAATTTTTTATACTATCTAAATGAAACAAAATTGTTTAAAATTGCTTTTTCGATTAACATATACAAACATAAAACTGATTTTATTGTAATTAATTATAACAAAAAATTTTATGCGAATAATCGATTATTGAAATAATTAATTTTTTACGCTTATCTTAAACACACATTATAACTTTTGAAGAGATATTAGCATCACGAGCTCCTACTTAAAGAGTTTTAAAAACAAGATTATTCTTTTAGTTTTGATGTATTATTAATGTAAACAAATTTATATTATTATCTAATAATGTGTTCTTACATCATTCAATAAGTTTAATATGTAAGTTTTAGTTTATTTGTAAGTAAAATTGTTGTATGCTTTTAAAGTGTCACGTATATGTTCATTTCATTTATATGTTGACGTTTCAACGTTAATTAATGAGGAAGTCTATCACTCATTTACATTTTTATAATTTTTTGTTTTTTAAATAAAAAATAAAGTTGAGATAATTTTTCCATTAAATAATATGACAACTCATCATTAAATGACACTAAAAAAATTTTACACCGATAATTAATATATCAATCAATCAATTAATATAATATAAAAAAAAATACATGACCTGAAAATCTGTCATATATCTTCTCAGTCATCAACTCAATGTTTTTATTTCTTAACATTTGATATTTATAGTAGCTATTTTTATACCACATGTCATTTGATATGACAAATTTTTTCACATGTGATTTAATGTGACAACTGCCACATGTAAAAAAAAACAAATAATAAAATTTTAAAAATATCAATCATTAAATAAGAAAATGAAAAATAAAAATAAAAAATACTCAAACACCCAAATAAGTTCAAAAAATAAAATCAATCTGGGATGAAGATGTTGCGCTGTCAACCCAAAGCTCATCCATTTGGGTTTCAATTTCATCCCAAATTCAAATAGTTAATTTGAAGGATGATGTACCGTCAACCCAAAGCTCATCATTTCTGGATTTTCAATTTCATTATTGTTCTCACCCCTCAACCCAAGGCTCCATCATTTATTAGTTTTCATCACCATCCTCACCCACCTAAAGTTCCATCATTTTTGGGTTTCTCAATATAAAGAAATCAACATCTGCAAGCCGAACTCAACCACCAAACCTCCATGGCCACTGCTTAATGGAAACCCAACCTCGTCTGGAAGTTGAACCTAGACGGCACCAACAGTAACCAACCACCATTGTCACTGTCACCATCACCATCACCATAACCAACCAACAACAATAGTAAGATCTGTATTCATATAACTTTATGGTCTCTCAAGATTGTGTAGGTTTTTCCTTCCAGTTTTTCATCACTATATTTTGGTTTATTTGAAATTGATATAAATACAATGGTTATTTGAGATTCATGTGATTAGAAAATAATGATGATTTATTTTAGTTTTAAATAACTAGGAATGTTGTTGAGTAGATTTGGAAATTATCCTAATAGATCATAATTCTTTCATAATATATTTTCTTAAGGTTGGTACAAGTAGCTTCAAAACTTAAGAAGGGGCTGAATTGAGTTTTTCAAAAAAAATTACAAACAAACTCTTTTTTGGATTTATGACAATAAAAATATCTCACAACAAATTTTTAAAAAAAATGAATGAGTAAATGATGAAGCAACAAGTACGCAAAGTCAATAAACAAGCTTGAAAGTAAAGAGATAAGGGTAGAGAAGAGTGCAAACAATATTTATATTGGTTTAATCACCCTTGTGATCTACGTCTAGTCTCTAAGATCATCCACTCAGAAGTTTCCACTATGTTTCAAGTTTCAATAGGTGCTTGAGAAACCCTTACAAATTTTGGGCTCTTCTTACACTTTCATGATCATTCACCTTTATGTGTAGAAGTCTCTTTAATTCATAGAGGAATCCTCCACCCTCACAAGTATTTATAATAATAATTGAAAAGAATAAATTCTCTCAAAGAGCTTATTATGTAACTTGAAACACTATGAAGCTCTAAAAAATATCTCAAATTAGCTTTAAAACAGAGCAAGAGAGTATGAATAATTAAAACTCAAATTTAATGCTTTGAAGTAGGTTGTTAGATGTTCAAAAGATATTATTAAGTGTCCAAAGACTTGTATTTATAGCTCTTCAATGAAATAGACCGTTAGAAAGAGTTGGTGAAACATTTAATGCACCAAAAACTAATCGTTACTAGTTTCAAAAGTGTGGTAATCTATTACAAGCTTATGGTGATCGATTACCATGCTTTAAAATGAGTTCTGAGTGTTTGAGACATTTGGTAATCGATTATAATGCTGTAATCGATTACTGTAACACCCTCTCTAGGGCATCACATTTTCCGACTCCCGACTCATAATCTGAAAAGAAGTTCACACAAGTTTGAATTATAAAAATATGGTTTTAAAAATTCCTTTCTTTACTGACACGTAAATTTACTTGAAAATATTAGGTAATCATATTTCAATTACTCATTATTCAATATTGACACACAATTTAAAGAGAAATATAAATTGACAGACTCTTTTGTTCTTTCTTTTTCCACAAGAGAGCAAACCCATTACTTGCTCCTACTTAATAAAGACGGCACAGTAACACTAACGATGAAAACTTAACATACTTGTTCCTTCTCCCGTATCAAACTTGATACATCAAAACTCTACTCCTTGACAACACCGCTCCCAAACAAGTCATGAATGTCCACTCCTTATTGTTGTCCCTAATGTCGGAATGTTCATCTAATGTCCATCTTGAAGCATCGACATTTGTTCTATGTCCTGTTCCTTGTCCTCAAACATCTTTTCCGTTTCAACACCGTCTGCAAGGTCATTCTCCGATGTTGTCTCCAAACGTAAAGGTATTTGTCACCCGCTATGTCTAAGACAACTCGTTCCTTCTACCGTATAATTTTAATAATACGTACATGGCAAAAACAACATAACAAAGAGGTGAGATCACCTACACCAAGTACTCAACATGGCGTAAAGACGTAGATAACACAAACAACAATATCATACGCTCATAATTACAATCATGCCATCATCATTATGGTTATCACACGTATACAATATTAAAATCATGCTATCAACATTAATCAACTATCATCATCCAATCATATATCAATTCAATTATCATAAACAACAATTATGATAATGCCTTCAATTATCATCATCATCATCCAAGTATTCAAAACAATTGTCATACCAATATTCCTCAATTAATATACATCACAGATATAAATGTTCAGTTTATGCATGTACACAAGACTCAATTTCCTACTCCATGGAGCTAAACTCAGGTCGGAGAAATGATCGAAAAGATTCTGTCGGTACCACATGCCTCAGACCACGTGCTATAATCCTCATTTTGATTTTTGCACATCTAGCATATACACGACAGATCTTTATCAGATCTTGATTAAGAATAGTGTCTCGGTCAGATCATCGGTGTGTCGCGTCGGTCTAACCTACGGTTACAAGAGAGAGCGACTCACTTTGTCCATTGTAGGCAACCCGCACCCCGATGCCCCCAAGGTCAACGAGACCTACACTACGCATATCGCACCCACTCAAGAGGTGTGTTTCTCCTAGGCAATCAGCCATATCTAGTCCTCATCGGACCATTCCAATGCATGTATAATGCACCAAATACCAATCACAGTATAATACCAATCACAGTTTTAACAATAATCATACTGTATTTTCAATGAAAAAATCATGTTATCACATTTTCATAGTTATAAAACACTTTCGTCGTGTTTTTCACAAAATTGCGCAACATTTCCGTCACGTTTTTCCAAAACATTTTTATTATGTTTTCAAAATATCGTAACACTTCTGTTACATTTTCAAAATTCTGAAACATTTCTGCTATATTTTCTCAATACCGTAACACTTCACGCATTTTTTTTTTTAAAATTTTGCAACTCTTCAAAATGCAGACTTTTAAATCACGCACTAATTTTTTTTTTTCAACGTTTTTCTCAAACACGTAAAAATATACGTTTATCAAATCCCCTAATATTTTTCCACTGCTTCAAAATCAAGCGTAACTTAAAAATCATTCTTTTAAGTCGCGTAAATCAATTTCTATCATTCTCAAAATATTTAAAACACTTTCCAAATCACATAATGATTTTTCGCTATTTTCACAATTACGTAAAAATAATTCATCACTTTTCCATCACGTAGTGATTTTTCAATAGTAATTCAAATTACGTAAAATATTTAAACGTAATTCAATCACGTAGAAATATTTCAACGTATTTAAAATCACGTAGAAATATTTTACCATATCACGTAACTTAAAAATCACGCTTTTAAGATACATAAAACATTTTCATCACAATTTCATTACGTAAAAATATTTCTTAACCTTCAAAAATTCTTTTTCAATTTTTCTCAAAATAATATAACTTCTCATATTATATTTCATGTTATTCATTCAAGAAAATTCTTTTCGCAATACATTTCATAATTTCCTATTTTTCCAATACGAAAAATATTCTTTAATATTCTAAACATCATTTTGAAAACTACGTAAAATATACCTCAATATTCCAAATATTATTTTGACTTTCAAAAACTCAATATCGTTTCTAATGTCATTTTCCACATTTTCTCTTTTAAGAAAACCTTTCCAAAATATATTTCACAAAATCACTCTCCAAACCCAAAGAATGATTCATATGTTAGAAAATATTAAATTATTATATTTTTCATTTTTCCCAAATCATTTCCAAAACCCATCTTTCTCAAAATAATTTAACTCTCTACTTCATTTAATATATTTTGCTTATTCAAGAAAATCCTTTTTCATAATTTATTTCACAAATTCACAATTCCATTGATTTTAATCAATGTTTTTAACTTTAAAATTTCTAACGCTTTCCAAACTTCTTGTATTAAAATCAAATCTCTTTGAAAACAAAGTGAGTTTCATTTTGGAAACTTGTTCATAAAATCAAGACATTTCAAGTCTTCAAAACATGAGCATGACTATTGAAGTCATGAAAACATTCTTTCTTTCTAAGTTGATAGGATTTTACACAAACAAAACCATTAAAATCTTTGTTTTCAAAAAAATCAAAATACCGATGGTCATAAAAAACCAAACCCATTTATTCAAATTCGTTTTTTGCAAATTCTTTTTCACTTTCTTTGCAAATCCTTCAAATCAACGTCATTCGTCCGTTCATTTCAAAACTCATGTTTAGAAAAATACTTAGGATCTTTTACACAAAATAAATCAATAAAAATTCTTCTAAAACCATTGTTTCATGTTCTCTTGAAAAATAATTCCTTTGTATATTTTTCATGCTTTTCAAATCAATCAATTTTATTCTTCCATTAAAAAAATTATTAAGTTACAAACACCTATTTGAGGTGTCTTAACCGAAAATTCCATAACCTTTAGAATCAAGAGAATTCACTTTCTCCTCTTCACAATTTTTCATTTAAACAAATCAATTTTTTCTTATTCTTGAAAAATTTCAACATAAACCCTAATTTTGGGTAACAAAACCGTAGCCATCTCTTTGGTATTGGAACCAAAAATTGATTTCCTTTCCATCATTAAGTCATGGCATATACATATATATTTCATCATAAATAATATAAGCATACCATCAAAGCCATAAAAGCATGTATAAGCATTCAAGCATATCATCAAAGCTATAAAATCATGCAAAGCATATCAAGCATAGAAAATTAATCAAAGCTCATAAACACCCACAAATTAATTACATGACCATGGATATGAATCCTCACATGGATTCCACATCCATCAAATAAAATACCATCTCTCACCACCATGCTTGGTTGGTGAGATGGATCTCCCTCTTACCTCTTGAAGATCCTCCAAAGGTTCTTGATTTGCTTCTTTTTCCAAGTCCTTCACCACCAAAGGCTTCTCAAATACAAAATAAAACACACAAATAATTAATATACAAGACTTAAATAAGAAAACCATGGATTAGAATCATGGTTAGAACCTTGAAAATCAAAAGAAAAGTGAAGAGTACCAAATTTCACCATTAAAGCTTCAATCTTTAGCTTGAAGAACAAGGTTGAAGATGAATGATTTAGAGAAAATCTCCAACATGAAAGTTGCTTAGAATATCATGGAGATTCAAGATCTAAGGTTGGATGAAATTAAAAGAGCTTGGATGGTGATTTTAGGTAGTATGACCGAATGGTGTATTTTGAAGAAAAAGATGAAATTTTTGATTTTTGATAGAAACTTAAAGCTTGAATTTGAAGATCAAGATGAATGATTTTGGAAAAACTCATAACTAGAGATGTTCTTAGAATGATGTTTAGGTTTAGAAAATCAAGTTGGATGAAATTTTTGAGTGATGGAAGGTGCTCTTGGAGGGCTTGGCCAAAATCTAGAGAAGAAAGGAGATGGAGAGAAAATTTTCTAAGTTTCCTTCTTGAAAATGAATCAATGAAGACCAAGGAAGACAATAATGACTAAAGCATGCAATTATGGTCTTCCAAACTCCTTCATGCAGCACCAAATTCGTAGTCCCCCTTCTTGCATTCTTCTTGAGTGCAAAAAATCAAAAGTAAGCCATTATGATGTCCTAACTTGACCAAGACATACGCAAAAATGACATAAAGCTTGTCTCTTTTGTCTTCTAAACACTCCAAAACCATCACTTTCTCTTCATAATGCATTCAATAAAGTTGTCTTCATTATTTGCCACCATTTGAAGCATTTCTAGCCATTGATTAATTCAATGGTTAGGATTTAGGTAGATTTAGGTAGGTTAGAAGACTTAATCTGCGCCATCGGATTTTTCTCCTTTAAATTCTAACCATTAGATGTGTTCCAAAATTAATTGGTCAAGATTGCTTCTTCAAACTTTAAATCCAAGGGTTCTAATTAGTCTTTTACTTTAGAAGACCAAATTTCCACCATTGATTAATTCTTCATCTAATTGGCATAAATGGTCTTTGTTACTTTTTAAGATTAAATCTCCACCCTTGATTTAATCTAAATCCAATGGTTATAAATTGGCTTTTGTCATTTTTCAAGACCAATTCTACACCTTTGATTACATCTATGGTTGATATCAAAGCCTTCCTAACTAAGCTTATTCTCACACCATTGATTAAATCAATGGTTATTATCCAAGCGCTTTTTTATTAAGTTTGTTTTTAACCTTTGATTAAATCAATTTAATATTCAAACTAAGTATTCTCATCCAAGCAGGGTATAAATCAAGTCAAGCTTTCTCTTTGTTGACTACGCAATATAATATTTATTCTCAGATCCTACAAATAATATTTTTACTTCAGTATTTTTATCATCCGATAATTAAATACAATATAAAATACAAGATAAAAAATTTCTAAAACTCAAGTTTCCTGGATTCAGGTTTAGTAAGATCCCCTGTCTCCGTCTAAACAAGATAAAATTTTCTACATGCGTAAAAATTTTTTTCTTTGTGGACCCACCTGGCCCACGTATAGTCACCTGGGCCCACATAGTACCACCTGGGCCCACATACAGTCAAAAAATTCATAATCATCCACAAAAATCACAAATATTAGAAAACGTATAAAAATTAAATCAGATTACGTAAAATAATTACCTAACGGTAAAAATTAAATTACGTAACGTTTTACCAGGCCCGAAAATTTTATTTTCCTGACACGGAGTAAATCACTCAAAACGATCAAATACGCTGACGGAATAATCAAATTAATTTTACAAAGACTTAAATCACTAAACAAAGTGAAATTAAATTAATCACAAAATTATCATTTAAGAGATTGAAAATTTTGGGGTGTTACATTACTCCCCTCTAAAAAGAAATTTCGTCCTCGAAATTTGATGAACGTGATTTCACATCTAAGGATGTGAACATTACTCTTTAGCTTTTCTCCAGTCTTCATGTTGCATCTTCCTTAACGTCTTTACATACTATTCTACCAACAAAACTTTTTTTTTTTTTTTTTTTTTTTGCTTGACGTTCAACTTCTCCTGTTCAAATGGATATCTCAAATTCTTAGTTACTGAAGATGTTAAATGTTACTCCGTAAAAGAAAGTAGTTTCCATATTTCTCGATACCAATACAACGGTTATCAATCTTCATTCATTCATAGCCTTAGATAGTTTTTCTTAGATAATTTCCAACTAATGTAATGTCTTACTTAAAATTTTCTTATTCTCATATCACTATATATATTCTAGATTTTGCTTGTAACAGAAATGTCTCTCTAGTTGAATTCTCCTTTCAACCAACTAATTCTTAATCCAACAACAGCATACCAACTAATGTAACCAACTAATGTAACGCACTAATATAACGCATCACAAGATTATGGATTTCATTCTTTTTTTTTTTTTTTTTTTTTTTTCCTTGAAGAAATAGTTTCAACTTTCAAGAATCCACCACGCTCAATGCACCATTTTGATATCACGACATGGTTATAGATCGGAATATCCTTTCTTGCAATATATTCCTTCTTTCTTTTCCTGTCTTACAATTGCAATACATGAAAGGAAATTACGGAGGCTTCGTAAAGAAAAGGTAGCGAAATTATCTGATATGTTACTAGACATATCCAATAAGAATTTGATTTTTCCTGATATGAGTTTTTTTCTGGAATACTAGCATTTTACTGAGATAATCTCATAGGATATGGTTGGAAAATAACCAATCCATTTTCAAAGATCACATCTATTTATGAAAGAGGTAAACAGATCAAACTCACACAAATATTTGACCCGCAACAACAATTTGAATAATTTGAATAGCTCGATCGGCTAAGAATAGGTACAGAAGTAATCAAATCGAGGTTTACGAATAACTCTAACATATAATTGATCTACTCAATCATATGCCATAAAGATTAGGTTATTCATAGAAATATTCAGTATGGTCTATAGAATTAGCTCCAATAACAAAATCTCCCTTGTTTAAATCCTTCGTTCAGAACATTCCCATTCCATTCAACGTCTCAATTCTCTCTACTATCCGAGATTTTACTAACATAAAATTCTATTTTTAATGGAATACAATTTATGGAAATGTGTCCAAACTTTCCACACTTAAAACAAAGTGTTTCCTTGAACATCCAATCTTTCATTAAGTGCCCCTTTCCACTTCACTTCTTGGTTCTGGTTTCTCAATGGTTGTAATTTCATTTCCCATTGAAATCAATTACTTTCCCAATATCCCTAAGAAAATACCAGGTTCCAAAATTACAAAATCTTATATTTCAAGACTGATTCTCTTCCATCAGATCTTGAACTTCAACTTCCAGTTTCTCCCACTTAACAGCGGTCCTTTGTTTATGCGTCGTCTTTCCACATTGCTCTCATTGCTCTCCCGTAGTCGCAACTCATTACGCATTACTAGTAACATGTTCCACTTCCACATAAGTATAACTATCCCAAGTTATTCCTCCGTTCCTCTTGTACTTGTCACTTCAGTTGTCCTTCGCATTGTTTCTATAGCTGTAACCACATTATTATATCACGTTATGCTTCCATACACGTACATCTACTACGAGATTGTTGTTGTTGTTGGCTTCCTGGAGATTGCAAGTACGTTTTACTGCTGGAATCGCTTGACCTTACAATTTCCCCTTTTCGTAACCAAAAAGGTCCAACGTTACTGGTCTCTTATTCGAGATTGATTCAACTCTAACAAAATCTTAGCTTCAGCTATCAATTCTTGTTGTTGAACAATCTTCTGAGTTTGCTGTATAATTGCTTCAGCCACTATTTGTTTTACTTCCAAAGTTGCAGTCATTTCACCACCATTGTTTTTCGCTTCCAGACGCGTACATCTATCACGAGTCATTGTCCTTCCTTCAACGATGAACGAATCAAAATAAAATGGATATGATATCCATTTTATACAACCTATTTTGTTTCCTTTCTTCAGAAACGAATAAATCAAACTAAAATGGATCTGATATCCATTTTATACAATTTTATTTTGTTTTCCTTTCAGAAAACAAAAGGAAAACAAACACACAGAGAACACAACACAAGCAAAACAGACCTAACCACAAACCCCAAAAGACTCAAACCGTGCTCTGACACTTAAACCTTAAGCTCTGATACCAACTAATGTAACACCCTCTCTAGGGCATCACATTTTCCGACTCCCGACTCATAATCTGAAAAGAAGTTCACACAAGTTTGAATTATAAAAATATGGTTTTAAAAATTCCTTTCTTTACTGACATGTAAATTTACTGAAAATATTAGGTAATCATATTTCAATTACTCATTATTCAATATTGACACACAATTTAAAGAGAAATATAAATTGTGAGACTCTTTTGTTCTTTCTTTTTCCACAAGAAGCAAACCCATTACTTCTTCCTACTTAATAAACGACGTGTAACACTAACGATGAAAACTTAACATACTTGTTCCTTCTCCTGTATCAAACTTGATACATCAAAACTCTACTCCTTGACAACACTGCTCCCCAACAAGTCATGAATGTCCACTCCTTATTGTTGTCCCTAATGTCAGAATGTTCATCTGAATGTCCATCTTGAAGCATCGACATTTATTCTATGTCTGCTTCCTTGTCCTCAAACATCTTTTCCGTTTCAACACCGCCTCTGCAAGGTCATTCTCTCGATGTTGTCTCCAAACATAAAGGTATTTGTCACCCGCTATGTCTAAGACAACTCGTTCCTTCTACCGTATAATTTTAATAATACGTACATGGCAAAAACAACATAACAAAGAGGTGAGATCACCTACACCAAGTCTAACATGGCAAAGACAGAGAGATAACACAAACAACAATATCATAATTATCATAATTACAATCATGCCATCATCATTATGGTTATCACACGTATACAATATTAAAATCATGCTATCAACATTAATCAACTATCATCATCCAATCATATATCAATTCAATTATCATAAACAATAATTATGATAATGCCTTCAAGATTATCATCATCATCATCCAAGTATTCAAAACAATTGTCATAGCCAATATTCCTCAATTAATATACATCACACGATATAAATGTTCAGGTTTATGCATGTACACAAGACTCAATTTCCTACTCCATGGAGCTAAACTCAGGTCGAGAAATGATCGAAAAGATTCTGCCGGTATCACATGCCTCGCACCACGCGGCTATAATCCTCATTTTGATTTTTGCACATCTAGCATATACACGACGCTTTATCGATCTTGAGTAAGAATAGTGTCTCGGTCAGATCATCGGTGTGTCGCGTCGGTCTAACCTACTGTTACATGAGAGAGCGACTCACCGTCCATTGTAGGCAACCGCGCACCCGATGCCCCAGGTCAACCAAGTGACCTACACTACGCATATCGCACCCACCAAGAGGTGTGTTTTCTCCTAGGCAATCAGCCATATCTAGTCCTCATCGGACCATTCCAATGCATGTATAATGCACCAAATACCAATCACAGTATAATACCAATCACAGTTTTAACAAGAATCATACTCGTATTTTCAACAAAGAAAAATCATGTTATCACATTTTCATAGTTATAAAACACTTTCGTCGTGTTTTTCACAAAATCACAACATTTCCACGCTTTTTCCAAAACATTTTTATTATGTTTTCAAAATATCGTAACACTTCATTACGCTTTCAAAATTCTCAAACATTTCTGCTATATTTTCTCAATACCGTAACACTTCAACATTACGTTTTTTTAAAATGCCGCAACTCTTCTTGCACAGACTTTTAAATCACGCACTAATTTTTTTCAACGTTTTTCTCAAACACATAAAAATATACGTTTATCAAATCCCCTAATATTTTTCCATCGCTTTCAAAATCGTAACTTAAAAATCATTCTTTTAAGTCACGTAAATCAATTTCTATCATTCTCAAAATATTTAAAACACTTTCCAAATCACATAATGATTTTTCGCTATTTTCACAATTACGTAAAAATAATTCATCACTTTTCCATCACGTAATGATTTTTCATAGTAATTCAAATTACGTAAAATATTTAAACGTAATTCAAATCGCGTAGAAATATTTCAACGTATTTAAAATCACGTAGAAATATTTTACCATATCACGTAACTTAAAAATCACGTTTTTAAGATACATAAAACATTTTCATCACAATTTCATTACAGAAAATATTTCTTAACCTTCAAAAATTCTTTTTCAATTTTTCTCAAAATAATATAACTTCTCATATTATATTTCATGTTATTCATTCAAGAAAATTCTTTTCGCAATACATTTCATAATTTCCCTATTTTTCCAATACGAAAAATATTCTTTAATATTCTAAACATCATTTTGAAAACTACGTAAAATATACCTCAATATTCCAAATATTATTTTGACTTTCAAAAACTCAATATCGTTTCTAATGTCATTTTCCACATTTTCTCTTTTAAGAAAACCTTTCCAAAATATATTTCACAAAATCACTCTCCAAACCCAAAGAATGATTCATATGTTAGAAAATATTAAATTATTATATTTTTCATTTTTCCCAAATCATTTCCAAAACCCATCTTTCTCAAAATAATTTAACTCTCTACTTCATTTAATATATTTTGCTTATTCAAGAAAATCCTTTTTCATAATTTATTTCACAAATTCACAATTCCATTGATTTTAATCAATGTTTTTAACTTTAAAATTTCTAACGCTTTCCAAACTTCTTGTATTAAAATCAAATCTCTTTGAAAACAAAGTGAGTTTCATTTTGGAAACTTGTTCATAAAATCAAGACATTTCAAGTCTTCAAAAACATGAGCATGACTATTGAAGTCATGAAAACATTCTTTCTTTCTAAGTTGATAGGATTTTACACAAACAAAACCATTAAAATCTTTGTTTTCAAAAAAATCAAAATACCGATGGTCATAAAACCAAACCCATTTAAACCCATTTATTCAAATTCGTTTTTTACTTTCTTTGCAAATCCTTCAAATCAACGTCGTCCGCTTTCATTTCAAAACTCATGTTTAGAAAAATACTTAGGATCTTTTTACACAAAATAAATCAATAAAAATTCTTCTAAAACCATGTTCATGTTCTCTTGAAAAATAATTCCTTTGTATATTTTTCATGCTTTTCAAATCAATCAATTTTATTCTTCCATTAAAAAATTATTAAGTTACAAACACCTATGTTGAGGTGTCTTAACCGAAAATTCCATAACCTTTAGAATCAAGAGAATTCACTTTCTCCTCTTCACAATTTTTCATTTAAACAAATCAATTTTCTTATTCTTGAAAAATTTCAACATAGACCCTAATTTTGGGTAACAAAACCGTAGCCATCTCTTTGGTCATTGGAACCAAAAATTGATTTCCTTTCACATCAAGTCATGGCATATACATATATATTTCATCATAAATAATATAAGCATACCATCAAAGCCATAAAAGCATGTATAGCATTCCAAGCATATCATCAAAGCTATAAAATCATGCAAAGCATATCAAGCATAGAAAATTAATCAAAGCTCATAAACACCCACAAATTAATTACATGACCATGGATATGAATTCTCACATGGATTCCACATCCATCAAATAAAATACCATCTCTCACCACCATGCTTGGTTGGTGAGATGGATCTCCCTCTTACCTCTTGAAGATCCTCCAAAGGTTCTTGATTTGCTTCTTTTTCCAAGTCCTTCACCACCAAAGGCTTCTCAAATACAAAATAAAACACACAAATAATTAATATACAAGACTTAAATAAGAAAACCATGGATTAGAATCATGGTTAGAACCTTGAAAATCAAAAGAAAAGTGAAGAGTACCAAATTTCACCATTAAAGCTTCAATCTTTAGCTTGAAGAACAAGGTTGAAGATGAATGATTTAGAGAAAATCTCCAACATGAAAGTTGCTTAAATATCATGGAGATTCAAGATCTAAGGTTGGATGAAATTAAAAGAGATTGGATGGTGATTTTAGGTAGTATGACCGAATGGTGTATTTTGAAGAACAAAGATGAAATTTTTGATTTTTGATAGAAACTTAAAGCTTGAATTTGAAGATCAAGATGAATGATTTTGGAAAAACTCATAACTAGAGATGTTCTTAGAATGATGTTTAGGTTTAGAAAATCAAGTTGGATGAAATTTTTGAGTGATGGAAGGTGCTCTTGGAGGGCTTGGCCAAAATCTGAGAAGAAAGGAGATGGAGAGAAAATTTTCTAAGTTTCCTTCTTGAAAATGAATCAATGAAGAAGGCAAGGAAGACTAATGACTAAAGCATTTATTATGGTCTTCCAAACTCCTTCATGCAGCACCAAATTCGTAGTCCCCCTTCTTGCATTCTTCTTGAGTGCAAAAATCAAAAGTAAGCCATTATGATGATGTCTAACTTGACCAAGACATGCAAAAATGACATAAAGCTTGCTCTTTGCCTTCTAAACACTCCAAAACCATCACTTCTCTTCATAATGCATTCAATAAAGTTGTCTTCATTATTTGCCACCATTTGAAGCATTTCTAGCCATTGATTAATTCAATGGTTAGGATTTAGGTAGATTTAGGTAGGTTAAAGACTTAATCTGCCATCGGATTTTTCTCCTTTAAATTCTAACCATTAGATGTGTTTCCAAAATTAATTGGTCCAAGATTGCTTCTTCAAACTTTAAATCCAAGGGTTCTAATTAGTCTTTGCATTTTTAGAAGACCAAATTTCCACCATTGATTAATTCTTCATCTAATTGTCATAAATGGTCTTTTATTTTTTAAGATTAAATCTCCACCCTTGATTTAATCTAAATCCAATGGTTATAAATGGTGCTTGTCATTTTTCAAGACCAATTCTACACCTTTGATTACATCTATTGGTTGATATCAAAGTTCTTAACTAAGCTTATTCTCACACCATTGATTAAATCAATTGTTATTATCCAAGCTTTTTATTAAGTTTGTTTTTAACCTTTGATTAAATCAATGGTTAATATTCAAACTAAGATTCTCATCCAAGGTATAAATCAAGTCAAGCTCTCTTTGTTGACTACGCAATATAATATTTATTCTCAGATCCTACAAATAATATTTTTATCGTATTTTTATCATCCGATAATTAAATACAAAGATAAAATACAAGATAAGAAAATTTTCTAAAACTGCTTTCCTGATTCAGGGTTTAGTAAGATCCCCGTCTCCGTCTAAACAAGACAAATTTTTCTATGCGTAGAAAAATTTTTTACTTTTGGGACCCACCTGGCCCACGTAGTCACCCTGGCCCACATAGTACTACCCGGCCCACATACAGTCAAAAAAAATTCATAAGATCCACAAAAATCACAAATATTAGAAAACGTATAAAAATTAAATCGACACGTAAAATAATTACCTAACGGTAAAAATTAAATTACGTAACGTTTTACCAGGCCCGAAAATTTTATTTTCCCGACACGAGAAATCACTCAAAACGATCAAATACGCTTGACGGAATAATCAAATTAATTTTACAAAGACTCAGAAATCACTAAACAAAATGAAATTACAATCACAAAATTATCATGTTTAAGAGATTGAAAATTTTGGGGTGTTACAATTACAACATTTGGACTCGATTACAAGCCTTTTTCCAAATGTTGTAATCGATTACATAGGTATGGTTTGGCTTGTTGAAAATAGGTTTTTGAAGGGTCATAATGAATTACGGTAGAGTGGTAATCAATTACAAGTCCTTTGCTAAGCTTGTAATGGATTACAAACTGCTCGTAATGGATTATGGAGCTCTTGTACAACAATTCTAAAACCAAATTTTGAGCGTAAACAAGCTTTATAAAGATTACCAACAACTAAAACTTAGATTTTTCAAGGATTTAAACAAGATTTTCATAATCTAAGTTTAAAACTTGATTTTGTGCAAAACAATCCAGATTTTTCAAAACCAACAACTATCAACTAAAAGATTTCATGATGTACTTTTCAAAACCATTTTAAGTTTATTAAGATATCAAAGAACACTTCTCACAAATAAGATCCTAAGTCTTATAAATTTATTGCTTTGAAACTTCTCTTGGACTTAGTCTTTGTCATTGTTTTGTTATCATCAAAACTTTCATGAAATAAGTATTCACAGATGAAATAAGCATTCACAGGGATCAACACTTAGGCTATGTTTAGTGTGTCATATAAGGAGGATCTGATAGTATAATTTAATACTATCAGACTTTATCATACGTTTGGTATGTCCACCTGATAGGATAGTCAAATCCGGTCAAAACTTTTTATCCCACTCTAATAGTATAACATTATCATCCTTATGATCCCATGATATAAACTGATAAGATTTTTCTCCCACCACTACCCTTCACTTTTAATATTATTTAATTCGTAATTATTTATTATTATTATTATTATTAAATTCGTAATTATTATTATTATTATTAAATTCATAATTATTATATTCATTATTATTATTATCAGTATTAAATTCATTATTATTATTATTATTAAATTTATTATTATTATTATTATATTCGTAATTATTATTATTATTTTATTAGTGATTTGACAAGTAAAAGGTGATGGTAAAAAATATTAAGGATAATATAATTATAATAAATAATTATATATACTATCAAATTATTTATACTAAATACACCAAATACTTGATAGTATAAGAATTTATTAGCTTGTTTATATTATTAAATATTATCATATTATCTTATACTATCATATTTTATACTATCAAATGTATTAAACGTAACCTTATGTTTGACAGAAAACATTTATGTGGATTAATAATATATACTCTTAGAATATTTGCCTAAAATGCTGGACTTACATTTATATAATGGTATTAAGAAAAAAATCTAAATAAATTGAATGATCTGTAATTTGTGTACGTTACTTTTGAAAACAAATAAGAATCTTTTGTTATGCATGCTGCATATGCCTGCTCCATGTGTCTTGTATGCGCAATCTTTTCTCTTTATAAATTTGGTTATTTTGAAATTAATCGATTATCAATTGAATGAACAAGTAGACATGTATGATCTCCTCTCTTTGTTGTTTCTTTGGCAATACAAAATGAATAAAAAAATAAAAAAATAAAAAAAATAATGTACAACAAATGTTAAACAAAATACAAAACAAGTATCTTCGTAGTAAATGTTTAATATATATTCAATGATTTTTATTTCCTAAATTTATTTCTACATATTTAAATAGTTGTTATTATATATACATTTCAAGATTCGTTTAATCAAACATGTCCAATCATATAATAAATAATAACAATTTTTAAAATATAACATTTGCTACATAATTAACTACAGATAACTCCTTCATTTAATTTATTTGTTTAAATATAATTTTGTTAGCTTATTTTAATCATAGATTTATATTTAATCTTTTTATATATTTTAATTTTAATTTTAAATCAATTGACTTTTGTCACTATCATTATAGAACCATAATTTAATTATATATATCAACTTTTTATTCGTGTATATAGTTTAGTCTTTCACAATATATTTTGAATAATATTTTTTTAAAGTAAATTTGTCTTTAAAATTAATAAGTAAGAGTATATCAATTATTAAAATACATTGAATTAAAATTATAATATACTTTAATCAAGAATAGATACATCTTTACTTATTCACTTTAAAAACAATTTTACTTTATATAATCTCTTTCCAAATATTTTATTAAGAATGCAGAATATATATTTCCTACATTTTTAGAAAAGAACATAATCAATTAAATTAAAGAAATTTTAAAACATGAAAATAAGGGATACCTTGAAGGATATATACTAATTTTTAAAGACAGTATTAAAAATTATATCAATAATATTGTAAAGGACAAAATCAATTATCAATTGAAGATAATTTTGAAGCATATATACTAAAATAATTTTAAAATAAATTTACCCATTATTAATTAAAATAAATTTGATTTTGATTGAGAAAAAATTTAAATGAGTAATATACGTCAGTCAAATATTTTTATAAATAACTCATATAATAATAAAATTAAATAGCATTAAATTATTTTTGATATGTTCAATTATAATTTATTTAAAAACTAAATAAAAATCTTTAAAAAATATGCTAACCAGAAAGCTAAAAAAGATAAAAAAAATTAGTACATTAACGAACAATAATGATTATTATTGCTAATTGCTAGATAAATATTTTTTTGGTGTCAAAATTTTTATCTTAAAGCTAATTAACCATGAGTGAAAGAAATTGTTAAAAATTGAATTATTGAGTGTAATTATTATAATAAATTAATACAATAAATTTAAAATTTAAATATTTATTAATATATTTCTAAGAAAAAAATTAAATTTTCTTACTTAAATATTCATGAGTCCAAATAAGACTTTTTAATACCGGTATCTATAATTAATATGTTAGGTATTAATTAATGTATTATAAGTCATTTAAATATTACAATTATTATTTAAAATAATTTTTGGTTTAATTTAAAAATAAATTTAAAATTAATTAATTAGAATCAATTTGATTTTAAAAATAAGATAAAATTTAGATGAATGATACGTGATTAATAATATTATCAAACTAATAGTAGAAAATATTCTAAAAAATATATGAATTTTTTAATCTTAAATTATTCAACTTTAAAAATTACTCATAATCAATTTAAAAGTATAAAATATGATTTATTTTAATTTATAAATACTAATAATACATGTAATTTTAAATATGAACACTAAGAAGACTTATTTAGAACTTACTGTCCCTAATTTTTCATAAAACTATGTACCTATAAATGATACAACTAATGAATCATTTTTTCACCGTTTGAATTTATTTCCATGGCCACATGTCATTATTTCCGAATCACACGGTGTTTAATGATGACAGCAAATAGAGAATGCCTTTCAGTCCCTATTCACGTCATTTTGTCACTTTCATTCTCTGTCTTTCTCCTTCTCTTTCTCTCCTTTGCCAGACTATTCAATATTCATCTTCCATTTTCAAATTCCAGATTCTTCTTTCTCTTCCTCTCCTCTACTATCCATTTGAGTTCAGTCTGTCACCTGTTACCTAAAGAAAGTCGCTGGCATCGAGTCCGGTATCCACTTCTCTTTCTTTCCCATTTTTCTGTTTCCTGTTTTCTGTTTCCTCTGAATTTTTTATGTGGGTTGCTGCAAAACAAGAGAATCTCTTCAATTCCCTGAATTTGTTTTTCCATTTATGATCTCAAAATGTCTTCTTTTTTAGCTTAAGTATTCCAAAGTGTTGAGGGGTTTTGTGGGGGTGACTTTGATTTTTCCATGGCTGTGGTTGCTGAGATTTCTGTTGATGCCACCAGCAAAATGGACCCAAAACCCAAACCTCTATCTGAACCTTTTTTTGCTCCATCCTTGCTTTCAAGAATGATCTAGAACTGTGAGAAAATGTTCCTCGAGAAAAATGTCGAAACGAAAATAGTAGTAAGCTCATCGTAATGTAGTTTTTATGTTGAACGTTGATTCTTTTTGGTGAATAACGAATACCTATTTGCTGAATCTAGCTTAGTATATATGTGGTTCAGGAATAGTTTAAGTTAAGGCACGTTTTTGTGTTAGGGGTTAGGAGTTTTGGTTCTTTTTGTGAACCCCGAATAGGAATAATGGAAACCCAATGTTCGAATAGATCAGTTTCAAAGCATTGGCTAAGAAAGAAGGAGAATTTACGGAGCTAAGATGATAATCTGATGGATGAGCTGTTTGAAAAGTAGTTAGGTGGTGGTTTGCAGAAGAGGAATAGGACCAAAGAATATTTGTTAGAAGAAATGTTGGAATTTTTCAAGCTGAGAATACATGCACTCGTTGGTTCCATTTGAAAGTGTATGTCATTTCCCTTTCCATTCTCTTTCGATTTTTGTTCCTTTTTGGTATGCATTCTCCCATTGGATTAATTTTGCATCTAACCTTTATAGTTGTCATAGTCACATGGTGATGTTGCTATGGTTAATTTTTTTATGCAGTTATAAATTTTTGTGTTTGTTTCTTTTTTAAAACATTCCAATATAATCTGCTATGCAATTTTAATGTATGTCAGCATCACAATCCCTTTAGATCAGGTTCGGGATTTATCCATATCACTCCTTTAATAAAAGTTATCTTCAATAAAATTTCTTGATCGCATTCTGATTGGTGGGTTTGATTGATCTTGACTTTCAATTTTCTAAAAATCAAAAGGAGCATGTTCCTGTGATAAATTCTTATAAGATTTAAATTAATTAACATATGGCTTATTGATACACAGAGACAGATGCATTTTGAAGTCACATACTCTGGTATTAGTACCGATATCCAAATAAGGAGACAGTTGATTTCCAATGCTAAGGTAATAGCTACTTCTCTAAATAATTTTTTCCCATCAAGTGAATGCAATGGAAGATTTTGATTACTTGATTGTTTACCTCTCATAATTGCACTTTTATTTTATCTTTTATTTTTTCCAAGTTATGTATGGATAGCCTCTTAATCAACATTGTGGTATCAATTTTAAGCAGACTTACTTTCACATACAAGCATGCTGCTGTTAGTTAAATTAAAGGAGGTGAATAAGAAGTTTGACCTCCCCTTATCATACAAATAAGATAAGAAGTTTCATTGACAGACACATAGAGAGGGTATATGGTAATCTCACATAGCAGAACCGTAGAAGAAATAAGATTGTCAAGTTATAACACACATTTGTACAACGTGTCTTTGATAAGATGGTTCTCATTTTGATTAAGGCGACTTGGTGATGGTTGCTTCTGTGTTTTGACATGTGATAATTATTGGTTGTTAAAGTTTTGAGGGATGATACCTATGCTTTGTATTTTGCCAATTAAGAAAGATTTTGTGGTTAGAATTGAATTCGTGCCCTTCATAGACTACTTATTGATGAAAGGGATATGTGTAGGATGCACCTTCTGCATTTGTAAGTCACTAACTTAGAATAGGCAAATTAGCAATTGCGTAAGCTTAAGAACGAATATGTCAAGCATGTCTAGATAAACTTGTGCTAGGTTTGGTATGTTATTGAATCAGCATACACTTAGTATCTATAGTTGATTGTGTTAAGCTAAAAGCAAGTGTGAAATTACATAAGAGTGTTTTTTATGTTTCATTTTGATAGCTTTCTTATTTTTTTTGTTAGTTTTAGTGATGGGTTTTGCTTAGTTCTTCCATCCTCAGCTGGATTGTGCTTGTGCTGCTGGAAAAATGGATTTTTTTTTTGTAAATCAAGCCTCAAAACAGAGAATCCAAGTATTCAAAGAAGTGGTAAGTTTTTGGTCTATATATTGTAAATTGACATAAATTGAATTGGGTCTCTGTGGTATTTGATTATACATATATGCGTCCTAAATAGATTTTGTTTTCCATGTTGTAAAATTCCTTTCAATTCTGTCTTAGTTGTTTACCTGCACTGTTCAGTTCTAGTAATGTGTGATTCTAGGGTAAGGATAATGTTTTGAATTGGTAGGACTGTTTACTGATCTGGATCATAGTTGTCAAATCGTGAATTGTGAATCGTATCGAATCATACGATTCAGAAAAACATCAATCAAATAAATACTTAAATAATACCACCATAAGGTATAAGTCATAAGTAAACACATAAGTCATAACTTAAATATAGATAAGTCATTCCAAATTGATGCAAAAAAGTTTCTGATTCGAAATAAAAAATAGTTAATACTTCTTCTTCTTCTTCTTAGCCTTAAGAGCCATTTGTATTGAGTAAGTGACACTTTCACTGATAAACAGAATGAGACGGACGTGCTATGAAAACAAAGTAACGTGAATATGTGATACGAAAACAAAGACAAAAACAGAGGACTGGAAGCAGACGGACGTGAAATGTGATGAAGAACGAATGCAGAGCAGAGTGAGACGTCACGAATAGAAGAGTGAATGAACTTGAAGAATGAATGCAGATTGCAGAGTCTGGTTGGTGTTGCAGAATGTAGAGTGAGATGAACTGACAAAGGAAAAATGCAGAGTCACGTTCGGTGGTTCTACCCGCATGAAGAATGACGTGAAACGTGGGTGAATGTGAAGAATTAAATGACCATTAACCTTTTTTTTAATTATTTAAACATCGTCCAACCTTTTCAGATTCGCAACAGAATCTGTGAAAAACTTAAACACCGTCCAAGTTCATGAATCGCAGAATCGTGCGATTCATGTTTCCGGTTCTGAATCGCACCGATTCAGACGATTCAACACTAATTCCAATCAATTTCCGATTCAAACAAATTTTGTATCGCCGGGAAGTTGAATCGGATCGAATCGTACGATTCGAATCGTGAATCATACGATTCTAACAACTATGATCTGGATCAATCTTATTGGGAAAGTTGTATCTTTGCTCTGATCTGGTTTGCTGTAAGTTTGTTCAAGGAGTATATTTGCATGAAGTTTTCAGTTTCTCTTACTTCAAAGCTACAACTAAAAGCCCTTTTAGTTCTGTAAATGCAAATTTGCTAGAAGTAGCTTACTGATTTGAGCGGCTTAAATTTCTGACAAGTATATAGCTGTTACAGGAGAAGCAAATTAGATGAAAGAATGCTACTTACAATAATGCTTGTAAAAGGAATCACATCTCCTTCTTTTACCATCTGCGCTGCTACTTTTCTCATGCACTCTCTTTAGTAGGAACATTTATGTGTAAATTGCCTTCTTTTGCAACTATACCACCTTTCATGAAATTTACTATTTCAAATTAAAGCTAATTGTTTGTTTTCCCAATTTCTTCTCTTGGTGTGGCCATTGTGCATTAGCCTCATGTTGTATTATTCATTTCATTCTTTGTCTAGGTTTAACTGTTACTAGAAAAAGATTGAAGAATTTGTTGGATCAAGGATAGTTATCGAGGTACAAAAATGCTTTCTTCACCAAAAGTGCATCATTATCATTTTACATTATGTGTTTTGAATCTAGACGAAAACCAAAAATCTGTTTTATTGAAATAATAACTGACATGTCAATAGATAAGAACTTTAAGTGTCATGTTCATGCACTTTCAATTTGCCTGAAGTATATCATGCTTGGTGGCAGGGTGGATATAGGATTGTATTTGATTCTGGTTTGTTAATATGCTAAATTTAAACATATGTGTTTGAGCTAGATTGTGTTCAAAGGTTCACTTTATTCTAAATGGATGGCTGTTGAAATGATGGTTTTGATCTCCTTCCTTCAATGTTCTGTATGATATGGATTTCTCAAGAGATTTGTCATAATCAGATCCAGTCATGGTTTTAAATATGAGTTCCTACTATGTCTTAGAATGAAAGAATTGTGCTAACCTTTCATTAATTTCTTACTTGGTTCTAAGTTAGAAATCACAGTTCTATCTGTTTGCTAATTGAAACAATGTTGAATTCATGCCACTAGAAGTTTTAGGATCTATGTTATGTAAGCTATAGGAAACACTTACCCATATGATATAGGCTTCATATTGGTTGCTTAATATAATAATGAAAATCAATGGGCAATTGGTTGATCTTTTCTTCTTTAAAAAAAAAAATATTGCATGATGATTTTCTTCAAGGTGTGAGGACTGTTGTGTTGTTGGTGTCTTGGCTATTCTGGTTGGATCATATGATTTGCCTAATTCCTTTAATTGTTGAGTTTTCCTTCTCAAAAATTTTGTTTAGGCGTATCCAATTCTAGTTGTAGAAAAGTGCATATAAAACTATTTTACTAAAAATCCTTAGGTCCATTTATTCAACTATTTTATTAAATTGGAGATTAAAGAAAGGAAGGAAAGCCTAGATCCACATATAATTTCTGGATCAATTCTACCAAACTTTAGGTAAAATATCAAGCCTAAATCCACTTAAGAGAATTTTATCATGGGCAATGATGGAATGGACATTGGAAGAAAAGTTAATGGGGTCCAACTCTGGAGCATTTTAATCAGTCTACTTTTTGATGTGTTAAAGGGTGAGCTTGCAAATGCTTCCCATGTCCATTTTGCACATTATTAGTTAATTAGAAAAAAAAATCTTAGTGTGTATCATAGCCAATTTTTAATAATCATTTTTATTTCCTTATCTTTCCAAGCGCCTAATTGGCAATCTCTTCATAGGAATATGAAAAGGACAAGCTTAATGAAAGAATTGCAAAATTGTCTGGTGGTGTAGCTGTGATACAAGTAACTAACTCACTAAAATATGATAATATACAGGTAATTATCTTAATATTTTAGGCCAATGAGGCTCTGTTGAATTGGGGAATGAATATATTCTAGAATATTGTTGTTAGGTGATAACTATATATTTTATTCATTTTATAATCCTCTCACTAGGCTTCTTAAGGTTTAATTTGGTTTAATTAAGTTGATTTTGTTACATCTTATGAAATCAACCTTCATTGGATCATTAAACAAAATATTGCTTAAATTATCATTAACTTGTGTGATTGCATTCTTAAGTAAAGTGACCATAATTTGAGTTGGAATTATTTGATTAATGTGATTCAGGTCTTGTAGAAAAGTTAAGATAATTCTCTAATAACTATTCACTTGATAGTAAGAGCCACATTGATAGCAATATATTTCATTCATTGTATAATCTTATTACTTGGCTTTTTCAGTAAACTGGCTATAATTTGAGTTACAAATATCTGATGGATGTGATTTTGGTCTTGTTTTAAAGCTAAGACAAATTTCTACAATTTTCATGAGGCCTTAAGACCGGGAATACACGTTTGGATAACTCAAATTGGAGTTGAAGCAAAATCTAGAGTTTTGAACCTGACAACTTGACCTCTATGCACTCATTAAGCTATATCTCAGGTTATAAGAGTTCAACAATTCTGAAATTTTGACAGTAAAAGGTTAAGACCCATATCTACAACTTTCATGAAGAATACAAAAGTTGGATCGAAATTTTTGAGGGAGATATTGGGCTTGGAAGTCAGAACAGAGGAGCTGAAGTTGGACGTGACCCATGAGCAGTAATTGGGTCATATCTCGGGCTGTGGGTGTCCAATTGAGCTGAAACTAGTGGCATTTGAAAGCTAAGACAATTCTCTAGAACTTTCATGAAACCATTTGGCCAAAAAATGATGCATGCCCTGAGCTCATAAGTGAAACATTTCGAAGATAAGAATCCACCCATTCATCATCATCAAACAACTATTTTGACATTTTGTTCTCATCATCCATCATCTCTTGGCATTGTGAACACTCAATTTTGTCCGGGCAAAAAAAAAAGCAAAAAATAAAAAATGAGAAAAAGAAGAAAATAAAACAAAGGTGTTCCAATTTTCTCTAAAGTTATACACTGAGCCCAAATCAATTTGTGACTCATCAAATATGGGTCAACTCATATCTATGCTGACCCATGATCCATTACATTTGAGCCCAAATTCATATTTCCCTTGGAACCCTAATTTTGTCATATAAATTCCTAAGCAGCTGCAGCCAAGGGGGGGAAGCAAACTTATTTTCAGAGGCCAAAAGGGGACTCAAATTTATTTTGGGACCAAGAAGGCAGCCAACGAAACAAGAGGTTTTTGGAGGGGGCAGCCACTACACTGATCTTTCTTTCCTACGGGTAACAGGGGGTCTCCACCATCTGCACTTCTTTTTTCTTACCTTCACAGCACCTTCATCCCAAAATTACTATTCATCATCTCCTTCACAACCACTAACCAAGCAACTTCACTATTCATCGTCTCCTACCTCCACTCACCCCCACAAACCACCTCGATAACCTCTTCCCACCACCATTATCAACCCAACACCTTCAACCTTCCACTACCAAGCAACCAATATCCTCACCCATCTTCAACTATCAAACCACCATCAACCCACCACATCCAACCTCTCAATACCCAAAGAAAGAAAAAAGAGAAGCAGCAACTCCCCAATGTAACCCAGACCGAACCACTGCGCCTTAGCCCCACCTCGTCGTAGCCACCTGCCCTCCGTGAGCCGCACCAGCCAACACCGTCCCACTCCTGTAGCCGCCGAGTTCGAAGCTCACCAAACACGTGAACCGTAGCCCAACCACCATCAAGGTCCGTGAGCTAGACCACTGAGTCCACTCACTGAACAGCAGCACTGCGCTCACCAGGACCGTGCCGCTGCTCCCCACCAGCGCCGACTTTGATCTGGCCAACACTGCACACCAGCACCCAAACCACCAGACTGCGACGAGCTCGAACCAGATCCGGTACCACCGCTTTCCACACCAGTCATCGACTGACCCAAGTCGCCAGACCGCGCCTCCATCCTAACCTAAGCCGAAACCGACCGCCGTATACCGCCCAGCCTTCAACCGAAAACGTACTGCCTGACGCTGCCCTTCTGACCGTCCTCCACGCACCACTGCCCATCGCGTCACCCCGGGGTTGCTGTTGTGTTCCGTGTTCTCTTGGTTTGATTCTCTGTTTCTTTAGTTTCTTTTTTGAATTCTGTTTCCTTTCTTTTAGTTTGCTGAAGTAAAAAAAAAAAAAAAAGGAGATAAAAAAAGAAAGGGGTTGGGCTGCTACTTTTTTTATTTTATTTATTTTGGGCCAATCTTGTTTTTATGTGGTGTTTGGGCTTGAGTCTTTTTTTTTTCTTTCCTTGAGTTAGTTTTGTTTGGGTTAAAATTATTTGGTTAGATAATTTTTTTTTAGTGTTTTGTTAAGCTTGAAAAAATAAATAAATAAATAAAAATAAAAAATACCAAAAAATCAAAAAAATGAAAAAATGTCAATAAAAATAAAAATTAAAAAAAATAATCAATGCAATGTCCGATGATGATGATTGAATAGTGGATGCTATCTTCAATGTCATTTGGATCATATGGGTTTATTGAATAGCCTGGTGCTAACTTGAACCCTGTGCGAGAATGATTTTTGTTTTCAGACAAAATCCCTTTTCAAAAAATATTTTTAACCATTATCAACCTACAATTATTTTCTACAGAACTACATGACTTTGAGTTCCTCATTGCACCTAAGGGTATGTAAGAGCAGAATTTTCATTCTGTTAAGTCAAAATTAAATTCATAATTTGGTTCTTCTTTTCTTTAAAAAAATAAAAATAAAAAAATAAAATAATTACAAATTCTTTTTAAGAGGGGTAAAATAAATAAATTCGAGATTATCAATTTTTTGCACAACTGACTTAAGGTACCGTCTCAGGACGGGTGTGATAAAGGTGCAGTTGGATTAAGTTTCCACCCTTCTTTATCCATAATCGACTCCAAAATCTGATCTGATTTTCAAAGACTATTTTCTAAAAAAAGTTTTTCAATTTTTTTTAATTTAAATAAAATTAATGGCGACTCCATTTTTAATATTTTACAATCTCGTGAGCTACTATCCCGCCGCGATCCTGATCGCGACAGATGGCGACTCCGCTGGGGAGACTTGGAGAGTCAAGCCTGTTGTGGTTAGTTGTGCAAATTTTTTAATAATCTCTATTTATTTATTTTATCCTTTTTTTGTCTTTTTTGTTTTCTTATTTGTTTGTAAATAGTTTTTATTTAATACTTTGGTGTAAATATTTGGTAGCATCATCTTATGTATATTTTGGCTTGTATATATATTGTTATGCTTAATTGTTGAAACTCTAGGGTGGATGATTGCTGGCTGGCTGTTGTATATATGTTTTGCAGGTTGGGGGGTAATTTTTGGTCTTTTTAAATTTTTGGTACAGGTTTGTATGCTCCCTCACACATGTCACTATCACTTACCTCACACACTTTTCGGGCTCTATACCAGAGTCTGTGTGAACCCGAGGAATAGGAGGAGTCTCGACATTTGTTATTGAGGGGCGTCATTGATAATCACATATTTTATTCATTAAGAAACCCTTATGTTTAGTCATTTACACTCTCCATATTCTTAATTGATTGAGTTTGGTATGATTTTGTGAGTTTGAGCTCAAATTGGTCCTAATTGAATATTTCCAGCATTATTGAGATTTGACACTGTTTCTGTATTTTGGCCATAACTTGAGTTCCTAATATCTGATGAACATGAATTTTACCTTGTAGGAAAGCTAAGAGGAAGCTCTACAACTTTGATGAAGAGCTCGAAGTCTGATTCAGATGTCTAAGGGACCTAAATTGACATGGAAGTCAGAATACGGGTTCTGTCAGTAGAATCCGAACAGTGTGCACTCAAAAAAATCATATCTCAAGATGTAATAATGGAGATGGGCTGAAATTTGGACAGTGGATAGTCAAGATCCAAATAAACAACTTTCATGAAGAACACATTTTGAGAAAAATAAGTCTAGTAGGTCATTTTGAGCTTGCAAGTCGGAACAGAGGTGCTGAAGTTGGGTTTGAGCAACCTACGGTATTTGGGACATATCTTGGGCTTAAGGAAGCCAAATTGGACGAACCAGCTATCCATTTTATATCCAAGACAAGGATCTACAACTTTCATGAAGAACACTTTTCGTGATTCTGAAGTATAGTGGGTCGTTTTTGGCTTCCAAGTCAGACACGAAATTTTCGTCCTCAACCATCCACTCATCCATCCACTAATCCACTCATCCATCCACTAATCCACTCATCCACTCATCCACTCATCCACTAACTCACCCACTCATTCACTCATACACTAATCCAACCACTTAACCACTCCACCCACTCATCCACTAATCCATCCACTCATCCATCCACTCACCCATTCATGTCCATAATTTCCCACTCACCAAAAGTCCTTTGGCATTTTTCACTAATTCAACCACTCAACCATTCCACTCACTCATCCACTAAACCAATCCACTAAACCAACCCACTAATCCATCCACTCAAACACTCCACTCACTCACCCACTCATCCACCCACTTCCCTTTGTCATTTTGTTACCTTAGACTTCTATAAAAGGCACCATTTATCATGAACAAGATGTAATTCTCCTTTATTTTCTCTCTAAGTTTCTTCTTGCTTCTTCATAGTTTCTCATAGTTTTGTATATTTTGATGCTCCCTTCATGGTAATGGAGGGCTAAGCTACTTTGGGTCAATTTAGAACTCTTGAAGAGATTGTGGTTTGGATTCTTGAGACCTTGGTTATGCATTGTATTTGATTTGTAATTGAATTCCTCTTTTCTTCTTCTTTCTTCTTCTTCTTGATCTTGAATGCATGAATGGTGATTCTATTTATGTTGATCTGATTTGATCTTGGTTTAAGATTGATATTTGTGATGAAACTTAGAACTAATTGATCTAAACTAATCACATAAATAAAGATTGAGATTTGTGATGAAACTTAGAACTGATTGATCTAAATTAATCACAGAATTGAAGTGGTTAGGTTACTGATTTGTGCCTAAGTTAATTGAATTCGGTACTTGAAATTAACATAGATTTTCATGAATGGTGCGATTGCGGATTTGTGTTTATCACTTGTTAATTGAATTCTAGACGATCGTCTAGTATGAATTTTGGATTTGATGCAGAGATCTCGGTTAGATCCAAATTAACAATTCAATTGCGCTTCAAGTGTTTTATAAAAGGGTCTATGATTGAATCCACCCAATCTTAGATAGGTTTCTAAATTGACTACTCTTTAATTGTCATTTCTTCCGTTAATTTTGTTAAGTACGATCTTAAACTGTCAAACCCTCCTTTGCTAACTTTCACTTGATTTGATCAAATTGCATCTACGATCCTTGAGGAGACGATCCGGTGTTGTCACTATGCTACAAGCTTAGGTAATAACTTCGGTTATAATTTTGACTGAGTTCGGCGCTCGTCAAAATTTTGGCGCCGTGCTCTTGGGGATTAGTAAGTGTAATCTTTTCATTTGAAGTGTTTTTACTAACTTTTGCTTTTTATTAATTTTTCTAACATTTTTAACCATTGTCTAGTGTATTTTGCTTATTTAATTGTTTTTGTGTGATGCATGACTAGGTCTGAGCCTGATAACTTGGTTGACTTTGATCCTGAGATTGATAGAACCTTGCATAGGTTGATTAGAGCTCGTAGGCTAAGTGCAAGAATTGCTTCTGAATTTGATCTTAATATTGAGAGTGAACTTGAGATCTTGAATAATTAAACTATGGTGATAACATGCAAAATAGAACTCTTAAGGAACTTGTTGCTCCTGATATAACTAACCAGTCTTTGTGTATTCAATACCCAGATCTTGATGCTGATTTTGAGTTAAAATATGGATTGATACATTTGTTGCCCAAGTTTCACGGTTTTGCAGGTGAGGATCCCCATAAGCATCTAAAGGAGTTCCATGTGGTTTGTTCAACCATGAAACCACATAGGATCTCGAAAAACATCAAGCTGAGGGCATTTCCTTTCTCACTTCTTGTCATGACCAAGGATTGGTTATTTTATCTTTCACCAGGTTCAATAACAAGTTGGACTGACATGAAGCGGTTGTTCTTAGAGAAATTTTTCCCTGCCTCTAGAGCTGTTGCCATTAGAAAAGATATATGTGGCATAAGACAAATGACAGGGGAGACTTTGCATGAATATTGGTAAAGATTCAAGAAGCTGTGCTCGAGCTGTCTCCACCACCAAATCACCGATCAGCTCTTAATTCAATATTTCTATGAAGGCTTGCTGCCAAATGACAGAAGCATGGTGGATGCTGCCTCTGGAGGAGCCTTAGTAGACAAGACCCCAAAGAAGAATGAGAGATTTGATAGCAAACATGGCAGCCAACACCCAACAATTTGGCACACGAATTATTACCTCAACCAGAGGAGTCAATGAAATTCAATCGTCTCATGTAGCACAGTGACAACACCGGATCGTCTCCTCAAGGATCGTAGATGCAATTTAATCAAATCAAGTGAAAGTTAGCAAAGGGGGGTTTGACAGTTTAAGATCGTACTTAACAAAATTAACGGAAGAAATGACAATTAAAGAGTAGTCAATTTAGAAACATATCCAAGATTGGGTGGATTCAATCATAGACCCTTCATAAAACACTTGAAGCGCAATTGAATTGTTAATTTGGATCTAACCGAGATCTCTGCATTAAATCCAAAATTCATACTAGACGATCGTCTAGAATTCAATTAACAAGTGATAAACACAAATCCGCAATCGCATCATTCATGAAAATCTATGTTAATTTCAAGTACCGAATTCAATTAACTTAGGCACAAATCAGTAACCTAACCTCTTCAATTCTGTGATTAGTTTAGATCAATCAGTTCTAAGTTTCATTACAAATCTCAATCTTAAACCAAGATCAATCAGATCAACATAAATAGAATCACCATTCATGCATTCAAGATCAAGAAGAAGAAAAAGAAGAAGAAAAGAGGAATTCAATTACAAATCAAATACAATGCATAACCAAGGTCTCAAGAATCCAAACCACAATCTCTTCAAGAGTTCTAAATTGACCCAAAGTAGCTTAGCCCTCCATTACCATGAAGGGGAGCATCAAAATATACAAAACTATGAGAAACTATGAAGAAGCAAGAAGAAACTTAGAGAGAAATGAAGGAGAATTACATCTTGTTCATGATAAATGGTGCCTTTATAGAAGTCTAAGGTAACAAAATGACAAAGGGAAGTGGGTGGATGAGTGGGTGAGTGAGTGGAGTGTTTGAGTGGATGGATTAGTGGGTTGGTTTAGTGGATTGGTTTAGTGGATGAGTGAGTGGAATGGTTGAGTGGTTGAATTAGTGAAAAATGTCAAAGGACTTTTGGTGAGTGGGAAATTATGGACATGAATGGGTGAGTGGATGGATTAGTGGATGAGTGGGTGGAGTGGTTAAGTGGTTGGATTAGTGTATGAGTGGATGAGTGGGTGAGTTAGTGGATGAGTGGATGAGTGGATTAGTGGATGGATGAGTGGATTAGTGGATGGATGAGTGGATGGTTGAGGACGAAAATTTCATGTCTGACTTGGAAGCCAAAAACGACCCACTATACTTCAGAACCACGAAAAGTGTTCTTCATAAAAGTTGTAGATCCTTGTCTTGGCTATAAAATGGATAGCTGGTTCGTCCAATTTGGCTTCCTTAAGCCCAAGATATGTCCCAAATACCGTAGGTTGCTCAAACCCAACTTCAGCACCTCTGTTCCGACTTGCAAGCTCAAAATGACCTACTAGACTTCTTTTTCTCAAAATGTGTTCTTCATGAAAGTTGTTTATTTGGATCTTGACTATCCACTGTCCAAATTTCAGCCCATCTCCATTATTACATCTTAAGATATGATTTTATGAGTGCACACTGTTCGGATTCTACTGACAGAACCCGTATTCTGAATTCCATGTAAACTTAGGTCCCTTAGACATCTGAATCAGACTTCGAGCTCTTCATCAAAGTTGTAGAGCTTCCTCTTAGCTTTCCTACAAGGTAAAATTCATGTTCATCAGATATTAGGAACTCAAGTTATGGCCAAAATACAGAAACAGTGTCAAATCTCAATAATGCTGGAAATATTCAATTAGGACCAATTTGAGCTCAAACTCACAAAATCATACCAAACTCAATCAATTAAGAATATGGAGAGTGTAAATGACTAAACATAAGGGTTTCTTAATGAATAAAATATGTGATTATCAAATTTCCCCCCACACTTAGCTTTTTGCACTCCTGGGCAAAACTCAAGACCAAAATTTTACAATCAAGAAGAACAACCAAAGGTTCAAGGATCAAAACATTCATGAGTTAACAATTCTCCACATCTCAAACCAACAAGCAAGGTATCTTCAACATGAATCGAGAATGATAGATCTTCACAAGATTCCCTCTCAATCTCTCAAGTGTTTAAAGGGTAGGTATTTCACTCAATTCAACCCATGAAAATTGCACTACCATAAGCTTGCTTATCTTCTACTTCTCCACTGCTCAAAACACATGCACACACAAATCATGAGGACTTTATTCAAGGTTGTAGTGAGGTCAAGGTAACAGGAGAGGATAAAATGGATATGAGAAGATAAATACTAAAGAGAATAAAAGCAAATGAGAGAGTGAGTTCAAATAACAAGCATAAAAGTTCATCCCAACTCTAGTGTGTATCCCTTTACATATTCATTTCCCAATCCCTTTTTTTTTTTTTAAATACTTGGTTTTTTTTTTCTCTTTTTTTTTTCTTTTTCTTTTATATATATGAACATAACTATATACATACATTTTTTTTTTTCTTTTTGGGCACTCTTTTCTTTTTCAACAACCATTTTGTACACACACCCCCACACTTGTTCAAAAACTCATCCATTAACCAAGCTAATGTTCTTTTATTCCCTAAGGTAAAGTAAGAACACGATTTCTCATTTAAGGCACATAATGAGCTAGAAACAAGGAATGGTCAAATAAGCTCAAAGGGGTTAAGCAAATGAAAATATACAAGGTTGGCAAGAATCAGAGAATTTTCAAGAAGTCAAAAGAGTGCTTGATATCATATTGAAAACAAGGTTGGCTATTTGGTTAAACTAGCTAATTAAGAAAGAGGGCCTCAATCATGTTCATGCATGCAAGTGAAATGTAGCCTAAAAAAGAATCAAAGCAAGTTCTAGAGTGGTCATTAACATGAGTGAAAATCACACAAGAAAGAAGAGAATGACATAAATGTTAAATCCATCCATTAGGCTCAAAATCTCACAAGGTATGCATCCATCAAACTCAATTCATCAATTCAATCATCCATCTCCAAGCATATCAGTTCAAGAAGGGAGAAAAGTTATTCAATCATGCAATGAACCCTTTCTTTTTTTTTCTTAACAAAAAGAAACTTGCTAAAATCTCTCCCCACACTTAATATAGACATTGTCCTCAATGTGAAAGTGATAAATAAAACGGAAAGAAAAGAGTAACACAACCCGATGAGGAGTGAATTAACGCCAAGCGTAAAAGAAGCACACCTGCGTCATTCGCATCGACCGAAAAGAAATCAAACAAGAAAACGTTAGTACTTCCACAATTTAATACTAATTAATTACTACCTAAAAAACTCCTTACTCGCCACCAATTAAGATGCGTCTCAAGAGTAAAATTACTCCTTACTCTGCCATCACTAATTTGTTTAATAAGTCCATGACAATCATATCATACTTTCCAAACAAAACAACAATTTTTTTTTGTTTTTAATAAAATCAAACCCATTAAAGAGAAAGTGTCGATCGAACTTTTGTTTCTTGTTACTTCCTTCGCTGCTTCCTGTTGACCAATCTATCTGAGCTAATACCTTATCAGGTACATACTCAAAAGCTTCTAATTTATCAATGAGCTCATCAATAGTGGAGGCAGAGATAGGAAGTTGTCTTGCCGAAGGAGTGATAAATTTCTGTTCACAAATTTGTCAAGAAAAAATAACAAAAGATCAAAGAAATTATTAACATTCAACAAACCAATGGGTTTATGGTGGATGTTCGATTCAGCCAAGAGACAACTTGAAAAATCTCTTCCAAAGTACCAAAACCACCTGTAAGGCAATGAATGCATCAGAGTTTTCAAGCATTATCTTCATGCGTTCATGCATTGATGATACTTTAAGTTCCTCTCCAATTGTCTTTCCATTGATGTTCTGTTGAGCTAAAGGTTCAGGAATGACACATAAAACCTGACTGTCTCTTACATATGCAGCAAGTGATATAGCCCCCATTAACCCACGGCAACCTCCCCATATACAAGATGAATATTCCTCGCAGAAGTGATCGACCAAGAGTGCTAGCTGCATTTACAAACTCTAATCCTTCCCATGCCATAACTCGACCCACAAAAAACACAGACATTTTTGAGGTTACGAATAGAAGCCCCCATTCTATACTCTTCCTCCCTTTGAGTGTCTCTGAGTTGAAGGAAAATGGAGTGTTTAAATAAGAAAAAGAATGGAAAGGGGAATAATTGCACCTATAAGGGTAGGTTGGATGTTGTCAGAAAAGGTTGAAATTAAGAAACACAGAATCTTTTTTTTTTCCTGTTTTTTTTGTTTTTTTGTTTTTTTTTTTTGACTTCAAGAAAACCATCAAGGTAAAGAAGTCTAGAAACCCCTGAAAGACCTTGCTCAAAGGATCGTCTGTACAAAAATCAAAATACAACAAAATGATACAAAGATAAAAGAAATAGAAAATGATGACATACCTGTATGTACAGTTTCCATGGCGTATCTTTATATTACACGTCATGAGTGCAATGAGACATCACGTCCTTTTTTTTTTCTTTTTTGAAATTGTTAGAAAAACTTGATGAAAGATGAGTGTATACTTACTTAAGATTGGGATGGAGGTAGTCTGCTCTTTCGGCTTTGTGCCAAAGCATTGTTGGCCATAATACGACTGGTGACGAGCGCCGAACTCAGTCAAAATTATAACCGAAGTTATTACCTAAACTTGTAGCACAGTGACAACACCGGATCGTCTCCTCAAGGATCGTAAATGCAATTTGATCAAATCAAGTGAAAGTTAGCAAAAAGGGGGATTTGACAGTTTAAGATCGCACTTAACAAAATTAAAGGAAGAAATAACAATTAAAGAGCAGTCAATTTAGAAACCTATCCAAGATTGGGTGGATTCAATCATAGACCCTTCATAGAACACTTGAAGCGCAATTGAATTGTTAATTTGGATCTAACCGAGATCTCTGCATCAAATCCAGAATTCATACTAGACGATCGTCTAGAATTCAATTAACAAGTGATAAACACAAATCCGCAATCGCACCATTCATGAAAATCTATGTTAATTTCAAGTACCGAATTCAATTAACTTAGGCACAAATCGAAACCTAACCTCTTCAATTACGTGATTAGTTTATATCAATCAGTTCTAAGTTTCATCACAAATCTCAATCTTAAACCAAGATCAATCAGATCAACATAAATAGAATCACCATTCATGCATTCAAGATCAAGAAGAAGAAAAAGAAGAAGAAAAGAGGAATTCAATTACAAATCAAATACAATGCATAACCAAGGTCTCAAGAATCCAAACCACAATCTCTTCAAGAGTTCTAAATTGACCCAAAGTAGCTTAGCCCTCCATTACCATGAAGGGAGCATCAAAATATACAAAACTATGAGAAACTATGAAGAAGCAAGAAGAAACTTAGAGAGAAATGAAGGAGAATTACATCTTGTTCATGATAAATGGTGCCTTTTATAGAAGTCTAAGGTAACAAAATGACAAAGGGAAGTGGGTGGATGAGTGGGTGAGTGAGTGGAGTGTTTGAGTGGATGGATTAGTGGGTTGGTTTAGTGGATTGGTTTAGTGGATGAGTGAGTGGAATGGTTGAGTGGTTGAATTAGTGAAAAATGCCAAAGGACTTTTGGTGAGTGGGAAATTATGGACATGAATGGGTGAGTGGATGGATGAGTGGATTAGTGGATGGATGAGTGGATGGTTGAGGACGAAAATTTCGTGTCTGACTTGGAAGCCAAAAACGACCCACTATACTTCAGAACCACGAAAAGTGTTCTTCATGAAAGTTGTAGATCCTTGTCTTGGCTATAAAATGGATAGCTGGTTCGTCCAATTTGGCTTCCTTAAGCCCAAGATATGTCCCAAATACCGTAGGTTGCTCAAACTCAACTTCAGCACCTCTGTTCCGACTTGCAAGCTCAAAATGACCTACTAGACTTCTTTTTCTCAAAATGTGTTCTTCATGAAAGTTGTTTATTTGGATCTTGACTATCCACTGTCCAAATTTCAGCCCATATCCATTATTACATCTTGAGATATGAGTTTTTGAGTGCACACTGTTTGGATTCTACTGACAGAACCCGTATTCTGACTTCCATGTCAACTTAGGTCCCTTAGACATCTGAATCAGACTTCGAGCTCTTCATCAAAGTTGTAGAGCTTTCTCTTAGCTTTCCTACAAGGTAAAATTCATGTTCATCAGATATTAGGAACTCAAGTTATGGCCAAAATACAGAAACAGTGTCAAATCTCAATAATGCTGGAAATATTCAATTAGGACCAATTTGAGCTCAAACTCACAAAATCATACCAAACTCAATCAATTAAGAATATGGAGAGTGTAAATGACTAAACATAAGGGTTTCTTAATGAATAAAATATGTGATTATCAAATTCCCCCACACTTAGCTTTTTGCACTCCTGGGCAAAACTCAAGACCAAAATTTTACAATCAAGAAGAACAACCAAAGGTTCAAGGGATCAAAACATTCATGAGTTAACAATTCTCCACATCTCAAACCAACAAGCAAGGTATCTTCAACATGAATTGAGAATGATAGATCTTCACAAGATTCCCTCTCAATCTCTCAAGTGTTTAAAGGGTAGGTATTTCACTCAATTCAACCCATGAAAATTGCACTACCATAAGCTTGCTTATCTTCTACTTCTCCACTACTCAAAACACATGCACACACAAATCATGAGGACTTTATTCAAGGTTGTAGTGAGGTCAAGGTAACAGGAGAGGATAAAATGGATATGAGAAGATAAATACTAAAGAGAATAAAAGCAAATGAGAGCCGAGTTCAAATAACAAGACATAAAAGTTCATCCCAACTCTAGTGTATATCCCTTTACATATTCATTTCCCAATATTTTTTTTTTTTTAAACACTTGGTTTTTTTTTTTTCTTTTTTTTTTTTTTTTTTTTTCTTTTTCTTTTATATATATGAACATAACTATATACATACATTTTTTTTTCTTTTTTGGGCACTCTTTTCTTTTTCAACAACCATTTTGTACACACACCCCCACACTTGTTCAAAAACTCATCCATTAACCAAGCTAATGTTCTTTTATTCCCTAAGGTAAAGTAAGAACACGATTTCTCATTTAAGGCACATAATGAGCTAGAAACAAGGAATGGTCAAATAAGCTCAAAGGGGTTAAGCAAAGGAAAATATACAAGGTTGGCAAGAATCAGAGAATTTTCAAGAAGTCAAAAGAGTGCTTGATATCATATTGAAAACAAGGTTGGCTATTTGGTTAAACTAGCTAATTAAGAAAGAGGGCCTCAATCATGTTCATGCATGCAAGTGAAATGTAGCCTCAAAAAGAATCAAAGCAAGTTCTAGAGTGGTCATTAACATGAGTGAAAATCACACAAGAAAGAAGAGAATGACATAAATGTTAAATCCATCCATTAGGCTCAAAATCTCACAAGGTATGCATCCATCAAACTCAATTCATCAATTCAATCATCCATCTCCAAGCATATCAGTTCAAGAAGGGAGAAAAGTTATTCAATCATGCAATGAACCCTTTCTTTTTTTTTTTTAACAAAAAAGAAACTTGCTAAAATCTCTCCCCCACACTTAATATAGACATTGTCCTCAATGTGAAAGTGATAAATAAAACGGAAAGAAAAAGCAACACACACAACTGATGAGGAGTGAATCAACGCCAAGCGAGAAAAGAAGCACACTGTCGTTGCGCATCAGACCCTGAAAAGAAATCAAACAAGAAAACGTTAGTACTTCCACAATTTAATACTAATTAATTACTACCTAAAAAAAAACTCCTTACTCTGCCACCAATTAAGATGCGTCTCAAGAGTAAAATTACTCCTTACTCGCCATCACTAATTGGTTTAATAAGTCCATGACAATCATATCATACTTTCCAAACAAAACAACAAATTTTTTTTTTTAATAAAATCAAACCCATTAAAGAGAAAGTGTCAGATCGGGCTTTTGTTTCTTGTTACTTCCTTCGCTGCTTCCTGTTGACCAATCTATCTGAGCTAATACCTTATCAGGTACATACTCAAAAGCTTCTAATTTATCAATGAGCTCATCAATAGTGGAGGCAGAGATAAGAAGTTGTCTTGCCGAATGAGTGATAAATTTATGTTCCACACCTTTGTCAAGAAAAAATAACAAAAGATCAAAGAAATTATTAACATTCAACAAACCAATGGGTTTATGGTGGATGTTCATTCACCAAGAGACAACTTGAAAAATCTCTTCCAAAGTACCAAAACCACCTGGTAAGGCAATGAATGCATCAGAGTTTTCAAGCATTATCTTCATGCGTTCATGCATTGATGATACTTTAAGTTCCTCTTCAATTGTCTTTCCATTGATGTTCTGTTGAGCTAAAGGTTCAGAATGACACCTAAAACCTGGTATTTGTCTCTTACATATGCAGAAGTGATATAGCCCCCATTAACCCACGGCAACCTCCCCCATATACAAGATGAATATTCCTCGCAGCAAGTGATCGACCAAGAGTGCTAGCTGCATTTACAAACTCTAATCCCTTCCCATAACTCGACCCACAAAAAACACGACATTTTTGAGGTTACGAATAGAAGCCCCCATTCTATACTCTTCCTCCCTTTGAGTGTCTCCGAGTTGAAGGAAAATGGAGTGTTTAAATAAGAAAAAGAATGGAAAGGGGAATAATTGCACCTATAAGGGTAGGTTGGATGTTGTCGAAAAAGGTTGAAATTAAGAAACACAGAATCTTTTTTTTTTCTTTTTTTTTTTTTTTTTTTTTGACTTCAAGAAAACCATCAAGGTAAAGAAGTCTAGAAACCCCTGAAGGACCCCGCTCAAAGGATCGTCTGTACAAAAATCAAAATACAACAAAATGATACAAAGATAAAAGAAATAGAAAATGATGACATACCAGTATGTACAGCTTCCATGGCGTATCTTTATATTTGCACGCGTCATGAGTGCAATAGACATCACGTCCCTTTTTTTTTTTTTTTTTTGAAATTGTTAGAAAAACTTGATAAAAGATGAGTGTATACTTACTTAAGATTGGGATGGAGGTAGTCTGCTCTTTCGGCTTTGTGCCAAAGCATTGTTGACCAAGATTCGATCCATTCAAGACCAACGTAACATAGGGCTCCCAAAAGGGACAAGTGGCCATAATACGACCGGCTGTTGCCTCTCACATGTGGAATACAATCTACCTTCTTTGTTTTTCAATTAAGAAGGCTGGATCAGATGCATGCATTTCCCCATTCACGGTGTGTGTTACCAAAGCCAACCCTAAGAAGTATACATTTTTTTGTTTTTTTTTTTTTTGTTTGTTTGTTTTTTTTTTTTTTTTTTTTTTTTTTTTGAGAGATGACATGAAGAAGAAGAAGAAGAAGAAGAAGAAGATATGTACAGATTGTTTGTGGATATGGCTCACATCTCGCCTCTCGGTTAAACGTCCGATGCTAACGGCTTAAACATCTTCTATGAGTCGAGGATAAGCTTCCCATCCAATTTTCTTATAAATTGGCAAACAGGGTCTTTTAGAGTCAGATTTCCAAGACTGTAGCGTTGTTCTTCATCCTTGAAGAGATTCCACAATTTAAGAATTTCACGATGCACCAATTCACAAGAATGCGTCTCAAGAGTCAATAAGATATCATCTAATGACTCCTTATTCAGTCCATTCTTAATGAAGAAAATTTTATCTTCTCCATTTGCGGAAACCATCCCCTTAATACGACATCGCTTGTTACAGTTCCATCGTCCACATTTGTGACAGACTTGTAACCTTTTTGCTCTTCTCCTTTTAGAATATGAACTTCTTCCAAGACCGGGCATATATGAGTCAAATGAAATTGAGGACTCACCTGCTAATCGGACCTTCGCTTCAATTATCCATCGTACATCTTCTCGGCATACCTTTGTGCATTAACAGGTCTCAATCTTTCACATCGAACTTTGTAGATTTTTCTCGAGCATTTTGAGGAAGAGAAGGAAAATGTTTTCTCGTGTTTGAAAGAATGACATCCATTTTGAAGGAGAAGAAGGATTCCGTTATTTTGGGAAACCGAAAAATAAACCGACTTGAGAGTCACGAGTACCGTATCCGCCACTTAACCTAAGAACACAAAGAACTCAAGAACTTGGTTTTCCAGGAATGGTTGAGTCTTTATCCATTAACTTTAAGCGCATTACCATTCCTAGGATCCTCAATATCTTCGGTCCCAGAGGATACACGTGTTTGACAGCAAAAGAACCGCGCCACCTAGATCTCAAATTTTCAAGGAGTAGGTGCAGATGATAATCTCAAAGCAGAACCTTTTTGATCAATTTCTGCAACTTTTACAAAAGGTGTAACAGACCTTGAATAAAGTGGGTCAATAAAATCCATACTGCAAGATTTTCGTTGTTGTTGTCGTTGAAGAAAAAGTGACCTCCACTTGCTTCCGAGTGACAAAATTGAATGGCACTACCTTCCTCATTGTCGGGCATACAGCTTTTTTTTTTTTTTTTTTTTTTTTTTTTTTTTTTTTTTTTTTTTTTTTTTATTCATAATGCGGATGGAGAAGGTTCATCACCTCCACTTCGCATTCTCCGGAAGTTCATGATCTTGTTTGAGGCGGTGTCATTTACGATGAAAGCTTTGGCGGTGACCTCACTTTTAATCCGAACACACCCGAAGGAAAAACCTTAGTAACAATAAATGGTCCATCCCATCTAGACCTTAATTTGCCGTGCATGAATCGGAGGCGGGAGTTATAGAGGAGAACTTTTTGACCAATCTCAAATGTTTTCCTCGAATCAACTTATCATGGAAGGCTTTGGTCTTCTCCTTATAAAGTTTGGAACTTTCATAAGCCTCCAAGCGGATCTCCTCCAATTGCTTTGCATACTGCAGCTTCCTCTCCATACCTGCTTGATCTAGGTCCAAGTTGCACCTTTTCACTGCTCAAAATGCATGATGCTCAATTTCCACCGGTAGGTGGCAGGCTTTTTCAAAAACAATCCGATACGGAGACATCCCGATTGGTGTCTTATAAGCAGTCCGGTAAGCCCATAAAGCATCCTCAAGCCTCTTGCTCCAGTCCTTTCTGTTAGGTTGAACTGTCTTCTGGAGTATCTGCTTGATCTCCCTGTTGGAAATCTCGGCTTGCCCATTAGTTTAGGGATGGTAAGGTGTAGAAACTCTGTGCAAGACCCCATACTTTTTCATCAAAGCTTCCATGCTTCGATTACAAAAATGTGAACCCTGATCACTGATGATGGCCTTTGGAACTCCAAACTGCAGAAAATCTGTGATCTAACAAAATCCACAACAACTTTGGAATCATCATCCCGAGTAGCTTTCGCCTCCACCCACTTGGATACATAATCAACAAATAGCAAAATGTAAACAAAACCAAAAGAAACAGGAAAGGGTCCCATAAAATCAATACCCCATACATCAAAAATCTCACGAACAATAAGGATTTCTCGGGCATCTCATTCTTTCGAGAAGTGTTTCCTGTTTTTTGGCATTGATCACAAGATTTACAAAACACATATGCATCATGAAATAGAGTGGGCCAATATAATCCGATTCCAAAACTTTCCTAGCAAATCCTTTGGGGACCAAAATGACCGCCACATGCAAGTGTATGACAAAAGCTAAGAATAGAATGGAATTCATTATCGTGCACACATCTCCTAATGACTTGGTCACTACAAAATTTCCACGATATAGGGTCATCCCACACATAATATTTTGACTCACTTTTCAATTTATCAATCTGAGCCCTAATAAAATGTGCAGGGAAAACACCAAAGAACTAAGAAATTTATCAAATCAAAAACCAAGGAGTGTTACCTTGCGGCTTGAAAAGCCGCTCATCGTGGAAGACATCATGGATAGGTAAAGTATCCGCCTCCTTTTCAATACCACTTAGGTGATCACCACTAAATTCTCCGCTCCACTTTTATCACGGATTTCAATATCGAACTCTTGGAGGAGCAAAATCCACCTAATCAATCTAGGCTTTGCATCAAGCTTCTTCAGGGAGAAACTTCAGAGTCAGTATGATCCGAAAACACAACCACTCTAGAACCAAGCAAATATGATCGAAATTTGTCTAAAGCAAAAACAATTGTTAAAAGTTCCTTTTCAGTGGTGGTGTAGTTGACTTGTGCAGATCTAAAGTTCTTGAAGTATAAGAGATGACATGAGATATTTTACCGACCACTTTGTGCAAGAACAGCTCCCAAAGCATAATTAGAGGCATCACACATGAGCTCAAATGGAAGTGTCCAATCTGGTGGCTGGATGATAGGTGTCTTGGTCAATGCTTGCTTCAAGTGATTGAAGGCATCCTTGCATTTCTCGGTCAAAATGGAACTCCACTTCTTTTTGTAGCAAGTTGGATAGTGGAAGAGCAATTTTGCCGAAATCTTTTATGAATCGCCTATAGAAACCTGCATGACCAAGGAAAGAAGCGAACCTCCCGCACGCATGTGGGGTAAGATAAGCATGAAATAACATTTATTTTTGCAGGATCTACCTCGATACCCTTGCTAGATATTACATGTCCTAAAACTATACCTTGTTCTACCATGAAATGACATTTCTCAAAATTCAAAACAAGGTTAGTTTCAATGCATCTATGTAAAACCTGAGCCAGACTATCCAAGCATGCATCAAAGGAAGAACCATAGACAGTAAAATCATCCATAAACACATCCATGCAATTCTCTAAAAAGTCAGAAAAGATACTTACCATACACCTTTGAAAGGTGCCCGGAGCATTGCACAGACCAAACGGCATCCTCCTGTATGCAAATGTGCCAAATGGACAAGTGAAAGTAGTCTTCTCTTGGTCTTCTGGGGCTATATGAATCTGAAAATAACCTGAATATCCATCCAGAAAACAATAATGTGACTTGCCAGCTAGCCTCTCCAACATCTGATCAATGAAAGGTAGCGGAAAATGATCTTTTCTGGTAGCCTGGTTAAGCCGCCTATAATCAATGCAAACGCGCCAACTGTTCTGAACTCTTGTGGGTAAAAGTTCGTTATTCTCATTCTCAACTACTGTGACCCCAGATTTCTTGGGAACAACCTGCACGGGGCTCACCCATTTACTGTCTGATATGGGATAAATAATGCCAGCTTGAAGTAGCTTGGTCACTTCCTTCTTCACCACATCTAGAATCAAGGGGTTCAGTCTCCTTTGGGGTTGCCTTACTGGTTTCGTATCCTCTTCCAATAAAATCCTATGCATGCATGTGGAGGGACTAATACCAAGAAGATCTGCAAGTGTCCATCCGATGGCTTGCTTATTCTGCCTCAAAACCTGCAGCAATTTTTCTTCTTGTTCAGGTTGCAGATTCTTAGCAACAATCATCGGCGCTTTTCTCACCATCTCCTAAATATGCATATTTAAGATGGTCCGCAAAGTCTTCAACTCTAAGGATGGAGGTCAGTACAATGGAAGGCAGCAAGCTATTTGAAACAACTAACTCAGCAACACTAAATTCGTCATACTTCTGACTCTCATTTTCACATGTTGTACCATTCAAGTCAGCAGCTACATCACCACTTATAACTGCATTAATCTTAGCACATGCAGCACATGGCTCAACATCACAAGCAACACATGTATCACAAGAAACAGAATCCAGAAAGTCAACAATATCAGGGAATTCAACATATAAATCAAGCATAAACATCATCAACCAAAGATCTCAATCACATCAATATGAAAAACAGAATGCTCCTCCGGGGGATGTCTCATGGCATCAAAAATGTTAAATCTGTACCAAATCATCGCCAAACTCCACGAAAAGGGTGCCGATGCACATCTATCTTGGTCTTGGCGGTCTTGAGGAATGGTCTCGCCTAGAATTAATGGAGCATGGGTTCTTTGAAGACTCATCTTCCATGTCCAAGACGTAGAAGTCCGCCGGGAAAAATTAAATCATTCACCCGAACTAACACATCTTCTAGTACTCTGCAGGGATAAGCGGTGGTCCTATTTGCCAATTGAATCACTATACCAGTGGGTTGTAAAGTGCCAATGTTCAAGGACTGATAAATTGACATAGGCATGACATTAATCGAAGCACCCAAATCTAGCATTGCATGTTCAAATTTGGAGTTACCTATCGTGCAAGGAATTGTGAAAGTTACAGGATCTTTGCATTTTTGTGGCATGCTTGGTAGAATCATTGCAGAAACATTTCTGCCCATGCTTATTTTCTCAGTACCCTTAAGTCTTCTCTTGTGAGTACACAACTCTTTGAGGAATTTGGCATACTTGGGAATCTGCTTGATTGCATCAAGGAGGGGAATATTGATTTCCACCTTCCTGAATGTGTCCATGACTTCTCTTTCTATTTCTGTTTGCGCAGGTATGCTTGGACCGTGTGACTGTGTGGAAAAGGTAGTGGAATAGCCGATTTGAATTCTCTCGCACATTTCTTCGTATCACGATTTTTGACCGAGCTATCCACTTTCTTCTATTCCCGGTCACTTTCTCGGTTCTTTGCACTTGTAGTTCGTGGTTGTGGTGGAGTAGGACACAATTTCTCTCGCCACTTCTCAAGCTAATGGCACTTACATTGCCTCTTGGGTTGTTGACCGTTTGTGAAGGCAATTGGTTCGACCCTTGACTTTTCACTCACTCAGAGTGGTTGCCATCTGCCCATTTGAGTTTGTAAATTCGGATGGTGGCATTGACATTCTGCTGAAATTGTTTCATCAAGTCTTCGAAAGGTGGCTCAGCTGGAGTGGCTGCTGGAACAGGTAGCTGGAAGGGCTGCTGTATGGGTGGCGGAGCAGGTTGTGTTTGCCTAAATGCAGGTGGTTGGTACTTGTTGCTAGGGCCTGTAGCTTGGTATCTAAACTGTGGTTGCTGCTGTTGGTAGGGCTGTTGTTGTTGTTGTTGTTGACCAGAATTTCCATATCTCAGGTTAGGATGGTCCCTCCAGCCATGGTTATAGGTATTAGAAAATGGATCATATCTGGGCTGCTGCTGTGATTGCTGATATTGGGCTCTTCCAGGAAAAATACCAGCTGCTGCAATAGATTGTTCTGGAATAATAGAACCACCATCCTGAAGTGTAGGGCATGCATCAGTAGGATGAGATGAACAAGAGCAAATGCCACACACAGTTGCAGCAATCTGCATTGGTGCTTGTTGTGCCACTGCTAACTGCCTCACCAAAGAAGTTAATTCATCAAGTTTGTGTTCCATTCTTTGTTGGTCTACATGAGACGATTGAATTTCATTGACTCCTCTGGTTGAGGTAATAATTCGTGTGCCAAATTGTTGGGTGTTAGCTGCCATGTTTGCTATCAAATCTCTCGTTCACAGGGGTCTTGTCTACTAAGGCTCCTCCAGGGCAAAGATCCACCATGCTTCGTCATTTGGTAGCAAGCCTTCATAGAAATATTGAATTAAGAGCGATCGGTGATTTGGTGGTGGGGACAATGACTCGAGCACGCTTCTTGAATCTTTCCCAATATTCATGCAAAGTCTCCCCTTGTCATTTGTCTTATGCCACATATATCTTTTCTAATGGCAAAGAGCCTAGAGGCAGGAAAAAATTTCTCTAAGAACAACCGCTTCATGTCGGTCCAACTTGTTACCGAACCTGGTGAAAGATAAAATAACCAATCCTTGGTCAGTATCGTTGAAGTGAGAAAGGAAATGCCCTCGGCTTGATGTGCTTTTTTCGAGATCCCATGTGGCTTCATGGTTGAAGAAACCACATGGAACTCCTTTAGATGCTTATGGGGATCCTCACCGCAAAACCGTGAAACTTGGGCAACAAATGTATCAATCCATATTTTAACTCAAAATCAGCATCAAGATCTGGGTATTGAATACACAAAGACTGGTTAGTTATATTAGGAGCAAAGAAGTTCCTTAAGAGTTCTATTTTGCATGTTATCAGCCATAGTTTCGAATTATTCAAGATCTCAAGTTCACTCTCAATATTAAGATCAAATTCGAAGCAATTCTTGCACTTAGCCTACGAGCTCTAATCAACCTATGCAAAGTTCTATCAATCTCAGGATCAAAGTCAACCAAGTTATCATGCTCGAGACCTAGTCATGCATCACACAAAAATAAATAAATAAGCAAAATACACTAGACAATGGTTAAAAATGTTAGAAAAATTAATAAAAAGCAAAAGTTAGTAAAAACACTTCAAATGAAAAGATTACACTTACTAATCCCCGGCAGACGGCGCAAAATTTTGACGAGCGCCTAGAACTCACAAAATTATAACCGAAGTTATTACCTAAACTTGTAGCACAAAGACAACACCGGATCGTCTCCTCAAGGATCGTAAATGCAATTTGATCAAATCAAGTGAAAGTTAGCAAAAAGGGGGTTTGACAGTTTAAGATCGCACTTAACAAAATTAAAGGAAGAAATAACAATTAAAGAGCAAATCAATTTAGAAACCTATCCAAGATTGGGTGGATTCAATCATAGACCCTTCATAGAACACTTGAAGCGCAATTGAATTGTTAATTTGGATCTAACCGAGATCTCTCGCATCAAATCCAGAATTCATACTAGACGATCGTCTAGAATTCAATTAACAAGTGATAAACACAAATCCGCAATCGCACCATTCATGAAAATCTATGTTAATTTCAAGTACCGAATTCAATTAACTTAGGCACAAATCAAGAACCTAACCTCTTCAATTCTCGTGATTAGTTTAGATCAATCAGTTCTAAGTTTCATCACAAATCTCAATCTTAAACCAAGATCAATCAGATCAACATAAATAGAATCACCATTCATGCATTCAAGATCAAGAAGAAGAAAAAGAAGAAGAAAAGAGGAATTCAATTACAAATCAAATACAATGCATAACCAAGGTCTCAAGAATCCAAACCACAATCTCTTCAAGAGTTCTAAATTGACCCAAAGTAGCTTAGCCCTCCATTACCATGAAGAGGAGCATCAAAATATACAAAACTATGAGAAACTATGAAGAAGCAAGAAGAAACTTAGAGAGAAATGAAGGAGAATTACATCTTGTTCATGATAAATGGTGCCTTTTATAGAAGTCTAAGGTAACAAAATGACAAAGGGAAGTGGGTGGATGAGTGGGTGAGTGAGTGGAGTGTTTGAGTGGATGGATTAGTGGGTTGGTTTAGTGGATTGGTTTAGTGGATGAGTGAGTGGAATGGTTGAGTGGTTGAATTAGTGAAAAATGCCAAAGGACTTTTGGTGAGTGGGAAATTATGGACATGAATGGGTGAGTGGATGGATGAGTGGATTAGTGGATGGTTGAGGACGAAAATTTCGTGTCTGACTTGGAAGCCAAAAACGACCCACTATACTTCAGAACCACGAAAAGTGTTCTTCATGAAAGTTGTAGATCCTTGTCTTGGCTATAAAATGGATAGCTAGTTCGTCCAATTTGGCTTCCTTAAGCCCAAGATATGTCCCAAATACCGTAGGTTGCTCAAACCCAACTTCAGCACCTCTGTTCCGACTTGCAAGCTCAAAATGACCTACTAGACTTCTTTTTCTCAAAATGTGTTCTTCATGAAAGTTGTTTATTTGGATCTTGACTATCAACTGTCAAAATTTCAGCCCATATCCATTATTACATCTTGAGATATGATATTTTGAGTGCACACTGTTCGGATTCTACTGACAGAACCCGTATTCTGACTTCCATGTCAACTTAGGTCCCTTAGACATCTGAATCAGACTTCGAGCTCTTCATCAAAGTTGTAGAGCTTCCTCTTAGCTTTCCTACAAGGTAAAATTCATGTTCATCAGATATTAGGAACTCAAGTTATGGCCAAAATACAGAAACAGTGTCAAATCTCAATAATGCTGGAAATATTCAATTAGGACCAATTTGAGCTCAAACTCACAAAATCATACCAAACTCAATCAATTAAGAATATGGAGAGTGTAAATGACTAAACATAAGGGTTTCTTAATGAATAAAATATGTGATTATCAACTGGCTGCCTCACATGTGGAATACAATCTACCTTCTTTGTTTTTCAATTAAGAAGGCTGGATCAGGATGCATGCATTTCCCCATTCACGGTGTGTGTTACCAAAGCTAACCCTAAGAAGTATACATTTTTTTTTTTTTTTTTTGTTTTTTTTTTTTTTTTTTTTGTTTTTTGTTTTTTTGTTTTGTTTTTTTTTTTTTTTAGATGACATGAAGAAGAAGAAGAAGAAGAAAAAGATATGTACAGATTGTTTGTGGATATGGCTCACATTTGCCTCTGGTTAAACGTCCAGTAACGGCTTAAACATCTTCTATGAGTTGAGGATAAGCTTCCCATCCAATTTTCTTATAAATTGGCAAACAGGGTCTTTTAGAATCAGATTCCCAAGACTGTAGCGTTGTTCTTCATCCTTGAAGAGATTCCACAAATTAAGAATTTCACCCCGCATCAATCCATAAGAACGCGTCTCAAGAGTCAATAAGATATCATCTAATGACTCCTTACTCAGTCCATTCTTAATGAAGGATTTATTTGCGAAAATCATCCCCAAAGAACGGCATTGTCTGTTACAATTCCATCGTCCACATTTGTAACAGACTTGTAACCTTTTTGCTCTTCTCCTTTTAGAATATGAACTTCTTCCAAGACCTAGCATGTATGAGTCAAATGAAATTGAAGACTCACCTGCTAGTCGGACCTTCGCTTCAATTATCCATCGTACATCTTCTGGCATACCTTTGTGCATTAACAGTCTCAATCTTTCACATCGAACTTTGTAGATTTTTCTCAGAGCATTTTGAGGAAGAGAAGGAAAATGTTTTCTTAGGTTTGAAAGAATGACATCTATTTTGAAGGAGAAGAAGGATTCAGTTATTTTGGAAAACTGAAAAATAAACCGACTTAAGAGTCACGGAGTACCGTATCCGCCACTTAACCGGCAACACAAAGAACTCAAGAACTTGGTTTTCCAGGAATGGTTGAGTCTTTGTCCATTAACTTTAAGCGCATTACCATTCCTAGGATCCTCAATATCTTCGGCCCCAGAGGATACGTGTGTTTGACAGCAAAAGAACCGCGCCACCTAGATCTCAAATTTTCAAGGAGTAGGTGCAGATGATAATCTCAAAACAGAACCTTTTTGACCAATTTCCGTAACTTTTGCAAAAGGTGTAACAGACCTTGAATAAAGTGGGTCAATAAAATCCGTACTGCAAGATTTTCGCTGTTGTTGTCGTTGAAGAAAAAGTGACCTCCACTTCCTTCCGAGTGACAAAATTGAATGGCACTACCTTCCTCATTGTCGGGCATACAGCTGTTTTTTTTTTTCTTTTTTTTTTTTTTTTTTTTTTTTTTATTCATAATGCGGATGGAGAAGGTTCATCACCTCCACTTCGCATTCTCTGGAAGTTCATGATCTTGTTTGAGGCGGTGTCCATTTACGATGAAAGCTTTGGCAGTGACCTCACTTTTAATCTGAATAACACCGAAGGAAAAACCTTAGTAACAATAAATGGTCCATCCCATCTAGACCTTAATTTGTCAGGCATGAATCGGAGGTGGGAGTTATAGAGGAGAACTTTTTGACCAATCTCAAATGTTTTCCTCAGAATCAACTTATCAAGGAAGGCTTTGGTCTTCTCCTTATAAAGTTTGGAACTTTCATAAGCCTCTGCGGATCTCCTCCAATTGTCTTGCCATTTCGCAGCTTCCTCTCCATACCGCTTGATCTAGGTCCAAGTTGCACCTTTTCACTGCCCAAAATGCATGATGCTCAATTTCCACCGGTAGGTGGCAGGCTTTTCCAAAAACAATCGATACGGAGACATCCCGATTGGTGTCTTATAAGCAATCCGGTAAGCCCATAAAGCATCCTCAAGCCTCTTGCTCCAGTCCTTTTCGTTAGGTTGAACTGTTCTCGGAATATCCGCTTGATCTCTCTGTTGGAAATCTCGGCTTGCCCATTAGTTTGGGGATGGTAAGGTGTAGAAACTCAGCAAGACCCCATACTTTTTCATCAAAGCTTCCATGCTTCGATTACAAAAATGTGAACCCCGATCACCGATGATGGCCTTTGGAACTCCAAACCTCGCAGTAAAAATCGTGATCTAACAAAATCCACAACAACTTTGGAATCATCAATCCGAGTAGCTTTCGCCTCCACCCACTTGGATACATAATCAACAACTAGCAAAATGTAAACAAAACCAAAAGAAACAGAAAGGGTCCCATAAAATCAATACCCCATACATCAAAAATCTCACGTAACAATAAGGATTTCTGGGACATCTCATTCCTTCGAGAAGTGTTTCCTGTTTTTGGCATTGATCACAAGATTTACAAAACACATATGCATCATGAAATAGAGTGGGTCAATATAATCCAGATTCCAAAACTTTCCTAGCAGTCCTTTGGGGACCAAAATGACCGCCACATGCAAGTGTATGACAAAAGCTAAGAATAGAATGAAATTCATTATCAGGCACACATCTCCTAATGACTTGGTCACTACAAAATTTCCACAGATAAGGGTCATCCCACACATAATATTTGGACTCACTTTTCAATTTATCAATCTGAGCCCTAATAAAATGCGCAGGGAAAACACCAGCAACTAAGAAATTTATCAAATCAGCAAACCAAGGAGTGTTACCTTGCAGCTTGAAAAGCTGCTCATCAGGGAAGACATCATGGATAGGTAAAGTATCTGCCTCCTTTTCAATACCACTTAGGTGATCAGCCACTAAATTCTCCGCTCCACTTTTATCACGGATTTCAATATCGAACTCTTGGAGGAGCAAAATCCACCTAATCAACCTAGGCTTTGCATCAAGCTTCAGGAGAAACTTCAGAGTCAGTATGATCTGAAAACACAACCACTCTAGAACCAAGCAAATATGATTGAAATTTGTCTAAAGCAAAAACAATTGCTAAAAGTTCCTTTTCAGTGGTGGTGTAGTTGACTTGTGCGGAGATCTAAAGTTCTTGAAGCATAAGAGATGACATGAGATATTTTACCGACCCTTTGTGCAAGAACAGACTCCCAAAGCATAATTAGAGGCATCACACATGAGCTCAAATGGAAGTGTCCAATCTGTGGCCGGATGATAGGTGTATTGGTCAATGCTTGCTTCAAGTGATTGAAGGCATCCTTGCATTTCTCGGTCAAAATGGAACTCTACTTCTTTTTGTAGCAAGTTGGATAGTGGAAGAGCAATTTTGCTAAAATCTTTTATGAACCGCCTATAGAAACCTCGCATGACCAAGGAAAGAGCGAACCTCCCGCACGCATGTGGGGTAAGATAAGCATGAAATAACATTTATTTTTGCAGGATCTACCTCGATACCCTTGCTAGATATTACATGTCCTAAAACTATACCTTGTTCTACCATGAAATGACATTTCTCAAAATTCGAACAAGGTTAGTTTCAATGCATCTATGTAAAACCCGAGCGGACTATCCAAGCATGCATCAAAGGAAGAACCATAGACAAGAAAAATCATCCATAAACACATCCATGCAATTCTCTAAAAAGTCGAAAAGATACTTACCATACACCTTTGAAAGGTGCCCGGAGCATTGCACGACCAAACGGCATCCTCCTGTATGCAAATGTGTCAAATGGACAAGTGAAAGTAGTCTTCTCTTGGTCTTCTGGGGCTATATGAATCTGAAAATAACCTGAATATCCATCCAGAAAACAATAATGTGACTTGCCAGCTAGCCTCTCCAACATCTGATCAATGAAAGGTAGCGGAAAATGATCTTTTCTGGTAGCCTGGTTAAGCCGCCTATAATCAATGCAAACCCGCCAACTGTTCTGAACTCTTGTGGGTAGAAGTTCATTATTCTCATTCTCAACTACTGTGACCCCAGATTTCTTGGGAACAACCTGCACGGGGCTCACCCATTTACTGTCTGATATGGGATAAATAATGCCAGCTTGAAGTAGCTTGGTCACTTCCTTTTTCACCACATCTAGAATCAAGGGGTTCAGTCTCCTTTGGGGTTGCCTTACTGGTTTCGTATCCTCTTCCAATAAAATCCTATGCATGCATGTGGAGGGACTAATACCAGGAATATCTGCAAGTGTCCATCCGATGGCTTGCTTATTCTGCCTCAAAACCTGCAGCAATTTTTCTTCTTGTTCAGGTTGCAGATTCTTAGCAACAATCACTGGCAGCTTCTCACCATCTCCTAAATATGCATATTTAAGATGGTCTGGCAAAGTCTTCAACTCTAAGGATGGGGGCTGTACAATGGAAGGCAGCAAGCTATTTGAAACAACTAATTCAGCAATATTAAATTCAGCACAGTTCTGACTTCTATTTTCACATGCGGTATCATTCAAGTCAGCAGTTGCATCGTCACTCATACGAGCATAAATCTCAGCACATGTAGCACATGGCTCAACATCACAAGCAACACATGTACCACAAGAAACAGAATCCAGAAAGTCAGCAATATCAGGGAATTCAGCATATAAATCAGTATAAACATCATCAACCAAAGATCTCAATCACATCAATATGGAAAACAGAATGCTCCTCTGGGGATGTCTCATGGCATCAAAAATTTTAAATCTGTACCAAATCATCGCCAAACTCCATAGAAAGGGTGCCGGATGCACATCTATCTTGGTCTTGGCGGTCTTGAGAATGGTCCGCCTAGAATTAATGGAGCATGGGTTCTTTGAAGACTCATCTTCCATGTCCAAGACGTAGAAGTCCGCCGGAAAAATTAAATCATTCACCCGAACTAACACATCTTCTAGTACTCTGCAGGATAAGCGGTGGTCCTATTTGCCAATTGAATCACTATACCGGTGGGTTGTAAAGTGCCAATGTTCAAGGACCGATAAATTGACATAGGCATGACATTAATCGAAGCACCCAAATCTAGCATTGCATGTTCAAATTTGGAGTTACCTATCGTGCAAGGAATTGTGAAAGTTCCAGGATCTTTGCATTTTTGTGGCATGCTTGGTAGAATCATTGCGAAACATTTCGTCCATGCTTATTTTCTCGCACTTTAAGTCTTCTCTTGTGAGTACACAACTCTTTGAGGAATTTGGCATACTTGGGAATCGCTTGATTGCATCAAGGAGGGGAATATTGATTTCCACCTTCCCGAATGTGTCCATGATTTCTCTTTTCTATTTCTCGTTTGCATGCAAAGTATGCTTGGACCGTTTGACTCGTGTGGAAAAGGTAGTGGAATAGCCGATTTGAATTCTCTCGCACATTTCTTACGTATCACGATTTTTGGACCGAGCTATCCACTTTCTTTTGTTTTTGGTCACCTTCTGGTTGATGCACTTGTAGTTCGGGTTGTGTGGTGGAGTAGGACCGTCAACTTCTCTGCCACTTCTCAAGCTAATGGCACTTACATTGCCTCTTGGGTTGTTGACTGTTTGTGAAGGCAATTGGTTCGACCCTTGACTTTTTAGCTCACTCAGAGTGGTTGCCATCTGCCCAATTTGAGTTTGTAAATTCTGGATGGTGGCATTGACATTCTGCTGAAACCGTTTCATCAAGTCTTCGAAAGGTGGCTCACCGGAGTGGCTGCTTTGAACAGTAGCTGGAGGGGCTGCTGTATGGGTGGCGGCGCAGGTTGTGCTTGCCTAAATGCAGGTGGTTGGTACTTGTTGCTAGGGCCTGTAGCTTGGTCCCGTGCAGGTTGTTCCCAAGAAATCTGGGGTCACAGTAGTTGAGAATGAGAATAACGAACTTCTACCCACAAGAGTTCAGAACAGTTGGCGGGTTTGCATTGATTATAGGCGGCTTAACCAGGCTACCAGAAAAGATCATTTTCCGCTACCTTTCATTGATCGATGTTGGAGAGGCTAGTTGGCAAGTCACATTATTGTTTTCTCGGATGGATATTCGTGTTATTTTCGATTCATATAGCCCCGTAAGACCAAGAGAAGACTACTTTCACTTGTCCATTTGGCACATTTGCATACGTGAGGATGCCGTTTGGTCCGTGCACGTAATGCTCCGGCACCTTTCAAAGGTGTATGGTAAGTATCTTTTCCGACTTTTTAGAGAATTGCATGGATGTGTTTATGGATGATTTTACTGTCTATGGTTCTTCCTTTGATGCATGCTTGGATAGTCCGCTCGGGTTTTACATAGATGCATTGAAACTAACCTTGTTCTCAATTTTGAGAAATGTCATTTCATGGTAGAACAAGGTATAGTTTTAGGACATGTAATATCTAGCAAGGATATCGAGGTAGATCCCGCAAAAATAAATGTTATTTCATGCTTATCTTACCCCACATGCGTGCGGGAGGTTCGCTCTTTCCTTGGTCATGCAGTTTTTATAGGCGGTTCATAAAAGATTTCAAAAAATTGCTCTTCCACTATCCAACTTGCTACAAAAAGAAGTGGAGTTCCATTTTGACCAGAAATGCAAGGATGCCTTCAATAACTTGAAGCAAGCATTGACCAAGACACCTATCATCCACCACACCGATTGGACACTTCCATTTGAGCTCATGTGTGATGCCTCTAATTATGCTTTGGGAGCTCGTTCTTGCACAAAGGGTCGGTAAAATATCTCATGTCATCTCTTATGCTTCAAGAACTTTAGATCCTCGCACAAGTCAACTACACCACCACTGAAAAGGAACTTTTAGCAATTGTTTTTGCTTTAGACAAATTTCGATCATATTTGCTTGGTTCTAGAGTGGTTGTGTTTTCAGATCATACAACTCTGAAGTTTCTCCTGAAGAAGCTTGATGCAAAGCCTAGGTTGATTAGGTGGATTTTGCTCCTCCAAGAGTTCGATATTGAAATCCGTGATAAAAGTGGAGCGGAGAATTTAGTGGCTGATCACCTAAGTGGTATTGAAAAGGAGGCAGATACTTTACCTATCCATGATGTCTTCCCTGATGAGCAGCTTTTCAAGCTGCAAGGTAACACTCCTTGGTTTGCTGATTTGATAAATTTCTTAGTTCTGGTGTTTTCCTGCGCATTTTATTAGGGCTCAGATTGATAAATTGAAAAGTGAGTCCAAATATTATGTGTGGGATGACCCTTATCTGTGGAAATTTTGTAGTGACCAAGTCATTAGGAGATGTGTGCCTGATAATGAATTTCATTCTATTCTTAGCTTTTGTCATACACTTGCATGTGGCGGTCATTTTGGTCCCCAAAGGACTGCTAGGAAAGTTTTGGAATCTGGATTATATTGGCCCACTCTATTTCATGATGCATATGTGTTTTGTAAATCTTGTGATCAATACCAAAAACAGAAACACTTCTCGAAGGAATGAGATGCCCCGTAAATCCTTATTGTTCTCGTGAGATTTTTGATGTATGGGGTATTGATTTTATGGGACCCTTTCCTGTTTCTTTTGGTTTTGTTTACATTTTGCTAGCTGTTGATTATGTATCCAAGTGGGTGGAGGCGAAAGCTACTCGGACTGATGATTCCAAAGTTGTTGTGGATTTTGTTAGATCACAGATTTTCTGCAGGTTTGGAGTTCCAAAGGCCATCATCAGTGATCAGGGTTCACATTTTTGTAATCGAAGCATGGAAGCTTTCATGAAAAAGTATGGGGTCTTGCACAGAGTTTCTACACCTTACCATCCCCAAACTAATGGGCAAGCCGAGATTTCCAACAAGGAGATCAAGCAGATACTCCAGAAGACAGTTCAACCTAACAGAAAGGACTGGAGCAAGAGGCTTGAGAATGCTTTATGGGCTTACCGGACTGCTTATAAGACACCAATCGGGATGTCTCCGTATCGGATTGTTTTTGGAAAAGCCTGCCACCTGCCGGTGGAAATTGAGCATCATGCATTCTGGGCGGTGAAAAGGTACAACTTGGACCTAGATCAAGCAGGTATGGAGAGGAAGTCTGCACCGCAAAGAATTGGAGGAGATCCGCTTGGAGGCTTATGAAAGTTCCAAACTTTATAAGGAGAAGACCAAAGCCTTCCATGATAAGTTGATTCTGAGGAAAACATTTGAGATTGGTCAAAAAGTTCTCCTCTATAACTCCCGCCTCCGATTCATGCCTGGCAAATTAAGGTCTAGATGGGATGGACCATTTATTGTTACTAAGGTTTTTCCTTCCGGTGTTGTTCGATTAAAAGTGAGGTCACCGTCAAAAGCTTTCATCGTAAATGGACACCGCCTCAAATAGTATCATGAACTTCCGAGAATGCGAAGTGGAGGTGATGAACCTTCTCCATCCGCATTATGAATAAAAAAAAAAAAAAAAAAAAAAAAAAAAAAAAAAGAAAAAAAAAAAAAAAAAAAAAAAAGAAAAAAAAAAAAAGTTGTATGCCCGACAATGAGGAAGGTAGTGCCATTCAATTTTGTCACTCGGAAGCAAGTGGAGGTCACTTTTTCTTCAACGACAACAACAAATAAAATCTTGCAAGTATGGATTTTATTGACCCACTTTATTCAAGGTCTGTTACACCTTTTGCAAAAGTTGCGGAAATTGGTCAAAAAGGTTCTGCTTTGAGATTATCATCTGCACCTACTCCTTGAAAAATTGAGATCTAGGTGGCGCGGTTCTTTTGCTGTCAAACACGTGTATCCTCTGGGGCCGAAGATATTGAGGATCCTAAGAATGGTAATGCGCTTAAAGTTAATGGACAAAGACTCAACCATTCCAGGAAAACCAAGTTCTTGAGTTCTTTGTGTTGCCGGTTAAGTGGCGGATACGGTACTCCGTGACTCTTAAGTCGGTTTATCTTTCAGTTTCCCAAAATAACTGAATCCTTCTTCTCCTTCAAAATGGATGTCATTCTTTCAAACCTGAGAAAACATTTTCCTTCTCTTCCTCAAAATGCTCTGAGAAAAATCTACAAAGTTCGATGTGAAAGATTGAGACTGTTAATGCACAAAGGTATGCCAGAAGATGTACGCTGGATAATTGAAGCGAAGGTCCGATTAGCAGGTGAGTCCTCAATTTCATTTGACTCATATATGCCTGGTCTTGGAAGAAGTTCATATTCTAAAAGGAGAAGAGCAAAAAGGTTACAAGTCTGTCACAAATGTGGACGATGGAACTGTAACAAGCGATGTCATACTTTGGGGATGGTTTCCGCAAATAGAGAAGATAAAATTTTCTTCATTAAGAATGGACTGAGTAAGGAGTCATTAGATGATATCTTATTGACTCTTGAGACGCATTCTTGTGGATTGGTGCATCGTGAAATTCTTAAATTGTGGAATCTCTTCAAGGATGAAGAACAACGCTACGATCTTGGGAATCGACTCTAAAAGACCTGTTTGCCAATTTATAAGAAAATTGGATGGGAAGCTTATCCTCGACTCATAGAAGATGTTTAAGCCGTTCGGACGTTTAACCAGAGGCGATGTGAGCCATATCCACAAACAATCTGTACATATCTTCTTTCTTCTTCTTCTTCTTCTTCTTCATGTCATCTCTCAAACAAAAAAAAAAAAAAAAAAAAAAAAAAAAAAAAAAAAAAACAAAAAAAAACAAAAAAAAAAAATGTATACTTCTTAGGGTTGGCTTTGGTAACACACACCGTGAATGGGAAATGCATGCATCCTGATCCAGCCTTCTTAATTGAAAAACAAAGAAGGTAGATTGTATTCCACATGTGAGGCAAACAAATATTATATGCCACTTGTCCCTTTTGGGAGCCCTATGTTACGCCGGTCTTGAATGGATCGAATCTTGGTCAACAATGCTTTGGCACAAAGCCGAAAGAAGCGACTACCTCCATCCCAATCTTAAGTAAGTATACACTCATCTTTCATCAAGTTTTTCTAACAATTTCAAAAAAGAAAAAAAAAAAAGACGTGATGTCTACTGCACTCATGACGCACAATATAAAGATACGCCATGGAAACTGTACATACAGGTATGTTGTTATTTTCTATTTCTTTTATCTTTGTATCATTTTGTTGTATTTTGATTTTTGTACAGACGATCCTTTGAGTAGGGTCCTTCAGGGGTTTCTAGACTTCTTTACCTTGATGGTTTTCTTGAAGTCAAAAAAAAAAAAAAAAAAAAAAAGAAAAAGAAAAAGAAAAAAAAAAAAAAGATTCTGTGTTTCTTAATTTCAACCTTTTCTGACAACATCCAACCTACCCTTATAGGTGCAATTATTCCCCTTTCCATTCTTTTTCTTATTTAAACACTCCATTTTCCTTCAACTCAGAGACACTCAAAGGGAGGAAGAGTATAGAATGGGGGCTTCTATTCGTAACCTCAAAAATGTCTGTGTTTTTTGTGGGTCGAGTTATGGGAAGGGATTAGAGTTTGTAAATGCAGCTAGCACTCTTGGTCGATCACTTGCTGCGAGGAATATTCATCTTGTATATGGGGGAGGTTGCCGTGGGTTAATGGGGGGCTATATCACTTGCTGCATATGTAAGAGACAATCGGGTTTTAGGTGTCATTCCCGAACCTTTAGCTCAACAAACATCAATGGAAAGACAATTGGAGAGGAACTTAAAGTATCATCAATGCATGAACGCATGAAGATAATGCTTGAAAACTCGATGCATTCATTGCCTTACCAGGTGGTTTTGGTACTTTGGAAGAGATTTTTCAAGTTGTCTCTTGAAATTTAATCGAACATCCACCATAAACCCATTGGTTTGTTGAATGTTAATAATTTCTTTGATCTTTTGTTATTTTTTCTTGACAAAGTCAGGAACGTAAATTTATCACTCCTTCTAAGAAGACAACTTCTTATCTCTGCCTCCACTATTGATGAGCTCATTGATAAATTAGAAGCTTTTGAGTATGTACCTGATAAGGTATTAGCTCAGATAGATTGGTCAATAGGAAGCAGCGAAGGAAGTAACAAGAAACAAAAGCCCGATCTGACACTTTCTCTTTAATGGGTTTGATTTTATTAAAAAAAAAATAAATTTGTTTTGTTTGGAAAGTATGATATGATTGTCATGGACTTATTAAACCAATTAGTGATGGCAGAGTAAGGAGTAATTTTACTCTTGAGACGCATCTTAATTGGTGGCAGAGTAAGGAGTTTTTTTAGGTAGTAATTAATTAGTATTAAATTGTGGAAGTACTAACGTTTTCTTGTTTGATTTCTTTTCGTGGTCCGATGCGTGAATCGACAAAGCAGTGCTTCTTTTTCTCGCTTGGCGTTGATTCACTCCTCATCGGTTGTGTTGCTCTTTTCTTTCCGTTTATTTATCACTTTCACATTGAGGACAATGTCTATATTAAGTGTGGGGAGAGATTTTAGCAAGTTTCTTTTTTGTTAAAAAAAAAAAAAAGGGTTCATTGCATGATTGAATAACTTTTCTCCCTTCTTGAACTGATATGCTTGGTGATGGATGATTGAATTGATGAATTGAGTTTGATGGATGCATACCTTGTGAGATTTTGAGCCTAATGGATGGATTCAACATTTGTGCCATTCTCTTCTTTCTTGTGTGATTTTCACTCATGTTAATGACCACTCTAGAACTTGCTTTGATTCTTTTTGAGGCTACATTTCACTTGCATGCATAAACATGATTGAGGCCCTCTTTCTTAATTAGCTAGTTTAACCAAATAGCCAACCTTGTTTTCAATATGATATCAAGCACTCTTTTGACTTCTTGAAAATTCTCTGATTCCTGCCAACCTTGTATATTTTCCTTTGCTTAACCCCTTTGAGCTTATTTGACCATTCCTTGTTTCTAGCTCATTATGTGCCTTAAATGAAAAATTGTGTTGTTACTTTACCTTAGGGAATAAAAGAACATTAGCTTGGTTAATGGATGAGTTTTTGAACAAGTGTGGGGGTGTGTGTACAAAATGGTTGTTGAAAAAGGAAAGAGTGCCTAAAAAGAAAAAAAAAAGAGAAAAATGTATGTATATAGTTATGTTCATATATATAAAAAAAAAGAAAAAAAAAAAAAAAAAAAAAAAAACCAAGTGTTTAAAAAAAAAAAGGATTGGGAAATGAATATGTAAAGGGATATACACTAGAGTTGGGATGAACTTTTATGCTTGTTATTTGAACTCAGCTCTCATTTGCTTTTATTCTCTTTAGTATTTATCTTCTCATATCCATTTTATCCTCTCCTGTTACCTTGACCTCACTATAACCTTGAATAAAGTCCTCATGATTTGTGTGTGCATGTGTTTTGAGTAGTGGAGAAGTAGAAGATAAGCAAGCTTATGGTAGTGCAATTTTCATGGGTTGAATTGAGTGAAATACCTACCCTTTAAACACTTGAGAGATTGAGAGGGAATCTTGTGAAGATCTATCATTCTCGATTCATGTTGAAGATACCTTGCTTGTTGGTTTGAGATGTGGAGAATTGTTAACTCATGAATGTTTTGATCCTCGAACCTTTGCTTGTTCTTCTTGATTGTAAAATTTTGGTCTTGAGTTTTGCCCAGGAGTGCAAAAAGCTAAGTGTGGGGGAATTTGATAATCACATATTTTATTCATTAAGAAACCCTTATGTTTAGTCATTTACACTCTCCATATTCTTAATTGATTAAGTTTGGTATGATTTTGTGAGTTTGAGCTCAAATTGGTCCTAATTGAATATTTTCAGCATTATTGAGATTTGACACTATTTCTGTATTTTGGCCATAACTTGAGTTCCTAATATCTGATGAACATGAATTTTACCTTGTAGGAAAGCTAAGAGGAAGCTCTACAACTTTGATGAAGAGCTCGAAGTCTGATTCAGATGTCTAAGGGACCTAAGTTGACATGGAAGTCAGAATACGGGTTCTGTCAGTAGAATCCGAACAGTGTGCACTCAAAAAAATCATATCTCAAGATGTAATAATGGATATGGGCTGAAATTTGGACAGTGGATAGTCAAGATCCAAATAAACAACTTTCATGAAGAACACATTTTGAGAAAAAGAAGTCTAGTAGGTCATTTTGAGCTTGCAAGTCGGAACAGAGGTGCTGAAGTTGGGTTTGAGCAACCTACGGTATTTGGGACATATCTTGGGCTTAAGGAAGCCAAATTGGACGAACCAGCTATCCATTTTATATCCAAGACAAGGATCTACAACTTTCATGAAGAACACTTTTCGTGATTCTGAAGTATAGTGGGTCGTTTTTGGCTTCCAAGTCAGACACGAAATTTTCGTCCTCAACCATCCACTCATCCATCCACTAATCCACTCATCCATCCACTAATCCACTCATCCACTCATCCACTCATCCACTAACTCACCCACTCATCCACTCATACACTAATCCAACCACTTAACCACTCCACCCACTCATCCACTAATCCATCCACTCATCCATCCACTCACCCATTCATGTCCATAATTTCCCACTCACCAAAAGTCCTTTGGCATTTTTCACTAATTCAACCACTCAACCATTCCACTCACTCATCTACTAAACCAATCCACTAAACCAACCCACTAATCCATCCACTCAAACACTCCACTCACTCACCCACTCATCCACCCACTTCCCTTTGTCATTTTGTTACCTTAGACTTCTATAAAAGGCACCATTTATCATGAACAAGATGTAATTCTCCTTCATTTTCTCTCTAAGTTTCTTCTTGCTTCTTCATAGTTTCTCATAGTTTTGTATATTTTGATGCTCCCCTTCATGGTAATGGAGGGCTAAGCTACTTTGGGTCAATTTAGAACTCTTGAAGAGATTGTGGTTTGGATTCTTGAGACCTTGGTTATGCATTGTATTTGATTTGTAATTGAATTCCTCTTTTCTTCTTCTTTCTTCTTCTTCTTGATCTTGAATGCATGAATGGTGATTCTATTTATGTTGATCTGATTTGATCTTGGTTTAAGATTGAGATTTGTGATGAAACTTAGAACTAATTGATCTAAACTAATCACATAAATGAAGATTGAGATTTGTGATGAAACTTAGAACCGATTGATCTAAATTAATCACGAATTGAAGAGGTTAGGTTACTTGATTTGTGCCTAAGTTAATTGAATTCGGTACTTGAAATTAACATAGATTTTCATGAATGGTGCGATTGCGGATTTGTGTTTATCACTTGTTAATTGAATTCTAGACGATCGTCTAGTATGAATTTTGGATTTGATGCAGAGATCTCGGTTAGATCCAAATTAACAATTTAATTGCGCTTCAAGTGTTTTATAAAAGGGTCTATGATTGAATCCACCCAATCTTGGATAGGTTTCTAAATTGACTACTCTTTAATTGTCATTTCTTCCGTTAATTTTGTTAAGTACGATCTTAAACTGTCAAACCCCCTTTTGCTAACTTTCACTTGATTTGATCAAATTGCATCTACGATCCTTGAGGAGACGATCCGGTGTTGTCACTATGCTACAAGCTTAGGTAATAACTTCGGTTATAATTTTGACTGAGTTCGGCGCTCGTCAGTCATGCTCACTTGACATTGGTTGAGACACCACTCAGATTGTTACCAATATCATAGATTAGTCATATTGAGAGGGTTTATCCCTACTTGTGATTAATTCATGAATTGGGTCTCTGTCTTTCGAGATAGGGGCAATCTGGGGACCATGACTTTTAGAGGTCTAGATCTGTCCTAAAAACCTTGCACTGATAGATTGAACATAGTGACTATCAAAATTAGAGTTGTGACTTTAAGGAAATCCAACCTTTAAGTTTCACCTGATTAGGACACAAAGGTAGCATATTTCTTCCTGATGTATCCATTTTTCTTGTCATTCATTCTTGCATTCCTTTAAAAAAAATCAAAAAAATACCTCATCTTGCATTTTCTTGTCATTTCCTTGCATTCCAAAAATAAAAAAATATACCATTGCATTTTCACTGCCTTCTTAGTATTCAAAAAAAAATCATGCATTTTCATGTCATTCATAACTTTTTGAAAAAAAAACATATACATCATCTTGCATTTTCAAGGCATTCATAGCATTTTAAAAAAAAAGAAAAAAGAAAAAATGTTTTTAAAGTTCATTCATTTCACCTTATACATCTCATTCATTTCATCTTATGCTTTTTATGCACCTCATCCATTTCATCTTAAGCTTATCATACATCTCATTCATTTCATCTCAGTCTTTGTTTTAATAACTCAAATTGGTTCAGGAACCATTGCACGGTCTAGGAAAGAAGAGGCTAATCAAACCTGAGTTCGCGATATCAGATCTCAAACCAGAATGAATGCAAATAATCCTGAGACAGGGAGAAACTTGAGCAGAGAAATCGATGAAATGAAAGGGAGGATAAATGAGATGTCTGAGAGTCAAGCAAGGATGGAAGCAATATTACAAGATTTGAGGGAGTCTCTACACTTAATCAGTGAAAGTGAAGGAATCCGTGAGCAAACACGTCAAACAATACCGATAGTCATGCCTATTGGGGAGGGGTATCGCACCTTGGAAGGCGCTCGTGGTAAAATTCCTGGTTACGCTGGCCCTACTTGGGAACAACATCATGTGTCTGTTCCGGGGCAAGCGACAATGCTTTGCTCTGGAATAGCCATGTCATGATTGAGAAAGACAAGATGAAAGAAGAGTGGATGGAGAGAATGGAGGAATAGATCAAGGCAATCAAGGGCCCCGATGCTTATGGACGTCTAAGAATAGAAAATTTGTGTCCTACTACCAATGTCATAATCCCTAGAGGTTTCAAGATTCCTTATTTTTCCAAGTATGACGGGAGTGGTAACCCTCGGTTTCATTTGATCAGTTATGGAACCACAATGGTTGTTTGATCTAAAGATGATAAGTTCCTCATTAGCTTTTTCCACGAGAGTCTTACAGGCCCTGCTTTAGAGTGGTATCTTCAATTAGACCGCTGTAAGATTTCTCATTGGACAAAGTTGGCTAATTTATTCATGGATCAATATAAGTTTAATCTGGATGCAGCTCCTACCTGAGAACAATTGAGCTCGATGCAGAAAGGAAGTAAGGAAACCTTCAAGCAATATACCCAGAGGTGAAGGGCTCTCGCAGCACAAGTGCAACCACCGTTGACTCCAACAGAAATGTGTTCATACTTCTTGGGGAATTTGGGAGCTCTCTATATTGAGATAATGGTGGGTATTGTGTATCGAGACTTTGCTGAATTAATAGTTGCTTGGGAAAGGATTGAAGTTCTGGTAAAAGCTGGTAAATTGGCAACCGACAACAATGAAGGTGGTTTGGAAGAAGGAATTTTTCCAAGAAAAGAAAGTTAGAAGTGAGCTACATGCAAAATTAGCAACCTTCACAACCCCATTTTCCATTGTCTCACTCTGGTTATACCAATCACCCTTCAGCGATTTGGAACCTTTGAACATCTAATGATCTGAGGCGTTAATTGATGAGATTGCCATATTAGACTTTTATGATGATGAACTCATGTAAACTTTCTTGAAGCATTAATATAATGGATTTGCATGAATCTCAACACACCTTATTTCTTTTTCCTATGTTCTTGACACTCAGATTCTTGTCATGTCTGTCTTGTCATTCCCTTTTTTTTCTTTTTTTGCTTTCTTTGGGTTTGGATCCAATGAGATTCTTGTTCTAGAAAAAATTTTATGGTCATGAAGCCCACATGTGTAAGTGTTATTTGCAAAAAAAAAGCAAAAAATAATAACAAAAATAAATAAATAAAAATGAGAGGGAGCAAGGAAGTCATCACCCGGCATGCACTATCTTTTTGTCTTGAAATTAAGATTTTTGAAAATAAGCAATCAAGATTTGAAATGAAGATTGACCATTTTTTTTTATCTTTCACAAGAATTCATCTTTTCATTATCTTTGGTTGTCCCTTTTTGAGCTTGAAAGTTTTCTTCAATTTAACCCTTAACAAGGATCACCCCTACACTAAGGGTTAACAAAAAGTGAAAATTGTAATTTCTGTGAAAAAAAAAGGAAAGAAAATGAAATGAAAAAGGTCACAACAAAGGTGAATTATTGAAGTGAAAACAAAAGGAAAAGAAATAAAGAACAATAAAAGAAAAGTGTGCTTGAAAGTGCAAGGTCAGATGACAAGGTTTAATTTTGAATAAGGATCCTTGGTTTCATTTAACCCTTAAACACTTGTCTGAGCCTTATATCCTTCATTTCATAACCACTAACCCTAGCTACGTTACAAGCCTTAAAAAGTCCATTCGGATCAATGAATGATTGTTGTCATTTTCATTAACTTTAATTTTGAGACAATAGGTTCGTGCTCTTTTGAGTTTTCAATTCCTTACTCTTATAAAATAAACAAAAAAGTAAAAAAAAAAAAAGAAAAAGGAGGTACTTGCTAGTCCTACACTGTGACAAATTTCTCTTCAGTTCAATTTGGCCTACACTGGGGCAAATTTCTTTTTGGTTCAATTTGGCCTTGCACTAGGACAAGTTTCTATCCTGTTCAAGTTGACTCCAAACTAGGGCAATTTTTCATTTCCCTAGTTCAATTTGACCTACGTTAGGGCAAATCTTTTGGTCATTAGGACGTCCGCCCTATTCAATTCTGTTCTAGACTTGGGCAAATTTCTCTTTGGTTCAATTTGCCTTGATGTGCGTGTTTAGCAGAAAGAAATCATTAGCCATAATGCCTAGTAGGCAGATAAAGATCATTTTCATGAAGGTTGAACCAATCCATATTGAGGCAACACATCTTTGAATCCAATATCTCTGTTTGTGTCTTTTTTCATATATTCATCATTTGTAAATATCCTTTTATGTAGTCAAACTTCCAAGACCAGTCCGGAAGTTGTTCGCTTGATCAATTTCTTTCATGTTATGCTTTTGAATCCATGTATGTTTGTTACGTAATGTTTCGGGTAAAGTGAACATGAGTACAACATTATGATTTGACCATCTAATGGTAATCTCCTGATGAAAAATTTAGATCGAAAAGAACTTAGAAGTTCCAATTGAAGGAGGAAATGATATGTCAAGGGATAATCTAGAAATTCCAAGTCCTTGGCTTGACGGCTCTCACAAAATTCCAGGTCCATGACCTAATGATGGTGTCCAAAAGAATACCAAGTCATTCCTTGATGACTTTACAACATTCTAGGTCCATGGCCTGATGAGGTGTTCAAAAATGAAAAAAAAAGGAAAAAAAAAAGAAATAAAGAAGGGATAAAGGAAGTCAAGAGGATTCCAAGCCAACCGAAGGGTCTGATGAAGAAAAGCACGTGGACAAAGGGTTGGATTGGTCAAAGCTTTCCAAGATCGTCGTTGGTTTAAAGGACTTTTAATAAAGAAAAAAGAAAGAAGAAAAAGAAAATAAAAAGAAAAAAAACTTTAAGTCCATGCATTTTATTTTCTGTTGAGCGCATCGGCTCCTGTCATTTATTCTTTGAGCGCATCGACTCCATACATTTTAATTTCCTGTCATTTAATTTTGAGCGCATCGGTTCCTGCCATTTATATTTTGAGCGCATTGGCTCCTGTTAATTTTCTTTTGAGCGCATCGGCTCCTATCATTTATATTTTGAGCACATCAGCTCCTGTCATTTATCTTTTAAGTGCATCAGCTCCTATCATTTATCTTTTGAGCGCATCGGCTCCTGTCATTTATTCTTTGAGCGCATCGGCTCCATGCATTTTAATTTTCTGTCATTTAATTTTGAGCGCATCGGCTCCTGTCATTTATATTTTGAGCGCATCAGCTTCTTTTGAGCGCATCGGCTCGTCATTTATATTTTGAGCGCATCGACTCCTGTCATTTATCTTTTGAGCGCATCGGCTCCTGTCATTTATCCTTTGAGCGCATCGACTCCATGCATTTTAATTTCCTGTCATTTATCTTTGAGCGTATCGGCTCCATGCATTTTAATTTTCTGTTGAGCGCATCAGCTACATTTTATTTTTCTGTTGAGCGCATCGGCTCTATGCATTTTAGTTTTTTGCCTTGTTTTGCATTGCTGGACAAAATTGAAGTTCATATCTTTACTTATTTCTTACGATGATAATTTAAAAAAATATAGTTATTCCTATTATTTAGTAAGAAACAAATAAAGAGGGGCAACTGTGAACACCTAATTTTGTCCGGACAAAAAAAAAAGAAAAAAATGAAAAATGAGAAAAAATAAAAAAAGAAGAAAATAAAACAAAGGTGACCCAATTTTCTCTTAAGTTCTACATTGAGTCCAAATCAATTTGTGACCCATCAAATATGGGTCAACTCAGATCTATGTTGACCCATGATCCATTACATTTGAGCCCAAATTCATATTTCCCCTGGAACCCTAATTTTGTCATATATATTCCTAAGCAGCTGCTGCCAAGGGGGGGAAGCAGACTTATTTTCAGAGGCTAAAAGGGGACTCAGATTTATTTTGGGACCAAGAAGGCAGCCAACGAAACAAGAGGTTTTTGGAGGGGGCAACCACTACACTGATCTTTCTTTCCTACGGGTAACAGGGGGTCTCCACTATCTGCACTTCTTTTTTCTTACCTTCACAGCACCTTCATCCCAAAATTACTATTCATCATCTCCTTCACAACCATTAACCAAGTAACTTCACTATTTATCGTCTCTTACCTCTACTCACCTCCACAAACCACCTCGATAACCTCTTCCCACCACCATTATCAACCCACTACCTTCAACCTTCCACTACCAAGCAACCAATGTCCTCACCTATCTTCAACTATCAAACCACCATCAACCCACCACATCCAACCTCTCAATACCCAAAGAAAAAAAAAGAAGAAGTAACAACTCCACATTGTAACCCAGACTGAACCACCGCGCCTCAGACCCACCCAGTCGTAGCCACTTGCCCTCTCGTGAGCCGCACCGCCCAACACCGTCCCGCTCTCGCCGCCGCCGCCGCGTTCGGCTCGCCGACACGTGAACTGCTGCCCAGCCACCATCAAGGTCCGTGCGCTAGACCACCGAGTCCACTCACTGAGCAGCAGCACTGCGCTTACCAGGACCGTGCCGCTGCTCCCCACCAGCGCCGACCTTGATCCAGCCAGCACCGTACAACAACACCCAAACCACCAGACTGCGATGAGCTTGAACCAGATCTGGTACCACCGCTTTCCACACCAGCTGCCGACTGAAACCGACTGCCAGACCGCGCCTCCATCCCAACCCAAGCTGAAACCGACCGCCGCATACCGCCCAGCCTTCAACTGAAAATGTACTGCCTGCTGCTGCCCTTCTGACCGTCCTCTATGCACTGCCGCCCATCGCGTCACCCCGAGGTTGCTGTTGTGTTCTGTGTTCTCTTGGTTTGATTCTCTGTTTCTTTAGTTTCTTTTTTGAATTCTGTTTCCTTTCTTTTAGTTTGCTGAAGTAAAAATAAAATAAAATAAAAATAGAAAAAGGGAGATAAAAAAAGAAGGGTTGGGCTGCTACTTTTTTTTATTTTATTTATTTTGGGCCAATCTTGTTTTTATGTGGTGTTTGGGCTTGAGTCTTTTTTTTTTCTTTCCTTGAGTTAGTTTTGTTTGGGTTAAAATTATTTGGTTAGATGTTTTTTTTTTAATGTTTTGTTAAGCTTGAAAAAATAAATAAATAAATAAAAATAAAAATACCAAAAAATCAAAAAAATGAAAAAAATTGTCAAGAAAAATAAAAAAAATTAAAATTAAAAAAAAAATAATTAATGCAATGTCCGATGATGATGATTGAATAGCGGGTGCTATTTCAATGTCGTTTAGATCATATGGGTTTATTGAGTAGCCTGGTGCTAACTTGAACCCTGTGCGAGAATGATTTTTGTTTTCAGACAAAATCCCTTTTCAAAAAATATTTTTAACCATTATCAACCCACAATTATTTTCTACAGAACTATGTGACTTTGAGTTCCTCATTACACCTGAGGGTATGTAGGAGCAGAATTTTCATTCTGTCAAGCCAAAATTAAATTTTCACAATTTGGTTCTTCTTTTCTTTAAAAAAAATAAAAAAAATAAAATAATTACAAATTCTTTTTAAGAGGGGTAAAATAAATAAATTCGAGATTATCAATTTTTTGCACAACTGACTTAAGGTACCGTCTCAGGACGGGTGTGATAGGGGTACAGTTGGATTAAGTTTCCACCATTCTCTATCCATAACCGACTCTCGAATCTGATCTGGTTTTCAAAGACTATTTTCTAAAAAAAGTTTTCTAATTTTTCCTAATTTAAATAAAATTGGTGGTGATTCCATTTTTAATTTTTTACAATCTCGTGAGCTGCTATCCCGCCGCGATCCCGGTCACGACAAGCATTTTGTATTCTTCTAACTCTATAAAAGGAGGCAAGGGCTGATCATTTCGTGGTGTTAGCTTATAGTTTACTTTCATATTTATATGTTAGTTGTTTCCTTTGTGTAATTTTCTATTGTTCTTAATTGAAGTTATGTTCATCATCTTCTTATCTCTTTCTTTCTTCTTGATTCATGAGTAATTAATTTTCATTTTGCTTGAGTGAAAGAGTGAAACTTTTGGTAATATGTTGAGATTAGATTCATTTCCTTCTTGTACTTAAATGATATATTTTTATGTGATCATTATATGTGTTGTATGTTATTTTCGATCAATTTAGAAACTCTTCTTGTATAATGAATATCTTGACTCATTGTAGACAAGATGTTGGCACAGTGGATGCTTGAGATCATTTACAAGTATTGGTAGATAATTATTGGAACCATAATATGATTACATATATAATCTTAATTGAACTTTGAACGTTATATTTTCCGATTAGAACCTTCATTATGTATGATTTCAATTGAGTTATAAAAAAAATAATCTTGTTTTTAATTTATTACAAAGAGTGAATCTCTTAACCCAAGCAAATCATTTTCATCTGTGAACAACTTTTGTCACCTTTAGTATTGTGACAAATCTGCTCCTTATCTCAAATAATTTTTTTTCATCAATTCCCTGTGGATCGACCTCGGACTCCCGAGAATTTACTACTTGAAACAACCTGCATTTGAGTTTGCAACTTTTAATTATCCCATCAAGTTTTTGGCGCCGTTGCCGGGGACTTGATTTAAAGTTCTAATTTATTGAGGTTCTCTTTCTGTAAGTAAATTTCACTATCAGGTATATTCTGCTTTTACTCTTTTAATTTTTTTAATTTACTAACTTACTAATTAACTTACTAACTTTTTAACTTTTATATTTATGTCATTTATTGATGTTTTTTAACTTCCTAACTTTTATATTTATATAATTTATTTTTGCTTTTTAATATTTTTCATTTATTTACGTCATTTATTTACATTTTTATTTTTTTTTATTTTTATTTTTTTATTTATATATGCTCTCTGCTTTTATTTTTTTTATTTATGCTTTATGCTTACTAACTTACTAATTTTTTATTTATGTCATTTATTTATGGTATCTAACCTTTTAAATAAGTCATTTATTTACGCATTCTAACTTATTTACTTATGTTATTTATTTACGTTTTTTGACTTACAAACTTGTACATTATTTTTTTTATTTTAAGTCATTTATTTTTGCTTAATATTTAATGGCCGATTTATATTGTTTACTTGTACATTATTTTTATTTTACGTCACTTATTTATGCTTAACTGGTATTGTGATTCAAATTTTGGTTGTTTGGTTAAAATTAATCATAGTACTTTATATATTGATTTGTTTGAATCACAATCACACACAATTGACACAATGTCTGAAATTGAAGGTGCACATATTGAACATGAAAACCAAACACAACGAGCTGAAAATGAAAGTGTGCATGATGAATAGGAAAATTTTACGGTGGATCTTGTTGCTTCAAGAATTCAACATCACAATAAAAGATAAGAAATGAGCAAAAAATGTTGTTGCAGATTATTTGTCCAGACTTACAACAAGCTCACATTTTGATAGCACACCTATCAATGATTCTTTTCTTGATTTTTTATTTTCTATCAATTCCATACCTTGGTTTGTTAACATAGTAAATTTTCTTGTAACAGGAAAGATGTCTCAGTGGTCACATCAAGACAGAAAAAAGTTTTTGATTAAGGTGAAAAATTTTGATTGGGATGACCTATATTTGTTTAAACATTATCCTGATCAAATCTTTCGGAGATGTGTACCCAACAGTGAAGTAGGTAGTGTCATTAAATTTTGTCACTCAGAAGCATGTGGAGGTCATTTTTCTTCAAAGAAAATAGTTGTGAAAATCTTGCAGTGTGAATTTTATTGGTCCACTTTATTTAAGGACAGTTATACCTTTTGCAAAAGTTACGAAAATTGTCAGAAATTAGGTTTTATTTCTAAAAGAAATATGATGCCTCTGAACTCTATCCTTGTCATTGAAATTTTTTATTGTTGGGAAATTGATTTCATGGGTTCATTTTCATCCTCATTTGGATTTGTGTATATTTTGATTGCAGTTGATTATGTCTCAAAATGGATTGAGACGATTCCATGTCGACAAAATGATTATAAAACTATTCTCAAAATTTTAAAAGAAAATGTCTTAAGTCGATTTAGAATCCCTCGAGCTATCATCAGTGATGGGAGAACACATTTTTGCAATAAACAATTTGAATTTTTAATAAAAAAATATACTATTACCCATAAAGTTGTCACCCCTTATTACCCTTAGACAAGTGGACAAGTAGAATTAGCAAATAGGAAAATTAAACAAATTTTAGAAAAAATGGTTAACCCAAAGCATAAAGATTGGTCTTTAAGACTAAACGATGCACTTTGGGCTTACTGTACTGCTTTTAAAACATCTTTAGGCATGTCACTTTATCGGTTAGTTTATGAAAAACTTTATCACTTGCCTGTAGAACTGGAGCCTAAAGCATTTTGGGTCATTAAAGCTTTCAATTTAAATCTTGATGATTCTTACAAGTTACGTAAATTACAAATAAATGAACTTGGGGAATTGAGAAAAGATGCATATGAAAACTCAAAAATTTATAAAGAAAAAATAAAAACTTTTCACGAAAAATCTATTTTGAGAAAATCTTTTGAAATTAGCCAAAAAATTCTGCTTTATAATTCTCGTCTTTACCTATTCTCTGGAAAATTGAGATCTAGGTGGACTGGCCTTTTTATTGTCAAACATGTATATCCTTATGGGGCCATAGACATTGAGAATCCTACGAATGATAATGTGTTTAAGGTCAATAGACAAAGACTTAAACCATTTCTGAAAAATCAAGCTGCTGAGGTAGAATTCATTTTCCTTTCTGATCCTTATTATGATAAAAATTTACTCTAATTTTGCAGCTTTATTTTGTTTTGCAGTTTTTTGTGTTCCCAATTAAATGGCAGATGATGGTACTCTGTGACTCTTAAGTCAGTTTGTTTTTTTTTCAGTTTCCCAAAACAACTGATTCGTTCTCTTTTAAAATAGATATCATTCTCTCAAACCTGAGAAAATATTTTCCTTCTCTTCCTCAAAATGTTCTAACCAAAATTTACGAAGCTAGATGTGAAAGATTGAGATTGTTAATGCACAAGGGTATGCCAGAAGATATACGTTGGATAATCGAAAGAAAGGTCCGACTAACAGGTGAGTCTTCAATTTCATTTGACTCATGCGTGTAAAGTCTTGGTAGAAGTTCATATTTTAAAAGGAGAAGAGCAAAAAGATTACAAGTCTGTCACAAATGTGCACGATGGAAATGTAACAAGCGATGTTGTTCTTTGGGGATGGTTTCCGCAAATAGAGAAGATAAAATTTTCTTCATTAAGAATGGACTGAGTAAGAAGTCATTAGATGATATCTTATTGACTGTTGATACACATTCTTGTGGTTATGTGCATTGTAAACTTCTTAACTTGTGGAATCTCTTCAAGGAGGAACAAAAGCAATACAGTCTTGGGAATCTGACTCTAAAAGATCCTGTTTGCCAATTTAGAAGAAAATTGGATGAGAAGCTTAGCCTCGACTCATAGAAGGTATTTAAGTCGTTTCTAGACGTGAAACCAGAGGCAGATGTGAGTCACATCCATAACAATATGTACATATTTTCTTCTTCTTCTTCTTCATCTTCTTAAAAAGAAAAAAAAAAGATAGAAAAAAAAATATGTATACATCTTGGGTTTGGGTTTGGTAACGTAAAACGTGAATGGGAAAATGCACGCATTCTGATCCAGCCTTCTTAATTGAAAAACAAAGTAGGTAGATTGTATCCTACATGTGAGGCAGTCAGTTGCATTATGGCCACTTGTCCCTTTTGAGAGTCCTATGTTGCGCTGGTCTTGAATGGGTCTAATACTGGTCAACAATGCTTTGACACAAAGCTGAAAGAGCATACTACCTCCATCTCAATTGGTGTGTGAAATCTGCAAGTGTACGGTTTCGTCGTCAAGTAATAAAAAGATCGAATCCACAGGGACTATATCTATGAATATCAATTAATTAATTAATTCAATTAATTAAACAAAAAGGGAATATAGTTATCGAGTGAATAGAATGTAGTAACCAAACAATTAAATAAATAAAAGTTAAGACGCAGAGTTGAGAATAAAAACAGCAAATTGTTGAGAAGGATTTTTCAGATTCAAGAAAACTTCCAAGATTGGGGGTAACTACAATGATACAAGACTCTTAATTGACAATCCTTTTATTAAATTGAAATTCAATTGAAGGTGAATTACCCTAATTTAGTTAATGTTCTTTCTCAAGAGATAAGAACCGTGTCCAATTAAACTAATTCCTACTCTCGTGGTAATTGAATCTAAATTGAACTCATTAAATTGAACTCATTACGCTTTATGGTAATTCATTGATCCTCGAAAGGCTAAACCTACTCTCGTGATTTAGAACTTAAGTTCAATTCTTATGGTTCCAACACCTAGGTTTACCTCTCAGCACGTCCCTAGATATTTATGAGATGCAAATAAGTGGCCAGCAAATTCACATGAATAAGCGCAATAAGGATTGAATCAAAGAACATTCAAGATTAATAAAAGGGGTAAACAAAATCAATTAATCATCGTCAATGTATCAAAGGGCATTGCCCAATCCTAGAAACAAAAGGAACTACTCAGACATGGAGAAGAAGAAACAAGAAATCAAGTTCAAAAACATTCAAACCCGTAATCAAAGAGAGAAGAGGGGGAGATGAAGATCAAGAGCTTTCCAATATGCCTCCTTTAAAACCAAATTGGAACCCTAATATTGTATTCAGAACAACTATATATACCCTAATGGTCTAAACTGATCCAAGCCCATAAAAAGGAAGAAAAACGAACTTAAAAATCTGACACGGACAGCAATCCACGAACATGGATCATTCCATGGCTAGGCCGTGGAACTTGCTAGCTGAGTTCCACGGCCGTGGATCATTCCACGGCCAGGCTGTGGAATTCTCTGGAACTTCCCTTTTGCTTTTTCACGCAGCTGCTCGATTCATGGCCATGGGGAATTCCACAAGCAGGTCGTGGATCTCTCTGGAGTGAGCTTTTTGTCCTAAATTGCCATCCTTTAAGCTCCAACTTCAATTATGCAAGCTTTCCATCTATTTCAAGGCCAATTAAGCATCAATCATGCACAACAACACCAAAAACACTGCAGTTATCTGAACTAAAGGAAAAACAAATAAAAAAGAAAACTAAAATGCCTAAAATGCATAAAAATACATGCAAAACAAGAACAAAATATGATGTTTCACACACATCATCAATCTCAAGTGAGTATACACTCACATTTCATCAGGTTTCTACCAACTTGAAAAAAAAAGAAGGGGGCGAAACTACGGTTGCACTTAGTCTTTAATTAGATTAGGACCCTTGGGCAGATGACCTATCCTGTCATAGACTCAAGAGGAGATCTTCACACGCCAATATGTAAATAAGGTTCGTGTGCCATGTTTTGTAAAGAGTTGCGTGCTACATTCCCAATTCTTGGAACCAAGGCTCTGTAGCGCTGATGGACAAAAAGAAGCGTCTCGTCTTTACATTGAATGAAACCTGTTAACTAAGTTGTATACTTACTTTATTAGTAGGCCTCTATGGCGAGTTCTGACTGGCTGCGGTTAGGTACTATCTTCTTAGAATATAGGCCTGTAATTAGGTTTGCAGGAAGATAGAGGGTTGTTATTCCATAAGCAGGACGAAAAGGACTCAAAGGTTCTTGTTGTCGGTTTAGCAATCCTTGTGGAGTTCTTATGTTGCACTAGTGACACGCAACTCAAAGATATGCCATTATAGCATTCATGACGCGCATACAAAGATACGTCATGAAAATTGTACATACAGGTATGTCTTCATTTGTTATTATATTTCTTTTATCTTTGTATGATTTTATTGTATTTTGGTTTTGGACAGATGATCCTTTGAGCAGGATCCTTCAGGGGTTTCTAGACTTCTTTACTTTGATGGTTTTCTTGAAGTTAAAAAAAAACACAAAATAAAAAAAAATTGTGTTTCTTAATTTCAAACTTTTCTGACAACAGCCAATCTACCCTTATAGGTGTTATCATTACTTTTTCCATTCTTTTTCTTATTTAAACACTTCATTTTCTCCACTTTCCTTCAACTCATAACTATTCAAAGGAAGGAAGAGTATAGAAATGGGACCTTCTTTTCGTAACCTTAAAAATGTCTGTGTTTTTTGTGGGTCAAGTTATGGGAATGGTTTAGAGTTTGTAAATGCAGCAAGCACTCTTAGTTGAACACTTGCTGCGATGAATATTCATGTTGTATACAGGGGAGGTTGTCGTGGGTTAATGGGGGTTGTATCATTCTCTGCATTTGTAAGAGACAGTCAAGTTTTAGTTATTATTCTTGAACCTTTAACTCAAAAGAACATTGCTGGAAAGACAGTTGGGGATGAACTTCAAGTATCATCTATGCATGGACGAATGAAGAAAATGCTTGAAAGCTCTGATGCATTCTTTGCTTTACCTGGTGATTTTAGTACTTTGGAAGAAATTTTTCAAATTATTTCTTGGGCTCAACTGAACATCCACCATAAACCCATTGGTTTGTTGAATGTTAATAATTTCTTTAATCTTTCGTTATTTTTTCTTGACAAAGATGTGGAACAGAAATTTATCACACCTTCTGCAAGACAACTTCTTATCTCTACCTCCACTATTGATGAGTTGATTGATAAATTAGAAGCTTTTGTTTATGAACCTGATAAAACAATAGCTCAGATAGATTGATCTGCAGAAAGCAGTGAGGGAAGCAGCATACAAAGAAAGTCAGATCTGACATTTCATCTTTAATTTTACTTTTGGTTTTATTTATTGTACTTTGTTTCTATTTAAATTTGTGTTAGATTTCTCTAACAGATACTATCCTTTACTCATTTATATTTTAACATTGCGGATAATGTTGTGATCTGGTTGGCAGGAAGGACAGTTTTTTTTTTTTAAAAGTAAGGAAGTATGATATGATTGTCATGAACTTACTAAACCACTGAATAATAGCAGAGTAAAGAGTAATTTTACTCCTCAAACGCATTTAAATTGGGAAGTATGTTTAGTGAGATGACTATCAGAAACCTACTACAAAACCAATTAAGGATAGCAGAGTAAGGAGTAAATTTTACCCTGGAGGTAATTTTACTCTTGAGACGCATATCTTGGGTCATAACATAAATTTTCTTCTTTCTTAAAAATCACATGCTTGGATATGAATGTTGAATTGATGGATTGATAATGATAGAAATATGTCTTGTGAGATTTTGAGCCTATTGATGAATGGATTGAACATTTGTACCATTCTCTTCTTTCTTGTGTGATTTTCACTCATGAAATTATTACTCTAGAACTTATTTTGATTCTTTTTTAGGCTACATTTTCACATGCATACATAAACATGATTAATGCATTTTTTTTGAAATAGCTATTTTAACCAAATAGCGAAGAATGATTGGTGCACAAATAGACAGCCTTTCTTAGCAGCATATTGTCTCAATATGATATCAAGCACTCTTATGACTTATTGGAAATTCTCTGATTCTTGCTAACGTAAGGCATTGGAAATGACTTATTTCCCTTTGCTTAACCCCTTTGAGCTTATTTGATCATTCCTTGTTTCTAGTTCATTATGTGCCTTAAATGAAAAACTATGTTCTTACCTGACCTTAGGGAATAAGAGAGAATTTGTTTTGTTAATGGATGAGTTCTTGAACAAGTGTGGAGGTGTGTGTACAAAATGGTTACTGAAAAAGAAAAGGGTGGCTAATTTAAAAAAATGTGTGTGCATATTTATTAAAAAAAACAAATGTATAAAGAAGGTCCAACAAGGCAAAAAGGGAAAGAAAAATAATATGTAAAGGGAATTTGTATTATGTGGAGTTGGGATGAACTTTCATGCTTGTTAATTGAACTCAGCTCTCATGTTCTTTTATTCTCTTTGGTTTTTAACTTGTCAAATCCATATTACCACCCTTCTTTACTTTGATCACATTACAACCTTGAATAAAGTTCTCATGATTTTTGTGTGTATATGTTCTAAGTAGTGGAGAAGTAGAAGATAAGCAAGCTTATGGTAGTGTAATTTTTCATTAGTTGAATTGAGTGAAATACTTACCTTTTTAATGCTTAAAAGATTAAGAGTGAATTCTGTGAGGATATTTCATTCTTGATTCATTCTTTTTAACTGAAGTTTCCTTGCTTAATGGTTTGAGATGTGAAGAAATATTACCTCATTAATGCTTTAATCCCTTGAATGACTGGTTGCTCTTCTTGTTTCATTAAATTTTTCAGAATTTTTAGTTTTTGAGTCTATGTCGTTTTTCTTTGTTCCCTAGTTTTTTTTTCTTATGTGTTTTGTCTGGGAGTGCAAAAGTTTAGTGTTGGAGAATTTGATAACAATGTATTTTATTCATTTTATAATCCTCTCACTAGGCTTCTTAAGGTTTAATTTAGCTTAATTAAGTTAATTTTGTCACATTTTATGAAATTAAGCTTAATTGGATCATTGAAGAAATTATTGCTTAAATTATCATTAACTTGGGTGATTACATTCTTAAGTAAAGTGACCACAATTTGAGTTATAATTATTTGATTAATGTGATTCTGGTCTTGTTGGAAAGTTAAGATAATTCTCTAATAATTATTCACTTGATAGCAAGAGCTACATTGATAGCAATATATTTGATTCATTGTATAATCTTCTCACTTGGCTATTTTAGTAAACTGACTATAATTTGAGTTACAAATATTCGATGGATGTGATTTTGGTCTTGTTTTAAAGCTAAGACAAATTTCTACAACTTTCATGAAGGCCTCAAGACCGGGAACACACGTTTGGATAACTCAAATTAGAGTTGAAGCAAAATCTAGAGTTTTGAACCTGATAGCTTGACCTCTATGCACTCATTAGGCTATATCTCGGGTTATAGGAGTTCAACAATTCTGAAATTTTGACAATGGAAGGTCAAGACACATATCTACAACTTTCATGAAGAACACAAAAGTTGGATCGGAATTTTTGAAGGAGATATTGGGCTTGGAAGTCAGAATAGAGGAGCTGAAGTTGGGCCTGACCCATGAGTAGTAGTTGGGTCATATCTCGGGATGTGGGTGTCTAATTGAGCTGAAATCAGTGGCAATTGAAAGCTGAGACAATTCTCTAGAACTTTCATGAAGACCACTTGGCCAAAAAATGACGCATGCTATGAGCTCAGAAGTGAAACATTTCGGAGATAAGAATCCACCCATTCATCATCATCAAACAACTATTTTGGCATTTTGTTCTCATCATCCATCATCTCTTTTGGCATTTTGTACTCTTCTAACTCTATAAAAGGAGGCAAAGGCTGATCATTTCGTGGTGTTAGCTTAGAGTTTACTTTCATGTTTGTAAGTTAATTGTTTTCTTTGTGTAGTTTTCTATTATTCTTAATTAAAGTTATGTTCATCATCTTCTTCTACTCTCTTTCTTTCTTCTTAATTCATGAGTAACTAATTTTTATTTTGTTTGGGTGAAAGGGTGAAACTTTTGATAATATATTGATGTTAGATTAATTTCCTTCTTGTGCTTAAATGATATATTTTTATGTGATCATTATATGTATTGTATGTTGTTTCCGGTCAATTTAGAAATTCTTCTTGTATAATGAATATCTTGATTCATTGTAGGCAAGATGTTGACATAGTGGATGCTTGAGATCATTTACAAGCATTGGTAGATAATTAATGGAACCATAATATGATTACATATATAATCTTAATTGAACTTTAAATGTTATATTTTTCGATTGGAACCTTCATTATGTATGATTTCAATTAAGTTATAAAAAGAAATAATCTTATTTCTAATTTATTACCAAGAGTGGATCTCCTAACCCAAGCAAATCCTTTTCATCTTTGAATAACTTTTATCACTTTTAGTATTGTGACAAATCTGCTTTTTACCTCAAATAATTTTTCTTCATCAATTCCCTGTGAATCGACCTCGGACTCCCAAGAATTTACTACTTGAAACAACCTGCACTTAGGATTGTAACTTTTAATTCCCATCATTATGCTATAAGATTTTTAATAATTCAGTTGTGATAGTCATCCTAATGTTCATTGTATTTTTTAATATTCTTATAACTTTCCCATGTTTAGAAGTTGTAATGGAGTGGACTACCAGCTACTGTATTGGTAAGAATTGTTAACAATCTGACTTTAGTGAAGAATTTTCCCATTAATTTATTTTCTGTATTTGTTTCAGGCTTTCAGCCTATTTTGCAGTGAACAATTTAATCATTTAATCAAATATGCCACAATTTCTAAAGACTTTAGGTTTATTGTAGCTAATGTACTATAAAAATATGGTGTGTCTAGGCAGCTTCTGGCTTCTGTTCAAACTATTTAACCAGGGAGGGACCTTATAACATAACCAACTATGATGAGTTCATTTTCCATTTATTATATGTTGCACTTTTAGCTATGGGTTTCCTTGAGGATACATGATATGAATTTTTTTTCAGATACAAGTGTCGAGTTTGAAACTTTATTCTTATTGAGGCAAGCCCATGGTTTTGTTTTGAACTGTCTGAACCTGGAACACTTTGATTAAAAGAGAAATATTCTTTTCAGTTTAAGTAGGATTGGGGATCTTAGGAAATAAAATTGAGTAAGTTTTGTTGTGGTTCTTACATTGTTTAGTAATTTTAAAGATAAGTAATCATTTGAATTTTTCGTTATGCATTATGCTTGTCCTCCACTGAGTTGTTAATGTTGAGACTGTCATTATATCATGATTTCCTGTTGCATTATAAAAGACAAAATGTTCAAGGAGTCCATAAATATGCATAATTAATAATTTTTGAATTTTAGCATGTTTCATCAGAGGTTAGATAGTGGAATCCAATTGTTTGTTTAATTACTTTTTGTTGTGTGTATCACAGACAAGAGTAAAGTATGATAATGAGTGTAAGATTTGTATAAGGCCTTTTACTATTTTTAGATGGAGACCTGGTTAGGATGCATGATATAAGAAAATTAAAATCTGCCAGACATGTAGTAAATTGAAAAATGTTTGTCAAGTGTGTCTTCTGAAAGTGTATTTGATTTTTTCTTCAATTCTAGAATGTTTCCAGAATTCCCAAGCAATTTTATCCCTCATGGAGACATCAGTTGGGAGGTATTCTTGAATTACAAGATCCAAGGGGAAATTGCTTTGAAGTAAGTTTGAATTCCAATAGAGTATATGCTTGGATTTCAGATGGCTTAATAGATTTGAGGTCTTTCTATGGTTTGAATGATTTTTTTAAATCTCATTTAAATATCTTGGAATGAATAAGTTCAATATTAGACTCTGATAATATAATGTGAGGTTGATTACCCAAGTAGTAAAGATGTAGAAGTGATTGAATTGGTTTCAGATTCTGAAACTGAAACTATAAAATATGCATAGGAAGTGAACCTTAGTCAGTCACAAGCTTTGGGAAGCAAGTTTTGGTTAGTATTACTATATTGTTTTAATATGACTGAACTCATGTTTAACTTTTTGTCTTTTTTATGTAACAACTTATTTGTGTATTAGTTTGTTAATTAAAGACTATCCTTGCTGATTTTGTTTGGTCTGTGTTGGTGAGGCCGCAATCACATATTAGTCTGTTTGTCATAAATGGACAACATGTTGATTGTAAACTGTTGTGGCCTAAAAGGAGAGAAACAGAATGCCAAATTAGACTAGGTTAGTACAAGTTTTGCCGAGAAAAACCTTGGCTAATAAGGGAGATGTCTCTTGATTTTTGGGCATCAGATGTTGTTAATGGTGTGTTTGTTTCGATTAGGTGCAAGCAAAGCAAGCAATGTATGTGGGTGGAAGTAGCAGTTGGGATCTTGTGTTTTGTGAGAGATAGGAGCATTGGATTTGCTGATTTAGCGCTATTGTCTATTTTGTATGCAACTATATTGCATGTTAGACATACATGCTATGTTTTGTCTGGGACTTGAAGTTCTATGTCTGTTAAGTCTTAATTTTTTTTTCTTTATATTTATTTTATATTTGTGTTAATTGGCTTGAGGTGCAAACAGGGATCTACATTCCCACCTGAGTGAAAATATGGCGTTTTTATTGCGCTTATAAATAGTTCATTATTATTAATCCTTTTTCTTCTTGCATACACCTTGGGGATGTTAAATGTATTGTTAATTTAACCAAGCAATTGGGCACAAGTAGTTAATGTGCTGCTGTTAAGGACGAATGGTTCGTGCTTTGCATGAGTTCGATCCTTGGCAACAACAACTCTTGGCCAAGCTTTACTTACATCCCGATCGAACCCCGGATTAGTCAGGGTCAAAGACTCTGGACACCGGGGCGGGGGTCAAAGCGACCCTCTGAACCAAAAAAAAAAGTATTGTTAATTTACTATTATCTCTTATTTATGCTAATCCCTGACACTATTCAGTGGGCATGATAAATAAGTGTTGTGCTTATTCTACAGTCCATATCCAATTTATTGCTTTTATCTCTAAAATAAGATAATTGTATTTGCTAATATTTATGTGAGGTTTTATCCAAACAACACCTCTATTATTCTTGATACATCCAATTATGTGGTACAAACATTCTACATTTGAATGCATATATGTAGATGCTGAGGAGGTTCATAGTCTTTTGTATCAAAGGATTGGTCCGTCCAACTTAAGTATATACTTAAGTATATAACGTAATTGAAATTGTTACCTATGCATTGCACGAGTAAACACTTTAGTTATCTTACAAAAGTCACAAGTATTAGATGATGATGACGAATAAATATTATATTAATTTAACAAACATGTGCATCATTTATTTAAGAGACCATTGAATCGCACGTGTTATTATATTTACATTGGTGAGTTCCTTTGTCAACAATTTGCTTTTTAACAAATATTATTGATGTCTTGGTAAAAAAAAAGTTAGAGCATAATATTTCATTCTTTTATTTGAAGTAACATCCATCTCTTGTTGGATTTGTTAATGGTAAGTCCATGTAATGTTTTTCTTTATATTTCTATAGGAAATTGTTTATTGATTTTCTCTAGATTGATGTCATGTTATATTTAAATTAAAATCATGTACTTTTAATTCAAGTATGATACATATATTTTTATTAGGTTATTATTACTTTATGCATATATATATTTATTTATTTTTATTTAAAATTGAATTTATAAAATGTTTTTATGCATAATAAACTTATCTTTTATTTACAATTTAATCTATTATTGTTGAAAAACATTTTAATGAAATTAAATTTTATTTTATTATGTTTGTTTTATTTTATTAATTTTTACTTTTAAATATTATCTTGTGCAATATATGAGTGTATACTCTAATATATCAAAATTAAACTCATATATACCAAAATTAAACTCATATATACTAATAGATTAATTGTTTTTTTTCTTTTATAAAGAACGTAAAAGAGATTTGTCCTACAATCATCATGGGAGGCAATGCTACCAAGGCAAATGGAAAGACCAGGGGGTTGAAAGAAAGACTGAGAGTGTAAGCCTAGCCTCTAACTTATATGTCTACCCATATCTACCTAAAATGGTTGACCTCTTAAAAAAAAATGTAGCCGAGAAACCTCCCAAATCCTTATCCATATGACAGCGAATATCATTCAGAAGGGGCAACAAGATGAATCAAATTAATACTGTCACGGCATAAATTCGAGGTTTATTATCGGTGTGTAACAAAGGCAAATTATAGGTTAGTTTAAGTTACACAAGCTTCTAAATCTTCAATTCTTGCAAACATTTAATAACAAAAACAATAGTCATCATAGGACTTCAGAACATAATATAAAAATATCATACTTTCAAAAATCATAATTAACTAAATCTAATAATTATTATTTATCCAAAAATTAATTAAAACTCTATTATTTATTTGAAATCCTACTTGAAAAAATAATTGAGCAACTCTAAGATCAATAATACATAATATTTTCAAACCAGAGTCAATAGCAAAATAAAATAAATAATCAAATTTGTCCACATAAATAATATGTTGGGCTCACAAATAGTACTGAATTAGACCCCTCAATCAAATTTGGAGAGTAGGACTAGAAGCTATCTTTTATCCCTTATTTAAAAAACATAATTACGATTTCGTGAGTTGTAAACTTAGTGAGCAATTACTATAACTGTCAAAACGGGTTGGCCCAATTCGGGTCGGACTATTTTTGGGTCATGTAAGTTTTGGACTGACATTTTGTTAGTCTAACTTGCCGTTATGTAATGTAAACGGGCCGGGTTGACTCGGTCCGTTGCAGGTTAGCCCATTTGAGCCAGTTCATCTAGGCCATTTTTAGTTTTGGACTGACATTTTGTTAATTCAGTCAGTCCATTTTGTCGGGTTATTCGGGCAGACCCATCGAGCTTGACCTATCTTGACGGCTCTAGCAATTACTATCTACTACAACAGAAATAGGACAAGCGGGACATAAGTATTTTGTAATTAAGTAAACATATCATATTAAATAATAGGGAAAATTTAAAAAGAAAAAATCATTGTACTATACGCGATGTGCACTTTATAACGTTCCGGAACTGCCTGCAGGATTGATAAGTGTCTCCACAAACCAACATAGGTCTTTTCAGCGTGTTTTGTCCTCACTCACATGCATCTGAAGAAACTTCCCAAGAGGTCACCCATCCCACAATTTCTCCTGGTCAAGCACGCTTAACCATGAAGTTCATATGTTCTAAGCTTCCGAAAAGAAGTTGCAACTTGTTGATATGGCTACGCCTAATCAATTCCTTTAAGTCATCCTCAACTATGCAATCTCATACCTGCACAGTCTTTGAATCCCTCTCATTGTGGTGCGTATTCAGTTCATTCATAGGACCCTTCGCCTAGAAACCTGCCAGGAGCTGCTAATTGATGCTTTCTCTTTAGCACCGGCGACCACTCCCCGCCCTCGTCGGCCCCGGGACGCCACACACTTTGGTCATGTTATTTCAAAAATATGCAAATTGGACCTGTTACTTTGTGTTTTGTGCAGAGAACTATAAAATGGTAACGGATGTTAGTTTTTGGATGGAAACACGCACGTACAACACACGTGCACGTTTGAATTTTTTACCCCCAAACGCGGTCTTCTTCTTCCTTTCACCTAAACCCTAACCCTAGAACTCCATAACTCCAAGCCAGCGAAACCAAATCACCATTCACCACCTTCTACCAGCTATCGAGCCATAACAGTCAACCCTATCACCCAAAAACTTGAAACCCCTGAGTAGAGACCCATCAACCACTCCCCTCCATTGTCGAAGCCCCTCGAACCCAAGACCTCCACCATTGCACACCACCGAACGACGTCACCTGAAACCATCGTCTGTCCAAGACCGCATGATTCCCCATCAACCCACGCTGCAAGCACAAAAGTGAAGAGATTGAGTCATGTTTGGGTCAATCCTGTTCTACTCATTGGAATCGAAGATCGATGATTATGGGGGGATCGAGTGGTGGTTGTGGGGGAGCAGTAGTTCAATGTTGTTGTCGTCACATTGGTGGTTGTCATTGGAGACCAGATCGGTGACAATGGAGGTGTCTTAGGTGCAGAATAGTTGCAACAATCTTTAGAGAATTGGGAATTTCAGTTATGGAGTTCTATGGTTTGGGTAAGAGGAAGAAGAAGACCGCGTTTGGGGGTCAAAAACGCACGTGTGCGTTTCTATCCAAAAACTAACGTTCATTACCATTTTGTAGTTCTCTACACAAAACGCCAAGTAATCGATCCATTTTGCATATTTTTGAAGTAACATAACAAAAGTGCACATCGCGTATAATACAAGAATTTTTTTTTTGAATTTTTTCCTAAATAAAATATTCAATAGAACTATTTAATCAAATCATTAAAAATTCACATTGGAAAATATAATAAAAGGTTAAGAGAAACAATTTTCAATCATTCAATAGAACGTAACCATTTAAAATACATTCCATGTCAAAGAATCCACTAAACAAAACTAAAACAGAACAAGCACACAACTCGTGGGTAAACTAATCATCTTACAAGCTTAAGACTTGAGCTGACGAGCGTCTTGCCTGGAACCATAACCAACCCATATGTGTTGGCCTACACACGTAGTCAATATATACCATGCTAGCTATATGGCCTAATACAATCCTATGTGCACTAAGACTAATATTCACTGTTGTTAGATACAGTATTCCAATAAGGTCTTCTCCCAAAAATATAAGTTAAATAAAACTGCAATAATATAACTTTCAAGAAAATAATTTTTTTCCCTAAATTACTATAATATGGCTTTTAAAAAAAATAAACTTTATTCCTCAAGTGAACAACAAACAAAATCCAATAAAATCAAGTAAATTAATATATTTCAAAAAAAGCATTTTCTATCAATAGAAATCCCAGTACAATCAATTCAAATTTCTTTTTTCACGAGGATAATCATTATTTATATCAATTACCATCATTGGCCAAAGTCAATGTTCATATCAGTTACCATTATTGACATAATTCATTATACAAAATATTTACCATCATTGGTCCATGACCAATGTTTAAACATTTTCAGATAATCAAAGTCAATAATGAGTTTTCTTGAAAATCTTGCTTGTCCCAAGAGTCCCTAAGACTTTATTACATCTGAAATTTCAATAACAAAATCAATTCATAATTAATAAGTTCAAATATGCGTATAGTAGTTAGGAACCACTCACTGTACGCATCAATTCTCAATTCGGTATTTTCCCAAAACTTTGCACAGTTGCACTAAAGGTTATTTGTACTATTATATAGCCACAGAAATACCAACAATGTATAAATCAATTAGATAACATAAAATTTACCTAATTTACTTTCCTAAATCTTAAATAAATCCTAATTGGCACCACCTTAAATTCATTATCTAACATACCCACTATGAAATTGTATCAGCAAAACTAATTACTCGATCTTTTGGATTATGAGTTTACCTTAAAGAGCCACAAATTTCAATGAGTAGGTAACTATTATTATTCTTAAACCGTAGTTTTTAACTCAAGAAAATCTCACCAAGAGAAGATGTAAAAGAAAGAGAAAATAAATTAGTATTTAAAAGTTTCAATAGAATCTCAAGAAAGAAAATAAAATGAACAAAAGAATATTCATAATTAAAATTGAAGGAACCTAAGAATGGAAGGAATTGAAGAGAATTAGGGAAAAAAATGATGAGACATTGCAAAAGTCTACGACCTTGGAGACGTAATCTTTTATATCAAAGGATAAGAAAGTATGAAATTACTATTATAAAAAAGCATATCTATTTTTTTTTTTAAAGAGAAACGGAGGGTTACAAATACGGTATTTGTAACTTTATCATTCTTCCCATTTTTCTTTATTATATGGAAAAAAAAAACAATGAGAGGCCATCAAAATTTCAATTTCAACTTTATTCTTTTTTTTAGACACCCAACTTTATTATCTCGTGTGTATATATAAAGAAGAGCTGAATCAAAGGCTACGTAAAACCTCTCATGGTTTCATTACCTTTACAGGCCCAAATCATTGGTTGAGTTGCAAGTATTTGAACATTGACCAAACAAAGAGCAGGGCCCAACAACAGAGCCGCGAAACGGTGAGTCGGTGATAATAATAAAAATAAAACGATTCTTTTATTAATTTTTCAAAAAGAGAGGAAAAAAAAAAGGCGAAGAAGCGAGGGAGAACTCAAAAAACCCTAGTAGGGGGCACCGGGCAAAATATATACATATTAAACCCTTAAACCCTTTTTTCATCGTAGCTCGCTTCACTGGTGCCTCTCTCACTCTCACTATGGCCATGGAGTTTTGGGGTAACCTTCTCTATTCTCTCTTCTTTTTCTTTTGTTTCTCGCTTTGGCTTCTAAATTTCTCTTCTCCAACCTTACTTCGGTTTTTGCAATCTTTAAATCCAATCGATTTCTCTTCATTTCGTTTTTCTTGCCTCTCAGAGAAGAGACGTATCGTGATTTTTTAGTGTTCTAGTCTCGTAGACGACTCCGTTTGTATTGAATGAGATGAGATGCCGCCGTTCCTCCTCCTCCATACGCATCATTATTATTATTTTTTTGTTGTCGTTATCGTTTTGGTGTTTTTATCTGCTTCATCTCTTCGCTGTTGGTTTTTTTGCCTGGGATAGATTTCCTTTTTACTTTTCATTTTTACTTTTAAATTATTAAATTAGAATTTTTTAATATCTAAAAAAAGTAATCTAATATATATATATATATATATATATGAGAGTGAATCTTGATGATAATAAGTGAATGCTCAATATTAAAATATAAATATACTTTTTTAATATTTATATAACTTTTAAATAATTTTTAATTTTGATCATTCATGTATGATTATATAGTTAAGATTTATTTTTCTCATTCTCTCATAATAAAATTTCTTCTCACTAGATATGTCTTTTATATATATATTAACCAACAAAGGTTGAGTGCAATGCAAAGTGATGCCTTTTTCCATGGTGAGGACCAAAGTTTTCCTCAGTTGCCTGAGGGTTAGGGTTTAGGGTTAGTCTCGTATTAATGTCTGTGGTTAATTTTTTTTTATAAAAAAATTATTAGATTAGAATTCTATTTACTAAATATGGTCTGCTCTCTTTGGTGAATTTTTATGGCTGTCATCTTATATGTTGGTTTGAAATTTAGGTGTTGAGGTTAAGGTGGGGCAGACTGTTACAGTAGACCCAAAGGATCCATATGATGCATCAATACACCTTTCTCAGGTTAGAATTTTTCTGGTTATTCATTCCATTGTCTGTTATTGCTGTCTTGGTACAAAAATCTTCTAACGTGCTGTTGCCTTCAGGTTGCACTTGGCGAGGCAAAGAAAGACAGAGCAAGTGAACCTGTGGTTCTGTACTTGAAAGTTGGCGACCAGAAGTTTGTTTTGGGAACTCTTTCTAGGGATGACATTCCTCAGATATCTCTGGATTTAGCTCTAGACACAAAGTTTGAGCTTTCCCACAATTCGAAAAATGCTAGTGTCTATTTTTGTGGATACAAATTTTTTGAGTATCCTTGACACACTTGATTTATTGTAAAGTGGTTTACCTTTTTTCTTTTTAATGTTTGATTTTTTTTTAAAAGTAATACCTTTACGTTCAGACCTCTATTATTCATTTCATTTATAGGTTGATTGAATTTCTTGTTGTGATGGTTGTATGGACATAAGATGAATCAAAGATTTTTTGTACTAAATCTCATCCTAATATCCCAGTACTTAATATGTATCACTGCTTCATCTTTCATTTTTCCTTAACTTCTGATGTGTTCCCAGTGGCATTAGTGACAAGGATAATGTTTATGACCTTTCTGGTGAGGCTCAAATGTTTCTTTTAAAGTTGTTATTGATTTTTTTATTAAGTTGGTTGCTCAAACATTGTTGCATTTTGTAATTTGTATTATTTGGACAGATAGTGATGAAGATCTTCCATGGAACAGCCAAGATAATGGTAGATGCTTCCTCTTGATATGGAAATTATTGGTAGTTGTGCGTATTACTACATAGTTAACTAATAATTATCTTCTTTTAGGAAAACCTGAAGCCAAAGCTAAAGAAGCAAAGGTTACTAAATCTAGAAAACATGTTGTCGAGCTTGGCGCATCAGCAAAACAAGTCAAGATTGTTGATCCGAAGAAAGATGAAGAGGATGAATCTGATGATGAGTCTGATGATGAAGATGAATTTGGAAGTTCTGATGAGGTATTATAACACTTTGGGTTTAACTCCCACTTTGGTGTAATTTTTTTTGTGGGGTAGATGTCTGGATGCATTTTCTGTAATCCAATGTGCACAACATGATGAAATGAGATACTTCTGCAAAAGATCTTTTTGTAGTACTTTTAAGTTTAGGGATGTGCTAGCAGGCGCTCGAGCGTAAAAACATTCTGAGTCTTTACTGCTTCGTAGTATTTTTTATTTTTTTATTTTTTAATATGTTGATGAAAAACTTACCATCTCAAGAATTTGAGATAATCCAATGGACACAGCTTGAGTGCTAAAGCACTCAAGCGATCTATAGCAAAATTCTTAAGTTTATCTGAGAGTCTTCTCGGTAAAGTAAAACATTGCTTTTGGTCTTCAATGAGAAGAATCTCTTGATTTTACTTGCTGGTGTTCAAGTATTTCTTTTATGGTGACTTTCCATCATTGATCATTATAGATGGATGCTGATAGTGATAGTGATGAGGAGAGTGATGAAGATGAAGATGGAGATGATGAAGAGACCCCAGCTAAGAAGGTAATGATATTGCGGTTGTATTATGTGTTCTTTTGTTGTTGTTGAATTGGAGGGTGTAGATAGGGAAGGAGGAAAAGAGATAATAGACTCAAAATAATATGAGATTGATATTGATTTGATGTGATAATAATATGATATAAAAGACAAACCCAATAGTCTTATTTATATTAATACTAGGCTCTTAATACTAATTAATAAGGAAACAAATTAATAAGGAAACAAATCAGAAAATATAATAAATAAGAAATAAATCCTAAGAGATCTTATGAGATACTCTAAAATATTTCAAGATACAATAAAGATATTTTGAAATATTTTTCAGATATTCCAACAGTTTTCATATAATGTCTTATGGTTATGGTTGTGTGATGAGTAGACTTCACAGGCTCTTATACATAACTTCATGTTTTGAAGGTGGATCAGGGTAAGAAGAGACCCAATGAGTCTGCATCAAAAACTCCAGTTCCTACCAAGAAAGCTAAAATTGCTACTCCTGAGAAGACTGGTGAGGCAATCATCTATACATTGCTTTGTATTTATATTAATTTTCCCCTTGATTCTTCCGTTTTATAGATGATTAATTGGATAAGTTTATGTTTCTTGGATGCTTGGTTTAGTGCCAAGTCTATGTTAATGCATTCTTACATTAGTGTGTTGTTGATGAAATTATTCATATTGGTCTTTTACTAGACCTCGGCATAGCAAATCATACATTTGACATGTCATTCTCCATGTTTGAATGACACATTTAAATGCTTATATTAGTGGTTTGTTAATGTTTTATTCATTCTCCATATATAATGCACTGGTAATATTTGATTAAATTTGTGCTGTAGATGGTAAGAAAATCGTACATACAGCAACTCCTCACCCTATGAAGAAGGGTGGAAAAACTTCCAACAGTGTAGGAAAGGACCAGACTCCCAATTCTGGTGGACAATTATCTTGCAAAAGTTGTAACAAGTATGATTTTAACAAACCGTAAGTAATAGTTTTGTTAAGCCGGATTGAGTTTTGACTGACTTTTTTGTGCTTGTCTAGGTCTTTCACCTCCGAAAGTGGTCTGGAACAACATAAAAAGGCTAAGCATGGTGGTCAGTGATATTGCATTTGTTACCTTATTCATGTAGTAATTTTCCCCTGTATTACAGTGAGTATGGTAAAGAACTTTAGGTATTTTATCCTCGCTCTTTGGCATAGTAAACGGTGGAAGGGTTAAGGTGAACGCTTGGCTTGGAAATTGTTTGACATTGCTAAGCATATATTAAAATTGCTGCGTTTAAATCTTGTTCTTTAGCCATTCGATGCGTTTAGCCGTTTACCCTTCTCGTAGGGGGGTCCTCTACAGTTCCTGCAGTTTTGAGCAATGAAAAAAATATGGCGGATGTCATGATTTAAAAATTTTAAATTTTATATCTTGTGTTTATATTTTCTCACCTGAAGTGAAGTTGAACTCTAAAAGATTCAAATTCTCTCATAGAATGACGGAGGATTATTTGGCGATCAGTTTAACTTATTCTATCGACTGTGTAGAGCTAATAGAAGTTCAGAGCTAATAGAAGTTAATGAACCTTATTCCAAAGGATATCAACTTTATCCGTTTTATTTTATTCAATTAATTAAATTGATGGATTAATACTTGAATTTAATTACTTCTTTGATAAATGATTGGTTTAAATATGTTTTTGGTTTTTGAAAATATAAATTTTTTGGTTTTAATTCTATTAATTTTTTTTTGTTTGTCTTTATTTTCAATGAGTTTTTCTATTAAGTGTTTTCATATCAACTGAAGCCACTGGTATGTGGTATCAGTAAGTGATTTTTGTTTGTTACGTAAGTATTTAAATGAAATTTTACAAACAGCAGGAATTAAAATAAACAAATAATGAGAAAGACTAAAATGAAAAAAAAAATTAGAGAAACTAAAATAAGAAAGTATTATACTTTCAAATAGTTTAAAAATATATTTACGCTTGTGTCTTTCAAATAGTGATTATAGTCGTATTGTTAGCAATGTCTATCTCTTCAATTATTAATGGCTAAATTTTTCGTTATCAAGTAGTCTTGTTTGCATCTTTCTCTTAAATTAAATTTAAAAAGTGGAGATTACGTTTGTGTTTTTTTTTTTTTAATTGAAGAAAATTGATATAAAAAATTGATATTTTTAATAGCTCAAATGTTAGTGTTGTCGGTGTACGAACTTGATCTCCTATCCCGCTCCCTTGTAAAGCTTGCAAGGTCTCCTAAGCAATAAAAAAAAACATTATTTTCAGCCAACTTTTGCTACCTTTACGAGAAATTTTTGGGCTGCTCATTTTACATCACTTTTCAATATTATTTTATATACTTGTTAATAATATATAAATTTATAATTAATCACGTATATTATTTATTTAATAAATAAATTTATAATTTAAGATTAAAATTTAAATTTATTCATTAATCAATTAATATATGTGATTAATTATAAATTTATATATTATTGATTTAATGTAAAAAGTAGTTAAAAAATGATATTTAAAAGTGAGATAAAAATATAAGAGTTGGTCTCGTATTGTTTTGGATGGTAAAAAAGTAATCTAGGTGAAGAAAATAAACTGCATGAGTTGTTGTATTTAACATATGTTATGCAGTTTATTCTTTTTCTTAATCAATAATCAAATTATTAGTGTAAATAATATTTATATCACAATTTTAAATGTGTTAATTTATTGGGTAAAGAATATATTACATGCTTCAACTTTATATAATGTGTGAAATGCCTCTTGGACTATATACGGTAATTAATAGTTATTGTGAATCTGATATACAATAACACAACTCCTGTCAAAATACCATTCTATTAATTATTCAATCCGATGACACAATCAGTGACACGCACATAACATTTTCGTAGTGCTATTTCAATTTTTCTTTTGCTACTTAATTCTATGCTACACTTAAAAATAGGAAAAAAGCATAAAAACCCCATCAATTTTGTAATTTTGAAAAATGTACAATATGTGTGCACTATAGTCTAAATTGTAATGACCGTAAATTTATAGAAGGAAAAAACTTATTTCAACTTCATCTGATATTTACTTTTGTCTTGTAACTCTAAAATATTTTACACTTTAATCTGTAACTCTTAAAATTGAACATTTAAGTCTAAAATTATGCATAAATTGTGAATATTTTCGTCTATAAATTAACGACGGTCACAATTTTGCATTTAAGTGAATAATTTTAAAAGTTGCAAGATTAAAAGAATGCATCAGGTAAAGTTGAAAAGAATTTTTTTTAAACTTTTCCCAAATTAAAATTTTTCGATAGTGTTTAATGAAGCTCGATCACAATCATGCTGACTTACAGTAAATTGTACTTGACAATTAATATATATATTTATATCAGTATAAATCTTTTTTCTCTTACATCTATTTTCAATCGTTAGTTTCATTTTCATTTAATAGTTGAGATTATTTCATTAAAGATAACCATTAGATAAAAGTGAAACTAACGATTGAAAATGAGTGTAAGAAAAAAAACTTATAATGGTGTATGTTGATCCCTCTCTCTCTCTCTCTCTCTATATATATATATAGAGGGAGGATCGGTTTACACCAGTGTAAGTCTTTTTTGACTTACATTCATTTTCAATCGTTAGATTCACTTTCATCTAATGATTGAGATTATTTCGTTAAAAGTAACCATTAGATGAAAGTGAATCTAACAGTTAAAAATGAGTGTAAGTCAAAAAAGACTTACACTGGTGTAAGTTGATCCTGCTTCATATATATATATATATATATATGGATCTTACTCTGGTGAGATAAGTGATTATTGTAAGAGGTGAGAATGGTAAATATTGACTATTGAATATTACATGAATGATCAAGATTAAACATAAATGCATGTGACTTTTTTAAGTGATCACATGATCTTTAAATAACTTTTAATCTTGACTATCCATGTATGATTGTATGGTCAAAATTTACTACTCTCACTCTCTCACAATGTCATTACATTTACACTCGGCACATATACTGCATATCAATAAATTAAAAAAAAAAATGTTAGAAGATTGAATCACTTCTCATTTACAGAATTTTTATTATTTGATTACAAATAATTCTACATTATTTTTTGTATATTTATATTTGATTTCAACAAATGTTGTTAATCTCACTTTATTTTTTGCATACCTATACTATAATCCTACATTCTACCAAATAACCGAGGCATAAGAGATGTGTGCTATGATTAGTGCAACTAACATTTTTCCATTATGAACTTAATTTCAAATATTGTTAGTATAAAATTTTCACCCTCCATCAAGAAAAAGAAACACTGTTAGGCTTCCTACGGTTACTAAACTGGCTCTTTCTTCAATGCACCTAAAGATTTGGGGTGCATCGATTTATTAATAACAAAAAGAATTGTGATTGAAAATTGAAAACCTTTTTTACCAGTCATCCCAAAAATCCCTCGTCTTCCCTTTCTCCATTTCTTCTCCACACCAAAACCACCAACATCCACCAACGTGTTGTCTGCCAAAATGTCTGTCACCATCATTAGCCCTACAACCACCACTACCCTTCCTCCGTCCACCTCTTTTTTCATTGATGAAAGCCTGGATCGTTAGAACTTGAAGGCCCTAGCCACCACGTCGGCCAAACGCATCGAGCTTTGACCGTGAACCACCCAGACTCATGAATCGTATCACTGTCTCTACTCGCTGCAACCTCCCTTCTCCCAAATCTGCCAACAATCGCTGTGCCCGTCGCGACCCACCACCAAATCCGAAGTCGCCATGCGCACTTCCATCCCTGCAAACCCCAAACCAATCCCTGACCAAATTTCAACAACTCATCGCCACACCCAAAAACAAATCCAACCCACGAACTCCACCAGAACCACACCCAACCATTCTGCCACCCATGGCCAAACAAAGCCTAGATCCCATTGCTAGTAGCCCACTGAGCCGCACACTGCCATCGAAGTAGATGGCACCACCATCGAGCTCGCAATTACCCCTCACTTGTGTGCATTTCTTAGTATTTCTGTGATAAATTGATCCTTGATCCCTTTCTTTTTTGGTTGTTGGTGGGAATGGAGGCGGAGGCGATGGCGGTGGGATGAGGGTGGCAATAGTGGTGAGGTAGAGTGTGTCAAACAAAAAAAAGTCAAAATAAAAAGCCTATTAACTTGTAATAAGTTAATTTTGGATAGCATTCATGCACCAAAATTTATTTAGGTGCATGAAAGCCTTCCCCTACCAAACTATGCTGTGAATAAAGAGCACAAGGGATGTGTTGTGAACAAAGAGCACAAGAGATATTTGTGGCTGTAACAACCTTGAGCTACGCAAGAGATGTGGGAAGCAAATGGTAATTGGAAACCAAAAGGGATTTGGTTAAATGCATGGATAAATGGGAGGCACGGATCTTGAAGGAAGAGATATTTGGGGCCTTCGATAGGGAGGAAGGCAACCCCTCAAGAGGCTGCAGTGTATATATCATTTTTGCTTCTGTTTTTGAGGAATTACAGAGGTCTTCCTTTGATGTAAGGAGTTAATCTCCATAATTTCTTAAAGAAATCCAAGTTCCTACCAAACTTCAAATTGGTTTAAGGAAGTACAGTGGCAAGGCATGCATGGCAATCAACAGCAATTGGATTAAAAGCAAATCAGCAAGTCTGAAATGTTCAAAGCTCCTCTCAAAGTACAAATTTACAGTCACAACATACAAATAATTTAGTTCGAATGCCAGTCTCCAATAGACATCTAAAGCTTACACAGTAAGAAAGCATCCTAATATGCTAGAAAATAAAAAAGAAATAAAGCCGTCTCCATTCGCTTTCCATGACAAGAAAACCGATATGCCAGAAGGTCTCACCTACAAATTCATCCTAACACGATTGCTTGCCTGATGTAAATGCTTTTGAAGACCACCAAAAAAGTAACCTGAAAGATCCCATTAAAACATCCTGCCAGAGCGCACCCGAAAACCTGTACACAAATTCCATGGTAAACTGCAATTAAATCAATGGCTCGGTTCTTAGAAGCAAGGATACCTGAACCTGCAAAACTCATAACATAATGTAAGATAATGACTATTTCAAATTTGACCAACGAAGGGTAAAATAAAGCTCATAGAAAACAAAAACCCATACAGAACCATTGAAATTGGTCGTTCACTAGCCTTCATGTATGGTGGTGATCAGTGTCCCTGACTGTAAAATAATGCATTCAAGCACAAGTGCAAATCAACTATGGTAACAAGCATACAAGATCAACCGAATGTTAATAACTAGCTGGTTGAGAAAGGGGAAGCTGTTTCTTAGAGGAAGAGGTAAAAATACAAAACAAATTATAGTAGCTTATAAAGCCCTACAGTTGTCTATGACAAGAAGCCATCTTTTTTTCAGGACTTTATAGCCAGGAAAGGGCCATTGCACAATTACTGATGGACACATAAGTGCAAAGCAATTGCAAAAATAGACAGGAATGACAAAAGGGAAAAATAATTGTGAAACTAAGAATTTTGCACAATCTTAGTTAGAGTATTGTAAAATTTGTAGGAACATAAGGGAGAAAGAAGATGTTTTCCCATCACTTTCTGCAGAGCTTCCTACATGCAGTGGAAAAAAGAGAGGGCTCAGTACTAAGATGCATTCTATCAGCAGTTATTATATAGACTACAAAAAATTCAACAAAACCAGTTTTGATAAGAGCCGTGTTGAAAAGTTGGGAAGTTGTGAAACGTTTTGGGAAACCTATAGGGGAAACTATCATGAAGTGGAATAAGCAATAAGCAATTACATACAATCAAGTATCATGTATGCAAAATAAAAGGCGGGAAGGGAGGGGAGGAGAAGGAAACACATTCCATATCACAGAACAGTGCACCTGTACCACCTGCACAGTGGAAAATGGGTGGTAAGCTATATTTAATTTGTGGGTGGTCTACTCTGGAATAAAAACATTTTTCCTAGGGATATAAGAATATGTAGAGAAGAAAAGAAAGAGGACACAAACCAGGGTAACATAAAAAGATCAGTATCCATATCCTCTGTCCTGAGGTTGATGCTCTTGCTGTTGATGCTCATTACCATTTTGCGTGTACCCATTGTTACCATCGTTGTTTTTCTCAGTATTAACAACCTTAGTAGGATTTTCTCGCTCTTCCCTCTCCCTGTTCCATTGCTCAATTCTGGCACGTCTCTCTTCACTGCCATCTCTGACCGGACTACGGTTCCTCCTTCCTCCAGGACTTCGACTGTGACTTCTTCCTCTCCGATGTCCAGGGCTTATGCTCCTGTGTTTCCTGCTACGACTCTCATGATAGTCCCTGTCATCGTACCTTCTACTACTATGACCACGATGAGACCGCTCCTCGTGGCTCCGATGCCTGTAAGGACTCCTGCTCCTGCTTCTGCTTCTGCTGTGCCTGCTTAGGTGGTGCCTCCCAAACAATTGGCGACGCAAGTCCCTGGGGGAAAACATAGATAAAAAGAAATTTAACCTTTTAAAAGTTGGATGCACAGATCAATGCTTAAGGATCAATGTTCACAGTAACACCATGAATATATATATATATATATATATATATATAAAGGAAAACATTACCTGCTAATCCTTTTCAAGTGCATAAAGTTGCAATAGCCACCTCGGTTGCAAGTATTCTCCTCATACTGCCTGCAAGTGGCCTCACGGAAATCTGTTACAGGAGAGAAGTCCACAATAATCGGCCGGCCTGCATACAAAGACTTGATGTTCAGATACATCTAATTACTAGTTTTCAGATACTTTAATATCACAATTTAACAAATAAGGGCACATAATTTGGAATTTCTATAACCATTGATTAGAAAATCAATCAATAGTTGAGAACAAACCAGCATAAAATCTTCCGGTGAGGTTCCTGAGTGCATTTGCAGCATGTTCTTCCTCTCTGAACTGAACGTATACATTACCCACCTGAAACAAAAAAAAAAATAATAATAAATAAATTCGAGGAATATATTAATAAAAAAATGTAAAAGCAAATCTGAGAACTCAGAAGAAGATAATAAAAAGAATTGAAATAGTAGGTTACCATGTGATCGGCGAGATTATCGCAGACGTTGAGGCTTTCGATGTCGCCGTACTTGGAGAGCTCGTCGAAGAGGTCTTCGTAGAATTCTTCAAAGTGGTCCTGGATTTTGCGGGGGTCGATGGGTTGGCCGTGGGCGTCGACGCCAGGGGTAATCATGTCGGGGCGCTGGTACATGTTGGACAGCAAAAGGGTGGGGCTTATGCTGGGCTTTGTGTGTAGCCGAGAACACCGATCACCGTGCCTGCACGCTCCGATCTTGAAGTAGAATGGACAGTTCACCCTGTCCTTCTCTGTTCCGAATATCGATGCCAAGTGCTCCGCCATTCTCTTTGTCTTTCCCCTTACAACAATAAATTCCAATTGGAGAAACACCACAGGACTTTAACTAACACTGTTGCCGATCAATGACAACTAGGGTTTGTTTTTGAGGCGTGGGGTAATCAATTTCATCTAGTTAAATTGAGTATTCCTGCATCTTCTAGATGGTTCCGTCAAATCTCCTAATAATAATAAATATATAAATTTATTTAGCCGTTTCACACCACCTGGCTGGTTTGCCCGAGAGGTTAAGGGGGAAGACTTAAGATCTTCTGCACATAAGTGCGCGTGGGTTCGAACCCCACAGCCAACATACATTTTACTTTTTTCTCATTTTTGTAGTTTTGCAATCAACCTTTACTCATGGAAAATTAAAATAAAAATAAAAAATATTTCTTATATACTCTAAGTTATTGTTGATAAGTTTACAACAGTATAAATTGAATTTAATAATATTTTTATATTTTAATATAACAATTGTATAGTTATTTAGTCTTTATGTGTTATTTTTTTTATTGAATGTGAGTATTATTTTTAAATTACACAATAACTTCTAAAAAAATGGATGACAACATTATTTATTTATCTTTTTTTTTTGGTAAAAAAGTGAATAACATATACTTCTATGTTTTTTTTTCTTCTTCTTATTATTTTTAGTAGTGAGATAATAATTATCAATTAAGATGAGATAGTAAATATTGATTTTTTTTTTTTTAAAAAAAGAAGATTGTAAAACTGGGTCGAGCCTGAATTACAATAAAATTATGTAGTTGGGTCAACAAAATATTTGCCCAAAACAACTCAAGGTAATCCGAATTTGATAGTTCGATATGCTTGGCTTTGGGCCAATTGTCTAGTTTAGGCCCGTTTCTTGCTAAACTTTGTAGGTTTGTTTTGACTTTTGATGACCAAAAAAATGAGACTAATTCAATATGGGCACTGGGTAGGGCAAGCCCGGCAGTGTCCAGTGGCAAAGTGGCAAAGCAGTGCATGGGTCCATTGGAATGCTGGAGTTCATGGAACTTAGTAACTGGGCCGTAGCAAAGTACCCAATCAAATCATTGATTCCCCATTCAGGGGCCCAAGTGTACAACAACCGTCCTGAAATGAATCACTGAAGGGCAAATTTAATATTTCTCATATTCCTTCCTGAAGCACATGACCAACATTAAAATTCACTTTTAGCCTATTTTAAAAGTTTTAGATTGACCTCCCCCCCCCCCCTCAACATTCTTAAAATTCTTGTTCCTCCTTGTTATGTTAAACTTCTATTGATTCATTCCTTCATGAAATTACAATCAACTTAAACAATGGACTTTAACAGATGGTATTACATATTTACATTACACAACGTGTGGGATGCTCAACCCTCAACATATTTATTGTTGAAGAGGAATTAAGTTTAAGAGAAAAAATTAAAACAAAAATGGATAGAAAAATATTTACTTATCAATTTTTTTAAAAATATTTTTAACTCTATTATCTGATAATGTTACTACATTATTATAAGAGTTTTACTTCTTGAACAGCTGTTATCATAATAGAATTGTTTTTGTATTTTATTTTATTTTTTTTACACAATAAGTTTTGAATATAAGAGCTCGTGCAATCTATTCAAATTTCTCATCATTACAAAAAAAACGCATGATTTGATGATATTGAAATGCACTCAATCCTTTCTTTGATGATAAATTGGATCCCACCCACTTAGAAATATTAGGAAATCCAAACCCAAAAAAATAGTGGAGTGCAAGAATAAGGTCAAAATGCTTACAACACAGTGCTTAGCAAATAGGACAGCGTCATTGTAGGAGACTGGAGTGTAAGCTCCGATGCTGTATTCAAATGGACAAACCATACAACAGAACTGAAGGAATTCGATGACGTCGAACAAAGGTTGAAAGCCCAGCTTGCGAAGAAATAGGGTTTGTCTTCAGCATAAGTAATCAATATCATGTAAAGAAGAAAAGTTGGTTAATGATTTGACCCTTGTTTTATATCAGCAGCACAAGTCTTTTGAGAAAAATCTTACCTTGAAAGTTTGTATCACATAAAGAGGACAATCATTGTGACATAACTTTTTAATTGGCCCTTCCAATGATCTTAAGAAACTTAATTTGATGGCACCCACCTTATTATATTAGCCTAAATATTACAGTGTTAAAGTATTATTGAGGATTAGGATTGCATGTGCGTACAAATTATACTCTGCTAACAAAATTCGACAGTAAGTTAAAAGTGATGGAAAAATAGGGGAAAGGTTACACAGATAATGACACTTCTGCTTGAAGTAACCAAAATGGCAATTCATGATTCTTGCCATCACAGGCTACATATGACTGGGGACAAGGCATGAGGGGAAACATGAAAGTGTTCCCAAAAAGGTTACTTTGTTTTTCTTAATCTTTTGGTGAAACCCAAAGGGGTACTTTGCTGTCAAAAGAACATCTTACCTTAAAAAACACTGTGAAGCAAGGTTGTGATAGGGTTATAATTGAACCTTTTTGCATTAAGACAATTGGCTTAAGAATATTGGTCAGTTGAAGCATGTAAGAAATTTTGGTTGAGAGTGTGGTTTTTAGAGAATACAACAAACACAGCACATGCGCTATTGCATGTGATATCTTATGCTAGTGTTTGTTTTTGTAAGGCATGGAAGCTATGAACAAAAACTGAAAGATGGTATCCCATGCTTTTCCCTTATAATAAGACATCTATTAAATAAGGGGGGAAAACACGAAGAAAAGGACCCATTTTTTTAACTATTGAAAATGACTGGATTTGAGGACTTCTGAAATTTTGCAATTATTTGTTTTCTTATCGGAAGGTTCAGAAATCAAAGAGATTGTAGCTTTTAAAAAATGAAAATTAAAAATGAATTAAGTATGAAGGTGTGTGTGTGTGAATAAAATTATATACTGGATCTTAACCGTAGCGGAGAGGCAGAAGTGTCTGTAGCAGAGAGCTAGGTAATTTGCAATCTTTGTAACCAAATGTCTTGAAAAAATTGCTGGTTTTAAATGAACTTTTGGAAAATCAAGTTTGCCTACACTAGAAAGGCCAGGAAGAAGAATCATTGACAAATATTGATGGCAGATCTTATTTTACTCTAAGCTCTCACTTCCCACAAGTAATATTGTCACAGAAGCAGCACATGATTGCATATATGGTAAATAAAATTCATTCCTTAGGGAAAAAATGACAAATAACATCAATTAGAAGTGCATCTTTTATCCACCAGATTATTTGGCTCAGACTAAGAAAAACTAATAAATAGAGGACCCATGAAATATATAGCTGTAAAATCTGACAAAACAATCTTTGCAAACAAAACCACACTATCTACTTGTTGCCTAAGACTCTAATTTAAGTACTTTTTGGTAGATCTTCTTGGTTGTCCTGTGAAATGCAATTCTAATAATAACAGCACTCTGCCTGTGATTTGTCTGGATCTTCTTGACTAATGAAAATGAAATTTTGGAAGGAACTTCTCTTTTCCAAAATGAAAATGATCTGCTCTAAATTAGCTGTAGATTTGGTACAGTGCTTTGTTGCTTGAAGAAATCAGCCCTCCTGTATGTATTTTGTAGAGGAGAAACTAGAAAGCTATAGACACAACACTGATGAAACTTAAGAAACTCGAGATGTTGGCTCAACGAGCTTTAGACGATGGTGCCAACATAGCCAAATCCTACAATTGAGAAGGTTATGGTCTGAAGGAAGAGGTAGATAAAGTAGTTGTGTTTCCCATGCACAAAATCATAGCATCCACAGAGGAAGAGGAAGGCCGCAAATCCCAGCTCCAATAAATTAAGTCTGTTCATGTTCAAACAAGAAGGAAAAGAAAACATGAGAAAATTTAAGACCTCTAAGTACAGATGATACTTGAAAATAATATAGTGTAGTATGATTTGGCTCAAGGCATAAAGTATATTCCGACTTCTCTTTTAACTTAACCTTATAGTTATATATTTTTAGTTCATTCTATAATAATTTTAATTTGGGATTTCTAAAATCTTCTGTCACGTGCATGTGGTTTTCTAAAATATTCTGTCATGTGCATGTGACAGAAACGTTTCGATTAGGGTAGCACACTGCCTACTTGCAAATTGAATTAAAAAGAATTTCGAAGAAACAAGAACCTTCAAGTACTTTGCTGTCTTTATAGTTGTTTACCTACTCAAAGAATCTTAACTGACACAATGAAGAATAACTAAAACAAAATCAGTCACTAGGAACCACCAAATAGTCAAGAGTGCCACATATTATTTCCTCGCAATCATGAAACTATTGGCCACACAATCTGGAACCTATCTCCTCCATAATGGCAGTGTGTATGAGTGACAATCGAGATGGAGAACTTGAAATTAAAATGCCAAATGCAGATACATTTATTTGTTTTGGAAGGAAAAAAAAAATAAAACTGACCTTTCAACAAATTTGGATCGTTTTTTGGGGGCTTTGACATTAGTCTTCTTGGCAGTATCTCCTGATTTATTCTTATTGTTGACAGAGTCTCCAAGTTTTTCAGTAACAACCCATTCATTGACTCTCCCAGCTTCTAACAGACCTATAAAGGTTGCCTTGGTACGGTGCAAAGACATCACATTCTCAAAAAGGATCCAGTAGAACAACAGGTGAATGGACCTGCCAAAGTTCCACATAGCTTTTAGAACAAATTAATCGATTAAATCTAAGATATACTATGGGAAGTAGAAACAGAACAAATCAGACCTTGGTGTTCCAACTGAATTGAGAATGGTGATGATGGAAGGAATATAAACAGCTCCCCATATTGGAACATGAACCTCAGGGACCAAAATTGTCAGGGGAAGTACCACACAGTAGAAGAAGAAGGTGACCATGTGTGCTATGATTTTACGAACAAAGAAGAAGCTGTATATAACGTACACTTTCTTCCAAAACTTCACTTTCTGCAGAAATGTGTTCACATAAAAGTAAACTTCAGAATATATATGGAAATGAGGGCAACTTTCTTCTTCTGAGTTTTTGTTTGGATCATCATTCTTAATTGACACTGTCCCTTTTCTCCTTCAATATATGTAGCATAGTATATGAATGAAAAGGCTAACCTTGTTCCTTACTATCTCCATCACCATTTTGCGGAACAGATTAGCAGGGCCACAAGACCATCGGTGCTGCTGGAATCTGAAGGCTCTCAAAGTACTGGGAAGCTCACTTTTCGCCTATATAAAGTTGATGTTTGCCAATTAAAAACAATCACCATTACTAAAAGAGAAATTTGTAATGATAAATATCATAGTGAGAATAAGCAGAACCACCATATCACCATTTATTGAATGCAAAAAAATATAAGCACACATTTTGATTCTCCAAAGATAATAAATACATCAAAATAGTCCTTCAATTTGAATATTTTACATCAGAGGACCAATTTGATGTCAAAATTTGACATTAAAAGACCAATTTGATGTATTAATTATTAGAGGGAAGACACTCACATGTTTTGGAAGATCAAAATGCCATAATTAACTTGGGAAGTAGAAAGAACATTCACCTGGAGGTCTCCAAGGTACAAAAATTTCCAGCCCCTAAGACTGGCACGCACAGCAAGGTCCATATCTTCCACGGTTGTTCTGTCTTTCCACCCTCCTGCTTCGTTGATAGCAGCTATTCTCCAAACACCCGCTGTCCCTACATTTAGGTTCCAGAACAGTAACTTTCTTAATAATGATCATTAAATAAATAACCTAAGCTATGTAGCATTATCTTATTATATATCTTGTATTGCAACCCAACAAGTTTGGAAGAATATAACTAAAGTAAATGAATTACCGTTGAAACCAAAGAAAGCATGAGTGGCTGACCCAACTTCTTGCTCTACTGTGAAATGGTAATCCAGGGACATCTCTTGCATTCTTGTCAACAGGCACTCATCCGCATTCACTGTCACAAAATTAACACAATCCTAAATTTGTTATTTGTAATTGATTTATCAACAATCTCTATATTTCTACGTCACTTTAACATCACTTTCTACACTTGGTTAATGATGTACAAATTTTTGTAATTAATCACATATACTGATTGATTAATGAGTAAATTCAAGCTTCAAACTTAAATTATAGATTTACTCATTAACTAATTAATACACGTGATTAATTACGAATTTATACATCATTAACTAAGTGTAAAATGTGGTGTTAAAAAATAATATAAGATGATTATTTCTCTTGATTTATTATGCTCAAATTTATCATTAAAAGGTGAAAATGACTAAATGATCAGTAATAATCTGTAGCAACTACCAAAAAAACAAAAAAGACAAATCAAGATTATTAGATTACCGACCCTTATATTCTTACATCAAACAGTGCATGCACTTCTTTTTACATTTTATCTAATACCATTCATTATACATATTTTTTTCTATCACTTTATTTCACTCAATTATATCCTTTAAAAATGATATAAATAGTATATATATCACTAAAAGTGATATATGATTATCTTATATCTTTTTATATTTCATCTAATATCATTAATTATAAATATTTTTTTTATTTATTTTTTTCACTCAATCATATTTTTAAAAATAATATAAATAATACATATATCATTAAAAATAATATATAACTATATCTTTCTTTAGATTACAACTCAGTAGCACAAAGTTATAAAAAAAAAAAAGGGGGCCAGTTTTTAACTTTTTTCATGAGCGAAGTACACAATCGCACGGCAAATGACCCAATGCTGTTACGGTGGCGGACCAGAGGTACAATAAAAGCAAAAGTCACCTGTGGCCCCACACACGTGACACAACACAAGATTAGTCTTTTTTTTAATTTAAATTATTTAAACTAACAGTAATAATCCTTATAAAATATAAATATTATTATCAGCATTAATGTATTATTATGACTCAAATAAAAAATTTAAAATGTAAAAAAAAAAAAAAAAAAAAGATACTACCTAACTATAAATATATTATGAAGCGGATTACTGTTTTGTGTTCAGGTGACGTTCTAGAGGCGAAGTGTCGGCAAGGAAGGGGTAAGATCCGACGTTAGGCACGTGGGACGACCCACACTGAAAATTATTATTTTTTATGTAAATCCCAAAAAATACTGCAAAAGCACGTGGGAAGTGGGCTTGCTGGATTGGGAACTTTGGTGTTTGGATTGATTCCTGAAATGACGAATTTGCCCCTATACCATTTTCTTTCCCAAACAGTTTGCCTCATACAACAGCACCCATCACATTGTCGTTCACTCCATTTGTTTTCACTTAAGTTGACAAAAATGCCCCTTCACCGATTAATCACTCTTATTATAACAGCATCATTCAATTTTAGCATTTTAACAATTGCTTCGAGCAAAATTTAGAAGCACAAATTGATAATTACCATATACACCCACTTACGATTATTATATTTGTATGTATGCATTATGCAATGAATGGCGACGATTATCACTTTTTTATTTTACTACTCCTTTAAGTGGGGCCATGACCGCGAAGTGAAGGAAACAACAAAGGAGGTTCACAACAAGGAGGGTGACTCGTTAGTGGTCCCCACCCGTAATTGAAGGTCTTATTTTCGTGGACCCCTTCCCCTTTGTTGGGCTAATCCAGGTCAACCAAGGACAAAGGGAAAAGTGAAAGTCCAATCTACAAGAAGCTCGGAAAAATCAAAATAAAAAATAATAACACTACAAATGATTTTATTTCAAAATAAAAAAATAAAAAACACTAGAAAATGAGATGCCACCGACACTATGAATCAAGGAAATTAGTTAAGAAAAAGTTGGTGAAGTCAAAATGAGTGTTAAAAGTTAAAACCAAGGTGAAGTTGAAGTGAAGTAATAGAGAAAGCATTAAAAAATTGCTACTTGGCTTACCAAATCTCCAACGAGCTTGAACAAGAGCAATTTCAGGATTGCCAACCATGAAGGGAATGGCACGCCTCAGAAAGTCTGGCTCTGGCCGGAAATCTGCATCAAAGATGACCACGTACTCGCAGTGTTTCACATAGCTACGTTTCAGGCCTTCTTTCAGAGCACCTGCTTTGTAACCCGTTCTGTTCTCTCTGATTTGGTACGTTATGTTGATGCCTTTGCTTGCCCATCTCTGGCACTCCATCTCCACCATTTGCTGCAACACCAATTTAATTTGGTCTAGCTTTTTAATGCTGATAAATAAATTAATTAATACCAAAAACACAAATTTAAGATGTCAACTAATTCATTCATTCAGCCAAACCCAAATCATAAATGCAGCGATTCCGTGTATTGAAAGTGTCAATTTTGGAATTTGAAAAGATGAAAATAATGAGAGTTGAGGACTAATTAAAATGCCATAAACAAAAATGGCACCTCCGGAAAAGCCACTCGTTGTTCTCTTGGGACTTGAAATCATATCTTGAATGGAACCGAAAAAGTATCTATACATCAGCTACATGCTAGTAAATCTTTAAGTTGACACATATATGCATATGCTAAAAAGCTGAAGAAAAAATCCCCATATCAGAAGAGTGATAAAAACGCAGAACTCCCATTGGATATCCCAACATTAAACTGAAAAAAACCAAGACTTTATACATTAATGCCAAGTTTTTGAGTACTACCTTGATGGCAGGATCAGTAGAATCATCTAGGACTTGGATCACGAGACGGTCCGAAGGCCATGAAAGCCCACAAGCTGCTCCAATGGACACTTTGTAAACCTGACCCAGAAACCAAACCAAATGCACAAGCACAAATTTCAAAGTTAACTCTTTTTGCATAAATCCAGGAAGACATAACCACGGGGCAAACAGTGTAGCCCAATAGCAGAACCGAACAAAAAACAGTGCAGAGAATCTCTTACCTCTCTTTCATTGAACATTGGAATTTGCACAAGAACCACAGGGAAATTGGAGCTTCCCAGTTCCACATCATCTTGGATGGGCTCATACTTGTAACGCTGTTCTGGTTTCTTCCAGAAGAGCTTGACCAGGATGATGACCACACCCATGTAGAGCCTCTCCATGAAGAGCATGAGGGCCATGGCTAAGCAAATGTACACTCCAACATTGAGCAGAGGCACTATCAACGGCGCTTTGATCACATCCCAAATCAGATTAAGCTGTGCAGCGAGGTCGGTACTCACACCTTGGATTGACTCTGGTATGAAAAACTTGGGTTGGGGTTCAACCATTTTGGTATTTGGTCTATGTTCTCAGCCAAAGTGAAAACTAGCAGAGAAAAATAACACCTGACAGTGAAATTTGAGTACAATGAGTGAGATATAGAGTCCCAGAAACCCAAAGTGATGACTCTTTTATATGGGATGGAAATGGCTAGAAAATGTGGTTGATTTGAGTTGGGCTACAATTTGACTTCAAAGTTTAGAATTTATGTATTTGAAGACTAAGAAGGAATGGTACTCACTACTCAATATTGCAGATCTCTCTCCTCCCACATATGGAATGCAGAAAAAGCACTCTCTACACTGTCAAGGCCACCCCTTTTACAACTGGTGCCGACGAATGCTTCTCTTTCTTTCTATCGCAGTGAGACTGAGACAGAGCAGAACAGAAGCATTCTACAGCATGTGTGTGTGAGAGACAGAGAGAGAGGAGAGAGACTCTGAGAAGTGCAATTGATGGAGAGATAAAGGGGTTCCTTTATAGTCATATTTTGGTTACCGATTTTCTTTCTACTACTTATTTTTTTTATTATTAATATTTTCTCCCTCTTTAGAATTGACATATAGACTGATGTTTTTATACTATTCTCTTATTGAAGGAGAGATTAATTTGTTGAAGTATCATCAAATGTCTAAATAGGAAATCTTTTTAATAGTATTATTATTTTTAATTTTATATATATAAATTTTAAAATTATATACTTAAAAATTTTAAATTCTTTTTATTTAGATTAACATATTATTACTTATTGAGTGTTGATAAATAACAAGTAAAAAGAAGAGTAATCATCAAATTTTTCACACATCCCTCTTTCTTCTTCTCTTTCTTTTTTTCTTCAAGTTTTCATTCATGACATATGTGGTTCAATTTTTAATTAGTTGAAAAAAATAAAAGTCTCAAAATCAATAAATATGTGAGATTTAATTTATTTTTATTGTTCAATTTATACTTGAGTATTAGATATTCTTATGTGACTATTATCTTGATTGTTTTGTTTCATTTTTAGAAGCTTGCTAGTTTATTATTCATTGTAATATATTGTTATATTAGATATTAAATCTGTAATTATTTGATTCCTCTAATTTATAAGATAACTAAAATTTAATTATTTGTTGTCTCATAAATTATTAGATCTTAAGAAAAATACTTGGCTAAATTAACTAAAACCGATTGTACTTGTATTGTTTAGTTTCATCGATCTTTCTAATTCTTAAAGCTGCTACTAGATTAAACATTTAACGTTTATCTTAAAAAGTTTAGTAGTTATGATTATTTAGATCACTTATTTTTTAATTAACTACGACTAAAAAAAATAAAAAAAATAGTTCTAATGGTAAATATTTAAAGTGTGAATTGATATATTATTACATTAATTATTAGTTATAAAATTTTGATAATAGATATTGACTTAGATTAAGGTTTATTCTTTTGATTAATTTTGATAATTTGATTTGAATTATTCTTTATTTATTTTTCTTAAAAATATTTTTGTTATACTCAAAATTCATCATCTACATTCACGTAGTATAAATTTAGGTTATATACTTTCTATAAAAACAATCCGAACTTGCAAAATTATATATAATTTTAAGAATATATATTTTAATTTTAGTTGCCTACACAACACACCAATTATCTAATAAGAAGTTGATCTAAGTGAACCTAAAATCTGACATGAAACTACTTTTTACTGTCAATAGATCATGTAGTGTGAGTAAATGAGTGTATAGAATAAAGATGGCTTCATTGTCATCTCATAAAACTGTTTTGCAAATAAAGAAATTAAAATAATATTCACCCACTATTTTTTTCTTTTTTTCTTTTTTAAAAATAAAACAAGAAGAATGTACTTTATAATACACACTTTATGTACTTTATAATACACACTATCTCTTTTTTTTACCATAACAAGTAAGCTATAACATAAGGCATAAAAAAAAAAAGATGTGCACCCTTCATTTCTCAAAAAAACTGCATAAATTGCTGTTAGTCATTGGTTGGTTATGCCAAACTAAGGAAAGCATGAGTAATTGTGTGGGACAAGGAGTAAAATCCAGAAAGTCACAATCTCATCGAGTTAAAATTCATTTATAGGCAAATAGTAAATACTCATAAACACCCACCGTAATTATCTTTTAGTATGTTTTCATTTATGGAAAGCGTCATAAGGAAAATGTAGATTTTTTGGTGGAAATAACATTTTGTTAGCTACTATATAAGCCTCCTTTATTACACTTAGGATCTCCCGTAAAATTAACCCACTTCATTATATAGAGAATCTGAAACTTCCTAGCGTAATTAATAACCAACCCTGTATGGGTTGGGGAAGTTACCATAACTCTAATTCAGGGTATAACTAAAAGAGAAACGTTAATAAATATGGTACCCACAATTAATATGAATTTCTTTTTGGCTTAACAATTAATATGAATTTATTTTCATTTTCTGTATGTGGAAAATGGGTAATTGACTAATTGCCAATTAGCAATAACTGAGCGTTTCAAATCCAATTTCTCTCCCTCTGTTTTAATGTTTTTATTAACAATGCAGGGATTCAAGGCCAATGTGCAATTTCACCCTACAGATGGCGGCAGCTGTGACAACGAATCAAAAATTGGATCAGTTCATTGTATTCACCCTTGTTTTCTTTGTCTTTTTACTTTATCATTATTATTATTATTTATTTTTGGGTGGGGGATTGTTTGAAATTGAAACCTACTAATTCTGTTTTTATTATTTTGGTACTGATATGAAATCACCCTCTATTATTTTTAGAGAAATTATTTGTGTCTAATTTATATATATATATTATATTTATATTGTATATTAATGTAAAAAAATATTAAATTATTTTTTATATGACTATAATATTTTCATAAAATACAAAATAAATTTATAAATAAATTAAAAAAATTAAACAAATAAGGAAATTTATTATTATTGTAAAAGCAATTATGACTTCAATGAGTATCTTCGCTCTCACCCAATAACTTTCTATATCCCCAGTTGTATGCAGTTACACCGACGAGGAGTGCGTATCTGTCATTACAGTTATTGTCAGATGGAAATTACGACTTTAAGATATTTATTATTCTCTCCGTTTTTTTTTTTTTTTTTAAGTTTTTACACAAAAATTAAAAATATTAGTAAATAATTTTAAATTAAATAAAATATAAGTTGGTAGGATAAAATTATCATTTTTTTCTCTATTAAATATATGTAAAAAATTATAAAAAAATAATTAATATGTGTATTTATTAAATTTAGTACAAATAATAAAAAATAAAATTAAAAAATTAATTAATACTTCCTTAAAATTTTCAATTAACAAATAAATTGAGGCAACAAAAGTTTTCATAAAAGACATAAAAAAGAATGAAAATAATAGTAAAATCTTAAATTTTTTAAAGGTTTTATTAAAGTGTGTCCTAAAGTCATATATTAAGAAATTAAAAAAATATTAAATAAAAAATAAAAACATTTAATATTTTGAAAATTTTAAAGTATTTAATATTTTTTCTTTAAACAATTAGAGTAGAGTGTTCCTTAACCTATACACTAAAGAACATGTTAACAAAATTCTTATTCTAATTATTATGCAACTATACTAATTTCGTTGTAAAAAATATAGTAAGAATATTGTTAACATGTATCTTAAAAGTTCATGTTAAATAATCTAAAATATTATTTATTATATATTTTAATTACTTAAAAATATTAAATATTTTTAAATTTTTAGAAATTAAATGCTTATATTTTTATTTATTTAATAGTTTCTATTTTTGAATTATTAAATGTAACAAAACACAAATATAAATACAACAATAATTTTTACATTTCTTTTACTCAAATACAATTAATTTTTTATTACTCCAATACTTACGTTGGCAAAGGGAACTGGAAAATGGTAATGGAATGAAAAAATCGTAAGTTCATTAGTGAAAGATGGAAAATGTTCCTTTGCCAATAATAATAATAATAATAATAATAAGAAAAAAAATGTTAGTCCAGATTCAGAGCTACATCAATTTTCTGTTTCTATTGTGTGATATGAAATCTACCAGTGTCAACGAAGTGTAAAAATGAGGTTACGAAAAAATAAAAGATTTGTTTTCAAATTTCATGTAGATGCAATCACTCCGCATGTAATGCCAGTCCGTGAGGCATTTTCCATGTTATGTGAGTTATAATTAGTCAAAAGTAAAGCTTGTCTTATGTGAAGTATTAGAACTTAAAAGGTACTTGATTTTGATTTGTATCATCCATGGCGGTTTGAGAAATAAGAATGTATAATCCAATGTATTCTTATCTATAATATGTTGCTCACCAAGCACGTACTCTTATACGAAAGTTCTGTGCTGTGAACGGGGTTGTCATCGAAATTTTGTTTAAACTTAAAATATTCAAGTTAAGTATATTAAATTAATTAATATTTAATAATTTTATAAAAATTTATATTTTTAATTATATGATATAAAATTTTATAAAAATATTAAATATTAATTAATTTAATACATCTAATTAAATACTTTAAATTTATATAAAAATATCTTCCCACCACAATTGAGTCCTTGAGAGTTGAGACTCTCTGCCCTCCCAAGTCATGGCACAACACTGGGGGAAAAAATGGTGATGTTTCTTTCAAAGAATATTATTGCGAGCTCACCAAAAACATAACGTTTAGTTGTGAAGAAAATATTGTGAAGTTGTAAAGAATTTTATTTTTGTGTAAATTACGTAATTGAATAAAAAAAGACATTCCGAGTCAGGCTAGGGCCACGGAAAATGCATGTCCAATCTCCCCCTTTTCTAACGGTTAATATTTGGTTCCTTCTTGTAATTTCAAATAACATATATATATATATATATATATATATATATATATATATATATATATATATATATATATATATATATATATATATATATATATATATATATATATATAAAAGAAGGATTAACTTATATTAATGTAATTTTTTTATATTTATTTTTAACTATTAATTTTATTTTTATCTAATGATTAAGATTATTTCATTAAATATAACAATTAGATGGAAGTGAATTTAAAAATTAAAAATAAGTGTGAAAGAAAAAAAATTTACACTAACATAAATTAATCTTCATATATATATATATATATATATATATATATATATATATATATATATATATAGTGTAAATAAGACCTTCAGAGTAGCTGATTATGTGATTAAGTTGTGGATAAAAAGAGGAAAACTTTATTTTAGTTGCTCATTAATTTTTGTGTGTCTCAATTTAGTTTTTAATAGGACAATTTTTTTTATTTACTTTTTGAATGATCCAAATTTACACCAATTTATATATATATATATATATATATATATATATATATATAAATAAATTTGTTTTATAAAATAAAATAATAAATAATTATTAATTAATGTAAATATAAATAAAATGATATCATATAATTTTATTATTAATAAATTAATGAATTTAAATTAAACATAAGAATTTGTTGTGACATTAATTAAAATTTAAAAACTAATTGAAAAAGTTTTAAAGTTCGTGGTAGTGATTTCGAAAAAAATCAAAGTACAGGGAGACTACATACTCTTTTTTTTTTTTGTCTTTTTTAAAGTATTTTTATAAGTATTATAGTGAGGCTACTATTTAAATTGACAATGAAAGTTATGTCCTCAATGAAATAAATTTGAGATAAATCTTGATCATAAAAATATCATATCTAAAAGAATTTTGAACAATAAGAAATTAAATTACAAAAATGATCTATGATGAATTAAACGAGCGATATATCAGTGAAGAATTAAAATAACATTTTTATCATAAAAAATAAATTTAATTAAGTTAAAAATTGTAATTTATTATCATTGAACTTTTATCTTTTTCTTATATATATATATATATATAAGTGTAAATAGGATCTTTAGAGTAGTTGATTATGTGATTAAGTTGTGGATTAAAAGACGAAAACTTTATTTTAGTTGCTCATTAAATTTTTTGTGTCTCAATTTAGTTTTTAATAGGACACTTTTTTTTATTTACTTTTTGAATGATCCAAATTTACACCAATTTAACCTCAATGAAATAAATTTGAGATAAATCTTGATCATAAAAATATCATATTTAAAAGAATTTTGAACAATAAGAAATTAAATTACAAAAATGATCTATGATGAATTAAACGAGCAACATATCAGTGAAGAATTAAAATAAAATTTTTATCATAAAAAATAAATTTAATTAAGTTAAAAATTCTAATTTATTCTCATTGAACTTTTATCTTTTTCTTGGTTTTATATTTTTAATTAGACTATAGGCAAATATATTTGGGCATAAACATGGTAATTCACTTTGGGGAGAACTTTTACATAACTTTCATTGTCAATTTAAATATTAGCCTCACAATAATACTTATAAAAATACCTTAAAAAAGACAAAGAAAAAAAAAGAAAAGAGTATGTAGTCTTCCTCAATTTTGATCTTTTTCGAAATTACTACCACAAATTTTAAAACCTTCTCAATTAGTCTTCAAATTTTAATTAATGTTATAACATATCTTTATGTTTAATTTAGATTCATTAATTTATTAATAATAAAATTATATGATATCATTTTATTTGTATTTATATTAATTAAGAATTGTTTATTAATTTATTTATTAAAATTTAATTTAAATATATGTTCTTCTTAAAAACTAAAAAAATTATTTTATTTTATAAAAAAATTATTTTATTTATTTTGTAATAAAAAAATATATTTAAAATTAAATTTTAATAAATAAATGAATAAATACTTATTAATTAGTGTTAATACAAATAAAATAATAACATGCAGTATAATTGTTAGTTAATTAATAGACTTAAATTAAATATAAAGATTTATTGGGACATTAATTAAAGTTTAAGGATAAATTAAAACTATTTTAAAATTTATGGTAGTGATTTACAAAATGATCAAAATTCAGGAGAACTGCATACTCTTAAAAAAAAAACATGGCAACTCACCAAAAGGTTACTAGCATAACTCCATTTTAGACATTAATAGAATATTATACAACGTGAGATTTTAACCTAAAATTAATTGATATTAAGTGAAATAACCTAACAGATATATAAACTGCACTTAAAATATTGAGGCAGACGATGTAAGACTCTTAATGAATCCAATGCCATTGTTTGGGGCTCCAGTGTGGTCTCAAGCCATTTTGAGAGCTTGAGACCCACTTTTTGAAACATCTCAGCAATACCTTTCCCGTAGCATGGGGTTTTAAATGAAGCAAACCAATGACGACAAGAAGTAGAATAGCATAGAACACAGAGAAAATCCAATAAATTGTTTCAAAGAGAGACGACCGAAAACTAAGAGAGCCTCTGAGATTGGAAGTTTCACCAGCTTGATCACTTCCAACAAAGACGCTAATTAGGGTTTGGATTCAGCAACAGTATCCCAGATGTGTGGTCGTTCAGTGGCAACACCAGAAGATGATGATCATGATCAGTGATAATCATCATTATGATGAGGGATTGAAGTTGTCGAAGAATCTCTCAGCGGTGGAGGTGGGGAAACGGTCAAGGGAGAGGAAGAATGAGAGAGAAGGGTTGAGGGGTAAATTGGCAAAATGAAATAATCAAATCTAAAAAATAAAATTTAATAAAATATATTTTATATTGGGTTGATTGGTTTTCAAAGGTCACTCTTTTGTGAGCATCGATGCTCACTTTACGTTTGTGAGCACCATTGATAGCATGTTTGGATTGCAGTTGCAATCTTCAAACTTACGTTTGCATTGCTTCGAACAATGTGCTTTTTGTTTGGCAATTGTAACTTACATTTGCTTCAACAGACTTTTGTCTTCTAACGTACGTTTACACAAAAGCAAGAAAATCTTGCTTTTGTGTTGAAGTTACTCTGTAAAAATTTGATCAAACTCACTTTTTAAATAAAAGTTTCCAAATATAAATTATGTTACTACAAACTTATTTTTAACCAAACTTAAGTTTGCAAACACACTTTCAACTAAACTTAAGTTTACCAACTGTAATCCAAACACACACTGAATCCTCCATGTCAACTAATGAACCAAATCTTTGGGCGTCAATGTGCATTATATAAATTCAATTTATACACCATAATGTGTCGTATACAAAACTCATTATTTACAGCAATGATTATGATAATTTTTTTCAGTAAATGATAATTGTGATATTTTTGTTCATTACAATATTTCATTCTGATTGAACCAGAGTGATTTATGTCTCAAATCTTAATATGAATGTTTCATGGTAATTTTGGGATTGTTTTACTTCTCAAATGTCTTTCGAATTGGTGTCATTTTGCACAACTTGGAAAGGATATGACAATCCAAACAAGGTCCAATATATGATTTGTTCTTCGTTTCTCCCCATCACACAATGAATTAGATATATTAACAATAAAAGTTTAAAAAAATGATGAACAAAATAAGGACGAAAATAAGTGATGATTTAGATGTAAACATGAATTCTATAAATATAACATGCGTGTTATTGCTTTGACATAATGTTTTCAATATCAGACTAGTCATTAAATTAGAAAAAAGAGTGATTTAAAGTTCTAAGATTAGACCAAGATTGAACCAGAGTTAAACTGGAGTTTTATTATATTAAAAAAATAACAAATATATGTGAAGTATATAAGTAAGAATAAGAAAAAAATAATAAATTATCAATAATATAATAAATCATTAAATATTTTTACAAAAATAATCAAATTCTATAGTGGTATAATGTCCTTTAATATAAAATATTATCTAAGTTCAAATCTTGGCTACTAAATTTTTAAACATTTATTTCATATTTATTGACAATACAATATATTAAATTATATAACCTCATCACACAACAAGGAGTATTAGCCTAGTTGTCGTAAGCCCTTCTTACACACTCAAGTTATGTAAATTTCCAAGTTAAACTAAAACCCTCCAACCTCCCAAACTGCAACCGATTCAAGCGGTTTGGGCGATTTGGGACCAATTCACCTGTTCTAAAATCGATTCTCAATATATCGGTTTTGGAGGCTTAACTGGACCGGTTTCCAATTTTTCTAATTATGGAAAAAACATGTTTAACTATGATTAAGATATTGATATTATGGGGAAATATAGATATGTTTTTTTTTTGTGTTTTGGAAACAATGTTAACTCTCCTCTATTTTTTTCCCATTTTCATGTAGGATTTATGATAGTTCCGAAATACAGAGTTATTTAGCCTAATTTATAGCATGCATTAATATTGTTAGTCCTTATTATGTGTCTAGTTATGAAGGCTTTGGATTGAATTTAGCATGTTCCTATAGTTGACCCTTGGGTTGAGAATTTGAGTAAATTGATATAAATTCCTCTTTATTATTCCATTCTCTAGTTTACACACTCTAAAAATGATTTTCAACCTTGTGAAGCAGGTTTTAGACCTCAAAAAGACATAAGAGAGGAGAGTTGGGAATATCATTGAACTTGGATTGAGGTAAGGAAGTGAAATATTCAAGTCAAGTTCTGACTCTGTGGCCTTAGTTTGTCACGTTGTAGCATACAGCTCTTAGCCAAAGCTTCTTGGTAGACTCAAGGCCGTGACGTAGTGGCATCACTAAGCCACACCCACGGCATCATGAGTTAACCACCTGAATAGTACTTTTTGTGTGAAACTACGTCACCAATCCAAAGTCGCAAGATCAATAAAAAAACCAGCACACCCTTTTCACATTTTAAGTGATTTTTTTGGGTATTTTGGAGCGACTTTTCTTTTTTCTTAGTTTTAAATAGAGAGACTCTGAATTTTAAGGAAGGTTTATAAATAGAAAAGCTTGATATTTGGAGGAGATCAAGAGTGGGTTGAAAATCCAAGACTTCAAGATTATAAATCTAGTTCATTTTTCCTCTTTCTCTTGATTTTCTGACTTATCTTCATGTTTCTTGATCTAGTGTGTATGTTATTGAATATGATGAGGTTCTAATCCTCCTTCTAGGGTTCCATTTAAACTTACTATGTTATTCGGATCTCTTGTAATTATTCTTAATTACCTTTTATTAAGGATATGATTTTGTTTATTCATCTCTGTTCTTAATACTTATATTTGATTGGCCACCAAGTGTTTAATATGAGAATCCTAAGAAACTATGGATAGGGAATTAAGTGTTTGACCATGGATTTAGATAATGTATGTTCATTTTCATTTAATTATATGGGTAAAGTGATTTGTTACTAAGATAGAAATATATCTCTTAGTCATGTATAATCATTGTTTGAGACTTGGTCTTAATGAGTGGATATTTAGCCAATTCATATAGGAACATAGTGTTTCGGGCAAGTGGAACATGTTTATATGACCTAAACATAAGCTTATAAATAATTGAGTGTCTCGACTAATAATACTAATCAATTGATATTTTATAATGGAGGTTGCTTGGATTTAAATGAATTAGTAAGGGATAATGGACTCCTAGGCAATTTTTTGTTGTTTTAATCTTTTACACAGTGTTTGTTTTTATTTATTATTTGTATTATGTTCTTTGTTAATTTAGTTCTTCAATTATTTAATTGCATGGATAAAGATCAAGGAGTAATTGATTAATATTTAGCACAAAATTAAAATAATATATATGGGATGGTACTCTATACTCATTACTTTATTATTTTTGTGATTTAGTGCACTTGCCAATTAAGGAACAATTTCCCCTATTTGCAATATATTATCTTTACTAAAACAGAGTTAAAAATATGTTCATAACAAAGGTAACAATCTTAGGTTTCTAATAAACGAAGACGCATAATTTGAGTTATTATTCCCAGTAAACATCAGTAAATTACGTGTAAACTTATATGATGCAAACCAAGGCTAATTCTAATATGCACCCTACAAGTCAAGGTGCATGATGCACATTGCATCTGAATCGTTGATTAACAGTTAAAAAATATTAATGGCTACAATTAATTAATGAATACTTGCTAAACTGGTTTTATGTATTTGTAAAGTGATCTCTATTTGTCTTCTTCCATGCTATGCTAGTTTGGGAGATGGTTGTGCTGGTTTGGCATATGGGTCCTTCATCTAACTTGAAGCTAGAGAAACAAGATGAGTGACCATTGTTTTCGGCATGAATCATGTTGCTAGCCAGACCCACCAATGTTTCTAGCAAGCCTAAGCATTTCCTTGCCTATTTTAGTTGCCTGAGTCACATTCCTCGCAGCTAATATCATCGTGGTCGGTGTAGGACTTGGGTGCTGGTTTGGAAGCATAGGTTCTTCACCTGAGTTGAAGTCAGAGAAGCAAAATGAGGGATTATTGTTACCAGCATGAATCAGTCACCGACTAGACCCACCATTGTTTCTAGCTTGCCTAAGCTAAGTAAGAGGAGCAAGAGAGAGGCTATATTGCTAATTGCTAATTCCTATACTCAAAACGTCGGGTTTATTTGGATAGTGGAATTGGAATTGAAATATAGAATTTTAATTTCAATTCTAATTCTTTCATAATTAGAATTGGTCTAGAATCTTAAATTCTATGTTTGGGGTTGTCAAAGAATTAAGATAAGAAATTGTAATTCTAAATTCAATTTTAATTTTATTGTTTAAAAGTATAATCTAAAATATTAAAAAATTATTTACAAATTAAAATTAATAAAAATATTCATATAATAAATATTTTTATAATATAATAGTCATTTTTTCATAAAGAAAATTTTCATAATTTTTTTAAGAAAAAAGCTATTATAATAATTTTTATATAAATATAAAAGCAAATTTTTTATATAAACATAAAATTTCAATAAATATGATTGTTCATAAATAAATGCGGAGAAAGAGAGATAGAGAGAGTGTTTAATTTTTAAGTTATAAAATTTGTAATTATTAAGGTATATGCTAAGAATTGAAAAATATTTAATTTAGTTGTTTTTCAATTCTATGAAATTAGTTTATTGAATTACAATTCTAATTCTAAATGACAATCCAATATAAAAATTAGAATTAAGATGTTCAATTCCAATTTTAAGTTCTAATTTCATGCTCAATTCCATAAGCCAAACGGACACTACAAGAATTTGTATGTTACTCTCAAAACTCCAAACCTTCTTACATAGACTCTAATTCTTGTGTTGCAACCCATGGACTCCAAGGTTCCTCACTTCCTATTTTTCATCTTCATCTCACTTTCTTCAAGGCCTAAATTTTAAGCTCTTCAACATTCTTTGGCACTGCCTTGTTTGTGGCACTTCACTCTCTTTCTCTCTCTCTCTCCCTTTAAAACCTGTTTCACTAAGGCCAACACAAGCTACCCAACAACAATGGCAAAAGCATAACATAACACACAATTGAGTTTGTTAACCAAAAAATGGTGGTGAAAGATCACAACAATGGTGGATGGCCACCCTTTGCCTGGTTTGAGGAGTAGGGGCTATATTACTAATTCCTACATTTAAGGGGCAACTTTTAAAATACACAAAAAAAAACATATCACAGCTCAGGTCAAATTTGATGTGCATCATACATCATAACCTAAGAAGGTGCATAATAGAATTGACCTACAAACCAAATATATTTCTAACTTCAAAGAATTATTATGAAAAAAGTGCTTGCTTCAGATTAAAAAAAAAAAGAAAAAGAAAAAAGTGCTTGCTCATAAAAGAGTTACACAAAAAAAAAAATCGTACAGAGTGTATATGGGAGCTACTACAATATTTGATTTTTTTTTCTTAAATATTAATACCTTAACAAGTTGCTAAATATTTATCAATCACAATAAGTCAATAAATATTTAAGAATCTATCCAATATAACCAATTATCAAAAAAAGTTTAAGAACTCACATTTAAGTAGTAATATCATAAATTAAGGAAAATGAGTACCCTAATAAATATTATAAGTTCAATTCATAATAACTCTCTTAAAAGTTTAAGATTTTAAGTAAATGTTTATGAATAGCTTAATTATATCTCTAACACGTTTGTTACACAAAAGTCCTGAGCTTGAAGTCAGATTAATGCATAGGTCCTCTACCTTATGCACTTTGATACCATGTCAAAAATCAACTCCTTCAAAAAGTTTAAGTTAATAGGTAAAAGCTCATAAATAATTTTATATCTAACACATTCTCTCACACAATAGTTTTTTGTGCTTAAAGCATGAATAATGCACAAACTCATCATACCTAATGCTGAAACTCAACTTTTATTTATAAGAAAAGGTATAACAAATATATATATATATATATATATATATATATATATATATATATATATATATATATATAGAGAGAGAGAGAGAGAGAGAGAGAGAGAGAGAGAGAGAAGAAGAAGAAGAAGAAGAAGAAGAAGGGGAAGAAGAAGAAGAAGAAGAAGAAGAAGAAGAAGAAGAAGAAGAAGAAGAAGAAGAAGAAGAAGAAGAAGAAGAAGAAGAAGAAGAAGAAGAAGAAGAAATGGGGCAGCAAGGGTCAAACTCTTTATCACTTGATCATAGAGACTCTGATATCATATCAAGAACCAACTATCTTAAAAGTTTAAGCTATTATGTGAATGAAGATAATGGCTTTAATTGGTCTTTGACATGATATCATAGCTTCCATGACTAAGTGTTTAAGAGTTTGATCCTTGTTATCCTATTTTTCTAAATAGAGTTGACAATTTAGCACAACGTAGAGTAGACATGTGCATTATCCATGCTTCAAAGCCCAAAAGGTTCTTGCATGAGAGGAGTGTTTGACATATTACCTAATAACTTAAGTTTTTAAGAGAAATTAATTCTTTACATGGCGTCAAAACTTCTTATAACCAAGTAGTTAGGATTTTGATCATTCTTGTTGCTAATAAAAGTTAAATTTTAACATAAAATAAAATAAACTTGTGTATTGTTCACACTTCAAGCCAAAAGAATTCTTAAACAAGAGGACCTATTAATTAGATGAATTATATATAATAAAAATAATTTTGTAGAAAAAAAAAACATGGAAGCACTATATATAGATGAATCAAATAATCATATCAGTTGCCAATAATATGAGATTGTTGTATTTTTGGTCATGACTCCTGAAAGAGACATGCGTTTGGTTCATGAAAGAACATCAAACACGTTGGGATGATGATCTGGACTATTTTACACAAATGAGACAGGTGAAGTAGGGACAACCTTGTCTTCAATAATGTGATGAGTCCATGTTGGGAGGTCAGAGCAACCTTCAATTTATGATACATGCATGCTGTCAATAGTTAAGAGCAAGGCCAACGTGCGTAGGGAAAGGCAGGCAACCCCATTAGATGGTCTACATACCCCTTCATAACATTGTTATCCCCTTTTGCTCCCTCCCTTTCTATATGCTTATTGATCTCCACCGTTGTATAAAAATTAAATACATGATTGGAGAATATGGGGGTAAAAGCACACCAGCAACCACAATTTCTGCAACCAAACTATATATATATATAATCAATTATGTAAAAATAAAGAAAACATCAATATTTCATTAATGATGATTCTCTCAATGTTGGCTGAACGAGGAGGTTGGGCTTTATTTGGTATGATGAAGGGAAAAAAAAAAGATACAAAAGAAAAGAAAAAAAAAAAAGAGAAAGTAGATGAGTTATCAATTCTTTGTTCGTTATCATTATATTATTATATTTTGAATAGCATTTATTCGTTATTTTATCGTATATCAAACTATACCCCTGCAAAATCTAGTTTTGGCTGTCTTTTACTCAATTTATGAATTGGGGGTAGGGAGTCGCTAAACTCTGAAATCCCGAACTAAGAATATTCTCTTTCAAACTATGTATTTACATTTTGTACCGAAAAAGAAAAACTCTGTATTTACATCACTTTTAATATGACACTTATTGAATTAAATGTTTATCTCAAGTTGGATTAAGTTAGCCTTACAATGCTTGTGGTCAACCCTCTATTAGAGTAAATGTAACTTAACAGATTAAGTGCATGTTTTGTTACACTTTTTTTAGTTGAAAATAACTTTTTTTTTGAAAAAAAGTTGTTTTAATAGTGTTTAATCATGTTTTGTAAAATCAGCTTCAACTTTTGCATGAAATTTAATATAAAATAAAAAAAATTTAAACTAATTTTTATAATGTTGAATATTGAAACTTATGATTTTAACTTATAGATTATTCTTTACATTTTGATATGTAAATACCATTTTGTCCTCAATCAAATAACTTTTTTAATCATTCTATACCTATTTTAATAATTTAATGCATAAAAGCGATTCTTTTTTATATCAACTAAACGAAATAGATTAATTTAAAATCACTTTTCAGCTAATATATCCAAACATAAAATTTTTTTGATTATAATCGATTATAATAAAAAACTTTTATACAATAATCGATTATTGAAATAATTAAAGTTTTCATAGCTGAACCAAACACGCACTAAGTGTGTGTTTTGATTAAAGTTGCTAAATTTAAGTTTGATTAAAAGTGTATTTGCAAACTTAAATTTAGTTAAAAGTAAGTTTACAGTAATATAATTTATGTTTGAGAACTTTTATCTTAAAAGTGAGTTTGACAAAATAAATATAAGATAAAAATCATGAACTGATAAAATTATTTCTTGCTTTTGGGCAAACGTAAGTTAGCAACAAAAACTCAGTTCAAATAGTACAAATGAAAATAAATCCAAACAAGATTATACATCGTTCAAGAAGCTCCAACGTTTGTTTGAGGTTGCAAACTGAAAACTAAATATGCAATAAGAATAACATTAAAGTCATATATATATATATATATATATATAGAGAGAGAGAGAGAGAGAGAGAGAGAGAGAGAGAGATAGATGAATTTTTATTGTAAGATAATGAGAATAATAAATTTTGATTATATAACTATACATGATGATTAAGATTAAAAGTTATTTAAAAGTCAGAACTACTTAAAAATTACATATATTTATATTTAAATTTTAACTATTCATGTAACATTCAATAGTCAATATTTACTCTTTTCACCTCTTACAATAAAAAATTCTCTCGAGAACCGAAAACTAAATATGCAATAAGAATAACATTAAAGTCATATATATATATATATATATATATATATATATAGAGAGAGAGAGAGAGAGAGAGAGAGAGAGAGAGAGAGAGAGAGAGAGAGAGATAGATGAATTTTTATTGTAAGATAATGAGAATAATAAATTTTGATTATATAACTATACATGATGATTAAGATTAAAAGTTATTTAAAAGTCAGTAACTACTTAAAAAATTACATATATTTATATTTAAATTTTAACTATTCATGTAACATTCAATAGTCAATATTTACTCTTTTCACCTCTTACAATAAAAAATTCTCTCACCAGGATATTATATATATATATATATATATATATATATATATATATATATATATATATATATATATATATGTATGAAGTGTATCTATTGAGAGAAATGTTTATTATAAGAGATGAGAAGAGTGATTCTTGATTATTAAAATCTTAAATGAATAGTCAAAATTACAATATAAAAATATGTAAATTTTTTAAGTGGTCACATGATCTTTAAGTAACTTTTAATATTGATCATTTATGTATAATTATATAATTAAAATTTATTTCTCTTATCTTTTATAATAAATACTTCTCTTAATATATATATATGACATATCTAGTGAGAGGAGTTTTTATTGTGAGAGGATGAGAGAAGTAAATCTTCACCATACAACCATACATAGATGGTCAAGATTAAAAGTTACTTAAAAGTCATGTGACCACTTAAAAAAGTCACATGTATTTATGTTCTAAACTTGAGCATTCATATAAGATCCAATGGTCAATATTTACTCCTTTCATCTCTCATAATAAATACTCCTCTTATTAAAATAAGATCATATATATATATATATGTGTGTGTATGTATGGGCACGCGTGTGCGGATGTGTTTTAAGCCTATAGCCTTGTATAAGGCCACTGGCCACACCTAGAAATTAAATTCTTTTATATTGATGAATTTTTATTTTATTTTATTTTATTTTACTAGATTTCGCAATATTTTTTAGGTGTGAGGCTGTGAGCTAATCCCTATTTGGGGCATTGAAGCTTCCATCTCCACACATGTTTTTTCGTTTAAACCCTATTCAGTGAGCATTTAGTCTGGTCCAACTTGATTTTTCTTTTCTTTTTTTTCCCTCTAAAGTTTATTGGATTGTTTATATTGTTTTAATTTTTTATTTTTTGTTGTAATAAGAGTTCGATGACATTGGGTATATGTTTAATTTGATGGAGATTATTTCTCAAATTAATAATTTTATTTTTTGCGAAAAAGTTTTTCACAGTTCATAAACTTACTTAATGTGTATTTGAATTAAAGTTAATAAATTTAAATTTAGATGAAAGTATGCTTGTAAACTTAAATTTGATTAAAAGTGAATTTGTAATAATGTAATTTATATTTAAAAATTTTTATCTCAAAAGTGAGTTTAACAAAATAAATATAAGAGATAAAAATTATAAACAAAGGAAATATAATCCAAAAGCAACTTGCTTTTGGATAAACGTAAGTTAATAACAAAAAGTCAGTTGAAATTGTACAAACGAAAATAAAGACAAATAAATTTTTATACTGTTTAAGAAAGCCCAACATGTGTTTGAGGTTGCCAATTGAAAACCAAACATGCATTTAACCTTTTCCACAAAACTCAATGTATTATGACAACTTTTTTTATAAGTTTAAATTTTATGTTTTTAGATTATAAATTATTTTAAAAATTTTGAGATATAAATATTATTTTGTCTTTAATTAAATATTTTTTAAATTATTTTATATTACTTTTGATAATTTAATATATAAAAATAATTTTTTTATTATCAAAACGAAATAAATTATATAAAAATTATTTTTTAATTAATATATTTAAATATAAAATTAATTCTATTATAATTAATTATTAAAATAAAAAAATCAGTTTAACCAAACACAGGCGAAGTGACAAGTGAATGGAATCTCGGGGAAGAGATCACATGATAAATCTTAATACAATTTTAAAACACTCCAAGTCTAATTGCATAAACAATGAGCATTAGACAAAACGTTTCAACGCTTATTAAATTTTAATATTAAGACGAACTATTTTTAAAAGTGAAGGGGTGAGGAAACTATGATAGTTGAAATCAATAAAATATTGGTTTTAAATAATTAAACGATTAAGTTTTAAGTTTTTTGTTTTCGTGTTTTGCCAATGATAGAATACAAGCATGTATTAATTAAGTTCTTAATAATATTACAATTATTATGGAATAAGAACCATAACTACCATCACTCCGTATTAAACTGTTTAACTTTATGGGTCGGGATACCTGATTAATTGAGTTATTACTTATTACTATCATTTTACGAGATGATATCATCTATCAATATCTGAATGCACTAATAACTTGGAATTATTTTATTTCAAACATAATTTAAAAATTATTACTTCAAGTTGTAATAAGATATTATTATAGTTATACAAATGAACAAGAATAACGGATTCTGAACAGGCCAAATTAAGCTCCAATACAAGATGACAAACGCATTAATTCAATTAGATATTACCATACGCAACTGTTCAACAGACATTAGTTTCTTGCAGATAAATATTCACAAGGCAAAGTTGTTGCTCTCTTAACAGTGGAGTAGATAAATTATATGAGAGATCATATTCACCTACATCTATCTCTCTCTCTCTCTTACAGTTTCACGAGACCAGAAACACACTCAGACAATATCATTGTTCCAATGTTCTGAACTATATAAGTAAATAAAATTATATACGGGTTTTGCTATGCAATTATTAACAAAGTTAAAATAAAAAATTTAAATGAAAACAAAGTAAATAATAATTTTTTTAAAATTTTTAATGTATTAAATATTTTATTTTTATCTAAAATTTTTTATTTTAACTTTCTTAACAAGTGTTTAGGAAAACCTTAACAATAATTTGATGCTCTTTTCATTTTCTTCCTCATAAACTTTCTTCAACTTATTTGATTTAATGCCATTTATTGTATGCCTTGCAAATCAAAGTACTTACCTCCGCATAAGTCAATTATTATGCCAATATATATTTTAGTCTCCTCATTCTTTCCCAAAGAAAAGTCCAAATGCAATTGGAAGGCTAAGTCATTGATATCACGTTAATGCAGTAAAGTCTTGTGCGGGTGTTTACTCAATCTTAATCTATTAAATAAAAGCGTCATTAACGAGAAAGTGATATTGGCAAAGACTGCTAACATGTGGATCAGTTTAACAGGATAGAAACGGGAGTATATACACAGCATAAGTTAATTAATTGTTAATTTGCTGAACTTAATTAAGTCATTTTATAGACAAGAATATTAACCTTCGCAAGTTGGAACTAGTCATGTGAGCTATTAATGAGTGACATGAAATTTAGTGCTCTGGAATAATGCTTGTATTGGTTTTCAATCGGACCTCTATATAATTAAGCACCTCACATTTAACAAGCCATTGATTTAGGAGTCATGTCTGTCATGTTGTCAAAGTTTTGGGCTTCTTTTATGATATTGTTCTTCTTTCGGCAATATGCTCAGGAAACAGAATTCCTAGAGCCCCATACATACTCTATATCTATAATCTGAAAATCAAAGTTCCCTTTTCACTTTCTCTTCGAAAAGTCACTCTCTATCCATGTGAAAAATTGAACAAACTGTGATTGTCAAGCTTGTTCAATATTGAACTGAGTAAAATCTGAGCTTGTCTCCACTAGAAAGCATTGTTCTCGTATTTACATACCCTGTTTTATTATCGTCAATAGCTAATACTCAATCCCTATAACACGTTGATGTTAAGAACAATCTGCTTAATTAGGTGAGGCACAGTATAAATGAGATTCAAATAAAAATGTTTCATTTAGTCCCCTTTCAATTAAGGTTTTTGCTAGAAAGTGTTTAAGAACATTTGTTAATTATTTAAAAATAGAATTTTTTTTTTGTAAAGTACAATATTCAATGCATTAAGAATTAAAAAAAATCTAATTTTCATACAAAATTTTTTATTTTAAATTCTTTAACAAATATTTTAAAAACATTTGTTAGAAAAACCCTTCAATTAAACTAATAAAATGTCCCTATCCTCGTCTCAAAACCCAAAAAGTATCAAGATAACTTATTTCCCAATTCTTATAATTTCAGCTGTTTACTTCTTTTACCGGACTCAGATTTTGGGTAGCCATTTTAGTTTTCAGCTGAGTGAAAAGTTTATATAGAGATTTTTTAGTTTGCAGATTCCAATATACGTAGAAACTAAAAGAGGTCATTTGTAGGCAGTTTCTCAACCTTTTGGCATCCGATTTCGAGTTTTGTTGATGTTATCAGGAGATGATCATAACTATCATGTGAAAATGGGTTAGAAATATGACCTACCACATTAGTGTGGACTACCGTGGACACCTACCTACCTTCTTTTGTTCTTATCTTTCTTGTTTTCTTTAATTAAAGTTATCCCTTTTTTTTATTTTTCCCTTGAAGAATATAAGAAAAAGGAATGGATATAACACATCCACACTAACTTTCTAAAATGAAAAGGGAAAAAAAATTAAAGTAAAAAAGCTAGTCATGGAATATGTACAAAATCATACAAATCATGGGTTTTTTAAAGACATATTCCCAAAGTTAACCCTCAATGAAAGATTGAAAGGAATTAAACCCTACAATCCATGAGTTCTGGTTTTTTGAACTAGACAAAACATGTCTTGTTCTCTTACCTTTAAACACCAACTTTAATTTTTGGATTGTTGATCTCTCAGCTTAACGACCCTTATTACAATTATAAATCTCTAATGCTTGACATTATCAAGAAGATTAAAAACAAGAAGAAGAAGAAGAAGATTTGCAGTCAAATTGGACAAGCCCGGTCTTCTTTTCTCCTTTTCTTTTTTCTCTCTCCTTTTTTTTTTTAGAAAAAAAGAAAAACACAAATTCTGACTTCTCAGGTTTTTGGTTTGTAGGCGTGGCAGCAAAATACATACAAACCCATTGCTTTCAAAACAACAAACTTTGACAAGTCATCAGCTGATTGGTTATCATCTCCCCCAGTAACATGCGCATTATTTTGCGCTCTGCTGAATCTGCTTCTCTCTCCTGCATTGCCTGCAACTGTTAGTTGTGATTTGGATCGTTCACCCAAAACACAATAATCAATAGTTAGCAGCACACCTATTAATTTGGTCTCATGCACAGTAAGTCATCTGCCACTTTCTCAAAATATTTTGTAGCTTAAATCTCCAAAATGGGGGAAGCAAAAATAAATAAGTGGACTTACCAACCACAAAAATCAATAATATATAGAAAGAATATCCCTTGGACTCATTCTTGATATGCTCATAAATTCACTACTGTAAATCTTTTTGCTCTTGCCATCAATGGTCAACTAACCAACTACCACCTCTTCAATATGTAGTATTTAGATGCCTTCTTCTCCCATGGGCCCTTTCATACAAGCAAATGGACTTAAAAATCAGAGATAAATAAATGAAGTATGAATATACCCCCTATCTTCAATTACAGAAAAGTTTAAATTATTAATAATAAGAAAAGAAGAAAATGAGCAATCAAATCTGATTACTTGGTCCTACTATATCCATAGAAGAAAAATAATTAATATTAAAATATTACAAAAGCTTTAGTTTTTAGGTGTTATTTGCTATATCTTCTTGGAAACCATTTATTTGTACTACTCAAGTAAGGAGACTGTCGGTAGCCGAAAGCCATAGTTCTTCAATCTGCTAGTACTACCATTGGTAGCCTAGACAGTGATAAATGATAATTATCAGTGCAATTTTTAGTGACTACAGTTATTATTTCTATTAAAGAAATGCTACTTGCTATTATTAAGAGGTGGTCGGTGATTTTAGAACATCATGCATAGCAAGCAAGCCATATATAAAGAAAAATTGAATTGGAGGAAGGGGAATGAGGTCAAGCTTTGTTTCTCTAAATCTAACCAAAATCCAATATGTCAATTCCTGATTTTTTAACTTTTAAGGTGTGAGAGACAAATCACAGCACAAATGAGCTACAGTAGAAAATAAATCTCTTCTCGACCATTTCTTCTTTTGCATGTCAATCTACATTACCCTCAATTCAATTGTGTCTAGCCATAGAGACCCACTTAGCCACTCTCCTTGACTCAACCCACAAAATCCTTCATGACCTATTTCCCAAAAGCCCCAATGCTGCCACTTTTTAGTAAATTCTTACAAAAATTATTAGAATTTAATATGAAGTTTTTTATTTTCACCAGGGAAAGAGAGCTTAGGAAAAAAATAAATAATCTCTCTCGTTGTGTATAACTCACCTCCATTACAAAAAAAGACTAATTAAATTGATTGTTACACCTACCTAATCGTTTTGTTTTATACGCATATAATAAAGCAAATTAGGTTATAGTCACTTTATCTCCAAAGCCAATTTCTTTTTCTTTTCTCTACTTTTGTCCCTTTTTTTTTTCAAAAGAAAAAGAAGAGGAACCCACTTCTACTGTGTGTAGATACAAATTTTTGGAATATCTCTCGTTTATTTTTATTTCTTATATAGAACTCAGCTTCTCTATGCGCTTGTTACATTTTTTCGGTAAGTAATCGAGCCTAGACTTAAAAAACTGCACAGAAATTGTATGCGCTTATTAGATTTTGCAAATAAAAAGATTGACTATGAGCAATTCAAGAGCCGATTCTGTATAAATAAAATACTACTTTCTTTTGTTAAAAAAAATAATAACTTACTTTCTACTTAAAGAAGATGCCCTGGATCTTCATATTATTTAAGACTAAAAACTCATCTTGATGTTTGGGACACTAGTCCAAGAGATTGTATAAATACAAAGGCAAATTATGTTTAAGAATACAGACCGTGATTTATGATGAGTGCGCTAGTCTAACGAAAAAATGTCTAGACAGTGACATTAAACTGTCAAAGAGTTTTCTGGGCGATAGTTGCGCATGCTAAATAAAGAAAACAATGTGATAATGGCCTGATTTATCGATTTTGATGGTCATAATTGTCGGGAAAAGATCATACATACATGTCCAGGAGACGGAGAGAATGAGCGGAAGATTATGAGACATGAATTTTAATACGGTAATAATGTCAGTTATGGATTTTATTGCGTAATCCGATAAAAAAAAAAGGCTGTTAAAACTTCACCGTAAAATAAGAAATCTTAGTTATTAAAATAGCATCATTTTTTTTTCTTTTGAATAGTGTTTTAAGTGAGAAAAGGGGAAGGTAGAATGGGAACCGGGAACAAGAGATCCATGATGTTGATGGGATAAAACTGAAACCCAAATGGCAAATGCATACCACATTCAGCTATTTGACGCTTCATTAGAGGCAAATGTAATCTCAATTTTTTTTCAGATAGGGGCAACACCATAGTATACATTTTCTAGGCCAAAAATCTGTATTAATGGTGAAGCACAAAGAACGGTAACTGCAAATAAGGAATGCCCCTTCTGTAAACTTTAGGGTTGGAGCCTAATCACATACTTAACTTAAGTCATTGGCAGGCTGGAGAAAGGAATCAAAATAGATAAGAAAATTAGGATATTGTGCTTGCTTGAAAGTGTGAACGTGTAAAAACAAAAAGAAAAAAATGTACTCTTTTTTATTCTACGTCTTGACTTTAGTTGAAAATCATTTTCTGTCAATCCTTACTCAACCAAGCAGACCCTTAAATAAGAACACCAAAGAATTAAAAAAAAATTTTAAAAAAATCGAAACCACGAAAAGTGAACAGAGAGCTATATATAAATAAGTAAATAACTAGGGAAGTTCTGACAGAACCTTCTTCTACAGATAATTGATCAAACCGTATTGAGCTGGTGGAACCTAGCTCATAGGCACATCTTCCTAGTTACCACTTAAACTAAAGCCCCCGTACAATTCCCTGTAATCACTGACAAGTCATCTATAATCAGATAGATTTGTTTAGTTGGTTCTCCCCTGAGCTGCAAATAAGAAATAATTGGAATCAATTAGTATTCCATTTATGAAATGTAATAGAAGGATGATTATAGGCCACCACCACTTGATATATCCAAGTAATAAGCTGAAACAAATAGATTTTACACTCATAATAGGCTGGACATAAGAACTCCACCGCGGTCCCCCTTCAGCACATGTGTGCGCAAATGGAAGTTGTCATGACAAAAATCAAAAGTCTAGCATTATTTACCAAAGCTTCCACAGTACTATACTACTATTGACTTCTGATTCCAAACATCTTTGCCACAACTAGAGGTGACTCAACATTTTACAATCTGTCAGAACTATTAAGTACAGCTTTTGTATGATCAATGAGAAATTAAGAAGTAACGCATCCCCTATGTCCTGATTTCTCTGCAGGGAAAGCCCAGCATTATATGTCTCTAACAAGCTGCGGAGCCTGAAAATCCATTTTATGACCTTAGACTGTTTTAGACATAAAAAGGATCTTTCACTAATCCCAACCCGGTGGCTGTCTAGCATGGATTATTACTATCCTGCCATATCTCTTCAGACATATATTGTAACACTTGAAACCTGACAAAACTTTTGAGACTAGTGTTTGCAAATGGGGTCTTTCAAAACCAAAGTTCTCCTACCATTGGGTCCAATTTATCCCTACAATCCACAGCATCTTCCTCTCCCAAGGATCCCTCAAGTCGCCAGTGATAACTTAGCTGGCTCCCTGATAACTTGTCTGCCTCCACTTCCACATTATAGGTATCTAGCGTGGTTGAAAAAATTACAACCCTTCATTATGGTTTCAAGGACCAACGCTCCTAAATATTTGCTGATATTTAATTTAATTTTGAGGAATGGAGTATTACGCTCTGTCACCATGTTATAAACTGTATAATAAAAACCAGTGAAGGGTCCTTTTGAATACTCAGCAAGGGATATATGAATTTAATTCAGGAAATTGACTGACTAGGGGCTATCCGTCTCTGTGATGCGGGTGTCAGTGCTTGTCACCCACTTTGGAACATAGTGCAAGATGTCAGTATTCATAAGCAGATATTTCAGTCCATTACCTTGCAGCATATTCTTAGGGAGGGAAACTCTCTGGTTGATTAACTTAATTTCATATTTTTAAACATTTTTATTTTTCATTCACAACCTATTTTATATTTAGAAGAGCTGATAATCAAAACTATACATGTGCTGTCCATTACCTTGCAGCGTGTATATATATATATATATATATATATATATATATATATATATATATATATATATATATATAACTTACAATCATAGGTGTATACTACACTCATTTTCAATTTGTTATCCACTTTCATCTAATGGTTATCTTTAATGAAATAATCTCAATCATTAGATGAAAGTTTAAAAAAATGAAAGAAGAAAAAAAACTTCTTACACCTACAGAACGGATCCCCCTCATATATATATATATATATATTACTTAGAGTTAAAATTTGATTCACAGATAATGTAAAATATTTTTTATACTATTATTTAATGATGTGTTAGTATATATTAAAATAGTTATATATTTTAAGTAATTGTTGTGAAAGCCAAATTTCTTTAACAATTTGACAATATATAATTAGATGATAATATAAAACACATGATCAGAATTATATCATTCTACTTAAGCCCCTTTTAAATAAATATAGTTTTCATTCATAGAAGAAAACGGGTACAAGAGCTGGTCATAAAACAGAAAGCCAAAATGACCAGACAAAATTAACAAGTAGCAAGCAATCAATCCACCACAATGAGGCCAGAAGAACCAAAGAGATAAACCCACTAACACAGACCAGATTTTATCAAAATGTGAAAAAGCTTTATGCACTATGAAGACTCTAATCCTACATTAAGACTAATATTGAGGGTTTGTTATAGTTTAATAAACAATTACTTTATTGTTAAAATTGTGAACCTATGAATAATTGACTAATTGGTCCAAAGATTCTCCGATGAAAGGTTGATTGCCTAAGTTCGATTCCTAATTTCCTCGATTTCAGCTGAAAAAGTTTTAAATTTAAGAATTTAAGTTTGATACACTGTAAATGTAAAATTTTTACATCATTAAGTAATCATATATTATTATATGTATAATTTTTAAAATAATTATTGTAAGAGTCAAATATTTTTAAAGATGTGATAGTAATATAAAAAAAATTATACTTATAATACATCAAAATTAAATCTTAAATTTAATTGCTTTTTTTGTTTTTTTGATTTACAATTGCTCTTTACCTACCGAAAAAGAAAGAAACGAGTTTGTTGTTTGGGGCGAAAGCCTGTGTAACCTTTACCGTGAATCCATCATGAAGAATTGCATTATATTATATAATAGTCAGAATAAGACCCAACCAATCTCAATCGTGAAGAAGGCCTGAAAACTTTACCATGGAGGCCCAAACTCTCAGCCCGGTGCCTTGGCTCTTGGTTAGGAATTCCCCCGCGACCAAATTGATTCCTCTTAGCTAGAGACCAACCGAACGATTAATTATCAGGGCAGTGAGGTTGTGACCATCAAAATTTGAGCTTTTACCGTTTTTTGTTTTTTGGTCTCTGCCCGCATATTTACACATGTACGAGACCAATCTACTTTCGAAGTATCCAAGTTTTTTCTCAAGCTCAAATCCTAAATTGGGAGGTCCCCAATCGCTTTAGAATGGTTGAATGTACAATAACTAAGAAATTTATCTGTGTAACGCACAGCTAAAATATGACATTATTGTCTATCGACAAAATTGAATTGTTATAAAAACCAGTACAATGCACAGATAATACTTATTATGAATCACAAATTTCAAACAATCTAAATATTTATGAACAAAACTATGAAAAAACAATGACAGTTACTGGTTTAAAATATTTATTGAAATAAATCATGAGTTCTTTTTAAATTCAAATGACTATTGATAGTGATTTTGTTTATTTGCCAAAAATTTTCAATACATCCACAAATTTTCTATTTAAATTTATGATTATTTGATCCATGAAACTTGGGAATTACTTTTTGGAGTGGTTGTTTGATTGCTTGAATTATTACCTTTTTTTGTTATGCACAGTAAATACCTTCAATCTTGGAAGCATAAGCCACAAATGAGAGGTTATTCTACCTGATAAGTCACTCATTGTGTGTATCATGAATAATTTATTCACATTAATGCAAATCTGTCGTGTTAGAACTAATTGGAAGATTGCTTGAGCAGGCCAAAGTTAAAAAGTGCACAGCCAGCTTAGGGTCCTCTTCTTCCATACTCACCAGTATTAATGGTGATAAGTAAGTTTACTGTGAAATTCATTGGAAGGCTCAAGAAACTCACTGTCTAACCCACGATTAGGTTCAGCAACATCCCCAGGATGAGTTCTAGGCCCATTTTTTAGCTCAGTGAACTCCCATTACACCGAAAATTGGAAGGGAATCCCTTGCCTTGGAGGCATTATAGAGATGCCTTGCAATTTATTTGCATATATATGTCATCCTCACCAGCAACATTCCCACGATTGCGTTGGAGGCATCATCCCCACTGTGAAACAAGACATTGGGATAAAAATTCAAATATGTCAAATAATGAACATCACTGATCAAAGTAGGCAGAAAAATCAAGATAAACAACAACATTTTAATATTAATTAACTAATTTTTACTGTTTCAACATAATTTGAAAATACCATCCCCTATTTGGTCTAGAACGGCCTCAGATAAATTGTTTTCTTTTTCTTTTGATTCTCTATCCTCACATCACTTTCTTCCTATTCTACTTTGTTTGCTTTCTTCTTTCTATATTTCCTCGGACAATCTCTCTTTTAATACTGCTAAAGAAAAAACTACACAGGAAGCTTGTTAATTGCAAGCTTCACATGTTCTTTAATTACACTACTAAGAACATGTGAGAGTGCAACAACTTATAATACAAAATTCAGAGGCAAAGGAGGGAAATTGACTAACAATGTAAGCTTCTAGCAGAAGGAAATATCATAGCCATAGTAAATAATAACATATATTACCACAAAACTCTTCAAGTTTGAAGGTTTGCATCATGCCTGAAATGAAGTGAGCGAGTGTAAGTCATAGATGTAGAAGGGAAGAAGAAATAATTGAGAAGAATTCCATCTTTATGATACACAGACAGTAATAGAGAATGAGAAACAAACCTGCAGCTTGGTGAAGCTGATCATCAATTCGGCACCAGAGCTAAGAAAATAATTACATGCAGCTTGTTGCTGTGAAGTAACTTAACAGGAATTAATTTCAAGACCCCAGTGAATTTCCTGCAGAGGTTTTGATCTTTAGTCTCTTGCAGCATATCGTTTGTTTCACAACAACAAATGGTAATCAAAGGATTTTGATATATGAGTACATCATGAATGGTTTTTTAGAAGATCAGCTTCTTGGTAAGTAAATCCACTTCTTATACAAAGTCTTTCTAACGCAATGCATCACGGCCACAAATCAGAGTGGCATCTAATTTAACTATCGAATTTGAATAAATGCAATAACAAAACTAAGTGTAGAAGCAAGTAAAGATTAAAGAGACTGCAACCTGTTTTATTCTATATCATAAGTCGAGCTTTTAAGCATTGATCATAAAATATTTACCTGGAAACTTAACCCAAAAAAATTAGTAACACAGCACAAACAGCAAGTTCAAAATGATCACATGCACATAGGGCATGAATATTAAAAATTACCATGGTCTTCAGCTTGTGTTGTTGGTATGCTGCATAAACTGCTTCAATGTACTCACCAAATCCAAGAACCTGATAAAAAAAACATGTGCAAATCAATAGACAAACATGCAGGCATGTATAAAAACATCTAATTTACCCATTCTTGACAATCTCACTCCCACAAATAAATAAATAAATAAAGCACAAGAGCAACACAAAGCCCATTCAGCAGACTTTTGAACCATAGCGCTAGCTTCAACCTTCTAGACTTCATCTCCATTGCGTTCCTGAGACGCTCATGCAACCAAGCAAAAAAGTATATTTCTCACATGGAACTGCACTTGCAATAGCTGCACAAATTTTAGCATAAACACAGTAAATAATATGTTTCTAGATTCGACAAAATTCAATCCCCTCTACCATATTACATGAAACTTGCAAGAGAACATAAAGGGGCACATTTCTTGTAGTGTTGTGAATACTATGAGTGTGTTTCCACTGAGACAACTAAGGGCTTGCACTGGGGGGCAATAATTTTGCCTAATAAACTCAATTAAAATTTTATGAGTTAGAGAAGAATGAGGAAAGCAAATCCATAATCAGTCACAGGGATAAGGACTTTCAAAGAATGAAAAAAATAGAGGGAAAAAAAAACTCTGGTAAGGAGGTCTACATTAGCAGTCTTCAAACTCCTGCAATTAGGTTCAGCTCTATGTTACTGAATTAGCCAACTCTGTATCACAATTTTTTCAGATCAGAATAATGTCACTGTAAAAGACATTGTGCAAATAAAATTGTAATTACTAAAATTATACAAACCCAAAAGCAGAAGGAAAAATAGTAATACCAAGTATGCCATCACTGGGAGTTAGAAGAAAGTACAACCTACAGCATTAAAGGAGCATTGACATCTGAAGGAGTCAATCCATTTAGCATGTGAACAATTTCTTTATCCTGAGAATCTTTCCCTTTTTCTTCCCAAAATTATATATGCCTTTCATATAAAATAGCTTACCTAAAACAAATGATCCATATTTGAAATTTTGAATAAATACTAAACAATTTGTAAGCATCATGTTAGTATCATTGCACCTTGGTCTGCTCTCATGGTGTCAAGAAATCTCTGGACATAAATGAAAGAGCATTAGTTTAAGCTCAGGAGCTGACAAAAAGGAAACAAAAGATAGATTTCAATGCTAAAAATCATATTTTGTTAACTGGGTCACAATGAACCAAATTAAGGATGACACGACCACAGATGTGAAGTATATAATAACAAAAATAACGTAAAATATGATATGATAGTTCAAGGATGTATGCATATTGCACTTGACAAATCAATCATCACAGGAAAATAAGTATTTGACCATTATCAAACATCTCGAGACATAAAATGCTATTAAAAGCTTTAAATTCTTTATTTGCATTAGCAATACATATTGCTCAAGGTCTGACTTTGAACAGCAATCTCATTGAAAATCACAACCAAACAATAGTATCCGATTAATAAAAATGAAATGATCCTGAAATCAGGATATTTAATCACACTTTCTTTCACTTTATTTTGAAGAGACACATGTCAATAATCAAAGAGGAGAGAGAATTTACAAATGACATAACAAAGAAGATTAGTAGCCTAATATTGACCATGTAGTGGTGATCAAACCTTTCAATGCAGAGATTGCAAGTCCTGCAGTACTTACTATGTTTTTTCACCTAATTCACAGAATATCCAAAGAGTTTATTTAATGGAATGCTCTAAAGAACCTTATTTAATGGAATACTCATGGAAAGCTCTCACAATATATACTAAGATTAAGTCATTAAAGAAACTACCTATCTGCTACTGCTGTGTACCACAAAGCACCACACACTCAACCTTCCAAAACCCAAAAATTATGGCAACCTCAAACAACAAACCCCAGTGCCACCAACTTGAGGGCACCTATGAGAGAAAATAATCAAAAAGGGAGAAGCACAACAAAAAATGTAGAAACCCATTTCACTCAACATGAAGCAGTTCTAGTTCCTATGTGGCAACCAAACAAATTAGCATCCTGCTCTCTTGCTTAACCCTCGGAAAGAGAAAAAAAAGAATGTACATGATCAGCTAAACAAACAAACAGCCTATACATTACTTAACCCTCTGAAACAGAGAAAAAAAAAAGGAATGTACATGATCAGGTAAACAAACAAACAGACTATAAATAACCATACAATCTGAATGTGTCTGTGAAGTGTATGCATATAAAAAGTATTACATCTTTAACCATGTGACCAGACAGGAAGGAACAAAGTTTCAACACAAAATATATGAATTACTGATAATAAGACAAAGGATGGCAACACTTAATTTGGAAAATTACCTGTAAAAGTTATATCAACAACTCAAACATTTAGAAGTTTTACTATCATATGAAACCATGGAATCGTATTTTAAATTAAAAAAAAAGTCATAGTGATATATGGAAGTGCATAAAACAGAACCTCTGAAGCAAGGAATTGTGTATATATATCTAGTACTACTTTTTGCTGTATTCCAAAAACAGTTAACCTGAAGCTATAAAGATAAAGATGATACCATGACATTGAATCCTCGTCGAAGAAGGAGGAGATGAGTTGGCGAAGCTTCTCGAGTTCGTTGATGAAGGTGACAATGGAGGGTTTGGAGCGCAGTAGTTCCTCTTGTTTGGCTTGTCAACGAACCAAAACTTGCAGCTTTTAGCAAAGGAAGGATGGAGAGAGAAAGGATTGAAATGAGATAATTTTTTTTCTCAGAAAAAGAGAGAGAACGTGAACAGGGCAAAAAGTTTCTGTAACAAATGAAAGTGTAGAGGCAAATGAAGGCAGCAAATGTGAGGAGGCTTCTGAATCACACAAAATCACTTGACGATTAAGCTCGAGAAACTCACAGCCCACCTGACTATTAAGCTCAACAACATTGCCAGTTGGATGAGTACCATGCTTATTTTTAAGTTCTACAAACTCCCATTATATTGAAAATTGCAAGGGGATCCCTTGCTTTGGATGCATTATACAAATGCCTCGTAATTTATTTGCATATTTTCTACACAAAAAGAAAGAAACAGGATCAGAATGAGCCATGGTATAAAATTGACAAAAGCTTACATATGCATGGTCAGAGACTACAAAAACTATTTACACAAAAGAGGACACCAAGAGATTCCGGTTTCCCCAAAAGGAATGTGGATTACATCACAAAAATGGCACTCTGAACTCTAAAATAACCTAATTGCCTGTGGATTCTGAATTCAAATAACTTGAGACATAAATTGTGCAGAGATTGAAGTGTGGAGACAAATCATGTTGAGCAGCAGGGTAAAAAAAATCTAATAGAAGAAAACTGACATGGGTAGCCAATATTGGGAAACAGAAACCTGTGGACTATAAATTCAAATAACTAGTGACATAAATTGTGCAGAGATTGAAGTGTGGAAAGAAATCATGTTGAGCAGTAGGGAAACAAAAAAAAAACTCATAAGCTCTAAAAAATAATGTACATTAACAGGAGAAATAGAATACTAACTGATAAGCCTATATTTTATAGCTCTAAATTAAATAAATTGTGATGCTTTGATTGATTTATGTTAAAATTTATATCACATTTAATTTATTTATTTTTGATATCTCATGATTGATCTCCCTCTATGTTTTTAGGTCCAAAATAGATGTTTTGACATGATTCTATGAAGTTTTGGATGGATCCTTTGCAATGAAGTTGAGCTCGGTATTTATATGGCTAAGATTTATAGAGTTTTTGACCGTTGTGTGATAAAATATGCATATCTTGAGTTATAGAGGTCAAAACGAGATGAATTAGGTGTCCCTGGAAAGCTGAGAAAAAGATTTACAACTTTCATGAAGGACACTTATCTAAAAAATGACGTTTTGAGCTATTAAAGAGTTAGACACGGTCGTGTCTAACTCATGTAAAGCTTCTGTCAACTCACACGACCGTGTCTCCTTCCAAACTTACAAAAGAAGCTAAAATTGTTTATAAAAAGGGGGGAAGATGCAGAAGCAAAGAGAGATGGAGGGAACGTAGGAGGAGAGCTCCCAGACCACTTTTTCATCTATTTTCACTTTTCTTTGTAATTTTCACTTAATTTGTTCACAAGGAGAGGTTTGGAGAGGCAGATCTGAAGGGAGGAAGGCTTCAGATGGAGGATTTCTTGAAGGGTTGAAGATCTGGATCTCTGCAAAGGGGTTTTTGATCTCTCTTTCTATCTAGTTTTTCTCCTTTCTTTAGTTTTCTTTCCATGGATCTGTATCTTATTATGAGTTTGTTTGTATTGAATATGAGTAGCTAAACTCATAGCTAGGGATATGGGAGATTTTGTGTTCTTAATTATTTGGATCTGATTTCTAAATTGATTATGGTAATTTCTTTGTGGATTTATCATATTGTTTGCATTATTGTCATAACTTGATCACTTGTGGCATTTGTTAATTCATTATTTAACCGGTGACCATTCGTACTCAATGAGTTGATCTATATGGTAAACCTGGGATTATATTGGTGAATGACCAAACATCAACTTCTCCTACCAATGGAATTGACGGGTTGTTAGTTCATATCTTGAAATTAGAACTTAATGCATTCTTGATTAATTCAACGAAATGACCAAATAGGTGGATTAAATTAAGAATAGAACATTGTTTCATCCATGATCATTGGGATTCAATAGCAAATAAGATAATATTAGCAAAAGAATTACCTGTATCATAATTGAAAGAAGATCCAAATAATGAGACTCAAGTGAACCCTGCGCCCTAGTGCCTCTCTATCTTTGTTTATCTTTTCTTTATTTAATTGTTCTTTATTTTCTTCATTAGTTTTCTGTTTTTAATTTGGATCTTGCATACACTTTCGAATGTCTAAATAACATAAGAGTTTTGTAATTTTAGTAATTATCATTTATTTCTCGTGAAATCAATAACTTAGACTCAAAAGTCCTATATTACTTGGCGATAGAGTACACTTGCTCTTAGTGTATCTTTTGCACACACCAAGTTTTTACGCCAGTTGTTCTTGGGAATAATTTTGGTAATATATTAGAGGCGTAAAATTCTAGTTAATTTAAACAAATTTTTTATTTTAATTTATTTTATATTATTGTGTTTTGTTTTTGTTTATCTTTATTTATTTTTATTTAATCTAATATTTTTATTTTCTTATTTTGTATATTTTTTTTTTTTTTATTTTTTATTTTTATTTTTGTTTTTTTTAATTATTTTATTTTATTTTTTTTTTTTTTCTTTTGTTTTTTTTATTTTTTTTTTTTTTATGTATTTTTTTAATTTTTCACTACATTTGTTCATTTTTCTTGTTTATGTTCACTCGCTCTCAGTTTCTTGGTCTAACATTTGATCCAGAAATTGAGAAAACAGTTCGCAGGTTAAGAAAGCAAACTCATATTGCAACTGTGACAGAAGACATAAATAGGATGGAAGGGCCAGTAATTGAAAGGAATCGTGACGAAGAAGCTAACCCAGCAGAGTGGACCATGCTTGAGTACTCTATGCCCATTGCTGAAAGGTATGGAGAAAGTATTATAAGACCAGTTGTGGTGGCTAATAATTTTGAGATCAAACCAGCATTGATCTCCATGATTCAGAACTCTGTACAGTTTGGTGGATTGCCTTTAAATGATCCAAATCAGCACTTGACCAAGTTCTTGCAGTTGTGTGATACAATCAAATACAATGGAGTGATAGATGATGCAATCAGATTGTGACTCTTTCCTTTCTCTCTTAGGGACAGGGCGAGTCAATGGCTAACGTCACTACCAAGGAGTTCCATTACTACATGGGACCAATTGATACAACAGTTTCTAGCTAAGTATTTTCCTCCTTCTAAATCTGCTAAGTTGAGGAATGATATATCTTTTTTTATGCAGTTTGAAATGGATACTCTCTATGAAGCATGGGAACGTTTTCAGGAGTTATTAAGGAGATGTCCACATCATGGATTTCCTGTATGGCAACAAGTTCAGACTTTTTACAATGGTTTGTCACCTGCAAACCGTTCCCTCATTGATGTTGCTGTAGGAGGTACAATATGGAGGAAGACTCCTACTGAGAGCCAAGCATTGATTGAAGAAATGACGCTAAATAGTTATCAATGGCAAAATGAGAGCCTAATTCTTAAGAAACCAGTAGGTGTGCATGTCGTTGATGCTTCTACTACCATTTTGAATCAATTGGAAGCTTTGACAAAGAAGGTGAAAACTTTGATGGTAACAAATAGTGCAGCCCCACCAATAATTTGCGACGCATGTGGAGGACAGGGGCATGTAAGTTCAAACTGTCAAGTTGGTAGTCCCTTTGCCCCAGAACCTGAAGCAGCAAATTTTGTTGGAAATTCCACCCGACAACAGTACAATCCTTATTCCAACACATACAATCCTGGTTGGAGGGACCACCCTAATTTCAAATGGAGAAATCAACAAGGCTACTAGCAAAATCATCAGAGAGCTCCACAACCACCTCCAGGTTTCCAAGCACCTGCAGAGAAGCCAAGCTTTGAAGATTTGGTAATAAAGTACATGCAAAATTCAGATGCCAGAATGAAGAACATGGAAACTCAAATCAGTCAGTTGACCACTCTGATAACAGCAAGAGCAACAGAGACATTGCCTAATACTACTGAGACTAATCCAAGGGAACAGGTCAATGCAATTACCATGAGAAGTGACAAAAATTTAGATAAGAAGGCAAATGAAGCACCTAGCTCATCAAGAATCGAGGAAAAGAAAAATGATGTTTTAACTGAAGCTGTCTCAATTCAAGTTGACAACAAAGAAAAAGAGGATGAGAAGAAAGAACCAAAATGGCAGAGAGCGAAAAAGGATCGTGAGCAAAGCTTAATATGTGAGCCATCACCATATGCCAAGATCCCATTTCCTCAGAGGATCAATAACAATCAACCAGATAAGGAATTTGCTAAATTCTTGGAGATTTTCAAGAAGTTGCACATTAACATTCCGTTTGTTGAAGTCATCTCTCAAATACCCAAGTATGCCAAATTCTTGAAGGAAATAATTACAAAGAAATGCAAGCTTGAGGAATTTGAGACGGTATGTCTTAATGAAGAGTGTTCTGCCATCCTTTTGAAGAAGTTGCCCCCGAAATTAAAATATATAGGGAGTTTTACTATTCCTTGCTCTATTGGTACTTCTTATTTTGATAAGGCATTATGTGATTTGAGTGCCAGTATTAATTTAATGCCTTTCTCTGTGTTTAAGAAATTAGGAATACAGGAACCAAAGCCCACTAACATTTCACTACAGTTGGCTGATATATCCTTCACTTACCCTCGCGGTATAGTAGAAGATGTTTTGGTGAATGTGGGTAAATTCATTTTCCTAGTTGATTTTGTGGTGTTAGATATGGAAGAGGATTCTGATATTCCTCTCATTCTTGGAAGATCATTTCTGGCAACTTCAGGAGCAGTAATTGATGTACCATGGGGTGAGCTTATCTTGAGAGTGGATGGAGATTATGTGACTATAAATGTCTTCAGGAAGGTTAAATCTTCCCCGATGCAAAATCTCTACGCCCCTATCAATTTTGTTCAAGCTAAGAAATAGGAAGTCTTAGCTATCAAAGACCCTCCACTATCATATAATGTTGATATTGGTCTTCTGGAAACTCCAGTTACTAAAACAGATAAAGGCCCTCCGATGATCCATGCGCCTTCACAAATTAGTCCTTCATCTGTTGGTCAATTGAAATCACCATGGCCCAGCGGAGCCAAAGTACTTCCAGAGCAACCAAGTGCTTATCAAGCTCAAAATGTTTATGGAAGCTCCTCCAAGGTCATGGACAAGGGATTGACTCATTCCTTTAAAAAGAAGAATGCGTCATCCTATTTTTCTTGCTTTAAGCCATCTTGATTTATCAGTCCACCGTTAGGCTAGTGTCGTTAAACAAGCGCTTCATAGGAAGCAACCTGTGTTTCTTCCTTATTGTTTTTTCTTTTAGTTATTTTTGTTATTTTTATTTTAAAGTTGCAATTTGAAGAAGGTTTCCGCAAACCAAGAAGATAAAAAAATTAATTCATTTCAAATGGCTAAGTAAGGAGTCAGTAGATAATATTTTATTGACTTTTGAGACGCATTCTTATGGACTTGTGCATCATAAACTTCTTATTTGTGAAACCTCTTCAGAGACGAATATAAGTGTTACAGTCTTGGGAATTTGACTTTAAAAGACTCGAGGTCGTGTTTCTACTTATGTGTTTTGTGATTTCTAGGTCTGTTGCAGCGTTGACTTTTGCGCTTCTCCTCTGCCTGGCACTGTCTCACTCTTCATCAGGTTATGTTATTCTTTTCTTTACCCTCTTTATTTCTTTCTTTTCCACATTGAGGATAATGTTTATCTTAAGTATGGGGGGTACTGTATTTTGTGAAAAAAAATTGCACAACTGATGAACACTTGAGTAATGTTGATAATTAAGCTGGAATTGTGTATCAAATGCTTGATTTATTCTAATGCTGATAGAGATTTGTTGAAAAGGGGAATCCAATGATCATGAGATGATTTTGTGTGAAGCAATCCTGTTCAATTAAGAAAAGTGAAATTTAGCATCTCTGTTAGAAATTAGTCATGTCTGCTTACTTTTGATTTCTTTACCAACTTAGACAAAAAGTGAGTTTTGAGCTTTAATGATTAAATTTTTCTTCTGGAATGAGTTTTCTCGAGATTGGTGTGCACTAGAACTTGCTTTGATATCTTGTTGAGACTTTAATAATTTGCATACATACTTGAATATGATTAAGGCAATTAGGCTTTATTCTTTCTTGACTTTCAGAGTTGAATTGATAAAATACCCTTCAGTTGCCCCATTTGAGCTTGAAAATTGATTTCTTTGAAAACCCAATTGAAAAATCAGGTTTAATTCTTTGAAGCATCTGATGTGTTGATTGAAAAGTCTTGAAAAGTTGTTTTATCTTCAAGGGTATACATATATAAAAAAAAAAAGAAAAAGAAAAAGAATTATTGGTGAAGAATAATGAAAATACTAAGTTGAATTTGAGAATTGGTTAAATCTTTGTGCATCATGCTCTATTCATCTTTTCAGCCTGATTCTGCTTGTATTGATTTATCCATAAGCATTTTTTACCCTTACTTATCTTTTTCCAACCTTACATTATTACCCTTGGCCCCGTTACAACCAGATGAAGTCCTTTTGATTCTTATTATGTATATGAACTTAGAAGTGGAGATGAGATTGATAAGCAAGCTTATGGTTTTACATTTTTCTCGAGAAATTTGAATGATCTCTTTGTCCTTAAACACTTAAGCGATGAAAAGATGAGTGATCTCATTTGTTTGGTGAAGAGAAAAGTTACAAGCTAGACTAAGGAATATTATCATTTTAAGTGCTGAATGATTTTGATTGATTAGATTTGATTGCTGAACTTGGACTTTTTAATTATGGAATTTTCCTTGATTCATGTTTCTGGATACTAAGTTTGATCTTGCTGTTGATTCCTATTCTTTGCTTGAGGACAAGTAAAGCTCAAGTGTGGGGAAGTTGATAAGCCTATATTTTATAGCCCCCTAAATTGGATAAATTGTGATGCTTTAATTGATTTATGTTAGAATTTATGTCACATTTAATCTATTTATCATTGATATCTCATGATTGGTCTTCTTCTATGTTTTTAGGTCCAAAATAGATGTTTTGACATGATTCTATAAATCTTTGGATGGATCATTTGCAATGGAGTTGAGCTCAGTATTTATATGGCTAAGATTTGTAAAGTTTTTTACCTTTGTGTGATAAAATGAGCATATCTTGAGATACAGAGGTCAAAACAAGGTGAATTAGGTGTCCCTGGAAAGCTAAGAAAAAGATCTACAACTTTCATAAAGACTTATCCAAAAAATGACGTTTTGAGCTATTAAAGAGTTAAAAATGGCCATGTCTAACTCATGTAAAGCTTCTATCAACTCACACGGCCGTGTTTCCCTCCAAACTTGCAAAAGAAGCTAAAATTATTTATAAAAAGGGAGGAAAATGCATAAGCAAAGAGAGACAGAGGGAACGTAGGAGGAGAGCTCCCATACCACTTTTTCATCTATTTTCATTTTTCTTTGTAATTTTCACTTAATTTGTTCATAAGGAGAAGTTTGGAGAGGCAGATCTGAAAGGAGGAAGGCTTCAGATGGAGGATTTATTGAAAGGTTGAAGATTTGGATCTCTGCAAAGGGGTTTTTGATCTATCTTTCTCTCTAGTTTTTCTCCTTTCTTTGGTTTTCTTTCCATAGATCTGTATCTTACTATGAGTTTGTTTATATTGAATATAAGTAGCTAAACTCATAGTTAGGGCTATGGGGGATCTTCTGTTCTTAATTATTTGGATCTGATTTCTAAATTGGTTATGGTAATTTCTTTGTGGGTTTATCATATTATTTGTATTCTTGTCATAACTTGATCACTTATGGCATTTGTTAATTCATTGTTTGACCGGTGACCATCCACACTCAATGAGTGGATCTATATGGTAAGCCTGGGATTATATTAGTGAATGACTAAACATTAATTTCTCCTACCAATGGAATTGATGGGTTGTTAGTTCATATCTTGAAATTAGAACTTAATGCATTCTTGATTAATTCAACTAAATGACCAAATACGTGGATTAAATTAAGAATAGAATATTGTTTCATCCATGACCATTGGGATTCAATAGCAAATAAGATAATATTGGCAAAAGAATTACCTGTATCATAATTGAAAGAAGATCTGAATAATGAGACTCAAGTGAACCCAAATACTTCTAGTGCCTCTCTATCTTTGTTTATCTTTTCTTTATTTAATTGTTCTTTATTTTCTTCATTAGTTTTCTATTTTTAATTTGGATCTTGCATACACTTTTGACTGTCTAAATAACATAAGAGTTTTACAATTTTAGTAATTATCACTTATTCCTCGTAGGATCGATAACTTGGACTCAAAAGTCCTATATTACTTGGCGATAGATTGCACTTGCTCTTAGTGTATCTTTTGCACGCACCACTAACATTGGCTACTGCCCCCTGCACTAAGCAAAAATTTTAGGCTAAAGACTTGTTCTTACAAAACAAAAACTTGGTAAGAGAAATCGAGCAATAACAAATGAGAGAAAATCAATCAAGAACTATACTGCAACCACATTTCCTAGTTAGTCTAAACCACCGTCACCTAAAAATGATCTGAAGCATTAAAGGGGAAAATGCAAGAATTACCTTCAACAAAGCCATTGAGATGAACGAAGAGAAGAGCTTCTTTAATTAAATTGATTTTTGTGAGAGTGATTTTTGAGGGGAAAAAATAATACAGAAAAGAAATGAGCAAAGCAAGAAAATAATACAATGTATTGAAGACAAAAAAAAAGAATAAAAAATACCTTCAAAAAATAAAAACCTATTTGGTATAAAACATTTAAAAAAAATTAAGGATAGCATTCTATTGAGACTTTTCACGAACAATTAGTACCTATGGTGAAGATGGAGTAGATAAAGCTCAAGAATCAAGTCTGATTCAGGCACTCCATGGATATTACTATCATTGGCACCTTTTCTGTGCAGGTCACCAGCACCTTTGTCAGTGTCATTCAGGTCATAAAGATATGCGCCACTGGATTGCGGTAAAGGAAGTAAAAGCAGTAAAAGGAAAGAAAAGTATGCATATTTAGAGCTAGACAAAATTAACGCAGTTTCAGATCTAGGCAAGATTAAGTAAAACGCACACTTACTTTCAATAGAAGGAAAACAAATGCAGAAAAGTTCAACCTTGAGTTCACCATTGGCAAAGACCCTGGCAAGCCAAACGCAATATCTCTTGCTCCCAGCATGCTCTTGCACACTCATTGTAGGCAAAAAAAAACTGCCATAATAAAGAACACAATATTGATTATAAAAAAATAAAAAATTTCAAAAGAACATGAACAGGAAGAGAGCACTTAGTGAGATGATAAGTGAAGATCTTGAGGGTCTTGGATTGCCACAAGAAGAGCCTAACCTTGCCAGTCACCTAGTGCTTCATAAACTTGATGGTGCCCTCGCTCCTCTCCATCCACTGGCTCCCTTCCTTATCAAACTGGTATACGTTCAATTTCCTACTATCAATCAGTGCCAGATTTATGCTAAAACCCTAAAAATTTGATTGAAAATTGGAGGAAAAAAGTAAGAATGAGAAAATGGCATGGCATGCAGATTCAGTCGGAGTGGTGACCACCATCACCAGCAACCACCATTAAAGACGCACCAAAACCTACAACCACCGTGAACATAGGAAGCAACCGATTTGACAGTCGTTGCTGTCAAGAACCCATCGCTGCAAGCACCTTCCATTGCAACCCATTGCACACGTTGCAACGTCAACATGTGCACACTGCCATCGATATGAATTTGAAATGAAATATGAGAGAGATAAAAGAGAGAAAGAAAGTTAGAGAAGAACAACTAAAATGTTGAAAATAAAGAAGCGGGATGTTGTCTCGCGGAGAGAAGGAAAGAGAAAGATGAAATAAGAAAGAGAAATGAATTGAACGTGAATTGATCAAACCACCCTCAATCTTAAAGATGACATACGATCATTAAATAAAAAATAAGGACAGAAGTGTAAATAAGAAAAAATTAATCTAAAATTAATAATAATGAAAAGACAAACATATCCTTAATTCTGCTAACAACATTTAATCAAAATAAAAAATTATGAACGGAATGGTAATTTCACAGCAAGAGAAGGACTCTGAAAGGAAAACGCAACACGTGGAATGAACAAGAAGTAATACAGTAAGAAAAAAGGTTCAGTAGTTGTATATTGTGTAGATATCACTTAAGAATATCTTTAAATTTTAGTATATATTTGGATTAAGTTATTTTATATTTAAAATAGTTTATAATTAAAAAATTTTAAATAAAACTTTTGAAAAAAAGATTATTTCTCTCAAAATAATTATTAACAAGCATGCTCTTAATTGTAAACTTGTTCTCAAAATATGCTATTTCAGTGAATTTTTTGTTAGGTAACATTTTTAAGATTATTTGGTGGCTTTCGTTTTCTATAATAGAAATTATTATATAAATATGAAGTATTTAAGTTGAATGTATTGAACAAATTACATTATTAATTAATAAATAATTATTATAATAATTAATAATTAATTATTATAATTTATTATAAGTAATAATATGATTAGTTTAATACTTTAATACTTTTAATTTATCTAATTTATGCAAGAATTTCTTTCTTACCAATGCATATTCCGATCCAATTTGATTCTATTGGCTATTGGGTAGCTTTAGTTTTCTTATAAGTGCATATTTCTTACCCCATTTTAAGTTAGGTACTAGATGCGGTTATTGTTTTGGGATGTCAACACGTGGCAAATTATCAATAAGTTTTCAACTTTACATAAAAGAGAAAGGTGTTTTCTATCCTATTCATTTACTTAAAAAGGTTTAGAAACCTTTTTTAGTTAGACCAAATAAATTTAAACAAGTGTTTACTTTATATTCATGCCATAAGTTACTTGAGTTAATATTTTTTTTACTGAATGACCCTATAAATATCTTTTATAATTTTTAAAAACAGGTTAACATTCAAACAAAATTTTGATTTTAATTTATCTCCCAAAAACTCAAAAGTTGTCCCACTGGAGTCGTTGACGGTGGAAAGAGTTGAAAATTTACAACACTGAATGAACTGCATTTATACATGGAGGTGTTGGGGATAAAAATACAAGTTTTGATTTAATAAAGATATTCTTGACGAGATTGCTTTTCGGGAAGATAGATAATTACAAATGGTCTTTCATAGTCAATGATAACATTGAGGTATTCATTTTTTTCTACGCCGATGATCTAGTGTTATAGTCGATGTTGATTTTTGTCAAATATCTCGAGCTTTTAGTTATTCGTCTTGAATTCAACAAATGTGGTGAATCCAAGTGGTGATCAATTATCAAAAGGTCAAGGGATAGTTTCTGTCGAAAATAAAGTTACCAATGCTATTGACGAAGAAACATGACTACTCTCGTTGAGCAAAATATTAGTATGATAAACATGATATAATGATGAAGTGTCAATTTTTAAGAGTTAGTTATTTTTCATATTTTGCCTATAAATACTAGTATTCACGATATACAAATGGTGGTTTTACTTAGGATATACAATCCCAACATCTCACTCAAGCAGGGAACTTAAAAGTATGACTTCCATTTTCATTTCTAGCCATTTACATTAATGCAATATCTCTTTAAATTCTTTATTTTTAAGCCTTGTTCTTTAAATTTCTTTACTCTTTCTACACTTTAAATTCATGTGTTTTACGTTTTCTACATTTTAAATTTACTGCATTTTTACAATTCCCGCATTTAAACTTTTTGCACCTTTATTTTCTGCATTTTAATCTTCAGCACTTTATATTTCTTGCAATTTACTTTCTCTGCACTTTTAAATTTCTTTGCACTTTATATTTTGCACGTTACTCATCAATTTCTTAAGTTTCTTTTCTAACGAGATTACCACATAACTCGTGAACCCACATTCGTTTGATAAAATATATTTGTTTGCTTGGAATTTGTCTCATACCAAATTCACTCGTAAACAGGAGGAATAATTAGAAAAATGAGGATTGCTTTTGGGAGGCCAAAACTATAAAAATTCACAAATTATGAGCATTTCCATTGCTTCACAAACGTAATGTTAAGCCCACCGTTTCTCAAACAATTCTGTTTCCTGAAGTAGGTGGGTCCTTAAGCCACTAAATGATAAAGTGTTTTAAATTTTGTCTTCACAGGTTTTTGTTGGTAAGTTCTTAGGCAAATGCGAACATTGTCTCTGTGTTGGGAGTAAAATTATAAGTTCTAATTCGATGAAGATAATTTCGACAGTCGGATGATAACATTGAAATATTCGACGAAGATAATTTTGATGGTCGAATAATACCATTGAGACATTCGACGAATAAGGCTTTCGACAGCCGGATGATAACATTGAAATATTCGACGAAGAGATTTTCGACAGCTCGATGATGATGACATTGAAGAAATTTTCTGATGTGTTATAGTCAGATGTTGGTTTTTGTCGAAAGATCTCAGTTACTTTCAATTATTAGTCTTGAATTCGACAATGAAATGGTGATCCAAGTGGTGGCCAATTCTCAAATAGTCAAGGGATGGTTTCGTAGAAAATAAAGTTATCAATTCTGAATTCGACAGGAGTTAGTTATTGTCGAAAGATTTCATAACTGCTCTCAGTTGAGCAAAATATTAGTGTAAAAAAACGTGGCATAACTGCCATGTACGTGGTCAGTTTTTAAGAGTCAGTTATTTTTCATAATTTGCCTATAAATACTAGTATTCATGATGTACAAATAGGGGTTTTACGGGATATACAATCCTAACATCTCACTCAAGCAGATTAACGGATTTGATTCCAAGTATGACTTCCATTTTTATTTTCAGTCATTTACATTAATGCAATATTTTTTTAAATTCTTTATTTTCAAGCCTTACCCTTTAAATTTCTTTATCTTTTCTGCACCTTTACGTTTTCTGCATTTAAAAATTCTGCACTTTAAGTTTCTGTACTTTACATTTCCTGCACTTTTAATCTTCAGCACTTTTACATTTCATGCACTTCTACCTTTTTTGCACTTTTACATTTTCTGCACGTTATTCATCAATTTCCTAAAAGCTTTTTTTTTAAACGAGATTACCACATAACTCTGAACCCACATTCGACTGATAAGATATATTTGTTTGTTGGAATTTGTCCTAACCAAATTTACCCATAAATAAATTGGCATGCCCGATGGGACGAGTTTAGAGTAACTCGTAGTGTTACAAACATCTTCATAAGAAGATGGTTTTATGCGTTTAAGAAGTGGAAAGTTAGTATATTCTTGCCCCTTTCAAGATACACAAATTATGAGTAATGTAAATAACTAGGCGTCGAATGCACTTTCAGTTGATGTTAGTGTGCCACTTTCGACAGTCGTTACTGCCTCACCTTTAACCGTTGTTAGTACGGGTCCTGTGATTGATATAATAGCAACTGGTACTCTCAGGAGTAACCCAGTGCTAGAACAAGTGGTGCCTGGAGTGACTCAGTCATCATCAAATTAACTAAGTAATTAAAGTGTAGTGAACTCAAATTCAAAGTTGGCACCACAATATGGTTTGCCACCAAATTATATTCATCCTGTGTTAGCACAAATGAGACTTGTCTCTACTTTGGCCAATACTATAGGCCAAACAGCAGCCTCACAAGGCCAACGACAAATAAGTTCAGCTTTAGTAAGTTTTAATGGCCAAGGAACAGGAGTTGCAAGTTCAAGTAATCTAACTCTTTTTCGACATGAGAGATTGAATTTGGGACTTGTATTCCCAAATATGTCGGAGATATTCCTCAGAATATGACTGGGCCAACTATGAATTCTTTGGCCAACTTTCAACAACAAATTGATGAAAGCAACCATGAAATGATGCATATGTTCACTCAGCAAATGGGTGCTGTGATTATACCAATCATGAAAAACACAAATAATACTTGCAACGCGTTGGCTCAATAAATGGCAAGGCTAAATCAAGCGTTGGGAATAGAAGGGTTGGCCAATGATAATGTTCAAAGAACCAGTCTGGGGCAAATGCAGGAGTAGCTGTGCCCCAAGCGAACGTGGGACAAGACTAGCAAAATCCTGGTCAACTTAGACAAAATGATCAACTGCGTTTGGAATATGGTAATGTCCATGTGCTTCATCGAGATGATGAGGATTAAATGGTGACGAATGATGCAGCCATGAGATTGCTTTGACGAAATCTTGGGGGACACCAAATGGTTAAACAAAATGTTAATTAAGTAGTGGAACAAATGTTGAATAGGTTTGGGTTCAATGCTGGATATGCCAACTAACCCTATTTTGTTTCAGCATTTCCTGAGTGAGTACAACAAACAGAATTGCCCAGAGGAATCAAAATTCCTAAACTTTCAAAGTTTGCTGGTGAAAGTCGAGAATTGATCGTCGAACATATCGCACGGTATACAATAGAAATGGGGGAATTGACCACTATTGAAGGTCTTAAAATGAGATTTTTCCCAAGTTCCCTTACTAAAAGTGCATTCTCTTGGTTTTCGACATTGAGACTAAATTCGATACATTCTTAGACTCAATTAGAAAGAAGTTTTCATGATCAATTCTTCAGAGGAGATTTGAAAGTTAGACTTATAGATCTTTTTAATATTTAGAGAATATACAATGAAATTGTAGATGATTATTTATCTAGGTTTCGACAAATGAGGAGTATATGTTTTACCCCCATACCTGAGCCAGAAATAGTAAAAATTGCTGCAGGAGGTTTAGACTATTATATAAGAAAAAAATTAGTGAACCAACATTTAGTTGATCTTGCCCAACTAGGTGAGAAAGTTAGGCAAATAGAATAACTAAAAGTTGAAAAGGTTCAAAAACAAAAAAGATTCCTTAAAAGAGAAAAGATAGCATTCGTCAGATTAGGTGAATCTGACAATGAAACTGAAGATAGCAATGACGAATTTGAGGTCAATATTGTTGAACTTCAGAATGGTCCTCCTTATGTGTGTCAAGCTTTACAACCTACAAGAAATAAGGAAAAATGAATTATGTCAATAGAAAAACATATATATTCGATGTAACAAGAACTTATAAAATCTTTGATTTATTGTTAAAAGATAAATAGATTAAACTGTCGGAAGGTCATAAGTTATTAAGACCTGATGAGATAAAAGACCAAAAATATTGTAAGTTTTATAACAATTTCGGTCATGTTACTAACAAATGTATTTGTTTCAGAGATCTAATTTAGAAGGCACTAATGGATGGGCATTTGAAGTTTGCCGACAAGCTTAAAGCAGATATAAAAGTTGATACAGATCCGTTTCAGGCCGAAATTTCATACGTCGATCAACAGGTTCTTTTAAATGTTGGAATGATCAACATAAGGAATTTACAGGGATGCGACATTGACATGGAAGATGCAATGGACATTTATCTCAAACTAGAAGAATCTCTTGAAAATTTCCCTAAAAGGAAAAAAGAAAAAGGCAAGGTAAGGTTGTGTTCAAGGTGCAATGCAGTGAATGATGAATTTGCTGCAAAGAAAGTTACTAGGGAACAACAAGATCATTCACAAGGTAAAAAGAAGTTTTTCGACAAGAAAGTTAGAAAACTGCAACAGCCCTTCAATACTCCAAAGCCAGTTTATACTCCAAAGCCTAAGTCAGTCTATATGCCCAGGCCAAATATGAATGACTGGTTGATTGAGTCATCTGGTGGATCTATGAGGAGCAATGTATTTCCTAGGAGTTGTGTCAGACCAGCTAGGACCAGAGTGCCACCTGCCAATGTTACTGTGGACAGATGGGTTAAAAATTCTGTAATGGCAAGTTACACGTATTTTCGATGAAACGTGGCTGCAAGGAAGAATAGATTTCAAAAGGATCGACCATTTTGGAATGAAGATTACAGACATGGTAGAATCAACCAAGATGAAGTTTTGATTGGCCAGGATGTAGCAGGGCCATCAAAGTCTTTACCAATGTCAAAGAGTCGAAAAAAAAGGTTGCAGAGGTTGAGACAGACCCAGAATGGAAAAAATTTGGCTGAAAGTTTGGTTATTAAAGAACAACCCATAAAAATGGGATGTTTGGTAGTCAAGCTTAAGCCAATACCAGACAAAAATAAAGATGAAAAGAAATTGAATAGTATTGTCAGAAAAGAATTTGCAGATACAAGGGGGGCAATCCTAGTTGAGCTGACAACAAGTGAAGTTAGACGGTTGGACGGGAATGACAATCTCTAACAAGAAAAACTTACAGACACAAAGAAAGGGAAACAGGTTTAAGGGCTTACTCCAAACAAGATTGGAAGAAAATGGTTAATTGGACTTGTAGCAGCAAAAAAAGAAGTAAAGAAGAATAATCTAGCAACTAAGGAAAAGAAGGACATGGCTAGGTTGAAAGCTGAGAAAATAATAAGAAGAATAGTTGAGAACAAAAATAGTAGTGATGATGAATATTGGTCGAATGAAGAAATCTTGAAAGTTCTGAAAGATCCTGACTAAGATGTCGAATGGAGAAAAAAAAATACTCGACATGATCAAGGGGAAAAGAAATTTGGCAAAGTCTAATTGCCAAATTGTAGATATGGATTTGACAATTGACGAAGTTATTAAAGCCTTGACTGATCCAGATGATCTTTTAGGCTTTAGTGATAATGAACAATTTGACATGGATTTTAATCTGGACAAAGATCTGGATGACATCATAATGGCTATAGATGGTAGTTTGCCGTCGGAAGAATACCTCAAGCTTGGTGGATTCAAAAGTCATGAAGAGTCAGATGAGGAAAAATTCTTGAAGTCGATGAATGTGAACTTGATTTCAATTATACCTGCTGAATTAAAAGGGTATCACGAAATTGAATATGTATAAGAGAATGAAGAAAATCTAGATGACCTTAGTGATCATTGGCTTTTCTAGCAAGATAATACGTTAACAATGTTCGACAATACAACATATTTCAAAAAGCTAACAGAAGAACAGAAGACTCATCTCCATCCATTGCACATCAATGCTTTGTTAGAAGGCAAGCCAACAAATAGAGTCTTGATAGACAGAGGAGCAACTATTAATCTGATCCCAAGGACAATGTTAAAGAAACTTGGGAAGAATGAGTCTGATTTAATGGCAACTAACAAGATTATTACTGATTTCAGTGGCAAAACTTTCCCGTCAGACGGAGTAATGATGTTGAACGTGCAAGTCGGATCCGTTGAAAGGTCGACATTATTTGTCGTAATTCCAACAAAATCCATTTACAATCTTCTACTGGGGAGAGATTGGATACATGCCGTTGGAGCAATATCATCAACGGTTCATCAGAAACTTATTCTCTAGAATGCAGATGATCAGGTAGAAATAGTAGAGGCAGATGATAGCTCTTGCTATTTACAACAGCTTCATGTCGATTTTAAATTTTATGCTCCAAATGTTAAGTCGTTTATGACAAATAATGGAGTTATCGACAAAGATGCACTTGAAACATGCTTAATGGATCAGTTTGGTATTCGACTAATGAATAAGGTCGAAATGGATCGGCCAAGCACTAGCCATGAGTGTTAATAAGTTGGATCGACTGTCGGCTTATTTGACCGATAGGACAGTGTACACCACTAAAGGTGTATTGTCATATTGTATAATAGATGATGGTCCTTTGGGTTTTGAGAAATGACTTGATGAAAGACAAGGTGTAGAGGTGGAAGATCATTTGGAAGAGATAAACTTGGACACTGAACAGACAGAAGGCCTATATTTGTGAGTTCATTTCTGCCAAAGGAGTTCAAAGAAAAGCTTGTCGAATTAATTAAGGAATATGAAGATTGCTTTGCGTGGGATTACGATGAAATGCTTGGATTGAGTAGAGATCTTGTCAAGCATAGATTGCCATTGAAAGAAGGTTATAGACCTGTCAAACAAGCTAATAGAAGATTTACACCTGAGGTGATTTTGAAGATAAAAGAAGAAGTCGAAAGATTGCTTAAAGCCAAGTTCATCAGAACAACCAGGTATGTCGAATGGCTTTCTAATATTGTTTCTGTAATTAAGGAAAAATGACAAGTTAAGAATATGTGTAGATTTTAGAAATCTAAACACTGCTACACCTAAAGATGAATATCTAATGCCAATTGTGAACATGTTAGTTGATGTCGCATCTGGACATGAATTGTTAAGTTTTATGGATGACCATGCAGGTTATAATCAAATTTTTATAGCCAACGAGGACGTGTTGAAAACTGCCTTCAGATGTCCAAGAGCTATTGGGGCATATGAATGGATAGTCATGTCTTTCGGTTTAAAGAATGCAGGGGCTACTTATCAAAGAGCGATGAACACAATCTTCCATGATGTCATTGTCAAGTCGAAAACAAAGGAGATCCATTTGACAAATTTGAGGCAGGCATTCGATAGGATGAGAAAGCATAGCCTCAAAATGAATCTAGAAAAATGTGATTTTGGAGTGTCAGCTGCTAAATTCTTGAGTTTTTTAGTCCATAAAAAAGGTATTGAGGTGGACAAAAATAAAACCAATGCAGTTCTAGAGGTCACACCACCAACAAACAAGAAGGAATTATAATCTTTTTTAGGAAAAGTGAATTTCCTGAGAAGATTTATATCCAATTTATCAGCAATAACCAGAGTTTTTGCTCCATTGATCAAGTTGAAGGCTGAACAAGAATTTTTGTGGGAACCTTGTCACCAAGAATCCTTCAACCAGATAAAGCAGTATTTGACAAATCCGCCGGTCATGATGTCTCTAGTGCCTCGAAGACCGTTAAAGTTGTATATATCAGTATCAGAAGAAACCATAGGAAGTATGCTGGCTCAAGAAGATGAAAAAGGTGTCAAAAGAGCCGTGTATTATCTTAATCGAGTTTTGAATAATGCTGAGAGGAGATATAGTGCAATAGAGAAACTTTGTTTAGTATTATATTTCTCATGTGCTAAACTTAAATATTATATGATGCCTTGTAATGTATTGGTTATGTCAAAAACTAATGTAATAAAGTATATGTTGTCAAAGTCAATATTAAATGGACGTATTGGTAAATGGACCATTGCTTTGTCAGAATTCTCTTTACAATATGTTTCAATAAAAGCTGTCAAAGGCCAAGCAATTGCTGATTTCTTGGCTGACCATCCATGTTTGGATGTTGATAATATAAATTTCATCGAGTTAAAACCTTGGCGTTTATATTTTGATGGCTCAAGGCATCAAAATAGAGTTGGAGTAGGAATTCTAATTGTTTCTCCTCAAGGTACTCTGACTAAATTCATGTTTGAACTTAAGTATACATGTTCAAACAATGAGACTGAATATGAAGCCTTAATTATCGGGTTAGAAATATTAATAGAAATGAAAGCATGCAATGTGTACATTTTTGGAGATTCACAGTTAGTCATTAAGCAACTCACCTAAGAATATAAATGTGTTAGTTATAATCTGACCAAATATTGTGTTATGGCGAGTAAGCTAATGAAGAAATTCGATGAAGTGATTATCGAACATATCCCTAGAAATTTGAACGAGGAGGCTAATGAATTAGCATAGATAGCCTTTGGGTATAAAATTTCGTCCAAGGTCCTGACAAATTTAATGGAGATTAGAGAACTTTTATATCCATTAGAAGAAAGATATGTACTATAAAATGATATTTCGACAGTTAATGACTGGAGACAGCCAATATTAAGCTATTTGGAAAATCCAAGTCAAAACGTGGACAGGAAGCTCAAATACAGAGCATCAAAATTTATAGTACTAGGAGAGGCTTTGTACAGAAAATCTGTCGATGAAAATTTAGAAGTCTGCCTGGGTGAAGCAGAGGATTATATTGCCTTAGCAAAGGTCCATGAAGGAATTTGTGGAGCTCATCAAGCAGGTGACAAGATGAAATGAGTCCTTCGACAATAAAGATATTATTGGCCTACGCTAGTCAGGGATTGTATAATGTTTGCCAAATCTTGTGAAGAATGTCAAAAACATGGCCATATACAGAATGTTCCTACTAGTGAATTACATTTCGTAGTTAAACCTTGGCCTTTCATAGGATGGGTTTTGGATATAATAGGCCAAATTCATCCTACATCGTCGAAAGGACATAAGTATATTTTAGTTAGAGTTGATTACTTTACAAAATGGGTTGAGGCTGTAGCCTTAAAAGAAGTTAACCAACAAGATGTAATTGATTTTATAGAAGACAATATAGTTTGTAGGTTTAGAATATCACAAACTTTGACAACCGACCAAGGAACGGTGTTCATTGAAAAGAAAGTTGTCGAATATACCAATTTAAGAAAGATTAAAATGCTTACGTCGACTCTATATTATGCTCAAGCAAATAGCCAAGTAGAGGCCATGAACAAAATAATCATAAGTTTAATTAAAAAGCATATTGGTCGATAGCCTAGAAATTAGCATAATACCCTTAATCAAATTCTATGGGCATATAGAAATTCATCAAGAGAATCGACGGGCACTTCACCATATAAGTTAGTTTATGGTCATGATGTAGTGTTACCAGTTGAAATTAATCTTCAATCAATTGGGATTCAAAAACAAGACGAATTACCAGTTGAATATTATTAGGACTTGATGTTTGATGAATTAAACGAATTAGATGATGAAAGATTAATTGCTTTAGAAAACTTGATTCGACAAAAAGAAAAAATTGCTAAATTTTACGACAGTTAAGTAAAGTATAAATCTTTTAAGATTGATGACTTAGTTTGGAAAGTAATCTTGCCCATAAATAAGAGTTGTCGAGAATATGGAAAATGGTCTCTAAAATGGGAAGGACCATTTAAAATTACTCAAGTATTTTCTAAGAATGTTTATGCACTTGTCGAAGTTAATTCAGGTTTGAGAGTTAAGTCTATTAGTGGCAAATATTTAAAGCCATATAAGTCGATAATGTGTGAAGTAAAGATTGATAATGATTAAAAATAAAATTTCATTCATATATTCGACAATTACAAGTTATATGAAAATACTGATATTACAACTTATTTAAGTTGTCAAAATATTACAGAAAAAAATATACCTATTCTAAATAAACTAGAAGTTTCTCCCCAGCCGAGGCATGTGTTTCGTTAGAACTCGTAGGACCCGAAGAAGAGGAAGAAGTAGACAGCCTTTAACTTGTCCTGGACGAGATGATGGTTGGTCGTCTACTCCCTGATGAGTCATCCATATCATAACAACCGTGTTTTAGAAACACCGGGTTGTTACGATGATTACTGAAGCTCATCAGGAAAATTATGATTCTTACTGAAGCTGAAGATAAGTATCACCATTAATATAGAGTCCTTCTTTCATTTTTCCCATTGAGAGAAGAGGAAACTACTTGAAGACATGGTGAAATTCACCGGGAAAGGATAAGGAAATGGTCAAATTACACTCTTTGAATCTTGGTGTCTCTAAGAACTCTATTTATAGGGGATTTTGCAGATAATGTTGTTACGCAATGTTTTGTAACTTGCATTATAATTAATTAAGTTAATTATGATGTGCAGTTACGAGATACATTGAAAAGGAACGGGTCAAAGAGCATTTAAGTGTATAGAGTTACGGAGCAACAATAAAAATATGTTGCAATTGATCAAAGGGAATGCTTATTAGGTATTGGCCTAGAAGGCCATACAAATCTTGTCGGATTATTAAACTGACAGTATATATATAAAAAAATGCATTTAAGTTCTTTGCAAAACTTCCCAAGAATCTTCCAAGATTTGTTTGTTGGCACAAGCTCTTTGATACTCTAGTTCAAGAGAGTTTATATCTACTAGCACTGCTTTGGTCTCGACAGCCCATTGTTTGGAGTTGTTGATAATGCTTTGTTGCTTAGCAGTCCCTTATTGCAATGCAATGCTAAGCTTTTGCTTTCAACGACGAGTCTATTTAATCTCATCCTTCGCGTCGGTCAACTACTTCAAGATTCTGGACTTTTCTTGAACTTCTTTGTCATAAGCAAGAATGACTCGACAGATAATAGACATTTTTTAAGACAAATTGTGAAGAAAATCTTTGACAATCATTGGAAGAGCTCGACTGGCTATTAGCAGCTATTGAGAAAGAGGTTCCAACTCGATCACAATGACCATCATCCTTTCCTAAAGAGGTTGGTCAAAACTTAAATATTCAAAAGAATAAGTGAATGCATTCTTCAGCTCAGCCAATAGTTCAATGACGTAAGAGTCACTAGAATCTTGTCCTTGTTATGTGGAAGAGTGAGCTGTTAGTGGAGGACTCTTGTGACTACTTGACAACAAGGTGATTAGTTCATCTAAATCCACTTCCATGTCTTCAATATTTTCTGGTTCTGCAAAAATGGAATTTGTCAAAGGAGGTGGAGGTGGATTAGTAGGTGTAATTTCAGTCATAAGAGTGTCCATGTCGAATTCATCTGTGAAGATTTGGACGAGGTTGTCTTTATTTGCCTGAGAAAAACTCTCAGCGCTCGAAGGGATTTGAGTTTTTCTCAAATTTGTGGCAGCTTGAACCTTTGTCGGAAGAGGCAGAGAGATGGCAGACATTGCAGGAGTCGAAGATTGGAACTAGAAGATGAGATTAAAATTTATCTTTCTTCCAGCAATGTCGAAAGAAAAATTTTGGGGGGCATTTGTTGGGAGTAAAATTACAAGTTCTAATTAGACGGAGAAAATTTCGATAGTTGGATGATAACATTGAAATATTCGACGAAAATAATTTTGATGGTTGGATGATACCATTGAGACATTTGACAAATAAGGGTTTCGACAGCCGGATGATAACATTGAGATATTCAACGAAGAGATTCTCGACAGTTCGATGATGATGACATTGAAGAAATTTTCTAATGTGTTATAGTCAGATGTTAGTTTTTGTTGAAAGGTCTCAATTACTTTCAGTTATTAGTCTTGAATTCGACAGCCAAATGGTGATCCAAGTAGTGGCCAACTCTCAAATGGTCAAGAAATGGTTTTGTTGAAAATAAAGTTACCAATTCTAAATTCAACAGGAGTTGGTTATTGTCGAAAGATTTCATAACTGCTCTCAGTTGAGCAAAATATTAGTGTAGAAAAATGTGACATAACTGACATGTACGTGATTAGTTTTTAAGAGTCAGTTATTTTTTATAATTTGCATATAAATACTAGTATTCACGATGTACGAATGGTGGTTTTACTGGATATACAATCCTAACATCTCACTCAAGCAGATTAACGGATTTGATTCCAAGTATGACTTCCATTTTCATTTCCAGTCATTTATATTAATGCAATATCTTTTTAAATTCTTTATTTTCAAGTCTTGCCCTTTAAATTTCTTTACCTTTTCTGCACATTTACGTTTTCTGCATTTAAAAATTTTGTACTTTAAGTTTCTACACTTTACATTTCTTGCACTTTTAATCTTCAGCACTTTTACATTTCATGCACTTTTACCTTCTTTGCACTTTACATTTTTTGCACGTTATTCATCAATTTCCTAAAAGCTCTTTTTTCAAACAAGATTATCACATAACTCTGAACCCACGTTCAACTGATAAAATATATTTGTTTGTTAGAATTTGTCCTAACCAAATTCACCCATAAACACTCTGATTTATCGGTGACCTTAAAAGTCTCAAATATGATTTAGTTTGCTTCCATAGTTGCTATATAAAGCTGCTGCAGAGACCTAACACTAGCAGGAAGAAGAAGAAGCAAAATTTTTTTTTTAAAAAAACAAACTTATCAAAATGCACAGATTCATCTAACTAAGGTTTTTTTTTTAATGAAAAAAAGCTTGCTTATGATATGGGCTGCGAACTTGATGGATATAGATTTGCATTCATCTAATTAAAAAAAAAAACAAGATATTCATTATCTTTTGAAAATGAGTTTTTGTTTTCTGACAAAAAAAATCATTAGAAACAAAATACACAAGAATTTATAAGTTATTTTATTCTATCATTATATGCTTTATATTTATGATTTATAAAAAAATATTTTATATTTATGAAATGATTTTCTTTTTGTGAAACATGAGTTATAATTTATGAATTTAATTTTTAATTAGATCATTTATATGATTTTAAATCTAAAATAGATTGCTAGATATTTTTGTAATTTTAGAGTAAGAAAAAAGTATGAAATTTTGTCTAACACAATATTAAAAATGTAAGGAGTAACTAAAGTATAAATTTTAAGTGTACTACATAGCGTACTGACTAAGCTTACTTGTCATATACCACTTATTTAGATAAGTGATGAACCAAAAATTAATATTAATGTTAAAATGAAAAAAATTAATGTTTTAAAATGACACATAATCACAATCGTGCACACAAATTGGCATGAATTGAGGGTAATAATAATTTAAAAAGAGCTTAAGAAATCTTAATTTAGAATCCTTGACATTGTGTTACAATTGTTAGCATGAATATCCAGTAATTCTTTCTTTTGCAAGTATTGCACTAAACCCAAAATAGATTTTTTTTTTCTTTTTTAACCTTAAATTGATATTGATTCAAACAATAACCTAATGACACTTATAAATATCTGGAAAAAAATATTTATGAAGATAAGTGTTGTTGTATGAAAAAGATATAACATCTATTGACTCCGTAGGCATGTAGGTATAAACCAATATGAGAAAACCAAAGTTAATTATTATAGTTCAATCAAATTAATTAAATTTGATTAAAAATAAAGAAATTAAAAACAATTTTTTTTTTAAAAAAAAGAATCATGAGTATCAACCTTGACTTGGATAAATTTTTCAAAAGAAAAAAAATTCAAAACTATTTTTTAAAAAAAATTGGTATTAAATCACAATATATCAAAATTTAATTCTTTATTTCTGCCTAAAAACATAAGTATTTTTTAACTTTGAGATTTCAAGCAATAAAAAACAATTAGTCAAAGTAACAAATCATAAATTCATAATTGCAATTTTTATATTAACAACAATTAAGTGATCATGTAACATTTAATTAACTTTAAATCTTAGTCATTCATATATAATTTAATAGTTAAGATTTACTTATCTCACTTCTAACTTTATATATTGCACACTTATACACACATATGTATGTATGTATAAAATATTTTTATGGTAGAACTTTCCTTGAATTGTTAATACAATTCAATACTATAAACTTAGGCTTTTAAGTTTAAAATTAGCTATAATTTAAAATAGTATAAATCAAAATTATTGTTTTTGTTTTAACGCGTTACCTTAAAAATATAATAATGAATAGAGCTATCAAAATGAGAATGTCCTAGTCTTGACAACCTGATAAAAAATTTAGAGTAGGCTACCAAATTGTTGGCTTACAAAAATTCGGACATGCTCGGATTGACTTGCAAGCTTGAAATATCAAATTTAAACTATAAAAATGATTAACTTTTTGTTTTTTAAGTTTACCTAAATGTTATTTTAAAACAAACAACCGTATATTTTAACTAAATATTAATTTCAAATCTTTTAATAAAAATCAATTTAAGTAGTTCAATAATCAAATAAATTATTTAGAATTAACATTTTTAGACTCTAATTACATGAATAAATTATAAAAATACAGGTGATCGAGCTAGCTAAAATAGCTCACAGCTCGCATAAAGTAAGGCTAGGTCAACAATTTGCTTGCTCGAACTATAGTTTAGTTAGTGCAATTATGTTTTGTTACTTTGACTTCTTCTTTTTTTATGCTTGATTTCTCAAAATTTAAAAACACTTATGTTCTTGGTCAAAATATGAAAAATTAAATTTTGATATATTGTGATTTGATAACCATATTTTTTAAAAATGATTTTGAATTTTTTTAATTAAATTTCTTTAATATTTGAACTTATCATATGTGTTGTCCCTATGAATTTATCGTTAGTTTAAGTATTCTCTACAATATACATCGTAAGCCTCAATTATATTAGACAATATGACTTATTAAACTTGTTCTCGTCAAATAATAATAATAATAATAATAATAATAATAATAATAATAATAATAATAATAATAATAATAATAATAATAATAATAATAATAATAATAATAACTATTATTCATGTCACAAGGATTCATTATTTTATACTTTTTTCTTACTCTAAAATTATAAAAATATCTAACAATCTATTTTAGATTTAAAATCATATAAATAATCTAATTAAAAATTAAATTCATAAATTATAACTCATGTTTCACAAAAAGAAAATCATTTCATAAATATAAAATATTTTTTATAAATCATAAATACAGAGCATATAATGATAGAATAAAATAACTCATAAGTTATTGTATATTTTGTTTCTAATTATTATTTTTTATTAGAAAACAAAACCCATTCTCAAAAGATAATGATTATCTTGTTATTTTTTTTTAATTAGATGAATGCAAATCCATATCCGTCAAGTCTACAGCCAATATCATAAGCAAGCTTTTTTTTCATTAAAAAAAAATAGTTAGATGAAGTTGTGTGCTTTGATAAGTAGGTTTTTTTTTATTTTTTATTTTGCTTCTTCTTCCTCTTGGCTCTTGCTAGTGTTAGGTCTTTGCAACAACTTTATGTAACAGCTATAGAAGCAGACTAAACCATATTTGACACTTCCAAGGTCACCGACGAATCAAAGTCAGTGTTTGCCTCTACCGAATAAACCACAAACAAAATCCTGTGAAAACAGAATTTATAACACTTTATCATTTAGTGGCTCAAGAACCCACCTACTTAAGGAATCAGATTTGTTTGAGAAACGGTGGGCTCAACACTAGGTTTTGTGAAGCAATGGAAAAGCTCGTAATTTGTGATTTTTTTTTTTGTAGTTTTGGCCTCCCAAAAGGCAATCCTCATTTTTTTCCAATTATTCCTCCATGTGCAAATGCAGTCCATTCAGTGTTGTAAATTTTCAACTCTTTCAACCGTCAACGACTCTAGTGGGACAACTTTTGAGTTTTTGGGTGATAAATTAAAATCAAAACTTTGTTTGGATGTTAACATGTTTTTAAAAATTATAAAAGAAATTTATAGGATCATTAAGTAAAAAAGAAAATTAACTCAAGTAGCTTATGACATGGATATAAAGTGGACACTTGTTTGAATTTATTTGCTCCAATTAAGAAGGATTTCTAAACTCTTTCAAGTAAATGAGTATCAGTTCCGTGTTGATAGTTCAGTTGGTTAGAATTAGAGGCATGCAGAAAGAGTAGCGAGATTCGATTCTCACAATTGTTCTTCATCCCAATTTTCCTTCCTTATTTTCCCACCTCTCTCCCGGGTCCCATTATGGGGCCATCTAGAGTCTCTTTAAGGGGCCCCTCTATCAGGCCCATGAGATGGGTCCTTAGCTTCACAAAAAAAAATGTCAATGAATATCATAAAAAGTACTAAAGAGCAATTTTACCTTGCTTCTTATACGTAACAGTTTCGACTACTCTTTAAGGTGACATGGAAAATAAAATAATAAAAAATTAAGTTAAGTTTCTTGTCAGCATGATAAAAACAAACCCAAACTAAGAAAATGTTTTAAAACAACCCCAATTTGGTATTTAATTTTTTAAATTACTCTAAATTGGTCAAAATATGATTTTAATAAAAAAATTGATTTAAATCTATGCTTACCTTATTCTCTTTTTTTAATATTATAAAATATTTATACAAGTTCAGTTCATTTGAATTTTTTATTGAACTAATTTTAATTCGACCGCAAAAACATAAAAGTTATGCAATCTTTTTATAAAAATTATTTTTTTAAAATTTAAATTCACATTTCCATCCTAAAATGTCAAACTTTACCACCTCGACACACTCTTTATAGTCTGCTTACCTTATTCATTTCGACTAAGATGTTACATGTTGAATTTGTTTATGACCGCAATATGTGAAAACAATAAACTCACCTAAGAGTCATCGTGTTTGCTTAAACTTTTGCACACCAAAATTGCTCTTTAGTTCAATAAAAGATTCAAATGAGTTGAACTTGTATAAGGAGCTATATAGAGCCTCTCTAGGGGGCCCTCAACCAGGGCCATCAGATGGGTCCTTAGCTTCACAAAAAAAAAAGTAAATGACTATCATAAAAAGTACTAAAGAGCAATTTTACCTTGCTTCTTATACGTAACAATTTCGACTACTCTTTAAGGTGACATGAAAAATAAAATAATAAAAAAATTAAGTTTCTTGTCAGCATGATAAAAACAAACCCAAACTAAGAAAATGTTTTAAAACAACCCCAATTTGGTATTTAATTTTTTAAATTACTCTAAATTGGTCAAAATATGATTTTAATAAAAAAATTGATTTAAATCTATGCTTACCTTATTCTCTTTTTTTAATATCATAAAATATTTATACAAGTTCAATTCATTTGAATTTTTTATTCAACTAATTTTAATTTAACCGCAAAAACATAAAAGTTATGTAATCTTTTTATAAAAATTATTTTTTAAAAATTTAAATTCACATTCTCATCTTAAAACGTCAAACTTTACCACCTCGACACACCCTTTATAGTCTGCTTACCTTATTCATTTCGACTATGTTACATGTTGAATTTGTTTACAACCGCAATATGTGAAAACAATAAACTCACCTAACAGTCATCGTGCTTGCTTAAACTTTTGCACACCAAAAATTGGTTCTTATCTTGTTTCACAAATTCAGAATCTCTACGTATCTTTCCCAATACAATTTTCGTCATTTGGCATTTATCCCAATCAGATGCAAGCCTTGTTGTCCAATAGCTATTTTTGCATTATTAACGGTGTGAAAGTACTGGAGCACAAGGAGCTTATTTGGGGATGTGAATTCTTTTATATTGTTGAATAATATGAGAAAGTTAAATTAAGAAAAGGAAAGATACACTTTTTTTAATATAAAGGTTCCCAAAAGAAATAAAAAAAATCTTAAAATAAAAAAAAAGAATTATTAATTACATCAAAAATAAAATTTTAAAATTTGATATGTGTTACGGACCGAGATCCGGATCCCGATCCATGGGATCAACCCAAGCGCGTACAGAATCGATTCCCCCACCGTGTCGTGGAAAAAGACTCATGACACGCCGGACCACGGGTCAAGACATGCAGTGACCACGGTACCGACTAATCTATTCGAGGATAAATCCCTAAATATACGTAATCGTCAATCGTCGGTTCACGATATTATAGGATTTATAGATATCTCGAGATGATCGGATACCTTCCTTATATTAATCCCAGATTATAGGGATATATCCTACAATAAAGGAAGGATAATCTTCACTAAGATATCAATCCGGATTCACCCGCATCCAAGACGAGTCCTTCTAGGATTCTCGTATGCTCCTATAAATACTAGGCCAAGCGCCAAAGGTAAGCACTTCCTCCGAGATATAAGCTATCCCTATCACAAGCGGCCTAACCAACTTGAGCGTCGGAGTGCCTTTTGCAGGTACCCACCCACTCACACCACCGTTGCCGCTGCCGAGCTACGGAGGAATCCACCGCATTGTGCCTATCACAGGTACCCTACTGAATTTACTTCAGAACATTGGCGCCGACTGTGGGGAACTTTAAAATTCTAATCCCACCCAATCATGGTGAATACGAGGCAAAACTCCAGAAAAGACGCTGCTCAAGTCTCAGTCAACCAAAGACAAGATCCTGACATGCAGCATCCACCACCGCCATTACCTCCGCTTGTGGCTCAAGCCTCTACCGTGAGAAACCAAACGCCCCGACCAGGAAGCCGACGTGATGGGCACTCCACCTCTTTTTCTGAGGAATCTCCTAACCCATCACGCAGGATTCCTGTCCGGGATAGACTCGAATTCCCAGCCCAGAAGGGCGGCGAGAGCCTTCAAGAACGCACCTTCCCGTACACCAACGCTGGGGAAACCCGAGCAATGAGTTCGACGATCGTGCGTCACACTCCGAACACACGCACCAATCTCGGGCTTCTCAACGCCAACTCCGGATATGTTGCAACAACATATGGATCTACTCAACGACCAGTTTAGGAGACTCGAAGACATGCAGCGCGCCATGCATGGAGGTCAACCAGAGCCTCGCCGACGTGACAGACGAACCGATATGGAAAATAACATGACGAGGGCCCACGACGATGAGAACATTCCTCATAATGGAGATAACAACCGGAACCAAGGAACCATAGAACAACCTTTCTCCGACAAGCTCATGGAATTCCGGGTTCCGAGAAACTTCAAGTTTCCTCCAAACCTCGAAATTTATGACGGAACCACGGACCCTCAGGAGCACATCAATGCCTATGAGCAATCCCTATGCTTCTACGGCGGATCCATGGAATTGTTGTGCCGAGCGTTCCCTCTCTCCCTCAAAAAGGGGGCCCTCAAATGGTTCACCACCCGGCCACGAGGGACCATCGTGGATTGGTCCGACCTCGAAGGCGTTTTACTGGCAGCAGGTACACCATGAGCAAGGAACAACCTAAATCCATCGAATCCTTGGCCAAGGTCCGCCAGGGAAAGGATGAAAGCCTCCGGATTATGTCGACGTTTTATGGCTGCACTGCGCGCCAACGTAGAAAACTTTGAGGACGTAATAGCCTTGCACTACGCCGAAGCGGTCTCCTGATAGGCTCCGACTTCTTCAAGTCCCCGGCAAAAAGAAGCCGGACAATCGACCGACTTCCGAAACGTTCGAGAAGTACGTCTATCCGGAAGAGGCAACGAAGACCACAGGAGGTGGGACAACAAAAGCGAACCTCCTCACCAAAAGCCCGGCCGTAATCCCTCAAGGTCACGACCTCCAAAGGGTAGCCCACCCCGAAGAAACTATGCGGACTATACTCCTTTGAACACAACCCGGAAACGATCTTGAGGGAAGTAATGAACACGGAGTTTCGTAACGTCCCGAGACCACCCCTATCAAGAGGCGAGGCGTAAAGATCACTCCAAACACCGCACGTGGCACAAAGCCTATGGCCACGATACGAGAAGATTGCCATCGGTGCGTGACGCCATTGAATTTCTAATCAAGGCCGGCGCCTGCGCAAGAAGATGTCCTCCGTGCCCAAAACAAAGACAGAGATGACAGCGCGAGAGACAAGAAAAGACGGAGTCCGTCCCTCCGCGCGAAAGAAAGACGAGAAGTCCGAGGAGAAGATCCCGGACTCCACCTCACCGTAATAACGGCGACCGACAGGGCAGGGATAGGAATACTCCCCCCGCCGGCAACGATGATCACCGCGCCGAGCCCAACAGGACGATCCATACCATTGCCGGTGGTTTCGCCGGCGGAGGATCCTCCAACGGAGCTCGAAAGAAAGCCCTCAGAATGGCAGTTTTTAGCGTGGCCCACTCAGGATCAAGAACACAGGCCGAAAATAAGAAAGCGTCTCTCATCACCTTCTCAGACGAAGACTACGGCGGAATAATCCCGGATCATGATGACCCACTCGTCATCTCCGGGGTAATCTCCAACGCCGAAGTCCGTCGAATTTTCGTCGATCAAGGGAGTTCGGCCGATATTATGTTCTTAGACCTTTACCAAAAATTGGAACTCCCGCAATCCGACTTGACCCCCCATGCTGGAGAATTGACGGGCTTCACCGGTGAGAAGATCACTCCAGTAGGATATTACGAAACCCATCTAACCCTGGGGTCATCTACACTCTTCAGGACTGTGAAGGTAAAATTCCTGGTCGTGGACTGCCCTCGGCCTATAACATTATCTGGGCCGTCCGTCTCTCAACGCTCTCGGGCGGTAATATCCACCACTCACCTCGTGATGAAGTTTCTCAACAAGAACAATGACGTCGTCACTATTAAAGGCGACCAGGTTTCAGCCAGAAAATGTTATAATGAGAGTTTGAAGATTTGCAAAATACCCCGGACATCAAACCGCCCTGTATCTACCCCGACTATTGACCAGGTCAACATTCTGATGACCGAGTTGGACGTCGAGAAGAAATCCGGATACCCGACCACAACCCGAAGGCGAACCGGAATCCCTTCAACTCGGGAACGATCCCGGGCGGGTAACCAAAGTCGGAGCTCGTCCGGATGAAGGAGAAAAACAACAGCTTTCGAACTCTTGTTGAAAAACAAGGACCTTTTCGCTGGACTTCCTCCGACATGCCCGGACTCGATCCCGCTTTATTTGCCACCGGCTGTCGATCAAAGAAGGCGCCAAGCCGGTCGCGCAAAAAAAGAGAAAGGTCGGTCCCGAGAGACAACAAGTCGTCGAAGACCAGGTTAAGGAACTGCTAAATGGCAATTTCATCAGAGAAATCTCCTACACCACATGGCTTTCCAACGTGGTCCTGGTAAAGAAGTCCAACGGAAAATGGAGGATGTGCGTAGACTATACCGACCTGAATAAAGCCTGCCCCAAGGACCCATATCCACTCCCCAATGTGGACAGGTTAGTAGATGGATCCTCCGGGTTCAGATGGTTATCATTTATGGACGCATATTCCTGATACAACCGATTCCCATGTACGCTGGGGATGAAGATAAAACCGCTTTCATCACTGATAGGGCGAGCTACTGCTACAAGGTCATGCCTTTCGGCCTAAAGAACGCAGGAGCCACCTACCAGAGGATGATGAACAAGGTTTTCGAAAACCAAGTGGGAAAAATGCTAGAAGTCTATATAGACGACATGATAGTCAAGACCCCACACACCGGCTCCCACACGGCGGATCTCGAAGAAGTATTTGCACAAATCCGGAAATACAATATGAGGTTAAACCCGGAAAAATGCGCTTTCGGGGTCCAGGCCGGTAAGTTCTTGGGATTCATGCTAACGCATAGAGGAATTGAGGCCAATCCGGATAAATGCCAGGCCGTCCTCAACATGAGGAGTCCCCGCAACGTCAAAGAGGTACAACAGCTTACGGGGCGTATAGCGGCCCTCACAAGGTTCTTAGCCAAAGCCGCTCAAGTCTCTCCCCTCTTCAAATTGCTCAAGAAGGGAAGAAGTTTTGAATGGACTCAAGAGTGCGAGGACGCCTTCACATCTTTGAAAACCTTTTGTCCTCCCCCTATCTTGACAAGGCCTGGACAATGGCGGAGAGACACTTTACTTGTACCTGTCCGTCCACGATGAAGCCGTAAGCTCAGTTTTGATCAGGGAAACCGACGAGGGACAGAAGCCTGTCTATTTCGTGAGCAAGGTCCTCCAGGGGCCTGAGCTCCGGTACCAAAAGGTCGAGAAAGTCGCCTTCGCGCTCATCATTACTGCAAGAAGACTTCGGCAATACTTTCAGTGCCACCCTCTGGTAGTGAGAACCGACCAACCTATCCGACAGGTATTACACAAACCGGACCTGGCCGGGCGAATGATTGCGTGGTCGATTGAACTCTCAGAATTTGGAATTACATACGAATCATGACTTGCAATAAAAGCCCAGGCTTTGTTCGACTTCCTGCGGAACTCACAACAGACAACGGCGACTCAAAGAAAGCCTTTTGGACCATCTTTGTTGACGGATCGTCGAACCCCAAAGGAAGCGGGGCCGGGGTGATAGTCGAAAATTCGGAAGGTTTGACTTTGGAGCACTCCCCTGAAGTTTGAGTTCTCAACTTCAAACAATCGGGCCGAGTACGAGGCCTCAGTATCGCCGACCGCTAATGGCAAAGGATCTGGAGGCAACATGGATCAAACTCTACAAGTGACTCCCGGCTAGTAACCTCTCAAATCCGAGGTGACTATCAAGCTAAAGAGCCCTCCTACGAGATACTTGAGCAAGGTTCAAGAAATTTTAAAATATTTTGAAGAAGTCGGGATAGAGCACATCCCAAGGGAACAGAACTCCGAGCCGATCTCTTATCTAAGCTGGCCAGCACAAAAAGCCCCAAAGAACAACCGGTCTGTAATTCAAGAAACTCTTTCCCAACCCTCCATCACGGATCATAGCGTATCCCAAGTGGAGGATCATCAACCATCTTGGATCACTCCTATACTGGGCTACCTGCACCACGGAAAGCTGCCAACGGACCCAAAGGAGGCTTCCAAATTAGTAAAGACGTCGGTCAGGTACACCATTTACAACGGTCGACTATACCGGGGTGTGGTTTCTCTTCCCCCCTTCTAAAGTGCTTGACCCCCAAAGAAGCGAGTACGCCCTAGTCGAAGTACATGAAGGAAGTCATGCGGTCACCACTTAGGTGCCAAAGCCCTAGCCCAAAAGTATTAAGGGGCGGATTCTATTGGCCAACGATGGAAGCCGACTCTCATGCACACGTACAAACTTGCGACAAGTGTCAACGTCATGCGAGATCATTTTCAAGCCCCTCTCGAAGAATTGTCCACGACGTCGGTCCCATGACCCTTTACCGGTGGGGTATGGACATCCTAGGTCCGTTCCCCCGTGCCCCAGTGGTAGTTTAAATATTTGGTGGTAGCGAGACTATTTTACCAAATGGATCGAGGCCGAACCCCCGATCACCATCACCTCGGCCCGACCCGAAGTTTACTTGGCGCCACATCATCACCGGTTCGGCATACCGAGAATCTGTAGTCACAGTACAACGGAACCCGGTTCAAAGACAAAGCCTTCGAGGAGCTACTAGCCGGTCTGCGAAAATAAAACACCACTTTGCAGCTCGTCGAGAACCCCAGATTTAACGGACAGCAGAGGCCGCCAATAGAATCATCATGCGGGGCTTAAAAAAAGGTTAGACGAAGCCAAAGGGAACCGGGTCGAGCAACTTGACCATGTTCTTTGGGCATACCGGACCACCCCCATTCCACGACGGAGAAACCCCTTTCAAGCTGACTTATGGCTGCGAAGCCATGATCCCGGTGGAAATAGGGGAACCGAGCTGGCGATACCAACATTTTTCATCCGATAGCAACCCCAGCCTAATCAAAGAGGACCTGGACTTGCTCGAAGAAAGGAGAAACGTAGCCCACATACGGGATGTCGCCCTCGCGAAGACACAATGCCGGATACAACAAGAAAGTGGTCCCGAGAAAATTCCACCGGCGACCTAGTCCTCAGAAGAGCCGACATAGGAGGGAAGAATGCCTCCCGGGAAAATCGGCCCCTAACCGGGAAGGCCCCTATCGTGTCGTCACCAAGACGGGTAAAGGAGCCCACACACCGGAAACGTTATCCGGGACCGGTCAAGAACTACCGGAATACGGACAAACTAAGGAAATACTATAGCTAAAAGCCCATACGGCTCAAATTTCCTTCGAAGAATTATCTTCGATCCATTCTTGTTTTAAATAAGTACGCTATGTACAGACTTCTGTTCTCCCAAGTTCAGTAATAAAGCTACTATTCACGGAAACCTGGTTCGATTTAACGCGTTGCTCTAAAAAGTCGATAGGAGACAGTACGGATCATATGTACACACTCCTTCCTCACACCTAAGCCAAGAAGGGTTCCTAAAATCTGAACGATTAATAGGATACTTACCCCGGGCGAGGTCAAAAGCAATGCTAGCGCCCTAGACAAAAGGGCCTTCGCGAAAAATGCCCTAACCAGGCGCCACTCTTACCTATGTTCAAATTCCAAACGCTTCCCGCAACAAGCACTGGAATACGGATTAAGGTTTCATTTGGCCTAAGTCTAAAATCTCTTTACGTTTCATTATTATAAGCGTTAGATTAAAGACCAAGGCCTTCCTACCTAAGTCCCTGGGAATACCACTCAATTAATGACATGAGTGAAGGATCCCTGGACCATGGTTTTCACAAAGACACGATTTTCTAAGTCCCAAGCATAACAACTACCAAAATGGGCGTTGGACCCAGGTCGGACCATGAAAAAACAAAAATGAATAACCAAACAAAGCAATTAGATATAAAACCCCAAACACGGGGTAATTGTCCTTACAAACAGTAAAACCCCACGCAGGGGGCAAAAAAAAAAAAAAACAGGGGCAGTTCAAACACCGGCTTCTTCCTCTTCGGGGACCTGAATAACCTCCGGGGTGCCACCAGGAGCCTTCGCGGCTAAAGCCTCGACAGCTACAAGCTGGCCGTTATGAAACATCTTGTCTGAGGACACACCCTCCAAGATAAGGTCGACCCCGGGGTTGAAGTGCTGGATCTGCTTCACAGCATTTTGGAACTGCTCCTCCCCAACGTTTCCAGCCACTCCGTCCAGTTCCTCCACCTCCTTCTCAAGCTCCGCCACCTCGGCCCTCAGAGCGCCAATGCTTCGGTCGGCTTCAAGCTTCTCGGCCTTCCTAGCAGCTTCAGAGTCCGCCAACGCCTTTTCCAGCTCAGCGACTTTGTTCTCCAGTTCGACGGCCCTCTCTCTATTGTCTTCACTGGCTTTTAGGGACGCGGCCAACTTCTGCTCGGTCTCCTCTTTTTCTTTCTTCAGGGTCCTCAGCTCTGCCGACGCCTGGCGATCAGCATTCTCGATAGTGACCTCAATCACACGGATCTCGGCTGCCGCCCGGAGAGCCTGTCTCTGGAGCGCGGCTAAGGTTTGGCGCAAGACCCTGTTCGGCAATATGCCTCACCTCGCCACTCGAAGTCGCCCATCTATGAAGGGCCCGGCTCGACCCCGTGATGACCGCAAACGGTCCGCCATTTCCATATCGCCGCACTCGACGACCGGCCATCATGCTCGAAGGCCCTTCGACGGCTTGCCTTTTCCGGACCTAAAGAATGGGGCGGGGGACTCGGCTAGTCTTGCTCTTCGATCGCGGCCACACCCCGATCGGATGAGTCCGGAATGGGCATGTGGAGGAAGAAGCCGCGGTTTTTTCCCTTTCCTCCTGCCTTGAAGACCGCAAAGTGCAACCATGGAAGATCCCGACGTCATATTGCTAACGAAAAGAAACAAAAATAAATACAACGACATCTCGAAACATTGATATATGAAGACTCCTAGGGACACACTAAACGCCCTAATCCCTACCTAACAAAGTGTAAAGAAGATCATCACCGTGGGACTTGAAGGACATCTCTAATGTTGATGTTCCCATGCTTCTCAAAGATATCGGGTTATGAATTTCGCGGTCCTAAGTTCCTCGGGGTCGAGATCCCCCTCTTCTTTCTCAATCATGGTGAGAGGCACGTCCCAAAGACCGACGCGTCCAATACAAATGCGGAAATTCCGGCTCCCATCCGGCTTGAGGAAGAAAGGATGGCATCCCTCCCTCGGCTTTTATCTTGAAAACGAGGTCTTAAACCCTTTGAAGCTTTCTTCGAAAACATCAAAAGACTTACGACCAAGCCGGGATCGAATGACAAGCCAGCTCGTCTGCCTCACCGACCCCCGGTGTTTATTCTTGTATAAAAATAAAAAAAGGTCTTCGCCGAGCATTTGAGGCCCATCAACCGACAAAACCTCTCGAACGAAATGATGTAGCCCCAACCGTTAGGATGGATCTGTGAAGGGCTACTTGAAGAGTGCGGAGTATATCCATCCGGAAGTCGAGAACGGCATCCTCGGTCCCAACTTAAGGAAAAGCGGCTCGTACAGAACATGAAATGTGAGCCCTCTTCCGGCAGAACACACCCTCTCGTTCCAATTCGGACGGACAACTTTAAACTCGTCGTCTCGAGCCTTGTTCACGGTCAACTCCAAGGCAAAGAGGGACTCTCGAGCACGGCCTCTCTCGAAAACCTAGATTGACATTCCCATACGTCATCCACCACAGTGCATACCAACCCGGGACCCCGCCGCACTCGAACCAACTCGTCTACCGCCGGATCACGGCATCGTAAAGTGGGGGCTGAACCTTAGCTTTCTTTCCTTTGGCCATGGAAACCCCGAGAACATCCAAAGAAGTCGGCAAAAACCGTCGAATCAATAGTTTCACGGTTCGGACACGGGGAGAGCGGGGTAACCCTAACCTCCCTACCGACCTCCCGTCCCACCGGAAATAAAGCATTCGGGGAACTCCCCCACCGCGCGGGCGCGGCGAAGTTGGTGCCTCGGGAGGTGACCGTATCTACCTAAACTGCTAAGCCCAACTTGAAAATAAGCAAAAACCAGAAACACCTAGCTATTCTACTTTCTGAAAAGCGCAAACGACGAGAAATTAGAAAGGAAGCAACTTACTGGGTAAAAGCAGAAGCGAAAAAGTCATGCTAGAACGATGGAAAAGCAACAAGTGAGCCAAAGCCTTCAAAGAAAGTTGCAAGCGGTGTTTGAAAACGATAGAGTAAAGAAGACAAATCTCTGACCCTTATTTATAAAGGGTCCATCAACGGATGAACGGTTAGGGGGCATTCCCGTCCCCTCCAAGGCAAAATTCAAAAGACGCCCATCATGGCTCGCGGAGCTCTGGCACGTCCCCCAACAAAAACGCGACACGTAGCCCACACACGCGTTGTAGTAGCAAAAGGACGGTTACACAAGAATCTAAAGCGTCGTTGAATGAGAACCGGGTTGGTACCACGATTCCAGGACCAATTAACTACTACACACGACGTGTTAATTCCGAGGTATGTTTATAGCCGTTACAAAGGGTCGGAATCGAAACAACCCCGTCAATGTCTTTATTTGGTTTTTGCCGGGATAAGCGTTGGACTCACCCCGACAGAATCGCGTGGGACAAAAAGTCAAGCAGAAATATAGAACAAATTCAGAAAAAGGAAAACATATATTGAATCATTTTCATTCCACACATCGTCATACAACTGAATAAGAAGAAAAGCAAAATCTTGAGACAAGGAAAGCATAAGGAAGTCCCGGAAAAGGGGGCAAGTATCTTCGGCCACCTGGCTAGTACCCCGTCCACATCTCCAAACCACGGTCTCTTGAAAAAGTGGATTGGTTTTGCAGAACATTGACCAACCGGGATCGTGACCACGGAAAGAACGCCAATGCTCTTTGCACGACCTATCCGCGATGCAATTAAAGACCGAGATCTTCTTGTGCTCGTTGGAAGGGAGCCCGACCTCTCTAGCTGAAGAATCTTCCGCCGGTGTCAGCCATTCCGAGTTGCCTCAAGTCATGGAGCAGCCACAACGGGTTTTTCACCCCGGAACAAACTGAAGTCACTCCGGAATAGAAACCCTCTGTTCACCCGTCCTTCTCCCACCTTCTCAACGGACAGCGGCGGAAGCGGATACCCGCTGCTTCCTACATAGCGAGCCAAGGAAAGCAGACCACCCCAGGTTGCCCCAAAGGAGTCATCACCCCTTCGGCCAGGCATCCTTGCATCTCCAGCCGTTACTTCGAAAAAGACCGGCCGGATGCCTGCCAGCAAACCGCCGAGAAGACGGAGAGAAGAACAGTGTGCTCCAACGGGTCCCCATGCAACGGAGGACGGAAGCATGATTCCATCCTAACAACACGTAGGGTCAGACTTCCCCGTGTACGCCAGGATAGAAAGGCTTCCGCCTCCCCAAATGCATAGCAACCCGGTTTTACGCCAAGATAGAAAGGCCTCTGTCGGGAAGAAAAAAACGCGAGGGGAAGATCAAATCTCTTTAAGAACTTTGGGAAAAATAAGAGTATGGTTTCTATAGACGATGAAACTCTCTTCACAGCAGAGGAGAAAGAAGAAGGAACTACACTCAACCCCTGGGGAAAAATCATCTTTGCGCGATGGTGAAGAAGAGCATGCAAGCTCATGAAGAAGCGTCCAGTACTTATAGCATGAATGAAGGATTCTGATTGGTCGCGTGAAGGGCGACCTGATCCCATGAAGTCAGCCAAAATAAATGTCCCGATCTTTTATTAGCCACAAAGATAGGGAGCAGTTAAGGAAATCCCCACGAAACTAACGTTTTCTCTAAAAAAAAGAATCGTTATTTCCCAAGAATCTTTATATCCCAATAAAGTCCACGTATCAGTTTCCCAGAGAATCGCAAGCTGAAGTCACCAGAGATCACATTCGGGATTCGCATTGAATATATCTTCAAGACTCATACTGGAAAACAAAGAGTTTTTGCTCATAACCAAGTAAAACAAGGACGTCGGTAATAACTTGAGGTCTAACACCCGCCCCAGAATCGTTACGTCGGCCATGTGGTGGTTGATTCATCTTAAACTTGACTCTGGTCTGTCTCATCCAAGAGCCAAGCTGGGGCAACTGTTCTGGACCGAGATCCGGGATCCCGATCCATGGGATCAACCCGGCATGTGCGTAACCGGATTCCCCCCAGCCGTCGTGGAGAAAGACTCACGACACGCTTCTGACCACGGGTCAAGACAGCAGGTGACCACGGCTGACTAATCTATTCTGAGGATAAATCCCTAAATATACGTAATTGCCAATCGTCAGTTCACGATATTATAGGATTTATAGATATCTCGATGATCGGATACCTTCCTTATATTAATCCCGGATTATAGGGATATATCCTACAATAAAGGAAGGATAATCTTCACTAAGATATCAATCCGCATTCACCCGCATCCAAGACGAGTCCTTCTAGGATTCTCGCATATGCTCCTATAAATACTAGGCCAAGCGCCAAAGGTAAGCACTTCCTCTCGAGATATAAGTTATCCCTATCACAAGACGGCCTAACTTGAGCGTCGGAAATGCTTTTGCAGTGCTCCACCCACTCACACCACCGTTGCCGCTGCCGAGCTACGGAGGAATCAACCGCATTGTACCTATCACAAGTACCCTACTGAATTTACTTCAGAACAATATGGATATAAGATATTCCTATGTTATGCTATTCAATTCTCGACGATGAATCATTTGATAACTCAAATATTGTTATTCATGATATTGATCTAATTTGATATTATCAAAATTTAATTTATACCGTTAAATTTACAGATGAATAAATTTATTGACAAAAAAATTACCATCTTTATAGGATTAAATCCTGAATTATTTATTGAAAATAAAATAGAAATAAAATATAGAAATTATAGAAGTAAATATGCTCACATTTATTGTTAGTATATTGTATCATAAAATTTATATTTATCTCTATCTAGTATGATGATTATGTTACATGAAATGATAGAAATTATTTATATGGAATCTTTTCACCGGATTCTTATTTGGTATTTCAGACACACTCATTCTCAACATGGCCGTTGTATTTTTTTTGCGGGAGCATAGCGGTTTGGTGCCAGCAGCAATGGGAGCACATCCAAGCACTTTTCAAAGCCTAATTAGTCTATTTTGGACAAAAGCGACTCTATATATTTTGTAAATCCATCGGCCTATTCGTCTATCTAAAAGATTTTAATTATTGTCCACTTTATGTCACCTGATTGTATTTTGCTGACTCATTCGAGAGAACATGACTCACAATTTGAAATTTGAAGCATGAAACTGTTCACGCAGTACAAAACTTGTGGATGTCATGACACTGTAGATGCGACACAAGATTTTTAGTTAATACATTAGGAATAAGTGATTAATATACATGATTTTCTGGTGAATCTCATTAATTGGTAAATATAAATTAACTGATTAATAAATTAAAAATAAGTAGTTAATCTATATCAGTTTCAGGTGAATCCAAGAAAAAGTTCTAAATAATGAATAACTGGTTAATACATTACGTAAAAATAGTTAATTACTATAGGTTTCTGGTGAATCTCATTAATTGGTGAATCTAAATTAACTGGTTAATACATTAAAAATAAATGATTAATTTATATCAGTTTCTGGTAAATTCAAGAAAGAGTTCCTAATAATGAATAACGGGTTAATACATTACGTAAAAGTGATTAATCATTATAGATTTCTGGTAAATCCAAATTAACCGACTAATATATTAGAAATAAGTAGTTAATTTATATCAGTTTCTAGTGAATTCAAGAAAGAGTTCTCAATAATGATTAACTAATTAATACATTAGAAATAAATAATTAATCTACATTAGTTTCTAGTGAATCCAAGAAAAAGTTTTCGAAAATGAATAATTGGTTCATAATGTAGGAAAAAGTGGTTAATATCTCCAAGTTTCTGGTTAAGAAAAAAAGAGAAATGAGAAGCGGGAAATGAAAACGTTGGCATACGGATGAGTCAACAAACATACATACAAAAGCATACAGTAGACAAAAGTTGGAGTATTTAGTTAGACAAGAAACGTTTCCCTTTGTAAATTGCTTGGATATTAGCTAGAGTTATCAACATAGAGAAACTTTTGTCTAAATTTAAAGCACCTAATTAGGTGTATTAGACTAATAAGAATTTAATATTTTTATAAATCTTTGTGTCATACAATTAATTTCATAAAAATCCATAAAAATACTAAATTTTGAATGACATAATACACTCAATTGTGGTGCTCCAAATTTAGCTAAGAATTTCCCAATCAACATATTGCCTATCTCTAACCGATCCAATATTTGTCCACCACTCATTTTCAATGATTTGGAGGCATAAAACAAGAACCATTAAGGAGGCTGAGTTGTTCTATACATTGAAAGATATTACAATAGTTTTTTTACTGTAAATTTTCATCATTCAGTCTTTGAACAAAAATTAGTCTGATTTTTTTTTAAAAAAAATAAAGAATCCATTATGTGTATAGAGATTATGCAGAAAAAAAACAGTGTAGGTACGAGAATATCTTAATCCTTAACATAAAAACAGATTCAAGACATCGTGAGTGAGGGTGAATTTGGTCATCTTGACCCTTCTCTCTTATGGAGAGGCTTGAGTCATATCCAAGTTGCTCTTCGTATTTTGCACGAGGAGTAAAAAAAATTGACTGAAGATATAAAAAAAACATCACCAAGCTCTGGATCAAATTGACTCTGCTTTATATAATAATAAATGGTAGTCTGTGGTTCTGTTATAATTTTATTCATTTGTTAGAGCTAGCCCTCATACAGGAGAGAGGATGGGTACGCTGCTTCCAACCTCAACAGAAGTACATGAAACATCAGAGAAACCAAATGCTTCGCAACAACTTCACCACCAAAGAGATGTTGATGCAGGCGCTCTCTTTGTCCTCAAATCAAAAGGTAGTGATCATTTATACCGTACGTTCTTAAGTCTCAGTCTTTTCTGGAACATTATATTATAGCCCTTTGATTCTTGTCCTTGATTCTTTCTATTCTTCTACCTTTCCTTCTTCAGAATATATTGCAGATTTTACATTTCAGTATAGTGTTAGCTTCCAATCACCTAAGTCCTAAGTATTTCAAAACCAACCACACCAGAAAGTCTTAGAGAGAGAGATAAGCATGGATGAAGGCTTAAAAGGCATATCTATCCATCTATTCTCTAGGAATGGACTTGTTTTTATATGTAAAATAACCCCTCCCCCATCACAACAATTATAGAAAAGAATATAAGCATTGCATCCCTATACCATTTTTATGCTGGTCCCTATTTCAAGAATCAAGAGCTAATTTTATTAAGTACCATTCTGCGATTTTATCAAAAAATTATTTCATTGTTCTCACTTCTGACTTAGATGAACAAAAAGTTGATACAATTTTGTCTGACTTGCCTGCCTTGTTGTAATAATTGGAGCACATGGCAGCAAACAGCTTTTCAGAATAAAAACAAAAGGATATATTATATTATATTATATGTGATTTTATATGATTTGTAGGTTCGTGGATGCACTGTGGTTACCACTTGACAACTTCAATTGTTGCTCCACCACTCCTGAGCCTTCCTTATGCTTTCACCTTCCTTGGATGGACGGCTGGAATCTTTTGCTTGGTGATTGGAGCTCTGGTTACTTTCTATTCCTACAATTTAATATCTCTGGTTCTTGAGCACCATGCTCGGTTGGGTAATCGCCAGCTACGGTTTAGAGACATGGCTCGCGACATTTTAGGTACCACACTCTTCCTCCATCTCTTTTTTATTTCATTTGCCAGTCAAGCAAGCTAGTCTTCATTTTGGGCTTTCGATTTTTTTATGATAAGATAGATATTGCATTGCTTATTGCTTATAGAATGGGGCATTCTTCCACGTGAAAATTGAATATAATTAGAGTAATGCAATGGTACGGTTTTTAAATAGATAGAAAAATATAATTATGTTAGAATTATCGGATGAAAAAGTGTTAGCGTGATTTAAACCTAAAAATAAATTTAATGGTGTACAAATAAGATATATATATTTTTATTTTATATCTAAGGTTTCCTTTCTATTTAGAAAATAAATTGGATAAATAAAAAAATGGCATCTTCTGACTTCTTTGTTGAATCCATTACCTTATCCCTTGACCCTTAACATTATACAACTTATAGAACTGACAAAAAAATTATAAGTTTTGAGCTAAATTATATTTTTTTATGACTTGATTTAATTTTATAAAAATAAAATTGCTAACATTTGTAAATATTTCATTAAGTTCTGTAAAAATGTTGGAGATATGATTAAGGCTCACTGCTAATGTAATACTAATGCTAACTTTGGCAGGTCCCCGATGGGGTCGGTATTTTGTGGGGCCAATTCAGTTCGCAGTATGCTATGGTGCTGTTGTGGCTTGTACTCTTCTGGGAGGACAATGCATGAAGGTTATCTGAAACTGTTCATCACACCCACACTGACACACACACACACACATTTGACCGCCACCATGTTCTTGCCCTTTTTGAGATTTTTCCAATGGAATTAATAACTGTAGGCAATTTACCTGCTGTCAACACCAAAAGGGACCATGAAGCTTTACGAGTTTGTAATCATATTTGGATGCTTCATGCTGATATTGGCTCAAATCCCATCTTTCCACTCACTGAGGCACATTAATCTGGTGTCTTTGGTTCTGTGCTTAGCCTATAGTGCCTGTGCTACTGTTGGTTCCATATATATTGGTATTTTTGCTTAATCTCCTTTCCTTCTTTTGTAACTCAGTAACTAGCACTTTATGCTTGGCAATTGAATGAACTATTTTTGTCTGGATTTTGCCAATATTCCTACAGGAAACTCATCAAAAGGGCCAGAAAAGGATTATTCTTTGAAAGGTGATACAGAGAATCGCATATTTGGAATCTTCAATGCTGTTGCCATCATTGCCACTACTTATGGAAATGGAATAATTCCAGAAATTCAGGTCTAAAGCATTTCAACTCCTTCTGATTACACTCACTCAATGCTTAATGCTCATTGACTTTCATTACATGCATGCATTTTTCTTCGGCTACAGGCAACATTAGCATCACCCTTAAAAGGGAAGATGTTCAAGGGACTAAGTGTTTGTTACGCTGTACTTACAGTCACTTTCTTTAGCGTAGCCATATCTGGTTATTGGGCATTTGGCAACGAATCTGAAGGCCTCATTTTAAGCAATTTTGTGGACAATGGAAAGCCTTTGGTGCCCAAGTGGTTTATTTACTTGACCAACATTTTCACTATAGCACAACTATCAGCAGTTGGTGTGGTAAGTAACACTGTAACACAATAACACTCTCTCATCGCTACCATTTTTGTTGGAAATTCAAATGTGAATTCATGTGTATATGTGGTAAAAAGTCCTGCCTTAAAAAGAAATGGACAAAGTGAAAACCTTATGAGTAAGAAGACGACTCAATGATTTTAAATTTTGGTTTGAGACGTGGTGTTAAACTCATTATTAGTGTTTTTTCTTTAAGTCCATTCGAACCACATCTCCCCGTGTTTTGGGCTGTAACTATCGAATTGTGTTGTAACATTTGGTGCAGGTCTACTTGCAGCCTACAAATGAAGTGCTGGAACAAACATGTGGAGACCCAAAAAGCCCTGAGTTCTCCAACCGCAATGTAATTCCCAGAGTGATTTCTCGGTCATTAGCTATTACTATTGCTACAACTATAGCAGCAATGCTTCCATTTTTTGGGGACATAAACTCGCTTATAGGAGCTTTTGGCTTTATGCCACTTGACTTCATTTTGCCAGTGGTTTTTTTCAATTTGACATTTAAGCCATCTAAGCGAAGCCCCATTTTCTGGTTGAACGTAACAATTGCTGTGGCTTTCTCTGCACTGGGAGCAATAGCAGCAGTTGCTGCAGTTAGACAGATAGTTCTTGATGCCAAAAATTGCCGATTATTTGCTAATGTATGATCACTTTGGGCTATCCTATGAAGCTTCGTTGTTCTATATTTCATATAATCTTTTTTTTTCCTAGAATGTTCTCTATTATTTTATTTTAAACAATTGTCAACGGTGCCACTTCAATTTCTGAAGTAGTAAAAGCTATACTATTACAGGATGAAATTATGGATGAGGAGAAACAATAGCTCAGTAACGATTACAAGATGATGAATTGTTGTGGACACAATCTCAACCATATAATGTCTAGATTAGGAAGTATTCAATAAAATTTAGATACATTAGCTTTAGAAATTAATATTTTTTGTTGATGATTGGCAAATCATTTTCTAGATGACACAACAAACAAATGCCTTTTTTTTTTTTACTAATTATTCACGCAATTTTAAATCGGCCCAGGAAAGTAATTAGGTAAAGTCTCCCAAAGTGGTGATTATAGTATTCGAAAAGGAAACTTCAATAACGAGAATAAGTATGAAATCACCCTTTAACTAGAGTTATCACTCAATAATAATGAAAACTTAACTTTTTTCCTGGACTAAAATTTAGTAGAAATATTGTATAAGCAAAGTAAAATTAGTGGTAAGCTATGAATTCCGGATACATTGTTTTTTAGGCGTGTTTGCATCGGACACATAGAGACATTCATATAACATATGAGTCTTGTGTGTCTGAATGTGTCCGATTAAAAAAATTATTTTTTTCAGTTTGAACATGTCTCAGACACACTTGAACACGTCTTGAATACATTTGAATATGTCTAGAACACGTCTTGAATACATTTGAATATGTCTAGAACACGACTCATTAATAATTTTTTAAAAAAAATATTAATTTTCATGACTAACATTCAATTAGTAAGTTCGTAACCCACTCAAACCCAATCACATCACTGACGTCCCAAACTACTATTTTTACATACTAGTATTTTAAGTTTTATCTTTTCATACGTTACTATTTTACTTTTAAGTTTTATCTTTTCACACACCACTATTTTCATCTACTCTTTCTACCTCTACGCCAGACGTGTCGCCCACTTCGTCGTCACTGAAACTTGCCTCATACCAATGTTCCTTCTAGTTAATTTTCTTTATGCACATGTACTTATACATGATTAGCTCTATTAGGAGAAGTTAGTTTAAGAGATTTTTTAAAAAATATCAATAGAAATTATGTTCTATATTTTTAAGAGGACTTACTTAGATAAAGAAATATTAACACATATAACATATATTAATATATTGTAAATCTTAAAGTTTATAAAATAATATTAATGAATTATGAATTTTTTTTCTTAAATTTTACAATTATATATATAAATAAAATTCTTTAATATATATATATATATATCGTATTAGATATCATATAATTTTTTGAATTTAATATATTTTTATGTTCATATTGTGTCCCATATTCATATATGTGTCTTGCTTCATAAGTGATAAGTGATTGTGAAGCACTAGGACACGCTATGAAGCATGGAAATTAATTTTACTGGAGTGCATGTCATGGTGTTAAACGCTCGCAGAGGACAAACCCAATATACATCAGTACTTCTCAGTTTTTTTTTATTAAAAAAAAAACTCAGTAACAAATATAACTCAATTTTTTGTTATTCAAAATAGAACTCAAATTTATTTACTTAAATCTAAATCTATATTTGTGTTTTGTACGCTTGTTTCCAACTAAGTTCTTAAAGGATAAACCATCAATTTTGTTAAGAGAAATGATACTCACACATAAAATACTTTTCATATTTTATATATTTGCGATTAACTAACTGTTAAATCAATTTAACCGATAATATATTTATATATAGCTATGAATTTTCTATCAGTTTCTTTATATAAATATAATTAGATAAATATATTTGATAGATAGTTAATTAACCCATATCACTTCAATAAGTGATTAGTGATTAAGTAATTAAATTGATTTAACAGTTGATTAGTGAGATATGTGAGAGTAATTATAAATGTAAGTATCATTTCGCTTTTGTTAATGATGCAGTGCTAAACATATAATAAATGTAAGATATACAGAAAAAGACACCAAAGGCTCATAAGCGGGTAGGTGTTTGCCGTCGTCACATATCGAAATCACACTAGTCAGGTTTTTTCTCCCTCCATGATGTTCCCACGGGGCATTAGTGGATAGAAATCACTTGTTCTAATTTTTGTATGTAAGTTTAAACATATGTAAATATTATTATTAAAATTTGTAAAAAAAATTATATATACAATATGAACTTATAATATTACCTATTAATAAATAACTATTCACATCCATTTTTTTATTTTTAATAATAAATCAATAATTCTCCTTAGAGTATCATACTCCGCATAATGTGGAATATGTGAAACATCTTCATTTTTTATTTGACTACTAGTCTTAGCAATTGGTTTCAATCACTCCTCTACAATTTTTTCTATGGCCTTCCTTCATCCTTCGTCAAACGATGTTAAAAAACAAAAAAACAACTTTGCCAAACTTGCAAAACTTGCTGAAGTAACTGGAAGCAAAGAAAAAGGGGAACGGAGCAACGTTAACGACGTTAACATTTTACATATTGATAAAAGGAAAATAATTATCTTACACTCTTTTTAGGGGTGTAGATACTATTTATATTATTTTCAATGGATGTGATTGAGTGAGAGAAAATAATAGGAAAAAATATGTATAATGAATGATATTAGATTGAATGTGAAAAGAAATATATGTACTATTTGATGTAAAAATATAAGAATTATTAATAAAATTTGTCCGTTTTAATTGAGATGACAAGTTTTAATTGGAGTAACAGGAAAAAAGACGGTGAAAAGAGACATATGATTTTTATCATTTATTTATTTAATTTTATATATTTAACATTTTTTTAAAATCGATATTTTCTTCTATTATCTCTATTTTCATTTTTTTTCAAATAATAAATTTACGAAATCAAACCAAACATATATATCCATACATATTGTTTCTATAACATATATTTACATATTACAAGATTCCAGCACACCAAAAACAAATATTACAAGATTCCAACTTTTTGTTGTTTGTATTAAATTATCTAGGCTAATTTATTGTATTTCGATGATGTTTTTATTAAAATTTACGAGCAAATTTGTTGTCAATTGGCTCATGAAAAGAGAAAAAAAAATTAGGTTTGAGTTTATTTAAAACATTATTTGATTAAAATCTAATTGGGTTGAGCTAAACCAAACCAATTAAGTTCCCTAATTAAAAGCAAACTAATCAGATTTTAATATGAGAAAACTGATTAGGTTGGTTCAAATGACTTTTTTCTTCAAATTGAATCAAAACAAATTGCAAACATCCCTAATCGCCTAGTTTCTACTTTATGAATGCCTGGATCTAGAGCTATCAAAATAAATCAAGTTTGATGAATCGACTTAAATAGTTTGACAAAATAGACATGCTGAACTAACAAAAATGAATAAAAAATTAAAAATGATCCGAATGGGCCAAACCCAAACAGATCGAGTCAGCTCACATTAATAACATTACATTAAATTAAAACAGACTAAACTGAGCTAACAAAATGTCAGTTCAAAACTAACAAAACCTAATGTAGCCCGACTCGGCCTGTTTTGACAACCCTACCTGGATCCCATAAGCACACCTTGGCAGTATAGATATGTTAGATTTAGAACTCACGAAGGTGGGAGTATCTCAACAGCATCGCTACAACTGGGGTGGTGGCAGTTTGGTTGAGAATGGCTTGGAAAGTCATTTCATTCTGAAAGTTACCAAATTTTCATTTCAGTTCATTTCATTCCTTTCTGACTCGATTCCTATTCAATGGAATCATCATTCTGTATACCAAACATGAGATAATAGTCAAAAAATAAAAATAAAACAAAACCAATTACGGCTTCTGTTCTGCAATTATTCCTTATCAGCAACTGTGATCACTATTAAGTTCTCTGCCACCTACAAAAACTAGATGAACAACTTTTCACTTTTAAGGTCATACACTAGAAAATTTTGGCCCCTAACACAAGCAAGAGAAAATAAATTTGTTCTCCATAAATGAAAGCTTGAAAGAGGCTATTGTAGATCACTTTATATCTGAGGGACATTGGCATTGACATCTGCAGACTTTCTTAGGTATTTGATGGGCTGCAGGGTCTGGCTGTCCAGGCCAACACCATTGACAGAGTCAGAGTGCATATTGAGATCTTCAGGAATGACATTATCTGCTATGCTATTAATTGTTGCAGGAATGGTGTCATCTGGTACTCCATTAGTTGTTGCAGGAATGACATTATCTGGTGCTCCATTACTTGTTGCTGCTGGCATAAGTCCTGATGTTGGTGAATGGCAACTTTGTTCGCCTTCCATCAACTTTGGAACTTTCAGGTGCCTTACTGAATCTAGATTATCCGGCACATCGGGAGCAGTAGAAGATCCAGATGAGTGCTTTCTCTTGATTTGCTTACTGATGTTTTGCTTGAAAGTGCCCATAACAAGCTGATGGACACAGAGATTCAGAGTAAGTTTGACAATGATTATCAGAAGAATGCAACATAGTGATCAATAAAAAATTAAATATAGTTACTTTAAACAAAATGCAACTCCCTTGTCAACTATAAATGCAAGGAATAAATTATCAATATGTTTGGACAACACTAACTGCAAGTAGATATCTATATAATTCTAATCCTTTAGCATATAGAAACTATTAGCTGTTAGGATAGGATCAACAAGAAGTATTTACCTATTATCTAATCTGTGAATGTCAATGTATATCAGAAGTTATATGATACTAAGGGTCTTTAAATGTTATTATGATTCTGGTCATTCCTGAAATACACCCTCTTTGGGTTCTCAAGTACTTACATACTACAGGATATATGTTATCCTACTAAGTACTAACCAAAAAATAAAATTAGGCAAAATCAGTAAAGAGAAGCCCGTTTCAGGTTATACCTAGAAGCAGCTCTATGGAAGCATTACCACTAGCTATTGGCAAGTCCCTTGAAGGCTGCCAATCATCAAAAGGTACAACCAATCCCGAAAGCAAAGTACAAAGGTTTTACATATGTTCAACTAGCTTTGACAGTATTTCTTGACATCCAAAGAGCAAAGACATCTTTCATATGCACTATATGTGCCAGCATAGATGCAGACAGTATAACAAATATGATATTTAACTTCTGAATAATTGACTTGAATCAGCTTTCAAATTTGATTTGAAACCTATCTGTGCTTCAAGGTTTAATAGCGTTGCTTCAGTGAAATCAAAGGATAAATCTCTTCTAAAAGTAAACATACATAAACCAAGTCCATTTCAATCTTACATGGATATTTAAAAAATTTCTTACTTGAATTGGGCTAGCCGCTATCAATGAGCTCTCAATGCCACCTCCAAAAACCCTCCCATCAGGTTTCGCCAGTGAAACGCTCAACATGCCATTTTTGCGATGTGTACCACCAGCGCCACTAGTGTAGGTACATGATCCAGATAAAGATATAATTTCAAAGCGGCCCTGCAAATAGCAGATTTTTTTTTAAAAAAATGAAATAACACACACAAAAGAGGTGAAAGAGCTTAGATATACACAACATGCAAAATTAGATGCTTTCATTTGGACCTTGATTAATGAAATTACAAGAAACAAAATAATAATAATAATAAGAAGGAGAAGAAGAATAGAGATAAGAGCCCATTTTATGTGGCTAAGTGAACTAGAAGAACTATTTTTTGTCACAAGACAAAGTTGACATATCAGGTAAAAGTATAAAGATTCACATGAATATTATTATTATTACATACGAGATTATTTGTACAATTGTACCTCATATCTCAAAATACCACCAGAAGCACCTGGTTGGCGAATGACGACACTTGATACAGTACCAACAGCAGAAAGAATGCAAACAGCCCGGGGGCCTCTCTGAAAAAATGATAATATCCTGCTGACCACATCCTGAAAATGACCAAAAGCAGATATTCTCCGTTGATACTTTGTAGCAGATAGAAGAGTAGCATTAAAACTAAGACAAATCTGAAGTTTTAACAATTCAAATTGTTTTATGTGTCTCATATTACCTCCCCAGTATTCACAATCACCACATGAGGTGTGAAGTTTCCCCCAGCTGTTTCTGCAACAAAACCACCTGCAACAAATGAAGTATCAAACATTAGAAACAGATCAAAATGCCTACCCCAACTTACTAAAAAATCTGAAGTCGTAGTAAAGATTAATATTTTATAAAGACATAATTTAAAGGAAAAGGTACATCCACAACAAGTTTAAGCAGGCTTTGTCTGCTTCCCACAACATTGAAAGTAACAGCCTGAGAAATCGGTGGCTGCTTCGAGTCGTTTGTGGTTGAACTAAACAATAAATTCTTGAGTACTCTAGAGTTTAGAGCAATAAACCTAATGAATTATATTTTTATTATAAATATTATTAAATTAATTAATTTAACATGTTTGTGTTACATGTTGTATTTTAATTGGATTATTGTGTTACTTTCACAGTCCAGACAAATTTCTCTAACTAAATGAGTTGGCTAAGCTAGCAGACTATTACATGAAGGTGCTAAGTTATTAGTCCATTGCTGAGTTAACATTTGTGTTAGTTGCTTCTTACCTACAAATGTCTGAAAGTAGAGTGGCATGGTTGAGGTTGAGTTTGGAGTATTTTTTAACTCAATCCACTCATAACAGTAATGAGTTAAGTTGGATTAGATTTGAAAATTTGTTCTTCTGATCTCAAGGGTTGAACATGTGAGTTAAACATATAAAAAAATAAAATAACTTGTTAAACAAAATATGTCACATGAACATCGTTCCACTCCATTATAACTCTCGAGTTGAACACGTAAGTTTAACATATAAAAAATAAAATAAATAACTTCTTAAACAAAATATGTCACATGTACATCGTGTAACTGTAACTCCTTTTTCTTTTTTTCTTTTTTTTTTTTGTTTTCTTGAGAGGAATGATATCGTTTCACTTTCGAAAATCTTTAACTAAAACGATGTGGTTACAGTTATGAAAAACCAAGCTGCTGATTTTATGTAATCCTTTAACTTCTTAGAAGGATTTCATAACAATTGTTGGAGTTTAAGCACTTCCAATGTGAGAGTTATCAATTAGTATCTTGGTCATTGACTTTGAGAATCGTATTGATAATCCATTTATGAAGTGTGTGACAAATATTCAACAATCACATAAGACACGTCAAAATGCTAGCATAGATAGTGTTTGCCTCAACCTTTCATTTCCAAACAAAATCACCCCAAAATTAGAGAGACAACATTCATCTAAACCACAAATTTATTAATAGCTAGTTAAGAAAATTATCTGAGTTTCACTAAAAGTCTAAGACTAAAACCTAAGAGCTAAATAAATTAGTAGAAAAAAAATATGGGTTGGGTAGGGCTGTGTTGGGTTGGAATTTTCGAGTTATGAAATGTTCAACCTGCAATTGAACCTTCAACCCCAGATTCCATGGCCTCAATGGGATTGGCTCAGCAATCATAGACAAACCATTTTCTTAATGTACAGTAAAATGGAGAAAGTGTCCAACTCAGAAAGAAAAGATGAAACACAATCATTCCAAACAGTCCATAAACGTTAAAAATGCACCTCACCTCAACCTGGCCACCAAGACAAGACAAAACAAAAACAAAAGAATATGCAAACTCAAACCAACCAACAAATGAATACGAAGGAAGAAACTCACCAATGGAAGCCAAAATCTGCAGTTTTCCGGAACCACGAGGCCGTCCCCTGCTTCGCTTTTCAGTGCTTCCAAGAGGGTAAGTCAAAAACCCCGGTGGCGTCGACGTCGGTGACAACAGGTTGCCATTAACATCGTACTTCCGAGGCCTCCCCCTTCCCCTCTTCATCACCTGCTCCGAACCTGCAGCCTCGGACTTTGCTCCGGCGACAGAGTCCGAGGCAGAATCAGCTCCGGCAGCCTCCATTGCATCCGGTGCGGTGTTGTTGCTGTCGGAGTTGGTGTGTTTCAAAACCGGGTTGGTGGCTGGCGGGTTCTGGGTGGAGCTGACAGACTGAGTGACCGTACGGTTCTGGACCTCCATGAAAGAAACACCCTTTGAGATTGTGAGGTTATTCCTACAACAAAGATATCAGCTTTACACAGAGAGAGAGAGAGTGTGTGAGTTTGCTTGTGGGTGAAGAAGAAGAAGATGGAAGTGTTTGAACACGCAGTACAGTGCAAAAGGCGCCAGAAGAAAACCAGTGTTTTAGCTTCTTTTTAGGAGAAACTGTTCTTTACTCTCTCCATGTAAGAAATTTGGATTTTCTGAAATGGTGAAAATAACTCATCACTTGTGCTATTATTATCATTGTTATTTTTTTTTATATATTAAATAGGGGACTGAATTGTTGTTATATAGTTTGTATGCCATGAATACCCTTACCAACTTTGAAATTTGAGATAAAAAAGACAAAATAAAATAATTACTAATTATTATTTATTATTATATTTTTTGAGTAAATAATATATGGTGAAAAAAGGAATGTTGAGAATTGTGAAAATTATTAAATATATTGGATTTTATTTAATTGGAAATTAAAATTTTAATTGCTGTGATTAAAAAAAATTAATGTTTTATAATATTTTAGCAGATTTTTTTCCCAAATATTTATTGACTGTGTAAATTATTAATTAGTTTTTAAATGGTATTAGTTTTGTATTTTAGGAAAAACAATTCTCCCTAGCTCTATGCATGAAATAAAAATTATAGCAAAATACATCAAAATATATATATTTTTTTAATCTGGAAAATACATCAAAATCTTAGTAGTATACAGTTCAAATGGTGTGTATATTATTAGCCACCAAGCAAAAACGTATTTTTACCACTAAAAAAACCATTTTTGTTAACGCTTTTTCTCTTTTATTAAAAATTTCTTAAATAGTTTTTTATTTTTTATTGTGAAAAATCATTTAATTCTTTTATTTTGGGAGAAAATTATTTGAAGTTTTAAACAGCTTAGTATGGAAAAAGAAAACAAATTAAATTACGAAACAGTTATATTCATGGATCGTAACTCGTAATTAATACTTTCTTCCACAAACAATACTGTATTGCAGGTAAAAAACATCCTATATTTTTTTATTAAAAAAAATTGCAAGTTAAGAAGTTCCCAGATTTTACATATTGGAGCCTAAACCAGAATGTGTTACAGGTTGCAAATGGCGATGAGACCATACCATATTATTACTTAGAAAATATATAATAAATTTTTTAATGATAATTCTTATTTTAAAAAGTTAATTTTTTAGCCAATTTTTTAATCTTTTTTATAGCTTATTTCAAAATGGTAATTTGGTTATCATTTTATATTTTAAAATAGATAGCAAAAGATTTTACAATATCCAACAAGATATTATATATAACTATAACGGAGATTATGATAAAAACAATTAATTTATTTTTATGAAATAAAAACGATTAATTTATTGTGCTCTGAATTTAATATTTATAATTTTATTTATAGTAATAAATGCAGCTATTTAAGTTTGTAACATGTGCTCTATTCTTTTTGTTAATCAAGTAGATTAGTTGTTTTAAACATGGATGTATGTAAGCAAATGTGAAACTATGCATATCCTTTGTATGTTCTTAAAAAAATTCTCCACTTACCTATTGAGAAATGTCATGTGGCCTTTTGAATAGAATGAATTGCTATTCCCAATTTCCCCTAGCACAAAATAGAGGTAGCAAAGTCTTTTAAAGTTTTGATTACTCAGCAGTCACCAAATGAAGAAAAATGAGGGACGTAAAGGGTATTTCATTGGCTATTATGCTTGACCGTTATGCATCTTGCGTCATGGTCATGGACAAAAATCAAAAGGAAGGATCTGATTGACCCATTGAGTAACGCTAGTTTTCATATACATGCCCATTCTCTCTTATGATATTCACATTTCACTCACTTCACCTTAACGCCTCACATACGTTTTCTTTATTATTGTTTTCTAATATATTATTGAATATGTATATATATTAATAACTCTAAATTAAATGAGAGAAAAAATAACTTTAAATTAAATGTAAAACTAGCACGTTTTAAAGTGTCTATACTCGGAATTTTCTAAACCACCTTCCAAAGTTCAATTCAAGCAAAAGTGGAAATATATTTAAGCCAATGAGAGTTTGGTATTCAATAAAATCGGCTTGGGTCTTATGTTTGATTTTTGCTCGTGATTCCTTATTGATATGTCAATTGTAAGTGTCATTTTAAATTTTTAAGTTGTCACTAATTAACTTTAAAATAAGATAACCTCTCCTCCTTTTAAACTTTTTTTTATAAAAAAAAGAGTTTCTCTACATCATTTAAATATAAAACTAATCCTTACTTAAAGTGTTAAAATTGTCTTTCTTCGCAAGTCTCTTACGAAATTGAACTCTTGACATTGCAAATGCTTTTAAACCACTAAACTAATATTTATTACCACTTTAACCACCTTTGTGAATAAATTAATTTAAATTATGCAAACATTATTATTAAAAAATCTAAACCACAAAAAAAAGTTCAAAGAAAGTAAATGATAATTGCGCACTTACACATTATTGTGTGAGTAACAGGTAAGAGTAGGTCAAACAGGATATCAAAAACTTATAATGTAACTAACAAGGGTTATATTTAATGATAAATGAGTAGCTTTTTTAGAGAGATGACTAAACTTTAAACCTTAAAGTTAACACTTGTTAGGAGAACATTCTAGTTAATTACTAGTCGCAATTGTATTCATGTGATTAGTTTCACACTAATACTTCCGATCTAAGAAAAATTATTTTACCACATAAGCTGTTAATCTGGTGATTTTAATATTGTATAAGTTAACTTAAGAATTTTAAAGACATATATATGAGATGTATATTCTAAATCGTTTAAACAAAAATAAAGTATTTTAGTTATTTGTAGAGAAATATGTGAATAGATTGTATGTATAATTATCGTTTCTAAAAAAAGGGTAACTTTTGGAGTTAAGCATTGGATGTATCCTTAATCACTCTTAAATTTTGACAAATTTTAACCAAATTTTGTCAATTTTTTGTTTTGGGGGCTATATAACATTACTTTTGTGGTTAATAGGCAAGTCCTATAAAATGACATATATATTAAAACGACTTGGATATTTAAGAAAAATTAAATAATATTTTTAAAATAAGATTTGGATTCTATAATTTTTATGCATTTGAGTTTTGGTTATTATAGTTTTTTTTTTTAAAAAATATTGGTCCTTATGTTTTCATTTTGTCATTTTTAGAGTAATCTTTGATGAATTATATCTTTGTGAGATTTTAATCTAAAATTAATTGACATTAAGTGAAGTAGCTCAATAAATATATAAATTACACTCAAAATATTGAGACAGTCGATGTGAGACTCTTAACACCTCTCTTTCATAAATGTCTGGACAAAATAAGCGAGTTTAGCGAAATAGGCGAGAATAAGCCTAATGAATAAGTTGGAGAAACCTAATGAAATAGACGACGGAAATGAGATATTGACTTTAATAACATATGAGATTCTAACTTCAAATCAATTGATATTAAATGAAGTAGTCTAACAGATATATAAACTACACCTGAAATATTGAAGCAGACGATGTCGGGTTCTTAACAATTTTAATGAGTAAAAATTATATAAACTAAAACTCGAAAAAATGAGAAATACAAGGACCAATATTTGATGATAAAGATCATAATTCAAATGAAAAGAAGTATCAGTACCAATGTAAAGGAGAAACTTAAAGTTGCCCATGATTGAATCGCTCAATCTATGTGCACAATTAATTTATCGACCCCAACATATTTGGCCCATATCGATATCACGCTATTTATTTATTTATTTCTTTGCTGAACCATCAATAGCAAACTATGGAATACTTCATTGCCTTAGATATTCCACAATATGAATGAGATCAAAAGCATTAGAGGCAGTAGAATCACTTAAAGGATAAATGGCAATCATTTTTGCTTAGCATACTGACGTATATCACATGGGAATTTTGGTACAACAGGAATAGATGGGTTTTGAGCATGTAATACATCTAAGCATTGAGCAGATGGATGTCCAAGGTGAAAATGGCACACATTAAAATGAGAAACAAGTACAAAAATTAGAAAGAGATACATGTAGATTTACAGTGTAAGAATATTGGAACACAGAATGATCATGATGTGGAGAAACTAATATGTAGAGACCTTGCACCACCTCAGCTTTCCCAATCATCTACAAGGACCTCATATCCTGAATCAAACAAGAGGAATCAATGAAGATTAGTTGACAGGACAAGAATTGGTAAATTTGGTGATGGAAATAATATTAAAATAGAAGCTAGGGACGCACAAAACATTGGTGAGAAGAAGGGAATCAATTAAAAGAACAGTGCCAGAAATGCATGTATGAACATGAGAACCATTAGATAATTTGATCAAAATGGGAGCTATACGACTGAAAGAGGAAAATCAGGAAAGAGAATAGGATACGTGGTCCGTTGCTCCAGAATCAAGGATCAAGACCTGGTGATGAATGAAGGATTTTCGCTAGGATGCATATAGAAAGGACTGGAGGGATTTTGAAGAGGATTAGGGTATCCATTGAAGCATATGGAAGAAAAGAGATCCAAGAAAGAAGAAAGAAGGAAAGAAAGGTGGAAATCCGAGGGAAAATTAGTGGGAAAGTTATGAGCTGCAACGGAGAGAGCTCTATGATATCATGTCAAAATCACAATGTGGAGGAAATGATTAATGGTATATTATTCTGATATGTCTAACTATATATAGGGTACAAATGTTGAGTACTGTACAAATACAAATGTCTATACAAGTTTGTTACAAAATACCAACAAGCATAATTTGTGAAAGTGTGCTCGTGTGCATGTAGGTGTAGAAATGGAGCATGCTGGTGCAATGGACAAGCCGCAAGGAGCTTCAGTTATTAAGGATCAAGAACCATATAAACAAGTGATTCAGATTGTTGCTTTCACTTCACTATACTTGCCAAACTTAACTTACTGTTTTATGAATGCAACTTAATTTGTGAATGAAATGAAGGGGAAACAAAAAAAAAAAAAAACAAAAGATAAAAGTATTGGAAGCCTCTCAAAGTTACATTTGTATTATGCCAATGAAGTTTTGCTCAATGCAACTTTATTCTAACCGGTTTTGGTGTGCCAGATTTCATATTGATTGCTATTTATGCCTCTAATTAATGGATGTTCAGGCCCAATTTTTTTTTTTGAAAAAAAAAAATTGTTAGTACTTTTAATTATGTGAATGACCTTCGCCTATCATTGATAAATAAAATAACTGGACAATGTTGTCTTCACAAAATTACATAGATTTAATTTCATACAAAAATTGCATACATCTATACATAAGTTATAATATTACCTCTATTTTAATAATAGTATACTCAAAAGTGATTATACTCTAACATATATTCAAACAAAATTCATTCGTAATTTTTTTTTCTAATAAACATTTCCAAGAATTTTTTAAGACATTTTTTTGTGCAAAATACATTACACTAACAATAAATCTTGTACAAAATATCCAAACAAACTCAAGTAGCTAGGAGACATTAGCATGGTCATATTCGTTAAGGATATGTGGTATCTTTTCTTCAACTTTCCAATTGTTTTAACAACCACCAATATCACATATATGAAATTTCACTTAGTAGGCACATTGGGACTCAACATTTATATATTTTCAAAAAACACGACGAGGACAATACTTAATTATCTGTAGCATTTTCAACATCGTGCTCTCATTTTTTTTCTAGAATATAAATAAATAAAAATTGCATCATAATAATGCATGGACCTATAAAATCACTTCTTGACGCTGTAACAAGTGACCCAACCATGCATGACGGTTGCAGTGTCTCTAAAATCAAATCATTTTTTTTAAGAATTAGCGGAAATCCAAATGTGCGGGGGAATTGTTCCCGCCAAGAATTCCTATAATTTACCTTTTTGTTGTGCAAGGCGTGAGCCAAAAGTAAACGTGACATACCCACTTCCACTATGTGCAGGATCATTTTGCCGCCTGAATTGACTCACTCTTCATTCCGAGTCAACTCGTCGTTTGATTTTACTGAAACATAATAATGTTAGTAGTAATATCACCGAGTCATAAGAAAAATATATAGAAACAAGGAAAATATTAGTGGCATGGAAAAAAACTACACTTCAACCCAAAAAAAAAATAATAACTACGCTCACTTGTAGTTGTAGGCAGTCACTGCATCTTACGTAGAGTGATTCCAAGTGATGTGAATTTTATATCAATTAATTAATATCATATTTATTATAAAAAGAATAATTTTATATCACTATTAATGTAAATTAATTTTTAATATCATTCAAATATAAATTTTTTATCTACACTAAGATTGAAAAATTTAAAATGATATTTCTTGTAATATTACCTTACGTGATTAATATAATTATTATTCGAATATGTGATTATATACTTATTCATATATTATATGCTTGTTTATTAATAAATTAATTCATTGAGTTTTCATTATATATTTTTTATATTATTAAAATATTTGTGAATGATTAAAATATTTACTATTAATAAATTTTTTATTAATGCTTATATAATAATGTAAAAGAGTTTTTACATTGACAATATACCAAAATTATCATAAGAAAATAAAAATATTATTTTTTTCATCAAATAGGATATTTTGAAGTTTATTTGATAAATAATAAATTTTAAAAAAATCAGAAATTTTATTGTATTTATGTCAAAATATTTACCCATTATTTTTTCCACAATAAAATTAGTTATATAAAGGAAGAAGAATCAAACCTAATAAATTATTATGTCTATATTAAATGTCAATCTTTATTTTTATTTTTATTTTTTTGGTAACATCTTTTTTATTTTCTTTTGTTTCCTCAAAACATACCTATCTTACATTATAAATCACCACTGTGATAATGTAATCAATAAATTGAAATGTAAATTAATGTGAATCATAATATTTCCTTAAGAATTTTTTTCATCACAAACCTGACTGATATTTTTTGTTATATTTAACCTAATAATAATAATAATAATAATAATTGATTAATATTTGCATGCTGGAATGCATTTGTGAATTTTAAAGTTAATTCTATGCATGAGAAAATTACAATAATCCGTTTACAATTTTCACAAATCCCATCTTCAATTGGATCACTACTTAATAATGATTAATGAGAGCAAAAATTTGCTGGATTCAATTATTCAAATAGTACTACATTTCTTTTTTGGTAAGGAATAGTACTATCTACATTTCTACTTTACTTACAAACACCGAGTGAAGGGGGACTCGGACGAGTGGCGTGTGAAACTCGGACGCAGCGAGTCAACACACGTCTGACTCGTCCTGATAAGAATAATATAACTCGGTAACTGAGTCTCCAAAGAAACCATTTTTCTCTGTATTTTCGTCCCATAGGTAGGGTTATCTCTCACCCCTTCATCTTATTCTTCTGCTTCTTCTTCTTCTCGCACCTTCTAGAAGCAGCAGAATCTTCGTCTTCAATGGTGCTCTTCGAACCCTTACCACGCACTCTCTCTTATTCTCTTCGTTTTCCCCTAATCTCTCACAAATCTTCCAAAATCGTTTTCCATTTCTCGAATTTCTATCCGCTTTTAATTTCCATTTCAACTTAGATTTTCACTCACTCTTGTTCTCATCAACGTTTGGTTTTTCTCTATGCTTTTGCAGGATCTGAACAAACCCTAGCTTTTTCGGTGAAATTAATAAGTTTCTGAAAAATCAAAAGCGCTCTCTGAGTCTCGAGGATCGTAGGGTTCCGATGGAACCACCAGTTGTTAGATCGAGGGGTAGGCCACGGAAACGGAGAAGAAAAGAGGATGAAAATGACGGAAAATCGGTTCCCGAAGATAAGAGGCAAGCTGTGGGGACAAGATCGATAGCATTGGTTGGGCGATTCGTGCTGAAAGAGTTCCCCAGAAATGGAGTTTTTATCGGGAAAGTTGTGTATTACGAGTGTGGGTTGTATAGGGTCAATTACGAGGATGGTGATTGCGAGGATTTAGATAGCAGTGAGGTTCGTGCGATTCTCCTTAATGACAGTGACTTTGATGATGATTTGACTCGAAGGAAGGGTAAATTAGAGGAGGAATTAGTGTTACAGAATAGTGTAAAGGTCGCAGATGTGAAGGATAAGGGTTCTGTTGACCCGAATAAAGACAAATCCAAGGTTGATATTCCTGTTTCTAGTGAATTGAACGGTGGGTTATCGATTGAAAAGGATGAGGAATTAGATGAAGAAGATGATGATTCATCGAGTGACTCGGGGTCGGGTTTAGGGGAAAGGGATTCTGGGTCTGATACCGAGACACCGCCTGTGCCCCCACCGTTGCAGTTGCCCCCTTCGTCGGGAACTGTTGGTGTGCCTGAGCAATATGTCTCGCACCTGTTTGCTGTTTATGGATTCTTAAGATCGTTCACCACTTGCCTGTTTCTATCCCCTTTTACTTTGGAGGAGTTTGTTGGTTCTCTTAATTGCCGAGTTGTGAACACATTGTTCGATGCCATTCACGTTTCCCTAATGCGGGCATTGAGGCATCATCACGAAACCCTTTCATCTGAGGGCTCAGAGCTTGCATCAAAATGCCTTAGGTGCTTATATTTATCCCTACTTTTTAGTTTGACGAAATTTTGTGCATCTTGTATACTGCAGTAGCATTGTCTGTACAAGTAATTTGTTTATATACTTATATTTGAAAATATATTAAATTTGATGAATTTGCAGGTGCAACGATTGGAGCTTGCTTGATACATTGACTTGGCCTGTTTTTGTGATTCAGTATTTAGTCGTTAATGGATACACAAAAGGACCTGAATGGAAAGGATTTTATGATGAGATTTTTACTGGGGAGTATTATTTATTGCCTGTAAGTAGGAAGTTAATGATATTGCAAATTCTCTGTGATGATGTTTTGGAGTCTGAGGAGATAAAAGCTGAAATGAACATGCGTGAAGAATCAGAGTTTGGGATTGATTATGATGCAGAAGATATTCCTCCTGCAGAAATTGGACCAAAAAGAGTCCATCCAAGATATGCCAAGACTTCTGCTTGCAAGGATAAAGTAGCTATGAAGTTTACTTCAGCATCAAATGCTGTGAACCTACCTGATACTGAAAGCATTGAGGATGGTGATGTTGATAGAAATGGAGATGAATGTCGCCTCTGCGGTATGGATGGGACCCTGCTTTGTTGTGATGGTTGTCCCTCTGCTTATCATTCAAGATGTATTGGTGTGATGAAAATGTATATACCAGAAGGGCCATGGTATTGTCCAGAGTGCAAAATTAATATGACTGGGCCAACAATTGCAAAGGGAACATCACTTAGAGGGGCTGAAATATTTGGAAAGGATTTGTATGGGCAACTCTTCATGGGTACTTGCGACCACTTACTGGTGTATGTTCAACATCTTTGTAGTGTTACTTTTACCCTTTCATTTGTTATGCTAGATTAGCACTAGTGCTATTTTTGAAGTTAATGAATCAGTTCTATGTTCTTGCCTTAGACTTGAATATGTGCTTAAGTGTCTTTTTTTTTCTTATTTGTTATCATTCTCAATGTCTCACCATAGATGCACTTCAATTTCTGAAGTTTCATATTTATGATCTTTTAACATGGATGATTGCAGGCTCAGTATCAACAATGATGAATTCTGTCTTAAATATTACAATCAGAATGACATTCCTAAAGTGCTTCAAGTGCTTCACGAATCCATGCAGCATAGACCAATATATTATAATATTTGCATGGCAGTGTTACAATATTGGAATATTCCAGGAAGTTTCTTGCCTCTTTCTGTTTCAACTGGAACAAATGTGTACTCAGCAATTAAAAAGGAAGAGACTGATTTCTCTACATCATTATTTCCTCCTTTGGATGAAGATAACCATAAACCTGTTAGTTTGGTGAAGGGAGAGTACCCTCTAACCATTGAGAGTTTGATTCATAGTGATACTATGGTGCCATCACTTGATGCTTCATCAATTACCACTCAAAGTCATGCTCCTGAAAGCAGTTGCAATGCTAGCAGTAAAGAGTGCCCTACCGTGAATGCAAAGCTTCCTGAGGAAACTAGGATGGAGCCGGTTATCTCAGCTGGTTCTGGTTCTGTTTCTGTTAGTCGTCAGTCTGACTTGAACTACCAAAACTGTGTTAATAAGTCAATTGCAGTAGATCCTGAGAAGTGCCCTTTGGTAAACAGCCGATTTAGTAATTTTGGCCATGCAAATGATATGGGGTTGCCTATGAATTTTTCATTGCAAACCAAAGAGAGCACCCGAGTGGGTTTTGGAAAGTGCGAACACAATATAACTAATGATTTTGGGTACATGGGTTTCTCCTATAAACCTCTGTCATACATTAATTACTACATGCATGGTGATTTTGCTGCATCAGCTGCTGCTAAATTGGCCATTCTTTCTTCAGAGGAATCTAGGTCAGAAGGTCATGTGTCAGACAATCAGAGGAAAACTACACCTGGAAACGTTTATTTGCAAGCAAAAGCTTTCTCACTAACATCATCACGCTTCTTTTGGCCAAGTTCCGAAAAGAAGCTTGTGGAGGTTCCAAGAGAGAGGTGTGGCTGGTGCTTTTCTTGTAAAGCTCCTGTTTCAAGCAAGAGAGGATGCATGTTAAATCATGCTGCTCTAAGTGCCACTAAAAGTGCTATGAAAATCCTTGCTGGTTTTTCTCCTATAAGGAGTGGAGAGGGAATTCTTCCTAGCATTGCAACATACATTATATACATGGAGGAATGTTTACGTGGTTTAATAATTGGGCCCTTCCTAAGTGCAAGCTATAGAAAGCTATGGCGTAAGCGAGTGGAACAGGCCACAACATTTAGTGCTATCAAGCCACTTTTACTTGAAGTGAGTGACTGTTAAGTTTTTAATTTGTTTTAATGTTATATTTTAGTTTTTTCAAATAGTTTCTTTTTTGTTGTTGAAGGCATACATTTGCGTTTGGTCAATTTTGCATTTGTCATATCAACTTTTCAAGTTCCCCATGTAAAGTATGCTACCTACAATATAATCCTTGAACATGGAGCTTCCCAGGAGGTGAGGTTGTGTTAGAAGGGAAGGTCCCTTCAGTCAGGCGCTCGCCGCCTTTCAGATAGACTAATTATTACTTATATTGCTTCATTATGTTCCTAGATTCATAGGAAGAGAAACAAACTTGCACAACAAAGGCTTTATGATTTGGTGTTTGCAAGTTGTGACCTATAATCGTATTTTCAAAGCTCATTATGATGAAAAAAATTTGACCCCATTTCTTGAGATGATATTATCTTTTGATGATGTATTGGCAAATCAAAGCCATGACAAGAAAAAGAAGGCTGACTCAAGCTAAGTCATCAGCCAAAGACTAAAACTCACTTCCTAATATTGAAGCAGTTGATGCTGATTCATATGAGCTGAAAGATCCTGAAGGACTTAATTTGAATGAAAGAGATGTCAATTATGGAACTAAATCTGATGACTCCATGGATGAACTCTAGGGTTCTTTTTCTGTTTTTTTTATGAATTTAGGGCTTTTTACAGTTCTTTGTCTCCTTTTGTTATGAAATTCAGGGCTGGCACAAGGGACTAAACCTCTCGTGATTCAAGGTTGCCTTTTGCCTTTGACTACCTTGCTGCTTTAAATGACTTTATATACTTCAGTAGATCTTGTAAAAGTTGGTGTTTATGATGATTTTGATGTATTCAATTAAATATGGGCTTCCAAGTGATGGTTGTCATGGGTGGGTTTTTAAACAAAGTTGATATGTTGTGTTTGTTTTACACCATTTGGTTGCTTTTGGAGTGTCCTGTCAGCTTGGTGACTTTAAAAAGTTTAGATGCTGGTGCAGCTGCCTGTTAAGATTGCTTGAGGGTTTTTGTGTATAAAATGTGTATAATGTGATCCTTGTCCAGAATGATATATTACCAGGCATGTATTAGGAATTTCTTTTCATGACATTTCTTGCTTGTGGTATATGAGCAAGTTTGTACATCCTTCCTTTTTCAGTAGCTAATAAATTTTCATTTTCAGCTTGAGGAGAACATTCGTATGATTGCTTTTTGTGGGGACTGGGTTAAGCTGGTGGATGATTGTTTGGTTGAATTTTCCATAATACAAAGTGCTGCATCTACTCTTGGAACAGCACAGAAACGTGCACCAAGTGGGAGGCGTTACAAGAAGCGGACAGCTATTGATGAAGCTACAACTGATGGTTGCCCAGAAAACTTTGCATGGTGGCGCGGTGGCAAATTCACCAAATTTGTATTCCAGAAAGCAGTTTTGCCAAAATCCATGGTCAGAAAAGCAGCTCGCCGAGGTATTTTATTTTCAACTAAATATACAAGGGGTGGAATTGAGCTGTGCTGAGCTTGAATATGAAATATACTAAATTTGAATTATGAATTTTTAGTTTTAATATTAGTATACTAAATAATTAATTTTTCTTACATTATAAATTTTATTAAAATGTAATATATATATATATATATATATATATATATATATATATATATAATAACAACAAAGCTTTTTCGCAAATATGGATTAAATGACGTTATTGTATTTTATTATATTCACTTATAATTTTTCTTAGTTTCACCTATATATAGAATTAGTTGAGCTGGCTTGTGAGCTGGTAAAGCCGAATATTGTGTGTTCTATATATTCGAGTGTTACACAAGACTCATTTGATATTACCAAGGTTGGAATCAGGTTAAGCTGAGCCTACAAAGCCTATTGAATAGTTAAATTTGATTGTCACCACTCACCCCTGTATACCAGTAGACAACTATTTGCCAATTCTTTCCTATTGGTTTACATTTGTTAAGGAATAAAAGCATATGTACTATTTATTGTGGTCAACAGGTGGTTTGAGGAAAATTTCTGGTATTTTCTATGCTGAGGGCTCTGAAATTCCAAAAAGAAGCAGACAGCTCGTTTGGAGAGTTGCAGTTCAAATGAGTAGGAATGCATCACAGCTGGCACTTCAGGTTGTTTATTGTTTATTATGAGTTTTATTTCTTGCATTAGCTATTTGTGTTTGGCTGTATGCATAATGGATCTTTCTACCCTTGTGACTTGATGATATTTGATGATTTGCATCAGGTCAGATATCTAGATTTTTATCTCAGATGGAGTGATCTTATTCGTCCGGAGCAGAACATCCAGGATGGGAAAGGTCAAGAGACTGAAGCTTCTGCTTTCAGAAATGCAAATATTTGTGACAAAAAACTTGTAGAAGGAAAAGGTTGTTATTTAGTAGCTTTTGGGAGCCAAAAGCATCTTCCGTCTCGGGTGATGAAAAATGTTGTTGAAATAGAGCAAGGTCCAGAAGGAAAGGAAAAGTTTTGGTTTTCCGAAACACGCATTCCTTTATATTTGGTAAAAGAGTATGAAGAAGGTAATGAAAAAGTGACATCTGAAGAAGGGCACTTGAATATTGCATCTCAGTTGCACAGAAGGCGGTTGAAAGCTACCTGCAAGGACATATTTTTTTACCTTACCTGCAAGAGAGACAACTTGGACATGTTCTCGTGTTCTGTATGTCAGATGGGTGTTTTAATTTGGTAATTACTCTAACTTGGTTACTCTTTCATTCATGTATTTTATGTTTTCCTTTCTCCCTTTCCTCTTTTACAACTATTGTCTCCAAGACCATAATTTTTATCTGGCCTGATTTCAGGAATGCTCTCAAGTGCAATGCATGTCAAGGTATCCCATGCAAGATCCATAATTCTTTCTCTTACTATATTATTCTGTCCTAAGTCTAAGATAATCTTGAAGTGAGAATCTCGTTCAGTTTCGTATATAATAACTTGTATATATATATTTTTTCATATAATTAACAGTCTCACACACACACACACACACACCAACAAAGAACAATACCTTGTGTTGATGTTTGAAAATTAAAATCCAAAACTAAAATTTTGTTCATTGGTATGTATTAGGATGTGGAATGTGGTTTTCTTTATTCTTTATCTTACCTTTTATTTTATTCTAGTTCATAAATGTATCTTTTTTTAATATTTTGTTCCATACGTGCATTAGGTTATTGTCATGAGGGCTGTTCCATAAGTTCAACGGACTCTACAAATGAGAAAATTGAGTACTTGACCACATGCAACCAATGTTACCATGCCAAGTTACTTGCTCTAAAAGAGACCAGTAATGAATCTCCAACCAGTCCCTTGCTCTTACAAGGACGAGAAAATAGCTCTGTGGCAGTTTTGAAGGGACCAAGGCCTAAATGTTATGATCAAACAGTGAAATCTGCCAGGACAAAGGCTAGTTGTCCTGACATGAAACAAGTTGCTTCTGCGACAGTTTTGAAGGGACCAAAGCCTAAATGTTATGATCAAGCACTGACTTCTACCAGGACAAAGGATAGTCATCCTGACATGAAACAAATTGCTTCTGATTCCACTTTGGCAGCAAAAAGCCAACGCAAGAATTGTTCTTGGGGTATTATATGGAAAAAGAAAAATGTTGAAAATAGTCAGAATACTGACATTGATTTCAGGCTTAAAAACATACTTTTAAAGGGAGGTTCAGGCATGCCTCAATTGGAACCTGTTTGTCACTTGTGCCGCAAGCCATATAGGTCTGATCTGATGTATATTCACTGTGAGACATGCCATAGTAAGTTTTCTCTAGTCAATAAGTGATAAAATTTTAAAGCGCTTACACTCATTTATCTGATCTGTATTTGGGTTTCACAGATTGGTATCATGCTGAAGCTGTTGAACTTGAAGAGTCCAAAATTTTTTATGTGTTGGGCTTCAAATGTTGCAAGTGTCGTAGGATAAAATCGCCCGTGTGTCCCTACTCTGATTTGAAGCCTAAGATACAAAAGGACAAGAAGTCACGCACAAGGGCTTCAAAAAAAGAGCATTCTGGAGCAGATTCTGATTCTGGAACATTTTCTGATATGAAAGAGTTTGAACCTGCTACTCCTGTCTTTCCAGTAGAGGATGATCCTCTGCTTTTCTCTCTTTCAAGTGTGGAGCTGATTACAGAACCTAAGTTAGATGTGGATGTTGAGTGGAATACCGTCTCTGCGCCAGGGCTTCATAAACTACCAGTTAGAAGGCATGTTAAGCGTGAGGGGGATGGTGATGGTTCTTTTGGAGGTAAGCCTTTGCATGCCGAATTCTCAACATTCAATGAAACAGGTAATCTGTCCAAACCGGCAGAGGTATTATCACCTTTAGAATATGACTCTGCTGTGCGCTTTGACAGCAATATGCTGAATGATTCTGAAAGTGTAAATTATGAATACATGGAGTTTGAACCCCATACCTACTTCTCTGTAACGGAACTGCTGCACCCAGATGATAGCAGCCAGTTTGAGGGAGTTGATGCGTCTGGGGACTTGTCAGGATATTTGGGAAATTCTCGTACACTTGTTCGTGAAGAATGTGGAGGTGTTAGTTTAGTCGATAAATCAGAACCTGCAATTTCCTTACAAAACAGCGATTATGGTTGTTGGCAATGTTCACAAATGGAACCAGCCCCTGATCTCTGTTGTGAGATCTGTGGGATTTTGATTCACAGCCAATGTTCACCTTGGGTTGAATCACCATCTAGGCTTGGAAGTTGGAGGTGTGGTAATTGCCGGGAATGGCAATAGCTGATTTACTTGATGCCGTTGAGCTTCTGTGCTGTTGAATTTTGGAAGTTCTCTTGGCCGAGGTGGTGAGTTGAACCTTGAGAAGCAATGAGGTGGTGAGTTGAACCTTGAGAAGCAATTTTATAATAATACAAGCTGGCTCAATGATTGGTACATTAATTGGTTGCAGGTATATCACCATGGACGAGTTGAATCCATAGTTGTGGAACTTGGGGGCAAATTTATAGTCTGCGCTATCAGAGATTAATTGGCTCCTGTGCCATGTTTCTATGCTCAGTGCTCACATAAATGATTGCTGCTTCCCCAGTGGACCCAGTTTTTTCAATTGAGTGATTTGATATGATTTTCAACCTGCAGTCGTCGGTTTGGTTGATGCTCTAGAACCATGGATATCAGCTGATTTTTATTCCGTAGTCGCATATGGGATTGTTTTTCCCATTTTCACAATTCACAGAAATTTGCTCTGATATGAGATAAGCAGGTTTTTTTGTGATGCTTATCTGACAGCATTTTTTGTATAGATTAGAATCCTCATTTTTTGAGTTCGGTCAAATTGAAATTGAAAAAGAAGCTTCTATACTGCATTCATATTCGCTCGTAGTGAAGGCGCTTTAGGATCACAGTGCTATTCTGAGGTAACTACTAGTCTATTAATATTATTATCTAATGTTATTAAATGATTAAATGATTCTTGTCATGTACTCCATCGAAATTGAGTGTGGAATTTTTTCATTAATACTCGTCAACAAAATCGAATGCTTTTGGTATTAAATTGTTCACACCTGAACATGACTTGTCCAAGTGAAGAAACAATTTATACCTGCTAATTAGCTCACTGCGGAATTGAAAATGCAAGCAGAGAATTCGGACTGGTGCTTGGTTTTTTTATTAAAAAAATAAGTCCAATTTCTTGATATAAATAGCATCACTCTAATTGCAAAAGCATTCTAATATTTTACTTTTGGATGTCAGTTTGCGGTTCATTCATAGGCTTCAGGCAATTCAAACGTTATATTCCAGCAATACCTGCACATCAGTCTCTTATTTTATTAGATGCTCAAAGAGGATGGAGGAATCAACTCCGCTTTTAAATTTTCATAGACATCACTTGACACCGAACCCAAAGCATTTGAAAGCAAAAATAGGTATTCTCCCCATGCTATTATTGCAACTATAATTTTAGAATATAACAAATCCAAACTGTTACAATTTGTTCTATCCGAGGCAATATTTTACAAGCTATCAAGTGCACCACAAACAATCCAGTGAAACGGGGTAGGGTAAAAATATAAGAAAAACTAGACCCTCGCCCTAATGATATAAAAAGGCTCTTAAGAGACAATCATTTTGTGCAGAAAGAATCTAAAAAATGCCAACCAACCCAGAAATATAAACTCACTCAGCTGGTAACAAACTAGCTCACCCTCAATTCCGCCAGCCCTTTCATCATGGTTTTGTTTATCCACCCCACTAGCTTGAGGGACGTGGGTTAGGCCATGTAAATCAGGATTACAAGTGTGTAATGAACATCCTCATGAATCATTCGCCTTTATCTTGTCACAGAAGAGTAGCCAGCATCGCCCCAGGGTCTGTCAATGCTGTGGGAGCACTAGCCGGTGGAGCCATTGGTGGTGTTGGAGGTTGTTGTGTTGGTAGGCTTGCTGTGGGGATGCTGACTAGTTGTTCCTTGATGAAATCCTTCAACCTGCAAACCAATATCAGAATTATCTGTAAAAGCTGTAGAAACTATTGATATCTATTAGCTTCCCATAACTTGGAAACTAAATAACATACTCGAATGTTAGTGTTGGGTCCCCAGAAGCAACAGTCATTCGCAGCTGGGTTCTGTCTGCTGGATCCGTTTCAATTCTTAGCTGAATATCAATTAAATAAAATAGTTAAAAACAACTATCTCCTATCATTTCTGTGATTTAGAAGTGCTATATCATTTCTATTTACTAAATTAAATTATGAATGCAAGGCAGAGAAACATAAACCACGGTTTAATGTTGACAACTGTTAAAATATCTAAAAAATATCTCAAAATATCTTTTTTGTATCTTGAAATATTTTAAAGTATCATAGATGATTTCTTAGGATTTATTTCTTATTTATTATATTTCCTGATTTGTTTCCTTATTTAATTAGGATTAGGAGTCTAGAATTAGTATAAATAAGATCTTTGAATTTATCTTTTGTATCACATCATCATCACACCAATATCAATATAATCTTACTATTTTGAGTATTCTTTTTCTTTCTTTTTTCCTACTTCTCTACCTAAAACCCTCTAATTTAACATGGTATTGAAGCGGTACCATCCTCCGTAACCTATCCCATCACTTTCGCTGCCGAGTTCCCAAAGATCTAGAATGTTGCCAAGTTCTCCTTTCGACACCCTTTTTCTATATCTTTTCCGGCCAACCGTGTTTTTACTCCGGTTTTTCGGCAAACACCATCTCCTCCGCTGCCGTCTGCCACGATCTCTCTTTTACGGGTTTTTCCTGTCGCTGCCCCCACGCTCCATCACCGTCCACCGTCGCTTTTTCTGGCTGGCGACCCCACCAACTGCATCGCCAACCTCTGAATGGCCACCCACTGAAGTCGCGCCTCAAGCTGCCGTCTCATGCGCTTCCACGCGCCACCACCACTATCAACGCACAGACCCATGGGCTTCCCTTTCTCCGGTGCGTCCAGCTACCTTTCCGACAGTCGCTGGTCTCGTTCAACTTGCCCCGGCGTCCTCTACACGGATCTTAGCTCACCTCCATATCCCGACCTCTGTGTAGGGTTGTACACTCGCGCAGAGACTTTCATGTGTATAGGAGTTTTTATTTTTTGGCCATTATACACTGACCCATGACTGTATCACCCTCTTTTCGGGCTCATCTGCCGTTCATTTGTCTCACCACATCATCTCTGACCTCCACATGGCTGTTTGGCATTCTTTCTAGTGGTTATCTCTGATTTTGGTTGTTTGGTTCTTTTCCAATGCTAGCATAACATTGAGGGGGAGAATAAAAATAAATTCATTTCTACATATACTTCAATGTCGGTATTTGTTATGACTTCTCTCCCACAAATGACTCATACTAGTGGTGACTTTTCTCCCACAGATGAATCATGCTAGTAGTGATTTTTCTTTCCGTCGACGATCATTCCAATGGTGACATATGTTACGACCATTCAAAGAGGTATCATCCTCCATGACCTATCCTGTTACTATTTTGCTGTCGAGTTCCCAAAAATCTAGAACTCCAATTAGCCACCTCTCATTGCGTGGTTCACCATTGTCAGTGGATTTTTCAACTCATTGCTGCCACCATACGACCTCTCACATGCGACTTGCAATGTCGATCTCCCTCTGTCGTGTCGTCTTTCTAACAGCATTCATCTCCTACACCATTGTCCGCTGCCATTTGCCACCGTCCGACCATTTTCTAGCGACTTTTCTGATCGGCGACCCCCCATCAGCATTGTCTTTTGCTATTTGGTCATTCCCCAAAGTTTTAGCCCAATCCGACGAGCCATGCGCCCACGCGCGATTTCGCAGATCTGCTGCTCGCCCCACATGCCATCCTTCCAGCTGTGTGTGGCGGCACGTCCAGTCGCCTTTTCGGCCGCCGTCTTCACCTCCAGACTTGCCTCTCTCTCCTTTATCTGGATTTGTCCTCACCTTGACCAATCCTACAATAGGTTGTTGCGTACCCTTGCTTAAAGGGGTTAGGGTATTGGGGTTTTTGTTTTTTGGTCATTGTACACTTACCCATGGCTATTTCACCTTCTTTCTGGGCTCCTCCGTCGTTCGTTTGTCTCACCATACCAGCTTTGACCTCCACATGGCTGTTTGGCATTCTTTGTGGTGGTTATCTCTAGTTTTGATCACTGTTTGGTTCTTTTCCAATGTTAGCATAGCATTGAGGGGAGAATAAGAATAAATTCATCTCAATATATACTTCAATGTCAGTGTTTGTCATGCCATTCTTTTCCTACTAATAAATCATACTAGTGACTTTTCTTTCCACCGACGATCATTTCGGTGGTGACTTCTCTTCTCATCGACAATCATTCCGATGGTAACTTATGTTGGTCATGACTCACACCGGCCCATCTCTTTGTCCTAGATGATCTTGGCCCCAACTCTTTGTCCTAGATGCTTTGGCCCCGTCTCCATCTGTCCAGATGCACTGGCCCCTTCTTCGTCTGTCCAAATGCACTGGTCTCATCTCCATCTTCGTCCCAGAAGTAGTTGTCACCACTGTCTCCATTTGTCCCAGCCACTATCACACTATCAAATTATTTAATTGTTACAAGCTCAAGCTTAGGAAACTTTAGCTTGAGGAGGAGTGTTAAAATATCTGAAAAATATCTCAAAATATTTTCATTGTATCTTAAAATATTTTAGAATATCATTGATGATCTCTTAGGATTTATTCCTTATTTATTACATTTCCTGATTTGTTTCCTTATCTAATTAGGATTAGGAGTCTAAAATTAGTATATATAAGATCATTGAGTTTGTCTTTTGTATCACATCATCATCACACCAATATCAATATAGTCTTGCTATTTTGAGTATTCTTTTTCTCTCTTTTTTCCTCCTTCTCTACCTAAAACCCTCCAATTGAACAACAATCAATTAATAAAACAGCTTCTTCTCAGAGAGAAAGTTTCCCCCTATCTCATCTCATCCCTGTCTGCACAGGCAGGTACTTCATGAAAAAACCAACACTGACAATCAAAGAAAATGATCATTTATCTTGAAGTTGAAGCAGGTGAAAAATGCCTTCTTCATTTCCCCTCATTTTCATATCACTGATTATTTAAGAATTCAAGTTTATGTTCCTAGCAGGAACAGCAATGCAAGATATGTGGTTCAACATATATACTTACTAAACACAGCATCGCCCTTGTACTTTCTGAATAGAATGTTGTACTTGCAACAAGATTGTTGGGATTGGGGTCCTAAAAAGCAGATAAATAGCAGAAAAAATAATTATAAATAAATAAATAGGTGTTAGATAAGCAACAGGGTAAACCAAAAAAAGTAAGTAAAAATGTGGGACTTCAATATCATACAAGCCCGGGGCAAATTGTCAAACAGTAACTAGTGAATAAGTTCGCCATTTCAAGCAGCCCAAGTGGTTTAACACCTCTAACCTGCAAAATCAACAAGAAACCTATGACCACATGATCAGAAACAAAACAGCCAATCAACAACAGATATTTGCAATGTTGAATTGAATTTTAAAAATTACCATAACCAAATTGGTAAATATACAAGCTTCACCTAATAGTTAGGTGTACATAATGCAGAATATTTACCACTTCTTGAAGCTTTAAAGGTGGTCCAGAAAGTGATCTCCACTGAGGGAAGAACTCTTCAGCAGATACAGATATAGGCTGAAGAAATTTATTTAGGACAGCTGGAAGGCGAAGTTTGACATTGACCTATCAAAGGACACATGAATATGCAGTCACACATTAACTACGGCCACGGGTCGAAAATATAAATCTAAGATCCATTTTCCCAGACTTATAATTGAAATTTAAAAACTTATTATTACAATCATGTTTGCGATATTTAAATTTCTTCAATAACAAGGATCTGATTAATATAAAAGACCAAATGTTTTCTATAGACTAAAAAATCACTAAATCACAACTAAGATGAAGTGCTTCCCACCATCCAGTTGAATTTTAAAACAAAATCAACATAATAAAGGCTTCAGATTCCATGCTGGACTTCGTGAGATACATCTCTCATAATTTGTGTTTATGCAAGTAATATAAAGTTGCAATCGACCAAACTCCATTTTTTTCTCACTTGCTTTGGCAGTACATGATTAACTCTGTTGGGCGTTGATCCCAGTAGAGGGCAAGAATCTCAATGATTTGTCAAATAAGGAACATAAAACAGAGGTTTAAATTTAAGTACCATATCGTTACCAAACTTATAGGAGAAGTCGAGAACAGCCACATCCCTGCTTGGGCGGAGATTAATGACTTCAAGTGGGCATTGCACCTATGCAACCAAAAGAGGAGGAAAATGTAAACAAAACTAACAAAATTAGACAGCAATAGTTGACCCTTAACAGTAACAATGGTTTCTCACCTGTGCCCGGGGAGGTATAGTTTCCGGTACTAGTGAGAGTTCCATCTTCAAATGAGTGGGAGGCAATATTACAGCTTGAACAGAGACAAGAGGAGAAGTATTCTTGTTCCCCAAGAAAAGAACAAGACGCCCGTGATGAGCTCTCCATTCTGCTTTAATGCCAACCTGTTGCAAATAGACATAAGAGAACTAAGAACACCAGAAATCTGCTATAAGCTTGAACCTAACTTAAATTACCAAAAATAGAGGTCTCTGTAAGTAAACAGAAAGTATATATGATTAAAGTCAAAACAAAAGCTACTCAAGATTCAAGAACATTGGAGAAAAATGAAGAAAAAACCTGAATATAAGGATCCTCATATAGAACACCACTATCCTTCAAGCACAAAGAATGAAATCTTTCAGCAATATTTCCAATTGGCTGCACATACAAAGGGTGAAATTTGTTATCTTCCAATACATACAAGTTGTTTAGCAGTAATATCTTTTCTAATGTTGAACAATGGAGAATAGTGGAAAAGGGATGCGCACTAAATGGTCTATCATAAACTTTATTCATTCAAGTAAAGAAATAGTTTTGGCCAAAAAAATAACAATGTGGATCATCCTGAATCTAACAAAATATAAGTAATACATAAATATGTGGCCCTAGTGACCAGTAATCTTCAAATGGAATTCTGTAATAACTAGTAACATTCCAGTAACACATTGGGTAAATCAAAAGACTTCATTAATTATTTTGGTACATAAATCCATGAAAGTACCTGCAATGAATTGGTCAGCTCTCCAGCAGGTACCATGGCTGTGGATTCAACTGCAGTACCTTCCAATACCAAATTTGTGTTCGTCTGAAGGTGGACACTGCTACTGGGAGGGCCCTCAATAGCCAAGAGATCACCAAGGAAATCTGCAGGGGGAGGTTGAGAATCTACTTTACTCAAAGTCCCATTTTCCTGGGATGATCTTTGATCTGCTGAATTATTATCCTGCTAAAAATAAAGCATCGAAGTAAGAAGCAATAGGACAATAGGAGGGAATCTTTTATGGCTAATAAGGATGATAGTATGATAGTGTAAACCATCCAATGTTGACTAAAAATGATATTGTAAAAAACAAAACACAAAAAAGGGTGTGGGTGGAGGGAGGAACTAACCACATTACTGCTCGTGCCGGGGCTGGGCATCTTTACAAGACTAAGTTGGCTGACAGGTGGAGTTCCATTAGCAGGACGTTGGTCAGTTACAACCAAAGCATTTGATGTTTGAGAAAGCTGCTGGGCTCGCAACTTTATTGCACTTTGCTCTGCAGTATCAACTTCAGTATCTTCAGCCTTTTTGATCAATGCAGACTGAATTCAAAAAAGAGCAATCCATGAGTGCTATACCATTGATGACTAAACTGATCAACCAAAATTGTAAACAAGCTATCTCTAAATCATATAGGAAAAATACCTGCCGCTCAGGGAATTTAGGCATTTCAGCCAATATATCCACTAGGGCCGCACCTTTTCTACTCAATGCAAAATATTCAACAGCTCGTTGCTGTATCTCAACTTCAATGCAACTCTCATATCTAAAAACATGAGAAAATGGGTCAGAAAAACCTATGGCATTATGACAAATCATAGACCAACCCATAATAAATGGGTTGCAGAGGTAAATCTCACTTCTTAAATATTGCCCATATCTGATTCTGTAATTCAGGGTCTGGTGGTTGAGTGTGCATAAGAATTTTAGCATATGTTGACAGAAGAATAGGAATAGTAGAAGTCCTGAAAATAAAGCATGTCTCATTAGGTATCTAAGCTAAATGGAACCAAGCTATGAATTAATTGAGGGATACAGTTTAATTCCCCTTACGATACAGTAGGAAGCTTCTCATGTATAATGTTGAATATTTCCTTCGGACTACACCCAGGTTGTCTCACTAGAAGGTGTCCAAACTCTCCAAGGATATATGCACTAATCTGTTGAAGTGTATGCAGATAAGATACAGATATTAAGTTAATACTGGACTAAAATCAGACATCATGTTATGTCACAGCGATTTGATTAAGTAAAATTTGATTTAGTAACGGTGAATGAAACAATATAAAGTAATATTCATGAATAAACAGGGAAAAAAAAATACTCTTCAACATTCAGATTATGAAAGTCCAAGCAGAATGAATGGACCCCTTCAACAAAAGATGTATCTGTTTAGTTCTCCAGCACTGTCCTCTCTCTTTAAAGGTAATTTTAGTAGCAGAAAATTTAGAACTGACAATGAAGGAAAATATTCTAAAGAGATTTGGATAGACATTGCAAACTCCAAATCAAATTTCAAAAAGAAGCGCTTAAATGAATAATGAATTCTCAATAAATGCAAGGCTGAGGCCAAAATACAAATTGTTGCGTGAAAATCTTTGGTTGTTTGCTGCTTTTTATTTGCCCCCCACCCGCTTCCTTGCGGAGATAGGTCGATATGCCAAACACAATATATATATATATATTGGGGATTGGTAACCTCTACATTTTGTTTTGGACAAAAAGACCCACATGTTGTTTTTAAAAATAACTTAGTTTTAAAGATATTTTAGCAAAACTTAGCATTATCATATTTAATGAAGAAAGAAAATACCAATACAAATTTTAACGATGAGAGAGAATTTAAATCTTGTTATTAAATTAAAAAAAAGATAAAAGATAAAAAATAACAAATTTAATCATTTTATAAAAAAATAGTTTACATAAAAAAGTTAAGAATCATTTTATAAAAAAATAAAAATTACGATAGAATTTTGAACATGTTGAAATTACATTTCATGATAGCTTTTATATATTTTATGTAAATTACAATTTTTCATTTGTTCATTGGTTTTTTTAAATGAATGTGTTCATTGTTTATGTTAACATGTCCAATTTTTTAATAAAAAATTGTATTTTTTAAATATTTTGTGTGCTGTATCTTCCTTTTTTTTTTTTTTACCTTTTTTTATGTTTTATTTATTGAATAAATTCATAAATATTAAAACTGGTCAAAAAAATTAAGTAAATATTAAACATTGTAACATATTTTTATATAAAATTTGATAATTAAAAATCAATAAGTAGACTTAATAATAAAGTCAGATTCTCTCTCTTCATTAAATTTCAAGTCAAGTACTCTCTTTTTTCATTAAATTTTGTCTCCATAATTCTCTTTCTTCATTAAATGAGCTAATTTGATCCATTAGATCAAAATAAAATCAAAGGTTAGATCTTATTATAAAAGTTTAAATTACTAAAATCTCAATTAGTTTAAATTATTTTTAAAAGATACATGCAGGTCTTTTTGTCCAAAACAAAATGTGGAAGTTGCTACCATCCACATGAAGGCGTGGAGGTTAGCAATCCCCATATATATATATATATATATATATATATATATATATATATATATCATATTCTAGCTTCCTTATAATTTAAACCTGTTAAGTCATCTTGCTCTAATATGAGTAAATGTCTTCCAAGCACATTCTACAACTTAGAAACCATCACCACTGAATGATACATTAACAGATAAATCTTATGCAATACCAACTAATAACACTAGGACAATTACTGAATGGTGGTCAAAGCACACAAACCTTAACCATTGCCTCGTGTATGGCAGGTTTGTCAAGATACTCTCGAGCTTTTGCTGCGGCGTAGGGCTGATCGAAGACATACAAGTCCCTGTTAATGATTTGTATACTAGGAAGAAGTATAATAGTTGCTATAATCTTCAAACTCACCTGTAGGTCTTCATTGTTTGTAACAAATTGCACCACATGAAACCAGATATCATCGCTAACAAATTCTCCGGCCTTATCAATTAATTGAAGAATCACATCAATATACCTGTAAAACAGAGATGGTATAATATCAATATATAAATAACATTAACAATAAGTCCACTTCAGGCTTGAGAATTTTAGTACTTAAATACAGGCCTATTCTATCAAATACCGCACAAAATTTACATTGATAAAATGTTGCACCCCTTCATCATTCCAGAGAATGTTCAGAAATAAACGATTTACAGTTTACATGTTCAAAAAGGACACAAACTAGTTCCTGTAATCCGCCTTTCACTAAATTCTAAATTGGTCATATATTTTTGCCCTAGGCATAAAACATATACTGATTTCGAAATTAGATAGGACACCTGTTATTTTGAATCCTATTGTTATCTTGCTTTTTTTTAAAGAAGAAATTTTATTAAGGATGTGTTTAGATGGAGTATTCTGAAATTTCAACGAATTTAAAATTCAAGGGATTTGAATTGCAGCAATTAAATGTCAATCATTTATAAAAAAAATTGTTTGGATAGTTATGTAAAAATTGAAATTCAATAGGCAAGCTTCCACAGAAAAACGCACTGATTTACAACGTCTCTGTTCCTGAAAATCTGAGTAAAAGGCACCAAATTGAAGGTTATAAATCAGCATCAACAATTCAAATAAAAAACTGTTACACAAATTTCTTCATCCTTCTAATCAACTAAAGAAAGAACAAAACTACACTCACCAAAATCTGCAAGTGATGCACGATGGAGCAACAAGCAGAATATGATTTTATCCCAAAACATTTTCCACGAAATTATTGTTATTTTCCAAGAAAGTGGTGCTAAGAAAAGGTGATTCAACTGGTAGTGCTATATGCAGGTTCTCTCTCTCTCTCTCTCTCTCCAAATTCTACCTATTTTGGTGGTATTTCAAATTCTTCTTTTTTTTATCTAAAATTACTCTATACATTTTCTCCGGAATTTTTAAATTCCTTTTGTTAAATACCCAAACAAGTTATTTTATCACAAATCATTTTAAATCCTCTATAAAAAATACATTCCCTCTTTGAAATACTCTATCCAAACACTACCTAAAAGAAAAGAAAAAGGTGCGAAAACGGAGTATAGGGCATCTTCTAAAGAAAACAAGCTGCAAAGAAAGATGAATAAATATCACACACCCCCTACCCCAAAAAAAAAAAATCCAATTCTCATTGCATACTTCTTTTTGGATAAAAAAATCCCTATCACATATATTACAATGAAAAGCCCCCTTAAAAGTAACCATTGGCTGAGTGCCATAAAGTGCAAGAAAAAAGCTACCCAATACAATAGTAACGGCAGAGCTAGAAACTTTTCTTAAAATCTCTGGCATGTTGCTCCAACAAAGAATTAGGGATACATCAGTAGTTTTGAACATAATTAACTACCTAAAGTAGTCCAAGTCCGCTTCCTTGGTCTATTATGAGTAAGAAGCTATATACTACGAATTTTTTTTTATAAAAAATTCATCAGAGGCTATATACTATAATCTATGGATGTAACCTATACCAGCAGTTCAGTAGCTACACACACAAGGCAACAGAAGTTACAAAAGCCTAAAATTTATTTTCAAGAGAGTACTCAATAATGGTTGTCTGTTACAGTAAGATAAACTCATGCTTATATTGTTCAGCAGTATGCCCTTAATCAGTATTTAGTGACTATCTACAGTTTTAACATCATTGTCTTTAGCTACATCTAAAACTAATATCAACAGCTGAAGAAAATCCCAGGCTGATCAAATGCAGATGTCAGTATACTTAAGCAATATGGACATATAGCATTACCATGAAAGATCTGGCGCAAACTTCTCAGCAAGAATAGCTGCTTTCAGTGACAATTCCTCTCGCATTGCAAACTCTGCTGTGCTGAGATACTACAAAACAGACTAGGCGGTTGGCGTCTACTTGGTGTAAAGCTCATGGTCTTTTTAATGGGGTATCCCTAACAGATATGATGAGGGATTGGGAAGCTATGTTACATTGATTCTCTCTTTTTGTTTTTCTATCCGTTACATTTGTAATAGGAGGATCTCTTATCCTCCTTTTTGTTTGTAATTCTCTCTTTTTCTATCTATAAATTTCTTCTTTTATCAAAAAACGAGATACTACAAAACAGTCAAAATTGCAAAGTAATCATTTTGTGGTTCACCTGTAACAGTCAGTTCTTCTTTCTTTCTTTTTTTCTTTTTTTTTTTTGGCTGGGAAGGGGGAGGGTTTACATTGAGATTTCCAAAATCACATGCATTACTCCGGATCTAGCTTCATACCTGCAGTAGTTCTTCAACTATATCCTTTGCATTTGAAACATCACACATGCTATAAAGCAAATCTAGAGCACGCCTCCGAATACTGAGTATGAATCAATTCCAATTAGAAATACTAGATTCAACAAAGAATGACATCAAGAACAACGGAATTAGCTCTATATCATACTTGTATTTTCAAGCACTTTAAAAATTTTCTAGTAGAAGAAAACTAGTTTAGTAAACAGTAACAGCTTTCTCTTCAAAATTATAATTTTGAAAAGAAAAAAAAACTACTTATTAGCAACACATGATAATATAAAAATAAAAGACATGATACACTCAAGAAAATCCACATCTCTCTTCCTCTTTGCTCTTAAGCACCTTAAACTACTAAGTAAGGAACAAATGGGAGCATGCTGAGAGCGAATCAGTATTATGTAAACCAAACAATAGTTTTATCAGGTAGTTGGATAATTCACATATACTATACTACTTGATTAAAGTTTCTGTATAGATATTCAGCATTAACAATAAATGCAACTGGGTATCAATGACTAGCGTATGGCAGTGATGACCTAAATACAATAATCCATCAATCAATAAATGAATTGCAACAATCATAGATTATGTTTCCAAATTAGTTCAAACAAGTTTAGAGAGTCTGAGAATCTGATGCTGGCTTCCAAGAAAACAGGTATACAAATGTGTTAAATGTTAATTACTAACCAACAAAACATTAAAAGCAACAGTACACTTTGTCAAAAGAGAGATGGCAGAACAATGTTGGTCAACCCAAATATTACATTTCATACCAGGCCCTTCAGCTAAAAGAAGATAGAGAATTGCAACGGTAATTAATAATCCTAGTTTGAATAGAAATTGATAACATAGAGGCTTCCATGTAATGACTTAGGAACTTATATGAAAGGGCATCTTTCCCTTTATAATTACAAGTTTACAACAAGTTAAACATACATGTATAATTGTGTTATTAATAGATCAATAGAATCTGTGCAAGCTGGACTTGGCATGCAAAAAATTCAGTGACGATATATAAAGGATTAATGATTTCAGCACATAGGACAGCACATGTAACCTGATGTCAGGATCCTTCAATGAGGTAATAATCTGAGCCTGATGTCTTTTTATGATATCTTGCACATCTGTAATCATAAACATTCTAGTCATATTTTCCTGCACCGCAATAGCATATATGTTATGAACTCTACATTGCATTCTGGCAGCAAATTTTAGCCTTCTAAACTATGACACAATGAGATCTACCGCATAATATTTATATTTAGGTCATGCAATCCTCCCTCTCAGACACTCCCCTCAAAAAAGTAAAGAAAAGACAAGAAAAACAGAAATAAGGATAAATCAACAGTGTGTCCACATCTTACCAAGCCAAGATATCGAATGTTAGGCTCACGAACAGCAATAAATTTTCCAAGAAGAGCCACGCATTGAGACATCATCTCTTTTTCAGCATCAAGATGCATCACCTGAAAAGGGCAATTAGAATAGAGAATATGACGAAAACACATCAATGTGAATAAAAATCCCCTAGGATGTAAATTATGGAGAAAAAAAGGAAGAACATATGGCACCAAACGCAATGTAAATTTTACCTAAATGTACTGTACAGATCCCTATATTGTAAGAGCCATCTATGTGTCAAGAGTAGTAGAATCGACAGGCTACAGTACCCACAAAATGTGTACACATCCCTACATGCTTGTGGATACAAAGCCATGCTAAATTTGGAAGGGAACTGAAAATAATAAGAAATGACATTCCATCCCTCAAATTATCCCTTTGGCGCTCGGTTATTATTTGCCGTTATGAGTGAAAAATGGTGTAGATTACTATACCTACATCCATATGGGAGCACTCCTATCTCTACATAATACATACATTATTTAAGCCACATGGTGTTATGGTAATGTTTATGGATAGGTTCACAACTGCATCTATTCAAGCAGCTAAGTAGCAAAATGAAATCAATCATGACTACGAATGTGGTTGTCTGGGCCTAGTATAATGTCTGGGGAAATTCTGCTAAGATTTACTTTGACCAACAAATTCATAACAAGGATTAGCATTTATACAAAGTCATCTATAACGAGATCGTAAACAAAGTATGATGAAATTGATTTTGTTGTTTTAAATATAAAGTGGCATGCAATGAACATACCAGAGCAAGGGCTTCAAAAAGAACAGCATGGGATGCATTATTTTTGTTCACATTTTTCACAACATCAGTGCCCATCAATATCCTTTGTAAGACCTGAAATGATTAATTCAAGGCTCACTAAAATTCATTACTTAAAAAAAAATATTCATTTGTTACTGAGATATGACAAACCTCAAACAATGATCTTCTGGTATTTGGATCTTCAACGGTAGGAAAATACTGAAGAGCCCTCATTGTTTTGACCTAAATTAAGCAAAAATCTGGTAAGCATTAAAGTGAACTTGCTGGATAAGAATAAAACATTTATAAATGGCAAAAGGCAAACCATTCTCAACCCATGAACAGCTTCCCCAAGTTTTCATTATCAAGTTGAAACAAGTTTTCATTATCACTTTGTGCTTGGTGATGAACTTTGATTACCAAACAAGATTTGATTTCAGTTTATGTTTGAACTTTGAAGTGCCCCCAAGTCCCACCCCCCAAAAGATTACTCAGTGACAGTACCATGCCAAATTCCAAAATATATTACCAACACTGCCTTAAAAGTTCTGTTGGAAACCGTTGAAAACATATGTAATTAAGTGTAATTAGTAGTACAACTGTTAGTTTCACGTCATGTAAATTGTGTAATTATTTATTACCTATTGAGTATATATTCAGCCTCTGTTGTGTAGTTGAAACACACGATTTCTTCATATCTCTCTCTCTTTTCTCTCTTTCAACATGGTATCTAGAACCTAAAGAGAGGCAATCCGATAACTGTGCACGTCCGGTGAGCTCACTGCTCTCCGATGAAAATTTTTCCAACTAACTGTGTTTCCACCCCGGTTTGTCGTCCCTTCTCCTTCTGTTGTGTCCTCTTTCCAACAAACCCACTGTTGTGCGCCACCGTCCGCCGTTGTCTAACTTTCTGGCGACCTTTTCGGCCGGCGAACCCACCATTGGAATCACCTCTCCCAGACCGGCCAAAACCCAGAAGCCCGCGTCCAGCAACCATGAGACGCACCTACACGCGCCATCGGAAGCCCCTGCGCACTGCTCCTTCGCTAGAGTGTCACGGCATGTGAACCACCCCCACCGACCGCTGTTTATACCGCTGTTTATACCGCTGTTTATACCGCCGTGGTCGCCCTTCTCTCTTCTGTCTAGATCTGCCCTCGCTTTTTGTGCTTGTGACCATTTGTCGCGACCCTTTTTTTTGAATCGGTGCATTCAGGTACTGTTTGGTTGTTGTTTACTGATTCATGGTTAGTTCTACCCCCTCAGATAGCTCTAAGGACACCCCGAAGGCTGAGTATGTAGATTTTTTACAATGGTTTGCACAACGTAAGTCCTCTGGTTCCTCTGCTCCAATAGCTGCCTATGCCGACTTTGTAAAGTGGTTTGGGCAATGTTATATCTCTAGTTCCACTGCCTCTGTTGCACATATTGGTACTTCATTTGCTTGTCTCTCTCGTTCCCCATCCATTGGTACTTGGGTTCTTGATTCTGGTGCAACTAATCACATTTCTGGTAATAAGACTCTTTTCTCCAACCTTTCTAATAAGACTCTTTTCTCCAACCTTTCTCACAATGGTTATTTGCCTACTGTCACTTTAGCAAATGGTTCCAAGTCTCAATCCCAAGGAATCGGCACTACCCATCCCCTCCCTTCCCTTTCAGTAAACTTTGTCCTTTATGTTCCTGGGTCTCCTTTTAATTTGCTTTCCATTAGTCGTTTCATCCGGTCTCTTTGATTGTATGATTACCTTTACTAAAGACTATCATTCTGCAGGATCGGAGTTCGAGACAGATACTTGGTACCAGATGTGAGTCTCATGGCCTCTACCAGCTCTCCAACCCCTCTCGTGTTTGCACTGTCACGGATTCCCCTCTCACCATCCATGCGCAGTTGGGTCATCCTAGCATTCCTAAACTCCAAAAATTGGTGTCCAGCCTCTCTAAGTTGTCTAGTCTCCCTTGTGAGTCATGTCAACTGGGAAAACACACCCTTAGTCCGTTTCTTGGTAAAGTCAGCAGTCGAGCGTCTTCTCCTTTTGCTTTAGTACATTATGATGTTTGGGGTCCTAGTCGTACTGTTTCTACTCTAGGATCCAGATATTTTGTCACCTTCATTGATGATTACTCTCGCTGCACTTGGTTATTTTTTATGCAAAATCAATCTGAGTTGTTTTCCATATTTCAAAACTTTTATCATGAAATTAAAACTCAATTTTAGGGCTGCACACGGGTCGGGTCAGGTTTAGGAGTAATAAAAATCCAAACCAATTAGTTGAGGTCGAGTTAAGTTGGATCGGGTTTGGAAAATTTTTCTCTGATAACCCGAACCGAACCAACCCTATTACAATCGGGTTGGTTCGGGTCGGGTAGTCGAGTTGTTCAAAGAGACTCCTCCAGACACCTGAATTAGTACATATCAAATGATTCTGGCGATTTTTTACTCGAAGAGGTGTTGCAATTTTTTGAGAAACCATGAGGGATTTTCCGTGTTCGGAATTCTGGCATTGATGGCAGCAAGAGCATCGATTGGGATTTGACTTCACTACCAACGGGATCTAAATCGCAGCCATAGGATCTGACTTCATCGTCAATAAGATATGATTCGCCACCGATGGGATCTGACTTCGCCTCCATGGGAACCGACTTCACCGCAGATGAGACTTGACTTCTCTGCCATGGGATTTAACTTCGCGTCCTTGGATCTACAATCTACACCACCAAATTTGACTTTGCCGCCCTGTTCGAGCACTATCGATCATTGTCATCGTCGAACCTCGTTGACGTCTATCACTGGACGAAGAACCTCCTCTGGTCTTGGTGGCGAGCCCCACTGCCGCCACCTTGCTCCTGTGACTGAACCTCTTCGACGATGTCGTTCACGAAACAGAATGTGCAAGTTGGAAAGTCCATCATCACTTCCACTTGTAACCTACAACAGCATTGAATGCAGATGAAATTTCTTTTTTTGGGGGCTGTAACCAAAAATACTCATCACATGCCCTCTGACCCAAGCCCAAATAGAACCACCCACATCACCAGTAGCGCCACCAGTCACCCAAACCTCGTCACTTCCGCGGCCAGCAAAGCAACAAGTGAGAGAGAGAGGGACGGCTGAGCGCCTGAGATTGAGGAGCAACAGCCAGTAGAGGTGGCGCGCCGCTTAGGGTTAAGGGAGGGTTCAATTTGGCGAATTTGCAGAATGCATAGAGAGAATGAGCAACTGTGTTCGGGAAGAACGAAACGAAGGAATGAAGGATATATAAATATTACCCAAAACGACGTCGTTTTTGTTCGGGTCATCGAGTTATCGAGTCGGGTCATTGAGTTGATTTACCAAACCCGTCACCCGAACCAATAAATGGTCGGGTTGATCAGGTTCTACCCGATGACCCGAACCAACCCGGATATTTTATATTAGGTTGGGTCGGGTTGGTCGAGTTCTCGAGTCATTGGGTCAGGTTGTGCAGCCCTACTCAATTTGGTGTTCCTATATGTAGTTTGCATAGTGATAAAGCCCGTGAGTATTTGTCTCAATCATTTCAATCCTTTATGGCGTCTCCTGGCATTCTTCACCAAACCTCTTGTGCCCATACCCCTCAACAAAATGGAGTTACTGAACATAAAAACAGACATCTAGTAGAAACAACTCGGACCCTTTTACTTCATGGTAATGTTTCTTTCCGCTTTTGGGGTGATGCAATTCTTACTGCCTGTTATCTGATTAACCGTGCGCCCTCCTTTGTGCTTGATATCCCCATCAACCACTACATTCCCTACCACCTCATATATTTGAGTCTACTTGTTTTGTTCATAATCTCACTCCTAGTCTTGATAAATTTTTCGCCCGATCTATTAAGTGTGTTTTTCTTAGTTACACTCGGTCCCAAAAAGGTTATCATTGTTTTTCCCTTGATCTCTGACGTTACCTCGTCTCGGCTGATGTTACCTTCTTTGAGTCTGTTCCCTTCTTCCAGTCTCCTTCATCGACTCTTGAGCCTATCTCTGAAGTCTTACTCGTCCCTCTTCCTCTTATCACTGTTGAGTCAGATACACCTCTGACCCACCATGTCGAGCAAACCACCACTACTATTTGTCCCTTACAGGTCTATCATTGTCGGCCATAGCACCCTCCACCAGAAGTTGCAGAGATCAATGTGGACTCTCCTCTGGCACCAATTCTTTTACCAGCTCTGGCACTGCCTCCTGAACCTGACCTTCCCATTGCTCTCCGAAAAGGTATACGGTCTACTCGTAACCCTTCTCCTCATTATGTTAATTTGAGTTATCATCGCCTATCTTCTTCGCATTATGCTTGTCTTTCTTCTTTGTCTTCTGTGTCTATTCCTAACTCTCCAGGTGACACTATATCTCATCCTGGGTGGAGACAAGCTATGATCGATGAGATGTGTGCCCTTCAGAGTAGTGGAACTTGGGAACGTGTTCCTCTTCCTCTCGAGAAGTCTGTGGTAGGCTGTCGATGGATTTATACGATGGCCCTGATGGCAAGATTGATCGCCTCAAGGCTCGTCTGGTGGCCAAAGGGTATACCCAGATTTTGGCTTGGATTATGGGGATACTTTCTTGCCCGTGACGAAGATGGTTTCAGTTCGACTTTTTCTATCAATGGTTGCTATTCGCCACTAGCCCCTTCATCAGTACATCAAGAATGCTTTTCTTCATGGTGATCTAGAAGAAGAGGTTTACATGGAGCAACCACCAGGGTTTGTTGCTCAGAGAGAGTCTTCTAGACTAGTTTGTCGTCTTCACAAATCTCTGTATGGTCTTAAACAATCTCCTAGGGCTTGGTTCGGCCGATTTAGTACTATAGTTCAGCAGTTTGGTATGACACGCAGTGAGGCTGACCACTTTGTCTTCTATCGCCATTCAACTCAAGGGTGTATTTATTTGATTGTGTATGTCGACGACATTGTTATCACTGGCAGTAATCACCATAGCATAATTCAGGTAAAACAATATCTTGGTCATCACTTTCAAACCAAAGATCTTGGCAAACTTCGATACTTCTTGGGAATAGAAGTGGCACAATCCAATGATGGCAATAGTAATTTCACAGAAGAAGTATGTCATGGACATTCTTGAGGAAACAGGTCTGTTGAATGCAAAGCATGTTGACACTCCTATGGATCCGAATGCTTAACTTTTACCAAATCAGGGGAAGCCATTCTTGGATCTAGGAGGATACAGAAGGTTAGTTGGAAAATTGAACTACCTCATTGTTACCAATCCTGACATCTTCTTTGCGGTTAGTGTGGTAAGTCTTAAGTCAGTTTCTAAATTCACCTTGTGATGCACATTGGGATGCAGTGATTCGCATCCTAAAGTATATTAGAGAAGCTACTGGAAAAAGCCTCATCTATGAAGATAAGGGGCATACTCAAGTCGTTGGATACTCAGATGCTGACTGGGCAGGTTCTCCTACTGACAGACGATCCACTTCTGGGTATTGTGTACTCATTGAAGGCAACCTAGTTTCCTGGAAAAGTAAGAAGCAAATGTAGTTGCAAGATCTAGTGCCGAAGTAGAATACCGAACTATGGCCTCAGTCACTAGTGAACTCATTTGGTTGAAACAACTCCTCAAAGAACTTCAATTTGGTAAGGTTATGAAAATGACACTCATGTGACAATCAAACTGCTTTGCATATAGCTTCCAATCCAGTGTTCCATGAAAGGACCAAACATATTGAGGTCGATTGTCATTTCACCAGGGAAAAAATTCTATTAGAGACATCACCACAAACTTTGTTAACTCAAATGATCAGCTAGCAGAAGTCTTCACCAAGTCTCTGAGAGGTCCACGAATAAGTTATTTGTATAACAAGCTTGGTGCATATGGTCTATATGCTCTAGTTTGAGGGAGAGTGTTGGAAACCGTTGAAAACATATGTAATTAGGTGTAATTAGTAGTACAACAATTAGTCCCACATCATGTAAATTGTGTAATTATTTATTACCTATTGAGTATGTATTCAACCTCCGTTGTGTAGTTGAAACACACAGTTTCTTCATATGTCTCTCTCTTTTCTCTCTTTCAACAAGTTCAGCACAAAGTCAAGTTCTTTCAGATACATAATCTCATCAGATAACTTAGCTTATCTTCACATCTCAAGAATGACTCACCAAACAATACAAAGTTGATAAGCATCATTAGAAAAGGGAAATTTTGCTAAAATAAGGGAACTATACTCTTCTCATTAAAAGGCAAGCTGCAAGGATAGCACCAAAAAATCTCCCTAAAACCAAAGCCAACACAGAAATATTTTGGATTAAAAGTAAAATTTACAAACCTGAAGCCAGGGAGATGGGATACCGTAGTAAGTGTATTCTTGTGGAATATCTTGGTTCCTAGAAAGGCGCTCTAAAATTTTGACACACTTTGGAAGACAATTCCAATATGCCTCATAATTGTTTGACACTAATGCAACAAGAAGACTCATAGAAGATGTCAAAACACCAAGGTCTCGTTCATCCAAAAGTTGTGCCATCTGATCCGCCCTTAAAAATATGGTAAGGGACTAATCAGATACATTTGAAGGAAACCACTGATTGAAAACAGCATATTACCAGCAAAGTGACATTCAAATTTACCACCCATCTACATTGACAACATCAGGATTTTTCCTGTATAATCGCAGCAAGCACAAAGCAGCTTTTTTTCTCACAAGTGGTCTGCAGCTGCTAGATATCTAGATCAGAAAATGTAGCCAACATCAATTATTTTCCAATAATTCCACCTATTTAATAATAATGCATAGTTTCTTACCAGTAACTTCTGTACATCAGGTGCTAAGGACTCAGAAAATTCTCTCCCACCAATATTTCCAACCTACAGAATAAAAGACATAATATGGTAGCAGTGACTCAAAATGAAAAGGCAATAGAGTTATTACTGTAAGTTTTAAGATAATCAAACAACTATAGCTCCACTAAATGCTTCTAAGTTCTCTTCCAATATTTAAATTTATTTATGAAAAAAGTAATTTAATAGTCATTAAAATGTGCACGTTCACATAATACAATAAGAACAGTGAACCATATATGAAGTGTTCAGCAATTGGAGTCCAGAGAGCTATATGATCTCACAGAGATCCGCTATGCAAGCAGTTGAAAACTATAACTCAAATATGTTGAACCAATAGAGTGTTACTGAGAATCAAGTAGACGAAAGAAAGGAAGGGGAGTTTACTGTATGTACTTTAAATAAGGTCATATTTAATCTGATTAAATTACGCACCTGCATGAGGTTTTCTCAACAAGTTTCCATCAGCAAAGATTTATTTTCCAAGGAAAAATAACATCTCAAATGCAAGAACTTTTAGATAACATCTCTGTAGTGTGACCCTTAAATTCACATACGTTGGGATCATAATGGCCACAAAAAAAGAACCATACAATGTGGAAATTTATCAGTTTATAAAATATACATTCATTGCAAGTCCATATTCCCATGTAAAAGGTTTTACTGTTAGATGCAACAACAAAAGAATGGTAATATACAAAGAGAAAAGTTCTCCTTTTTCTAGGGCTTCTCATTAGCACATTAAGATACTAAGAGAAGCACGGTAGTACAATTAATAAATGATATAATATGAATAAGAGAGAAGGCCTCAAAAAAGGTTGACAGTTTTTCAATTACCATACCATGGTCAATGCTAGGCACTGGAATGTTTCATTGCGACCAATAATATCATTGCGCACAGTATTTATTGCTAATCTCAGAAAGTCATGGTTTTCATTGAGCAAACATGATGTCACGATGTACCCAACCTGTAGTCAGTTATTGCAAAATTAGAATTCCTTCTTCACCCCCAATATATTTTCTCTGCTAGGTAAACATTTGAATGAACTGAAACGGCACCTCACAAGAATAGGGGGAAAAAAATAGCAACAAGTCATTATAGAAAGGTGTCATAAAAGGAAAAAAATTACCTGCTTTTCTGGATACTTTGGAGCAGATATTAGAGAAACAGCTTCCATGTGACCAAAATCCACATCATAGCCAAGCATATATACGTAAAGCATTTTCCAAACATATTTCTTTTTCTCATATGGTGTCAAACCCTAAATATAGAACCAAAAAGGATAAAATTAACATACATGCATTGCTAAGACATTTAAGTTGTTTTGATTAACAGCAAGCAGCAATGGAAGATGGGTAATAGATGAGTGAGTAGATATTTTATTTACTTGCAACCAACAAAAGCAGATAAGAAAAAGAAACAACTTTACTTGCTAATGCTAAAACACTATCAAAAAATTTCAGTAATAACTAATAGTTTCCCAAATCAAACCTCATATTCCCCTCCCACTGTGTGGAAAGCCCCAAAATAAGTAAAAAAAATATATATAAATAAAGGATTTATCAATCAGCAACATAGTTGTTACTATCGTACGCTTCGCGATTCGTATTGTATGTTAAGTACCGAAATTTTATCATTCCATTACTATTGGGGTGAGTATTGCAAGATTGAAAATTATCGGAGGAGTATCATTCAACACTCTAGTATCATTGTTACTGTGGAAATCATCGATACTCTTTCCTATTCATTTTCTATTGTCATTAGTTCCACAGTTTGCTTTTGAGATTAAAAAATTATTTGTTACCCACTCTAATAAAATATTAAATCAACTTTCAAACCCCCACGTGATGAAGTGAAGTTTTTTCAACAAGTTTAATTAAAATAACAATTTGTCTTCAAAAAATTTTACCCAACGACGTTAACTTTTTTATAACATTTGCTAGACTAAGTTGTAAATGAAACTTTTTAGACTTAGATTATTATGATGATATACACGTGAGAGGGAGACTTATATATTTATCTTTTTTAATAACATTTTTTGTATTTATTTATTTATTTATTATTATTATTATGATAAAAATATTATATATATGTATCTTACGATACATGTTACACTACGTTACATTACATGAAAACTGAAAAATCAATACATGTTACGATATACAAGTTGACAACTATGATCAGCAATCAGAATAACAAATTTGAGAAACTCCCTTCTATGAACTAAAAGAGCACAATAACAGAGATATAGAGGAAAAACTTTGTTTAAAACGTAAAAGAGATATAGAAGAAAAATCAAATAGAACGGATAAAAAGACACAATAAAACCAACTTGGGTACTAAGAATCACAATTTTAACAACTAGAAGTAAAAATAATATCGAATTGTTTAAGAAAGGGGATGGAGATCTCATATCAATAAATTATTTTCCACTTTATGGGACTTCATGTCTGTGTTACTTGATAATTTAGATCCTCCCCTGGTGTGCTTATGATACTATTAACCCAAAACTAACAGATCAGGATAACAAACTTTAGGCAGTATAAGAGTGAGAAGTGGGAATTAAACGGGGATGGATGAAAGCAAATCCCAACAATAAGCAGTGCAACAAAGGCAAAGGTCACATAACAGTCTTCCGCATCCAACCCCAGGGCTAAAGGAACTCTTCGAATTGAAACATTCCTCAATTCTAGAATCAAGGTTAACCCATTGAAGTCATTCAAAATCCAAACATCAAATTCTAACATTAAAGTACTATTTCCAAGCAAAATTTTAGTGGCAGCAAAAGATAATCTAAGTGACATGGCAATCCATGGATCATCAATTTCTATAACAAAATGTAGTTCAGATCCACAAATATCAGTGTGTGTACGTGATAGAAACTGGATCAGATCTCAGAGAATTGTAGTCTGTATACTGTATTATTCACAGTAGATAATGATATCAGTGTGATATCAGTAGCTAAAAGGTGGATTTACAGAGGAAAAAGATGAACTAAGCACAGACACAACAAACACAGGGCATTCAAGAGGCCCTGCACTCTTGCACTTCCTTCTACTGATCTACACACTTCTTTTCAACCTTCTTCCCTCTCTCCCTTTTCCTTATGTATCATTCCCACCCATAACAGACTTTCCCTCCCAATTTCCCAGACTGCCACACTGGCAGTTTGTTGCATTAGTCATGCCACTCTATTATGCATTAGAGCCCCTGATCCTCTACATCTCTTCCTAACATACACCTTGGTAATAGGAGGTTTCCTAACAGTACCTTAAGCCATGTTTATTTACAAGCAACCAAAACACACAAATGAATTTCATCTTATGTATATATCAGCAAATTAATACTAATGTTGAAAATGAAAGACGAACACCATTTTCCAGGTCATAACATACCGAATCTGACTTGGAGAAAGATGAATGCACTCAGAGAGTTTAAAACAAAACAAATAAATGAAGCTGTGGTGTGTGACCACAGACATAATAATGGAAGAAACTATCATATCTCTTGCGGTCAATTCCTTAGCGAAGCCTTTCTTCTTGGAAAAAAAAATGTTAATTTATCAGTGAACACCTTCAAATTCATTCTCTGCCACAGTATGGTTTCTTGAAGTTAGCCCAGAAAGTAACTATCACTACTAACTACTTGCAATGTATTTAACTGGATCTGGTGGAACTAAAAAGCTCTGACCTTCTAGTATAATGAAAATGACAGACGAAGACTAACTTTGAGGCTTCACCCAGACAATTTTTCAATCAGATTTTTTGAGAACCAGTTATGGGCTCACCAAACAGTTATTAGCAGTCAACATCAAGTATATTATTAATGCCCAAGCACAAATTATTAAATAATTGATGCTTGCCATTCTTCTAATATTAACTTGAATTAATTACACTCAACAGGCACCAGGAATTTTCCTTAGGACGAGGAAATTGCTGATCTGTCCCACAGATTCCTAAATAGCTACACATATCCATATGATTTTTCAGGAAACAGTCACTTTATATTCAAGTCACACTCATTTTCAATATTTTCAAAACATGCCTAACATCATCGGTCTATATATCATTTTACGAGTATAAATAATGACATATTGACTATACAAACTCTAACCAAAATCAGAAACTCGAATTTCGAATTCCGTGTTGCTCTTTCATTTTCACGGAAATCAAACGCAGAATTGAGAGAAGGCGAAAATGAGAGTGATAATGAAAAAGAAACCCTAACCTTCTCGTTTTTGAAGCGGGTTCGGATGTTGCCGAGCTCCTTGTCGACGCGGAGCCTCTCCTGTTCTTTGTTCTGGCAATTGCGGACGTCGCTGACGAACACCGAGAGACCTCTCATCCCGGACAACGCCATCTCCTCCTAGATCCACCGGGAGGGAGCGGAAGCCACCCTCTTCGATTGCCGAATTGGCAGATCGCTCAGGTGAAGATGGATCCAACAATTGAACAAGATTCAGATTCAATTCAGCTCCCTCCAATTCACAAAAGGAGAAAATGTGCAGAGAGAATCTAGAGCGAGAAAGTTCAGAGAGGGAGGGAGGGAGGGAAGGAGAGAGAGAAAATTGAAAAAGCCGTAGGAAGGACAGTGCTGGAACGACCTATATTACCAAGGATGCAGATCCTCTGAATTGTTCATTAAAATTGACCATATCTAGTGACAAAATCTCAGCCCTCCATCAATTATAAAGAAAAATCAACGGTGGCAATTTGACAAGTGTGGGACAATGTCGTTTTCCCCTATTCTTAGATTGAGATTCTGCTTCCCCATTTTCCTCTCTTTCTCCCCTCCCTGCCTTTTCTTCGACAAATTCTATAGAGGCCATGGACTCCTTCCGTCGATCAACCACCACCAGAACACGCCGTAACACGACGTCTTAGCTTCTGTCGTCGCCCCCGCCGTAGCCAGACGCATTACCGCCTTGAGCCCCCGCGTAAGCCAATGTCCCACGCCGTAGCACGTCGTCTTCCCACGCCATAGCTCACCGTCTTCCCACCACGCCATAGCACGCCTTCTTCCCACGCCGTAGCACCCCGTCTTCCCACGCCGTAGCACGCCGTCTTAATTTCTTCCATCGCCCCCGCCGTTGCCCAACGCACTGCCGCCTTGAGCCCCCCGCGTGTTCTTTTTCCCCTTTTCATTGTTCTTTTCTGCTCTTTTTTCCTTGGTTGTGCTTTTCTGCAGATGCATGTTGGGGGTAGTTGGTTGTGCACATCTATATAATTGTCACTTAAGTATTTTGTATATTATTCTACATAGATCCTCAACTAGTGTCCTCTTCTTTGTCTTTGCTTTATCTGGTCAATTGTTATGTCAATCTGTTGTTTCTAGCATTGATTGTTTATTATTAGCTCTTAACCGTCTTTGGTATTGCAATATCTTGATTGAAATTGACTATTTCTTCTTGTTTCTATTCAGGATTTTGGCTGTTGTTGTCTTTCTAATACTCATACCTCTTATTCCACCTAATTCTTCCAAAGGAGGGGTAACATTTTCTAACACTCTTTGTCTTAAAATACCTATAATAGATAGGTAGACAATATTGTGGTCATGAGGTTTAGAACATGGTTACTTAAAGTTGTATCAACTGCTGTGTAGCATGAGTTAGTTTATAACATGAAACAATTAAAGATTTAGTTTAGCATGTAGTAAGGAACATGAGAATATAGAAATTCAAGATGATGCGGGTGTTTATGCTGGTGCTCTCTTTTTCACATTAATAATGATTATGTTTAATGGAATGGCTGAAATTTCTATGACCATTGCTAAGCTTCCTATTTTCTACAAGCAACGGGACCTTGTATTTTATCCCTCTTGGGCATATGCTATTCCTGGATGGATTCTTAAGATTTCTATTACAATAATGGAAGTTGCTGTTCGGGTGTTTCTCACCTACTATGTTATTGGATTTGATCCAAATGTTGGGAGGTAAATAAGCAAGCTGCTTTTTATCTGTTAGGAGGAGACATATGAATGTTAGTTCTGCTTGTTTGCATGTTACTTATGATGTGAGGTCTTGAATTTTGTGCAGGTTCTTCAAGCAGTACCTTTTGCTACTATTTATCAGCCAAATGGCTTCTGCATTATTCCGAGCTGTTGCAGCACTAGGTAGAAACATGATTGTGGCTAACACATTTGGGGCCTTTTCAATTCTTGCAGTTCTTACATTGGATGGCCCTTTCCCAAGGAGATCACAAATCATAACCATTTTGCTTTGTCAATTAATTGACTCTCATGTTATCAACGATGCATTTTGGATTTTGTCTTGGCTTTGAAATGATAATTCTTTTTGCCATTGGCCTAGATAATAGTAGAGATATGATTCCTTGCCCATTAACAAAAATAATTCTTTTAGACTTGTAAACTCATTATATTGGAATGTTTGCAAAATGCACTCTGTCCAGGTGCTCTGTCCAGTAGGTAAATTGAGTATTCCCTATTTATTAGCTTTAAGTTATTATTCATTTTAATTACTTCTCTGGCTTTGGTTGTTTATTTATTAGCACATACATGATAATCATCAAATGACATTTCATGTCATGAAAACAGATTGCACAATTATACTACGTGATATATTTTTCACTTAATTTAATTGTAGTGCTCATTGTATATAAAATTTGATTAAATCTTATTTACATATTGTTCAACTATTGCAGGCCAAGAAAAAAAGTGGCTTTAACTTAAGAAATATGAGCTACCAGAGGCTGCTTCCCACTCAAAAAAATTGATTGAAGAATACAAAACATGCATCTCCATTGGAAGTTTCATTAGGCTGCAAGTTTGTTGTGACAACTTCCCAAGGAAAAATATCAAAGAAATGACTACAATGCTTGCAAGATTGAAGGATTTGTTTATTGTATATTACAAGAGATCTTTTTTTTTTTTTTTGCTTAACAACTAAGAGATCCTTGAAAATATAATATGATGATCTCTCTTATGTATAAGTATATCATTTGCAATTATGTTCATCAATGTAAAATTGTACATGAGACATGAAACATTGCCTTAATACCATGAATCAATTTTTTTTGTCTCAGATTTACTTCTTGTCATTATAAATGTGAATAGCGAGTAAATATTGCGTTAGAATACAATTGATATATAAGATCTATCAGGCTAACCAACCAAATAAATTATATTAAAATATATAAAAAAAAGTACATAACATCAAATTAAAAGGTCAACTTTTACAAGAATAAAATAAAATAAAAGGTCAGCCTAAAGCAATTAGGATCCATGCGGGGGACACTAGTAGCAATGAGACCTATACCATGCTGCTTTGTCATATCATGCCTTGCTTGCAAAACTGCAAAAGTAACATCATACCCAATAATAATCTCATTCATGAGTGCTACTATTGGCACTGAAAAAAATTTAAAAAATAAAAAATAAAAAGATAAAAAGAAATCAAATTCAAGATTGTGCTTTAGCTATGCACTGCAGTCTGCAAGCAATAAACATTGTCCATAAGTCCGTACTCACTAGCAAAGCATGTCATTGCAAGTGTCCAAACAGTGTCATCAAGATGAAGATCAATAACAGCTCAGTAGACATGATATGTTAAGCAATGAAAAGAAGATGCTTTCAACTACATGTTACACCCCATGCTATCATGCGAGATAAGAAAGCTTTCAAGGAATTGGGCAGTTAGATAAGAACAAAGTGCAAAACAAATTGCAAAGTGTCCTAAGCTTGCATATATCAATTATAAAAAAACATTTATTATTAATATCTCTTATCACTAACTACCCTTTCAAAGTGTTTGAAAAATTGGATTACATCCAAGTCAGGTTTTAAACAAGTTTTCAAATCTGCATTCAAGCTTTCACTAAGTTGTGTACTTCACATGCCAATTGTGAAAGCGTTTTTCATATAACACTTTGTCCATTTCTCCTTTACTTTATACAAACATATTAACCACTTATTTTCTTGAAGTTTATAATCATCTACCAACTTATCCCATGCTCTTTGAAAATCAATTTCCTTTAAGTATTTGTATATGCAAAACTTCAAGTCTCTCAATATTAGACCCATTCTTGATCAAATTACCAAGATGTTTTATGCCATTTTGCATCAAATGCCAAGAACATAAACCATGATATGTTTCGGGCATTACCTTAAGTAAAGCTTTAGCCATTGCATGGTCTTGATCTGTGAAAAGAGTTTGAGGCATATTGCTCTTATGTGCCTTCAAAAATTCTCTAAACAGCCATTCAAAGGATTCAACAGTCTCATCATAAAGAAGCGCAGCTCCAAAAATTACCACTCTTCTAAAGTGGTTAAATCCTGCAAACACAGTCAAAGGCCTACATGCATTATTAGTACTATATGTAGTGTCAAGAGTAAGTACATCACCAAAGTATTCATAGTCCATAATCATTCTTGCATCAGCCCAAAAAATATTTGTTATCTATTCTTCAACATTTAATTGGACTGCATAATAAAATGATGGGTTTTCTATTGATTCTTGTTGAAAGTATTGTAACAAGCTGCCTACCTCACCGTATGCCATGTTTCTCAATCTTTTGTTATGAAGATAGTTCTTTTGATCCAAACGTGTGTAACCAAGGTTTGCTCTTCCACCAACTTGTCTACTCATTAATTCAAATGAGGCCTTTTGCTTAATGCCTGAGTCATCTGCCAAATCAATCTCATGAGCTTGAACTTGAGATAATTTTCGTTGCGATGTTAGCATGTGAGTCGTCTCTGGAAGGTGCAAAGGATGGTTATGCTCATCAACAAAATCATGAATTTGATACTTCTCAATCTCCTTCATGTATTTCAGTCCTAATCTTGTAGGACAGTTAGTCCTTGTTTCAAGCCGAGGATTGATCGTTAAATGATCTCTTTTGTCTGCTCTATGAACACCCTCTTTGCTACAAACATATCTATCACTCAAAATCCTTCCATCTTTATTTTTGTTAACATACTGCTTTCGAGTGTTAAACCCAAATTTTCCACCATAATTAACCCAAAATTTCCATGCCTCTTCTAAAGTATTGAATGTCTTGCCTATCCGAGACTGCCAATCAAGTTCTATATTCATAAATAGGGCATTTGGTGCAACAATAGAATCATCTGACATCCTAAAATAAAAAAAAATCAAATAAAAAATATAATATAAAAAACCATCAACTTGAAGATTGATTAATCCCAAAATATATCATAATTAAAACGTATAAAGCTACGAGACATGTTCCATAGTGTTTCCTACTAGTGCAAGCTTACCTATTAACATTTAAATGTTCTTTCAACCATGGACGATGGACAAAGTCAGCCATGCTATTCAACCTGACACTGCACAAAACAAAGAAAACTACGGAAAGAAAAGAACACACACATAGTGTGAGCAATAACAAAGTGCTAGTCTTAATAGAACACATATACTTGAATGTCAACTATGCAGCATGTCCCAATTAGCAACTTGAAAAAAACTCCGCAATTGAACATTTTCTAGATATATCATTCATTGGATTTTAAAAATAGATTCAGAGCACAAGAAAGTTTGTAAATTAAGGATATATAGAACTTCAACCAACTAAAAAAAGAAGAAAAAAAAAGTACTTGACAGCAACCAAAAATTGAAAAATATGCTTCGACCCACAAGAACATATGAAGTTATTGTCATAATATAGAAAACAATAAGTTATGCTCTTCTATAGTACAATTAATTAGATGTGCATTTATCTTGTTTCTTTAGAACCTGGTGCTATTTATTTAAATTTCACTAGATATTGAAAATAACAGTCAAAGCCACAAGTTAGCCATGATAAAATGCAGACTAAAGCCAACTCCATGAGAATCAAGAAGACACTGATCTAATACCTTATATTGGAGGGTTTTCTTCTGATAACAATTCCTTTATTGGACCATAAACCTTCGATGTAGTAAAATTCATGAAGAAGGATGGCACAGAAATTATAGGCCCTATATTTCTCAGTAGTGCGTCGGGCTACGGCAGGGGCGATGGCAGAAGCTAAGACGATGTGTTACGGCATGGGAAGAAGGCGTGCTACGGCGTGGTGGGAAGAAAACGAGTTATGGCATGGGAAGACGACGTGCTACGGCGTGGGACATTAGGTTACGCGGGGGCTCAAGGTGGTAGTGCGTCTGGCTACAACGGGGGCGATGATAGAAACTAAGACTGCGTGCTACGGCGTGTTCTGGTGGTGGTTGATCGACGGAAGGAGTCCATGGCCTCCATGAAATTTGTCGAAGAAAAGGCGGGGAAGGGAGAAGGAGAGGGAAATGAGGAAGCAGAATCTCAATCTAAAAATAAGGGAAAACGACGTCATCCCACACTTGTCAAATTGCCACCGTTGATTTTTCTTTATAATTGATGGAGGGCTAAGATTTTGTCACTGGATATGGTCAATTTTAACGAACAATTGAGAGGATCTACATCCATATTACCAATTACCATTGCAATAACAATAACATTTGCAATTTTGCATTATATTCATTAATTCCCCTGCCAAAAACTTTTCAGTTTTTTTTTTTTTGGATTTTACTAAATGTAATTATTAAAAGTACTAAAATAAGAAGTTTAAGATAAAAATAAAATATTTAATGTAAAAAGTCTTATTTTTTATTTTAATATCTTTTAAAATACTTGTCAATAATTGTTTTTTCTTTTAGACTGTTGTGTAATACAAATTAATGATTAATTTTGAGTTTTGTTGACTAGTATATTAAAAACACTAATTAGGAAATTAAAATGTAAAAAACATTAAATAAAAAATAAAACATCTAATATATTAAAGTGGTAAAAAATCTTTAATTAATTATTACTTTTAAATGTCTATCCTGTTGCTTTTCTTCCATTGCAAACTGTTTTTTGGTTTACTGCAATCGTTTATATTCCCTCTATTTCAACAGTTAAAGTCAAGGGTGTGTTGCGGGGGTCAAAGTCAAGAAAAAACGACCCATATGTAACATGCGGTGTTTTGCAGTTTGCACCATAAATTCAACAAAAATGTTAAACCTATATCTTATATGTTAAGCCTATATCTTATTTTCTACATTCATGATTTACAGCTTCTTTTTATGGAGAAAAGTGATGAATTCATGTTTTACACCTTCTTTTTATAGAAAAAAAAAAAGGAAGGGAGGAAGAGAGATTCTCTTTTTTATATATATATAAAAGAGTTATAAAGTAAAAGCATAAAAAATGAGATATAAAAATAATATTGTTAATATATATATCCAAAACATAAGGTAAAATCAGTTGTAATCAAATGTTAAAAATTATATAAATATAAAGTAATTATGTGTAAATATGTATACGTAATATTATTAAATAAAAAATTTAACATTATACCAAAATTGGGCATATACTGCCAAGTTTCCAGCTGTCAAGCCTCATAGCATTGTGTTCACAGCTAGCCTGGCCCCTCTCAGTGTGCCTGATTATTTGGTCTCTTTTGAGATATTAGACTGGCCCCTCTTGAATAGTAGTAAACAATAAACAATCGAGCAATTGCTGCTTAACTGATATCCACTGGATGATGCAAGTGAACATAGTAATGTTGTTCATGAGATACAGGCATTGGTCTAATAGCAACAAAGGGCAACATGGCAACAAGAAGAGGTGGTTTGGCTTTGAACTTGTAGAAGCCATCCCATGGTTCTCTTCGAAATTTAAGCAATACTAAGTACTTGTATGCTACTACTTCACATACTTTCATTATATCATCTAGTTTTCATTAATTTAATAATAAAAATTATTGATTACATGAAATTTCAACTATTAAAATCTTCAAATATGAGAGAAATGTGCAAATAGCATCATGAATGCCTAAGACTACGCCCAGTTATAACAGAGAATGAATGATAAATGATAGATTGATATTCTAAGTTCCTAACAGATGAATTTGATAGCATAAGACTATACTCAGTTATAACAAGGGTGGAAAAAAGTAGAAAAAAGCTGCCATCGGTGGATGGATGAGTATTCTACTATATTAATAGCAACCATGCCCAACAGATGGAAAAAAAAAATGGTGGTAATTTCACATCTTTAAGTTGAGTTCTAACATTCAGCCTGGACAAGTAGTAGCCAACTTTGAACAAAGCTTTGAAGAAAGGACAGTTGGAAAAGTATAGATAAGGGTACCCATTGTACACCACTCCCATTTGACACAAATCAACGTACTGCATACCACCACTACCAAAATGGCACACCTACTGTGAAAGCCATTGCAACAAGTGGGACCTTCTTTGCCGCAGGAGATGCTTAAACGAGGCATTTCAGTCCATTAATTCCTTCTTTGATATTGAATGTAGGATGACAAGGTAAGAAAAAAATATGATTAAGAGGACAAACCAATTAAGCAAATTAAGTACATGACACTAATCCCGTAACATCATTACTATTTCTTGTACCCTAGAAAGGAGACCAAATATCTACCCCATTGTTCATTGCTTTTCTCTATTTTTCTCTCTTGAAAAATTGAAGTGAACATGAATAGATGCAAATATATCCAGGTTGAAAATAATAGCTCAAAGTAATAAGGTTTATATCCCTCCGATCTACCAAGTAAATGGCAACCAAATTATGGTGCTCAATCCTATGTCCGTGTCACTAGCAAGTAGTAAGCCAAACAAATAACTTGAATACTTTCTTGAAGATGTTGGAAACAATCAGTCAAAAAAAATGTTGGAAACAAGAGTCTGTAACAAGCCAAAAAAAAACTTAATACTTCCTTGCCTTTTTTTCTGAATCTCCACAAATGTTGCACAACAAAAATCTATAACAATTTGTATGTGCCAAATCAAGGATAACCTAGTTAGCATATGATGTATCTAACAACCTGGGTAATCCAACAAGAAGTAAAAGCAAACGACTCTTTTGACAAAGTTCGCGTCATAACCATAACCATATTGTGACTGGCAAATGTTAAAATACTTATGAAATAGAATATGATTGTTCGATCAATAGAGTTTTCAAAGTTATCCAAAACAAACTAGTATTCGATTTCTCAGGATATTCAGTGCTTCATCACTCATCAGAAAGGATAGTGACCAAAACTGTCCTTTAAGTGGGACCTTCTTTGTCGCAGGAAATGCTTAAACGAGGCGCTCTAGTTCATTAATTCCTTCTTTGATATCGAGTGTAGGATGACAGGGCAAGAAAGAAACATGATTAAGAGGACAAACTAATTAAGTAAATTAAGTACATGACACTAATCCCGTAACATCATTACCGTTTCCTGTACCCTAGAAGGTAGACCAAATATCTAGCCCATTGTTCATTGCTTTTCTCTGTTTATCTCTATTGAAAAATTGAAGTGAACATGAATAGATGCAAATGTATCCAAGTTGAAAATAATAGCCCAAAGTAATATGATTTATATCCCTCCGGCCTACCAAGTAAATGGCAACCAAATTATGGTGTTCAATCCTATGTCCGTGTCACTAGTAAGTAGTAAGTCAAACGAATAACTTCAACACTTTCTTGAAGATGTTGGAAACAATCAGTCAAAAAAAAATGATGTTGGAAACAAGAGTCTGTAACAAGCCAAAAATAAGCTTAATACTTCCTTACCTTTTTTTTCTGAATCTCCACAATGTTGCACAACAAAAATCTATAACAATCTGCATGTGCCAAATCAAGGATAACCTGGTTAGCGTATGATGTATCTAACAACTAATCCAGCAAGAAGTAAAAGCAAACGGCTCTTTTGACAAAGTTCGTGTCATAACCATAACCACATTGTGATAGGCAAATGTTGAAATACTTATGAAATAGAATATGATTGTTCGATCAACAAAGTTTTCAAAGTTACTTGAAACAAACTAGCATTCGATTTTTCAGGATAATCAGTGTTTCATCACTCATCAGAAAGGACAGTGACCAAAATTGTCCTTTAAGTGGGACCTTCTTTGTCGCAGGAGATGCTTAAACGAGGCGTTCCATTCCATTAATTCCTTCTTTGATATCGAGTGTAGGATGATAGGGCAAGAAAGAAACATGATTAAGAGGACAAACCAATTAAGCAAATTAAGTACATGGCACTAATTCCGTAACATCATTACTGTTTCATGTACCCTAGAAGGTAGACCAAATATCTACCCCATTGTTCATTGCTTTTCTCTGTTTATCTTTCTTGAAAAATCAAAGTGAACATGAATAGATGCAAATGTATCCAGGTTAAAAATAATAGCTCAAAGTAATATGGTTTATATCCCTCCAGTCTACCAAGTAAATGGCAACCAAATTATGGAGCTCAATCTTATATCTGTGTCACTAGCAAGTAGTAAGCCAAACAAATAACTTGAATACTTTCTTAAAGATGTTGGAAACAATCAGTGAAAAAAAAATGTTAGAAACAAGAGTCTGTAACAAGAAAAAAATAAACTTAATAGTTCCTTGCCTTTTTTTTCTGAATCTCCACAAATGTTGCACAACAAAAATTTATAACAATCTGCATGTGCCAAATCAAGGATAACCTGGTTAGCGTATGCTGTATCTAACAACCTGGGTAATCCAACAAGAAGTAAAAGCAAACAGCTCTTTTGACAAAGTTCGCATCATAACCATAACCACATTGTGACTAGCAAATGTTGAAATACTTATGAAATAGAATATGATTGTTCAGTCAACAGAGTTTTCAAAGTTACCCGAAACAAACTAGCATTCGATTTCTCAGGATAATCAATGCTTCATCACTGATCAGAAAGGATAGTGACCAAAACTGTCCTTTAAGTGGGACCTTCTTTATCGCAAGAGATGCTTAAACGAGACGTTCCAGTCCATTAATTCTTTCTTTGATATCGAGTGTAGGATGACAGGACAATAAAGAAACATGATTAAGAGGACAAACCAATTAAGCAAATTAAGTACATGGCACTAATCCCGTAACAACATTACTGTTTCATGTACCCTAGAAGGTAGACCAAATATCTAGCCCATTGTTCATTGCTTTTCTCTGTTTATCTCTCTTGAAAAATTGAAGTGAACATGAATAGATGCAAATATATCCAGGTTGAAAATAATAGCCCAAAGTAATATGATTTATATCCCTCCAGTCTACCAAGTAAATGGCAACCAAATTATGGTGCTCAATCCTATGTCCGTGTCACTAGCAAGTAGTAAGCCAAACAAATAACTTGAATACTTTCTTGAAGATGTTGGAAGCAATCAGTCAAAAAAAAAAAGATGTTGAAAACAAGAGTCTGTAACAAGCCAAAAATAAACATAATACTTCCTTGCCTTTTTTTTCTGCATCTCCACAAATATTGCACAACAAAAATCTATAACAATCTGCATGTGCCAAATCAAGGATAACCTAGTTAGCGTATGATGTATCTAACAACTTAGGTAATCCAAGAAGTTAAAGCAAACGGCTCTTTTGACAAAGTTCGCATCATAACCATAACCACATTGTGATTGTCAAATGTTGAAATAATTATGAAATAGAATATGATTGTTCAGTCAACAGAGTTTTCAAAGTTACCCGAAAAAAAAAACTAGCATTCGATTTCTCATGATAATCAGTGCTACATCACTCATCAGAAAGGACAGCAACTAAAACTGTCTTTTAAGTGAGACCTTCTTTGTCGTAGGAGATGCTTAAACGAGGCATTCTAGTCCATTAATTCTTTCTTTGTTATCGAGTGAAGGATGACAAGGCAAGAAAGAAACATGATTAAGAGGACAAACCAATTAAGCAAATCAAGTACATGGCACTAATCCCATCACATCATTACTGTTTCCTGTACCCTAAAAGGTAGAACAAATATCTAGCCCATTGTTCATTGCTTCTCTTTATTTATCTCTCTTGAAAAATTGAAGTGAACATGAATAGATGCAAATGTATCTAGGTTGAAAATAATAGCCCAAAGTAATATGATTTATATCCCTCAGGTCTACCAAGTAAATGGCAACCAAAATATGGTGTTCAATCCTATGTCCGTGTCACTAGCAAGTAGTAAGCCAAACAAATAACTTCAATACTTTCTTGAAGATGTTGCAAACAATCAGTCAATAAAAAAAAAAGATGTTGAAAACAAGAGTTTATAACAAACCAAAAATAAACTTACTACTTCCTTATCTTTTTTTTTTCTGAATCTCCGCAAATGTTGTATAACAAAAATCTATAACAATCTACATGTGCCAAATCAAAGATAATTTGGTTAGCGTATGATGTATCTAACAACCTGGGTAATCCAGCAAGAAGTAAAAGCAAATGGCTCTTTTGACAAAGTTCGTGTCATAACCATAACCACATTGTGACTCACAAATGTTGAAATACTTATGAAATAGAATATGATTGCTCGGTCAACAGGGTTTTCAAAGTTACCTGAAACAAACTAGCATTCGATTTCTCAGGATAATCAGTGCTTCATCACTTATAAGAAAAGACAGTGACCAGAAATGTCCTTTAAGTGGGATTTTCTTTGCCGCAGGAGATGCTTAAACGAGAGGTTCCAGTCCATTAATTCCTTCTTTGATATCGAGTGTAGGATGACAGGGCAAGAAAGAAACATGGTTAAGAGGACAAACCAATTAAGCAAATTAAGTACATGACACTAATTTCGTAACATCATTACTGTTTCCTATACCCTAGAAGGTAGACCAAATATCTAGCCCATTGTTCATTACTTTTCTCCGTTTATCTCTCTTGAAAAATTGAAGTGAACATGAATAGATACAAATGTATCCAGGTTGAAAATAATAGCCCAAAGTAATATGGTTTACATCCCTCTGGTCTACCAAGTAAATGGCAACCAAATTATAATGCTTAATCTTATGTCCGTGTCATTAGCAAGTAGTAAGCCAAACAAATAACTTGAATACTTTTCTTGAAGATGTTGGAAACAATCAGTCAAAAAAAAAAGATGTTAGAAACAAGAGTCTATAACAAGCCAAAAATAAACTTAATACTTCCTTACCTTTTTTTTCTGAATCTCCACAAATGTTGCACAACAAAAATCTATAACAATCTGCATGTGCCAAATCAAGGATAACCTGGTTAGCGTATGATGTATCTGACAACCTGGGTAATCCAATAAGAAGTAAAAGCAAACGACTCTTTTGACAAAGTTCGCGTCATAACCATAACCACATTGTGACTGGCAAATGTTGAAATACTTATGAAATAGAATATGTTTGTTCAGTCAACAGAGTTTTCAAAGTTGCCCGAAACAAACTAGCATTCGATTTCTCAGGATAATAAGTGCTTCATCACTCATCAGAAAGGACAGTGACTAAAACTGTCCTTTAAGTGGGACCTTCTTTGCCGTAGGAGATGCTTAAACGAGGCGTTCCAGTCCTTTAATTCCTTCTTTGATATCGAGTGTAGGATGACAGGGTAAGAAAGAAACTTGATTAAGAGGACAAACCAATTAAGTAAATTAAGTATATGACACTAATCCCGTCACATCATTATTGTTTCTTGTACCCTAGAAGGTAGAACAAATATCTAACCCATTGTTCGTTGTTTTTCTCTGTTTATCACTCTTAAAAAATTGAAGTGAACATGAATAGATGCAAATGTATTCAGGTTGAAAATAATAGCCCAAAGTAATATGGTTTATATCCTTCTGGTCTACCAAGTAAATGGCAACCAAATTATGGTGTTCAATCCTATGTCCGTGTCACTAGCAAGTAGTAAGCCAAACAAATAACTTGAATATTTTCTTGAAGATGTTGGAAACAATCAGTCAAAAAAAAAAGATGTTGGAAACAAGAGTCTATAACAAGCCAAAAATAAACTTACTACTTCCTTGTCTTTTTTTCTGAATCTCCACAAATGTTGCACAACAAAAATCTATAACAATCTACATGTGCCAAATCAAGGATAACTTGGTTAGCATATGATGTATCTACAACCTAGGTAATCCAACAAGAAGTAAAAGCAAATAGTTCTTTTGACAAAGTTCGTGTCATAACCATAATCACATTGTGACTGGCAAATGTTGAAATACTTATGAAATAGAATATGATTATTTGGTCAATAGAGTTTTCAAAGTTACCCAAAACAAACTAGCATTCGATTTCTGAGGATAATCAGTGCTTCATCACTCATCAGAAAGGACAGTGACCAAAACTGTCTTTTAAGTGGGACCTTCTTTGCCGCAGGAGATGCTTAAATGAGACATTCCAGTCCATTAATTCCTTATTTGAGATCGAGTGTAGGTTGACAGGGCAAGAAAGAAACATGACTAAAAGGACAAACCAATTAAGCAAATTAAGTACATGACACTAATTCCGTAACATCATTATTGTTTCCTATAACCTAGAACGTAGACTAAATATCTAGCCCATTGTTCATTGATTTTCTCTATTTATCTCTCTTGAAAAATTGAAGTGAACATGAATAGATACAAATGTATCCAGGTTAAAAATAATAGCCCAAAGTAATATGGTTTATATCCCTCCGGTCTACGAAGTAAATGGCAACCAAATTATGGTGCTCAATCCTATGTCCGTGTCACTAGCAAGTAGTTAGCCAAACAAATAACTTGAATACTTTCTTGAAGATGTTGGAAACAATCAGTAAAAAAAAAAAAAGATGTTGGAAACAAGAGTCTGTAACAAGCAAAAAATAAACTTAATACTTCGTTGTTTTTTTTTTCTGAATCTCTACAAATGTTGCACATCAAAAATCTATAACAATCTGCATGTACCAAATCAAGGATAACCTGGTTAGCGTATGATGTATCTAACAACCTGGGTAATCCAATAAGAAGTAAAAGCAAACAACTCTTTTGACAAAGTTCGCGTCATAACCATAACCACATTGTGACTGACAAATGTTGAAATACTTATGAAATAGAATATGTTTGTTCAGTCAACAGAGTTTTCAAAGTTACCCGAAACAAACTAGCGTTCGATTTCTCAGGATAATCAGTGCTTCATTACTCATCAGAAAGGACAGTGACCAAAATTGCCCTTTAAGTGGGACCTTCTTTGCCGCAGGAGATGCTTAAACGAGGCGTTCCAGTCCCTTAATTCCTTCTTTGATATCGAGTGTAGGATGACAGGGCAAGAAAGAAACTTGATTAAGTGGACAAACCAATTAAGCAAATTAAGTACATGACACTAATCCCGTAACATCATTATTGTTTCCAGCACCCTAGAAGGTAGAACAAATATCTAACCCATTGTTCGTTGTTTGTCTCTGTTTATCACTCTTAAAAAATTGAAGTGAACATAAATAGATGCAAATATATCCGAGTTGAAAATAATAGACTAAAGTAATATGGTTTATATCCCTCTAGTCTACCAAGTAAATGGCAACCAAATTATGGTGTTCAATCCTATGTCCGTGTCACTAGCAAGTAGTAAGCCAAACAAATAACTTGAATACTTTCTTGAAGATGTTAGAAATAATCAATAAAAAAAATGATGTTGGAAACAAGAGTCTGTAACAAGCCAAAAATAAGCTTAATACTTCCTTGCCTTTTTTTTTTTTCTGAATCTCCACAAATGTTGCACAACAAAAAATCTATAACAATCTGCATGTGCCAAATCAAGGAAAACCTAGTTAGCGTATGATGTATCTAACAACCTGGGTAATCCAACAAGAAGTAAAAGCAAACGACTCTTTTGACAAAGTTCGCATCATAACCATAGCCACATGGTGACTATCAAATGTTGAAATACTTATGAAATAGAATATGATTATTCGGTCAACAGAGTTTTCAAAGTTACCTGAAAAAAATTAGTATTCAATTTCTTTGGATAATTAGTGCTTCATCACTCATCAAAAAGGATAGTCGCCACAACTGAACCAAGCAATATGAACGCCACATTGAGCATAAGCAATGAAGATAAATATTAAAAAAGTAAAATTAAAAAAATTAACTTTTGGTGATGACAGTAGCAAAAGACCCAATACCCAAAAAACAATATTGAAACGTCGCCTGAGAAATGCTTAAACGAGGCGTTCCAGTCCATTAATTCCTTCTTTGATATCGAGTGTAAGATGATAGGGCAACAAAGAAACATAATTAAGAGGACAAACCAATTAAGCAAATTAAGTACATGGCACTAATCCCGTAACATCATTAATATTTCCTGTACCCTAAAAAGTAGAACAAATATCTAGCTCATTGTTCATTGCTTCTCTCTGTTTATCTCTCTTATTAAATTGAAGTGAACATGAATAGATGCAAATGTATCCAGGTTGAAAATAATAGCCCATAGTAATATGGTTTATATCCCTCCGGTCTACCAAGTAAATGGCAACCAAATTATGGTACTCAATCCTATGTCCGTGTCACTAGCAAGTAGTAACCCAAACAAATAACCTGAATACTTTCTTGAAGATGTTGGAAACAATCAGTCAAGAAAAAAGATGTTGGAAACAAGAGTCTGTAACAAGTCAAAAATAAACTTAATACTTCCTTGCCTTTTTTTTCTGAATCTCCACAAATGTTGCACAATAAAAATCTATAACAATCTGCATGTGCCAATTCAATGATAACCTGATTAGCGTATGATGCATCTAACAACTTGGGTAATCCAATAAGAAGTAAAAGCAAATGGCTCTTTTGACAAAGTTCATATCATAACCATAACCACATTGTGACTGACAAATGTTGAAATACTTATGAAATAGAATATGTTTGTTCGGTCAACAGAGTTTTCAAAGTTACCCGAAACAAACTAGCGTTCGATTTCTTAGGATAATCAGTGCTTCATCACTCATCAGAAAGGACAGTGACCAAAACTGAACTAGGCAATATGAACACCACATTGAGCATAAGCAATGAAGATAAATATTAAAAAAGTAAAATTAAAAAAATTAACTTTTGGTGATGACAGTAGCAAAAGACCCAAGACCCAAAAAACAGTATTGAAATGTCGCCTAAGAGATGCTTAAACGAGGCGTTCCAGTCCATTAATTCCTTCTTTGATATCGAGTGTAGGATGACAGGGCAACAAAGAAACATGATTAAGAGGACAAACTAATTAAGCAAATTAAGTACATGGCACTAATCCCGTAACATCATTACTATTTCCTGTACCCTAAAGGTGGAACAAATATCTAGCCCATTGTTCATTGCTTCTCTCTGTTTATCTCTCTTAAAAAATTAAAGTGAACATGAATAAATGCAAATGTATCCAGGTTGAAAATAATAGCCCAAAGTAATATGGTTTATATCCCTCCGGTCTACCAAGTAAATGGCAACCAAATTATGGTGCTCAATCCTATGTCCGTGTCACTAGTAAGTAGTAAGCCAAACAAATAACCTGAATACTTTCTTGAAGATGTTGGAAACAATCAGTAAAAAAAAAAGATGTTGGAAACAAGAGTCTGTAACAAGTCAAAAATAAACTTAATACTTCCTTGCCTTTTTTTTCTGAATCTCCGCAAATGTTGCACAACAAAAATCTATAACAATCTGCATGTGCCAATTCAAGGATAACCTGATTAACGTATGATGTATCTAACAACCTGGGTAATCCAATAAGAAGTAAAAGCAAATGGCTCTTTTGACAAAGTTCGCATCATAACCATAACCACATTGTGACTAACAAATGTTGAAATACTTATGAAATAAAATATGTTTGTTCGGTCAACAGAGTTTTCAAAGTTATTCGAAACAAACTAGCGTTCAATTTCTCAGGATAATCAGTGCTTCATCACTCATTAGAAAGGACAATGACCAAAACTGAACAAGGCAATATGAACGCCACATTGAGCATATGAAGATAAATATTAAAAAAATAAAATTAAAAAAATTAACTTTTGATGATGATAGTAACAAAAGACCCAAGACCCAAAAAACAGTATTGAAATGTCACCTGAGAGATTTGAATTCTCATGAGGAAACCCCATGTACGTTGAAGGCACACGCCTTAACCACTCAGCCAAAGCGACGTTATTGAACAAGAGTTAAATGTAATTAATAATGTCTTATGTCTTCTAGCGAAATTGACCGACAAAAATTTCATTGTAAGTTAATATCTATACGACATATTTTTTCACAACTATAGTATTCATTATTGTACAAATATTTTGACTAAATTTTACTGAAGGTATAAGGAGGGCATGCTAAACTCTAATGAATATTGTGTATAATATAAATGCAAGAATCGAGTTTTTTATTTTTACAAAGAATCGAGTATTTTAGTCTAAATTGCCGATCCTAGAAAAAAATAAATGTCATCCGCATGCCAACAAGCATAATACATTTGCCAATTTATAAAAATAACTCTTATGTTCTTATATTAAATAATATATATATATTTTTTTTATATTTAATTTAATATTATTTATTATATTTTTTTTTATTATTTTTTACTTAATTATATTTTTTAAAAAAATATAAATAATATCTATACTCATTTTAGAGATATAGAATAATCTTTATTCTTATAAAAGAAATTATACTAGTGTCACAACTATACAATCACGACAAAACAAAATGCAAAACTGAGCTGTTTAAGTCATGGGACGGCTGGCAAATGTATCATAGCACTACTACAAACTACACAGATAATTATGCTTTTTTTAGGTTATAATGAATACAACTATGACAATGCCTATACACCTAGTAAGAGAACAAGAATATCTGAAATCCATCCATAATAGTTGTTAACGGTTGGTCCAAGATATTTGCTAATTTTCCTCCCTGTTTTTTTAACACGTGAATCAGGTTATTTTTCCTGTGCACAAAAGAGAATTCTTTTTCTCATCTCAGGTTCCCATAATTTTATGTACCCAAAAAAAATAATACATACATATATATATATATTCCCATAATTTTAATATCAAATTATCAATTTTCATTTAAGTCAATATTACTATACAAAGGTTCAATAATTCAGAATATTCAAGAGAATATACGTTCATATATGATAATATCTTACGCAACAATTTCGGGTGCCACTTTTAGGACAAGAACCTCAAAACAAAATCAGTCCTTCACCCTCCTTACAATTATCGACGTAACATGAACAAAAAACAGGCAACATAGTTTTAGTGTCATTAACATAATTTAATAGACTGGTGTAGCCTGTACAGGTATAAGTTCTCGAGGATATAGAAGTACAGAACATCAACCATAAAGATCATTAGCACATTTCTGAACTGAAACATTATATACATCGAGCTAAATTTTCATAGTAAATTTCATGGGACACTCATTTGTGAGTTCCAATCTCTGTGCAGCAGGTGAACTTGTGATTCTTTCTTAGATGACAAAATGACCATAAACTGGGGTCTAAAAAAAAATCTTCAACTGTCAATAAAATGAAGAATAAATCTAAATGGATAAATACAGGAGCATTCCCCATACAAACAACAAGAAAACATCCTATTATGTAAATTTGTTGTTCCCAGTCGAATTTGCCTCTATGAAGTGTACAACCAACTTTACACAAGGGAAAGAAATAGAAAATGTCCAGACCTGTAAACTTGTTTTATGAAATTAAAAAAATAAAAATGGATTTAGAAACATTTTCCTTTCCTTTCCCTCGTACAAAAATTTTAAAACCACACAACATTGCTATGTATATGTGTAAAGAAGAACCCTGATTTCTTTATATTACTTAAACCAAAGAAAAACTTTTTCTGTGTCCAGACTGATGGGATCGACTTGTGCATTCAATTGATGCTCTTGGTGGGCGTCCAGAGCGGTCAAGAGATTCTGGTTGAGCATCAGAAGATCGTGGAACAAGCTTACACCCAATTTTCCAGGCAACTAATCGAGGAGAACTAAGGGAACTATGAGATTTGGTCATACTTTTCATTTCATGCTTTATTTTACTAAATTCTTCTTCAAGTTCTCCAACTCTAGACCTCATCCTTTCCATATCCACCTTTAAAACTTGATTTTCTCGCACTACAGTCACCCATCCATCCCTTTGTACAATTTCGCCTGCTGTGTCACCTGGGGCAGTTACAGGAGCTGCAGGGGCAATTTCACTGTCCAATGCATGAAGACATCCAGCTAATGCTGTTCTCAACTGCAGCTGTTCAAAGAACAACACTTGAAGAACAACTCTGAGGGGCAACCTATCATTTTGGGATGCATGAGTACAGGCATGGATTGAGAGTTTCTGGTAGTCAATGATGCTGCATAATTCTTCCTTCTCTTTATCTGAGAGCCAAGGATGTGCCTGCATGATACCATAAGGAGTCATCAAAGAATCCATGACCGCAAAGAAGCCTTTTATTTAAAGTGCAGCTCAAGAAAATCAAACCTTGAAATAAATGTCCAGTGCCCTGTAAAGTCCATCATGCAATGATCTTGATGACTCAGGGAGGGCCTCTGCAAGAGAGCATATCTTTCCGGGTTTCAAATTTACATCAGAAGCAATTTCTGCAATATAGCTATCTATCAACTTTGCAACTTTCCTTAAAGATTCAGATGATGGTGATGCTTGCAGGTCAAGTGATGAAGGAGAAAAGGCAGGTATACTTGATTCTGAAGACATAAAATGATGGACAATCCGTTCAATACAGTCCGTGTTATATAGTGGATCAGAATCTGAGTAATTAGGAATTAGAAGACTATCTAGAGTTGCCAGCTCCAATTGCATCCCTACTCTCCTCTCTAAAGAATCCTTGCATGTTTGATTCACATTCAATATCGAAGCCACACGAACAAGTCCCAGTAGGAAACGGCAAAAGGATTTTCCCTTCTTTTCAGGAAGAAGTTTCTCAATGCTTTCCAACAGAACCCTCTGATCAACAGTAGCAGGCGTCAAGCTGAAACTTGCAACTGTTCTGGTTTTGCTACCTTGTCCACCCTGCCACCGATCCAGACCTGGTAAGTACTTCCTAGAATAGTACATTATGGCACTTGCCAGGTTTTCAGGTCTTATGCCTCTCACTTGCATTGTCTTAATAAGCCTCTCAAACAAACCCACACTCAGATATGAGATGTCTTCATACCACCAGTCAGATTCTGAGCTCCGGACTCTTGCACCAGTATTTATACCATTCCATAGAATGCTTCCACCAGGGCTCTGTAAACTCCCATACATCATCATGGGCCATCCAAACAAACTTGGATCTGTACAAACCATCATAGATAGAGCATTCAAACACTTGCCCACTAAATGAAGCTTTTCAGCCCTTAGTAGAACAGGCTCAGAACTTTGGAGAGCCAATATACAATCTTTCCAGTTACGTAGTATATTTTTATGGAAAAAGCTCTCTGATTTTGACAACAAGTTATCTTCTCCAAATTCATATGTCATTTCAAGGTAGTCTGCAGCACAGTAGACCAATACTACATTTCTGGCTGTCAGTTCTACATGACACCCATAACAGAAATTGACCGCGAATAAGAAAGTGTCAGGACCACCAGGGAATTCTTCAAGCACCATACACATAGTTTTCACATAGGTATCCTTGGACTCTTCATGTGCTCGAGCAATTTTTCCACATTTTGATACTAGAGGGAACTGCATTGCCAAAGCATATCTAACTCAAACTCCAGTGCAACAGTACAACTTTTAAATTTTCATATCAAAGATATAACGGTATGAATACCATAAAACTAAGCCTTGTATCCTAGCTCTCTGCAATTTATGCATAAAATCAGAACTAAAATGCAAAATACAAGGAAAAAGAGAAAAAACTGGTTAACATATCCTGAGTTGAACTTTTATGAAATGGATAGACAACATATCAACTTTGTTCCATATCTCAAAACACTTACTTCTGTCTCTTAATTCTAATGGGAGGGCCTGGAAAACTAATTGAGTAGGAACAGGATACGTGACAGACAGCCTAACTTCCAAAATGGCATATCATGTAATTAATCATGTTTGAAGTTATTGTGTTTTGGTTAGCATAGTTGACACGTCTGGAAAACTAGACAGATTTTCAGCTTCTTCACTAACTGGACAGTTTGATCTGTATTAGCATTAGTAATTACCAATCTGCACCACCAGAGGTGTACTAGACCAAATAATTTTCAAGTAGACTTTTATGGCAATCATCTTAAATAATACCAAATGATCTGAAAAGCAATCCATCATTAAATAGATTTGTCCCTGGCACTTCTCAACTTAAGCTGTAGGTATTTCAATATTAAAGCCTATAAAATAAACCAACAACAAGGCTAAATGACCACCTTGGAGAACCATACAAGCAGGTTCCAGCATAGGAAGATTAAGAAGGTTATAGATAAACTGGTGGCATTGTACTAAATTCCAAGACGTACATAAAACACATTGTGAAAGGTGTGATGGCTCTATCTCTAGTAATATAGTATGAGTGTTATCCAACTCCTTTATTTAAAGAAGGGTTCTTACTGCTTACTCTCATTCAAACGATAGAGATAGAACAAACTAACAGCAAAAGCATAAGCCATCCATCGAAACAAAACTATAAATCAGGACTCAGGAGCATATTAATTGGGTTGGATCAAAGTTTAAAGAAAACCATACAGAGAATGAGGGGGCAAAAAAAGTAGGCTAATCTAAATCCAGGAACCTAAAAAAAACAAAAAAAAAGTCCCAACTATCTCATCTTCCAATCCCAACTCCCAATATGATAAGTTGCAGATATTCTTGGCAGAGTGAAGACCTCATGCTGCAGCTCAAAGCACCAGGTATATCTGTCCATACATTAGTGGAAGGAAGAACACTTTTGAAAAGGAAGCCATGTACCTTATGGAGATGGAAAGTAACATCCTCGATGGATACACTAATATCGCTGGGCAGTTCAGCATTGCAAAACCTACCAAAACCACAGAATTCACATCAAAACCTCTTTTTTTTTATACATACAGAAATGCATGTCAGAATAACCAGCACAAGAAACAAGCTCCATAACAAAACCAAAATGTAAAATTCAAGCCCTGATTCGAATTCAAAACGATCGTGTAACCCAACTAGGCCTTGAAAGGCCATAAATTCATGGAGCATAAAGCAGATATTGAATTGAATTTGAACTTCAAAATAAGAACTTTTGTGAGAGGGAATACCAGTCACTGCCTTCTCTGCGAAACCCAGATAGCTTCCCAGCTGGAGCCATGGTTAAGGGAAGCAAAGACTCCTTTTTTCCCTCTCTGTTACTCTACCAAGTACCAACCCAACATCATTTTTTTGCCCCTTTTAATTTGAAAAAAAACAAAAACAAAAAAGAAAGAAAAGTGGGAAACGTGAAAAAGGGGAAGAATGAATGATGGGGAGGCAAAGGAACAGAGGAAGAATGGAAGAGAAGACCCACTGAGTCAAATAAGGTCGTGTATGAAACAGTGGGTCTTTACAGCTAAGAAAAAAAAAAACCCGAGTGTTCCTCTTAATCCAAAAGGGAAACTCAAATCGAATGCTCCCACCCCATTAACAGTGTAACACTCCCAATTCCAAATAATGCCTCCACCACCGCGACCATCAAAAGAGCATGGACCACACAAATAGTGCAATTAATAAAAATCCAAACTTTGCATTTCTTTTAAGAAAAAAAAATAGAAGTGGTTTTGTATTGTGGAACAGAAAATGACGCACGGATCACGACGCAAAAGACGGTCGTGTAAAGTAGAACTCAAATAATATAAGAAGCAATGTTGTGTTCTGTGTGTCTTAAGCAGAAAGGAAAACAAAACTTCAGTATAATACTAGAACTAGAATGAACGAATGACATAGGACCGTCACACGCCGGGGCTTTAGCCGGCTGAGATTAACATTTTTTACGAGGTTTAGCAATGACGAGTGATGGGGAGTGGAAATCATTTTTGTCCCCCTGCCTCCATGTCTCCAAGGTTTCTTCCTTCTCTTGCCTTTTTGTTAATAAAATATTTATACTTTTTGATTTCATGGTTACTTTTTGATTTCATGGTTTGAGTATTTAGCAAGTTTCTAACTTGCAGGTTAAACTTAAACTCAATTTTTGGGCTATTTTATTGCTTATCAATGTACTCATTGGTCTGTACCACCCAACCCCACCCCAAAAAAAAAATACATGGTGATTATTAATTCACTTGATTGATTGTATACTTGCCTTTGGATATTTATATAAATATTGCAAGTTAAAATTCCTTATTTTATTATTAAAATATTTTCCCAAAGATTTGTGTTTTAGTTTTGTTATTCCAACACCGGAGATACTACGTCTCTCTCATATACATGTTAACGATATATAATTATTAATTAATAATGTATATCAATTGGTTATCAAACTAAAAATCAATTACTAATAAATTAGGATCAGATTACTATTTCAATAATTAATTGATAAATATTGTAAACCAATAATATACACATCTTTAATAGGTGTACGGCAGGTGTAGAATCTCAAGTGTAAAAGAAGCATCTCCCATTATGTTTTTGCAGTTCAACTAGAAGTCATTATCAATAATTTAAATTTAAAATTTCTACCTTAACTCCCGCTTATTCGAATCATTTGAAGTCAGCTCAAATGACACTTTCCAAGCAGCTTTAATAATTAGTTTAACCCACTAGCATATAATTATGTTGGAAGTAGTATTGAGCAGCCATGTCCCTCTTCATAATATAAGTTTTTACATCATGCCCAAAGTGGAATGATGAAGCAAACAGAAATCACATGTACGTAATATTTATGCATAATCTCGATATAGTTATATTATTATGAATAATTCATGTAACCATACTTGACCAAGGGGAGAATAAATGATAAATCAAATTCATGCTTTTTCAAGAGCCTTATTTTGCTCGCAATCAATCATATTATAATGTAAATAAGGTAAAAGAAGTATTCTATTTTAGTCTCTTTTATAGGTCAGAAAATTACAATCAGCAAACCAAGCACCACCAGTTGTATCTAAGCCAAAAAATTTAAGTGCGATACAAGAAACAGAAAAATAGTCATCTGATATAATTGCTTATAATAACGGTTTTAGACCTTAGTGGCTCTGTTATGATTCCATATAATATATTGGCATCAGTCCAAATTGAAGACGACCATAAAGGCCTAGTTATAAAATGCATGCATAAAAGATATGATGTTCTCTCATATCACCAATATATATATATATATATATATATATATATATATATATATATATATATATATATATTATATATATATATATAAAAGTTCGACATGAAGTCAGGATTTTGGCAAATCTAACTCAAGGAGAGTGATTGTTACAAGACAACTTTTACTGTACCTTTCAGACAGTACGAATGGAATGTAATGTCCTTTGGTCTGAAGAATGCTCCTTCGGAGTTTCAGAGGATCATGAACGAAATCTTTAATTCATATTCAAACTTTACAATCGTATACATTGATGATGTTCTTGTATATTCTCAATCAATTGATCAACATTTCAAGCACATTAATATTTTTATTAATGTAATTAAGAAGAATGGTTTAGTTGTATCTAAATCAAAGATTAACTTGTTCCAAACTCAAATTCGCTTTCTTGGCCATAATATCTATCAAGGAATCATCAATCCTATCAATCGAATTATTGAATTTGCTGACAAATTCCCTAATCAAATTATTGATAAAAATCAGCTTCAGAGATTTCTCGGTTGCTTAGATTATGTCGCTGACTTCTTCCCTCAACTAAGTAATATGATCAAACCACTGCATGATCGTCTGCATCCTACTTCTCTTTATCCTACTTTCTTTCCTCCCTCCATCTTTCCCGTGATCTTCGTCCTAACTCTGGTATCAGAGCCTGATGGGGAAGTAGGAAAGTAAATGAACGGAGTTTAAGTTGCTTTTATATTATTGAACTGGATTTTAACGTTGTTATGTTATAATACTTTGATATTTATCTGATCTGTTTATTGAGGAACGTGATCCAACATTTAAATCTTTTAGCACCAACAATGTCTATGTCTGGGATATAGATGGTAAAACTGAGTATCAAATCCTTAATACTCTTCAAGAAATGACGATGGTCTCCACAGCTTATTAAACTTCCTACGATTGTAGCGATCAAGTTATCTGTGAAGTCCTTATTACTGGCTTCATTGGTCAACTCAAAGGTTGGTGGGATCATTATCGCACTGATAATCAATGGAACGACATTTAGAACGCTGTCAAACTTGACCCGGAAGGCTATCCTATCTTTAGCGATGGCAAACCAATTCTTGATGCTGTAAATGCATTAATCTTCGCCATTGTTCAACATTTAATTGGTGATACAACTATCCGGCATGATAGATCTGTCGAACTTCTATCTAATCTCAAATGTAAAACCTTAGCTGACTTTAGGTGGTATCGTGATACCTTCCTTACTAGGGTTTATACTCGTGAAGACTGTCAACAACCTTTTTGGAAAGAGAAATTCCTTGTAGGTCTTCCTAAATCTCTAAACGATAAAGTTAGAGATAAAATTCGTGGTCAATCTCTTAATGGAGAAATCTCTTATGAGCAGTTGAGTTACGGTCAACTCATTGCTTTCATCCAGAAAGTAGCCCTAAAAATCTGTCAAGACGATAAAATCTAATCTCAACTTGCCAGAGAAAAAGCTCAAACAAAGCCGGAGCTTGGAAACTTCTGCGAACAATTCGGTCTTCCTTGTGCTAGGAAGAAGAAAACTAAACCAAAACAGATTCATCCACAGAATCAAAAATCTAAATACTTTAAACATAAAGCTTCAACCAAACCTAGAAGACTTAAGCAAGAATTTAAGTCAAAACCTCCAATTGACAATGTCAATGTCCCTAAGAAACCCATAATCTGCTATAATTGTGGTAAACCTGGTCACATTAGCAAATATTGTCGGCTTAAGAAAAAGATAAAAGCCTTAAATCTTGATCAAGCTGTTGAAGAACAACTTAATAACCTCCTTATCGAATCATCTGAAGAACACTCTGAAAAAGAATTTTCTGAAGATTTAAACCAAATCCAGGATGATGATATCTCATCATCTGATAGAGATTCAGACTCTCCAGTAATTAATGTCTTAACCAAAGAACAAGTTCTTCTGTTTGAAGTTCTTAATTCAGTTGAAAACTCGGAAGAACGAAGTATCTTCTTGCAAAAGTTTAAATCTATCATTGAAGAATTCTCTTCCAAAACCATGAAGAATCCGATCATAAGAAATAAATATGATCTAAAAGAAACAATTAAGAAGATTGAAAAAACTTCTTCCAAAAAACCTGTTACTCTTCAAGATCTTCAGTTTGAAATTAACCAACTTAAGCTTGAAGTTAAAAATCTTAAAGAAGAACAAAAACTTCATTCACTTATCATCTCCCAGTTAGGTGATATGCAGTCAGATTCAGAATCTGAAAAATCTGAAAAGATTCATGAATCCTCAATCGTGCTTAAATCTAACTCACCACCTGATGATGTTGCATTCTGTGACATTATTAATCAACTAAGAATTCAAAAATTCTTCATTAACATTAGCATTAGAATTGATGATTTTGTTCTAAATACTGTTGCACTTTTTGATACTGGTGCAGATTCAAACTGTATTTTGGAGGGAATGGTTCTGACAAAATATTTTGAAAAAACTACTGAGCTGCTCAGTACCGCTAGTGGATCCAAGCTTAAAATACAGTACAAACTTTCATCCGCAATCATAGAAAACCAGGGTTTCCAAGTTGAAACCTCTTTTCTGCTTGTCAAAAATCTCAAAGGCAAAGTTATCCTTGGTACTCCTTTCATAAGGTCTCTCTTCCCTTTGCAAATCACTGACAAAGGTATTATTACCCAGCATCTTGGCAAAACTATCTGTTTTTCGTTCCTCAGAAAACCTATTCTTAAAACTCTAAATCCAATTGTTAATCTAATTAACAATAAACAAAAACAAATTAAATATCTTAAGGAAGAAATTTCTTATAAGAACATTGAATCTCAACTTTCTCAACCTCAGGTTCAGAAACGTATACAGTCTCTTCATCTCCAAATCCAAGATTCAATTTACTCTGACCTTCCTAACGCGTTTTGGGAGCGAAAAAAGCATATAGTTGATATTCCATATGAAAAGGATTTTAACGATCGACAGATCCTAACCAAAGCTCGTCCTATCTAGATGAGTCATGAATTGCCTAAATTTTGTCAAATAGAAATCAATGATCTTTTATCTAAAGGCCTTATCCATAAGAGTAAGTCTCCTTGGTCTTGCTCTGCTTTCTATGTCAACAAAGCTGCTGAGATCGAAAGAGGACCTCCGCGTTTAGTTATAAACTATAAACCGCTTAATCAAGCTCTATAATGGATTAGGTATCCTATTCCTAATAAAAAAGATCTTCTCAAACGATCTGGAAAGTACGCAGTTTATGTTACCCTATCTTGGACTGGACGGTACATAATACCCGTGCTGGATCTATGTTGTGGGGTTGTAGCAGTAAGACCTAGTGGTGAAGGGCAGTAAGTCTAATTCGTCGATGCTTCCACAAATAGAAATAGTTTGGGTACGGTGGTGACCTTGCACCAAGATCTGGTAAATGCTTCCGGTGGCTATAAATCTGGACATAATTAAGGACTTAAATGGTTAAATTTTGATTTAATAATTAATAAACAACTCAAATCTAAATCAAAGTATAAAATAATCTAGTAATCTTAAGATCTAGTTCAGAAGATAAAATTAACTTAAATTTTCTCATTTCTGCTTCTACGGATCTATATGATAGCTATGATATCGGGGGTCTATACATCATATTTGCTTCTGATCTTTATTCTTCTATGTTTATATTTCTGTTCTTATATTTGTTCTTATATCTGCTTTGCTTTTCTCTCTTTAGACACATCATTTCTGCTAAAATCTTTTCTAAGTTCGACATGAAGTCGGGATTTTGACAAATCCAACTCAAGGAGAATGATCGCTACAAGACGGCTTTCATTGTACCTTTCGGGCAGTACGAATGGAATGTAATGCCTTTTGGTCTGAAGAATGCTCCTTCGGAGTTTTAGAGGATCATGAACGAAATTTTTAGTTCATATTCAAGCTTTACAATCGTATACATTGATGGTGTTCTTGTATACTCCCAATCAATTGATCAATATTTCAAGCACATTAATATTTTTATTAATGTAATTAAGAAGAATGGTTTAGCTGTATCTAAATCAAAGATTAACTTGTTCCAAACTCAAATTCGCTTTCTTGGCCATAATATCTATCAAGGAACCATCAATCCTATCAATCGAGTTATTGAATTTGCTGACAAATTCCTTAATCAAATTATTGATAAAAATTAGCTTCAGAGATTTCTCAGTTGCTTAAATTATGTCGCTGACTTCTTCCCTCAGCTAAGTAATATCATCAAACCACTGCATGATCGTCTACATCCTACTTCTCTTTATCCTGCTCTCTTTTCCCCCTCCGTCTTTCCCGTGATCTTCGTCCTAACTCTGGTATCAGAGCCTAATGGGGAAGTAGGAAAGTAAATGAACGGAGTTTATTTTGAAGACATTAATCAAGACTTTGACAATTGGGAAATTCCAAAAATTTCTACAAATGAACTCTACAAACCTGAAGGTAGATTATTTAGGAGTTCTGATTATATTATTAGGACTGTAGAGAAAACAATCATAATTGAGTCTGACGACGAAGAATTTCACTTGTTGTCTGAAGAATCAATTAAAAAACATAAATCAAAATACAACTTTCTGCATGTTGCTTGTGTGCAAGTTGCTGTTAAACCCTTGATCCGTGAAGGATTAAACGCATCTGTTCTTCTCTGTCTCAGAGACGTTCGTCACAACCAATTCCATGATTCCTTGCTTGGAACCGTAGAAATAAGTCTAGGTCATGGTTCGATCTACTTCAATTATTATCCTAATTGAACGGTTAGTCTCCTAGACAAAAACATCTTAGACTGTCTTTTCTTAAACATGAAAGTCTGTGGCTTAGACATGAAGCCCGGATCTGTCCCTTTATCTTTAATCTATAGGATTCAGTATGACGAAGATCACGGGAAAGACGGAGGGGGAAAAGAGAGTAGGATAAAGAGAAGTAGGATGCAGACGGACTGCTTACATGAATATGAAATGCAGAAGAGTAAAATAAATAAATTTAAAACATTAAAGTGAAAACCGGAAGTGCGTCAAAGATGGCGAGCTCCGACGAATGGATGAGAAAATAAGAGTAAGTTATATATAGAGAAAAATTAAAATTTTATTTAAATAAAAGAAAGATTACAAGTTTGGGAGATGGGAAGAGGGAGGAGAACTCAGCCTCTCTGATCACTCTGTAAGACTAGATAAACTTAAAGAAGCCTAAACTTTTGAATGCCTTACAAGACTGAAGATAGAATGTTAAATAGACAAAATTTTACTATTACAAACAATAAAATGAAAATGCCGCTACAGTGAACAGTAGCAAATAGTGTTGTCTTTATATTACAATGGAACGTGAAATGCAGTGACCGCTACGAGACTCCATACACGAGATAACTATTCATCATCGCTGAGGTTAGTGCAATGACTGTCGATGTCTTTGCCAAAACAGTCATCTTCGTTCTGATTGTAAAGGCCAAACGCAGCATCAGACTCATGTTGAGATTCTTCTTCAATATAGTGAAGAATAATTCTGAGGTTTTTCTCAAACTCTTCTTTGGAGGTTGAGGCAGAGAGAGCAGCTATCGCTTGAGCTTTCTTGTCGAGGAAAACACAAACTTGACGATCAACAGCTTTCAGCAGTTTAGGATTCTGGTCGAACTAGGCTTTAATTGATTCAAGGGTGGCATGCGAAGCATCAAATTTGGGCCACCATTTGACATAAGCTTGTCTATGCAAAGCTTGTAAGACATTTAGCATGATACGGGTTTTTCTTGTACTTGAACTGCTAATAAAAGATCCAAGAGATAGATAGCTTGGAAAAGAAGTGCAGATCAACCGGCCAAGGGTCATTGGTGAGGTCAATCCTGGTCATAAAATATTTGAGTCCTTCCAGAACAGGCTTGGGAAGAATTGCTTGGATAGGGCCAAAGTAAGACCACCACTTTTGAAACCAGTGCGGGAAGTCATACTGGACACCGTATTTGAAATAAAACGTCCAAGAATGTTTACCGTTGGCATTTTTAAACCAAAATGTTCTGATCCAGGCTTCAAGGTAATCCCAGAAGTTGAAGTCAATAGGATAAGGCTCAGAAAATGCTCTTGGTTTTGAAAGATTATTTCCCCATTCTTTTGGAGAGATAAATTTTAAAATTTGACAAGTTGAGTAATTAATGATACTCTGATCATCTTTATCTTTAAAATGTTTCATAGAAACAGAGCCAGTGTCAATAAGGATGAACTCATAAAACTGCTAGGTTTTAAGAGGTGTATCAGGATTGAACAAAAGACCTTTTGGGAAAATCCTTTGTGCGACAAGATTGGGGTTGACATTAAAAATGTTAGGTTCCATTTGCAGGACAAACCAAGAAATATCTTTTTCGACATATTCAGTTTGAGAGTGGTCAGGAGATATAGATTGGGATTGGGTTATTTGCCTAGAGGGAGAATTGACAACAATCTCTTTGGTTTTCTATTTTTGGATAAGTGTTTCAAGGTCATCTTGTTGTGAGGCGATGTCGGCCTAAGATTCCCTAGGTAGTTTGGTAAGGCCTTGTTGTTGGAAAGCCTGAAGTGTTTGGACTGAATATGGACAAGCATAATCACTACTAGATTGTTTGGCAGATTGTTTCTGGGTTGATGACCCAGTTTAAGTAGTTTGAATCTGAGTAGAAGACTCAGTTGGAGTCGAAGACCCCGAAGTAGAAGATTTTTTAGTTAGTCCAAAAAGAACTAACTTAACCTTGTTGCCCCTTCCTTGAGAAGGGACTGATGAGGTGATGAGCCTCCTCGAGGCATGCTATTACTTTCCTTGAAGATATTCACGAGTAAGGTAGTCAGGTAAAGTATTTGAGGTTCCTCTGATATACTCAATATCAAAATCAAAGACAGAAAGAATGGCTTACCATCTTGCAAAAATTTGTTTTGAGGCTAAATTTTTAACATCTTTTAACAAAATGTCTTTAGCAGATTTACAGTCAACACGAATCAAAAACTTTTGATTTAAAAGGTCAGACTGAAATTTTGTTATGCATAAAACAATTGCCAAAATTTCTTTTTTCACAGTTGAATAATTCTGCTGAGCAGAATTCCAATGTTTTGATGCATATGCAATGACATGCTCTTTGTCTGCGACTCACTGTTTGAGAATGCCCCCATAACCAATGTCAGAGGCATCAGTTTCAACAATTTTGAAGGCTTCAGGATTGGGAAGGTAAAGACATGGAAGAGACTTCACCTGTGATTTAATTTATTTGACAATACTTGTATGGATGTCTGACCATGGAGGTGGGTTAGTTTTCAGACGATCATGCAGTGGTTTGATGATATTGCTTAGCTGAGGGAAGAAGTCAGCGACATAATTTAAGCAACCGAGAAATCTCTGAAGCTGATTTTTATCAATAATTTGAATAGGGAATTTGTCAGCAAATTCAATAACTCGATTGATAGGATTAATGGTTCCTTGATAGATATTATGGCCAAGAAACCAAATTTGAGTTTAGAACAAGTTAATCTTTGATTTAGATACAGCTAAACCATTCTTCTTAATTACATTAATAAAAATATTAATGTGCTTGAAATGTTGATCAATTGATTGGGAGTATACAAGAACATCATCAATGTATATGATTGTAAAGTTTGAATATGAATTAAAGATTTCGTTCATGATCCTCTGAAACTCCGAAGGAGCATTCTTCAGACCAAAGGGCATTACATTCCATTCGTACTGCCCGAAAGGTACAATGAAAGCCATCTTGTAGCGATCACTCTCCTTGAGTTGGATTTGCCAAAATCCTGACTTCATGTTGAACTTAGAAAAGATTTTAGCAGAATGGAGTCGTTTAGGAAGATCTTTTTTATTAGAAATAGGATACCTAATCCATTGTAGAGCTTTATTAAGCGGTTTATAGTTTATGACTAAACGCGAAGCTCCTCTTTCGATCTCAGCAGCTTTGTTGACATAGAAAGCAGAGCAAGACCAAGGAGACTTACTTTTACGGATAAGGCCTTTAGATAAAAGATCATTTATTTCTGTTTGACAAAATTTAAGCAATTCATGATTCATCTGGATAAGATGAGCTTTGGTTGGGATCTGTCGATCGTTAAAATCCTTTTCATATGGAAAATCAACCATATGCTTTTTTCACTCCCAAAACGCGTTATGAAGGTCAGAACAGACTGTCTCTCCAATGTTCTCAGACATAGACATTGCTGGCGCTAAAAGATTTAAATGTTGGATCACGTTCCTCAAGCAACAGATCAGGAGAAGTTGCTCTCTGGTAATAAAGTTTAGAAGGATTTTTCCAGTTAAGAACCTTGCTAATAACTAGATTAACTCTGGTATCAAAGCCTGATGGGGAAGTAGGAAAGTAAATGAACGGAGTTTAAGTTGCTTTTATATTATTGAACTAGATTTTAACGTTGTTATGTTATAATACTTTGATATTTATTTTATCTATTTATTTCTTTGTTAAATCATGTTATAACCTGTTAAAACTGGACATTATAACTGGATCTGGAAAGTACGCAATTTATGTTTCCCTATCTTGGACTGGACAGTACTTAATACCCGTGTTGGATCTATGTTGTGGGGCTGTAGCAGTAAGATCCAGTGGTGAAGGGCAGTAAGTCTAATTCGTCGATGCTTCCACAAATAGAAATAGTTTGGGTACGGTGGTGACCTTGGACCAAGATCTGGTAAATGCTTGCGGTGGCTATAGATCTGGACATAATTAAGGACTTAAAAGGTTACATTCTGATTTAATAATTAATAAATAATTCAGATCTAAATCAAAGTATAAAACAATCTAGTAATCTTAAGATCTAGTTCAGAAGATAAAATTAACTTAAATTTTCTCATTTTTACTTTTACGGATCTATATGATGGCTATAATATCGGGGGTCTATACATCATATTTGCTTCTGATCTTTATTTTTCTATGTTTATATTTATGTTCTTATATTTGTTCTTATACCTGCTTTGCTTTTCTCTCTTCTGTAACTATGTTACGCTCTTTGTCTTCTGCCTTTTTCCAAACTTTCAATCAAATCATCTCAACCATCATCTTCTTGTCTTTCTGAAGAACAAATTAAAGAAACTAAAAAAGACATTTTTAATGAATAAATTCATTTTGAAGACATTAATCAAGACTTTGACAACTGGGAAATTTCAAAAATTTCTACAAATGAACTCTACAAACCTGAAGGTAGATTCTTTAGGAGTTCTGATTATATTATTAGGACTGTAGAGAAAACAATCATAATTGAGTCTGACGATGAAGAATTTCACTTGTTGTCTGAAGAATCAATTAAAAAACATAAATCAAAATACAACTTTCTGCATGTTGCTTGTATGCAGATTGCTGTTAAACCCTTGATCCGTGAAGGATTAAACGCATCTGTTCTTCTCTATCTCAGAGACGTTCGTCACAACCAATTCCATGATTCCTTGCTTGGAACCGTAGAAACAAGTCTAGGTCATGGTCCAATCTACTTCAACTGTTATCCTAATCGAACGGTTAGTCTCCTAGACAAAAACATCTTACACTGTCTTTTCTTAAACATGAAAGTCTGTGGCTTAGACATGAAGCCCAGATCTGTCCCTTTGTCTTTAATCTATAGGATTCAATATAAAGTAATGAATTCTTCAATGTCTAATGCCTTAAAATCTAAAGAAAACGGGGTAACAACCTTATTTTTAACTGACACATCTAAGGCCAACGTAGTTGTCCCAAAAATAATCTGATGGGAGGATGTTGTTCTCCCTCAAAAATGGATTATGGATGAAGCTATACCAGCTTTGCCCAAAGAATCTCCTGAGATTCAAGAAATTGTCCAACATCAGTCTGGAAAAGTCAAACTAACGTTTGACCGAAGAAACTCTTTTAGTTCATCTAGATCTTTTAGGTCTAATTCAACTAGATCTGATAATGGTAGGTCCTTCGTGTCCAGAAAATCATTTTCAACTGTAGGATCTTCTTCTACAATTAATCTGCAGGGTTTAGACACATCGTCGAGCCTCCCCAAACCTATCTACCGTTAGGAAGATAATAATGACCAGAGATCTATTCTCTCTCCAATGTTCTCAGATATGAATGATGTCCATGATTAATACACTATTCATAATAGATAAACCAACCCTTAAAAAAGACTTCTTTTCCGAGGCATGGACGCCTCAACGGAAATGGTTTTTTGAGAATTATAAGGGTGAAAAGAAAACTGAAATCCAAAATAAATGGTATACATTTATGGAAAACGTAAAAATCATTGTTCCTTTCTTTGACTAGTTTCATGCCTATCTAACTAGGAATGAAATTCCCTATCCTTGGAGCATCGGTCTTATGGAGGATTTGTCTATTAACGTCTTAACAGTCTGGCATCACAAGGACGAGACCCTTGTTAAATCTGTTCTTCCTCCTCAAAGTTCTTATTTTCTTGATAAGAAAGATAAAAACAATAAACTTGTCGTCGCTTCTCCTTTCAAATCTAGAATTGACTATGTACCCATAGGATCTCATGATATTAAAAGTCTTATGAAACAAAATAATTATACAAACAAATATCTCCAGGTCTTAGGTGAAAAAATATTAAATAAAGAACCTAAGAATAAAGAAAAACAATCAGAGGATAAACCTTCAACTTCTGGAGTCAAAACTGAAAAAGCGCAATCGAGAAGCCTATCTTCAAACCGTTTAGAGTTTCTAAACAAGTAAAAGAGTCTATCAAACTCTTAAAAAACAAGAATTTAGGTAATCTTAATTCTAATCCTAATATTGATTTAGTTAATGAAATTGTTTCAAAACTGAATCGTATTCCGCCTGTTGACGCTCATCCTGGATACACCTCAATCTGAAACTTCTAGGGTTTCTAAACCTTTGATCATCAATACGCTCAAACAATCTGATTCCCACTCTGAACCAGATTGCCAATCTGATCAAAGATTTGTTATCAAAGTTAATCCAGTTATTAGCAAGGTTCTTAACTGGAAAAATCCTTCTAAACTTTATTACCAGAGAGCAACTCCTCTTGATTTGTTGTTTGAGGAATGTGATCCAACATTTAAATCTTTTAGCGCCAACAATGTCTATGTCTAGGATATAGATGGTAAAACTGAGTATCAAATCCTTAATACTCTTCAAGAAATAATGATGGTCTCTACAACTTATCAAACTTCCTACGACTGTAGTGATCAAGTTATCTGTGAAGTCCTTATTGCTGGCTTCACTGGTCAACTCAAAGGTTGGTGGGATCATTATCTCACTGATAATCAATGGAACGACATTCAGAACGCTGTCAAACTTGACCCAGAAAGCTATCCTATCCTTAGCGATGGCAAACAAATTCTTGATGCTGTAAATGCATTAATCTTCGCCATTGTTCAACATTTCATTGGTGATATAACTATCTGGCGCGATAGATCTGCCGAGTTTCTATCCAATCTCAAATGTAAAACCTTAGCTGACTTTAGGTGGTATTGTGATACCTTCCTTACTAGGGTTTATACTCGTGAAGACTGTCAACAACCTTTCTGGAAGGAGAAATTCCTTGTAGGTCTTTCTAAATCTCTAGGCGATAAAGTTAGAGATAAAATTCGTGGTCAATCTCTTAATGGAGAAATCCCTTATAAGCAGTTGAGTTACGGTCAACTCATTGTTTTCGTCCAGAAAGTAGCCCTAAAAATCTGTCAAGAAGATAAAATCCAATCTCAACTTGCCAGAGAAAAGCTCAAACAAAGCAGGAGCTTGGAAACTTTTGCGAACAATTCGGTCTTCCTTATGTTAGGAAGAAGAAAACTAAACCAAAACAGATTCATCCACAGAATCAAAAATCTAAATACTTTAAACATAAAGCTTCAACCAAACCTAAAAGACTTAAGCAAGAATTTAAGTTAAAACCTCTAATTGACAATGTCAATGTCCCTAAGAAACCCGTAATCTGCTATAATTATAGCAAACTTGGTCACATTAGCAAATATTGTCGACTTAAGAAAAAGATAAAAGCCTTAAATATTGATCAAGCTGTTGAAGAACAACTTAATAACCTCCTTATCGAATCATCTGAAGAAGATTCTGAAAAAGAATTTTCTGAAGATTTAAACTAAATCCAAGATGATGATATCTCATCATCTAATAAAGATTCAGACTCTCCAGTAATTAATGTCTTAACCAAAGAACAAGATCTTCTGTTTGAAGTTCTTAATTCTATTGAAAACTCGGAAGAACGAAGTATCTTCTTACAAAAGTTTAAATCTATCATTGAAGAATCCTCTTCCAAAACCATGAAGAACCCGATCATAAGAAATAAATATAATCTAAAAGAAACAATTAAGAAGATTGAAAAAACTTCTTCCAAAAAACCCGTATCATGCTTAATGTCTTCCTATTTTGCATAGACAAGCTTATGTCAAATGGTGGCCCAAATTTGATGCTTCGCATGCCACCCCTGAATCAATCAAAGCCTGGTTCGACCAGAATCCTAACTCTGGTATCAGAGCCTGATGGGGAAGTAGGAAAGTAAATGAATGGAGTTTAAGTTGCTTTTATCTTATTGAACTGGATTTTAATGTTGTTATGTTATAATACTTTGATATTTATCTGATCTGTTTATTTCTTTGTTAAATCATGTTATAACCTGTTAAAACTGGACATTATAACTGGATCTGGAAAGTACACAGTTTATGTTACCCTATCTTGGACTGGACAGTACATAATACCCGTGTTGGATCTATGTTGTGGGGCTGTAGCAGTAAGATCCAGTGGTGAAGGGCAGTAAGTCTAATTCGTCGATGCTTCCACAAATAGAAATAGTTTGGGTACGGTGGTGACCTTAGACCAAGATCTGGTAAATGCTTGCGGTGGCTATAGATCTGGACATAATTAAGGACTTAAAAGGTTAAATTCTGATTTAATAATTAATAAACAACTCAGATCTAAATCAAAGTATAAAATAATCTAGTAATCTTAAGATCTAGTTCAGAAGATAAAATTAACTTAAATTTTCTCATTTCTGCTTCTACGGATCTATATGATGGCTATGATATCGGGGGTCTATACATCATATTTGCTTATGATCTTTATTCTTCTGTGTTTATATTTCCGTTCTTATATTTGTTCTTATATCTGCTTTGCTTTTCTCTCTTCTATAACTATGTTACGCTCTTTGTCTTCTGCCTTTTCCAAACTTTCAATCAAATCATCTCAACCATCATCTTCTTCTCTTTCTGAAGAACAAATTAAACAAACTAAAAAAGGCATCTTTAATGAAGAAATTCATTTTGAAGACATTAACCAAGACTTTGACAACTGGGAAATTCCAAAAATTTCTACAAATGAACTCTACAAAACTTAAGGTAGATTCTTTAGGAGTTCTGATTATATTATTAGGACTGTAGAGAAAACAATCATAATTGAGTCTGACGACGAAGAATTTCACTTGTTGTCTGAAGAATCAATTAAAAAACATAAATCAAAATACAACTTTCTACATGTTGCTTGTGTGCAGGTTGCTGTCAAACCCTTGATCCGTGAAGGATTAAACGCATTTGTTCTTCTCAGTCTCAGAGACGTTCGTCACAACCAATTCCACGATTACTTGCTTGGAACCGTAGAAACAAGTCTAGGTCATGATCCGATCTACTTCAACTATTATCTTAATCGAATGGTTAGACTCCTAGACAAAAACAACTTAGACTGTCTTTTCTTAAACATGAAAGTCTGTGGCTTAGACATGAATCCCATATCTGTCCCTTTGTCTTTAATCTATAGGATTTAGTATAAAGTAATGAATTCTTCAATGTCTAATGCCTTAAAATCTAAAGAAAACGGGGTAACAACCTTATTTTTAACTGACACATCTAAAACCAACGTAGTTGTCCAAAAAATGATCCGATGGGAGGATGTTGTTCTCCCTCAAAAATGGATTATGGATGAAGCTGTACCAGCTTTGCCCAGAGAATCTCCCGAGATTCAAGAAATTGTCCAACATCAGTCTGGAAAAGTCGAACTAACGTTTGACCGAAGAAACTCTTTTAGTTCATCTAGATCTTTTAGGTCTAATTCAACTAGATCTGATAATTTTAGGTCTGCCGTGTCCAGAAAATCATTTTCAACTGGATCTTCTTCTACAATTAATCTGCAGGGTTTAGACACATCGTCGACCCTCCCCAAACCTATCTACCGTCAAGAAGATAATAATGACCAGAGATCTATTCTCTCTCCAACGTTTTCAAATATGAATGATGTCCATGATTAATACACCATTCATAATAGATAAACTAACCCTTAAAAAAGACTTCTTTTTCGAGGCATGGACGCCTCAACGGAAATGGTTTTTTGAGAATTATAAGGGTGAGAAGAAAACTGAAATCCAAAATAAATGGTATACATTTATGGAAAACGTAAAAATCATTGTTCCTTTCTTTGACTAGTTTCATGCCTATCTAACTAGGAATGAAATTCCCTATCCTTGGAGCATCGGTCTTATGGAGGATTTGTCTGTTAACGTCTTAACAGTCTGGCATCACAAGGACGAGACCCTTGTTAAATCTGTTCTTCCTCCTCAAAGTTCTTATTTTCTTGATAAGAAAGATAAAAACAATAAACTTGTCGTCGCTTCTCCTTTCAAATCTAGAATTGACTATATACCCATAGGATCTCATGATATTAAAAGTCTTATGAAACAAAATAATTATACAAACAAATATCTCCAGGTCTTAGGTGAAAAAATATTAAATAAAGAACCTAAGAATAAAGAAAAACAATCAGAGGATAAACCTTCAACTTCTGGAGTCAAAACTGAAAAAACTGCAATCGAGAAGCCTATCTTCAAACCGTTTAGAGTTTCTAAACAAGTAAAAGAGTCTATCAAACTCTTAAAAAACAAGAATTTAGGTAATCTTAATTCCAATCCTAATATTGATTTAGTTAATGAAATTGTTTCAAAACTGAATCGTATTCCGCCTGTTGACGCAGCCATCCTGGATACACCTCAATCTGAAACTTCTAGGGTTTCTAAACCTTTGATCATCAATACGCTCAAACAATCTGATTCCCACTCTGAACCAGATTGCCAATCTGAACAAGGTTCTGATACCTGAGTTAGAACGAAGATCACGGGAAAGACGGAAGGGGAAAAGAGAGTAGGATAAAGAGAAGTAGGATGCAGACGGACTGCTTACATGAATATGAAATGCAAAAGAGTATTCTTCTGAACTAGATCTTAAGATTACTAGATTATTTTATACTTTGATTTAGATCTGAGTTGTTTATTAATTATTAAATCAGAATTTAACCTTTTAAGTCCTTAATTATGTCCAGATCTATAGTCACCGTAAGCATTTACCAGATCTTGGTTCAAGGTCACTACCGTGCCCAAACTATTTCTATTTGTGGAAGCATCGACGAATTAGACTTACTGCCCTTCACCACTGGGTCTTACTGCTACAGCCCCACAACATAGATCCAACACGGGTATCATGTACCGTCTAGTCCAAGATAGGGTAACATAAACTGCTTACTTTCCAGATCCAGTTATAATGTCCAGTTTTAATAGGTTATAACATGATTTAACAAAGAAATAAACAGATTAGATAAATATCAAAGTATTATAACATAACAACATTAAAATCCAGTTCAATAAGATAAAAGCAACTTCAACTCCGTTCATTTACTTTCCTACTTCCCCATCAGACTCTGATACTAGAGTTAGGATTCTGGTCAAACCAGACTTTGATTGATTCAGGGCTGGCATGCGAAGCATCAAATTTGGGCCACCATTTGACATAAGCTTGTCTATGCAAAACAGGAAGACATTTAGCATGATACGGGTTTTTCTTGTACTTGAACTGCCAAGAAAAGATCCAAGAGATAGATACCTTGGAGAAGAAGTGCAGATCAACCGGCCAAGGGTCATTGGTGAAGTCAATCCTAGTCATAAAATATTTGAGTCCTTCCAGAACAGGCTCGGGAAGAATTGCTTGGACAGGGCCAAAGTAAGACCACCACTTTTGAAACCAGTGCGGGAAGTCATACTGGACACCGTGTTTGAAGTAAAACATTCAAGAATGTTTACCGTTGGCATTTTTAAACCAAAATGTTCTGATCCAAGCTTCAAGGTAATCCCAGAAGTTGAAGTCAATAGGATAAGGCTTAGAAAATGCTCTGGGTTTTGAAAGATTATTTCCCTATTCTTTTGGAGAGATAAATTTTAAAATTTGATAAGTTGAGTAATTAATGATACTCCGATCATCTTTATCTTTAAAATGTTTCATAGAAACAGAGCCAGTGTCAATAAGGATGAACTCATAAAACTGCTGGGTTTTAAGAGGTGTATCGGGATTGAACAAAAGACCTTTTGGGAAAATCCTTTAATCCAGTTATTAGCAAAGGGCATTAAAAATCCAAGATTTCTGGACATCATTCTGCTAACCTTGTTGACTGAGATGTAAGACTGGACGGTACATAATACCCGTGTTGGATCTATGTTGTGGGGCTGTAGCAGTAACACCCAGTGGTGAAGGGCAATAAGTCTAATTTGTCGATGCTTCCACAAATAGAAATAGTTTGGGTACGGTGGTGACCTTGAATCAAGATCTGGTAAATGCTTGCGGTGGCTATAGATCTGAACATAATTAAGGACTTAAAAGATTAAATTCTGATTTAATAATTAATAAACAACTCATATCTAAATCAATGTATAAAATAATCTAGTAATTTTAAGATCTAGTTCAGAAGATAAAATTAACTTAAATTTTCTCATTTCTGCTTCTACGGATATATATATAATGTTCTCTAAATTCTCTGTTGTGGTCAGAAAACGCTCTATTTGTGCCCCAAAAGTTTGGTGTTATTATGGACCAAGGTTGTCCTTGATCACCCACTGAGGAATATATCTGGCTCCCTCCCCTGAACATGGTTATTTTGTCAAGTTCCCACGAGCTAACTCGCTTCATCCGTTAAGGACTCGTTTAGTATAAATGATAAAATAAAATTTGATAATATTAAATTTTAAAATATAAAATATGATAATATAAATTTAATATGCAATGATTGAAGATATCAAAATATTTAAAATTGTAATAAAATTTTTTATAATTACTTATATATCAAAACACAATTAAACTTAATTTCACACTCCAAGACTTGATCAAATTAACTATTATTTTAATATATAAAAAAATTAATAAATAAACTTATACAATATAATATTTATATTAAATAATTAATAAAATCATAATATATTGTATTAATTTATTCTTTTATAACAGGACATTCCACACAGATCCTAACTCTCCAAAGTCCAAAATTAGTTGAATATCGATTTTTTTTTCCAATTAACTGAGCTAAAAATAAAGGTCAGACTAATCAGAATATGTATTTGAATTTTGTTTACACGTGACTAATTTAATTTCATTTTGGTATTTAAATAATAATAAAATAATAACACCTTGAGAACAAAAATACAAACCACAAAACAAAATGAAACTACCAATGCAAACGTCTGTCCAGAATAATTCAACCCTTTTCACCAAAGCACAAGGCTCTCCTCTCAAACCCACCAAAGGATATGCCATCTGACTATTTGAGCCGGATAAAATCCAGTATCCTTAACTTTCTGCTGATCTCTTCATCAAATTTACATCTACATATGCTTTAAATTGCTACTCTTAACAGCATTCGACTATTTTCAACCACGACCAAAACAAACAGAATACTATATAATTTCCCACGTTTGAACTGCAAATACTAACAACTTAACGGTCAGCCAAATTTATTTGCAGAGAAGTAAGATAGCAACAAAGGGGGAAAATTTTGTAACAAAAGTGAGATCCATAAAATAAATTACAACAAATAATTTAGAACACATGGCTTAGAAGGTCAAACAAAATGTTACAACTTACAACTGACCTGGAAAGACAACAAAGCAATGACCGACAGACCTCTAAAAAAAAACCACATCTTTACTCGTATATAAAAAAGGCCCCCAACATGTCTAGTAGCGCAAAGCTCTATATTAAATTTACATAGTAGCAGCACAGATTGCCCTATATAAATTCCTACTACTTCTGCAGAAACACACATTCAAGGCATGGGCTAAAGCCTATTGACTACAGAAACCAAAAGGAGGAAAATTTACCATATAAAATCAACCAGTAAAATATATGTAAGGCCCCCGATGGGCAGAGAACACTTGGGCAAGAATACCCTTTCTCAAAGGTAGTACATCACCATCACCATGTAAGCTTAACTTGCAACGGGTTTTGCAATGACCTTCTTAATGGCTTCAGCATATGTCCTGTGCTGATAGGTCAGAGTGGATTCAAGCAGGTCCCAAAGCGAGGTCTTAGGATTCCATCCTGAGAGAGGCAACAGCCCATTAACATGTAAAATAAATAATAACTAATAATCTTAAAGGTTAGATACAGCAAATGAATGAGGAAACCTACCAAGCTGCCTGTTTATTATAGTCATATCAGGGATTCTCTTGTCACTATCATCATATCCCTCGCCATAAAATTCTTTCGAGCTCACATCAATTGTAGGTGTTTCAGGAGGTTGTTCTCCACTTACCTTTGAGTAAACCTGTAGAATCCAATAACAATAATTCTTGAATCCAGAAAACAACATGCCTAAATTCTAATATTAGAGTCAAAAATAAAAAAGTTAATCATTTCACCTGAATCATCATTTCAGCTAGCTGCCTAACTGTAACCTCATTGTTTGGGTTACCCACATTAAAGATATGGCCATTGGCCCTGGCAGGATTTTCCTGTTATCAGGTGACAGCATTCAGTGCACCAGCCAACAATAATAATAGTTTAAGATGAACTTCTACAACAATCACACGAACTCTACTTAACAAACAAATAGTATGCATAAAAAACTGGATATGAGAACCTACAATCATCAATAAGACAGCTTCAATAGCATCCTTAATGTAAACAAAGGTTCTCTGGGATTGGCCACCATCCACAAGCTTGAGGGGCTCTCCTCTGAGAAGGTTCTGCAGAAGAGGAACAGAGAAATTTTAGAACACAAATTAAAAAATTTGGCTAAAATATCTACAAACTCCAACAAAATGAAAAGTAACTGACATTGCTAAAGCATGCCAGAACCCGAGGAACACCCTCACTTGGACCATCAATGCCAGGAATGAAATCCATTCGAGGTCCAATCCAGTTAAAAGGCCTGACAATTGTGAACTTCAAGCCATTTTCAGCACCCTCAGCTGTCCAGGATCACATGTCAGTGAGATTAGTCAAGATTGGAAAACAGAAACAGTCTATAAAAAAATACAAAAAAATAGAAAAAAAATGAGCTCACCATAAATCAGCCTCTCAATCAACTGCTTTGCACAGGCATAGGACCATCTCTGCTTTTCGATTGGACCAAAAATGCATGGAGACCCGTCTTCTTTCAGAACATAGTAAGCAGGATCCTAACACAACATTGGAAATAATATAGCTGAGCTCATTACAAGAAAGAAACAAGTAAACCACTCCCTCCAATACAAAAGCAAAAGAAACCGAGAAAAAAAAAAAGGAAGAAGAAGATGAAATAGGGGCAATACAATTGATTGAAAGAGTCCACCATCATTACTAAATACCTGATAGGAAGCTAACAAACCAATCCTAAAGAAATAAGAAAAATCATATGCATAAGTTATGACTATTCACAATATAAAAAATTGTCAATATCCTATAACTTACAAGCCATATGCAAGTGAAGAATGTACAAAGTTAACGTCATTTTATAAGAAGGGAATTATAACGAAAATTCAACACCAAAGGTCTGACAACCGATCCCACTGTTGTTAAAACTTGGTCACACAATATCTTGAGCTTAACTGAGGAGGTGGGATGGCTCTGTCACCGACAAATTCCACAATAAAAGATGCATGTTATAGAACGGTTCAAATCATTCAAACGCAAATTCCACAGATCTGAAATGAATTGATTGAGGGAAAAGGTCAAAATAAATAACAAAGATTTTTATGAAAAAGAAAGCTTACCTGACGAAGAGGACTATCTTTGGGGAGAAAGCTTCCGATCGTTTTCCCGTACACTTCACAAGTAGAGAAATGAATGAGCCGCTTGTTATTTTCCGAACAGTACTTAACCTGAAAACAAAAACCCACATTAAAATCACACATCCCCTTCAACATCAATCAATTCCTCCACCACCCCAATAAAGCAACATTCACAAAGATTCAATCTTGATTCCAACAGAATCAGAAGAACACGTACCACAGGAAGCGCATCGATGAAATTGCTGTAAATGGTGTCGAGGGGTCGGGTATTGTAATCCGCTGGAGTACATATAGCAGCCAGATTTATGGTCTGAAAACACCCATTCAGATTTTTTAGAATATATCCAAGAAACCCAAAACACAAATAATAATATTTTTAAAAAAAAATTGTTTGGGCGCTATGGGGTTACGAACCAGATCTGCCATCTTGATGAGGCCTTCAAGCCTGGAATCGTGTTTGATGTTGAGACGGTGGAAGTGGATGCGACCGTGCCAAGGGAGGGTGTCGGGTTCCAAGAGGTGCTTGATCTTGTCGTTGTAGACGTCCAAGGCGAACACCTTGTGGGGTGTCTCCGACATTAGCTTCTCGCAGAGGTGGGACCCGATGAAACCTCCGGCGCCGATCATGCAGATTGTGATTGGCTTTATGGGGTTGCCGTCGAGATCTACTCGCACCGACGGAGAAGCCATTTGTTTCTGAGAGAATGAGTCTTTCTCTCTGTCTTGTCTGACGGTTATAGTAGTGAACGCTAATTATTGAAGGTGACGCAAGAATGGTATTGTTTGGTATCGAAATGGTTTATATATTTTATTTAAACGGGAGTAAGAATATGGAAAGTTGAATTTGAAGAGGAGGAAGAGAACATGTTTCTGATTGCAAAAATACCTTCTTCTTTTTTCTTTTTTTTGGGGTAAAAAACCACTTTTTATACCAACTTTTCACATGTATAAGATGTAATCAGCCTTCCGAAGAAAATAGGTGATTTTATATTAGATATGATAAATTTTAATTAGACAAATTAAAAAGAATAAAAAATATTATTATATAAATAATAAAGATTATTAATTATGATTTTATTGATTATTATATTTTTTATTTGAGTTAAAAATATGTCTTAGTTAATAGTTAATATTTTTAAGATAAATGATAATTTATATATAAGATATGATTAATTTTAATTTTAATTTATTATGTGTAATAAAAGAAATATATCACATAAGTAATTTAAATTACTATTTATTATTTTATTGATCAATATATCTTATAAGTAGGGCTATCAAAACAGGTTGGTTATTTACCATTCTCGATTGAAGTCATTTTCTAAACTGGTCTTATTCGAAATTATTTAAGTTTTGCGCTGGTATTTTACTAACTCATCTCAGTCCATTTAATCTTATGTAGTGTTAAAAGAACAGGTTAGCCCGACTCATTCGGGCTTAGTCCATTCAAGTCATGTAAGTTTCAGGTTGACATTTTACTAGTTTAACATGTCTATTTTGTCGTGCTATTCGGATCGATCCATCGGGCTTGACTCATTTTGTCACCTCTACTTATAAGTATAAAAAATGAATGTATAAATGACGAGATTGTTCTAATTGTGACACCCTTACGATCAAGTTATTTCTCTCATCCAAAATGTGTGTAGTCATGTAGTGATTTAATTACTAGAGAATATTCGCAGGTAAGTTTAAATCAATTTTTAGTCAAAAAATTAACTAATCTGAACAATGTTATATATATTAGTTTGGATTGAATTGATTACATTCTGAAAATTGATCTAATTAGTTTTGAATTGGTTTGGATTAGATTATATTTGTTTAATCGATTTTTAACCAATTTTTTTAAGCTTTGAATGTTTTGAATTAGAAGTAAGATTAAATTATAATTTTGATCCCTATGGTGTTCACTTGTTTTTAATTTAGTCTTTATAATTTTTTTTTCAAATTAATCATCATATTTACAAATGCTTTTAAATAGTTCCTTATGTTATAAGATCATCAGTTAGTTAATCCAATAAGTATTTTTTTTGTCTAATAAGTATTTTTTTAGATATTCAACTTTTTCAAATAATGTTCAATATGTATTCTTTCATTCTAGTTTGTGCTCTTATAGGTGTTTCTTACTTTTGAATAGGTTCTCTTATGTTTAATAGGTGTTCTTTTAAATGTTTTTTTTTAAAAATATTCAGTATGAACTAATTTGACAATATTATAATTAAAGTTAACAGTAAGTACTATTTTGAAAATATTTAAAAGTATGAGAACTAATTTAAAAAATAATAATTATATGAACTAAATTGAAAACAAATGAAAAATATAAGGATCAAAATCATAATTTAACATAAAAGTAATATAGGCTATTAACAATAAAAAAACAAGAAATAACAAATAATAAAAAATACATTTCATTTACTTAAAATAATATTTGATTATATAAAGTAAGAAAAGTATGTAAAAAATTAAAATTATTATAAAAAATATAAATTCAATTACAAATAAATATATTATATAATGTTAATTAATTTTATATTACATTATATCAATTTCAAAAATCAAAACTAAAAATCAATTTAATCTAATCAATCTTCAAAAAATATAAAAAAAATAACTAAATTTATTTCATTTTAATTGAATTTGGTTTTTTCAGTTCAATTTTCAAATTAGCTATTAGTTTGGATTAGATTTCAACTCTTCAATAACTAGTTATTCTACCATAAAGAGTGTAGATCAAATGGCAGAAGAATGTTATAACTTAAGTCTTGAGTATATAATTACATTAAAAACTCAATTAAAAGAATTTTATTATCTTACGAGATCATACCCGACTTGAGAGATTAGTCTCCTATCTTCGAATTCGAGAAACCAAAAAGTTGGTAGCCATTCTGCCTGATTTTTTTTTAAGTCTTAGATTGTGTGTTGTGATTTGTGCCTCCTCAATTGTTGCTTTTGATTTGAATTTTTTTTAAGTTAATATGTTTACTTATTTTTTAAAAAAATATATCAATGAAAATAATGTAAAAAATGTGCAGATTATAATAATAATAAAAATATATCAACTCAAAATAAAAATAAAAATAAATACTCTCTAACTTACACATTTCTAACGTAAATGTGTAAATTACTAATTTATATATTATGTGTGTTAAGTTAACAATTATTTAAAAAGAATGTTAATTTATATATTTCTAGTATAAATATATAGATTACTAACCTATACATTATGTGTGTAAGTTAACAATCCTCTTTATCAAAAAATTAAGTTATCAAATCAATTTTAATATATTAACATATAGTATAATTAATTCTGCAATATAAAATATGTATGTCGTAGAAGAAAAAAAAAGTTCTTTTATGATAAGTTTGTTTTAAAATAAATAAATACAAAAAATATTTATTTTCAATTTAATCTAAAAGAAAAGAATAAAAAGTAGTTGATTGAAGTAGTTGTGAGTCATGACCTATGACGAACATTATCTGTAATGTATGGTTTTGAATATGTGAAAGTTAGCACCACAACATTATATGCAAGAATATGATAAAAAAATTTAAAATATATTGAAGTTTTAATGTATGTATTTAGATTAATTGCAAAAATTTGATTATTTTAATAATAAATTATATATATAATTGATTATTGTTATAATTAATTATTACAAAATCAGTTTTATATTTAGATATATTAGTTGAAAAGTGATTTTAAAATAATTTATTTTTTTTTATGATATAAAAAGAATTATTTTTATACATTAAATTATAAAAAATATAAAATAATTAACAAAATTATTTAATTAAGAATAAAATAATATTTACATCTCAAATTTTTTAAAATAATTTATAATTAAAAATTAAAAAATTTAAAATTATTAAAAAAAAATATTATTAAAATATATTAAAATTTGTGTAAAGGCTTTTACACAATTTCTCAAATATGATATGAAGAATAAAAAAAAATTAGACAAAAATAGATATATTACTGTAAATAAGTTTATTCGAACTAGCTCTTAATCTTATTAAACAAAAATGGAAAGGAGAAGAAGAAGAACGCGCGTGTAGTTTCTGTCTGTCTACGACGTGTAATGCTCATCGTGATTTTCGTTTCAGATTGTGACACCGGTAGCGGATTGAGTTCTTACTCTCATCCAACGCGCGTGTAATCTCTGTCTGTCTACCACGTGTAATGCTCATCGTGATTATTTTTTGGGCAAGGATTGTATTGTGTCTATGTAGATGTGGATTAGGGGAAGTGCCGTTCTTCATCTAATGGTTCATATTAATTTTACTATATTTACAATTCTTGTTTTAACATAAAAGAAAACATTTTTAAAGGTTGTGATTCTTCCGTGCCTCTATACCCTTATCAATCCAGTAAAAAAATATAATGTTTTTATAAAAAAAATCAGCAAAGTACTGTGCGAAATTACTTTTTTCTTTAAACATAATAATTTAAGCTAATACGACATTTTTAAATTAATTTTAAAAATAAACAAGTAGATTATAAAAGAAATTTATGCTACTAATATATGATATTGAATTTAACAAAATATTATGGAATTTTATTAGGTTTTTTTTTTAGTTGGAGCCTTTTTTATATATATATATATATGTGAGCTGGAGTTTTATTAAGTTGTTTGAACAATAATTGAATGTCTCAACTGCATCTTATCAAGGCAGTTTTCTTTTAACGTATTTGTTATTTTTTTAGTGAAATTTTAATAGTTGTTCCAATTATTATATTTACACAAACAATTTGCGGTGTTTTTAATAAACAATTTGCGGTTTTAACTCTTAAAAATTACATTAAGAACCTAATTATCCTAATTCACAGGTGGCACTATATTTTTTTAGAGTATACTTGATATCAAATAAAATTTTACCAAAACTATTTTACATCCACTTTAACTATTTTTTCTCATGCCAATAATAATTGGTCCAATAAGTAAGAGTGAATTATATCAATTAAGTTAAGCAAGATTAAAGTCCTGTGAGTGTCATTAAAGATAGCTTATCAGTAAGTATTTTTATAAATACTTATTTTACGTTAAGCTTAAGATTTATTATGGATGAATCAGTAACTCTTGTCCTTAAATTTAGATTTTAAAAAAAATTCACATCATTACCCAAGGATATGGACCTTTTGTAATAATAATAATAATAATAATAATAATAATAAAAATTACACTCAAGAGATGTAATTAGTGTAAATAAACTTTGCTAATGAAAACCAAAAAATTCAGCTAACAAATCAATATTACGTTTAATTCATCCTACAATATATAGAACATGTATCTCCTAAAATATGTGGAGATTGAAGATTAAGGCCTTATGATTCGTGATGCTCTTGAGTTTCTACTCCTAGATTTAGTACAGAGTAATTTTTCTGGTCTTGGACTCGAATATTACACTCAAAAAAAAAAAAAATAAAAAATAATTTTAGATTTATAATTAATAATTATTTTTAAATTAATTTTTATAATTTTTTTTAATTATTCTTTATACTTTTAAAAAAAATTAAAATAGTTATTGTTATTTATTTTTTATTTAAACACCATTAATTTAATCTATGTATAATATTTTATAAAAAATAAACATATGTTAAAATCAAAGAATACATATTTAATGTTTTAAAAAATATATCTAAAGGAATTTTAATAAATAAAAAAAATATTTATTTTATTAACTAACTCTTAGTATTATAACAATATTATAATATAAGTTAATAATAAATATTATTTTAAATTTTTTTATAAATGTAATGACTGATTTAAAAAATATATATTACGATAATTGAATTTAAAATAAATATAAATTATAAAACCTAAAACTTTAATATATAAAAAATGTACAGAATATTTAATTTAATTTACACGTTTTAAAATCATGTACAGTATATTTTTATATTTATTTTTTCGATTTTCAATACTGACTTATTGAAGATTTAGTGTGTATTATTTACAAAAAGGTGATATGACCTTAATAATAAATAAGTATGGAAATGAATTTTCTTTTCCCAAAAATAAAGTCCCTTCCGTGTTTGACTTATTTTAGCCCTTCTGTAACAGTATGGTTTTCGTTTTGATAGAAGTTTAAAACTTTATATTTGAAAAGCAATAAAAAAAACTTTATATTTGAAAAAATTATTTTAATAACGTTTAAGAATTCTTTCACTTCATTCCAATTTTATTTTAATTATTTAAACGTTGCAATGTTGCATAATTATGTAGTTTTGGAACTCATAAAAGCTTTAGTTTTAAAATATTTTATCACTTAATTTTAATGAAAAATAAATATTACCTGTAAAAAATAAAAAATACATGGCTATAACAACACCGTTAATGCAACATTTCTAAAAATTAATAATATAAATACACAAAAATATTTGTACCTTAATAAATTATTACAATTCTAAAATTAAATAAAATAAGATTATTTGAATAAAAGTCATTTTATTTGAATAATCAACTAATTATTCGAATAAACTCATTTCTCTGAATTAGAAAATGTATCATTCGAAAAAAATTATTTTTACTCGAATAAATCACCTACTAAGAACATACATATAGAGTGAATTATTTGAATAAACATACGGTTATTTGAATAAAGGCTTTTGCTGAGCAAAAATAAAGAGAAAAATATGACACTTTATTTGAATAAAGTTATTATTATCCAAATAAAATGGACTGTTGTGTACATATATACGTCGTGACTAGAATGAGTTATTCGAATAAGGTTATTATTATTCGAATAAAGTGACCGATATCCGAATAAATGAGAGACACGTTCCACTATAATAAAGAAAGAACACTTAGTTTTTAGTTACTTCAACTGGTTTTTCTCATCTAGAATTCTTATGGTTCTAATGGAACTAAATAAATGAGATTGATGAAATTATCACCAATGAGTGTCAAAAAAGAGAAGCTTGGAAGACTTTGAAGAATACTTTGAAGACTTAATTTGGAAGACTTGGAATTTTGGAAATAATGAATTACGAAGGAACCAAATGAAGGAAATGAATGAATGAAGTAAAGGTAAGGTAAGTAAGAGTAGTTGACAAGGAATTATAAGGAAGAAATAATAATTATAGAGGAACATGTGTCAAGTAAACAAAAGACGATGATTTATGTGACAAGTATTCAAAAAATTAATGAAGGTGATGAAAGATTGATATATAAGTAAGCCAAATGTCAAAAAAGGAAGCTATGGAATCAAAGTAATGATTACATGAAGTAAATGGAGGAAACAAATGGCACAAAGATGGATGAAAAGTTAGGGAAATAGTGAAGGCTTAAGGCCAAGTGCTCAAATAATGGTTATGGGTGAAGTAAGTTTATGATATCAGCAAAACAATTGTTAATAAATGAATGATAAGGCTTATGGAAGAAGTCACTTGGTGGATAAGTTAGAATGAGCTTATGGGAGAAGCTTATTACTTAGAAAGTTAAGAAGGGGCTTATAGAAGAAGCTGCTTAGTTAGTAAGTTAGAAGCAGCTTGTGGGAGAAGCTTTTTACTTAGAAAGTTAAGAAGACTTATGGGATAAGTCACTATTAACTTAATGAGAAAGTTAAAATAGACAAATAAAAGAAAAGAAAAAAGAATAAATTATACTTAAAATGGTGTAGTCTACAAGTTATTATGCTAAAATTATATTAAAGGATCTAGATGTGATAATAACAAATCTTGCATCTTTATTGGTCCTAAAGCCACATGGCCACTCATCAACAAACAACACATCCCCATAAGAAGTGGTGCAACGTGAGGCAACTACAGAAATAGAAAGAAACAAGAGCAAAAGAAAGAAATAGAAAAGTGATGGGGAAGGATTAGCAAAGGCTTGAAACATAAGTCATTTCACGTTGAAGAAGATTTTTAAGGAGAGTCAATTCTCCTATGACACCTAACATCCCTCAAACGTGAAGCAGACTAACTTGAGCCCTATAAATACCTTATCTCTTTTTCATTCATGACACAACACCCACCCACCAAAACACTTAAAAAATAGAAGTTCTATTTCTACAAGTTTCACTCCTTCATTTCCAATCAAACATCCACTCTCTCTTTTATCAAATTATAAATCAATTCAGAGGTAGGAAATGACAAAAACATCACCCTTTCTTCTCTATCTCTTAATGTCATACCTCTTAGTCCATTATTTTCACTCATTCACAAAACCTTGTTTTTATACAAATGCAACAGTGGTAATTTGGTTTATGTAGAATAGTATTTTTAATTGTGATATTCAAATAAGACCTTGCTTATTTGAATAAGCCCATCAAAAATGTAATAACAATATGTTTTAAATGACTTTATTCGAATAAACTATTATTTATTCAAATAAAGCTTTACAACAAGCAAAAATTTGACATTTTGCCATGAGTTTATTTGAATAAGATATTAACTATTCGAATAAATGTTTTTTATGAAGGTTATCAGATTTTGAATATGAAACTTATCGTAACTCTTATTTACTATCTTACTAATTATTATGAATTTAATTATGAAAATTTTATTTATTTACCAATGCTTTTATTATACTATAATGATGACTATTTTATGCTTGTTCTTTTATCTATACTATTCATCATAATATCTTCACTATATTTGTTCATTTTAAGTATTTTATGGAAAAATTATATTGTCCCATAATAAAAAAATGAATTAATGTGCAAAAGAGATATTTTTGTAATCGTGTTGAGAGGATTAAGGAACACCTTAATCAATTAGAGATTATTATTGTGACTATGATGAGATGATCAAGGGACGCATTGGTTATTTTATTATGACCATGATGAGATGATTAAAGAACGATTTAATCATTTTTAATGATTGTGATCATGATGAGAGGATTGAGAGACACCCTAATCAAGTTATTGTGATAATGATGAGAGGATTGAGGGATGCCATAATCAAATTATTGTGGTCATGATGAGAGCATTGTGGGATGCACTAATGAAGAAAAGAGGTACATTTGATTAAGAATATTTGAATGAGATGATAAAAGAGATGGTGTAATGAAGATTTTGAATAACGATGAGAAAAGAATATTTCGTTACTTATTTTTAAAAGTTATGAATTATTTATTTGAAGAAAATACTCATTGTTTATTTACTTTTTTAAACTTATTTTACTGATATGAAGAACAAATAATTTTTTGAGATTTACAATCTTATTGAATTGTTTATAATAAAGTATTTACTCTTATATTTTAAATTTTACGTCACTTATTATCATCTAATTTATTTCTCAAATATTGATGGATTTATTTATAGACTCTTAGATATGATTTTAGAAATATATAATGGTAAATAATAGATGGTAAATGTGTACTTGTTTTTACATATTTTTATTGAGATTTTTATTTCACTCCTTTTATAGTATAACATTTTAGATAACACTAATAATTAAAGTATAGGCAAATTTTCAAATGCACAACTAAAGGATTGTTTATTCATTATTATTTTGTGAAACTATTGAGTCCACCATTGAATAAATGGATGTAGTAATAAAAAAATTATAAATATGTATTAGTGACAACTTGAAGCTTTTTGTAAGCATTACTTGGAGGCAGTGATGTTAAATTTTATTGTGTAAAATATTATACTTAAAAGATAATAAAAATAATAACAATATTTATGTGTAATGTTAAGTTTTAAACCTCATTAAATTATAAAAAAATTATTTAAAATTATAAAAAAATACGACGTTACAGTTAATTGATTATCAAATAGAGTTGAAAAATATTTTATTTTAATTATAAAAAAGAGATATTTTTATATAAAAAATTTGTTAACGTGTTTCTTTGTTGTACTAATTAAGGAAATAAAAGTACAAAAAGTTGTGAAGTTGTGATACTGAAAAATGCATAAACGCTCAAGTATTTTGTAGTTTTTTTATAACCTATTTGTTAATTAAAAGACACTTATTATCTCAATTCCCAATTTGTTGATCTATTGGTCGGAAGTCTGAGTGCATAAGTGTTCAACTCTTTTTGAACGAATTCTAAAATAAAAATAAACTATTTATAACATTAAAAGTAAAAAAATGATATCTTTAATTAAATAAATTTTTTAATATTTTTTATTAAATATTTCTTAACTATTATCATAAGACACTCTTTAAAAAAATTATGAGTTTGTCTAATTTAGATTATATTGAATTCGTAAACTAGTTTAGATTATTAATATGATTAATTTTAATTATATAAATTAGGTACATTAAATTTTATGTAAGAATATCTATGTGAAAAGACAAGTTGTAGATCTTGAATTAGCAAAAACAAAAACATAGATGTCACTCACCGTCACATCATGGCAGACATCGTAACACGTGAATGTTATTACTTATTATTAGGGAGCCAGTGGTGTAGCGGCGGCCTGTGAGCTGTACAAGTTCCATGCTCACGTGCTTCATGCTTCACAAAAAAATCTCAGATATTCAAAATAATAAAATAATAAAAGTTTAATTTTAATGTAATATTAATATATATTTTTTTATATTATTAATTAATAATACATAATCATATATATATATATATACATTTTAATATAATTATTATAAAAATAATAATTTTTAATAATACAATAATATATCATTAATTAATAATATAAAAAAAATTACATTAATATTTCATCACAATTAAATCTAAATAATATTCTCATGGCGAATGATTGTGTTTCATTTATAATTTTGGTGCATGTGTTAGCCACGTACTATTCTGGGTACTAGATTTTAAAGTTGGGAAAAAATTTATATTTACTTAAAGTAATATTTTTAATAATTTTGTAACTGTAAATAATATTTTATTTTTAATCTAATAATTTATATAATTATGTATGTCATCCAATAGCTTACATAATTATGTATGTTTATGAATCATATTTTTATGAAAAATGATATTCTTATATTAATTTTTATTTTATATTTTTTATTATATTTTGTAATGATTGTGATTAAATAAAAAAATGATGCAAAAAAAATAATATAATCAATAATATATAAAATAAGATAAAAAATAATGTAAAAGAAAATAAAAAAAAAATTCAAAGCCAGAGTGAATCTTTGCACTATGGATCTTATCTTGGAAGAGGGTAACCACGATTATTTTCTTCTTAAATTATAAAATAGGTATATTGCAAGATATCCTTTTTGAAGTTTTATTTATCTTCATTTTTTGTACATATATTTGATTTTGTAAGATATAATTTTTTAAATTATAGTAAAAAGTATAAATTTGTGTTTTTTTTTTAATTTTAATAGTGAGAGTTTACATGTGAAAAATATGTAATTTCTTTCACCATAATTTTAAATACTCAACTCCCAAATACATGCATATCATCATAATTACATTTAACAGAAAATATAATTTTATACTTTTTACAATAATTTAAGGGGTTAGTGTTATAAAATTAAATTTACATATGAAAAGTGAAAAAAAAACTCTTATATATATATATATATGAGAGGAGATTCACTTACACTTAATATAAGTCTTAAGATTTATATCTAATCTTTTATCATTAAATTTATTTTAATCTAATAGTTCTAAATCATCTAATTAAATAAAAAAAATAATAAACACTGATATTAAATAAGGAGAGATAATATCTTTATATAAATATATTTAAAATTAATAATAAATATCTTTATAATTATATATTTATGATTACTAAACATGTAATAATTTTTTGTTTGACTATGTCTACATGTGCAATTTGTTAATAGTCATTTGTGCTATGCGTACTTGGCTTATCCCCTTTCAAAAACAAGTTTTTGGTTGAATTCGAATACTTGAACAAATTATCAAACTATTTCTTAAGAAAATGTGTTTGACACGTTTATTTTAAAGATAAATTTATTGAACAAAAATTATATTATGAATTGAGACTATGAAGTAGAACAATTAAACATTAAACACATTTATGAATTGTTAATTAAACCTAACAAATGGGGCAAATATTGTTTACACTTGTCAAGTGGTTACTATTAAACGACTCTTTTTTCTTTTTTAATAAAAATGGTATTAAAGATAAACTACTCTAATATTATTCCATTTTTTTTAAAAAAAAGAGTGAGATCCAAATACACCCTTAAAGTATTTTGAAAATGTGAATGAGAATGTGGTCACTTCACTTTCAGCTAGCAAGAAACAGAGTCTGTCATAAAATTATTAGTTATCTATTGATGTTAAAGGTATGGTTTTTTTAAGTGTGAACTTCTGGGATTGGCTTCCCTTTTTCTATCTATTGTTTGACCTAAGATTACTCTATGTATAAGAATAATTAATGATATTTATTAAATCATGTTGAATATTTTCCTTTCTGCTAAGGTGATGATGATGGATCAGATACTCAAACCTCATCAACTGTAGATGTTGTTGCATCAACACCATCGCAAAATGTTCTTCTGAGACATTCCCCCAACTCGATGGATATGGATGTGTTAGTTAGTAGACCTTTTGCAATGGTTGATGAGATTGCAGATGGATCACCGGCAGCAGAGGATGGCTTACAACTTGGAGATCAAAATTTGAAATTTGGCAATGTGGAAGCAGGTGATAATTTGCTCTAAAGGCTTTCTTCTGAGGCTCAGTCAAACCAAGGTCATACAATACCTGTTGTTATTATGAGGCAAGGCACAATGGTCAACTTAACTGTTAGACCTATAACTTGGCAAGGCAGAGGTCTACTGGGTTATGCTTCTTGTCCCTATTATTTTGTTCTTTATTATTTATTAGTGTGCTTTTACCATCATACCAATTTTGTTTTAGCGAGTAGGTAAATATAAATAAGCATAAAATGCCATTCCTTTTACTTTTTCTTGCTTTCCCCAAGTCCAAGACCCTAATGGACCATTTGCCATTTTGATCAATTTATATGAACTAGGTGATTAGATGGCAGTCATATGTATTTTTGTTTGTTTCATATGTTTATTGAATTTTTTTTTCATTTCTAAACTTAGAAACTCCTGATTGTGGTCAGGTTGTGCATTTTCTAGTTTGATAACTATTATGGACTCATCAAAAGGAAGAGACAAGACAAAAGGGAAAAAAATGACAGAAAGCAACATTTAGACAATTATATGTATCGCGCATTTTCTCATTTATTGTTTCTCAACTAGATTGTTGCACTGCCCAGCCTAATATGTATCTTGAAAGATGCTATTGTTAGTTGGAGAGAACCTAATGCTTGGGTGCTTAACTAAATCATAGAATATCACTGATATATGATTGCTCCTGTCAGCTAGCACAATCACTGTTAACTTCTCATTCTTGATATAGTTGTCTTTGTTTCCACTGATGAAGAAGTAAGGCCCTGATTGATTGAGTTTGAAGACTGTGTAGCCATCATAGAATTTTGCATAAGGTGAACCAGTGTTGTAATTGGCATAGTCTTCACTCTTTACATAAAGTATTGAGTCTTGGCCAGATCGGTAGTTGAACACTGCAACAAGTACATGTAAAATTTGAAATTTTAAGTCAATATTTTCCTTTATTTACAATTGAAAGTTTTGCACTCTTTATGATCATATCGCTTATTACAATGTTTTGATATTATAGTCTTAAAAACTTTATGCACAATACAATGTTGTCATCCTTTGGAGAAGTATTACATCGTGCAAGAATAGGTATCCAAAAAAATCTTCTAAAAATTTCTCTTTGGAGTAAGAGGAAGATTTTGGAACCACTAGGAAAAAAAGGAAGAAAGAAAATATTTTTTTGATTTAGTTTATAATAAATTAAAAAAAAAATATTTGTAATAAAAATAATAATAATTCTAGTAATCCAAGTAGAAATATGTCATTCAATTTAAATCTAATTAGAATGGTCTAAAACTGTTTTCCTCTCCCTTCTTAATCATTAAAGAAATATCTATATTCTAAGTCTCCACTTGATTAAAATATGAGTCTAACTATTCAAGTCCTTGTATACAAATTTTCATGCAAGTCTCTAAGTTCTTTTATGAAGGACCACCTCCCTTTCTTTGTATACAAAAAGGAGCATACTTGCAGCACCATGAGCAAAATGACATTTGTTTTCAATTTATATTAGATGGTGTTATATTTAAGTTCATATCATCTCATTTGGTTTAAATTGCAATTAGATTGTGTGATTTGTCAATTTTTAAAATATTGTGACATCTGATCGAGTTAGGTAAATCAAAAGTGTGACTCGAACTTATTTTAAAAATATATTGGATTTAATTTATAAAAATCGAATGGTCAAATCTTCCTCAATTAGTTTCAGGTCGAGCCAAATTTTGAATACTCTAATAACAATATTTGTTTTGATAAAAAAAATTATAAATGATGGGAATTTAATTACTTTGTCCAAACAAAGAATTTAAAATACTAAGAAATTTAATTACTTCATCCAACAAAAAAATTTACAAATGAAAGAAATTTAAATGAAGCAATTAAATTTTTTAGTATTTTAAATTCTCTTGAATTTTAAAATACTCCATCCAAACACAACCTTAGAGAAAACTAAGATTCAAACCTTAAAAGGATAATTGTTGAAAAAGTTTTTTGATAAAGCCCGAGGGTCCTTGTAGGGATATATAGTTAAAAGAAAAAAGGTATTGAAGAAGAAGTACATATTGTCGCGACCGAGATCGCAGTGGGATAACGACTTAAATTAAAAAATATTAAGGGAGTCGTCACCAATTTTATTTTTATTAGAAAAAATTGAAAAACCTAAAAGAGATTGTCTACGTTCAAAAACTCAAGTTCGGGAGTCTAATTATGCACAGAGAAGAGTGGAGACTTAACCCCACAACACCCCTGATGCATCCATTCTAAGACGGTTATCTTAAATCAGTTGTGCTATATTTATAACTTTTAAAAATATTTACTTTACCCATTTCGTTAAAAGATAAATAGAATAGACAAATAAATTATAAAAATTTAATTTTTGAAAAGAATCTTGTTTCAAAGTTTCACTCAATTTTTTTTTAAAAAACGAATCATCAAACTGTCACAATTTAGATGATTCTAAAAAAGAGTAAGATTAATAAGTTGTCACAAGGTAATCTTATTTTATTTTCTCTTCACAAGGTTCAATTATTTTAATTTTATTTTTTTTTTATAATTTTTTTTATTTTTTTAAGAGCTAATTACTTATATATTTTTTTGAACGAAAGTAAAAGGGATAAAAATAAAATAAAAAAAATAAAAAAATAAAATAAAAAAGCCATAAACATGTTTTTTTTAAAAAAATAACATACATAGTCTCATGTGAGCATTATTACACGTAAAGTCCTACATCAATTCCTTATTTTTTGTATTCCAACTATTATCATATTTAACCTTTTTCGAAAGTGATTATCTCCTTTTTGACTTTTCTTCATTATTTCATTTGGTTCTTCTTTTGTTTTTTTAATTTTTATGTCACAAACAGCATCCTCAAGACAATATATTTACGACTTTGCAACCTATATATTAAAACAGGGCAAGAGTAAAATGGGGTGGGCCTTGCATCAGGTCTAAATCACATGACAATCATCTACACCAACATGGATGATCACACTTCAATCAACATCTGTGTCATATAAAGGGTTAAACCCAAGAAACAGAATTTATTCAAAGCATGGTAACAGGATTGAAGTTCGGGTTCTTCACTTTTGTTCAGTCTAACAAGTTGCGGACACAAAACAAAATACATTGAATTAAATCACTCTAATGCACCACAAAGCTAATGGACAAACAATGAAGTTAGCCCTTCTCATGCAAAATAAATCCACTTATTAGTCATTAGTTTCTCAACCTAACATTCTCATGCTTGAACCAGCACCTATGCATCTTGTAAAAAAAAATTGAAAATAGAACATCACAAAGCAATAACTTTCAAGAAATAAATCCAAGGAAAGCTCTTCATGACAGCCACTACACACCCTAAGCATAAACTAAGCAGAATATTCACCCACCACTTGATCAAGATACAAATATCTGAGGAAGGAATGAACAAATCTTAAAAATCCCATCTTGGTTTCAATAAGCTAAACCACAACATGCCATCCGAATTCCTTTAGGCATAAAAAGTAGTGAAGAAAAAAAATTATCACCTATGACTACTTGCATATGATTTTCACAGTCCCACAAACAAATGAGTTTTCGTTCTCAAATGCATATTTCCGTTCACCAAGTGCAAATCACATGAATGTCATAATTCAAAAATGACACCAAGAGGCTTTAAGTCATATTCTACATCACACAAGTGACACACTCAACGATTACACACATGTGTTCGGAAGCTGAATTGGATTAGTAGACACACTAAGCAATCAAATGACTCATGGCACAAAGAAAAACCCAACAACTCAGATCAAGCAAAGGAAGGATAACTTAACAAGAACACAAACTCACAGAAATACAGAGAATTAAAAACACAGTATCAGCTGGCCATTTCATCAAACAAATAGTGTGCAACATAAAAAAAACTAAATAAAATAAGAGACGAAATGAACCAACATGCCAACTTCAATCAGAATATCAAAGTATACCAAGAACATAATATGATAATTCTCATTCATTCAATACTCTCAGTACAACCATGGCAGAAGAAAGAAAAAAAAAATGAAATTACCAAATGAGGATCTTTCTAAATAGTTGAATACAGCAACAATTCTGATCCCTTTTTTGATCTTTCAACCGCACAATTTTCCTTTCTCAAATTTCTCTAATGCTCTCAGAAAATTACAAAACTTTCTCTCAAATTTCTCTCTAAAAAATACACAGGAAAATTCCTTCTTTTTTATTGCATCCTCCTATTGAATTCTCAGAGAAATAAACTATAAAAAAAAAGAAGAAGAAGAGACTGAAACCCTTTGATTTTCGTCCTCTATATTTATAGTAGATGGTTGGGCGAAAATTTGCTCTAATCTTTCTTCAAATTCTCTATTTTTGTGCATTTTTTCTCTGCTCCACGCAAGATCCAGCTACCCAAAAATGGCATCCTCGCGCCCTGAGCTTCGTCAGAACGGGAGTGGCAGTTACTTGTGGCTCTTGTGTTGCAAAGCTCGAATCCCCCTCAAATCTTCCATTTTTGTGCGTTTTTCCTCTGCTCCACGCAAAATCCAGCTTCTAACCTACCCAGAAATGGTATCCTCGCACCGTGAGCTCCATCAAAACAAGTGTAGAGCTCAGAGATCCGCGGGTTAAAGCAAATCCAGGGGGAAGGACCGTTTGGCCATTACTATCCACGTTAGGGGTGCAGAACGTAGCGGCCATGGTGCGTTGGAGCTTGTGATGGGGGGTTGCATGAAGGAGTGGTTTGCCGTCTGGTCTCCATCATGGAGGCTGTCGCAGGAGCTATGATAGGGATGAGAGGTGACTAGGGTTCTCAGAGGGTGAGTGGGCTGCTAGGGTTTTTCCTTGTGTTTAGAAACTAATGGGTTATTGGGTTAATGAGTTTTGGGTTATGATGGGTATGGGTCATGGGTGAAGGATCTGGGTTTAGAATGGATCTTGGGTTAGAATGGGTAAATAAATTCCATGGAGATGGATTAGGGAGATGGATTAGGCCCAAACCTCTTTTTTTTTTTTTGCTCTTCATTTTTCTTCTACTCTTCATGTCGCGACCGTGATCGTGGCGGGATAACGACTTAAATTAAAAAATATTAAGGGAGTCGCCACTAATATTATTTTTATTAGAAAAAATTAGAAAACCTAAAAGAGATAGTCTACGTTCAAAAACTCAGGTTCGAGAGTCTAATTATGCACAGTAAAAGGTGGAGACTTAACCTCACAACACCCCTGATGCATCCATCCTAAGACTACCTTAAATGAGATGTGCCATATTTATAACTTTTGAAAATATTTACTTTACCCATTTCGTTAAAAGATAAACAGAATAGACAAATAAATTATAAAAATTTAATTTTTGAAAAGAATCTAGTTTCAAAGTTTCACTCAATTTTTTTTTTAAAAACGAATCATTAAACTGCCATAATTTAGATTATTCTAAAAAAGAGTAAGATTAACAAATGTTTGTTCATCACTACCAATTAATCTTATTTTATTTTCTCTTCACAAGGTTCAATTATTTTTATTTTATTGTTTTTTATAATTTTTTTTGTTTTTATTTTTTTTAAGAGCTAATTACTTATATATTTTTTTGATTGAAAGTAAAAGGGATAAAAATAAAATAGAATAAAATAAAAAAGCCATAAACATATTTAAAAAAAATATCATACATAGTCTCATGTGAATATTATTACACGTAAAGTCCTACATGAATTCCTTATTTTTTGTATTCCTACTATTATCATATTTAACCTTTTTCAAAAGTGTTTATCTCCTTTTTGACTTTTGCTTCATTATTTCATTTGGTTCTTCTTTTGTTTTTTAATTTTTATGTCACAAACAGCATCCTCAAGATAATATATTTACGGCTTTGCAACCTATATATTAAAACAGGGCAAGAGTAAAATGGGGTGGACCTTGCATCAGGTCTAAATCACATGGCAATCATCTACACCAACAGGGATGATCACACTTCAATCAACATCTGTGTCAGATAAAAGGTTAAACCCAAGAAACAGAATTTATTCAAAGCATGGTAACAGGATTGAAGTTCGGGTTCTTCACTTTTGTTCAGTCTAACAAGTTGCGGACACAAAACAAAATATATTAAATTAAATCACTCTAATGCGCCACAAAGCTAACGGGCAAACAATGAAGTTAGCCCTTCTCATGCAAAATAAATCCACTTATTAGTCATTAGTTTCTCAACCTAACATTCTTATGCTTGAACCAGCACCTGTGCATCTTGTAAAAAAAAAAACAAAAACAGAACATCACAGAGCAATAACTTTCAAGAAATAAATCCAAGGAAAACTCTTCATGACAGCCACTACACACCCTAAGCATAAACTGAGCAGAATATTCACCCGCCACTTGATCAAGTTACAAATATCTGATGAAGGAATGAACAAATCTTAAAAATCCCATCTTGGTTTCAATAAGCTAAACCACAACGTGCCATCCGAATTCCTTTAGGCATAAAAAGTAGTGAAGAAAAAAAATTATCACCTATGACTACTTGCATATGATTTTCACAGTCCCACAAACAAATGAGTTTTCGTTCTCAAATGCATATTTCCGTTCACCAAGTGCAAATCACATGAATGTCATAATTCAAAAATGACACCAAGAGGCTTTAAGTCATATTCTACATCACACAAGTGACACACTCAACGATTTGTTTCGGAAGTCAATTGATTAGTAGACACACCAAGCAATCAAATGACTCATGGCACAAAGAAAAACCGAACAACTCAGATCAAGCAAAGGAAGGATAACTTAACAAGAACACAAACTCACGAAATACAAATTAAAAACACAAGATGTCAGTGGCCATTTCATCAAACAAGTAGTGTGCAACATAAAAAAAAAAACTAAATAAAATAAGAGACAAAATGAACCAACACGCCAACTTCAATCAGAATATTAAAGTATACCAAGAACATAATATGATAATTCTCATTCATTCAATACTCTCAGTACAGCTATGGCAGAAGAAAGAAAAAATGAAATTACCAAATGAGGATCTTTCTAAATAGTTGAGTACAGCAACAATTCTGATCCCCTTTTTGATCTTTTAACCGCACAATTTTCCTTTTTTAAATTTCTTTAATGCTCTCAGAAAATTACAGAACTTTCTCTCAAATTTCTCTCTGAAAAATACACAAGAAAATTCTTTCTTTTTTATTGCATCCTCCTATTGAATTCTCAGAGAAATAAACTATAGAAAAAAAGAAGAAGAAGAGACTGAACCCCTCTGATTTTCGTCCTCTGTATTTATAGTAGATGGTTGGGCGAAAATTAGCGGTTGCTTGTGGTTCTCGGGTTGCAGAGCTCTAATCTTTTCAAATTCTCTATTTTTATGCATTTTTTCTCTGCTCCACGCAAGATCCAGCTGCCCAAAAAATTCTAACAAATCAATATTACGTTTAATTCATCCTACAATATATATGTGGAGACTGGAGATTAAGGCTTTATGATTCGTGATGCTCTTGAGCTTCTACTCCTAGATTTAGTACGGAGTAGTTTTCCTGGCCTTGGACTCGAATATTACACTCGGAAAAAAATAAAAATAAAAAATAATTTTAGATTTATAATTAACAATTATTTTTAAATTAATTTTTATAATTTTTTTTAATTATTCTTTATACTTTTAAAAAAAATTAAAATAGTTATTGTTATTTATTTTTTATTTAAACACCATTAATTTAATCTATGTATAATATTTTATAAAAAATAAACATATGTTAAAATCAAAGAATACATATTTAATGTTTTAAAAAAATATATCTAAAGGAATTCTTAATAAATAAAAAAAAATATTTATTTTATTAACTAACTCTCAGTATTATAACAATATTATAATATAAGTTAATAATAAATATTATTTTAAATTTTTTATAAATGTAATGACTGATTTAAAAAATATATATTATGAGAATTGAATTTAAAATGAATATAAATTATAAAACCTAAAACTTTAATATAAAAAAAATGTACAGAGTATTTAATTTAATTTACACGTTTTAAAATCATGTACAGTAGATTTTTATATTTCTTTTTTCGATTTTCAATACTGACTTATTGAAGATTTAGTGTGTATTATTTACAAAAAGGTGATATGACCTTAATAATAAATAAGTATGGAAATGAATTTTCTTTTCCCAAAAATAAAGTCCCTTCCGTGTTTGACTTATTTTAGCCCTTCTGGTAACAGTATGGTTTTCGTTTTGATAGAAGTTTAAAACTTTATATTTGAAAAGCAATAAAAAAAACTTTATATTTGAAAAAATTATTTTAATAACGTTTAAGAATTCTTTCACTTCATTCCAATTTTATTTTAATTATTTAAACGTTGCAATGTTGCATAATTATGTAGTTTTGGAACTCATAAAAGCTTTAGTTTTAAAATATTTTATCACTTAATTTTAATGAAAAATAAATATTACCTGTAAAAAATAAAAAATACATGGCTATAACAACGCCGTTAATGCAACATTCCTAAACATTAATAATATAAATACACAAAAATATTTGTACCTTAATAAATTATTACAATTCTTAAAATTAAATAAAATAAGATTATTTGAATAAAATTATTTTATTTGAATAATCAACTAATTATTCGAATAAACTCATTTCTCTGAATTAGAAAATGCATCATTCGAAAAAAATTATTTTTACTCGAATAAATCACCTACTAAGAACATACATATAGAGTGAATTATTTGAATAAACATATGATTATTTGAATAAAGGCTTTTGCTGAGCAAAAATAAAGAGAAAAATATGACACTTTATTTGAATAAAGTTATTATTATCCAAATAAAACGGACTGTTGTGTACATATATATGTCGTGACTAGAATGAGTTATTCGAATAAGGTTATTATTATTCGAATAAAGTGACCAATATCCGAATAAATGAGAGACACGTTCCACTATAATAAAGAAAGAACACTTAGTTTTTAGTTACTTCAACTGGTTTTTCTCTATTTGATCTAGAATTCTTATGGTTCTAATGGAATTAAATAAATGAGATTGATGAAATCATCACCAATAAGTGTCAAAAAAGAGAAGCTTGGAAGACTTTGAAGACTTAATTTGGAAGACTTGGAATTTTGGAAATAATGAATTACGAAGGAACCAAATGAAGGAAATGAATGAATGAAGTAAAGGTAAGGTAAGTAAGAGTAGTTGACAAGGAATTATAAGGAAGAAATAATAATTATAGAGGAACATGTGTCAAGTAAACAAAAGACGATGATTTATGTGACAAGTATTCAAAAAATTAATGAAGGTGATGAAAGATTGATATATAAGTAAGCCAAATGTCAAAAAAGGAAGCTATGGAATCAAAGTAATGATTACATGAAGTAAATGGAGGAAACAAATGGCACAAAGATAGATGAAAAGTTAGGGAAATAGTGAAGGCTTAAGGCCAAGTGCTCAAATAATGGTTATGGGTGAAGTAAGTTTATGATATCAGCAAAACAATTGTTAATAAATGAATGATAAGGCTTATGGAAGAAGTCACTTGGTGGATAAGTTAGAATGAGCTTATGGGAGAAGCATATTACTTAGAAAGTTAAGAATTGGCTTATAGAAGAAGTTGCTTAGTTAGTAAGTTAGAAGCAGCTTGTGGGAGAAGCTTTTTACTTAGAAAGTTAAGAAGACTTATGGGATAAGTCACTACTAACTTAATGAGAAAGTTAAAATAGACAAATAAAAGAAAAGAAAGAAGAATAAATTATACTTAAAATGGTGTAGTCTACAAGTTATTATGCTAAAATTATATTAAAGGATCTAGATGTGATAATAACAAATCTTGCATCTTTATTGGTCCTAAAGCCACATGGCCACTCATCAACAAACAACACATCCACATACCATAAGAAGTGGTGCAACGTGAGGCAACTACAGAAATAGAAAGAAACAAGAGCAAAAGAAAGAAATAGAAAAGTGATGGGGAAGGACTAGCAAAGGCTTGAAACATAAGTCATTTCACGTTGAAGAAGATTTTTAAGGAGAGTCAATTCTCCTATGACACCTAACATCCCTCAAACGTGAAGCAGACTAACTTGAGCCCTATAAATACCTTATCTCTTTTTCATTCATGACACAACACCCACCCACCAAAACACTTAAAAAATAGAAGTTCTATTTCTACAAGTTTCACTCCTTCATTTCCAATCAAACATCCACTCTCTCTTTTGTCAAATTATAAATCAATTCAGAGGTAGGAAATGACAAAAACATCACCCTTTCTTCTCTATCTCTTAATGTCATACCTCTTAGTCCATTATTTTCACTCATTCACGAAACCTTGTTTTTATACAAATGCAACAGTGGTAATTTGGTTTATGTAGAATAGTATTTTTAATTGTGATATTCGAATAAGACCTTGCTTATTTGAATAAGCCCATCAAAAATGTAATAACAATATGTTTTAAATGACGTTATTCGAATAAACTATTATTTATTCAAATAAAGCTTTACAACAAGCAAAAATTTGACATTTTGCCATGAGTTTATTTGAATAAGATATTAATTATTCGAATAAATGTTTTTTTATGAAGGTTATCATATTTTGAATATGAAACTTATCGTAACTCTTATTTACTATCTTACTAATTATTATGAATTTAATTATGAAAATTTTATTTATTTACCAATGCTTTTATTATACTATAATGATGACTATTTTATGCTTGTTCTTTTATCTATACTATTCATCGTAATATCTTCACTATATTTGTTCATTTTAAGTATTTTATGGAAAAATTATATTGTCCCATAATAAAAAAATGAATTAATGTGCAAAAGAGATATTTTTGTAATCGTGTTGAGAGGATTAAGGAATACAATAATCAATTAGATATTATTATTGTGACTATGATGAGATGATCAAGGGACGCATTGGTCATTTTATTGTGACCATGATGAGAGGATTAATGGACGCCTTGGTTATTTTATTATGACTATGATGAGATGATTAAAGAACGATTTAATCATTTTTAATGATTGTGATCATGATGAGAGGATTGATAGACACCCTAATCAAGTTATTGTGGTAATGATGAGAGGATTGGGGGATGCCATAATTAAATTATTGTGGTCATGATGAGAGCATTGTGGGATGCACTAATGAAGAAAAGAGGCACAATTGATTAAGAATATTTGAATGAGATGATAAAAGAGATGGTGTAATGAAGATTTTGAATAACGATGAGAAAAGAATATTTCGTTACTTATTTTAAGAAGTTATGAATTATTTATTTGAAGAAAATACTCATTGTTTATTTACTTTTTTTAACTTATTTTACTGATATGAAGAACAAATAATTTTTTAGATTTACAATCTTACTGAATTGTTTATAATAAAGTATTTACTCTTATATTTTAAATTTTACGTCACTTATTACCATCTAATTTATTTCTCAAATATTGATGGATTTATTTATAGACTCTTAGATATGATTTTAGAAATATATAATGGTAAATAATATATGGTAAATGTGTACTTGTTTTTACATATTTTTACTTGAATTTTTATTTCACTCCTTTTATAATATAACATTTTAGATAACACTGATAATTAAAGTATAGGTAAATTTTCAAATGCACAACTAAAGGATTGTTTATTCATTATTATTTTGTGAAACTATTGAGTCCACTATTGAATAAATAGATGTAGTAATAAAAAAATTATAAATATGTATTAGTGACAACTTGAAGCTTTTTGTAAGCATTACTTGGAGGCAGTGATGTTAAATTTTATTGTGTAAAATATTATACTTAAAAGATAATAAAAATAATAACAATATTTATGTGTAATGTTAAGTTTTAAACCTCATTAAATTATAAAAAAATAATTTAAAATTATAAAAAAAATACGACGTTACAGTTAATTGATTATCAAATAGAGTTGAAAAAGATTTTATTTTAATTATAAAAAAAGAGATATTTTTATATAAAAAATTTGTTAACGTGTTTCTTTGTTGTACTAATTAAGGAAATAAAAGTACAAAAAGTTGTGAAGTTGTGATACTGAAAAATGCATAAACGCTCAAGTATTTTGTAGTTTTTTTATAACCTATTTGTTAATTAAAAGACACTCATTATCTCAATTCCCAATTTGTTGATCTATTGGTCGGAAGTCTGAGTGCATAAGTGTTCAACTCTTTTTGAACGAATTCTAAAATAAAAATAAACTATTTATAACATTAAAAGTAAAAAAATGATATCTTTAATTAAATAAATTTTTTAATATTTTTTATTAAATATTTCTTAACTATTATCATAAGACACTCTTTAAAAAAATTATGAGTTTGTCTAATTTAGATTATATTGAATTCGTAAACTAGTTTAGATTATTAATATGATTAATTTTAATTATATAAATTAGGTACATTAAATTTTATGTAAGAATATCTATGTGAAAAGACAAGTTGTAGATCTTGAATTAGCAAAAACAAAAACATAGATGTCACTCACCGTCACATCATGGCAGACATCGTAACACGTGAATGTTATTACTTATTATTAGGGAGCCAGTGGTGTAGCGGCGGCCTGTGAGCTGTACAAGTTCCATGCTCACGTGCTTCATGCTTCACAAAAATTCTCAGATATTCAAAATAATAAAATAATAAAAGTTTAGTTTTAATGTAATATTAATATAATTTTTTTATATTATTAATTAATAATACATAATACATAATCATATATATATATACATTTTAATATAATTATTATAAAAATAATAATTTTTAATAATACAATAATATATCATTAATTAATAATATAAAAAAAATTTACATTAATATTTCATCACAATTAAATCTAAATAATATTCTCATTGCGAATGATTGTGTTTCATTTATAATTTTGGTGCATGTGTTAGCCACGTACTATTCTGGGTACTAGATTTTAAAGTTGGGAAAAAATTTATATTTACTTAAAGTAATATTTTTAATAATTTTGTAATTATAAATAATATTTTATTTTTAATCTAATAATTTATATAATTATGTATGTCATCCAATAGCTTACATAATTATGTATGTTTATGAATCATATTTTTATGAAAAATGATATTCTTATATTAATTTTTATTTTATATTATTTTTATTATATTTTTTAATGATTGTGATTAAATAAAAAAATGATGCAAAAAAATAATATAATCAATAATATATAAAATAAGATAAAAAGTAATGTAAAAGAAAAATAATAAAAAAATTCTCATAATGTATAAAAAATTTCAAAGCCAGAGTGAATCTTTGCACTATGGATCTTATCTTGGAAGAGGGTAACCACGATTATTTTCTTCTTAAATTATAAAATAGGTATATTGCAAGATATCCTTTTTGAAGTTTTATTTATCTTCATTTTTTGTACATATATTTGATTTTGTAAGATATAATTTTTTAAATTATAGTAAAAAGTATAAATTTGTGTTTTTTTTTTAATTTTAATAGTGAGAGTTTACATGTGAAAAATATGTAATTTCTTTCACCATAATTTTTAAATACTCAACTCTCAAATACATGCATACCATCATAATTACATTTAACAGAAAATATAATTTTATACTTTTACAATAATTTAAGGGGCTATGTGTTATAAAATTAAATTTACATATGAAAAAGTGAAAAAAACTCTTATATATATATATGAGAAGAGATCTACTTACACTTAGTATAAGTCTTAAGATTTATATTCATCTTTTTATCATTAAATTTATTTTAATCTAAGAGTTCTAAATCTTCTAATTAAATAATGAAAAAAATAATAAACACTGATATTAAATAAGGAGAGATAATATCTTTATATAAATATATTTAAAATTAATAATAAATATCTTTATAATTATATATTTATGATTACTAAACATGTAATAATTTTTTGTTTGACTATGTCTACATGTGCAATTTGTTAATAGTCATTTGTGCTATGCCTACTTGGCTTATCCCCTTTCAAAAACAAGCTTTTGGTTGAATTCGAATACTTGAACTATTTCTTAAGAAAATGTGTTTGACACGTTTATTTTAAAGATAAATTTATTGAACAAAAGTTATATTATAAATTGAGGCTATGAAGTAGAACAATTAAACATTAAACACATTTATGAATTGTTAATTAAACCTAACAAGCGGGGCAAATATTGTTTACACTTGTCAAGTGGTTACTATTAAACGACTCTTTTTTTCTTTTTTAATAAAAATGGTATTAAAGATAAACTACTCTAATATTATTTCATTTTTTTTAAAAAAAGAGTGAGATCCAAATACACCCTTATATTTTGAAAATGTGAATGAGAGTGTGATCACTTCACTTTCAGCTAGCAAGAAACAGAGTCTGTCATAAAATTATTAGTTATCTATTGATGTTAAAGGTATGGTTTTTTTAAGTGTGAACTTCTGGGATTGGCTTCCCTTTTTCTATCTATTGTTTGACCTAAGATTACTCTATGTATAAGAATAATTAATGATATTTATTAAATCATGTTGAATATTTTCCTTTCTGCTAAGGTAATGATGATGGATCAGATACTCAAACCTCATCAACTGTAGATGTTGTTGCATCAACATCATCGCAAAATGTTCTTCTTAGACATTCCCCCAACTCGATGGATATGGATGTGTTAGTTAGTAGACCCTTTGCAATGGTTGATGAGATTGCAGATGCATCACCAACAGTAGAGGATGGCTTACAACTTGGGGATCAAATTTTGAAATTTGGCAATGTGGAAGCAAGTGATAATTTGCTCTAAAGGCTTTCTTTTGAGGCTCAGTCAAACCAAGGTCATACAATACTTGTTGTTATTATGAGGCAAGGCACAATGATCAACTTAACTGTTAGACCTATAACTTGGCAAGGCAGAGGTCTACTGGGGTATGCTTCTTGTCCCTATTATTTTGTTCTTTATTATTTATTAGTGTGCTTTTACCATCATACCAATTTTGTTTTAGCGAGTAGGTAAATATAAATAAGCATAAAATGCCATTCCTTTTACTTTTTCTTGCTTTCCCCAAGTCCAAGACCCTAATGGACCATTTGCCATTTTGATCAATTTATATAAACTAGGTGATTAGATGGTAGTCATATGTACTTTTGTTTGTTTCATATGTTTATTGTAATTTTTTTTTCATTTCTAAACTTAGAAACTCCTGATTGTGGTCAGGTTGTGCATTTTCTAGTTTGATAACTATTATAGACTCATCAAAAGGAAGAGACAAGATAAAAAGGGAAAAAATATGACAGAAAGCAACATTTAGACAATTATATGTATCGCGCATTTTCTCATTTATTGTTTCTTAACTAGATTGTTGCACTGCCCAGCCTAATATGTATCTTGAAAGATGCTATTGTTAGTTGGAGAGAACCTAATGCTTGGGTGCTTAACTAAATCATAGAATATCACTGATATATGATTGCTCTTGTCAGCTAGCACAATCACTGTTAATTTCTCATTCTTGATATAGTTGTCTTTGTTTCCACTTATGAAGAAGTAAGGCCCTGATTGATTGAGTTTGAAGACTATGTGGCCATCATAGAATTTTGCATAAGGTGAACCAGTGTTGTAATTGGCATAGTCTTCACACTTTACATAAAGTACTGAGTCTTGGCCAGATTGGTAGTTGAACACTGCAACAAGTATATGTAAAATTTGAAATTTTAAGTCAATATTTTCCTTTATTTACAATTGAAAGTTTTGCACTCTTTATGATCATATCGCTTATTACAATGTTTTGATATTCTAGTCTTAAAAACTTTATGCACGATACAATGTTGTCTTCCTTTGGAGAAGTATTATATCGTGCAAGAATAGGTATCCAAAAAAATCTTCTAAAAATTTCAATTAGGAGTAAGAGGAAGATTTTGGAACCACTAGGAAAAAAAGGAAGAAAGAAAATATTTTTTTGATTTAGTTTATAATAAATTAAAAAAAATATATATTTGTAATAAAAATAATAATAATTCCAGTAATCCAAGTAGAAATATGTCATTCAATTTAGATCTAATTAAAATGGTCTAAAATTGTTTTCCTCTCCCTTCTTAATCATTAAAGAAATATCGTTATTCCAAGTCTCCACTTGATTAAAATATGAGTCTAACTATTCAAGTCCTTGTATACAAATTTTCATGCAAGTCTCTAAGTTCTTTTATGAAGGACCACCTCCCTTTCTTTGTATACAAAGAGGAGCATACTTGTAGCACCATGAGCAAAATGACATTTGTTTTCAATTTATATTAGATGGTGTTATATTTAAGTTCATATCATCTCATTTGGTTTAAATTGCAATTAGATTGTGTGATTTGTCAATTTTTAAAATATTGTGACATCTGATCGAGTTAGGTAAATCGAAAGTGTGACCCGAACTTAATTTAAAATATATTGGATTTAATTTATAAAAATCAAATGGTCGAATCTTCCTCAATTAGTTTCAGATCGAGCCAAATTTTGAATACTCTAATAACAATACTTGTTTTGATTAAAAAAAATTATAAATGATGGAAATTTAATTACTTTGTCCAAACAAATAATTTAAAATACTAAGAAATTTAATTACTTCATCCAACAAAAAAATTTACAAATGAAAGAAATTTAAATGAAGCAATTAAATTTCTTAGTATTTTAAATTCTCTTGAATTTTAAAATACTCCATCCAAACACAACCTTAGAGAAAACTAAGATTCAAACCTTAAAAGGATAATTGTTGAAAAAGTTTTTTGATAAAGCCCAAGGGTCCTTGTAGAGATATATATTTAAAAGAAAAAAGGTATTGAAGAAGAAGTACATATTGTCGTGACCGGAATCGCAGTGGAATAACGACTTAAATTAAAAAATATTAAGGGAGTCGCCACCAATTTTATTTTTATTAGGAAAAATTGAAAAACCTAAAAGAGATTGTCTACGTTCAAAAACTCAAGTTCGAGAGTCTAATTATGCACAGAGAATAGCGGAGACTTAACCCCACAACACCCCTAATGCATCTATTCTAAGACGGTTACCTTAAATCAGTTGTACTATATTTATAACTTTTGAAAATATTTACTTTACCCATTTCGTTAAAAGATAAACAAATAGACAAATAAATTATAAAAATTTAATTTTTGAAAAGAATCTTGTTTCAAAGTTTCACTCAAATTTTTTTAAAAAAACGAATCATCAAACTGTCACAATTTAGATGATTCTAAAAAAGAGTAAGATTAACAAGCTGTCACAGCTCAGCTAATCTTGTTTTATTTTCTCTTCACAAGGTTCAATTATTTTTATTTTATTGTTTTTTTTATAATTTTTTTTATTTTTATTTTTTTAAGAGCTAATTACTTATATTTTTTTTAACGAAAGTAAAAGCGATAAAAATAGAATAAAAAAATAAAATAAATAAAATAAAATAAAAAAGCCATAAACATGTTTTTTTTAAAAAAAAAATAACATACATAGTCTCATGTGAGCATTATTACACGTAAAGTCCTACATCAATTCCTTATTTTTTGTATTCTAACTATTATCATATTTAACCTTTTTCGAAAGTGATTATCTCCTTTTTGACTTTTCTTCATTATTTCATTTGGTTCTTCTTTTGTTTTTTTATTTTTTATGTCACAAACAGCATCCTCAAGACAATATATTTACGACTTTGCAACCTATATATTAAAACAGGGCAAGAGTAAAATGGGGTGGGCCTTGCATCAGGTCTAAATCACATGGCAATCATCTATACCAACGTGGATGATCACACTTCAATCAACATCTGTGTCATATAAAAGGTTAAACCCAAGAAACAGAATTTATTCAAAGCATGGCAACAGGATTGAAGTTCGGGTTCTTCACTTTTGTTCAGTCCAACAAGTTGCGGACACAAAAAAAAAATTGAATTAAATCACTCAAATGCGCCACAAAGCTAACGGGCAAACAATGAAGTTAGCCCTTATCATGCAAAATAAATCCACTCATTAGTCATTAGTTTCTCTACCTAACATTCTTATGCTTGAACCAGCACCTATGCATCTTGTAAAAAAAAATGAAAACAGAACATCACAGAGCAATAACTTTCAAGAAATAAATCCAAGGAAAGCTCTTCATGACAGCCACTACACATCCTAAGCATAAACTAAGCAGAATATTCACCCACCACTTGATCAAGTTACAAATATCTGAGGAAGGAATGAACAGATCTTAAAAATCCCATCTTGGTTTCAATAAGCTAAACCACAACATGTCATCCGAATTCCTTTAGGCATAAAAAGTAGTGAAGAAAAAAATTTATCACCTGTGACTACTTGCATATGATTTTCACAGTCCCACAAACAAATGAGTTTTCGTTCTCAAATGCATATTTCCGTTCACCAAGTGCAAATCACATGAATGTCATAATTCAAAAATGACACAAAGAGGCTTTAAGTCATATTCTACATCACACAAGTGACACACTCAACGATTACACACGTGTTCGGAAGCTGAATTGGATTAGTAGACACACTAAGCAATCAAATGACTCATGGCACAAAGAAAAACCCAACAACTCAGATCAAGCAAAGGAAGGATAACTTAACAAGAACACAAACTCACATAAATACATAGAATTAAAAATACAGTATCAGCTGGCCATTTCATCAAACAAGTAGTGTGCAACATAAAAAAAACTAAATAAAATAAAAGACGAAATGAACCAACACGCCAACTTCAATCAGAATATCAAAGTATACCAAGAACATAATATGATAATTCTTATTCATTCAATACTCTCAATACAGCCATGGCAGCAGAAAGAAAAAAAAATGAAATTACCAAATGAGGATCTTTCTAAATAGTTGAGTATAGCAACAATTCTGATCCCCTTTTTGATCTTTCAACCGCACAATTTTCCTTTCTTGAATTTCTCTAATGCTTTCAAATAATTACAAAACTTTCTCTTAAATTTCTCTCTGAAAAATACACAGGAAAATTTCTTCTTTTTTATTGCATCCTCCTATTGAATTCTCAGAGAAATAAACTATAGAAAAAAAGAAGAAGAAAAGACCGAACCCCTCTGATTTTCGTCCTCTGTATTTATAGTAGATGGTTAGGCAAAAATTAGCGGTTGCTTGCGGTTCCCGGGTTGCAGAGCTCTAGTCTTCTCAAATTCTCTATTTTTGTGCGTTTTTTCTCTGCTCCACGCAAGATCTAACTACCCAAAAATGGCATCCTCGCGCCCTAAGCTTCGTCAGAATGGGAGTGACAGTTACTTGTGGCTCTTGTGTTGCAAAGCTCGAATCCCCCTCAAATCTTTCGTTTTTGTGCGTTTTTCCTTTGCTCCACGCAAAATCCAGCTTCTAACCTCCCCAGAAATGGTATCCTCGCACCGTGAGCTCCATGAAAACAAGTGTAGAGCTCAGAGTTCCGCGGGTTAAAGCAAATCCAGGGGGAAGGACCGTTTGGCCATTACTCTCCACGTTAAGGGTGCAGAACGCGGCGGCCATCGTGTGTTGGAGCTCGTGATGGGGGGTTGCGTGAAGGAGTGGTTTGTCGTCTGGTCTCCATCATGGACGCTGTCGCAGGAGCTATGATAGGGATGAGAGGTGGCTAGGGTTCTCAGAGGGTGAGTGGGCTGCTAGGGTTTTCCCTTGTGTTTAGAAACTAATGGGTTATTTGGTTAATAGGTTTTGGGTTATGATGGGTATGGGTCATGGGTGAAGGATCCGGGTTTAGAATGGATCTTGGGTTAGAATGGGTAAATAAATTCCATGGAGATGGATTAGGCCCAAACCTCTTTTTTTTTTTGCTCTTCATTTTTCTTCTGCTCTTCATGTCGCGACCGTGATCGTGGTGGGATAACGACTTAAATTAAAAAATATTAAGGGAGCCACCACCAATTTTATTTTTATTAGGAAAAATTGAAAAACCTAAAAAAGATAGTCTACGTTCAAAAACTAAGGCTCGGAGTCTAATTATGCACAGGGAATGGTGAAGACTTAACCTCACAACACCCCTGATGCATCTATCCTAAGGCGGTTACCTTAAATCAGTTGTGCCATATTTATAACTTTTGAAAATATTTACTTTACCCATTTCGTTAAAAGATAAACAAAATAGACAAATAAATTATAAAAATTTAATTTTTGAAAAGAATCTTGTTTCAAAGTTTCACTCATTTTTTTTTAAAAAACGAATCATCAAACTGTCACAATTTAGATGATTCTAAAAAATGTAAGATTAACAAGCTGTCACGGCTCAGCTAATTTTGTTTTATTTTCTCTTCACAAAGTTCAATTATTTTTATTTTATTGTTTTTTATTTTTTAAAAGAGCTAATTACTTATATTTTTTTTATTGAAAGTAAAAGGGATAAAAATAAAATGAAATAAAATAAAAAAAATAAAATAAAAAAGCCATAAACATGTTTAAAAAAATATATATCATACATGGTCTCATGTGAATATTATTACACGTAAAGTCCTACATGAATTCCTTATTTTTTGTATTCCTCCTATTATCATATTTAACCTTTTTCAAAAGTGCTTATCTCCTTTTTGACTTTTGCTTCATTATTTCATTTGGTTCTTCTTTTGTTTTTTAGTTTTTATGTCACAAACAGCATCCTCAAGACAATATATTTACGGCTTTGCAACCTATATATTAAAACAGGGCAAGAGTAAAATGGGGTGGGCCTTGCATCAGGTCCAAATCACATGGCAGTCATCTACATCAACATGGATGATCACACTTCAATCAACATATGTGTCATATAAAAGGTTAAACCCAAGAAACAGAATTTATTCAAAGCATGGTAACAGGATTGAAGTTCGGGTTCTTCACTTTTGTTCAGTCTAACAAGTTGCGGACACAAAACAAAATACATTGAATTAAATCACTCTAATGCACCACAAAGCTAACGGGCAAACAATGAAGTTAGCCCTTCTCATGCAAAATAAATCCACTTATTAGTCATTAGTTTCTCAACCTAACATTCTTATGCTTGAACCAGCACCTGTGCATCTTGTAAAAAAAAAAAACAGAACATCACAGAACAATAACTTTCAAGAAATAAATCCAAGGAAAGCTCTTCATGAAAGCCACTACACACCCTAAGCATAAACTGAGCAGAATATTCACCCACCACTTAATCAAGTTACAAATATCTGAGGAAGGAATGAACAAATCTTAAAAATTCCATCTTGGTTTCAATAAGCCAAACCACAACATGCCATCCGAATTCCTTTAGGCATAAAAAGTAGTGAAGAAAAAAAATTATCACCTATGACTACTTGCATATGATTTTCACAGTCCCACAAACAAATGAGTATTTGTTCTCAAATGCATATTTTCGTTCACCAAGTGCAAATCACATGAATGTCATAATTCAAAAATGACACCAAGAGGCTTTAAGTCATATTCTACATCACACAAGTGACACACTCAACAATTACACACATGTGTTCAGAAGCTGAATTGGATTAGTAGACACACTAAGCAATCAAATGACTCATGGCACAAAGAAAAACCCAACAACTCATATCAAGCAAAGGAAGGATAACTTAACAAGAACACAAACTCACAGAAATACAGAGAATTAAAAACACAGTATCAGCTGGCCATTTCATCAAACAAGTAGTGTGCAACATAAAAAAAAACTAAATAAAATAAGAGACGAAATGAACCAACATGCCAACTTCAATCAGAATATCAAAGTATACCAAGAACATAATATGATAATTCTCATTCATTCAATACTCTCAGTACAACCATGGTAGAAGAAAAAAATGAAATTACCAAATGAGGATCTTTCTACATAGTTGAGTACAACAACAATTCTGATCCCCTTTTTGATCTTTCAACCGCACAATTTTCCTTTCTCAAATTTCTCTAATGCTCTCAAAAAATTACAGAACTTTCTCTCAAATTTCTCTATGAAAAATACACAAGAAAACTCCTTCTTTTTTATTGCATCCTCCTATTGAATTCTCAGAGAAATAAACTATAGAAAAAAAGAAGAAGAAGAGATCGAACCCCTCTGATTTTCGTCCTCTGTATTTATAGTAGATGGTTGGGCGAAAATTAGCAGTTGCTTGCGGTTCCCGAGTTGCAGAGCTCTAGTCTTCTCAAATCCTTCATTTTTGTGCATTTTTTCTCTGCTCCACACAAGATCCAGCTACCCAAAAATGGCATCCTCGCACCTTGAGCTTCGTCAGAACGAGAGTGACAGTTACTTGTGGCTCTTGTGTTGCAAAGCTCGAATCCCCCCTCAAATCTTCCATTTTTGTGCGTTTTTCCTCTGCTCCACGCAAAATCCAGCTTCTAACCTACCCAGAAATGGTATCCTCGCACCGTGAGCTCCATCAAAACAAGTGTATAGCTTAGAGATCCGTGGGTTAAAGTAAATCCAGTGTGAAAGACCGTTTGGCCATTGCTCTCCACGTTAGGGGTGCAGAATGCGGCGGCCATGGTGCGTTGGAGCTCGTGATGGGGGGTTACGTGAAGGAGTGGTTTGCCGTCTAGTCTCCATCATGGAGGCTGTCGCAGGAGCTATGATAGGGATGAGAGGTGGCTAGGGTTCTCAGAAAGTGACTGGGCTGCTAGGGTTTTCCCTTGTGTTTAGAAACTAATGGGTTATTGGGTTAATGAGTTTTGAGTTATGATGGGTATGAGTCATGGGTAAAGGATCCGAGTTTAGAATGGATCTTGGGTTAGAATGAGTAAATAAATTCCATGGAGATGGATTAGGCCCAAATCTCTTTTTTTTTTTGGCTCTTTATTTTTCTTCTGCTCTTCATTCATATTTTTTTTTAGAATGTTTTATTTATTACTTTCTATATTTTTTATTTTTTTATTAATTAATAAAACTAATTTTTTTTATGTTCGGATAAAATTGGGTATTCACACATATATGCAATATGATTATCACAAGCAAAGAAAATATTGTTACAAAATGTTAATGAAATTAGCACACATCAATGTATAAGTTCCAAATCCATTTATTCTTGACATGTACATTATTAAAAATTTGTCTAGGATTAAATGATAGGATTGTCAGTAAAAGGTGAAGACGAAGCATTCATTCAATCTTGAGATATAATCACTAACAACAGACAAAAGGAGACCAAAACATTGGTTAACTACACACTAAAGTGAAAATGAATAAGGAACTCTCTTAGTGTCTATAAAAAATGGGTTAATCTACCTATCATAATTCCTGACATTAAAATCTACATGTAAAAAATGCTTAATACAATAATAAGTTGAATAATAATATTGATCATCATTTGAACTAAACTAAAATTAACAATACATTCTAATTATCTTGAAATATAATTAATATGAGTTTTGTAAAAATATAATACTAGTCATGTTAGTCTACATCATAATAATCTATCATGCTATCCATCTTGATGATCCGTAAAGAGGTTCATATTTGTTTCTTGTTGAGACCTTCAATTTTAAGAGCCAACTACATCTTTTTTTAATTGATAACGTCCACATCCTTCATAAAAAGACTATAAGCGTAATAGGAAACTATCACGTGTTAGAATTTGTTTTAACAAATGAGTTGATAGTGACTCTTGGATAGATAAGTAATTTCCTACTTATCCAACAATGATTTTTTTTTTAATATTATATATATAGACACACACATATAAAAGAATTATACGTAATTATATATTGGGCCATTAGCATTTAAAGGGCCCTCTTCTAAATACTCGGTGGGATGGACCGAAAGAAGGCCAACAATTTGATATGCATAATCTTCATCGGGCTCAACCCAATGTCTTGGATACTATACCGCACGATTTTATTTTTATATTTATTTTTGTGTCCCACACGAAAAATCTTAAAACTTATTTTATCATTCTTTGACCATTTTCATAAATTTTATTATACTCGATCAAAAATTTTAAATTTAAACCTTTAAAATGAAGGAGTTAGTAAGAAAAAGAGACCCATGTCTCTGGATCCTTTTTCCCAGTACGAATAATTTGTAATAATGTTTTTTTTATACAATTTGTAATAATCTTTGCTACATGATTTTTTTTCTTACTTTTTTCTGGTGCAACTGCAATGGGTGTTTTTATGCCGGATATTTGCATCCATAAGACAAGTTCCTCCTCTCTAATCTATTGCAAAATGCTAACGCTTCGTATCTGAATTATTGAATTATCTATATTGTTGATTGTATAGGTGGAACTAGTGTTTACAACAAAACTATTTTCATTTCAATTATTTCTCAACTAATTTATTAATTCTAACCTAATAGTTAAAACTACTAATTACTAGTAATTTTACTTGTACGAATTATTTTAACTTTCATATCTATAATTACGAGTTTTTAATTTAATGTGTAAATATTTAGTATATGTTTTAATTAGCTTATTTTTGCTTTTAGAAAAGCTTATAAAAAATATTTAATATAAATTGATAAAAAATTCTTAAATGCTGGATAAATTAATACAAACATACTTTTAATCTTGTAAAGTGTAATAGAGATATTTATATTCAACATTTAATAGTTATATGACTTGATTTTGCTTTTTTTTTTTGTAATATTTAGTTGTGTAAAAAAATTAAAATGAAAAAAAATTCATTATATTTTATTTTGACATGTTAATTATTTTTTTATAACATGAAAAATTTATATGAGTTCCCTTTATTTTTGCTTTTTAAATTTTTTATTAGAAATAAATTCATATTATTGTTAGAAATAAAATATGACTTACCTATAAAATTAATAATAAACACTTAATAATATAATTAATTTCTTATCAGTTGTACTATATAATATAGAATATATATTATGTTAACATTATCTTATTTATGGTGGAAAAGGTCAAACTCAAATTAAACATTAATTAATACTTTTTCAAACAAAAATTTGAAAAACATTAAAGACAACATAGAAGAAAAAAAATAATGCTACACAACTATAAAAAATTGATCAAATTCAGTCAGAATTTGTTTAATTTCAAGGAATCTGTTAGGTAAAATAAAGTAATCAAACCACTCATTCATTTAAGAATCAATAATAATACTAATTTATTTTAAAATAAATTTTAACAAAAATCCTAATTATCTAGTATTTTCTTTAAAAAATGAGAATTTTTAACATAAAATTAAATTAAATTATATAAAATTTTGGAGAAACTAGACTAACAAAGGTAGCGTCAGTCTGATAAAAAATAATAGTGTTTTAGGCGGCAGGGGGGGGGGGGAGGATGGGGTTACACTCAAGAATTTAAGTGGCATTACGCACTCTACGAATTATAATAATAAAAAAAGGTTACATCTCGCTATGTAACTCAAACTATTAACAAAATTATCAATAAGTGTTTTTTTTTTTTAAGGAGGGAAAAAAAAACGAATTTATAATCTTGTTTACCAATTCTTTTCATTATATTTTATGTGTGTAAGTTTTGTTGGATTGTGGACAACGGATAAAAATAATGCACGATCCCATAAACCATACTTCTAACTTCTAACATGTTATGATTCTAATGATATTAGGTTTTTTGTTTTTTGTTTTTTGTTTTTTGAATAAGGATTTAAGGTTTAAACCTCTGTACAAAAAGTACTCAGCGCATGACAGCTTCAAACAGTTGTATAGTTTCCTTTTCTTAAGGAGCTATTACTAGTTTAGGTGTCATGGAAGGCACACATAAAGTGTTTTCTTTAGAATTATAAATTGGAATATATGGATTATGGTTATCCTAACACTTCTAGAAAACCATTTGTGGAGAACTAATCCTGGCTTTTTAAATTGATTCATAAACACGACAGCAAAGAATCAGTTCTTCACTAATGCTTCTAGTCAGATAATGCAACTTAGCACATGCAAGTTCTTTATACATGACTTTGAAGACAGATAATGCTTCTAGTCAGTTCGGCATAGCTGAGTGGGGAATCTATTAGATTCTTCGAGAACAAAATTTCACTGTTGAAACTTGAAAATGTGGTTTTTACGCCACAATTGAACTTGCACTGCAGCTAAAGGTAGTTGAGGAAATGTTTGCTGGTTATCCTCAATAGAACTTGCATATGGTAAGTTGGTAACCAGTTTCGTTATTAGAGTTAAGCATAGATTATCCAGCTTCATTGCAGAGAGTTCTTGGACGTTCCAAAAATTCGATTTTAAGATAGAAGAATCTAAAAGAAATAAAGAAATAAACACAAATGATAGAGTATTTGATGCTTCTAATCTCGATGAGAATAATGATTTTGGGCACGAAATCTTTAGTGTGTGTTTGGATTGCAGTTGGTAAACTTAAGTTTAATGATTTTGTAAACTTAAGTTTAGTTAAAAGGCACGTAAATCTTTTGTTTCAGTCTTTGACAAAAATGAATGATAGTGAAAAATAGCCTTCAACTGATAAAATTATTGCTTTTGCTCAAACTTACGTTTAAAGCAAAAATCATGTTGAAATAATGTCAACTAATTTCCACCCAAACATACTTTCTTTCCCTTCAAGAATTTTAAAGTCACGTTTGGACCCTCCAACGGGTTACCAAACATGCACTTAGTCTCTACCATTATAGTCAGTAAACCTTCTAGATAAACCATCTATTTTGAGTTTCATATGTTATTCAACGTGGCTTAATTATACCAATTAAAACAAAATAAAGGCAAAAAGAGAAACATTTAAACTTTAAAGTTAAATTTTAATTTATTTTGATATTTTTTCACGTTATTATACTAATTAAAACTTTGTACTTAGAATTAAAGATTTTAAATATATATTTTGTTTTCAAAATATATATACTTTGTAGCTATGTAGCACCTATCAGTGGAAATTGACTAAACTAGGTTAGACTTAATTTGTTTAAATATGTTTAGGCTTGTTTTATAATGTATTAGTTTGAATCTGACATGTTACTTGTCATATACGTTTTTTTAGGGTTCGACTTAGTTTGATTATATGACTACGGATTAAAAGATGCAAACCCAAGTGCATGTTGTCTCAAATAGTAAATTTCTCGGGAGTCCGAGGTCGATCCACAGGGAATTGATGAAGAAAAATTAATTGAGATAAGAAGAAGATTTGTCACAATACCAAAAGTAATAAAACAAGTTCACAAATGAATTTAAGGGCTTGCTTGAGTTAGGAGATCCACTCTTGGTAATAAATTAAAGGTAAGATTATTTCTCTTTATAATTAAATTGAAATCCACACACAACAGAGGTTCTAATCGGAAAATGTAACATTCAACGTTCAATTATATATGCAATCATATTATGATTCCTTTAATTATCTACTAACATTTGTAAATGAGTTCAAACATTCACTGTACCAATCCTATTGTATACAATAAATCAAGATCTTCATTAACAAAGAAGGTTTCTAAATTGATTGGAAACAAAATACAACACATATAATATTCATTTAATAATATATCATTTAAGTACAAGAAATAAAATAATCTAACCTTATTTCATTACCAAGAGCTTCACTCTTTCACCCAAGTAAGATGAAGATTTAGTTACTCATAAATAAGAAGAAAGAAAGAGAGAAGAAGAGAAAGATGAACATAGTTTCACTTTAGAACAAGAGAAAATTACAACAAAGTAAAACAACAAACAAGCATAACCACAAAAACTTGTAAAAACTCAGCCTCTCCCCCAAGTGCTTAACACTTGAGTGCCTTTTATAGAAGAGTAGGGATACAAAATGACAAGGAGAATGATTAAGAGTAAGTGGATTAGTGGGTGGAGTGGTTGGATGATTGGTTAGGTAGTTGGATTATTGAATTAGTGGTTGGATTATTGAGATTCTTTGTCTCCGAAACCATTCATTGCTTAACTCATTGATTCCGTCATTTTTGAGCCAAGTGGTCTTCATGAAAGTTCTAGAAAATTGTCTAAGCTTTCCAATGGCTCTGGAATCACCTAACAATTCGTCTTACAGCCCAAGATATGACCCAATTACTACAGACTGTTTAGACCCAGTTTCAGCACCTCTATTTTGACTTTCAGACCCAATATCACCATCAAGGAGCCCGAATCATGTTTTGTGTTCAACATAAAAGTTGTAGATATGAGTCTTAACTTTCAGATTCCAAATTTTCAGCCCATTTTATAAGACTAAACTCTAATTATGCTCTGATTACTGTACACTGTTCAGGTTTCAGATACAAAACTCGTGTTCTGTCTTCCAAGCCCAATTAGCTCTACTAGATGTCTGATTGAGACTTTGAGCTCTTCATCAAAGTTGTAGAGCTCTCTCTTATCTTTCCTACAGGATAAAATTCATAATTATCAGACATTTAGAACTCAAGATATGACCGAAATACAGAAACAGCGTAAGACCTAAATAGTGCTAAAAAATCAATTAAGTCCAATTTGAGTTCAAACTTACAAAACATAACTAGGCTTAATCAATTAAGTACATGGAGAGTGTAAATGACTAAAAATGAGAGTTTATTAATGTATAAAATATGTGATCATCATTATAAAAACATAAAAGTTTGACTTGGTTCGAAAATTTATTTAAAAGTTTACATTATATAAAGGCCTTTATATAAGAATAAAAATTTAATTTTTTTAATTTTTAAATAGTATAACAATTAACAAAAAATATATTCTACATAAAATAAATATATTATACTAATATATGACTAGTAAATCATGTAAATATTAAAAATTTATAATAATATATATAAATATTAAATAAATAGGTTGACCGATAAGTTAAATAGACTTTTTTAAAATATATATACTTTGTAGCTGTGTAGCACCTATGAGTGGAAATTGACTAAACTAGGTTAGACTTAATTTGTTTAAATAAGCTTAAGCTTATTTTATAATGTATCGATCCGAGTTTGACTTATTATTTGTCATATATGTTTTTTTTAGGACTTGGTTTGGTTTGATTATAAAAATATAAAAATCTGACCTAATTCAAAAACTTAGTTAAAGACTTATATTATATAAAGGCCTTCATATAAGAATAAAAATTTAAATTTTTAAATAGTATAACAATTAACAAAAAATTATATTCTATATAAAATAAATATATTATATTAATATATGACTAACAAATCATGTAAATATTACAAATTTATAATAATATATATAAATATTAAATAAATAGGTTGACCTGATAAGATAAATAGGTTTTTTCAAAAGTCTAAAACTTTAACCTGCATAGTTAAATAGATTTTTTAAAAAATTTAAGCTTGACTTATTTACTAAATATGCTAAGCCTATATAGGTTAAAAATAAGTTAGGTCATAAGTTTCAATGAGCCATCTCACCTATTCTCACTCCTAATAATATTGATACTTCAAAATAGTCGTTGTACCATATTAGATACTTCAAAATGGTCACCCTAGTAGCATTGATACTTATTGAATACTTCAATACTTTTAGATATTTTTCATCTATATATTTTTTAATTATTTTTTAAATTTTTTGCCATGTTAATTTATCTATTTCGTGTCGTATCCGTGTTTGGCATATATCTGTGCCTCCTAGCTATGGAGTTTCATTGTTGGTGTCACAGGAGGGTAACAAACCAGAAATTGGACTAATACAATAGGAGTCTCTTGGCTTTGGTTTTCACTTTGAGAAAAAGCGTCCACTGCAAAACATCAATTCTCATAGACTTTTTTTTACCTTATAGAGTTTAAAGTTGAATTTATTTAATAGGTATAAATCAAAAATTAATTTTCGAAATTGTATAAAATGAATAATATTATATAATAAATTATATTTTTAACCACAACTTGCATATAATTTTTTTTATTATTTAAAAAGAAAGAGTGGTTCTCAACCATAATTTATCTTTTTCTAAATTTTTAAAATTATATTTAAGATGAAGTTATAGTTTCCATACACAATTTACACTTTTTCTTAAAGTGAAGTTGTACTTATGAAATACGATTTCTTTTATTTTTTTTTAAGTGAAGAGAAGTTGTGTTGCACATGTATGACTTCTTTGATTTTATTTATTTATTTATTTGTATTTTTACATAAGAACCATGACTTCTTGTTTTTTTAATAGGTATTGTCGTTTTAAGAGTACAACTTTTATATTTGACTATATTATTAACATATAGTAAATTTAAGATTGTTTACATATTGATTAGGTTAAATATACTTTTCTATTTCTATCTTCTTTTAAACAATAATATTAGTTAATAGTTAAAAATTAATAACTACATATATTTATCAGTTTATATGAATACCTTATGTTACACCAGAAATCATATGGTGTCTCATATAAACTAGTAAATATATGTAGTTGTTAATTTTTAAATATTAATTAATATTATTCCTCAAAGAAGATAAAAATAAATAAATAAATAAATTTAACATCATCAATATATAAACAGATCTAAAATTAATTGTATCTTATGAAGCATTGAGACATTACATTACACGGACACGGATACGGGGACATACCAACTTCAAAAATTGTAGGACATGGACACAGCATATATATATATATATATATATATATATATATATATATATATATATATATATATATATATATATATATATATATAATTTCAAAATTTTAGAAAAAAAATTCATAATTCATTAATATCATTTTATAAACTTGAAGATTTATAATATTTTAATATATGTCATATATATCAATATTTGCTATCTATTAAGCTCCTAAAAAATATGGAACATAATTTCTATTGACATAATCTAAAAAATTTCTTAAACTAACTTCTCCTAATAGAACTAATCACGTATACGTGTGTATAAAAAAAATAACTACGAGAATATTGGTGTGAGGTAAGCTTCAGTGACAACGTAAGTAGATGACTTGATATGAGCGAGAGGTAGAAGGAAGAAAAAAAAATAAGATCTTATGTGAAAAGATAAAACTTAAAAGTCTAATAATGGCGTGTGAAAAGATAAAACTTAAAAGTCTAATAGTGACGTGTGAAAAGATAAAACTTAAAATACTAGTATGTGAAAATAGTGGCTTGGGACGTTAGTCATGTGAGTTTGAGTGAATTACAAGCTTACTAATTGAACGTTAGTCATGAAAATTAAGTTTTTTTTTTTAAAAAATATTAATGAATTGTGTTCAAGTTGTGTCACAGTCGTGTTTGAGAAGTGTTCGAATGCGTGTCGAGATGTGTCCAAATTGAAAAAATAATATTTTTTAATCGGACACATTTGGACACACATGACACGTGTGTCGTACGAGTGTCTTTATGTGTCTGACACGGACACGTATCCGACACGCAGACACACTTCATAATTGACGTGTCCGTACTTCATAGATTGTATGATATTAACAGGATAACTAGATATAAAAATTATACTTTTAAGATAACAACACTGGGTAAAAAAAAGACAAAAAGTTGTGGTTCTTACTTCTTATGCCAAAATGCCAAAAAAAAAATTAAAATCAAAGAAATAGTACATGTGAAGCATGACTTCACTTTACTTTAAAAAAAAAATCAAAGAAATCATGTTTCACAAACACAACATTTCATTTTAAAAAACAAAAAAACATAAATCATGTATAAAACTATGATTTCATTTTAAATATAATAAAAAAAGTCATGATTAATAATTATGACTTTTTTAAAAAATAATATATATATGTATGTGTGTGTAAATTATGATTAAAAAATACAATTTACTATATAATACTATTTATTTTATATCATTTCAAAAATTAATTTTTAACTTGCAATTATTTAGTACATTCAACTTCAAACTACTCCTATTAAATAAAAAAGTCCCAAAAAATATTTAGAATCCCTTTTGCCCACTTGCGAATTTGGTCCACACCAGTTTTTGTGTCACCCCCTCACTCTCCTGGGAAATTCACATTTGACAGCAGCATCAAATTCAGAAGGAAAATATTCATCCTACCGCGTATAGTACCATACTATTTTTAACACCCGTCTTATTCATGGGACCCCCATTTAATGAACGATCTAAATCGCCTTTCTTTTTTTTTGTATATGTCGATTAACCAACTTCTCTACGTTGTTAACCACTTTTTTGTTCTTCGTTAACCAACTTTTTTCACGAACATAGAAATATGTGGTAAAATCTTGTGTCATTAACTAAACTTTCGTATGCGTAATTAACCACTTTTTTATTTTTCATTAACCAACTTTTTTCTATGTTCGTGAAAAAATTTGGTTAATGAAGAATAAAAAAAGTGGTTAATTACGTATGTAAGTTGGTTAATGACACAAAATTTTATCACATGATTTTATGTTCGTGAAAAATATTGATTAACGAAGAACAAAAAAGTGCTAACGACGTAGAAAGTTGGTTAATGACATATATCTTAAAAAAAAGCGAGCGTGATTTGGTATTGTTACGAAATGGCCCATGCATAAACAAGATATCGAATATGAAAATTGATGTGGATCATCTGCGATAGTAAATATAATTGTTCCATTCAGAATGAAGACGAATAATAAAGTGTATATAATATGAAATCACAATGGGATCACACTATCACCGCGCATATTGTGCCTTTCGCACTCTTTTTTGGCTACATGCTCATACACGCATGAATGATCTTAGTGTGTTGTGTTGTGTTGTGTTGTGTATATCAATAATTCAGTATCCTTTCTCTTTGGCCAAAATTTCTATCCACCATTGCTAATATTGGGTCTTGTTTCGTGGACAACATGGGTTTCTGTTTTTTTTGTAGTGTGTGCTTTTCCCATGATTAGGATCTAGGGATGCACACGGTACACTCCCATTTTCTCTCTATCTCTCTATAGAGGGACCATAAACATCTCTTTCAGCTCTGTTTCTCTCACAGGACTTGCCATTCTAGGCGACAAGACAACCCATAAAGGCTTTCTTGGTGCCTCGTTCTTTTTGGTCAGAGCGGTGGAAAGGTCCAAAAGGGTTAATGAAGGCATCCACGTGAAAGCGTAGAAATAGAATAGAAACGTTTGGAGCTCAATGGTGACACCTGATACAGAGCTGCATGTAAATTTCAAGACAAGTGTCTTAGTGAAAACCCAAATCGAGTTCGGTGTGTACACCTTTGGCTTCATCCGCCAATACCAACAATGTGCTCCACTAGAGTGGAAGTGAGTGGTTTAGTTTTGATTTTGAGATAAAATAAATCTGAATCAATTAAAATCAATTGATTCAGTTTGATTTAGTTTTCTTATTTTTTGATAGTCAAATCCGAATCGAACCGAACTTAACATCTATGGTTCGATTTAGTTCGGATGATTAGATTGACCATTATTTTTTTTAACACAAAAATTAATTAAACAATTATACACGTAATACAAAAAAATGCATATAATGTATCTAAAATTTTAAATAATATTAGAACATAGACTAATCTTTGCTCTTCCATCAGATAATGAACATTCAATTTCAAGTTGAGTCACACGATCATCAGTATTTGAAATTTCCTATTTATATCAAATCTAAAATGCTAAAATAGTGAGAAAAAAAACTTAAGCGATAAAAAAATTGAACTATTAATTAAATATATTTCTTAATAAATACTTGTTTATATAATCACTTGTTTATATAATCACATAACTTTTTATTTATTGACATCTATTGACATTTTTAAAACTAATATAACACACAAAATAAAATGTTTAATAAAATTAATGTAATCTAATTTTTATAAATGTATCATACTAATAGGGTAACAATTAATAGAAAATCTTGATAAAAAAAATGAAAACACATATGTCTAATATCTCTATACATGCAATAATAGTTTGATTCGAGTGGTTCTTTGAATTTAAATTCTCAATCCGATAACCAAACCAATTAAATTTTTATTAGATCAGATTTTATTCGAACCAATCAAAATACTCGAACCAAACAAAATCAACTTAATTAACTCGGTTCAGATTGGTCGGGTTATACGAACAATTTACACCCCTACTCCCAACCCCTTCACAGTATGGTCTTCTTCTTCTAGAAGAAGAATGTGCTTTTCCATTGACACCCCTTCAGTGTGTGTCTGTGAATAATAGTGAATACCTTTCTTTACCTCAGTTTCTCACTTTCACTGGTTCACTTTGGTCATTGACTCATCTGCAACAACATTTCAAGTAAATTTGGCTGAGAATGGTTTCAATTCTGAGGTTCCGGAAGCTGTGCTGTGTGGAGCCTGTGAAGTGCTCTTCACTTGGTTTTCAATCTTTTGAAGCCCAAAACACTGACAACAAGAAGGACCACCAAAGCGTTGTTACAAAAGTGGAGAATGAGAAGAGGCAGAAGAAGCAGTGCAAGAGGCAGTACAAAGAGTGGAGGTGCATCGATTACTGTTATTGGATGATTGGGTACGTGTGTACCACTTGGTGGCTTCTGTGTTTCTTGTACGGCTGCTTGCCTGCTACACTGCCTGGCTTTCAGGTACCTGAGTCACCTGGGGTGAGGCTAAGCCGTGAGGGAGTGACTGCACTGCACCCGGTTGTTCTGGTACCTGGCATTGTAACTGGGGGATTGGAACTCTGGGAAGGAAGGCCTTGTGCTGAAGGCCTTTTCAGAAAGCGGTTGTGGGATGGTAGTTTTGCTAAAATCCTCGAAAGGTGTGAAGTTCATAGTCATAACTCATAGTAGACAACACTGATATTCGCACACCAATTTTTGTTCATTAATAAGGTGTTTTGTTTGGTTAATTAACTAATAATCAATTAGCATATTATGATAATTGATTATAGTGTTCTTGAAACTTGACATGACCAAGCTCGAATTTTAGCTGAAGTTGTGAGTGTGAATCCAATCAATCCATATATAAGCACTTTTTTTTTTTTTTAATTTTTGTGCTGGCATTCAGGCCTTTGTGCTGGTTAGAGCATCTATCTCTGCATAATGAAACTGGGTTGGACCCACCAGGCATTCGAGTCAGGGCAGTACCTGGGCTTGTTGCTGCCAACAACTTTGCTTCTGGTTATCTTTTTTGGGCAGTATTAATCGAAAATTTGGCAAGAATTGGTTATGAAGGGAAGAACTTGTACATGGTTGCCTATGACTGGAGACTGTCTTTCCAGAATACAGAGGTATAATGATTATTTTATTTTATTTTTTCAGTATCTTACAATAATATGAAGGGAAGAACTTGTACATGGTTGCCTATGACTGGAGACTGTCTTTCCAGAATACAGAGGGATAATGATTATTTTATTTTATTTTTTCAGTATCTTACAATAATGTTTATTGAATTCAACTTCACATTCTGTCATTGTTCAGTTCTTGTAGCCTAAACGATCCTTTTGTAAGATAATAAGAATCTAATGTTTTGTTTCATTTATGATTAGCTAAAGTATAGATAAAATCAATTATGGGATTGCAATAAATCCATATGGTGTGGAACTGCATTCCTTTGTTTCTATGAGATTCCAACCTAAACTTAATTGATTTTAAGTGGAGTGATCCAACAGATATATAAATCACACCTGAAATATTGAGGTAGGCGATGTGAGACTCTTAACACCCATACCATGTTAGATTCTAACTTAAAACCAATTGACATTAAGTGAAGTGGCCCAAGGCGATGCGTGACTCTTAACACTCATACCATGTTAGATTCTAACTTAAAACCAATTGAAATTAAGTGGAGTAGTGTAACAAGATGAAACAGGCAGAAACAATCCTAGTAAAGTAGGCTAAAATAAGATATTTGCTCATATCATGTTAGATTCTAACATAAAACCAATTGACTTTAAGTGGAATGACTCAACAAATATATAAATCATACTCAAAATATGCGATGTGAGACTCTTAACAGTTTTCATACACGAATCTTCTTCCCACCACCTTTTTTCTTGGGATTTTTTTTTTTCTTTGTATCTATTTCTTTCCTATTAAGTAGAAAAGCATGGTTGGCATGTTTGCAGAAATAAGTTTAAACTAATTTAGTTTTAATTGGACAAAGCAGATTCGAGACCAAGCTCTTAGTAGATTGAAGAGTAAAATTGAGCTTATGTTTGTAACAAATGGCTATAAGAAAGTGGTAGTGGTGCCTCAGTCTATGGGGGCTATTTATTTCCTCCATTTCCTAAAATGGGTTGAGACACCTCCTTCCATGGGTGGCGGTGGCGGTCCTGGTTGGTGTGACAAGCACATCAAAGCAATCATGAATATTAGCCCAGCATTTCTTGGTGTTCCAAAGGCAGTTAGCAATATATTTTCAGCTGAAGGCAATGATGTTGCGTTTGTCAGGTTAGTCTTTGCAACAAAATCCTTTATATCAATTTGACTTCCTAATATCAAATTTGAAAATATGATTGGAATTGTAGAGATTATATATCATTAGCAGATTGAATACTGTCTCTAATAATCAACGGGGTATTTTAAATGTGAATTCCAGCAAAATATCAAATGTATCATTAACGTTAAGTTAGAAATCAAAACTTTGAATCTGAAAATTTTTAAATATAGAAAATTCTCTTGCACGATTCCTAACAAAATATTTGAAATAAAAAATAAAAATAAAAAACAAAAATTGCAAGTCTTTAAAAAAAAAAAATCATGCAGAACAAAGTGACACATTGTGAAAAATAGTTTAAAAAGTGGAATATATTGAAATCTATTTTTAAAGTGGTATAGGTAGGTCAAAAAATTGGCACTTGTAGTTATCATCTTCTTAGATGAAGCTTACAATATAATAAATTTTCTCTTTATAATATCAATTTATCATAACTAGTAACTTAGTAAGAATATCTTGATGTTAGACCGTAAGTAATATCTTTGTAACTCTCTTAATTTTGGCGTGAATAACTTATTTTTTATTGGACCAAGAAAGTAGATTAATTAAAATGCGCGTAAGTTGAACCAAATATCACCTTATAGTAATACCCAAAAAAAAAATCTAGTAAGAGAAGTTTTTTTTCTTTTTTTTTTCCCTCATCAATAAAATATTTAAATATAAAAACACTTAATTAACTAATTCAGTGGCAATTCCATCTATTTAGGGGTATCAGTATCACTTAAACCATTTGAATCTGAAAATTTAGGGGTATCACTTAAAACAACTGAAAACTAGAGCTGTAACTGTCAATATGTCAAGATCTGCTTACACCAATAGAATGATGGTTACACATTTTTTGTGATCTGTACCAAATTCATAATCTGCTTAGTAGATGATGGAGTGACTCACAAATTTTGCAGAGCTGTGGGTTCTGGCATTTTAAAATTTGATTACCTTGGTTTCCAAAGGCTCGAGCATATCATGCGGGTATGTAGAACTTGGGATTCAATCATCTCATTGATGCCAAAAGGTGGTGAAACCATCTGGGGTGACTTGGATTGGTCTCCTGAAGAAGGGAATAGCTGTGATCAGTTAAAGAATGGATTTGTGAAGCACTCGGTAAGTGACAATACTTATAACAGCAGTGATATGCAGAAAGGTCTCCAAGTAAAAGAGCCTATGAAGTATGGAAGAATAATCTCTTTTGGCAAGGCAGTCTCACAGTTACCTGCTTCACTTTTCACTGCACTTGATTCAGAGGTACCATAGTTACACGCTTTTCTTTGTTGTAAATATGATTTCACTTCATTTTGTACAGGAAGAAAAAAAAACTTGCTCTATTTTCAACTGTTTAGTGATGCTGATATGGAAGAACAAAAGTAATGTCTTAAATTTCAAGCTTTAGGTATAGTCTACTATCAGAAAAGGCTGGCTTTTAATTTCCCTGTGCAAAGTCCATTTATCCTTGAGCATCCAAGCCTTAATATACGTTATTTGTTTTATAAATATATATTACTATACATGTTTTATATGGCATTCCATCATTGATTGAAATATATCTGAATCATAATTTAAACCTCTACCGTACCATTCATGATAATTATTTTAATATCTTCATGAATCCACCACTTTTCTGGTTTGGTCAGTGTAATTATATATATATTTTAGAACAATAATGATTCATGTGTTTCACCATCGGCAGGAAATTTCATGGAAAAGTAATTCTGCTACTTTTAACTTATCATGTGAGGATGTGTGGACTGAATATGATGAGATGAGCAGAGAAAGCATCCAAAGAGTTGCTAAGAAAAAGGCTTATACAGCAAAAACTGTTTTTGATCTACTTAATTTTGTGGCTCCAAAAATGATGAAGCGTGCTGAGGCTCACTTCTCTCATGGGATAGCAGAGAACTTAGATGATCCTAAATATTCCCATTACAAATACTGGTCTAATCCACTTGAGACCAAGTAAGTATGTAGATTCATGAAATCCTTTTGACTAGTTTTTCCTTAAATGATTCTCTGTGAGTTTCTTTAATTTTGAGTTTTTGACACAACTTTTCATAGTTATTCAGTAGTGCCTTATGTGTATGTGGAATATCTCAGTTTAGAATTATTTTCATACATTTTGTCACAATTCCAGAAAAGACCATGGTTATAGGATTTTTACTACCCAAATTGAGCATCAACATTAGATCAATTGGTGTGATTTTCTATTCTTTTTCTGATTATGTTAAGCATCATACCTAGGAAGCTCTGAGCTATTGATACTACTTTTGATTCTTCCCATTTGATTTATTAGTTTAACAAACAAATTTGAATTTCTGATTCAGACTACCTGATGCTCCGGATATGGAAATATACTGTCTATATGGTGTTGGAATTCCTACTGAAAGATCATATGTATACAAGTTGTCCCCTTCTGACAAGTGCAACAGTATTCCTTTCCAGATTGATAGTTCAGCAGATGGAGAAGAGGACAGTTGCTTACAAAATGGTGTTTATTTTGTGGATGGTGATGAGAGTGTGCCTGTTGTAAGTGCAGGATTCATGTGTGCCAAAGGGTGGCGTGGAAGAACACGGTTCAATCCAGCTGGCATGGCTACATATATAAGAGAGTATCAGCACAAACAACCAGGCAGTCTTCTTGATGGAAGAGGTCTAGATATTGGAGCACGTGTGGGAAATGTTGCCTTGATTGAAGATGTTTTACGAGTTGCTGCTGGAGCTACGGGTGAAGATATTGGTGGTGATAGGATATTTTCAGATATCATGAGGATTTCTGAGAGGATAAATCTCAGATTGTGATTATGTTTAATGGTTGGATTTTCTTGCATGATAAGAGCTGTACGAGGAGTCTGCAAAGTTAATGCAGAAATAGAGGATGAGCACTAACAAAACAGGCATATGTTGGTGGAACTAAACCACTTCTGTAACCATCTGCCATCAAGAGAAAGCTGTTGAGGTTCCCAATGAAAACCGAACTGCTCTTATGATGGTCATGGTAGGATGCAAGGACATGCTAGGAGCATCAAATCTGGTCGTGGTTGTTTCAAATATCATTAATGTCAATATTATATGAAGGCTAAATTACACAACACTGGAACACCCTTTACGCCATAGTGTCATATATCTGTACTTCCAATTAAGATAATCAACTCCCTAAGTTTGTAAAATTGTGTAAATCACATCCTATTACTATTTCATTTGAATAGTTAACTGGATTGTGTATATATCATGACATGTACATGATGTTTAAAATAAACCAACATTAAAAAGAAATAAAATTGTAGAAAAAAATCTCATTATATTTATCTCTTTTCATATTTGCTCTGTATCTCTTTTACATGAGTCTCCTTCATCTTAGCAACTGTGAAAAAAAGGAGGTAGAAGTTTTTCCTTGTAGAGCGTTACATGACAAATCTAAGGCCGTAGGTTAGAACAAATAATTTAGACACTTATTTTTCACTTGTTGGCTGAAAATTAACAATATAAGTTTTTTTTATTACATAATTAACTATATATGTTATTATATACCATTCATGGAGTGCCAAAGAGATGATAAGATAGACAATGAATACATGAGAATTTTTCCTGATCTAAAATAATAAAAGTTAAAAATTTTAGATCCAAAAACTACAAAAGTAAGAAAATTAAAAGAGGAAAAAAAAAACCAAGAAAGATACTGTCGAATGATACAACGTTACTTTGAAATGTTTTTTTTAAGTAATAATAGGTATTATAAAAATAAAAAAAATGGTGCCCTTAAAGAGAAAATATTAAACCCTTGATCTCTTCCCCAATCGACTAAAGTCTTTTTTTTCTTTGGTCATAAGTACTCATTAATTTTTCTACTCTTATTACTCTGATATTTTTTAAGTTTAGAATTTTTACTTTTTCTTTAAGAAAGTGGTGGAGTCTTTTGATTTATTTTGTAATTTTTTTCTATTGCCTTTCTTCATTTTGAGTAGTATATTTCTTATGTTTTTTTAGTTATATGTTTTTCCTTTCATGATCTACTTTGTGAAATTGATACTAGAATTTTCTAATTGTTATTCTCTTTGTATGTCTCTAATACTTTTATTCTTACTTTCATGATTTGAGTTTATTAATATTTATAATTTAAGTTTGTTTAATGTAATTTTATTAAATATTTCAAGTGTTATGATTATTTTAATAAATTAATAGAGAAATATAACGTAAATTATAATTTTTTAATAAAGTATACCAATATAAATAAATTTCTTAAAAAAATAACTTCTAAGAAAACCAAACTTTCTTTTAATTAAAGTAACCATGAATTAAGACAAACTTTAAAAATCTTTCAACAAATATTAAATTACGTCTTAAAGTTTCATATCATCATCGAAAATAGAAATCACATTTAAAAAAAATATTAATGCTCCTTTTAATTTTCGGATTCTAACTCTGCCACTTAATACAAGCAGGGCAGAGAAACAACTAAAAAAAGAAACCAAAAAATCACAAAAGACAAAAAAAAAAAAAAAAAAACACCACTGAGGGGAGCTGGATAAATATACTCAAAGAACTTTCGCATGCCTAACTGCATGTGATGTTATTTTAGGCATTTGATGGGAAAGTGGCACACAATGTCATGACACCATAACCTTTTGACACCTTGCAATTATTTAAGCATGTAAGGGGCAACAAAAGGTAAACTGTGACCGGATAGCATGCATGTGTGGGTATTTTTATGGTACCCTCTTTTTATTAGAATCTAGTATTTAAAGTGATTTATTAAGCATTTTATTAATTATTAATTATTTTAAAATATTTATTATGAATTTAATATTTAATGAATGTTTAATAACACATTTCCTGCATATCAATTTATGTATTTTGAAATGGTAAACCTCACAAAATCCATACTACCTGTAGGGTAAATCTGTGGATGTCTCGTTGTATAACAAAAAAAGTGGGAGAGAGAAAGGAAAAACTATATAGAACATGCAATTGGCAAAGTGAAACTCTATTTTGGTGGATTTTACCTCTAGTTCAAAGAAGTGTAGAAAGACATTCTGATCTTTAAAAATGAAACATATAAAAGATCAAAATTTGCCTCAACTATATTATTTATTGCATATTTGGATTAGATAATTTTTTTGAGAATAATCATTTTATTTAAAAATTCTCTTAAATAAGATTTTGATTATAATATATTTAAATACAAAACAAGCTTTATAAAAGTTTTATCTAACTATTACTGTTAGTCTAAAATTGTATTAAGAATTGTAATATAAAAAAATTTAAAAATGTTAAACTACACATATTATATTAAAAAGTAAGAATTTTATTAACAAATGCCTTAAAGATATTAAAATAAGAAATTTTTAATAAAAATAAGATATTTAATATATATGAAATTGAAAATGCAAACTTTTTTATTTAAAATTTTTTATTTCAATATTTTTAAGACATTTGTTAGTAAAATTCAAAAAGTAAAGATATAATGATTACTACTAAAAAAAGTTAAAAAATAAGCTAAGTTCCAACAAAACTTCACACCAAATTTATATTATTTTTAGAATAATGTTATATTTTATTATAATTTTTTAATATTAAATGAAGAAAGTATTAAATAAAAAAATAAATGTATTTAATATTTTGAGAATATAAAAAATATTTAATATTTTTTATTTAATAATTAAAAAGATTAATAAATAAATTGTGTAGGAAGATAATTTTTTTTTTTTTATCATTAGGGTCAACAACTCAACATTGCCAATGTATTTTTGTTGACTGCACAAACGCTAATTGAGGTCCAGCTCTTATATCTGATTAGGATTTAGAAGCAAACGGAGGAGCATAGTGGTCAGTAGGAGAAATGGAGAAAACCATAAAAAGAATTGACCCACCAAATCTGGCATGTGTTTGAAACCTAATGTCTCAGGAAACAGTAACCTGTCCCCCCGTAAGAAAAGGCAATTAAGCCAAGAGAAAGGTCAAGCGAGGAAAACACACTATTGTCTTCGTTAAAGGCTCTAGATTAGTACCATATGAATAGAGGAAGGTTGTGATAGTGATCAAAGTGGTTCTGCCACTTGAGTAAATAAGGCACGCAACACAAAACTGATAAATGGTCACCAACCGCATTAATATGTCCAAATGCAAGTGATGTTACGTCTCTTTCAGTTTTCTCTCTAAATTCATCCTCTTTTTTCTTTTGTTTTTCTCTGCCCATGCTTTTAGTTGAGTTTATGGTGCGCCCTGTTGATACATTTGGTATGGATGAAAAGTAGGAAGCTCTGAGCCTGGGATGGCTCAGGATATCATGTGTCAATAGTTCAATACTTTACTTGTACTTACTGGTAAGTAACCAACGTCCTTTATTACTGTTATAATTGTTTGTCTGGTTTTTGGTTTTGGGAATGTAGATAACCGACTAAGAAACAGGCATGTGTTTGCTTCTACATTTATAGTTCATCTTATGCTGAAAACTACATTCAGCTTCAAGCCATATCATACATCTTAGACTCTCTTTGATTACGTTTCAATCGGCATCTTGTAGTTCAAGACATGCTTATGGTTTCATTTGAGCCCGAGTTAAGTTCTCCTCAAGATTGAGAGACATGAAGAGGGTTACATCTAAGATTGTTTATCCTGCCAACTTAATATTAAGGGACAAATGGATTTATTTGATTTTGGATTAAATCATAATAGATGTATTTAAAATAAATTATTAATTTATTTAGAATTAATTTCAAAATACTTAATATTATCTAATTTATTTATGACCTAATTTAATAGATGCATATTCAATTAATTCATTAATTTATTTTAATAGATTAGATAAATGAATATCCAATTCACTTATTTTAAAAAAAATTATCTCTAAAAATTTTTATTCTTCTTTAAATTTTTTTTTTCTCTCTAAATTTTTTTTCTCTCTAAAAAGGTCTATTTCGGTTAAAAAAATCTAATGCATACAAAATTTCTTTTTCTCTAAAAAATTTCATTACCTCTCTAAAAAAAATATTTGTCTATAAATATTTCTCTAAAAAAAATTATATTTTTTTAAAAAATTCCTTTTCTCTAAAAATTTTTATTCTCTCTCTAAAAAAAAAATTCTTTCACGCTCTAAAAAATCTCTCTCTAAAAAATTAGATTGATAAAGATTTAGTACTCATTAATTAAAAAATTAATTTATTGATAAACAACAATTTGCACTTATATGACATGTTAGATCATATATGTAATAAGGAACTTTCTAACAATAAGGATTATATCTAGTACTACTTTCATTCTCAACAACTTGCGCTTATATTATACCATTTTTGTGTACATTGTTGTAACAAAAAAATCAAATATTGTAATATATATAGACTTCTTCTTTGTACTCAAACCACATTATATGAACTCTGTCTTGGACTTTGTTTTAATATAATCAACACTATTTTCTAATTTAATAGTACATTTCTCGTCATTCATTAAGATGTTTTTATCACATATCTAAAAAGATCAATGTCATTCTCACATATATATAAGATCACTGTCACACAAAGTAAAAAAAAAAAACACACACACACACACAAATCACTCAAATTAGAAACAACAATCGAACCTTAAAATGAAATATGATCAATTTATCTGCAAAAAAAGAGAAGATCCAAGCCACGAGATGGAGAAGGAAGAAGAGATGGAACAACAACACACGAAATGGTGCAACTTTGAAAAGCACGAAGGCCGTTGAGAAGAAGAACATAAACGAAACAAGGAAGAACAGAAGAGGAAGAATAATAATTTTGAAACTTTTAACTTTTAGAAATATTTCGAGAAATAACGTAATCCATTAGATTAGTTTTTAATTGAATATCTATTAGTTGGATTACTAATTAAATAACTATTTGTACTTAAATTTAATTCATTAGATTCAATTTAATAAAATATATTATTTTATTTAAATGAGTTAAACTAAATTTAATATAGATAAATTAGATAAATTAAAAATTAATAAATTTTATTGACAATCCTACTTAATACCATATAGTCAAACGAAGAATTCAAATCATGTTACTGACGTTAATATGATTTTGAGTGGTTAGATTTTCTATATTGACTTATGTTACGCCCTATATTTAAGTTGGAACATTAATAAAATTCTCGGAACTGCAGCCTTGCCAAACCAGCTCCACTATAGGCTTCAGCTTCAAAGCACAATACTAACTTCAGATTATCAGTTCCCAATACTGTAACCCATCTTCAGAGTCAGCTTTCTATGTGTGTGTGTGTGTGTTTGCATGAACAAGAAGCTCATTGCTGAAGAGGAATTGAAAAGTATGGGGTGTTCAAGTTCTTTCTTGACTTGCTTTCTTCTTCTGGTTGTGGTGCTCAATGTGGCTGATGGACAGCCTCTGGTCCCTGCATTGTTCATATTTGGGGACTCTGTATTTGATGTGGGCAATAATAACCACCTATATACTGTTGTTAAAGCAAACTTCCCTCCTTATGGAAGAGACTTCGAGAATCACAGCCCAACAGGAAGGTTCTGCAATGGAAAGCTTGCCACAGACTACACAGGTACTTCTTCTTCTTTTTTTTTTTTTTTAACCTTTTCAAATCCCCATTTAACTAAATATCCTTTACCTATCACCCACATTATTTTTTTTTTTTTTTTTAAAAAAAAAAAACTAGGATTTAATATTTGTTTTATTAATTCATTCATTGCAGCTGAAACCCTTGGATTTACCTCTTACCCACCAGCTTACCTCAACTTAAAGGCCAAAGGAAAGAACCTCTTGAATGGTGCTAACTTTGCCTCAGCTGCTTCTGGCTACTATGATCCTACAGCCAAACTATATGTAAATACATTACAAAATTTAATACTCAAAAACACTCAATTTTTTCTTTACTTCTCACCATATGACCATATCGGTAAGTCCTGATGTGTGTGTGTGTGTGTGTGTGTGTTTTCTGGGTGTAGAATGCAATTCCATTGAGCCAGCAGCTGGAATACTACAAGGAGTGCCAGAACAAATTGATGGAAATAGCAGGGCAATCAAAAGCTTCATCAATTATATCTGGTGCTATTTATCTTATTAGTGCTGGGAACAGTGACTTTATTCAGAACTATTACATAAATCTTCTGCTTTACAAGGTTTATACGGCTGATCAATTCTCAGACATTCTCCAGCGATGCTATTCCAATTTCATTCAGGCATGCCTTTCTCAACCTTGACATCTTGCCTTGGTAAACCAATAGGAACTTAGAGGTGGCTGCCATTAACTAAAAAATACCAAAAACAAGAGCAAAAGAAAAAAATATTTACTTTTGCTAAAGAACTTTGCTGATCTTGATTTACATTGCTAAACATGCCTATGACAGAATTTATATGCTCTGGGAGCAAGGAGGATTGGTGTGACAACATTACCACCAATGGGTTGCCTGCCAGCAGCCATCACTCTCTTTGGCTCTCATAGCAACGAATGCGTGGCCAGGCTAAACAATGATGCTGTTAACTTCAATAAAAAGCTCAATATCACATCTCAGAACTTGCAAAAATTGCTTCCTGGCCTCAATTTGGTCATCCTTGATATCTACCAACCTCTCTATGACCTTGTCACTAAGCCTTCTGAAAATGGTACAAAATCTAATTATGCTCAGCCTAATGAGCCAATCTTATTATGACTTATGAACTAGGATTGTTAATTTGTTTTTCCTACGTGTGGCATGCACTATACTATCACAGGATTTTTTGAAGCAAGGAAGGCTTGTTGTGGAACGGGCTTGCTAGAGACAGCTATATTGTGCAATCAGAAGTCCATAGGAACATGTGCTAATGCATCTGAATATGTATTCTGGGATGGTTTTCATCCCTCAGAAGCTGCAAACAAGGTTTTGGCGGATGATTTGATTTCTGCTGGCATCTCCCTCATATCCTAATCATATACTTTTCGGAACATAGTCTGCTTTGGATTTTCTAGAGTTATGGTTGCTGGTGTTTTCATGAATTTGGCTTATGTAAAAGACTAAAGGAAGGTTTATATGTTCAATAGCAAAGATCAGTATGTGTATTTAAGTTCCGGGTAATTGAACAAGACTAATTATATTCGTATAAGCATGATTTATAACTTGTACTTTTGGTGCTCAAGGATGCATCTGCTGGTGCTTGATAATTGATATGCAACAAAATGTACCCCATTTAGCAAATTAGTTTTTTGTGAGATATAAACAATGTAAGCAGTCAAACTACTCGCACCGTGAATACAGGATACGAGACTTGAGGAGTGTTGTATGAAGTAGGGAAATGCTTGCCAATGCGCTTGTAGTAGAAAGTGTTTGATAATGATAATAGCATAGTGCCGATTTCGGCCCATACTGAAATTCAACAGTTATAATAATAATGTGAAAAATTTAAACTTACACAGCATATTAAATATTAAAATTAATTTTTTTTTCCTATCTCTTCTCCACGGACCTTTTTCTTTTTTTAATCTTTGATCAAAGTATTTACATAGATATTTTTGTGAGACAAATTTGCAATTAGAAAATCCTCATGCGACACACAAGTTTTGCTAGCACTGTAATAATAATAATAAAAAAAAGTGATGCATAAATATTATATAATCTAATGAAATAAGGAAATGTTCCATGTAGATCACTTTTGCTACACCATTTTTTATATAGTAAATTTAGTCAACAATATCATGATTATTGGTCAACAAAATGTATAAATTGGATAAAGGACTAAAAAAATGTTTTCTGCTCATATTTTAAATATTGATTAATTGAAAAATAAAAATAATAAATGATTAAGTATTAATAAATTCTTGATCATGTTTCAATATTGATTAATTAAAAAGTATTAAAATGATACACCAAAAGTGGTATGCAAATGACATGATTAAATGAAATAAAAACTATAATTTCTCATACATATGTAATATAGTATAGATTTATTTAATTTCTTTTTTTTTTTTCCTCTATGAAATGGTTCAAATAGAAATAGGAATTATGAGAATGAGAGGGATTGAGGGATTGGCAGAGGAGATTAAAACGGTGAGAAGTGAAAGAGAGTGATGGATTACAGTCTAGCAGCGCTGAAGCTTTTATGCTCACAGCTGAAACACGCTCGAGAAGTGGCGTCTCAGAACAGCTTCACCCTCGGCGGCATCCTCTTCCAACGCGCTTGGTTGCAGGTTTCAACTTTCTCCTCTCTTTCTCTTTCTACCCTTCTCCACTTCTATTCCCAAAACGCCCCCGTTTTTACCTCTCTATGCCTCAGGGCGTTCTGGTTTCCGCCTCTGACGGCAACGGTGGCCCTCTGCTTCTCGACGATGGAACCGGCGTCATCGAGCTCTCCCTCTCCGGCGAGTTCCGCCTCCGCCATTGGAAAGTTGGTAAATTTTCGCTCTCTAAATCTAAACCCTCTTTCCACTTTCCAAAATCAAAGCTGTGGGAATTCAAAGTTCTGTTCTGTTATGGTGTCTGCACATTATGTCATTCAATTCAATGTGGGATTTTCTCAAAATTGCAATTCAGCAGTTGAACTGGCTCTATATTTTGATTTTTGGAGATTTGTCTCTTTTTTTTTTTTTTTGGACCAGGGATGTACGTAATGGTAGTTGGAGGGTACGTTGTACGTACGGGAGAGCATCCAATGATCAAGGTAATGTATAATTCTTTGTAATTTGCGATTCAGGTAGTCCCAAAGGCTTTGTTTGAATAGAATAGAATAGAATGGTATGGAATGAAATAGAATTGAATGGGATGGAATGGAATGAAATAGAATTGAATGGGATGGAATGGAATAAGGGTTCCATACCATTGTTTGGATAGTTTATGATGAATGGAGGGAAGTTTTCATTCCATTGTTTGGAATGGTAATGGAATGGAATGATAAGGATTAATAAAGTAAAAACTCCATTCCGTCCCATACCCCCCAATTTGGAGGGGAAGAAAAAGTGGGGTATGGAGTGGAATATGATGGAATGGGTTCCATCCAATACCATTCCATTTCATCCTTATTTTTAAAACCCAAACAATGGAACTATACACCATTCCATTCCATCCTTTACCACCATTAATCTGGTACCCTTATTTTTTTCTTGGGTATGGTACTTGGCTGCTGATTATATTTGTTAGAATTTTAAATATTTATTTTGAAATCAACATCTAATAAATGCTTGACAATTTACCTTGGGTAGTATACCCATGAGGGTTAAGCACTTGCTATTACCATTGCTATTTATCTCATTGAGAATGTTCAATGCTGTTATGTAAGACTTGCACAGAGAGTCTCACATATAATGGAGTTTCTTTTGGTAATGTTCCAAATCTAAAGGGTTGTAACTTGCAAATTTAATAACCCTGATTTCAACTGGGCCTAGCTATGAGGGGAAGATAGTAATTTAATTTTTAATTAACAAAATAAGAATGGTAGTAAACTAAATTTTCTGTTGATAGTTAATATTAGTGGATAGTTCATTCCCAACTGTTTTCGGTTCTTTCGCTTGAGGAGGCCCTTTATCAACTAGACTAAGGGTGTGCTTGTTTGTGGAGGTGGAAAATTCAGAATGGAAATTATTTCACACTTGCTTGGTACAGTAAAGATGTGGGATGGTTGAAAGGCAAGTATAACTCATTTATGCTCCAACCCATATGATTTTGGTCATTTCTATAACATGAAATTTAGCTGAAAGTGATCTTTCACCCTTAACCATCTACAACTAGTGGAAATCAAAATCTTCCCATCGGTTTCTACATTTTTATTTTCTACTAGATTGCTTTTGTATATAGCTATATGTGTTAAAGTCACGTAGGACTTATGGGAAGAAATATTAAGTGGGTGTTTGGTTTACTGGTGGAATCTGGGGAACACCACAGCTACATGCCTACAGTACCACCCATGCTATTATAAGCTGACTTTGTTCTTCCCAAGGTCAAGTTGCTTAACCTAGCATTCACATGACCTGAAACAACCTAAACTTTTGTTTATGAAAAGGAGCTGGTTTTTTGTGGAATATTGCTGGAAAAATCCAGTTCTTAACTTCTTATTTATTTATCTTCACAACTTATGTCCACAGGTCCTATTCTCGACTTTATATACTGGAAATCTGTAAGAAAATAACATTTGAAGCTTTTTTTGTAACTGAACTGTGAAAAAAATTCCTATATTGAAGGCACTAATAGAACCCATCATATAAAATTGTTCCCACTAGTAGAAATATTGATGAAGGAAGTTGGGGGCAAATTATCTTAATTTGAGTTGATATTTTATAACAGGTTCACAAGATTGTCGATCTTTCATCATCCCCTGACCGAGAGGCAATGTGGTATCTCGAAGTTATGGAGGCATACAAACTGTTCTATCAGCCTCTTGTTGAAGAATTTACATAATGGGAATATATGATTTAAAAGAGAAAGGTTATTTGAGGTTGGCATCTGACATCTGCAGACTTTACGTCTTTTGGCAAGTTAGCACACATAGAATTTTCTAAGATTGAGTTGGTATTCACATCCCTATTCCTTTATTCCATGAGAAATTTATCAACAAAGTGCCTTGTAAAATCACCACTATATCGTTTATGAAATATACAGATTTGTGATACCAACCTATTTGTTCTCCATGGTTCTCCTAAAAAAAAAATCACTTTCTTACAGCTTCATTAATCATCACCTGGGTTATGAATTTGTTGAGTTATACTTGTATGAGCATTTATGTTTCCATCGAATATTATCAGTCAGAAGTCATAACTAATAAGCTTGCGTTAGAATATTGTTTGCACAATCAACCTGTAATTTTCTCAGATTTTTGAGAGTTATAACAAACCTAGGAGCTCTAATACAGGAAATTGTACTATATCTATATACAACTGAACACTAACCAAAATTTTACGTAGTTTCAAATGTTGATTACTGAAAAAAAAAAAAAAAACCTGAAACTTATGCAATTGTAATTTCTACAGCAACAATGTCTGATACGGCAAATCAAGAATCAACTCATTCAAAATGTACAATTCAAACCTCTCAAGCATAGTATTTCTGGAAGATGAAAATCTAATCCAGGGACAAGTTTCAAACAAACTCGACCAAAAAAAGATTATAAAGTTTATAAGGAAAAAAAAGAGAATAAATCGCAAAAAGGTAATATGATGCTGCTTTCCTACTACTAGTCATCTACGGCTTTGTGGTGGTAAATAAATTGCAACAGGAACCTTTCTTGAAATGCTGAACAGAGGAAGATAGCGCATGCGAATATGAACTTGGGCAAGTGATGTTGGAGGGATCCAACAAGTGACAGTCATAATTTCCAAATCTCTGCCATACCTTTGAATGTATTTTAAGAGATGAACTCCAATAGACTTGAAATTTAAGTCGATTTTCACCTCTTTCAGTTGTTGAATTATTAGCATCAAATCATACGCCAACTTTTTAATCTGTCTTCCCGAGATAGACTGAACCTGAATGTAATGGATATGAAATCAATAGTAAAAGGAATTAGTGCAATTTCCAATAATTCATGTTGAACTAAAAATGGGTTTAACCTTTCTAGCATGATCAACATTGTCATTCTCGTAACAAAGTCGTTGGTTATCTTTGAAGGATTCTCTTATGTGCAAAACTTCTAGACTCTCTAGTTCCTTCATAAAATGAGCTATAGATGGAGTCATGCCATCTCTCAGAAATAAACTCAAGTGCCGAACATTACCAAAATCCAGTTGGTATGCGATTGAATGTAGAGAGAAAAATTGAAAACAATATATAGTTATCTATGCTTAAGTCAATTGAAAAATTGAAAGAAACCAAAAATTATATAATCAAATTTTCTATGTTCTAAATATGTAATTTACCTCAATAACCCAGTCGTTGAGATGTAAAGCTCTCACGTTATGTAATATTTTAGGAACTTGAATGAGAACTGGCAGATGGACTCCACATAATAATATTCTGCATCGGGAGAATAATTTGGTGGTTTGACATCTATAATGGCATTCCTTACCGCCTTCAATCCAGCTTTGAAATGAAGCTTTCCTAAAGTTCCTGTCCAGGTCAAATTTTGGATATTTTCAGAGTTGATCTCCACAAAGTACGGCTCCTCCAATATGTGCTTATCAAAATCTATGCATAAACTTTGAAGCTTCTCGGCAGTAATTTTGACATGTTTTGAAGTCACACCAAAAATTGTCAAATGCTCCACAGATGAGCTCCTTATATTGAGACCATAATCATTATTTTGGTTGCCATCTCAAATGGTTAACCATTATTCAGCATTCAGAATTCAGAATTCTTCTTCTTCTTCTTCTTCGCAAGGTGTATTTGGAATCTGATTCTTTGATGGCTTTGCACACGATTCAAAATTCTGCCCCAGCACACCATCCTTAATCCCAGATATTAGGAGAATAATACTTGAGTATACTTGTTTATATATCTATAGACTAAATTAATCAATATTTAAATAATTATATAAATTTTGTATCATACACAATTAATTATATTAAAAATAATAATATGTTAATTATTAATTGATTTAATCAATAATATTTATGTGTATAGAAATTAGAGTCCCTAGATTTATCGTCTGTCAATATTAATTTTATTAATTATTAAATAAAAAAATATTAAATATTTTTTATATTTAAAATATTAGATACAATTTTTTATTTTATTTATTTTATTTAATATTAAAATAATTATTATGATAATTAGAAAAGATATAACATTATTCTTTACCTGTATATTTGAGCTTTGTTACAGCGGATTGGTCCGTAAGTTTGTCTCGTTCTTCGCCAAGCGAATAAAGCAGCGGATTATATGCCAAACGGGGCTCTTCCTTTGATGGGCAAATTAATGCAAATAAAATTTATTATTTAATTAATGTAATTAATAATCTAATTATTTTACTAAATTTTTTTCTTTTATTAATTTTTTTATTACTAAATTATTAAACGAAAAATATTAAATATTTTTTATATTTTAAAATATTAAATATATTTATTTTTATATTTAATATTTTTTTATTTAATATTAAAAAATTATTTAAAAAACTTTTGTAAAAAATATAATATTATTTTTATTTGACATGAATTATAACAAAAATATTAATTCTTTTCTGAAAAATATATGTATTTTTTAATTTGTTATCTCATCGTTTATTTAATAGATTAGACTTTTTTTTAAAAAAATCTGTAATAGATTGGACTTTGTATATATGTCCAATTATTTTGTACATTGACATGTTATTTTCAGAATATTCTAAGATGTGAAAAAAAAAGAGAAATAAAAGTAAAATACCAAATTAAAAACAAAGGTTCATTATACTGTATTAGTTTAGAGGCTATGAAAAAGAGCTATACTATCTTTTATGGTTTTAAATTTATTGAGTAGATTTTATCATTTTAAGTAATTAAATTATAAATATTTAAAGATAATATTATATTTGTCATTAAAATATGTAATTATTTTCATGTTAAAATTATGATTATGTAGACATATATTTTATAGCTTTTCGTTTTTGGTACATAAAATTTAGGGTTAAGATAGTTTTTTTTATTATTATTATGTGGGATATTGTTTTATTATTTCAGATTATGTGAGATATTAGCTATTAATATTTTCTGATTATGTGGGATATTTACTAAGATAATTTTCCTAAATTAAGTTAAATATAATAGAATAGCAGATTTTCTACGACTTGATGATATACCAGATTAAAGAGAGTTACATATATATATATCATCAGCCTTCAAAACTTACGTTTAATTCCATCAAAAAGTTGAAACCTGTTATGCCCGGTTTTTAATGTGGAGGATTGTAAAAGCCTCCCTCAATTTAAGCAACTTCCCTTAACTTTTTGTTTTCTTGTCAAATTAACTTCCAAACTAAAGAAGAAAATGAAAAGAAATGTTCAGAGCAGGAAACCAGTTGAGGCTTGTTTTGTTGACCCATGCGATGCAAATAGCAGGCCCAAAGGTTTAGATTGAAAAGTTGGGCCAAAACAGTCTCAGATTCTGAAAACGGGCTATTTTGAACACAATAAAAAAAGAAGAAGGGATATTTCATATTTGCCCATGTCTCATTGCATTGCACGCCCTCCTCCTACAACTAGAACTTGGCAAACTGAACATCTTTTTTTTTTTTTTTCTCTTATTTTTTCAAGTTACGACCAAAGCATCGAGTACAATATTTTCGAATATTAAGTTGATGAATTCGATCTATTTTATCCTAAAAGGTATACGTTTATAAATGTAGTATATTGACAGAATATTTTAAAATTATTGAACTAATTGTTTTTTTATAAAACAGATAGTTTATATTTTTATTAAAAAATATTCTATCATTAAATTACAAATTTTATACTTGTAAATAACAATTCGAATTATATAATTTAAAATTATGTTTTTATATACATTAAAAACAATCTATTCATATAATTTTTTAATAAATATGTACAATGAAAAACCCAACTATGACATAAATAAAAGAAGTTGTTGTTCTTGTGAAGTTTTTCTTTTTCTTTTTCTACTGCAAATTAGATAAAGCTAGGCAGCTTTAACATTATGACTTAGGAGGGACCAAAGAGACACAGAAAACAACGAAAAAAAGTGAAAGTCCTACAAAGATGGGCCTTCTATAGACCCAATTCACTAAAGATTTTCTTTTCCTAGGGGGAAAAAAAACCCTGCAATTTGTTTATTATCACCAAAAAGTTCAAAACGAAGCAGAATATTGAGAATACAGAAGGATTCATGAATGTGTATCTGATGCCTGCCTTGGTGCCGTGATGGTGATTGAATTTAAAAGAACCAATAAATCATACATGACTATGAGAGACGTGTATAAGTGAAAAGAATAAAGATGTATCAAATAGTGATTTTTGGTTCCTGGTGCCGTCTACAGAATTATTGATGTTATTATAACTTTTATGTTAAAAATCTTGACGTAGGATATAATTCATTTCAACATAACTATTGGTCTACATCCATGGCCAAAACAAAGACAAAATTCACCATTATCAATTGAGATTACAAGGAGTAGCTGCACAATTGACATGTCTCTCCACTCTTCATCCATAGAGTTATGACTTCTGGTACAGCACCAGGAGACAGAGTTAGGGGTAAATCCTTATGCTATTTATTGTTTCTGGTTCTCAACAAATCGTTTTCACTGCTATTATTTTTGTTACCGACGCGAAAGTGATCATTCATCTAGACTACATGTCAAGAAACCATTTTATCAGTCTTAGGGTCTGTAAACACACAGAATGTTATAGGTTGTCAATAGAAAGATTAATGAATTTGGTTTTGTATTTGGCTTTATTATTAGCCAGTATGTTCATAATTCGTTTATTAAATTAACATCAACACATTATAGGGAGACGGATGTTTGATTCTTAGTTTATAGGTAAGGGGTTGGGATTTTCAATCAATTATTGATTGTTGATGCAAGTGGCAATGATCTGGAACCACATATCTTGCAAGAAAAGTTCAGCATAAGTTGGTGAAGAAAGTTTGGTATCTCTGTTGCACAAGCTATAGAGGCACTTTACTCAAGCAACCAGCTCATTCATCCGATTTGTCTTAACACTTTTAAGAAATCCAGCAAAAATTGAATGTTTTTAATTTTTGTAAGGGGTCGTGGGAATTACAAATAGAATTAAATGAATGTTTTAGGGTTAGGACAGTGTGGTTTATCAAGTTTTTGTGAATTTGTCAATGTCTTTTGACAATAACATTTGGTGCGGGTATATGGAATATTTATTTTTTTATTAGAATATCTTTTTATCTGATAATTGAAATATTATTATTTTAAAATATATTCAGACATTTAAATAAAATTTTTTTAATTATATTATTTTTATATACATAAATTTTAAAATTAAAATTAAATATTTAAAGAATATGCACCTTCTTTTACTCAGTGTATTTTATCTTCTATAAAATAGCGTTTAAGAAAAAACCATTTTTTCATTCGAAGGGTTTATTCATCAAGTTGATTAACCTCCGACACAAAAACGGGTTAGTTTATACAAATCTATTAGGAGAAAAGTAAACAGCATTATAAAGGAGAAATAGAAAGATTATTAGGTTTGTAATAGCAACTCCCAATTGTTATTTCTTAATACATAATAACATCTATAATCATTAATCAGAATATCTCTCATTTTTTTATAAGATTTTTTAATAAGTGTTTTAAAAATATTTATCAAAGAATTTAAAATAAAAATTTTACATAAAAAATATTTTTTAAAAAATTTTAATATATTAAATATATTATTTTTTATAATTTTTTAAATCTTTAATAAGTATCAATAAAATATTTAAAAAAATCTTTTTATAAAATAAGAATGTATCAATCGCAACATTTTGCTAGGCCTATGTGTACGTATGGATTAGGATCTTTTCAAATTTTTTTTTTTCAAGTGGTCAATTGTTGAAGAGAGAAATACATAAAAAAAGTTAAGTATGAGACTTAATTAAAATTTATGAAATTTTTTTTATAATTTTGTGTTTTTCTCTCTCTTATAATTAATCACTTGAGAAGAAATAAAAATGGAGAAAATCGTGATCCGTGTACGTATTATATAAGGGTAAATTATGCTTTTTCAGGTTTTGCAGTGGAGTAATATGAAAACTGAAAAGCGTGCAAGGCATGGAGGCGTGGCCGTTCAGAATGAGAATGAGCCGTACAGGTACTTGTCCGCTACGGCTTCTCTTCTCCGCAGCTTCCTATCCTGTCCAGTTCGCTGACTCATATTACTAATAATGACAAGTACCCCCCCCCCCCCCTTGTCTCTTTCTACCCATTATTTAAGAATGAGATTCTAATCTACTCTTTAAAAGGTTGTGGCAATGTCAAGTAATGTGATGTTGAATAAATATTTAATTATATTATCTTTTATAAATAATTAATTATATATTTGGATTAATTTATTTTAATATTTAAAATAATTTATAATCAAAATTTTACCCAAAAAAGTTTTTAATTAAATTTTACTAAACATGTACTAAATTAGTTGAATAAATCATTAATGAGTTTATGATTAATGATATGTAAATAAATAGTTAATTAAGTTAACCAATTGATTGATTCAATTTGTTTATATCAACAATACGGTAGTATGACCTTTCTCTCTCTCTCTCTCTCTCTCTCTCTCTCTATATATATATATATATATATATATATATATTCTTAAGTATATATTGTCTATCACAAGTACTCAATTCAATAATTAATATGTTTAATTAAAAGCACTTTTTAAAGATAAGTATATTTAACATAACTCATTTAATCTTATACATATTAAAAGTTGAACAAAGTCTCTATGATACACAATATATCTACCTATCAAGTTAGAGAACCATCTTAATATAAAATGTGAGAGTATTTAATTTTATCATTCAATTTCGTATGAATGATTAAATTATAAGTTACTTAAAAGTTACATATTCATTTTAAAAATTTTAAAAAATTGAACTAAAAAATTTACAAAATTATATTCTAATATTAACTCTCTCTCTCTCTCTCTATATATATATATATATGAATAATTATGATTTATTTATCTCATTTCCATAATAAATCATCATAATTATCTCTCATATTCTGTATTTATTTAAAACTTTATTTACTTGTCCTTACAAATTCTTCAAGGGTTTTAAAATAAACTCATTTGAGTCATTAAAAGGTTTAATATAATCAAGATATTGTCTAATAGCTGATATGAGAATATGTGGGAAAATTATAATTTTTTTTCTTTTACAAATATCATTACTCATTAGAAAAATGAAAAATGAAAGTAGAAACCCTACCAGCCACAAAATGCCAGTCCTGCCCATTTAATATTTTATGGGTAATAACGTTACAGAGAAGAAATATAATAAATAAAAGGTGATAGATTAGTCAATCGGTAAGAAGGCACATAGAAACTCTGGCTATTTAGGATATATGTTATTATGATTTTATTTATTTCTTTTATATATTACAACATGAAAGTAAAAGATAAGTCATGTGGATGGAGGATGTGGATTGCATTTTCCCTCTCAAAAACCGACAACCTAAGGTCAAGTTTGAAATAACCGTGTATAAAGTGATATGCTACGGAGCATTGCAAAAGCTCAAAATACTTTTTCCCCTTTATTTTAAATTATATAATTTTTATATATTTATGATGAATGATTAAATAATTATTTAAAATAGTTGTTTAATTTGTAGATTTTTCGATGATTAACTCTATCATTAATCCTTATAATATATTTTAATAAATTATTTATAAATATTATATTTGAGAAAAATTACTAAATGTCACTGTTCTTTTTAAGAAATGTATTATGACTTACAATTATATGGAGTACCTCAATAAGTAATAAAATGATTCTTTCATGTTATATTTTGACATATATGATAATATAAGATTTGATAGTATAAGATAATAGAATAAAAATTAATAATATAAAAGATCAGATTAATTCTTATACAATTAAATATTTAATGTCCAATAATATAAGAATTTTAATAGTATAATAATTATTTAACATGACTATAATACCTTTTAGTATAAAATTTTTTGCAAATCTCTCAGCCTGTTGTGTCTTCTTCTTCATCAGGAATCCTTCTTCACTCTCAGTTCAATCATTTCTAAAGAAAAATAAAGTTTCTATGTTTCTCCTTCAATATTTCACTGCTTTTTCTTTTATTGTTCAATTGTACTAGTTTTTTTTTCCAATCATATTGGGAATTCAAAAATCATAAACAAGATTGAGTCTTGCAATTAAATTTATGAAAATAGCGAGAAAATAGAGTTTCTCATCTAGAACTGGAACTGGAACGTAAAAAGAGCTTCTAATGAATAACAAAATGAAATAACTTTGAGCAAAAAAAGAGAGTTTCTCATCTAGAACTAGAATATAGGCGCAAAGAGGTATGAGGAGTGACGACGGCTGGTCTGTGGAGGTGACGCAATGGTGTGGTGATCGACTGGGGTGCAACGGCTTGGTGGCTGTGCAAGGGAGATGAGCGACGAATCTGGGCAGAGATCGTGCGTGGCATGACTGTGCAAGGCGGAGCAAGGCTCTGGTTCGTGAAGAACCAACTTCAACCTGTGTCTGCCATTTTTGATAGCGATGTGGTCATGGGGCGCAATCAACGGCTTGCGTCGTCGGCGACAAGGAAAGGAGGGTCTTGGTTCGCAATGGAGAAGGTTGGATCTACGACGGGGTTTGGTGGTTCTGGTTGCTATGAGTATGGCAGATCTGTTTGGGCTTAGAGCAGAGGGAGAATGGCGATGGAGACTTGCGTCTGGGGCGAACTGTGCACGGTGGTTCAGTGGCTTGGGACGTGCGTGGTGGCAGAGTAAAACAGGGGCGATGGTGGAGGTTTGGGTGGTTCTATCTTTGGGTTGGTTGTTCTTTGGTGTGACAAAGGTTCTTTGGGTTTGGTATTTATGGGTCTATGGTGATGAATGTTGAAGATGGTTGGGCACTGGGTTTCAAGGACATATCTTGGCAATGTGAGTGGCCGATCCGGGTTCGTAGGTCGTATGGGGTTGGGGCTGTTTCGGAGGTAGACATCGTTGATGCAACCTGGGATGGTTCTGGTGACGGGGAGTGAGTGGATGGCTGGTTGTTCCGGTATTGGAGTAAAGTTTCTAATGAGTTGGACCAGTGGGTTTACCAACGATGGTGGGGCTCGTTTTCAATGAGTTTCAGTTGTTGGAATTATTGATTTCTGGATATAAAAGTGAAGGGTAATGGTGTAAGGTAAATTTTATCAAGTTATATCAGGGAGTCATGGAAGGATAAAGTTATACTATGAGAATGAGATAAAAAACTTTGGTCGTATTTAACTATCCTATATCATGTATACATATCAAACACTTAATAAAATTTAATAATATTAACTTATACTATCAGGTCTTTTTTATACGATGCACCAAATATAACCTTAAATTACATAAAAGAGGCTAAAAATAATTGTAATAAGAAAGAGGCTGAAAGTGATTGTTTATGAGTCTCGTAAGAGAAGTTAAAACTAAATCAAATAATATCACTTTATTTATAATTTTTCCTAAAACAGTTTTTATATAAAGTAGTTTAATCGTACCTTTTTTATTATTATTATGTGAACTTGAACTCCTAACACTAGTGCAGTTCCAAACACTAAACTTAAAGGTACTTACCACTACCTATTTGGTAAATAGCACTACCCATTTAAAATGTGTGTGTTTGTTGTTTTTTTTTTTTTGGTGCCATAATTATTAAAACCCATTATATTAATAATTACTGTGAACAATAAATAATAAAAATGTGATTATTATATTCATTGTGATGATTTTCGTAGAAATTAATTTGGTTAATAAAAAATTTATCAGACGAACTAATTTTCATTCTAAAATATTAATACTATTTATTATGATTTTTTTTTAATAATGGTTATCGTAAAGAGAATTATATTTAAACAGAAAAATATATCGAGTCACGTTAAATATTATAGTAAATGAATTTAATTTTAATATATTATTAGTGTAAAGTATTTTATAATAATAATTAATTATATATTATTATATATGAAATTTTTTATATAATTATTATAAGAATTAAATAATTTTAATAATATAATAATATATAATTAAATAATAATATAATTATTTTTACACTAATAATATATTAAAATTAAATTCATAATAAAATAGCTGTGCAGTTGTATCAATAATATTCTCCAATTTTTTAACAGGGTCGATAATATTCTCTTATCAATATCGAATAAGTTAATTATTACTTGAAACACTTGTTTTATTTTGGAACTATATGAAAGGATAATTTATTAGTGGACGCTGAAACATGACATGTGCATCGATCTGCATGAAAGTAGGTCTTCTTGTAATAAATTGTGCATGGATTATGATCCCAAAAAGTACAATTATGCAACAATTTTATACCGTAATTCACATTGGCTCAACTCTTTATTTTTATATATATATATATATATATATATATATATATATATATATTTTAACCAGCAATAGACGCTTCTTGGTTTGAATCTGAATAGCTGTGTCATTGCCGCAAGTGCAAAGATTTTTTATATATATATATATATATACACTCTCTAATTAGGATTTATCTTCTTCTTCTAACTTAAGTGTTAATTATTAATATAATTTATTATAGTCAAATTAGTAATATAGAGTTCAAATAATTTATAGAACGTCTACATTCAAATCTTAAATAACAATTATATTTAAAAAAGTGTTCAATAGTAATTAGTCACTGTAAAAATAGATTGCAATTTTACGTGAACTTTATCAACATTCAATCATTTTAATCTGAATTTGCATAAATAATTACTTTCACAATTTTACATATAAAAAATTAAACCCTCGTTTTTTTTAGTTGAAAAAAAAATTAAACCCTCTTATACTAATAATTTTTTTTGTATAAACCTACTACACAAATTTAAGTATACTACATTAATATTTATATTAATAAAATATTAATAATTAATTATTTTAATATAACTAATTTGAGTATAGGAGGTTTATGCAAAAATCTCACCTTATATTAATTTCAAAATAGCAATTTGATATATGTCCCACATAAAAAGGTAAGGCTGCAACTACGAGTATGGTGGACCAAGAAGATCCGAGCTTTGTTGTGGGGGATTATTGAAGATAGAGCAACCATTTTAACTTTTTAACTTTGAAAAGTAAATTAATTGCGGGAAGAAATGATTGTGGATGTAGCAATTGTACTTTCGGCAGTTAAAGCTAATCATTTTGAAGATGACAAATGTCAATAGATAAGTTTAAAGAAATTTACTTCGAGATTTGTGTCAACTTAGAAAATCAAGATGACTTAATGATTAAGCATAGAGCAATTAAATATAGAATAATATTATATTCTTTTATATAATTATTTTAATAATTATTTTAATATTAAATAAAAAAATATTAAATAAAAAAATAAATATAATTAATATCTTAAAAATATAAAAATATTTAATATTTTTTTATTTAATAATTAAAAAATTAAAAAAAATAAATAAGAGATAAATCATTTCTTTTAAATATATTATAAATAATGAGATGTAAAATTTTTGAATAAACACATTTAATTTGAGTACATTAAATTAATCATAATATTAATTAATAAAATTAATTAAAATTATTAATTAATTAATTAGTTATAATTATTATGTACTCTTTTTTAAAAATTACGTTTTAAAAGCTTTTTTTTATATTAAATATTATTTTAAAATTTTAACACACAATTAATTATTTTATATCAACTTTATCTTTTTTAGTTTTATTAATTATTTAACTTATAATTTTTTTAATATTTACTCATTTAACTTTATTTTTATCTTACTATCTCTTTTATTAACTAATCACATTATCTTTTTTCAATTTAATTTCGGCTTTTTTGATCAAACTACTCTAGTGTCAATGATATTGACCAAATTATTATATTTTTGAAATTATTTATTAGAATGCTACTATTTTTGTCACGCTGAAATTTTTTAAGATTTTTTGTTTCACGTAAGATACGTCAAGCACTCTAACGTATCTAACGTGGATACGCCAAGTGCTCTGACATATCCTACGATGGATCTCCACCTCTCCTCACCCTCCCACAACCATGATTTCATGCTCAAGTGACTATGTTGTGTTTTCACACGGTTGTGTGAGTTTTATTCAAATAAAAAATAAGTTGTTTGACTCCCAAATCATACTTAATATGCTTAAGTTAAAAGTCTCGACTCAATTAAATCCGAGGCGAGCCCATGTTTAGAAAATTGGGTCTATGAAATTATTAAGTTAAACTTAACCAAATCTAGTCGTGAGCACACTTAGCTTATTGCAATCAATTTTTACACTTAAAATTGATGGGCTAGAATACTAGCCAAGCGAGCCTAACAAAATCAATTAACCTTAATAAAATGCATAAGCATAACAGAAAAATCTTGTATATATACATACATTCATCCCAAATTAAGCAAATGTAATAAAATCTGGTACTTATACATCAATAAGACAGGTTAGGATCACAATGTGGTGGTCTGTGAGGGAGATTAGAAGAAGGTCATGACTGTGATTGGTAAGGATATGGTAGGTAACCCATATACGGTGGATATGGAAATGACGGTGTAAGGGTAAATATATAAGGATACAGTGAGTAAGGATAAGTAGGTGGTGGGTATAATGTAGATAGTGGGTAACCTGTAGACGGTGGATAACCTAGATATGGCGGGTACGATGAAGATGGTGGTTGAGATGATAGGTAAGTAGTAGTAGAAGTGAGCAGTGGCTGAGTACTAGGCACACCTGAAGAATCAGAGTCCTCTACAAGTCGTAGTTGTGACCGAGTACTAGCTAACCCTCTCCGTCTACGGCGCATCCTCTGCTCATCGAACTGGTCAGATGGTCTTGGAATGTCATCTGCAGAAGGAGCTGAACGAAGGTGATCCAATGTGATGCAATCATGCTCCCTCACTAAAGATAAGATGTCTTCAATGAACTGTTAAAGGCTAGTCATACTAAATCCCGAACTAGGGTTCTTGGCCGAAGCATGGATGTTCTCTGCAATGTCAGCCTAAGATACAGATATAACACATGGTATTATCAATACAAAATACATAAAGCGAATAACAGAACATATTGGTTAAAAGCTTACCACAAACCCAATGGATACACCAGTACAAGAAATGCAATGTCTGGTAATTCGTCTGTACCAGCACATGTACTCAGAATGCACAGTAAGGGGAGCTTCCAAGGGGTCACCAATAACACATTGTTCCCTCCGACTGTCCCAGATGGTTATATGTGCAAGGTGTGTGACTCGTCAATCCTCGTCGTGTCGTTCGACCAATGTAATCAAGTGCAACTCGTCAGACTAGTGTGGTCTCCGTGGTATTGGTTGGTCCAACCCAAACTGACGCATCACCCTATTTGACTAGTGTCACTCAACAATGTGGAAAAAGATGAGTGGAACCACTGCTAGTATAATGTCTCTACCAGCGATACAGAATACTGGTAGTAAAGCTACAATCTCATCTGTATATGATCGCCATATTATCTGCAACCACAATTGTATAAAGAGTTAGAAAGCAAGACAAAATAGCTTATTTAAATCAATGTAAACAGATACCGACCTCATCACTCTTCATTTTTGTACAAAAACCTATTAGCTAACAATAAAACAGATATAACAAATACACAATTAATAATAATAATAAAAAAACAAATAATAATAATAATAATAATAATAATAATAATAATAATAAAATAATCAATCAATAATAGTCAATAATAATAGTAATCAATAATATTAATAAGTAATAATACAAAATTATTCTAACAATACAAACAAATATACAATACATAATTAATATAAAAACTCAAACACAAAACAATAATTCTAACAATAAAATAAATATAAAATACACAATTAATATAAAAACTAAAAAACATACACAATAATTCTAACAATTAAAATATTTAACAATAAATATAACAATAATAATAATCTAACGATAAAAATACTTTACATATATGATTCTCTCACAAATTACGGCCACAAAATAGTTCGTGAGAGTTTAGAGAGGGAAAAAATTTAAAGAGAAGGCAAAATTTTGAGAAATGTGAGAAGTAACCGCATGAGAAAGAGGAGAGGGGGTGTTATAGGGATCCCACATAATACGTCCATAGTGTCTTAGCGTGTCCATATGGAATATCTTGAGTGTTTGGTGTGTCCTGCGTAATTCTGCCAGGAAATTTTGCGTATTCACTGGAAAACGCCAAACGCTTCAAGCGTATCCACGTAGATACGCTGAAGTCAAGCTTCTGACGTATCGTTCGTGGAACAAAAAATTTTAAAAAATTTCAACGTGATAAAAAGAATAATATTTTGATAAATAATTTTAAAAAAATGATAATTTAATAAATATATTTACCAATGAAAGCAGTTTGGTCAAAAAGCCTTTAATTTTTAATAAATCAATATCTTGATTTAAAATCTTGATTTAATAAATATATTTACGTTGTTGTTGTTACGAGTTAAAGCAGTCATAATCTTGACTTGTTGTGATTATGGCGGCGGGCGCAACACCGCAAACGATTGCGACCGCATTAGACGTTGCGGACCATTTTTTAAAACCTTACTCAGTACTAATAGAGTGCGGAACTGAGCGGGCCTCTTTGCTATTGCGTGCTCTTTTTTATGGCTCCAGAGGAATGAAACAGTGTTTGAAGGTAAAGTTGCTCAGGTTGACGGTCTTCCTGAGCGCATAATTTTTGTTGCTCGTGAGTCGTGAGTATGATGTCGCCTTAGAGCGGCCTTAATCACCCAATGGGCAATACTGGGATATTTCTTGGACTGCTCCTCCTGAAGGATGGATAACAGACAATGTGGATGGGTCTATGATCGATGATGAGCCAAAGGAAGGCTCCTTAGAAATGGCTTTGGTGGATTCCTTGCGGGCTTTATGGTGAACATTGAAAGCTGTACTATTACTATGGTTGAGTTATGTGGAGTCTACTATGGTCTAAGCCGAGCCTATGATATCTGGGTTTTTGTCAAGTTATTTTAGAGATGGCTATGCTATTGTGATGCATCTTCTGCAGGAAGGAACTGCTGGTTGGCATCATAGCTTTCCGTTGGTTTATATGATTAGGTCTTTGTTGGCTTGGGATTAGACTGTGGTCTGAAAGCTTGTGTATAGGAAGGGGAATGCATGTGCTGATGATCTGTTGGTTAAGCACGCTCACTCTCGTCCCCTTGGAGTGCACCTGCTCCAAACTCCACCTCCTTTTCTGTCTCCAGCTTTGCTCGTTGATAGGAGTATTGTTCTTTTTTCTCGTTTAGTTCCTCGTTAGTCTTTGTTTCTTTCAGGCATTGTTGGCTGTTGCCCAGTTGTTTATTAAAAAAAGAAAAACTCAAGCGTTCCATAACATTCTCCTAATGTAATTGCAAGTAGCGTTACATATCAATTTTTTTAAGTAATAAATAAGACTATGATGTACACAATGCCCACGCTTATTTCCAAGAAGAAAAACATAATTATTCAACTTGTAATTTCATAAAAGTATACTACAGTAAGAAGTGGAGTGACCTTACGTGACGAGGGAAGTCATAGACCTTCCAAAATGTTAGAGTTTTTTCTTCTTTTTTTTTTTTAAAAAAAAAATACTTGAAAGTTATTTTTTAATAATTTCATTATTGACACAAACTATTTTTTATATTTAGTTTTAGCTTTCTCTGTATATTTGGAATCACAAAGATATATTGTTGTAAGATTAATTCTGTTTCAACAATTGTTATATGCAAGTCAAAAAAAAAAAAAAACAATTGCCATATGCAAGGGAAGTTTGTCCAGTTTCTTTTTACATTATAATTTATAATTGTTTACATAATTTTACGACTTAGTGTTAAAATGAATCGAATTTAATAAATTTACTTGAATAATATGATAAAATATGTGAATTTTTAATTAAAAAATTAAAATTTAAATATATTTTGACTTTGTATAATGTGAAATGACTCACAATGAGTTGAATCAACTTGTTTACATGATGTTTAATTATTTAATTAATAATTTTTATATATATAAAATATTTATTCTTACTTTTTTAATATACATTAATATTTATTGTACAAAAATAATTTTATTTAATATTTATTAATATTTAAATTATACAAAAAAATATAATAATAAATCATAAAAAAAAGTTTTTAAGTGTTAATAATACAAGAAAAGAATTAAAAGAAAATTCGGATGGATTCGGCTCAACTCACTACACATAAAAAATTAGAATTAAATAAAGTTCTTTTTTTTTTTTTGACAGCTCTAAATTAAACTCTTAATATTACAAATAAATTTTATATGTGCTTACTATCCAATTTCCACTACTATTGTTTTCCCTCCGTTTAACTCAATTTAAAAATGAGCAAGTAAATTAATTTATTTGGTTATATAATGCACGGTAGTTAGTAAGTAATAAATTTACGTAATCCTGATCCATTCCATTGTCGAGTTGTTTTGGAACCTGCCAGTTGCAAGTTGCAAGTTAGAGGTCTCCTCTCCCCCTTTCACTCTTTCTCACTCTTGCGCCTTATTACTCGTTACACATAATCTCTCTCTCTCACACGGTCATGAAGCACAACAACAACAACAACTTCAACCTCAATCTTTGCGCTGTTTTACTTTTTGTTCTCATATTATAGTCTCGCGTGTCTCAATTCTACTTTCCTTTCCCTTCTTCCACAAACCGACGCTTAATGGTGGCCGCTTTTCTCTTCTCCGTCGCGCTACTGGCGGCGGCTGTTGTTTCTGGGTCTCCGGTGACTCTGACGCTGGAGAGAGCATTTCCGTCGAATCATGGAGTGGAGTTGAGTCAGCTCAGAGCGTGGGACATGGACAGACATCGAAGAATGTTGCAGTCCACTAACTATATTGTCGATTTCCCAGTTAAAGGAACCTTCGATCCCTCACGAGTCGGGTAAACCTGTCTCCCTTCTTTGTATTTTACTTTTAATTTTATGTTTTTTTTTTCTTTTTCTCGAATCAATTTCTCTCATGGGTGCTATCAAAGGAATCATTTTTGGTGTTAAAAGTTAAAACTAAAGATTGCTTGGTTTGGCTATTTGGCTCTCAATTCTCAATATATGATATCTAAATTTGTTTAGTTTCTTGTTGCTTTAGTAAAATGTGTTGTGCTCATCAATTTCTGTCTTTTTTCTAAAAAAAAAAAATTAATTTGAAATTTGTGGCTTATTGCAGGCTTTACTTTACAAAGGTGCAGTTGGGTTCTCCTCCAAGGGAATTTTATGTGCAGATAGACACTGGCAGTGATGTTCTGTGGGTTAGTTGTGGTTCCTGCAATGGTTGTCCCCAGACAAGCGGGCTCCAAGTAAATTCAATTTTCCTAATTTGTAAATTCAATACCAAGTTTGCATAACAAGAAGATTAAAATCATAATTGCTGGATTTTGTTACAGATTCAGCTCAATTATTTCGATCCCGGGAGTTCATCAACATCTTCATTGATCTCTTGTTTAGACCAAAGGTGCAGGAATGGAGTACAGTCATCAGATGCCACCTGTTCCAGTCAGAACAATCAGTGCATTTACACATTCCAGTATGGAGATGGTAGTGGGACATCCGGCTATTATGTGTCAGACTTGATGCATTTTGCCAGTATTTTTCAGGGATCCGTGACCACAAATTCTTCAGCGCCTGTAGTTTTTGGGTGAGCTTTCATGAGCCTGAAATAGTTGAAAATAGCATTCCTATTTTTAAATTGCATCCCTTTTTTCCCCCATATTTGTTGGTTTAAACTTGGAAAGCATTACCTTGTATGTTGTGCTATGGAGCAGTTGTAGCAACCTGCAGACTGGGGACTTGACAAAGTCTGATAGAGCAGTTGATGGGATATTTGGATTTGGGCAACAGGACATGTCTGTCATCTCCCAGCTCTCCTCACAAGGATTAGCGCCAAGAGTGTTCTCCCATTGCCTGAAAGGAGATAGTAGTGGTGGGGGCATATTGGTTCTTGGTGAGATTGTGGAGCCAAACATAGTTTATAGTCCACTTGTTCCATCACAGTACGTTCTGTCATTAGAATAAAATGCTACATTTTAATTTCTATATATCACATGTTTTGTGGTGTTTGTTAAGTACTATATACATGCTGTTCGTCATCTGAATTCTTTGGTAAATGTAGGTAGCTTAAAGGCTTCAATGAAATTTTAGTATGATCACTATCCTTTAGATTATACATTTGACTTGAAGATTGGAATTCTTCCTCACGTGTTAGCTTCTGTTGATTTCTGTATGAAACAGAAACAGCAAGTTGTTTAGTTAATGGAGCTTCTTGCCTTTGTTCTTAGGAGCCTAATAAGACGAATGAATAGGAATTTCAGATGTATTGATAGATGGCAAGTGTTTAATACTGTAAGTCACTTGGTGTTCTGGGCTTCAAATAAGTCATCTAAGTAACATGTTTATCTAAATTAAGTTTCAAGTGTCTGTTAATCTTGAACATTGAAATCAATTTATAATTTCTAGCACACTGGTTGGGAATATGATTGTGAAAATGTATGCCTAAAGATATGTATTTGGCATTTTGATAGTTCGTACCAATTTACAGATGGATGGTATGTTTTAAATTTTTGCAATGTATTTAGGTGCCTGCTCTTGGAATAGTGCCGTGTGCAAATGGTTGAGCCTCAAAAACGTTGAAATAGACCCTCAAATCCAGAAGGAAAATATGTTTTATCATGAATCAGAGTCATTTACTTATTCTTGTTTAAGCTGATGATACTCATAAGCTATTTAAATTTTACTGGACGTATTTCAATATTGGCTGTAAGAAGAGGTACCTTTGGGCTTTCGGACTTGTAGAGGGTTTATGAAATTGAATTCCTACTTGTATAAGCCCAATCATTACCTCAAGTCAGTGAAACTTGGGTTATTGCTTTTAAGCCCAACCTTCCTTCTGCTGTGGATGCATAGTTCTTAATAGGTGTCATGTAGCGCATGGAGTACTCTTATTTTTAACTAGGAATTTATAAATAAATGGTAATTCAGTCGCTTTTTTTGGATTTTACAACTCTGTCATGGGTTACCATCTTTTTCTTTTTTAACAAAGATGTGCATTCATTATTGTGTCCTTAAATATTATACAGAAATTGAATAAGAATTTGACAATTTAAACATGTTACTGCCAAAAATTTATTTATACTGGAATGGCTTGAAAAAATCTTCTTCGAGGAAAATGTTTAGCCTAATTGCTTCCTTGGCAAATATTTCAGGCCTCATTACAATTTAAATCTGCAGAGCATCTCAGTCAATGGCCAAATGTTACAAATTGATTCTGCAGTTTTTGCAACATCAAGCAACAGAGGTACCATTATTGATTCTGGAACAACTTTGGCGTACCTTGCAGAAGAGGCTTACAATCCCTTTGTCATTGCGGTGAGTTTCACTTAGGTAGTTTTTTTGTCCAATTGGTTAATAATAGATATTGCTTTGATACTTCACTTGTTGTTGGCAATATTGACATGCTTTTTTTTTTGTTTGAGGTTTATCAATAATTAATGGCAAAAATATTGTTCATGCAGATTACAGCTGCAATTCCACAATCTGTACGCACTGTTCTTTCCAGAGGAAATCAATGTTACTTGATAACCAACAGGTTAAGTTGAATTATTCATAGATATTTTTATGGATTATTTTCTGTGATTCTTTTTTCCTGATTGGATGCTAAAAAATAGAGGATCTTGACACTTTCTTTCTCTACCTCTTTCTGGCTATACTGTGTTTAGCATCGCTGACATTTTTCCTCAAGTAAGTCTGAACTTTGCTGGTGGTGCATCTCTGGTTTTAAGACCACAGGACTACCTTATACAGCAGAATCCTATTGTAAGTATTCAAGCTTCAATTTTCTGAGGATTGGTCTGGATTACATGATTTGCAAAGAGTAACTTATATTTGACAATGGTTGAAGATTCACACCGTCTATCAATCTGATTCTTTTCTCTCCTTCCACTTCTTTGCCACTTAAAAGCTGGTTTTGATTTTACTTCTGTTTCTAAAGGTTTAGCCTCATGCCTTTTTATAATACAATTTCCATGATAACTTGTATACATCTAAAAATTTCTTGAGGTATAGCCAAATTATCCCACACTAGTTTCCCACACTAGCAACTAGTGTGGAAGTTCCTTTTGCACTTTCGTTATATTTGGTTAAATCTCATCATTCTTATGCCTTGCTAACTCTCTTCTGGGTGCTTTATGAAGGGGTAGGGAGAAGAAAACACAACTTCTCTTCTAATTTTCATTTTTCCAACTGAACTTTTATCCTAGGGAAAGTTTTAGGACACATTCAGAGCTACTTCATGGTTAATTCTGTACATCGTTGGCTGCTTTGACTAACTACATGCCTTTATTCTTCATATACATCTTACTATTATACTTTCTCTAATTTTTCTATTCTGCATGTTATCTCACTAGTGCAATGATGAACCCGTGTGTGTTACAGGGTGATGGAGTAGTGTGGTGTGTTGGCTTTCAGAAAATCCAGGGTCAAGATGTAACAATTCTAGGAGGTATATGGAAACTTTAGGTCCTATATCCATGCTGTTTTATTTGGTGATATATCAAAAGGATACATAAAATAAGTTTCTCAATGTGATTGAATTTCAACTAAAAATAATTGAATCTTAAAGTTATATTTAGAAATAAAATCCTTATATGGATTAGTCTTTTATACCCACAAATAGTATAGAATCAAATTATAACCCCTCCCCCCCCACCCAAACTTTTCCATTCCCTCGGCAAATATTCGTGCTGCTGTTGAGGCTTAACCCTAATACTATTATGTTTCTGCACTCAAATCTGCGAGAATATCAATTTAAAAATTGTTCTTGTTCGTAAATTATTGTTTATCATCTGTTAGTGATCATGTTATCTTTTCTTCAATATTAAGATACTGATAACACTGTCTTCTTTTCTGGCAGACCTTGTATTAAAAGACAAAATTTTTGTCTATGATATCGCTGGTCAACGCATTGGATGGGCTAACTATGACTGTAAGTTTCATCTACACTACTATAATTTTATAAAGGCATATAGAATGAGGAAATCATTTTTCTTCCCCATGAGGCTTCCATGAGTTTCCACTCCGTCTCTCAACCAAGAAATTTTTTTTCTTGAGGGCTGGAGCAGGAAAGAATGGGAGCAACTTTGTTTTGTATGTCTTTTAGGCTAGCATAATGATATTTGACCAACTTTGTTCAACTAATGTTTTCACAAAAACGAGTCTTGACTCTGGAGTAGGATCGTTCACTTCTAAGAAGCAAGGAGGATCATGATATGCTGTGACGAGTTGGCTATATTTTCATTTCTAGTTCTTAAAGCTCTTGGGGCTATCTCTGATTCTCTATAACATTAGATCCTGATATGTTCAATTTAAATTCATTAATCTAGGTTCATTGTCGGTTAATGTCTCTGCATCAACTGGTACGGGCAGAAGTGAATTTGTTAATGCAGGAGAACTTAGTGGCAGCACTTCTTTCCATCACAAGTTGATAAATACAGGGGTCCTGGCTTTCTTCATGTACATGACACTGATATGCTGCATTGAATTTTTGTAGCATGCGAGAATTGAAACTAATATTCTTTTTTACTATGTATATTCTCTTGCCGTTATATATTTGTGCCAATCGGCAAGACCACATGTTATTATTTGGATTGTCCCTTGTGCCTCCTTTCTACACAATAGGTTTGTCTGGTCTCAACTAGAGGTGTCAAAATGAGTAGAGTTTGCTTGAATAATCCAATAAAATGTGAAGCCTAAGCCTGTAAAATTAAAGTCTGAATAAGTTTTGGCCCAACTTGGCCCGACTCAATTTACCCCGACTTAATGCGAGTTGGTTCACAAGCCTGAACAATGTCAAAATCCCACTAGAATTATTAAGTTTTTCAAGAGTATCTTGTGCACTGCAGATTTGTTTGTCTTTTTCTTTTGTGTGCTTTCTTTGAGCCCTTGTGGGTTCCCGTTTTGGGCCGCTGTTGCTCAAATGGTTGACAAAAGAAAATTATTTTTCTTTTTTAAATTTAGTTAATGTCATTTTAAAACAAATATTTATTTATTTTAAGTAGAGGATGGAAATTATTTATCTTTTTAATGGTTATTTTTAATAAAATAATCCTAACCATTGATGAAAGTAAATATAACGATTGAAAATGAATGTAAGTTTTAATTTAATCAAATTTTATTCAACTTATTTTTTAAGTAATTTAGATCAACTTTCATCTAATTAAAATAATCGCAACCATTGGATGAAAGTATATAACGATTAAAATGAGTTAAGTTAAAAAAATTCTGTTTAATGTATATCCTCTTTTAGATTAATTTTATATTTTTTTTTTTACTTATATAATACAAATTGATTTTATCTTTTAATACAAATTAATTTAATCTTATATAAACCAGCAGTTTACTTATGGTTAGTTGGTCTAATAATTTACTAGTCTAAATTCTAAATTATATTTGACCTAATTTAGCCCAACCTGCATCGGTCGGCTCAACCCAAATTAACACTAAGCTTCAGGTGCTTATGTAAGTCACTCTATCAGGCGCGTAGAATCAGATTGTGTGTTGGTAGCATTCTAAATTCGCATGATTACTGATTGAATTGCAGATACATGTTATACAACTGTTTTGTAGTTTTTTACAAACTTAGTTTTTGAACTGATTGCACATTTTACTTTAATTTATTCACCCAATTGTACTTTTCTTTTTTAATTATAAAATTAGACAAGTTTTTCTTTATTTTTTTTAATGTCCCATTTTCCCTCCTATCATTCAAATTAGTATTTAACTAATAATTTTGACAAAAAATTAAAAAAAGACTAATTTATCTTACTAATAATGACTGAAAGTCAACTCAAAAGATACAAGTTCCTCACTTATGAGACAACAGGCCTTTTAGTTGGCGTTTTGCGCAACCCTACATATTAATATATTTGTAGTTAGTATCTTAAAAATTAAAAAATTAAATTTAAATTTTATTGTAATAATAGGTTAGGTGATTCAATAAAATTGAAAGCAATATGTTCTGACATAGAAATTAAGTCTCACAAGTTATATTCAAAACGAATACAAAAATTAAAATGAGTTTTGTTAATGTACACCCTTAAAACACAAGTTAAGAAGCATTTATTTTTCTTCATTAAATCATCTTAATTACTTAAATAAAAAAATATTAAATGTTTTATAAATTTTAAAGATATTATATAATTTTAATTTTTTAATTAATAGTTTCTCTTTTAATTCCGTAATATATGCTTTAAAGGTACATGGTAACAAAACTTAATTAAGATTTATATGATTTGGTTTGGGACATGAAGAGTTGGTGTCAACTTCACTTAAACAAAAGTTACTTTAAAGATTAATTATATAAAGACGCGCATTTTTTTTTTAAGATTATTTTGTATAGGAAAAAATTGTAAATTTATCTTTTATTATTATATTATTATAGTGCTCACCAAATCACATAGCAAGCATTTGGTAAGCAAGATATAACCTGTTGCGACATCCGAATAGTATTCGTCAAAGACCATCCTCATGGTTTAAATGTTATCCCCAGTCAATTATTTTATAAGAATGCTATTACTCCACGACATTCTTTCTATGCTTGCCGAAAAAAATCTAGAACACTAAAGAAGTGGTAGAACTCAAGAATCAAGGAACTTTATTGATGAATTTCTGAGAAAGAATGAAAGAATATTGAGTCGTGTGTTTAGCACAGCAACTCAAGAACTAAATGAGAGAGAGTAATCCCATTCCTTCAGGTCCAAGGGTAGGGACTCCACACTTTCAATATTCTCCTCTTTCTTGCTTGTACACAACTTAATTTATACACAATTAAGGCTAAAAATAAGGTAGACGATTTATCGAGAGCTTATAGATTGATTTATTTAAAATTTAGTTTGATTTGGCTCATTTAATAAAAAAGTTAGGTCAATTTTTTTAAAAAAGTCTATTTAATTAAACAGACTAGACTTTAAGTCTTTAAAAAAAAATTTAAGTCTAATAGGCCGACTTATTTAATTATATATATTATTATTTTATATAATATTATGAAATTTTAATATTTATATAATATTAATCTAATACCATAATATAACAAATCTAATATCTATACCCTAGTATATTTAACATATACTTGATAAACAATATTAATTTTGTTACTTCTAACTTAATATCAACTAATCCATAACATTTAAATAAATCATTATGGAGAGCCAAATCTAAAGTTATACATATAAACTTTTATACATTCAACTTTTACACTTTCAAAGCAAATTTAAATTAATACATAAGCTTTAAACCAAAAACATAAAACTAAACTCTTCTAATTCTTCTGCTTCCTTCATCTTCTTACCATATTATAGGGTTTTGACCTATTAACCATGAAACATAAAGGGGTGAGAATATAAAAATTCTCAATAAAAACATATATCTCATGGTATTAAAACTAAATATATACAAAGATATATTTCTAAACTAAAACTCGTATATATAACTTAATTATACTTAGGAATTATATTCTTTCATTTGACATTAAGTCTACTTATCCTTAGTCTGAATATACTGATCCTTAGCTTAGCCTTAGACCTGACATCCTAAGCCTAACTTTGGATAACTAATCCTTAGCTTAGTCTTGGACCTGATATCCTTGATTTAGCTTTGGATAACTAATCTTTAGCTTCGCTTTGGATCTGACATCCTTGGCTTAGCTTTGGATAACTAATCCTTTCACGAGATACTCCGGTGTTACCACTTTACTAGGCTTGCTTAGTAATGTTCACTACTTAGATAACTAATCCTTTCATGAGACACTCCAGTGTCACCACTTTACTAGGCTTGCTCAGCAATGTTCACTACGTAGATAACTAATCCTTTCATGAAATATTCCGGTGTCACCACTTTACTAGGCTTGTTCGGCAATGTTCGTTACTCAGATAATTAATCTTTTTATGAAACACTCCGGTATCATCACTTTACTAGACTTGTCCAGCAATGTTCATTACTTAGATAACTAATTCTTTTTAAATAAAGGAACCAACTCTTTCCAACTAAGTCCTATGACACTCAACTATTGTCAACAAGACCCTATGACATTAACTATTGCCAACTAGGCTCTGTGACACTCGACTCTTGCCAACTAGGCTCTATGGCGCTCAACTCTTGTTAACTAGGCCCTATGACGCTCAATTCTTACCAATTAGGCTCTATGGCATTCAACTCTTACCAATTAGGCTCTATGGCGCTCAACTCTTGCCAATTAGGCCTTATGGCATTTAACTATTGTCAACTAGGCGTTCTGACGCTCATCTATTATCAACTAGGTGCTGTAACGCTAAACTATTGTCAACTAAACCGTATAACACTCAAATATTACCAACTAAGCCTTATGGCACTCCATTCTTACCATTAAAAGAGTTATTAGTATTTATAGGGCTCAAACCATACCCAAAACACCTCAAATCTTGCCTAAAAAGGCTAATTTTCAAGATTGCACCAAATGTGCATCATAACTTTATAAATTCTGAAATTTTATGAGCATGTAGCTTTCTCTCATATCTTTCCAATGCCACAAACCTTGCTTCATTTGGCTAAGTGTAGCCAAAGTTATGCAAAATTTTATAAAGGCCAAAACAGGGCATTCTTCAATTTACCCGATTTTGACTTGACTTTAAATTGAAACTGGAAACAAACTACAAGTGAAAAAATTCTAAAATTTTACAGGCAAGAAGCCTTACATCTTAGCTTCAAAATGCCACTGGTCCTATGTCAATAAGACATCGGAGCAAGAAATTATGCAATCTGGTTTACTAGCTACCATAATGCCTTTTTCTGCAGAATCTGACTTGGATTCAAATAAAAATTGGTATTGATTGACTTGCTCAAAAATTCTAAAATTTTTACCACATGAAGCCTTATATCTTAGCTTTCAAATGGCACTAGAATCAAGTGATTCCGATATTTACAGCTCAAGATATGCAACAAACAGTATAGGCTGTCTGGATGTTGCTCTGTCACCTGTCGTAATCGATTACAAGGATGTTGTAATCGATTACAACACATCCAGAGGCCTTGTAATCGATTACAAAAGCTATGTAATCGATTACAAGCTGCCCAGAAACACATTTCGCGGCCCCAGAAGCTTGGTAATCGATTACAAAGGCTACGTAATTGATTACACCTTGTAGAAAACCAGAAAAATAACTTTCCTTATGCAGCAAACTCATTTCTAATCATACAAACTTGAATTCTAAGTGATTTTTAACACCATTCTAGGTCCCTAAACTTGTTTCAACTATTTTACAACCTATTAATTCTCTTGGGGCATAGATCTAGGTCCAAAATCACCTAACCCCAACCATTCTCCAAATCCATTTCCTATAGATTCTAATAGTTGTTCTTAAGCCATAAATAACTATCCAGCATTCTCTAAGCTTAAACTATCCTAACCTAGTTCTTGGAATCAAGAACCAAGTTAAGAACTTGGATTTGACTCTCCAAACCTTTATTTCTACTCAAAATTCCAAACTTTATTCAAAAGAATCAAAGAGAGAGGTGAATAGAAAATCCCCTTACCTCTTGATGGAGATGAAGATCTTGAAGCTTGATCTTCTTGCTCTTGCTCTTCCTTTCCTCCTTCCCCTCTTCCTCTTCTTCTTTTCCCCTTCCTCCTTTTCTCCCTTTCTTCTTTCTGATTTTCCTTCATTTTGCCTAGAGAGAAGAGAGAAATAGGGGTGGGACGTGGAGGAAATTAAGGAAAAAGTTTAACTTCAGTTTCTGTGCTGAAACTTATATCTGCTAAGGGTACTTGAATTATGCTAATTTAAGTTTTTCAGCTTCCAATAACTTTAGAATAAATACCAAGATTCATCTAAATTGTTGTTTTACTTTTATTTTATTTTTTCATATTTGCTGGGAATCAATTCGCCATTAAAAGCACAATCAGTACACCTAAAAATACCAAACTGACTCTGATTGTTCCCAAATTTTAACTGCACCTTACTTAACTCATTTTTGACCTAAAAACAAGTTATCCATACCTGTTTCCCTCAACTTAGCAATTTATGTTACTATTTGAGTCATTTTAGGCTACTTTACAACTTCTAGGTTGCAACTAAGTGCCTAAACGCTCTTAATTTGTCACAAAACTTAACTGACATGTTATACAAGTATAATAGTACCTCTAAGACCATATACAAGCCTAATATGTTTTCTCGGGATGTTACACTAAACCCGTTTAAGATAAGACCTGACCAGACCTGACTCATTTATACCATTATACAGAATACTTCTTAGCTAACTACTTTCCTCCATTCTAACTACCATAACTACTACTATTATAGTTGCTTAACAATATGCAACTACTTGCCACATCACGTAATAACTTACAAAATAATGGATCAATTTCTCCTCATTTTAGAAAAGAAAAGGAAAGAGTCATTTTCTTGATCCAACCTTTAAAAATGTGATATTTTATTATAAAATAAAAGTTATAAATATAACTAGATAAAGAAATACCATTTGTTAAAAAAAAAAGACTCCTTCCTTTTTCTTTCTAAAAAAAGAATCTTGATCCCAAAATAATTACCACGTCACTCTTAACAATGCTTATCTATAGAAGTCTTAATTCTTGTGTTATGTTTCCTACGCGATGCCTTACTAGGGTTCGTTTTAATATAAACCATACTATTTAGGGACTATCCATAGACTTTGTTTTATGGCGCGTTTTACTATACACCCTATTGTGTTAGGGTGTATCATACAACATCATAAAATACTTGCTATTACAGGTTATACTATTTTTTTTTTAATCCCATAGTGGCCGACTGCTATTCCAGAGCCGTCACGCAACTGTCAGTGACGACTCTGTGCGTGGGGGATATTGGCGACACACAATGGCTCATTCTTGACCACTGCCTACAGCTTGCGAATCATCTCGACCTGAAACTTAGAAGACAAAGGAGGAAGAATCTCGTTTAGATGATGGTGCGAGGCAGACAGCAACAGTGCGACGGTCATGCACTAGCAAGGCGGATCTGGGCGGCGAGCAGGTTACTGGTCGCGAATCTATGCGGTTGTGGGTGGTTTGGGCGGCTATGTGGTGCTGGAGATGAAGGACGACAAGCCCGTCTTTCTGATTCTGTTGCCGAAAATCTAACTGGTGGCTTCTTGTTCTGGTGGAGCCATTGTCGTGGGTCGCCAATCTGGGCATGGCCATGGGTGGCTGTTTTGGGCAATGCAGCCATGGAGGCGGAGGCAATGGTCGCGGGTTGAGACTTGTTTACCGGCGAAGACATGGTTGATGGCAGTCCACAACGATGGTGGAGGCCAATGGCTCAAGGCGGTGGACGCTCCAAAACCCTCGACCTGACCCGGATCTGACAGAGACAAAGAGACAACAAATGGAATGCTGATGGATTTGGGGTGGATGCTCACCCGGTCTACGAGTGGTATCACGCCTCTTCCTCCTTGTATTGTGGCTCCTGAGTCACCTTCTCCTCCACCTGTGGTGAGTAGCTTGGAGTTCTACTCAATGATGCTGGAGTCACTGATGCATCCGTGGAGGCGCCTAGTCCACGACAGCAGCTGCTGGTGATGGCTTGGGTGGAGGCAAACTGTTGAAAGAGAGAGAAATGTTTGAGTTTTGGGTTGATACCTGTTGAGCAGGTTTCGTGTCTTTAATCTCAACTTTTGAATTATTTTATTAATAAATCAAAGACTTAAAATAACTAGTATATGATGCATCCTAATTTGTAGAGAGTATATTACAAATGCACCTTGTTTTATAGGCCATTAGATGTATTGAAAATTTAATGGATGACTATATTTTATTATTGGTTACCTGGTGATCAGGTAAAAAAGAAAAAGTAAAATATTTCAGAATAATCCCTCGATAGTAGTGATATTATATTATTTGCACACCCCTCAAAATAATCTCTCTCCTACTCTCCTCTCTCCTCTTCTCCGATCACCAACACCGTTCTTCTCCTTTCCTCAACATGCACCAACCACCGTGAGGGGGTTTCACTTTCACCGCTTTTGCTGCTTCCTCTCTCCCACAACGTCGTCGACTATGGTGGCAGTTTTGGTGCCACTGCCTTTGACGGGGACGCCATATCTGCGTCCATGCAAATTCCGAGATCTGAGTTCGGTGGCTAAACCAAGATAAAACCGCTGACGCCTTAGGAGCCGTCGGAGAATGTGACGGAAGAGTCCTCTAGTTTTGTTTCTGGTTTTCCACCAGATCTGAGTCATCTGCAAAATCCACCATAGCATCCCCAATTTCTGACACTGGTATTTCGTTTCCTGCTAACTTCTCACTTTTCCTTTCCTACTCTGTTACAATTTCTGATTTTGTTTACGGTTTTACGCCAGATCCGAGTCCTCTACAAAATCCGAGATCTGAGTTGCTTTGCAGGGGACGCCATAAAATCGTCGGAGAGAGTGGCTTCGCCAGTGGTATCTCGCCGTTGATGGAACTCCACCGCGCCACCACCATTAGTCGCCTGTCTTGAAGGTGTTGTTAAAAAAATGGAAGAAAAGAGATGGAAGGGTTATGGGAATACCAATAATTGAAGGGTTGTGGGACAAAATAAAAATTGAACCTTTGCTATAAAATTCAAAAACTTATTATAACAAGTCAAAGTTCGATTTATAAATCTTTGACTACATGGTTCAAGATAAAAGCACCCGCCCAACTAGTCTATTGCTGTTGATTCCCAACAACTCGATCTCCCAAAGCTCAGGTAGTAAAAAATTACAAAGACCTATATTAAAGATAAAACCTTTCACCCGAAGACCTTGAGCATCCCCGATTAAACCACCACACCCAACTAAACTAGGATTTTTCCTTTTGGATTTTTATACTTATACTACGTTTTCATGAATTTTTCAATGTCATTCCAATCTTCCAAATTCGTTATCAAACTAATAATTTTGACAAAAATTCAAAACAACTAATTTATCTTTACTATAATGTTGAAAAGCCACCCCAAAGATACAAAAAAACACTTGTGTTACATAAATTTCTCTCCATGAAAATAAATCCTTTATTTTATTCAAAAATTCATATATATTTTTTTAAAATTCTTATTATATTTAATAAGTAAGAGATTAATCTTTTGAAATATAATCAAGTCGTCTATAAGAGATTTAAGAGATTAATCCTTTTAACAGTATTATTTCTATATACATAAATTTTAAGATCAAACTTAAGACATAAGAGATTTAAGTTCCTTCCACTTGGATCAACATACGATGATACAAAAATTCATATTAAATAAAGAGAAAAACATTTAATTTCATAAGTTAATCTTTTAAAATTTACATTCCTAATCATACAATCTATTTTTCTAAAAAACAATTTTTTTAAAAACAATAGATTGTTGCAATTTTTTCAAATAATTCATTAATTCTACACCAATTATCTAAACTTGTCCTTCCTTTCAAATCGCAATTAAACACTAGTTCAAGAAGAAGAAATCCACAATGACAATTTAACCTGCAAGAACGGTGCCAAATTGCCAATAGGGTCTCTGCATCAACTATTGAAACCAGTCGAATGAACTGCAATGCCTAATGATTCTAGGATCGAGATGGTAAGTTGGTAACCAATAATTTGACCGGACTTCTTTGACATTTTCCTTGATTGAGGATAAGGTCACCTCCAGGTCAGTGCTCTTAATTCCACTTGCAGAACCCACTTCTGATGTTTCACCTTCAATGTAGTATCGAGCTCGAAAAGCTGCTAAGTGTGCATAATAAGCAGGAGGAACTGCAAACGAAGAATTGACTTTATTAAAATGATGGTTGAACAAATATAAGTACGAACAAGATAATAGCAATAAAAAAGTTCATAATTAGATGGTTTAAAAAAAAAACACATTATTTATAGGAGATGTTAAAGAGGAGAATTACGTATAACATAAATTATATGTCAGTCTGCAACTCAACGGCGCTGAAGTCATTTTCATCAAACAATGCATGATAATGAGTTGGTCGACTTGTTCCCTGTGACATTATGTAAATAATGCAGTCAAAATTAGAACTTGTAAAATGTCAATTGAACACCAAGTACTTAAGTAGCTGACTCGAGCATAAAGTTGATTATTACTTGAATTCCAGCATTGCTGTTGAGGTAAAAATCATACTCCCGCGGGTGGCAAATTGTGGTGTCTACAACAGTACCTTTGAAAATATATAAAAAGTAATTTGAAATCAGTAAAATGAAGAAAACAAAAAATGCGGAACATTGAGAAAAGAAAGAGTTTTCATGCGAGTAATGATTGGCATGAAATATAAGGGAAGTACCCCCAATTTGGCATAACAAATAAGCATATAACAAAATAAGCAAATAATCAAGTTACAAAAAAAAAAAAAAGAAGCATAATATGTAGTATGGCTTATAGTATAAGAAAATGTGAAACCTGGCAAAATATTTCCACTTTTATTCATCTGATCACCACTTCTGTGATCAACAGGGAAGAGACGAGTGTGATGTCTTTTTTGTACCACAACAAAGGTAACTTTGGGCAGATACCGCTCCTCTAATGAGACACAAGCCTCAGAAACAATTAAGAATTGTGACACACATATAGATCTCATGTAATTGAAAAAAAAATCATCTACAAGGAAAGCAACACTAGGAAGTTTTTTAATTCCATCTACAAGGCACAACATGTCTATTAGATACAACAAACAACTTCAGTTTGAGGGCTTCATTGTGTTTTTGAAGTTCAATTTGGTTGTTAAATATGCTGTCATTCTCAAATAGAAAGCAGGTCTGCACTGAGCCATACCTTTCTTATTGCGTCCATCACATGAAGCAAAACCTGACTGAATTGGCCTTCGCTAACTCCATCTCTGTTAAAAAATTGACATTGAAAAGAAAAGAATCATATTAAAAAATGTACACAACAAACACAATATGTAAAATATTTTGATTAAACCAAAACCAACTTGTAATATATAATCCTACGAGGCTTAATGCTATTTAATTTATAGAATGCCTTGAGTTATTCCCTGTGAAAAAACAAAGTGAGATTATCAATCAAGTTTCTGTCCATATGTTGCAATAGAAATGCACATCTAAACCCCTTACCTGATCATTCCACCATCTTGTATAAGTCCCTTCTTAGGATCCAGAATTGATTTATAAAGATCCTGATAATTTCCTCACGGTGAGGGCAGAAACAATTTCCCTGTACTTTGTGAACCCAGGCCAATCCATGCATGCTAGTACCTATATCAACATTCATGAATTAAAAAGACCAAAAAATCTCTATATAAAGCTGGAAAACGAGAAAGCTTACCGCTGCACCCAAGATTATATTTGGCATATCAGTCACATGAGGAATTCTTCTCTGAATTGCATCATTTAACACTGTGTTTCGACCACCCACCTATATAATAACAATGATAGATTTAAAATTTGGAAGCAATCGAATAAATTTACTGAAACAATCAGAGTTATTTACTGGATAAATCAGACCTTGACATTTATCTTGAGGGCCACATTTTCAAGATACTGCCTATTTAACTTTGAAGCTTGCCTGGGCTGACAGCACTGAGAAACTATTCCCAATTTTGTTTCACATATACGCTTTATTTTCCCTGCAAGAACGGCATAAGATTTTAACCAGATGAAACCAAATCTTTGAACTTTAGATTTGTACACTCACCATAATAAGACCCCTTGACATCAGTTAAAATTATTATCAGCAACTGAAGTTCACCCTTTTGCTTCATGTTTACAAGTTTTGTCATAGACTGCTTATGAACATTCAAAAGAGCTTCCTCTATTTGACTAGGTTGAGTTGAAGTTATAGGTAGTAAAGGCTGTCGGTTGAAAAACTGGCATAAAATCCAAACAGGTGAGAAAAGTTCAGTTACAAAGATGTTAGGCAGGAGATAATCATGCAACAAAATAGCATAAGCACAATATCATACCATTCCCTTTGCAACTAAAGATATTAGGTTAACATAGCAATCTAATCAGAAAAACAACTCCACAAGCGAACTAACTTTCGAGCGATAAGATATTGTTCATAACCATAAGCCTCAAAATCACATAAAGAGACTACTTTCCAGGTAATGAACTAGAGCAAGCAGTATTTTGAAGGCACTCATAAATGGTTCTATAAAAAGAAGTATTCAGAGGTTCACCTTTTTCATTATATTCCACTGACCCATCCAGGGGTCAACCATTGCTTCTTTCCCCGTTTCATGATATTTAAGCTACAGTGAGAAAAAGAAAAATTAGATATTATAAAATAAGGGAATTTACAAATGTATCTCAAGTATTAGCCCCATGTATACCGTTGGAGGAGACAAAACACGAGCATCAACCAAAGCTTGTTCCTCCCTTACTTGAATCCCAAATTCGCACACAAGTTTGTCAGTGTTGAAATTGTTTTGCCTCACAATCTGCTATGCAACAAAATGCTTAATATGAGAAAACACATGCATCACATAACATTAATACATTACAAAAGTACCTGTTTAATGTAGTTTTCCCTTTCTTGAGGACGCTGACAGGTTGCCCTTAAAAGAGCAGTTACTTGGTCCTGATTCAATCTCTTGGTGTATCTCTGTCCAGCGACAATGTGTCAAATCTACAATTGAAAAAAAAAAAACATAAACAGCGCATAAAAATAACAAGATGTATGCATAAGAAATATAAACAAGGAGAATAGTAAAGAGAAAAACCTCCGTAGGCAAATAAATAGGTTTTGTGTCACTTCCAGCTTGTAGGGCATGAAGACCCAAATACTTAAACACAATATTGTATTTCTCACCGAAATATTGAACAACAGATTTTTTTGTTATTTTGTCATCAAGAGTAAAGCTATACCAAATAACAAAATCAAGAATTAGATTGAGTAAAACTGACACATGCACACATAAAGCATTGTCCAGATATAAACAACTTCCCCCTCAATGAGGGGGTTACATATTTTACACACAATCAATTGTAATAATAGAGAAAGGTGACATTTCAAATTATTTGATGAAACAAATAAAATAAGAATGATGTACATAAGAAGGTAATAAATAAAAAAGAAAATACTTCTCCAAAAGTAAACCTTATTATCTGAATAAAATTGGCTTCTGAAGAAGTGATGCATAGTTGCACACGATAGAAAACAAGTGTGGTCTTAGTCTTGCCTTTTGTTATTTACATATGGCCAAGTGATGCACACAAAATTGAATTACGATAAAAGGAAAAAATGACCCACAATTCAATTTCAAAAGACATACTAACTCAGCATAATTTCCATGTATCTACCTAAATACATATTTTGCCTCCACCTTGAAAAACAAAAGGGGGACAACAATTAAAATGAACATACAAAAAGTAAAACTTGCTCACATTAACTCTCTGAGTGGTTTTATTGAGACTCCAGTGACTTTTAAGTACGCCTGATGTGAGTAAGTTTTACCTTGACTCCTCTCAAAGCTTTCGTAATCTGAATTCACAAGCAAAAAACATATTTGAGAGAGAGTTTCCATAATGGCTGCAGACATTTCTGTGTGACAATGAACTAATTAAGAGCAATTATTATAGAAGTTAAAAGAAAAGATAACCAAATAAACAAGAAGTTCATGGTTTATTTAGCTTGTAATCTGTCGATTATATTCACAAAATTATATCTTCATTCCTCAACAGGCTTATATAAACAAAAGATGTCATGAAAAGAAGAGGATCAATAGCGTAAAATCTAACACAATACCTTAACACAATCTTGATCAGACAGAGGTCTTGAAAAATTGAAATTAAAATGTTTTGCAATAAACTCAGCACAAGAATTGGTTCATAGAATGTCCTGGATGACACATCTGCAACGTCAGGATCATCACTTGTCAAAGACAAGAATCTAAGTTGAATTGCAATTTAAGGCACTCAACATCAGCAAGTAAACAGAATATTAATAATGGATAGAAGTAGAATCAGTATTAAGGGAAAGTCCCATTTGGGTTGGGCGAAGGCTTTGATAATATCCTCTCTAGTATTCTGTACCATTACCAAGTGAACTTGTTTTCCCCAAATTGGGTGAGAAATATGACCTTCCCACAACATTATACCTACAGGGGAAGGAGAAAAAAAGTTCACAAGGTCACTAAAACAGGTAAAAGTGCTAAAATCCAAACGCAACACAAAAAATAACATAAATCCTACTTTTCAGATGGTGATGCCCGCAAAACAACATCAAGAACTTGTAAAGTTTCTTGTGGATTGTCCAGCTGTAGGCACTTAATAAACTGTTGAAGATGATGAAGGTCAGGCTTAGAAGTATATCGGATTGTGACCTTGAACTCGCGTTCACGTTTTACTCTGTCTCAAAAAACAATAATTAGCAATTCATGACATATTATAAAATTGACTTACTATTTCAAAAGTGACAGGATAATTAAAACACACTAAGAAGAAAGATTAAACCTGGGTGATCCAGAAGATGAGGCTTGTTCATCATTGTCAACCAACTTGACCACAAAATCCTTTAATGAAAAAGGCAATGGTCCTGCGGTAAAAAGACTCTTCCGGCCATCATAAGCCGGTATATGTTTACCCAAGTGTGTCTCTTGGTGCAATTGGACTAACCGTTTCATCACACCTCTATTGATCTTTTTGGAAGTAACCTCTGGAGCAATCGATACCTGTCGACATAAAATCAATTTGAAACTTGTAAGACATTCCCCAGTAAATTAAGACACAGTCATTATCTCTACTTTCATAACACATTGCTGATTGCCCTTATTTCTTCTATCCTTCCTAATTCCTAATCCAGGCATGCTAATAAATAAGAACGGAAACATTTAAGTTTTTTGAAAAAGAAAAAAACGAGAAGTTAGAGTAAAGTTTACTGACATCATAATGGTGCAGGTCATGTTCAGCAACCTGCATCTGAAAATGATTTACGCGAACTTGGATTTTCCTTCCGATTGTACCATAACCTGGCTGGTCAGGGAACCTCACAGCCTTAGACGACGACGGTGCCGGTGACTGCAATATGAGCCGCTGCTCAACTTCAGCACTCAAAGCTTTTGTTGAAGCCGAAGCCGGATAAGGAGCTGCTGAAGAAGACACAGCTGGCGGCGGAGCCGACGAACTTGAGGCAACAACAGCAATGACACGAGGAGAACTGAACACCGGTGCCGGAGAAGGAGCATACAATGGCGCAGGTGCTAGAGGAGCATATGACGGTGCATGTGCCGAAGGAGAGACTGGAACAGAAGTTCCTCCCCGGCCTCTTCCAGCAGGTTCGGCCGGAGACGGCTGATCACGGCGAAGCTCAGATTGGTTAGGGCCACCGCGGCGAGACATTTTGGAGGTTGGAGTGGAGAGCAAGGAAGGTGTGAGTGAGAGTTGAGAAAATGACGAGGAAGTGGTGTTGGAGATTTTCTCTCTATAAATCTATCCGTAATCTCCTTAGATTAACTCCAATCATTGGATGTTTTTTTATTAATAGAACGGAACAGAATAAGTGGAGAAGGATCGGAAAGGAAAGGAAAAGAATATAACATAATTTTTTCTATCTTTGTTTGAAAGATTTATTAACGAGATGGAATGGAACATGTGTTCTTCTCATTCTACCTCAATTTTGGAAGAACAAAAATTGAACATTTGAGAAAAAGAAGAGAGAATAATTTTTTACATATTCCGTTCCGTTCTTATACATTTTAAAACTCCCAAACACACAAAATTATTTCCGTTCTCCTCATTTCCTTTCATTTTTCCCCATTAAATATCATCCAAACATAGTGTAAAGGATTGTACAACTGTAGAATATCTTTTAGTTTCTTAATTTAGAGTTAATTATTCTCCTAATTTCTAGCTTTGTTGAACTATAAATATTGGTCATATACTCCGATTTCTAATGAGTAAATATTGATCAAAAATCATTTCTTCTTACTTTTAAGTTAGTACCAGAGCCAACCCTATTAAGTCTTGAAACTTCTTGCCAAAATGAGTGAAAAAAGGTATTGAATCATCTTAAACGAAATTGATTCCTTTGGTTGTTCAAGCTGAAGGTATTTTTAATGCAGGAATCATTCTTAATGAATCAAATTGCAATGTTTGGTTGCAACTAATGGAGATGTATATTGTCGAAAGAGAAAAACTCTCTTATATTCGTGGTAAGATGAAGCAACCTACAAAATCAGAAAGAGATTGAAAGTAATATGCTAAAAATCAAAAAGTGAAAATGTGGCTATTTATGTCCATGATACCAGAAATTATAAAATAGTATTTACGCCTTCTTGCCGCCCCTAAAATATGGAGTGCTTTGTCAAAAGCATTCTATGATGGAAGTGATGAATTGCAAGTCTTTGCTTTAAATCAAAAGGCTTTTACAACCAAACAAAGTGGAAAACCTATCTCTAAATACTTTGGTGAGTTGGTTGAGATTTTTCGAGAATTGGACCATTGAGATAAAGTGATCATGAAAGATCGTGATGATGTAAAAGCATACCAACAGTATATTGAGTGGTTAAGGGTACATATATATTTCGCCAGATTGGATGGTGATTTTGAACAAGTTCGTGGAGAAATTTTACGCAAGGAACCAATTCCAGGTTTGGAAGAATGTTAGGCGTTAATTTGATAAGAAGCAGTATGTTGTGCAACTTTGAAGGGAGAAACTGAAAATTCTAAAACTGCAGCAATGATGACTCGAAATCAACCAAAAACAACCAAAGGTGTCGAAAAATATGCTTACAAGTGCACCCATTGTGATCAGTCTGGATATACCAATGATTGTTGCTACAAACTTGTGGGATATCCAGAATGGTGGGATCATAGTCGAGCACCTCGGAAAAAGAATTCTAATAAGACTCCAACTATCGTTGTTGCTGAAACAAATAAAGATGATGATGTTGCTGAAAAAGGCTCAGCTTTGGTAGCAACTACAAATACTTGTGGCAAGGCTTTAAATATTTCTACACTTGTTTCTAATAATGCATGGATAATTAATTCTGGTACTACAGATCATATGACATTTGATTCTAGACAAGTTAAACATCTTAGACCCTCTTCACAAAAATTCATTTCTACTGCCAATGGTAATGAAACCTCAATTATTGGGGAAGGATCTTTATCTTTCACCAATACTTTAGATTTAGATTCTGTTTTGGTTGTCCCATCTTTAGATTATAACCTTTTTATCTGTTTCTCAAATAACCACAACCTTATCTTGTGTTGTAATTTTTTTGCTTGACTCTTGTGTTTTTAAGGACATCCAAACAAAGCAGATGATTGGTTGTGGTATTAGGCGAGGGAAATTGTATTACTTAGACTTGACATCAAAAGGGTCTGACAAGTTACATCAAGTTTTGACAATGGAAAGCTCTAAAAAGAAGAAGAATAAAACTGAAATTTGGCTATGGCATCGATGATTGGGGCATGCATCCTTTGGTTATCTTAAAAAATTATTTCTTAATTTGTTTAAAAGGCTTGATCTTTCTAGTTTCCGTTGTGATGTTTGTGAACTTGCAAAAAGTCACAAAACTTCATTTCCATTTATTTTAAATAAAAGTCATCTTCCTTTTATGGTTATCTATTCTGATGTGTGGGGTCCATTCATAATTCCAACTTTAGGTGGATCACGTTGGTTTATTACTTTTATTGATGATTATACTAGGATGACTTGATTGTGGTTAATAAAGTCCACAAGTGAAGTAAACTTGCTATTTCAGAAGTTTCATAAAATGGTTAAAACTCAATACAATGCACAGATTCAAGTTCTTCAGAGTGACAATTGAGGAGAATATAAAAATTATGAACTTCAACAGTATTTAACACATGGAGTTATTAATCAAACAACTTGTTCTAACACACCCCAACAAAATGGGTTTGCAGAGCGAAAAAATTGTCATTTATTGGAAGTTGTTCGTGCTGCATTAATCGAAGCCCATATGTCATTGTCCTATTAGGGGGAAGCTCTTGCTTTTGTAGCATACTCAATTAATCGGACCCCCTCACGCTCCATTGACTTTCAAACACCGATCAAAGTTCTTACTAATGTTGTGGTAGCTCCAACAATTCCAAATTTACCTCCTCGTGTATTTGGATGTATAGCATTTGTCCATCTTCACAAACATCAGCGCAATAAATTGGCCCCATGAGCTTTACGATGTGTTTTTCTTGGATATGCTATGCATAAAAAAGGCTACAGGTGTTATCATCCCCCAACTCAACAAATGTTTATAATAATGGATGTGGTTCTCCATGAAGAATCAATGTATTTTTCCTTTGAGTTTGAACTTCATGGGGAGTACCAGAAAGGAATTCAGACTCTAGATTATGACCTCGTAACGTGTGATTATGATATATATGACAAAAGTGATGCTAAAATGGATACTTAGAAAGGTGATGTTAGTGGTATAACTTTGGATCTTGATAAAGACATGGAAGTTGGAGTAATGATTGAACCACAAGATGCAAGTTCATCAATTGAAGAGCTTGAATCCTTCACTAATACACCACATTGATCATCTACTAAGGATGCTCTTATTCTAGAACCTGAGTTACCTAGAAAACAGTTACCAGAGCTTCTTACTAGAGGTATTCCTAAACCTACCTATGAACCTAAACTTTCTAGCAAGGTTAAATATCTCATGAGTCATTATATATCTAATCATAATTTGTCATAATCAAATCAATAATTTATAAATCAATTATCTATTGTATCTATTCCTAACAATGTGTATGAAGTCTTAGCTGACCCAAGGTGGAAAGCTGCAATGAACAAGGAAATGAACTCCTTGCAAAAGAATGGAACTTGGGACTTAGTTGATTGCCCAACTGGAAAGAAGGCAGTGGGATGCCGATGGGTTTACACTGTGAAGTATAAAGCAGATGACACAAATGAACGATTTAAAGCAAGATTGGTGGCAAAAAGATATAGACAAGCTTATGGGATTGACTACACAGAGACATTTGCACCTGTAGCTAAAATCAATATTGTTTGAGTATTGTTGTCTTTAGCTACAAACTTAGATTGGCCATTACAATAATTTGATGTAAAAAATGTCTTTCTGCATGGAGAATTATCCGAAGAAGTTTATATGAAACTTTCGCGGGGGTGTATGATACCAGAAAGGCATAGCCAAAAAGTGTGTAGATTGAAGAAATCGTTGTATGGACTAAAACAATCTTTAAGAGCATGGTTTGAAAAATTCACAAAGTCTATGATAGCATTTGGATACCATCAAAACAACTCAGATCACACTTTATTTTTGAAGAAACAGCAGGGTAAGATCACTGCTCTCATTGTATATATGGATGACATGGTGGTTACAGGAAATGATCCAAAGGAAAGGGAGGCGCTACAAGAGTACTTGTTTAGAGAATTTGAAATGAAAGATCTTGGTTCCTTGAAATATTTTCTTGGAATCGAAGTTTCTAGATCCAAGAAGGGATTTTTCTTATCTCAAAGAAAATATGCATTAGATTTATTGCAGGAGACTGTTATGTCAACATGCCAACTAGCTAATTCACCAATAGAGGAAGACTTGAAGTTATGTATTGAAGCAGACCAAGTACCAATTTATAAAGGAAGATATCAGAGGCTTGTCGGAAGGTTGATATACTTAGCGCACACAAGACCAGATCTCGCCTATGCATTGAGTGTTGTTAGCCAATTTATTCACAATCTTGGTGAACAACATATAAATGTTGTCATGTGTATTATGAGGTATTTGAAATCTGTTCTTGGGAAAGGAATATTGTTCACTAAAAATACAATCCATCAAGACATAGATGTTTATACAAATGTTGATTGGGTTGGAGCAATAGATGATAAGCGTTCAACTTTTGGTAACTTCACATTTGTGGGTGGTAATCTTGTTACATGGATAAGTAAAAAAGCAAAATGTTATCGCCCGCTCAAGTGCAGAAACTGAATTCAGGGGTATGGGACTTGGACTCTGTGAAACCTTATGGTTGAAACTTCTTTTGCAAGATTTGGGTTACCCGTCTAGGCAACCAATTCAACTGTATTGTGACAATAAAGCAGCATGTGAAATTGCTCATAATCCAGTTCAACATGAGTGGACAAAACATGTTGAGGTGAATAAATTTTTCATCAAGGAGAAATTAGATGGAAAAATTTTGGAGTTACCTAAGATTCGATCTGAAGATCAATTGGCCGATATTTTTACTAAAGCAGTCTTAAGTCAAGTATTCTTGAAATGTCTTGGCAAATTAGGCATGAATGATATCTCTGCACCAACTTGAGGGGGAGTGTTAAAGATTTTTTCTTCATAAATCTCTTTGTAATCTCCTTAGATTAATGGATTATACAGTTATAACATATCTTTTAGTTTCCTAATTTAGAGCTAATTATTATCCTAATTTCTAGCTCTGTTGTACTATAAATATTGGTTGTATACTTTGATTTCTAATGAGTGAATATTGATAAAAATCATTCCTTCTTACTTTCAAGTAGTGGAATAGTTTGTTTGTTTGGCACGAGTCGAATGAAGAAAGGAAAGAAAGTGATAGTGGCCTTAAATATATACCAACATTACAGAGAAGTTAACCATTTGAAACGGAACAAAGATGTGGAAAATTGAAATGTTTGTTTCCCTCTTTTCTTTTTCTCTAATTTTTGTCTTAGCTGTCAAAGATCTAAATCGATCGGCACTAATGAATTTTTAAGAATTTGTTCGAGTTGAGAGGAAAAAAAATAAGCAGGACTAGATGTTTCACTTTTGACATGGTTTATAAAATAGTAGCATGAAACCTGGGAGTTGCTCGGTTCAAAATTTTTTTAGCAATTGAAATATTACAATTATCAAATTTTACTGATTAATGTATGTATAAATATAATAGTTATTAAATATTAATCATGTGTATTTTTTATATCAAGTTCATCTTTTTTTCTCTTGGTGAAAGTTTAAATTGATATGAAAAATATTGATTTGAAAAGTATATATTCCCTCAATTGTTAGTGATTCAAATCACATTTGACATAAATTGACAACAATTGCATTTCAGAGTCAAATTCTCAAATTTGAAAAAAAAAATAAAAAACTTCTATACCTTGATTGATGTCCAAAGCTCGTTTTTTCATCATAAAATGTTAGCGAACATTTATTTCATAGACAAGATGTAGAAGAGAAAATCCAGAAGAAAAATTAAGATTTTGTGTATATAAACTAACTTTAAAACTTGTTCACATAACAAAAAAAAAATGATTTTAGTTTGAAATCACCACGTAGTCATATACCATCGATGGGGCTTCATGAACCTTGCCTTTTTTTTTATATTTTAATCAAAAGAAAAGAAAAATCAATATTAAGCTATCAAAACCGAAAATGTATCAAATACAAAATTTTTCGAATAAAGATAATACAACATATTCAGAACATGACCTAACATGGCCCATAAACCAAAAATATAAACTTGTATTATGAACTCTAGGTTTCTTCAAATACAACATTCTTCCTCAAAAATCAATCAAAATAAAAATTTATGCTAATGAACAGGAATTTACATAGAAAATCATTATGTGGGTATTTTCAAAATGAGAACTTTAAACGCAAGAGAATGATATAAGGACATGAGATTGAGCAAAAAATGGAAGAAGAAGAAGAGATTTGGATGGTCCTAGAAGAAAAAATTGAAAATCATACTTCAGTTCATTGTTCTTCACCAGAGCACCTTCTCAGACTTGATCAATCATGACCAATACGTTCACGATTCAATGCGCCAATCTATGGCTGCCACCGTTCATTCTTTGTACTGGGAACAAGCTCTTAATCCCGCAGAGAACGCAACGTTGGACCTAACGAGGAGATCATGAGTTACAAAAAAAATACAGGGAAAAAGAGTGAGAGGAAGAGAAAACGTAAAGAAACGTGCTTTAAAAACGTCGAAGGAAGCACAAATCTTTTCTTGTTCCCATAGTAGAAAGAGAAATGGCATCAAGCTTCTTTAAATGGGAAAATCTATTAGTTGGGGGGAAAGAAAGAGTTATTGATATCTTTGAGAAGCTTTGTTGTTGAAGCAAATAAAGGAAAAAGAAAGGATGTGAGAGTGAATAATAGTCTCAAAGAAAGGGGTACAACTGAAAAGAAAAGTGATTAAAATTAAAAATAAAGATAGCAGTTCCAAGTATCAAAGGGGATTGGGGGAGGAGAACAACTGAAATTTAATCAAAAAGAAAATAGTGATAAAATAAATATGACATTTTTAAAAAAATTACTTATAAATGACACTTGACAAGACTTTTTTTAAAATAACTTTTGAAATATACATAGTATAAATTAGTAGAGTTAGCTTGAGCTATCACTGCTTACTTTTTTATGATTTCTTTTCATTGTGTTTTATTAAATTTAGCTTTTCATTAATTATAAAATAAATGCCTTCAATTTTTAACTTAAAATAAGCACTGCCATCTTTATTATGATTATTAACATTTAATAATAAATGACGAGTTTTTTTAAATGCAATTTAACATGTATATGCTGACGAAGGTCGGGTCTCACGTTCGAACTTGTGCCACCTACCCTTGGAGACTGTGACTGGGTTCGTCTGTAGTTTCAATCACCGTACGGCCGAAACATGGTGAAAGTGGCACAAATCCCTTTTATTGAATGAGTTAGTTCTATTCCGATATTTTGGCCACAAAACGCCCTCCCACGTAATAATGACCATTATGTATGGAATCTAGCTTGCGACGAATGTTTTTGTTTTTAGAACAACGAGAATTATGTTCTTATATTATTTTTTATTTCATATTTATTTTTATATTTATTTTAGATAGATATAATTAAATGTGAAAAAATAATAAAAAATATAAATATAATAAAAATATTAAAAAATATAAAAAAAGTATATATACTATTTATCATAAAAAATCAGAATTATTAAAACAAATTTTATAGGAAAATGATTTTTCATACAATTAAAATATATATATCATATTTATATCATATATTTAGGTGAGAGAGATATTAAATTAAATTATATATAATTATAATTTTTTTATAAGATACAAAATAAATTTATAAGTGAATTAAAAAAATTATATTATAAAAATTAAATAAATAATGAGGTGGAATTAAAAAAAAAATATTATAGAAGTTAAATGAATAACGGGATTGAATTTTATATGGAGCCAGAAATTCTCTGTAAGATTATTAGGCAGCAAATACACCAATAGCTAACCCCACACACAATTTCCCTGACGCTCAATCCGAGACTCATCTAACCTGTGAAGCACCATCACCAGGTGTGAGATTGTTCACAAATTAGATTGAATTGATTTTGAAAAAAAATAATAATTTAATTCAATTAATTTTTTTAGTTATTATTTTATTAATTTAATTTAAAATATAAATTTAATTTAATTCAATTAAATTTAAATTGATTTAGATTTAATCAATTTTTTATTAAATTTTTTAATACACAAATTCATAAAACTCATCAAAACATGAAAATTCAAATTCATTAAATGCATTAGATACAAGTTTAAACTTATTGATCAAAATACAATAAATATTAGTTTAAACTAATTCATTAAATACAAATTTAAATTCTAAATATAAGTCCAAATTAATTGTTAACCCTACAATACATGTTCAAATTCAATAAAGGTTATTAAGTTTAGTTTGGGGTATAGTAAGAAAAATTCTAGTAAGTATAAGAATAAAACTTGACTTCAACTATTTTCCTTCAATTCTTCTCTCTAACTCTTTTAATTATCTTTTATGTGTCCTTTAATTCAATTATGTAGGGTTAGAAGTAACAAATAAATAGTGATTAGAGAGGTTGAAAGGAAAGATTAAAGGAAAAAGATTGGAGCCAAATTTTTTTCTAAGTGTAGGTTAAATACAAATTTCCTAGGAAAAATATAATTTTAAAAGATATATATAAATTTTCAGTTTGATTTGAATTAGATTAATTTTTAAATGTGGAACCAAAAATTGATATAACTTTTAAAGTGAGTAAGTAAGGATATATACACCATTGATTTAATAAATTACATTGTGATCTTAGTCCACTTGAATACATTCTTACTTACTCATTTTAGAGATAATATTACTTTAGAATAGTCTTTTTTCAGATGTATTAGCCATGGTTTCAATTTAATATATGTTATTTACGTAAAAAAAAATAAAAAATGATTATTAGTTTAATTGAAATCAACTTAAAATTTGTGAGTGTGATTTCATCATGCCGCTTTTTCCACTTTCCTAAAGTACTTACAACTAGGTCATGAAAATTAACAAAACAAAGAAGTCTTTGAATAAAATTAAAGATTTAGATTTACTAACTAATGTGTGTGTATATAAATATTTATATAAATTATTATTTTTCTCTATAAATTTATAAAAAAGTTTAAATGTTATAATATTATCAAAATTTAGACAATACAAAAGTTAACTTTATATTACCTTTATAATTCGAACATAATACATAAATAATTTAATTAACTTTTTAGTCCCCATAAATATATTCATTTCTAGTTTTTGTCTCCATAAAATTTTTGACCTCATTTTGGTCCTTTTAAATTTTCAAGACAGATGAAATTAATCTCTACTATTATTTCATCTCGGTTAAGTGGTGAAGTGACAAACGGTACTTCATGTCAACTTGTCACTTAGATGACAACTCAACTCATTTATGTCACGTGAATGACAAGTCATCCACCTGAGTCCCACGTCACCTTCTTCTTCCTCCCTCTTTCTTCCCCAGTATGTAGCAAGCCTTAACTTGCAGAGATGAGATCATTCTCTCTCTCTCTCACCTGTAGCTACAATTTCAACTTTGATTCTTCCTCTCTTAACTTGTTTTCTTCTTTCTCCACATTTCCTTCCTCATTTATGACCAATTTGTTGTCATTTTTTATCTCTTACCCCTGACTTGCAGAGACATTACCATAACTAGGTTTTGCGATCTTCAACATCAACTTGGGGTACTCCCACCATGTCATCACGAATGAGACTTTGTGACTGTGAATATGGAATGTTGTACCTCACATCAAAGAGTGTGAAGAATCCTGAGAGAACATATTGGACAATGCCCAAACTAAAGACTAAGCACAAACCATTTTATGATACAAACATATCTGAGTTTGCTAAAATATGTTTTCAGTCCCTATAAATATTGTGAGTTTTGGTTTTAGTCCCTATAAAAAGTTTTGATATGGTTTTAGTCCCTATAAAATTCGAGACAAATGAAATTAGTCTATGCCCTTATCTCATTTTTGTTAAGTGGTGATGAGATTTCTAGGTTTGAGGGACCTCTGCAAGTCAAGGGCAATGGACCAAAAATGACAACAAATTAGTCACAAATGAAGAAACAAATATGGGAAAAGAAGAAAACAAGCTAATGGAGGAAGAATCAATGTTGGAATTGCAGCTAGGGCTTGCTGCAAGTTAGGGAGAATGGTAATATCTCTACAAGTTAGGACTTGCTACATATTAGGGAAGAAATGAGGAGGAAAAAGAACGTGATGTAGGACTCAAGTGGATGACTTGTCATCCACGTAACATAAATGAGTTGAGTTTTTATCCAAGTGACAAGTTGACTTAGAGCATTGTTTGTCACTTTACCACTTAATAAAAATGAGATAACGATAAAGACTAATTTTACTTATCTTAAAATTTAAAGGGTTCAAAATAGAGTTAAAAATTTTATAAGGATCAAAACTAAAAATAAATATATTTATAGAGACTAAAAAATTAATTAAGTCTACATAAATCCATATGTAGGTGAAAATATTAATACTAGTATAATGATCTTTTAACCAATAATGATTTATTGTAGTAAAAGTGAACTGGGATCTCAAATAAATCTTACATATATTGTTGGGAACTCAAATCCTAAAGTTGACACTGTAATGTTTTGATTAAAAAAAATTTATGCACATGTCCTTTTGATATGAATTGCATTACAAAACAACAAACAAATAATTTATAATATTGTTATTATGAATGATAATAATATTGAACATTTGAAATTTATATGAAGATATTGAACAATTTATAATTCACGTGATTGGAAATACCAAGATTTCAAATAATTATTTGTGACGGTTATTATAAATAAATTTAAACTTATCCCAGTAAAAAAAAATTATTATTCATTTCAAATTCATTTATGCATTATGTAAGTTTCTTACCGATCTTTTTTATTTCCTTTTGACTTGCTCACCAATCATTTTATCATTATATGTTTTTTTTTTGTTTTTATAATAACTAATAGATAATAGAAGATTTTATAAAAAAAAAAAATAGTACACTTAAAGTGCCCAGATCAAGTGGTAAGTCGCTTGTAATCCCCAAATGCAAACGTGTACTTAAACTTATTAGAACTAGCACAAACTTTTTTCAAAAAAAGAAAAGAATAATAGAAGATAAAATTTTTAAAATCACATTAAAAAATGGCTCAATTTGTTGCAGACAAGTGATTTGTGCAGGTATTATAACTGTTTACCAAATTATAACTTATTTAATAAACTATATTCAAGAACCAAAAATATAAACTTTATTCAAATAAACATTTATTTAATTTTTTTTCTTCAAATGTTTTCATTTAGGATCTTTTGTATAATAATATTAATAATAATAAAAGTGTTATTCCTGCATGTATTAAGAATATATAGTTAAAAAATTTAAATAAAAAGTATCAAATTTAAATTAAAAAGTAACGATATTCGAGGAGATTATTTACATTGGATAAAAATAATATAATAAATAAATAATAATACTGTGGCACAAGGTGAGAACTGTGGTCACATGCTGGCACTGCCGAATGCCCAGTACTCACTACTCACCCAAGAAATTGTAAGCATCTTTTGGAAGTTTGCTGGTCATGAACGTGTGTCGTCAACACTGCGCGTGAGTATATAATAAAAGGAAACGGATTGTTTTAACATGGGGTCCATGAATGGTTTTTGAAGTTGTAGTCGTTGGTTATTAATCTAAAGAGATCAATCTAAAGAGATTAATGGTAAAGATTCATTACCAATAATAAGTAAATTGTCTAGACTTCATAATTATAAAATAGTCCTTGAATAAAAATAAATTTTATATTTCAAACCCTTCTTCTTTCAAGAAACTAGAAGAGGAAAGAGCAAAGTGCATCAACGGCGGTGCTGTGAATAGGAGCTCGAATGGCAGCAAGTTTGGTGGTTGCAGTTATGGCCACTCACGGAGTCTACCACATTGGTGAGCAGTTTCGTACTCACGCACCTCTGCCGCCACCACGACCACGACATTCGTCATCGTAGCACCCAAACCACTAGATCTGCTACAGTGGGTGGCGCACGGTGTAGATCTGGGATTTGAAAGGGGAGATGGTCTGGTAGCGCGGTGGTGCTGAGTGTTTGGGTGGCGGAAGATGCGCTAATCTAGTTCGAGGTGCGATCTGCAAGCGTTGGCTTGTGGCAATGGCAGAGGGGCTAGCGCGTGGCGATGATGAGGGGAGCTCATGTTGAGGGGCGATGGTGGTTAGCTTGTGTATAGGGGAGCTCCGACAGTGGTGGGTCGTCGAAGACGATGGTGGCTCAGACCACAGCAGTTCATGCGGTTGGGCGACATGGGTGATAGCGGTGCGTGGGTGGCAGACCTAGGCGTTTTCGGGGCTGAGGCTATTCGTGTTGGTAAATTTGGTGCGATGGTTTCTTTGGTGGTGAGTTTTGGGTTTCCTATGGTTGAAGGGGGGTGCGACGGTAGGTATGGCCAGGCGAAGCGGTGGTTCGTGGTTCAGGGGTGACTGGGCGGTAGGCGAAGGGTGGTTAAGCTTGGAGGCGCCCCTAACCATCACTTGTTCGTTGTCGTTGAGGGCGTGAGACACCACCAAGCTATGAAAGGACCTAGCACCGAGGTTGAGACCAGCGGCAATCAAGTCGTAGATGACTTGGGAGACGCCAGCGAAGGTTCTGGCCATACACTATCGCCTGCTACTAGCTATACACTACGATAGTGTATGTCGTAGATGACTCGGGAGACATCAGGTGGAGCTCTATTATAGTCATTGGTAGTTCTTTGGCATAAAAAAATTATACAATAAAAATATCAATAATTGAAAGATTTTAAAATAATAAAAAAAATTTGATCAACCAAAATATAAAAATACATAAAATATAAGAATTTAAAAATAATATGTAATTTATCTTTTATTATAAATATCATAAACTTATTATCATAAGTAAAATTAAAGATTCACGTTAAAACAACCTAAAGGAAACAGAAGACCCGGCAAAGATTGAGGGCTGAAACATGATTTTCCAACATCCAAGGTCGTCGGTCCAGCAAACAATCTTGGTGGACCCCATCGGATAACATTAATCAACATTTAATCCAGATAAACACTAGCATAAAACTTGTGTACTTAAATTAAGTGCATTAAGATTAATAAATTTTTGAGATATCATTAATGAATAAATAATTTATTAATCAATTATCAAAATTAAGAATTTGCCTAACAAATACTTTATAAAGAGTACCAGTTAAAAATAATAAATAATAATATTAAAAATTTAAAAATTTTATTTTTTATTTAATATTTACTATTTTTGTTTATTTAACAAATATATTAAGAATACTTATTAACAAAATGTTGTAATCAATACTATACTATATTAATAATTTATGAGTATTTTTTTAGAGTTGGGATATATTTATATAAAGATTTTACTTTAATTTAATAAATTAAATCAACTAGTTCTCATAGGACCCACATTCTGTACAACCCGGGTGACTCATATTACTCCCCGTTGAAGTAAGCAAGCGACGTAGGAAACAAATCCACTTCATTCTCTCCGCTGTGCTTTTCTTCACGAAAAATGCAACCTACACATTTTTTGTTTAGTTACATTTCTCACCGTTACTTATGTGATAAAGTTAGAGTATAAGTATATAGACAATGAAATGAGTTTAATTGTAATTAAATAATAAAAATTATAGAGATCTAAATAATATATATGTAAATATGTGTACTTAACATTATTTTTTCTTTATTATGTACTATTTTAGTATTTTTTATAAAGTATTAAAGCTGTCATTTTCTTGATATTATTATAGGAGTAATGCTTGTTACTTCAACTACTGACTTCAAACTATTTCGTTCTTTTTAATAGTAACAAAATAGAATGAGTATATGCTTATAAAAAAATAAAAGAATGAATACCTATTTTTTTATTTAAAAATACATAAATTTTGAATAATTACAAATTATGAAATATTTTTTAAAAACTATATATTGTAGATAACATTTAATGTTATATTTGTTAATATATAATCTTCATATTGAGCATAAAAAATGATAAGGCAGCATGTTGTAGATTTAGAATAAGGATAAAAATTGTATTCGTTAAAGTGTCATCTATCATGCAGCTCTGTTCGTTTCAGTTTATGTTTCCGTACACTTGTTTGCTTGCAAGGATGTCACACAAGTTAAAAAATGTTTTATGCACGTTAAAATACAGTATTTATATTGTATAAAGATATTAAATTATGTTATATGTAATTGTAATATTCTTGTCACATATAAAATAATTTTATTAATAAATTAAATAAAATTAAATGTATTTTTATTGAACGAACAATGAAACTACACAAATTTGATTTTAGAAACTTAAACTTAAGAGCGAGAGAGAGAGAAGTGCCGCTGCCGGGAAAGTGTCGAGAAAGTAGTTTGAACAATGTTGTTCATGACATATAAAAAATAAGATATTCTTACTTAAACTATGAATATTCAACTTGGATGCATTAAATTAATGAACTACTGATACATCATTAATTATTATTAAATAAATATAAAATCCTTTTAGCCGGTAAACTGTAATTAATTTAATAATGTGTTTTACAGTTGTTTTACACATTTACCTTTAACTAAACGCATATTGTGTTTGCATTTAATCTTCTTGAAGTGCATATGATGTGAAGTGTTTCATTTCCCTCCAAGTGCATGTGAAGAGCCACAATTCTGAGACAATCTTCAGACCACCAAGATGACGTTTAACACCCATGTCCACTTGAAGCAATTTTATGTCCCATTACTTCCGTTATTAGAAGTCTCTTCCCACAAAGACAAGAAGAAAGTTACTGGTATGTGCCTAATCAACTCTTTTCTCCCATTTTGGTATGGCAGATAACTACTTAGTTTTTTAAGGAATCGTAGCTTATTCTTTAATAAGAAAATACATTTTCCCTACTATAATATATATATATATATATATATATATATATATATATATATATATATATAGAGATCGATTTACACCAACAGTGTAAGTCTTTTTTGACTTACACTCATTTTCAACCATTAGATCAACTTTCATCTAATGGTTGAGATGATTTCATTAAAAGTAACCATTAGATGAAAGTTGATCTAACGGTTGAAAATGAGTGTAAGTAAAAAAAGATTTACACTGGTGTAAGTTGATCCTCCCTCATATATATATATATATATATATATATATATATATGAGCAACGCATGTTTGCATGAACTTTAATATCCACATTTTTTTACGTGAGAGTTTCTTCCAATTAGAGTTGAACACATCATTTTTTATGTAATTGTCAATCTAGCTGTGACTTGATTCTCACTTGCCATTGTTGCTGCAATTTTTTTTCCTCATTCATAATTGTAGTTATCAATTGATCACTTGATTCTTACTAATGATTTGTTGCTTAGATTTAATTTTTCTACTCATTCATCATTGTAGTTGCTAGCCTGCTACAGTTCTATTTGTTATAGTTAGTTCTTACAACATTTAAAATGATTTTCCTGGTTGCTTTTTTTTTCTTTCGCTTTTTTTTTTTTTGTGTATATTTTGGATTTTAGAACTATAAATTTATTTATAAGATAGAATATATAACTCTTACATTATTTTAATTGTGAAGGAATGGGAACCGAATCAAATGCAATATTAATCCTAAGTGACAATGAAGAAGTGGAGAACAATCGGGAGACAACCAATATTAATTCTCAAGTCCAAAGTATTTTTTATGAAGATGAAAATTTATTGGGAAAGACCGTGAAGAGTGAAGAAGAGGCATATGCTTTGTATTGTGATTATGGCTTCAATATAGGATTTAGTATAAGAAGAGGAAGGGAAACACATGTTTATGGGACTAAAAAAATTCGAACAAAAGAATATTGTTGTGCAAAAGAAGGTTTTAAAAATTTGAAGAAATCAAATGAGAAGGCTTACATTAGGAGAGATTTAAGAACGTGGTTTAAGGCAATGGTGAGATTTATAGTTGATGAGCAAGGGTGTGGACGGTAGTTGTACACAATTCTAAGCATAATCATGAATTTACCGCACCTACAATGGTGAGATCAACATGATTAGTTTCAGTTGCTAAAGGAAACATTTTAAAGTCAATGATAAATGCAGGAATCAGAACTACATATGCTTATTCATATATGGATGAAAAAGGTGGTGATGCAGAAAATTTGGGTTTTAGTAAGAAGGATTGCTATAATTATGTCTAAATGCAAAGAAAGGCACTTATTGAAGTGAGAGATTCTCAGACTTTAGTTCATCAATTTAGGCATAAAGCAAATAAAGACATGATGTTTTATTGGGATGTTCAACTAGATCAAGACGGAAGAATGACAATTTTTTTTTGGGGAAATAGAAGATCAAGAATAGATTATGAGTCTTTTGGAGATGTGGTAATCTTTGATACCACATACTGAACAAATAGATATAATTTGATATGTGCACCATTTGTTGGTGTTAATCATTATTGGTAAAATGTTATGTTTGAGTGTGCCTTTTTATTGGATGAGACGACTTCCTTATTTGAGTGGCTTTTTACCATATTCTTAGAGTCAATACTTGTGCTCTAAAGATTATTTTTACTGATCAAGATCAAGCAATGACAAAAACACTTGAGATAGTAATGCCTAATACACGTCATCGTTTATGCTTATGGCGCATTTTAAAAAATGCTCCTTCTTGTCTTCGAGGTTTAAATAATGATCATGGATTCCATCATTTATTCAAGAAATGCTTACAAGAATGTCATTCTAAAGAAGAGTTTAAAGAAACATGAGACTTCATGACTCCCAAGTATGAGCTTCAAGATCATAAATGGCTTAACAATTTGTTCAAGATTCGTCATAAGGTGTGCACAACATTAAATAAAGATGTATTTGATTGTGGAATCAAGGCTTCCCAAAGAAGTGAGAGTACTAACAATGTCTTGAATGATGTTGGTGATAAGTGCATGTATCTAACACACTTTGTTACTGGGTTTGAGAAATTGGTGAAAAGATAGCGTCAAAAGGAAGTTGAAGAAGATTATCTTTGCCATCATAGTGTTCCTCCAATCTCTATTAGAGGTAGCACCATCTTGAAACATGCATCAAAGGTTTATACACACAAATTGTATAAGACATTTGAAAGAAAATATCTACAGGGTACAACAATACAAAGATATGGGGAATCTAAATGTGTTGATAATTTGTGCACATTTGAACTTATAACAAAAGAGAAGAACTCAGCTTCTATAGTGGTCCATTTTGATACATCCATAATGCAATTAACTTGCATTTGCAAAAAGTTTGAAACACTTGGTATTCTTTGCTCTCATGCACTTGGGGTTTTGCACCTTAAAGACATAAATGAAATTCCAAGAGATCACATCTTGAGAAGGTGGACTATAAATGCAAAGAAGAGGATACAAGAATATTATCAAAGTGGGGAATTGGTGAGGAATACTAATGAGGGTGAAAGTGTTTTTTGAAACCATGCATGGAGATATGCTTATGACCTTGTTACAATGAGTCAAGGGCACGAGGAACAAGGAAATATCTTCTGGAAGGATTTGATGAAGTCTATAAGTCAATACAAGAAAATTTAAAGAAGTTGAGTTTGGATAGTCGATCCAAATTGAATGATTTTGAGCATAATAAAACTCTTGTTGAAGATGAAAAAATCTATATGTTGGATCCCCATTTTGTGAGGCATAAAGAGATTTCTAATTCAAGATTTAAAGGGCACTTTGAACGACCAAAGAAAAGATCATCTAAAGGAGAAGCAAGGAAGTCCAAAAGTAGTAAGTTTTCCATACTCAAGTATTATGTTAAATTAATTTAAAGTTGTGTACTTTACTATCATTTCTTTCTATGAATATACTAAAGTTTTCATAACCTTTCTTGTTTTAAACTTAATGATTACAAGGAAAACAAAGCAAGTTACACCTTGTTCTCTGTAAGTGAGTGTTAGTTATAGTTAGTTAGTATCTGTTAAGTTAGTTACAAGTTATGCGCTTAAGTGTTAGAAACTGATGTCCATATATAACAGATTGTAATAATAGAAATCATAATGAAAACAAAGGTATTCTTGATATCAGTTTTCAGTCTCTTTTCTCTCTACTCTCTTTCGTTCTCTTTCCACCATTGCTGGCCCTGATACCTTTCATGGTATCAGAGTACAGTGTTCAATAATGGCGTCTAATCAAGATTCATCCATGGCAACAGTAAATGTTACATCTCAATTTGTTCTACAAACTTTCTCAAATTCTGTATCGATAAAGCTTGATGAAGACAATTTTTTGGCATGGAAACAACAAGCACTAGCAACCATTAAAGGTCACAAACTGTCATAGTACATCACTGGAGAATCAACTCCAGCGAAATATGATTCACAAAATGATGCAGCAAGTGCAACACCCTTGTGGGGATGTCACATTTAAAAAGAAAATAAAAGAAAAATAAATAAAATCTACCCAAGTTGTAAAACATTTGTTACATAATAATACAGATTGTAAAATTCTTCCTGTTAAACAGAATATTATTAAATAAAATAACGCGAAAACACAAAATTAACAAACTAACATCACACATAATATACATAGGATTTTAGTCATAAGTTATACAAATAATTTATAACTAAAATATTTAAACCGAAACAAGAAACAAAAAGCATAACGGTCTATATATACAAACGCGAGACGCGCCCAAGTACACATCATAAATATTTAACCCTCTCAAGGATCACTCTCGGAAGATCATCAGGATATAAATATCCAGGATGCCTCGACTCTCGGCGGAAACGAGACCGCGCAGTCGACACGCTGCTAATCTCACTAGGCGTAGTGAACATACCACCCCAATAACGCCTAAGAGATAACGACAACTCCAAATGCAAAAACACCGTAGTCGTCATGACTGGTTCTCCATCAAACTCATTACGTAGGGACACAGTTAACCGTCCCACGTAAGTCACTGAGTCTCTATCTTCACGCAGTCGCCAGGCTGTCGATCCCCCATGAAACTCAAACTGTACAAAACCCAGAAATCCTGGCACCACCATACTCAAGCAATCAATCCAATGGATATGGATGATCAGATGGTTCTTGATCTTCGCACTGATCTTCGGCTTGCTGCTCCTCATCTTCTTCAAGATACACACACTCAAAAGGCTGTTCCTCTTCTTCAAACTCTTTACCACAAAATTTAATATATACAGAAAACACATACAATAAAGAGGTAAGACAAATCTGTATCAACACATACATGGTAAATAAGAAAATGACAATACAACAGTTATACAATTCATACAATATAGAATGCTATAACGACATAAACATAATACAAACATAACACAAACACAATATAAGAATTAATATCAACATAGATACAATATGTATCCATACATAATATAAATATAAAATCATCGATAAGGATATAATAATGCACCATATATATATATAATATGCAATATGACACGATCCTACTCCATGGAGCTAAACACATACAGACATCAAAGAGAATGACCCGTAAAATCTTATTAGTACCACCAGGCTGCCCAACCAAACTATTCCGCGGTCTCATGTTGCATCTATAGCCCACTGTAACACGTCGTGGTGTAGCATACGGTAACACGTTGTATACTACAGGCATTGTACTAATTTAGACTTTACAAGATCTCGATTGAATATAGTGCGTGTCGAGTCCGTTAGTGTGTGGCCGGGTACCACGGCCCAGCGGAACTACCAACTGTCCACATTTTTTTTCTGGTTATAATCAATTATAATAGAATTAATTTTATGTTTGGATATATTAACTAAAAATCGATTTTAAGTTAATTTGTTTCGTTTGGATAATATAAAAAAGAATCACTTTTATGCATTAAATTACCAAAATATGATAAAATGATTAAAATATTATTTAATTAAAGACAAATTAGTATTTACATTTCAAACTATAAGGAATAATCTATAATTTAGAATCATAAGCTGAAATTTTAACATTATGAAAAAAAAACTTTTATAATGCATTAAATTTTATGCAAAAACTGAAGTTAATTTTGACAAATATGCAAGAATACTGTTACAATAGTTTTTTCTAAAAAAAAATGGTTTGATTTGAAAATAATCTCAACCAAACATGTTCTACGTGTCTCTTTGTATCTCATTTCTTTAGCCAATTATACTTTAATTTGGTTAATTATTCATTAAATGCTAGGCTTTTGGATCTCCTAATCTGTCATGTGAATTTATGGACACTAAATAACCTACAAGAAGTACTATGGATGTACTATCGGGCCAAAATTGAAGTAAGGAAGAAGTCGACTCAAGTTGACTTGTGAAGCCGTGACATCACAACTTCATGTCGTGACATCAAGTTCGTGGCCAAAATTTCTTGATCAGGCAAAGCACGCGATGCTGTGACGTCACTTATCCACATTGTTGCCACGATATAACCACCTAAAATGTACTTTTGACATGTAAGCCACAACGCTACTATGCGAAACCAACCCACAAAATGCACTTTTTTAGTGAATTTTGGGGGGATTCATATATTTTGTTTCCCCAATTTTAGAGAGTGAAGCCCTGAGTTTCTTGTGAAGGTTTCTAAAGAGAAAAACAAGTGATTCAAGAAGATCAAGGAAGAGGATTCAAGATCCAGACTCAACAATCATCAATCTATTCACTCTTCCCATTTTCTTTTGCTTTCTTCTTGATGTTGTTGTTTGTTTATCTAGTTTGTGTGATTTTGAACATGATAAGGTTCTAACCCTCTTTCTAAGGTTCAATTTGAACTTGCTATATAATGAAATAATTTTGGTTGGCCATCTCAAATCTTAATACTTATATTTGATGGCCACCAAGTGTTTGATGTGGGAATCATAAGGAACTAGACACAGGGAATTGGGAGTTTGCTTATTGATTTGGATAATGCATGTTTCATCTTTATCTAATTGTGTGGGTGAAGTGATTTGTTACTAGGATAGTATCTTTTAGTCATGCACACTCATTGTTTGAGGCTTGATATTAGTGAGTTAATCATGGGTCAACATAGAAAAATAGTGTTTTTGGCAAATAAAACATGTTTATATAACCTAGATATAGACTTATAAATAATTAAGTTTCTTAACTAGCAAAATCAATTCATTAATAATTTGCAATGAAGGAATGCATAGGCTCAAAACAAACAATAAAGAATAATGGATCCTAAACTTAAAATTCATTGTTTGTCACTCTTTTGAACACTTATTTCATCACTTGTTTTACTATTGATTCATCTCATACACTTAACAAGATTATTAGGAAATGAATGTTAGCAACACTTGTTTTTGGACTAATAATAAAGCAAGTGTTGGAATGAGTGTTCAAAAGAGTATGTTGTTAGTATTTCTCATATTTTATTTAATGTTTGCGTGTTTTATTTGTTTCATTTTCCTTATTGATTTTGTTTCTCTATCATTTTATTGCCTAGATAAATATTGAGGAGTAAGTAGTTAGTACTTCGTACATAATTAAATCAATTTTTGCAGAGACAATACTCTTGACTCATCATCTGTATTACTTGTTTGACATGTGCACTTGTGGTGACAAGCAAAAATATGTGATAGTATTTTTTTTTATTAAATTTGATAATCCTAAATTATTAAAATACCTTTCAGTTTAATTTTATTTAAAAAACGGTTTTGCTTTTTTTTTCCAAACAAAATGTAGATGTTTCTAATCTCCACATAAATGTGTAGATGTTAGCAACTCCCTCCCACATAGATATAATCCCAAGGGGTTGGCGTAGTAGTAAATGATCATATGATGTGTGGGTAGACACACTATCACATGTTCGAATCTTATGTCAATTTATTGGAGTCATACCACAAAGAATATTTTTGTGAATCCCTTAGTCATAGTGTGAATGACTTGTTTTTAACCGAATCAAAAAAATAAATTAGTCGAGGCACACACAATCTAATCTAAACACCATTTGACCTCAATACCATTATATATATATATAAAGATTGCTAACCTTTACATTTTATTTTAGATAAAAAAAAAAAAAAAAATTCTTTATAAAATAATTAGTCCTAAGGGTATTTTAATAACTTAAGATTAACAAATTTAATGAAGAAAAATATAATAAACCCTAACATTAATTAGAAGAGAGAATAAAAAATATATATTAAATGAAGAGAGAAATTTTGATTATTGACTCCAGTTATTAATTTAAAAATAATATATAATTAAAAATGTATGAGTCTATAATTTCATTAAAGTTGTAATTTTTAGTGTTTTAATCCAATTATTAAATTTTTTAGTAAAAAAAATCAATTATTAAATTTCAAACATATAAAAAAATTTATTAATTTAACGTTTTTTATTATTAAAATTATAATAATGTTTACGTATTTGTAATATATCATACTTCCACGTTAGAAATCACTGTGCCGATCAAAATTATCCGATCACTTGGATATAGTATACTTAAGTTTCGAAAACTAGTAAAAAAAGTTTAAAAATTATATTATATCCATCATTGAAGCAATGAAGCATACTATATATATTGTTTATATTTCATAAAATTATCTTATAAATTTATGTACTAAAAAATTTATCTTATAAACTTTTTACGTATGTGTAATTTTTATTTTTATAAAATAATTAATTTTTTTATTTTTTGTATTTAATAAGAAGAGTCAAAATATCTCTCTTTATTAAAGTTATATTTCTTTATTCTCTCTTCTTATTAATGTCAAAGTTTATTATTTTCTTTCTTCATTGAAGTTGATAATGTTAAGTTACTAAAGTACCTTTAAAACTAATTATTTTACAAAGAATGATTTTAATTTTTTTTTATCTAAAATAAAATGTAGAAATTACTAACATATGCAAAATGTTGTAGAGGCTAGCATATATATATATATATATATATATATATATATATATATATATATATATATATGAGTTATTGGATTAAATGGGTTGATTCATAAAAAAAAAAATTAAATTATATGCATAAAATCAAAAGACTTTAAACTTTAATTTTGATATGTTGGGTGTAAAACTTTTTATACTATTAACTGATCATACATTTTTATATATGTGATTTTTAAAGTAATTATTGTAATAGTTAAATATTTTTTATTTCATGTCAATATATAATTGAATGATAATATTAAAATTTTTTACACTGCCATATATGCAAATTAAATCTAAGAATATTCACAAACAAATTTAATTGCATAATGATACCTAATTTGCCTCATAAAAGTTAGTTCATCATCAGTTAAAAAAAGAGAGTAAGTCAAGTCAAATTAATTAAAATGGGTTAATTTTTTTTAAAAAAAATTATTTAATTTGATGTGATGATGTCTCTTTTTTAAAGTTTTAAAATATACAGAAGTATACGAATCGTAAGCTAATATAATTCAACGAATATGAGTTCAACCCCATGTACTTGTGTTAAGTTTTAGGTAATTGATAAATTTTTATAATATAATAAAAACCTAAACACTTGTAATTAAAGACTCAAAAGTCACAAAGAAATAAATAACTTCATAACTTGAACGAAAATTATTCTAATTCTATGAAGTGAGTATCATCTACAATTACAAATTTTGAATATTATCGAAAATTATATTACATCCTAATTACTAACATAACTTGTTTATATAATATAGACTATTAGATTATGACATAAATTATATATCAAGTATGAACTATCCATCCTTTAAATTATGTTGAACACTGCATAACTCATTCCTAAGATTATAAGGATTAAAAATGTAATTTAAGTAACTATGAACTCATATGCAAATTTAATCAACTGGCTCTGGTAAAGCCCGTATGCCCTAGAACCCGTGTCGCCTACCAGCCTTGTAGTAAATGAGTCCACTTCTTTCTCCTGATGCTTTTCTCTATTAATAACTAGATAAATATAAAAAATTAAATATTAAAATATGAAATTATTTAATGAAAAATTAATAAATTATTTCTATGAAAATATTAATTAAAATCAAATTTTGAATTATTTGACAAATTAAAATTAAAAAAAGTTTTTATGTATGGTATTATTTAAAATTCAAATTTTGAGTATTCTGTGATAAGGTAGTGATGAAAATTCTAATTTTAATTTTTTTATAATAATTTATTGTGCATTAATTAAGTGACTTAATACAAAATGAGACATTAATGTCCAGCTGCAGAATTTTATAATCTCTTCTTATATTTTATTATATTAATTGATTGATATTGATTTTAAATCCTCTTAATTAATTTTATTTAATTATTGAATAATTAAATAAAAAGTATTAAATAATTTATATTTATATTATATTTAATTTATATTTTCAATTAATACTATTTTAATTAAATATTAGAATGATTATTAAAAAATATAAACATATAACATGCTCTTTCTTTATGTACTATTTCAGTCTTTTTTTTTTTAAAGTGTAATATTATATATTATTCTTTGTTTGTAATTTGGCATTGATGGACTTTCTGAGCCCTCCATAATGAAGCATCTTTTTCCAACTCCTCAGCTTTCTAGAGTCTAAAAGAGTTAAGATTTCGCAGCAGGTTATAATCACGTAATTATAATATTTTTATTATAAATAGTGTATATATATTTTTTATATTTTATTTAATATTATTTATTATATTTATTTTTTTTAATTACATATTCTTAAAAAGATATATACAATATTTATACCTTTAAAAAAATATAATACTGTCATTTTTCATATTCACATATGGTATTGGGATTAGGGTTCGTGACAACCTCAACTATTTTTGTCAATAAAATTTATAAAAAATGGAGCCACTTTGTACAAAAAAATTATAGGCTCTCTTTAAACATTATCTTAATACATAATATCTTAATACTTTACAAAAAAAAGTATTAAATAAAAACAAGTCCAAATATTTAAGGATATGTTTGTAAATTGTAGTTTTTGAGAGAAAAACAATGGAAGACTTGGTGTGTATTTGGATTAGAGTTGATAAATTTAAGTTTGATTGAAAGTGTGTTTGTAGACTTAAGTTTGGTTAAAAGTAAGTTGTAATAACGTAATTTATGTTTGAGAACTTTTATCTCAAAAGTAAATTTGACAAAATAAATATAAGATGTAAAATTCATTAACTGATAAAAATATAACCTAAAAGTAAAAAAATCTTACTTTTGAACAAACATAAGTTAAATAACAAAACTCAATTCAAATAGTACAAACCAAAAAACAACAAAACAAAATTGTATATCCTTCAAGAAGCTTCAACGTGAGTTTGAGATTGCAAATTAAAAACCAAACATGCACTTATTCTTTATTATGAGTAAATATTTTTTTTATTTAATTTTTTTAAATGAACAAATAAAATGAAAGATAACCATATAATCTTTCAATCATCATTTATTCAAGTTTATAATTATTTTATAATTATTTTAATTTAAAAATAAAAAATAACTATTCTCTTTTTTTTCTAAAACTATCCAAACGTACTTTAAAGGAAAAAAACTTTTAAAATTAATTTATAAAGTGAACAAATAAAAATATATATAATATCATGATATGATTTAAATTGGATACATATTATTTTTACGAATCGTCTTTGAATTAATTTTTGATTTTAAAGAATTAAACGATGAATGATGAATAATAACATGAACAAGATACAATAAATAATACCGTGAGTTAATACTTTCTTAATTTAAAATTGGTTATTACAACTTAAAATTATTTTTTTTAAAGATTTTTTACAATTTTAAAAGTTAACAGCTGAGTTAAAGTCATTTAAGTCTTTTTTAAAAGAAATTAAAAAAAGAATGTTTCTTTTTAGATTTAATCTGAAGTAGATAATTCAAGTAAATACATCTTTATTTAACAAACTAAATGATTCAATACTCTAAATTTAAAAATTAAGAGTATTATTAAAAAAATTGTTTATTACAACTTAAAATTAATCTTTTTTTTTAGATTATTTTTTTACAATTTTGCAAGTAGTTCAAGGCATTTAGGTTTTAAAAGGAACTAAAAAAGTGAATTTTTTCAAAGAAAATTACAAGAATAGAATTGAAATGATTATGTATTATAAAATATTTTTAAAAAACAAAATAACATTTAATATAGTATTTTAATATAAAACTTGCACAACAGATTCTTGCAACTTTTTTCTCGAATAATTCTACATCAATTATCAAAACTCCATGTCCTTCCCGAATCGTGGTAAATAGTAAATCGACATTGACAATTTAAGCTCCAAAAATGATGCCTAAGAGTCTAGGATCGAGCCAAGAGATGGCCACCAATAATTTGACTGGACGCAATACTAAAGATAATGTTTATAGACAACTACAAACTCATTCAGATATAGGAGCTAATAATATAACTACATCTAAGCGAGCTTAATAAGATCCGAGAGCAACATATTTATAACCACCATAAGCAAACAAAAGAGTTCTCTCGGTAGTCCAGGAGAGATAAATTTGGGTGCCAAAAGCATGTTCAATATCCAAGTATCCTATCCTAATATCTCCATACTTCTTTACAAAATCCACTTCAGCAGAAAAACATTACTTCTTTGACATTGTCCTTGACTGTGGGTAAGATCACCTCAAAGTTAGTGCTCCTACTTCCACTTGCAGAACCCACGTCAGATGTTTCACCTTCAATGTAATAGCGAGCTCGAAAAGCTGCCAAGTGTGCATAATAAGCAGGAGGAACTGCAAACATAGAATCAACTCAGTAACATAACCTATTTGCAAGGTATGACCAAGAAAAAAAGCAATAACAAAAAAGAAGTATCAAACCTATTGAAACTGATCGAGTGCACCTTGCATACCTGGAAAAAAAAAGTACATAATTTTACGACTTAACAAAAATAATAACAGATGTATAGAAAAAATTAAGAGAGGAGGATTACGTATAACATAAATTATTCGTCAAAGTCTGCAACTCATCTGCGCTGAATTTATTTTCATCGAACAATACATGATAATGAGTTGGTCGACTAGTTCCCTGTGACAATGTAACTCGTGCAATCAAAATTATAACTTCTCAAAAGCCAATGGAGCAATAAATAGCAGACCCAAGCATAAAGTTGCTCTAGCAAGTATTACTTGAATTCCAGCATGACTGTTGAGGTAAAAATCATGTTCCCGAGGGTGACAAATGGTGGTGTCGACAACAGTCCCTTCGAAAATATATTAAAAGTAAACAAATTAGTAAAATGAAGATTTTTTTTTTTGTAGAAACAATGACAAAAGAAAAGAATTTTCAAGGAAGTAACGAACGGCATGAAATCTAAGGGAAGTACCAAAATTCGGCACAAAAATTAGTATAGCTGAATATAAGAAAATGTGAAACCTGGCATAATATTTCCACTTTTATCTGTCTGATCACGACTTCTGTGATCTACAGGGAAGAGACGGGTGTGATGCCTTTTCTGTACCACCACAAAGGTAACTCGGGGTAGATATCCCTCCTCTAATGAAGCACAAGCCTGATAAAACACGATTAACAATTGTGAGAACTCACTTAGATGAAAAATAAATCATCTACAACGAAAGCAACAATAGGAAGTTTTTTAATTCCATCTACAAGGCACATGTTTATTAGATACAGAATTTTGAGGGTTTCATTCTGTTTTTTAAGTTCAGTGTGGTTGTTATATATGCCGTCATCCTCAATTAGAAATCAGTTCTCCACTAGGCCATACCTTTCTTATTGCGTCCATCTCATAAAGCAAAACCTGACTGAATTGACCCTCACTAACACCATCCCTGCCAAGCACAAATTGATATTAAAAAGAAAAGAATCATATTAACATATGTACATAACAAACACAATAATGTAACATGTTTTGTTTAAACCAAATCCAACCTGTAGAATATAATCCTGTCAGGCTTAAACTTAGTTGATTTATAGAAAGCAATTAGTAACTCCCTGTGAAAAATAGAAGTGAAAAAAATCAATCAAGTTCTCTCCAAATGCGGCAGTAAAAATGCAGATCTAAAATCTACCCCCCTTACCTCATCATTCCACCATGTACTACTCCCTTCTTAGGATCCTGAAAAGATTTATAAAGATCCTGAATAATTTCTTCCCTATGAGGCTGGGCAGAAACAATTCCTCTGTACTTTGTAACCTCAGGCCAATCCATGGATGCCACTACCTACACTAACGTTCAACAATTAAACAGAATAAAAATCTCTACATAAGGCTGGAAAAAGAGAAAGCTTACCGCAGCTATAGAAGGACTAGAGTCTTCTCCTGGTTGTGGATGTGTTACATCCGCACCCAAGATTAATGTTGGTCGATCAGTCACATGAGGAATTCTTCCGTGAATTGCATCGTTTAACACTGTGTTTCGACCACCAACCTATATAATTAACAATGATAATTTAAAATTTAGAAGCAATCATATAAATTTAATGAAATAAGCAGTGCTATTTATTGGATAACTTAGACCTTGACATTAATCTTGAGGGCCACATTTTCAAGATACTGCTTATTCAACCTTGAAACTTGCCTAGGCTGACAGCACTGAGACACTATTCCTAATTCTGTTTCACATACACGCTTTATTTTTCCTGCAAGAACATATTAGTTCAACGAGATGAAACCAAATCTTAGTACTCAATTTGAACTTACATAACACTCACCATAAGATCCCTTCACATCAGGCAAAATTATTATCAACAACTGAAGTCTTCCCTCCTGCTTCATGTTTGCAAGTTTTGTCATAGAGTGCTTATGAACATCCCCAAGAGCTTTCTCTATTTGCCTCGGTTGAGCTGAATTTATAGGTATTAAAGGCTCTGGGTTGAAAAGCTGGCATAAAATCCAAATGGGTAAATATAAGTAGTCAAGATTAGAGGGAAAGACAATCATTCAATGAAACAACATAAGAATATCATACCATTCCCTTGCTGGTACACATATTGACCAAATCACTACAAAATTGAAACGGCAAATCTCTGTTTATTCTTGTTGAAAAGTTGAGGCAAGTCCAATATAGTACCTTTCCACCATCAATCATTTTCTACAAAATATCAAAATATTAACTCTACTGAAAAATCAAATTATTAACAGGCAATGAAATCATATACAGAAAACCACAAGTGAGATAAATTCCAAGGAAAAGCATATACTCAATAAGGCTCAGTCATAAAGAGACAACTTTCCAAGGTAATTAACTAGAGCAAGCAGTATTTTGAAAGCACTCATAAACCTTGTTTATCATATTCCACTGTCCCATCCATGGGTCAACCCTTGATTCTTTCCCCGTTTCATGATATTTAAGCTGTAGAAAGAAAAAGAAAATTAGATATTATAAAATAAGATAATTTGCCAATGTATCTCAAGCATAAATCCATGTCTACCGTTGGGGGAGGCAAGACACGAGCATCAACCAACGCTAGTTCCTCCCTTACTTGAATTCCAAATTCACGCACGTACTTGTCAGTGTTGAAATTGTTCTGCCTCACAATCTGCTAAGTAGTAAAAATGTTGAATATGAGAAAACACATGCATCACATAATATAAATACACGAGGCAACTTCAATATAGCATCTTACCACCACCAATACATGATAAACGTACCTGTTTAATATAGTTTTCCCTTTCATGAGGACGCTGACAGGTTGCCCTCAAAAGAGCAGTTACTTGCTCCTCATTTAATCTCTTGGTGTATCTCTGTCCAGCAGCAATACGACAAAGCTACAATGAGAAAAAGAAAACATAAGCAGAGCTAAAGTCTAGCACAAAATAACAGGATGTTACACTTCATGCGTAATAAACATACACAAGGAGAATGGTGAAGAGAAAAACCTCCATAGGAAGATAAACAGGTCTTGTGTCACTTCCAGCTTGGAGAGCAGGAAGAACCAAATACTTGAACACAATACTATATTTCTCACGGAAATATTGAACAACTGATTTTGTTGTTGTATTGTCATCCAGAGTAAACCTAAGAGATACCAAATTACAAAATCAAGAGTTAGACTGGGCAAAACAGAAATGTGCATATAAGATATAAAGCAATTTCAGCTCACAATGTAAATACCCATTTTATCTCCACCTTGAAAGACTAAAGGGGGATAACAATTAAAATGAAAAAGAGTAAAACTAGCTCACGTTAACTCTCTCAGTGGCTCTTTCGATACTCCAGTGACTTTGTAGCTTCTAGTAAACTCGCTGTGAGTAAGTTCTACCTTGACTCCCCTCAATGATTTCTTAACCTGAATTCACAAACAGACATTTCCGTGTGACAATAAAGAACAGTAACTTTATTGTGATAAATAAACTACAAGTTAATAGTTTACTTCGTTTTTCATCTGTCAATTATATTCACAAAGCCTATATCCTCATTAGGCGGCTTATATAAACATGGATATCAGGATAGAACAGATCAAATAGCATAAAATCTAACACAAATACCTTAACACGATCTTGATCAGACAGAGGCCTTGAAAAATTGAAATTGAAATGTTCTGCAATAAAATCAGTCACAAGAATTGGTTCATAGAACGCCCTCGCTGAAACATCTACAAAATGAGGATCATCACTTGTCAAAGACAGGAATCACTTGTCAAAGGGACATAACATCAGCAACTTAAGAATATATTAATAAGGGATAGAAGTCGAACCAATATTGAGGGATAGTCCCATCTGGGTTGGGCGAAGGCTCTGATAATATCCTCTCCAATACTCTAAACCACTGCCAAGTGAACCTTTTGTCCCCAAATCGGGTGAGAAAAATGACCTCCCCACAACATTATACCTATAGGTAAAAAAAAATCCACATATCACTAAAACACGTAAAAGCAACGAATCCAAATGCAACGCAAAAAATAACACAAATCCTACTTTTCAGAAGGTGATGCCCTTAAAACAACATCAAGGGCTTGTATAGTTTCTTGTGGACTATCCAGCTGTAAGCGCCTAAGAAACTGTTTAAGATGATGAAGGTCAGGCTTAGAAGCATATCGGATTGTGACCTTAAATTCGCGATCACGTCTTCTCCTGTGCCAAAATAAAAAAATTAGCAATTCATGACAAATTATGAAATAAACTTAGCAATTTAATCAGCATTTCATAAGCGAGAGAACGCTTGTTCTTAATTTCACCTGGCAGAGCCCCCAGAAGAAGAGGCTTGTTCATCATCGTCAACCAACTTCACCACAAAATCCTTCGATGAGAATGGCAGTGGGCCTCCTGTATAAAGAGTCTTTCGGCCATCATAAGCTGGTGTACGCTTACCCAAGTGTGTCTCTTGATACATTTGGACTAACTGTTTCATCACATCTCTATTGACCTTTTTCGAAGTAATCTCTGGAGTGATCGCTACCTGATGAAATAAAATCAATTTGTCAGGCATTGCCATATAAATTATCTCTACTTTCGTAACACATTGCTAAACAATAAGAACAAATCCATTTAATTTTATTTTTTTTAAAAAAAGAGAAGTTAGAGTAACTGACATCATAGTGGTGCAGATCACAGTCAGCAACTTGCACCAGAAAATGATTCGCACGAACTTGGATTTTCTTTCCGATTCTACCGTAACCTGGCCGGTCAGGGAACCTTATCGCCTTCGACGACGACGGCGCCGGCGACTGCAATGTGAGACGCTGCTCAACCTCAGAACTCAAAGCTTCCGTCGAAGCCGAAGCCGTTGACGGAGAAGCCGTAGTAGACATAGCTGGAGGCGGCGCCGATGAACTCGATGCAGCAGCAACAGGCGCCGGGGACGGAGAACCGATCACCGGTGCCGGAGGAAAAGGAGACGGCGTTGCAGGTGCCGGAGGAGAGACCGGAACAGGAGCCCCTCCGCGGCCTCGTCCGGCACCACCACGGCCACGGCCACGGCCTCTTCCCGCAGCTTCGGCCGGAGATGGCTGATCACGGCGTCGCTCAGGTTGGTAACCGCCACCGCGACGAGACATTGTGGTAGTGGAGCGGTTAGAGAAGAAGAAAGGTGCGTGTGAGTGAGAATTTTGAGAAAATGGTCACGACCTTGGAGCGGTTTGCTTTGTGTGAGAGCAGAATGCGAAAATGGAAGAGTGGTATTGGGACTTAAATAGAACCCAACACTTGCAGAGTACACAGAAAGGAACCGCCTTACACGGAAAAAAAAAAAAAGAGAGGTAAGAAATTGAAAAGTTGTTTCGTTTTTTTTTTTTTTAAAGCTGTCAAAAATCAAAATGGATTGCCAAACAAAAAGCCGCGGACAGGATTATTTTGTTTCATTTTTTTCAAGTTATTAGCTTGTGAATCCAATCGTCAAAAAAAAAAAAAAAGCTTGTGAATCCTTTATTAATTATATTTAATAAGTTTCAAATATTTATAATAAAATTAATAATCAGTAAATATTTTTTAATTTATTTTAGATATAGTACCTATTATTATTGATAGATGTTACAACAACTCACTCTCCTATAAAATATCAGTTTGATTACAGTTTAAATGAGTTTGACGATCAAATGGATTGGGTCATGATTTTTTTTTGAAAATATATAAAAATTGTTAAACTGCAACTATATCCACATACACTATCAAAATTAGAAAAAAAAAATCTTAAAAATAAAAATTTCACAGATTTTTGGTAATAAATTAACAAATTTAATTTACAAATTGAGTCAATTTACTCATGGAAGTGTGCTCATCAACGGTTGGAAAAAAAAAAGTAAGTAAAGTTGATTCATTTTTTATAAAGGTTTAATTTTTAAAAAAGATATATTAGAATAGCATCGTGTAATGCATGAGATTACAAAATATTAAAAAATAATATATAATAATTATTTTGTTATTATAAAAAAATATTTATAATTTTTATAAATAATTATGAGTGATATAAAAATTTTAAGTTAAGGTTTAAATATTCATTTACTTTTTTAGGACATCAAACATTAAGTCTATATATAATATTTTTAAAATTTTAAAATTTATTGAAAAAGTATATTAAATTTTAAGGGCTGGGATCACTATTGACTCGTTTAGTTTTATTTTTGTATATTATAGTATGTTTGATACCATAACAAATATATTTTTATTCTATAAAAAAATATCTTAAAAAAATCATATATATAAGATAATAATAATGAAATTTAAATTTAAATTTGTAATAAATTAATGATAACACAATCTATAAATGATACTTATAAGAAAGAATTTTAAAATAATTTATATTTTTAAATTTTTATTTAAAATAATAATATTAAAATTCAAATTCAAATTATATTAGTAGAATGACAATTGACAATTTTTTTATATTTTTCATTAATTCTTTTTAATATGATACAAATAATTTAAATTTAAATAATAGTAATAGCACAATAAAAAAATTATCACTTTATATAATTCTATAAATTAAAATTCTCTGTTTATATATTATATTTATAATTAATAATTTGATTTAACGTGAATCATTTAAATGTTTAAAAGACTAGCACTTATGAAAATTACTTAAAATTTTGTGTGTGATATTGACGTGGGAGTTTTCATCTTTCATCATGCTACTTCTCTCACTTTCCTATTCCAAGTACTTACAACTAGGTCATCAAAGTTAACAAAACAAATAAATCTTTGAATAAAACTAAGGATTTATATATATATATATATCATTGTTTATATTATGTTGTATTTATATAGATTATTATTTTGATCTAAAAATAAATTTATACAAAGTTCAAATGTTAATATTATCAAAATTAAAACAATATGTAAGTTAACTTTATAATACCTTTATTATAGTTCGAACATAATACATAGTTCCGTATGTAGGTGAAAATATTAGTACTAGTATCATGGTCTTTTGATATGAATTGCATTACAAGACAAGAAACAAGAACCAATTGTTATTATGGATATATTTTTTAAAAATGATGAATGATAATAATATTGAACATTTGAAATCTATACTTCTATACTAATAAGAAAGGTGATTTCTCTTCTATTTGATCACATTTCTTTATCTCATTTTATCTATTCATATTTGTTATATTTACAATTATCATATTTTCTCAACTTACTTATATGATAGTTACAATCGGTGTTGAAGAATCATTTTTATTTAATCTCTTACTCACTTTATCTTCGCATTCCTTTTTTCTTTTTTTAAATTTTATTTTTACAACATCCTCAAAGAATTTCAATTATAGCAATATCCTTATTAGTTTTTCACATAAATATATACAAATATATAAATTTAGCAGACATTTCTAAGAATTATACTAATCTATTAAAATTTCTTGCAGACATATAATAAATTACTACTTTATTCTTTTAGACTTATCTACTTACATGTTTTTTAAAACAAATTAATCACGATGAAATATGCAAATTAAAAATGCAGATTGAAGTCAATCCACTAGTCTATGTAAAGATATTATAAATTTTATAATTCTTCTATCGAAAGCACGCAAGATTTCAAATAATTAGGTAAAATCATGACATATTCTCATATATTTAGTTCATTTAAATAGTCTATTTAATTAATTTTTATTCAATTACAAGAGTATAATGTTATGTAGTATTTCAATAAAAATTATTTTTTTAATATTTAAACTTATATTGTCATACTAAAAGATCAGTATTACTTACCACTTCTATTCATTATTTGTGGTTAGATTTCAAATAATTATTTGTGATGATTATTTTTAAATAAATTTAAACTTTGTTTCTATACTATTCATTTATTTATTCATTATCCTAGTAAAAAAAATTATCCATTCCAAATATTTTTTAATCAATTCATATGCACTATATAAGTTTTTTACCTATCTTTTTGTTTTTAATTTGTTAAAATTTTATAATAACTTATAGATAAAGAAGATTTTATCAAATAAAAAATAATAGAAAATATTTTTTTATAATTACACTAAAAAATCGTACTTTTATTTCTTCTAACAAATGATATGTGCCGGTATTACAACTTGTTTACTTATGCCTTATTTTTTTTTCTTTAACTAAGTATTCCTCATAGATATTACTATGAGATTAAGGTTTAACGATAAGATAAGACCGATAAGATAAGTTAGAGTAGGATAAAGATAATATAAAAGACTTGATTAATTTTTATACAATCAGCTGTTTGATGTATGATTGTATAAAAAACCTGATAGTATAATATTACCTTATCAGATATTTGTTGTCAAATATGATATAACCTGATAGTATAAAAAATATTTATTTAGACAAAAATACCCTTTATGTAAAAATAGTAAAAAAAATTGACTAATAATTCATATACTCAACTTTTTAAAATGTTACTATTAATAATATATATATATATATATATATATATATATATATATATATACACTGACGTAATATATATACTTGACAAAAAAATTTCACCTACTTGACGTAATTTATATATATAGGCACTTGATGTAATTTATATACTTGACAAAAATTTCTTCAACTTATATACTTGAGGTGGCTGAAATAAAAATAATAACCTTTATATATATAAATAATTTATATATTTGACGTAATTGAATATATATATATATATATATATATATATATATATATATATATATATATATATATATATATATATATATTTCTTCAACTTATATATTTGAGGTAGCTGAAATAAAAATAATAACCTTTATATATATAGATAATTTATATACTTAACGTAATTGAATATATATGTATATATATAGAGAGAGACAATTTATATACTTGATGTAATTGAAGAATGAAGAGATAAAAATTTGAAGTGGTTGAAATAAAAACAATTGCCTATATATATATATATAATTCAAGCATGAAAAATTCAGCAACAATCATAATTTTCTCATAAAACATGTAATAAAAAGTTAAATATATAATAATCTCAATAATATATTAGATAGACTTCACAACAAGTCATCAAATAAATATTATGTTTGTCTTAAAAACTACGTACACCAACGAAGTCCAAAAACATTATACTCCAAAATATTGATTTGATAATCACAAAATCAATCCAAAAAAATCATTTATGCAGAATCTAACTTTCAAGTAAAGCCTTAATCATTTCAAGGTGATGTTCTTTATCACATCCCCAAAATAAGTGCACTAGTTGGGTGTTTTGCATAATTTTCTGAGCAGCCATCACACAGTCCCTAGGGGTAAGTTCTTTCATCTTCTGTAATTCACTAGGCACTTTCTAAGAGTCTTCATAAAATTCTTTCACAACCTTTACACTCGCCCTGACCTCTCCCAACAAAGTTAAAGTTTCTTGCAAAGCACTAGCCATATCTTTTCCAAAGGAAGTGATGCTAGCAGCAAGTTGGTCAGTAGACCTTGACCTCTTCCTAGAACGAACATAAGAATCTCTAAGGCTCTTATTGTTGCCACTGGGTGTTTGGTTAACAGACATTGAGTTAGTGATATCCATAATATCATCATCACTATCCTTCATTAGTTCAATTGTTTCCTCTTTTTCTAAATCCTCCACTACATCACCCGGTGCTTCAGCAGCCTTTCCATTAGCACGATCTTTACCAAATATATAGGCAAGTTTGTCATATAAGGGGAATGACTTATCTTTATATCCTGTTGCCTCTGGAAATTGCTACAAGCACAAACAAACATAAAACATTGTTAAATAATGCATTAAACAATATAATCCATCTATTATAGACAACAATATTATGCATTAGGGTGCACACAAATCTTAATGTAAGTATTCCACACTTCATCACTATCCACATGAATGCACTTCTTCTCATCATCCCAGCCAAACCCACTCTTGTTTATCATATCATACAATATATGATAATCATTCTTTAGCCTTCGTAACGCTGACTCGATATGTGGTTTCACTTTAATGTTAGCATTGGGAAATTTACCAGCCAAAACTTCTTCTATTTGTTTCAAGGTTCCTGGCTTGAATGTGCCAGCATCACATCTCTTTCCTTTGGCCACAACTTCTTCTAAGCAATCAATCAAGGCAAGTTCCTCCTCCTTAGCCCATGACTTACGCCCCCTTTTAGGCTTAACCTGTGTGCTTATAGGTTCCATACCTATAAAATATTTTAATAAGGCTTATAATAACTAATTTCAGTTCAATTTGTAGATGAAACCCAAAGTTAAATAGAGCACAAATCAACAAAGAGCAACAAAATATAAAATAAAGAGCATCATAATAGACATACGTGATAAAATATCAAGTACAAACCATCAACGGAATGTCAGACTAGTTTGTTCTTATACTAAACATGAATTAATTTGTCAAGTACATTTTTGTCTCAAGACGAAGTATTTTAACAAAATTATTACAAATAGACCCTAAGTTCTACGACCAACCCATTCATTATACATCTCATTAGCTAATTCATCTCTCCAAGTAGACCAAGCATTACTAGCCTCAATTGTGCTTATGTAATTCGTGTTCTCATTATTTGGCATTGGTAAATTGTCCAACTCTTCTTCCATAGGATCTGTTGGCATCTCTCTCCTAATCAAATTATGTAGGAGACAACAAGCTATAATTATTCTGACTTGAGTTTTAATGGGATAAAAAGAAGGACTTCTAAGAATTGCCCATCGGATCTTCAACAAGCCAAATGTCCTCTCAATCACATTTCTTGCTTGCTGAATGCCTCCAATTGAACACTTCTTGAGGGTTGTTTGCGCGGCGCTACCATGTCTCCATTCATTCAAATGATAACGGGTTCCTCTATAAGGTGCAAGAAAACCTTCCCCATTCGTGTAACCAGCATCCACAAGATAATAACAACCTATTGCACCAAAACATACCATTCAATCTTAGTTTATGTCATACATTGCATAACTAAACAAGTTAACCATAAAATTTTACCCGTTGAAACTTTTAAGCCATTTTTCCTAGAAATAGCATCACGCAGTACCCTAGAGTCTGAAGCAGAACCTTCCCATCCTGGCAATACATACACGAATTTCATGTCTCTTGAACATACCCCTAACACATTAGTGGCTAATTCTCCTTTCCTGGTTCGATAACTTGATTTATCAACTTCGGGAACATTCACCTTAATATATGTCCCATCTAATGCTCCAAGACAATTCTATCAACAATAAAGACAAGAATAAAATTCATAGAACAAAACAACCGATAAAACCACTATAGATGCAAAATAGTCATAATAATACCTTGAACCATTTCCACCTATCATCGGTGTAATCCTCAGTAATAGGAGTTGGCGTCTCGAGTAAATATTTGTGTAGTCTTAAAACAGAATTTAACACTAGATTAAAATATCTACTCACAGTCTCTCCGGATCGCTGAAATTTAAATTTGATAACTCGATTCTTAGCATGATGGGCCAAGATGTGAAGAAACATTGCAATTTGTTCTTCTATTGATATCAACCCATCTTCTTTCAACTTGCCTTCATTACGACAAAGCTCACAAAGCATATGAAATGTTTTCCTATTCATCCTTAATTGCTCAATACACGCAACATCATCATTTAACAACATTCCTAAGAACTCCTCCCTAATATTAGCCCTTATCCTGGATTGTGGTATAAATCTACGCCTATTATATAGCCTATGACTAGCAGCACACACAAACAAATAGGACATCATGCAAGCTGCAAGCATCTCCAAGAAAGCTTGTTCCAAAATTAAATACAGAGTGACTTCCTCAATAAACTCCTTTGGATCATTAAACCACCTAGTTGGATCCATCATCACCTAAAGCATCAAACACAAATTAAAAAATGTTACAATGTGTTACACAATAATAGTTAGGCTTTCATATCATAATTTCTTTCATATCATATCATAATAACTTATTTACATTGATCAGTAATTTCTTTCCATGCATCCTATATTCTTAACAAAGTTCAGTAATGTTTGATCATGCATTGATCTTCCCTAGTGAACTAACCAATAATTAATTGCACCTTACCTGCTAAGGCCTTTTTTCCTTTGGGCACATCCTGTAGGAGTGGAGTGGTGGAGAGTTGAGACCATTTTATTATGATCATCTACATTCAATCATCTTTGAAATGAAGATCACTAATGGTCTGGCTATAATAAGTGCAATGGTTTATGGTTTTATAAATCACAGACTTCCTGAACAGTTTACTAATTTTTATTTTGTATCTTAATTTTCAAAGCAATGTATTTTTTCCCTTTCCAGATTCCCTACAATGACATGTTATACTATGGGATTCATCCTTTTTATTTTCTTTCAATAGGATTCCTTCACTTAAAATAGAAGTAATTCAGATTTGGTGAGCTTCCAAAGCTGAGGTTGATGTTACTAGAATACCAGTAAATAAATAAATAAGCAATCTATCAAACACATCAAAAAGGAATTTGAAAAAAAAATAGCTAAAAAAATGTAGACACAGACAAATACACACTACATTTTCACACCTATTCATAAGATAACATTTAAATTCAATTAGAATAATCTAAACTTCAACTAGAGTCTTTCTGCACCTACTTTAATTTCTTTGGTATTGGTATAAATATTTCACAACTATATGGGTGAGTTTATCCAAGTTCAAATGGACCACCAATGACTTCATATATACAAGTGTGTATGCTTATGAACTTTTTGTCTAACAAGAATTCTCACTACATGACATTTTGTCTTATAGGTTCCTTGACAAAGCTGCTTGTGGTTACTGATTTTTCTTTAAATGCTTTAGTCAAGCTATTTTGGTAAGAAGAATTTGAAGAGTAGGGAATTGAAGGAAGTTGAACAACGTGGTCTTCAAGTGGCTGTGGGTGGGATTCCAAAGACAATTGATAATGATATTGCTGTAAGTTCTTAGTCATAATCTATTCTGAACTTTTGCTCACATGGAAGTTTTAAATCATTACTAACATATTCTTGTCTGTTTATTTTACTGAATTTTTTTCATTGCAGTCATTTACTTGTTTTCGTTCTGTGAGGAAAAAAATAATGCTCAAGACAAACAAATCTATTTTATATGTCTTTCAATTCTGTAGGGTTATATTTTTTAGAGTATGAATTGATAATATATTTTATGTTTTCTGTGTAGTTTACATAAGCAAAAATTATCTTTCCATTCTCTTGCAGAACATTGTCAAAAGTTTATTGAGGAAGATATCAATTTGTGTAAGTGATTAGAAGTGATATTTACACCAATGTGGTAAACTTTTGTGGCTTTTTGGTTGCAAATGTTGGTGGTGCAAATATGCTTTACAATTGTGCTTAACATGGAGCAAGAAGTCAAAAGAATCGTCTCTTAAGTTTCTATGTTAATTTTGTGAGTCTTTGAAATCCATCTAATTGATCAAACCCTTTTTAAATTAATGTCCTATTGACTAACTATTCCATGAATAAAATCCATACCGCTCCCAGCCTTAAACCACTTAACTCTCATCTTTGTTATTACTACATGTTGGAGACATTAATGAAAACCATTCCTGAGCCTTCTCTTACCAACATAAAAGCTTATGGTATAATTGGTCTTTGACAATATATAAAATCCTCTTCAGCCAGAAGACCAAGATTTTAATCCTAATTGTCCTCTTCTAATTAATTTAAAATTTCAGCCAAGGTTTGGGTGGGACATTGCTTATTATTTTACTCGAGGTTTGGCTTATCATCAAATGTAATTCAGTAATTTTAGCTACTTATTTATATAGGAATTTGACAATACTCTAATACCAGTATATTTTAATGGTATGGTTCAAGTTTCTATAGGTGTGTGTGCAACCAACGTCTTTGGAATTTCAAATATGCTTTTGATATATTATTGCATCTGATAATGTTGAAGCCCAAATCAGCAAGCGGTGTAGAGACAAATTCCTACTTCCTAGAAAAGTTTGACTCATCAAAGCTCTGTTTGATGAAAATTAGCAATTTCACCCAAATCAAACAATTTCACAAAATCCCTTGTTAACCAAATCAGCAAGGGATTCTTTTCTAATCAAATGTGTGAGACTATGAAAGGGTGAATATTCACAACACCAATAAGAAGCAAAAGACGACGACAATTGGATGAAAGTATAAAAAAGGAGGAAGAACAAAAAACCATAAAAACCTAGAAAAACCAGAATGTACAAGATGACGATTGGCAAGTGTGCTTACCTTTGGCGGAGACAAGATGACGACATCAACAAAAGCGAAGAATGACGCGAAGAAGAGAGAAAGGCAAGCAAAGAAGAAGATGAAGCAGCAACAAGACAAAGTAGTAGCAATGGAGCAAATACTTAGTACGATATTGGGGTCACAGAGGACAAGGTGGGAAGGGAAAATGTGGGTGATATCAGGTCCTTTTTTATCAGGTCTAATCAGTAGTTGAGAGGAGTATAAATTAATCAGGTTAGAATAGTATAAAAAAAATAGACTTGATTTAATTATACTATCAAGTTAAAATACCAAACACTTGATAAGACCTCGATAAGATTTTTACTATAAATTTCTTATCACGCTCCACCAAACGCACCCTAAGGTTTAAGCATTGTTATGATAAAGAGATCCTTTAAACAGTTGTTTTATCTAGAGATTTATATCTTATTTAATAAATTATATTTATGCACCAAACAAAATAAACTCTATTCAAATAAACATTTAACTTAAATATAATTTCAGTGTAAAAGTTATTTATATTATCATTTAATTATATATTATCATGTTATAAAAAAATATTTGATTCTTATAATAATTATTTTAAAATATATATATAGTAAAATATAATTAATGGTATAAAAAATTTATATAATACATTAAAATTAAACTATAATAATAATAATAATAATAATTCAGATTAAAAAAGAATAGTAATGATAAAGAAAGTATTATAAATTTCTGCCAGATTTAAGAATATCGTTAAAAATTTTAAATAAAAGTATCAAAAATATGTTTTTGACTGGATAAAAGTATCAAATTTAAATTGAAAAGTAACGATACACGAGGAGGTTTATTTACATTGGATAAAAATAATATAATAATAAATAAATATTAAAAATGTTGTGGCATTAGGCGAGAACTCTTGCCAGATGCTGGCGCTGCCGTATCCCCAATACTCGCCCGGGAAACTGAAAGCTTCTTTTGGAAGACTGCTAGTTATGCACGTGTCGTCAATATTGCGCGAGTAAATCTCAACTGCCAAAACATGCGCTTGAAAATGTAATAAATGCATGGCCAAAACGAAAAAAGAGTATGTAATAATAAAGGGATACGCAAGGCCGAGTAAAAGTTACAAAATCATCAGTTATCGTGTTACGTAGGCGGCGTTTGAGATTGAGAGTTGGTACATGAATTTTCAACTTTCAAGATTTATTATCCAGCAAATAACCTTTATTGGAACCCCACCGGATAACATTAATCAACATAGTTAATCTAGATAAACATTTGCATAAAGCTATATAAATTTTTAAAACTGTATTATATCAATAAATTTTTGAAACATTATAGCTAATAATTAAGTATTATAATTAATGCAATATCTTAATTTTATTAGTTTAGTGTTGCATCATACTTATATAATTTTTTTTAATTTAAATAAAAAATCAACTAATTCTGATAGGATTCGTATTCCATACACCTCGTGTTACGAATATTAATTACTCTCAATTTAAAGTAAGCCAACGAGACAAGAAACGAATACGCTTCATTCCCACTATCTTTTTCTTTTCATATGTACTATTTCAGTCTTATTTTCTTATAAAGTAATAAAGCTGTCCTTTTCTTGACGTTAAATAGATACTTCAACTTTTGACTTCGAATTATTTTGATTTATTTTTAAAGAAAAAAAAAGAATGATTTTTTATTTTTATTTACTTATATAACATTTAATTTAGTATTAAAGTTTTAATGTTAAATTTACCTATTGAGCAATAAAAATGATAAAACATCATGTTTTAAATTTAGAATAAATAAAATAATTTTTGTTAACAAGTGATTGAAATTTTTAAAAAATTTAAAATAAAAAATCTTAAATAAGAAAAATTAAATTAAATTTTTAAATTTTTTATTGAATGTTTTATTTTTATTTAAAATTTTATTTTGTCCTTTTTAATAGGCATTCTTAAGATGTAAGATTTAATAAAAAATTATATATTATATATTATATACGTTGAAGCGTCATTAAGCTTTTGTCAGTTTTATTTAACGCGTCCGTACACTCGCTGCATGCGAGGTAAGTCAAGCATGTTTGGTTCTAGAAAATTCGGAGTGAGGGAGACAGAGGGGAAGGCAAGGTGCGTGGAAGGTGACGAGAAAGTAGTGTGAAGCATGAAATATTCTGTTTCGATGACTCTTCCTTTTTCCTTCCCTGTTGGAATTAGAAGCTTTTCGGAAGGATGTTTACCTTGTAGAGGAGGTCTTCCTCCATTTCCGGTTTATTTATTCCAATCTTTCTTATCCGTTTTTTATGTAATTAAAAATTGTATTTTGTCAGGAACCTATTGTCCAAATGCATCTCAGGCCCATACAAGAAGAAGGTCAATTTTTGATCTGAACTTTGCTTGTGGTGGATCCCATCTTCACTTGTATCAAGAATGCATCCGGGCAAATGCTCATGGGCTAAATACCAAAACTCATATTTGGTTAATTAATAATCTATTTTTTTTACTTTTTTTTCCCCTCTAGTATGAGTTAGCTAAAATGCTTGTTTAAATTTCATATTAAACAATAAAAAATGATAAAGCACCATTCTTTTATTTTTTTCTCTCTTTTTTTAATGGTAAATGCTTTTTTTCATATTCATTTTTTTTTTTAATAATAGAAAGATGGTAAGCTTGTTTTCTTTTTAAAAAAATAGCAACTTTTTTATATACGGATAGAGACAAATAGACGTGAAATGGTCACCCTTCTGAAAAAGTTTTTATGTATTTTAAGAACATTATACTGAATTTTCTAAAATATAGTATATGAGCCAATGATAATTAATTCAATTGGTAAGTTTAACAATATTGATAATAAATTTGAGTTCCATTTTTTCTAATTAAATTTATTAAAATAATTAAGTCTAACTATTCTTTAAAAGTTACTTTATACAAAAAAATTATTCAAGTCATTATAAATAATATTTTATCCATATACTAACGTAATTTCGGGGAAGATTAGCCAAGTGATTAGAAGTGATATTTTACACCAATGTGGTACCTTAATTCACCTTTTATGCTAAGGATTGGATATTTACAGATGATCTGACTTTGATATCATATTAGAATAATTAGAGTTAACTTCATTTTAAAAGTTAATTCAATATGAAAAAATTATTTAAATCATTATAAAGAATACTTTATTCATATATTCATCGGTATGAGACTTAATAAACTTTTATTAGTAAATTATTATTTATAAGTTATGAGTTTAATTTTGACTTATTGTTTATATAAAATTTTTTATATTATTAACAATCATATACTATTATATATATATCTTTAAAATAATTATTAAGAAAATTAAATATTTTTTATAATATAATAATGTATGATTAAATAATAAAATAAAAAATGTTTTCACTAAAAATGCATTTAAATTAAATTCATAAGGTATAACCTATAAGTAACATTATAACTTTTTGTTAAGGCTTTGTGTCATGTATTGACATTGAAATGAAATAACCCCTCCTTGCCTTTTTTTTTTTTTCGAAAAACAACCGGGCAGCAAGCCCAAAAGAAAATTACACAACTACATTCCAAACAAAAGAAACATTATCAGCAAGCGACTCAAATGCTAAAAAAGGAGCAGACGATAACTTATGGACACCTATAGGCAAGGAATGACAGTGCTTAGTAAGGATATTTACGGTTTAATTTGGATTAATTTTGATTGGATTGAATTTGTTATATTTTAAAAATTAAATCAATTTAATTCAATTAAAATTGGTTTAATCAATTTTTTATATAAATTTTTTAAGTAAAAAAATTATAAATTAAAAATAATTTAGTCTATTTAAAAAAAAAAGAAGAAATAAAAAATTAAAAATTAAAAAAATTATTTTACATATTTAAGATAATATTTAATAACATAAAATAAAAAAATTATGTGAAAAATTAACATTATTATAAAAAATTATAAATTCTATAATAAACAGATATATTATATAATATTAATTAATTTAAATTGAATTAAATTAATTTTAAAAATTAAATTTTAAATCCGATCCAATTGATTTTTAAAAATTTAATATAAAAAGAATTAAATTTATTTAATTTTAATTAAATATTACTTTTTCAATTTAATTTTCGATTTAAATTAAATTTGAACATATCTAATACTTAGCAAGCTTATCAACACAGCTGTTCCTTTCTCTATAAATGTGATGGATAGCGACTGACAAGCCAAATTGCCAATCATGCTGGAGCATCTGCTTAATTCAGGCCACAAGCACCATAGCAAAGAGGTGCCAAGCCGCAATGTAAGAGGAAATGAGGTTCAGAGCACAAGTGGAATCAATTTCCACCAGCAAGCGAGGAACGCCGCAGTAAGAATATGTTATTTAATATTTATGTTATTAAATATTATCTTAAATATGTAAAATAAATTATTTTTATTTTTTATTTCTTCTTATTTTTTAAATAGACTAAATTATTTTTAATTTATAATTTCCTTCTAAAATTATGTTTAAAAAACACACATAATATAAACAATCTAATCATACATAACATTAAGTTAAATTTAAAATATTGCTATATAAAAGTTTAAATTAAATCTGAAGGGAGGAGTTGCATTAAAAAATGCGAAGCCTGAAGTTCTGAATTGGTGGTAAAGTAATCCGAAAATCCAGCCCCATTTTTGTTTGGAAAATGATGGTAGTATATTTTTTTAGAAGTGTAAATATTATACATATTTTTTTAAGAATTTGTAATTAAGAGAGAAAAATAATAATAAAAAATATAATAAATAATATTAGATAAGATATAAAAAGAAGTGTATATATTATTTGTGATAATATTAATTATTTTTGTTTATTTTTTTATTTTTTTATTTATTAAAATTTATTTAAAAAGTTAAAATAATTTTTTTAAATAAAAAATTAAATGTATTAAAAATATAACAAAATTAAATTTTTTATTTTATTTTTTAAATTTATTTTTTAAATTTATTTTATCTTTTTTAACCAGTATCATTAACATGTTTTTTATTTAATAAACATTGTGGCCCTATTTCTTACACACTGACTAACACCTTTTCAGTCAACTGGGACCCTCACGGTATTTTTCCATGAAGTGTGTGAGGTCATGATATGTGGGCCCTTATGACGCGACCTAATCCACCGACTTTCTCTGAACAAAGAATTTGACGTGTCGTATATATTAAGGAGAATTTTATGATATTTACTTTTTTAAAATATAATATTTAAAGTAAATTATTAAATATTTTCTTAATTATTAAATTTTTAAAATATTTATTATAAAATTAAATAAAATTATTCTAAAATCAACATTTAATAAATAATTAATAATTTATCTTATGAAAATAACTAAAAATTCCATACAAATAAATAACTGATGGACCCAGTGCTTGGTATTAGTTTGAGCCAGCATTTCTTATAGACCAAACAATGGGATGCCCAACCCATGGACACACGCCCAGTTTTATTAATTTGATTCGGAGGAGGGTTAAAAAGCCCTCTATAATTAATATCTATGTCTCAGATACGAAATTCCTTGTTGAAAAAAATATTCCTCTTAAAAGTTATAACAAGGATTGGATAATTGTTGATTAAAATATTAATATTTAGATTTGTATAAAATACAAATATAATATTTTGTATAATAAAGTTTGCAATTTAAAAAATTACTAGTTTTATATTCGCATCAATAACAGTCACTTACATTTTTATTCTCTAAATACACAATGTACTTTCAGCGTAACAAGAGCCGAAAGTGACTCACGAGCTCTGCTTCGTAGTTTTTTTTTTACTTGTTAAGGCCTACTTTAACTTGAATTATTCAATTAAACAAACTAAGCATAGCCCCCTTATTAAGATATTTTAAGTGTAATATTTTTAATGGCCAAGATTTAATTTAAAATTTATTAATATTTTAAATTTAATCTAACAACTTGTATAATTATGCATTTCATGTGTTATTTTTTATTTAAATAAGTTGAATACTCTCAAAATACATAAAAACTTGTTTCACAAGGTTGGACGTTATGTAAAAAATGTAAATAAAAAAAAAATAATACCAATGAGAATGACTACGTATACAAATAGCAAGGAAATGTTAACTTATGAAATATAAAAAGAAAATGAAAAATCACGTGGACTTCCTTTGGGTGTTGTCACATGAATTGGCCCCATTTATAATCGAAGAATGCTTGTAGTACATTACTAGTCTGATTTTACACTACCTTACCTCTCTATAAGGCAATAGAATAAACTGTATGTGTGTAAAAGTTTTAGATAAATCACTTATGATAAAAATAGTATAAATATAAAGTAATATATATTTAATATGTGTGGATAAAATTACTAATTATAATATGAGAAAGGGTTTGTAGTGAGAAATATAGTGTCTCATTATTCAACCACTCGATTCTTCGCCACTCCTACTAACTAACAAAAATGGTTCAATTTGTTCAGATTCGTGGAAAATTGAAGTATTATCGATGTGATAAGTGCAGTCCGAGCATGCTCTCCATATATAGACCAATACAAAAGCACGTTAAACAGACGATATGTTGACCATTATCACAAGAAATGTGGTACAAGATCATCAAGCCACAGAAAGCTATTATATTTTGGGCTGCATAACGTTATGGGCTGGGTCATTAATAATTAGACAAAAATATCAGGTCCAATCATGGAGTGGGTTCCTCCAAATTCATTCTTCTATTTTCAGTTTCTTGCGGATATGTCTGGAGTCTGTTTTGACAGAGCCGTAGGTAGATTTCTTGTGTAGTTTGGGTCTTTGACCCCGATTATCCACCAAAAAAGAAAAGGTTCGCACACTTAAACATAACATACACAACCTCACCTTGCTAAACTGAAATGTAAAAATCCTGTAGCTCAATTTCTAGAGAAAAAAGTACAACTACGCCCAAACAAAAACAAGGAGTACATGTTAGTATGTTACCCAAAATACTGACCAGAGAATATACTTACCACTTAAGTGACTTAACTAATAATAATAACTATTAGTCTGGTCAGTTTTAACACTTGGAAGAGGAAATGGGTTCAGAGAATTTATCTAAATCTTGGATTCACCAATTGCAGCAACAAAGTGTGTGTTTGGATTGCAATTGGTAAACTTAAGTTTAGTTGAAAGTGTGTTTGCAAACTTAAGTTTGGTTGAAAGTGAGTTGACGCGAACTAATTTATGTTTGACCAGAGAATTTTGTTTTAAAGTGAGTTTGAAAAGATTGTTTTTAAGCCAAATAATAAAAAATTGTTGCTTTGGCCCCAACTTACTTTTGGAAGGAAAAAGTATGTTAACACTTGAAAAAAAAACCCAAACATCATCGCATACGTTATCTAACTCACTTTTGAAAATCACTAACTACAAACCAAACACACACAAAGTCTTTTAACTGACACATAGCATTACGTCAAAAAAAAAAAAACTGACACACAGCGGATGGAACAGGTTTAAATCTGTGATTCTCCATATTCAACTGGCGTTGGGATAAAGGATATACATTAATATACACCTAAAACAAACTTCTGCAAATTTGTCCTAAAACCCCTCATCGTTATGCCTAACGCCTATTATGCATTAGTAGATTTGGCTGCATTCACACAACCAACAATTTGGCAGCATTGATGGTTGTAAAGGAGTTAATTGGATCAGCCTGTAGCCTGTAATGCAGATACTGAAAGCCTAGTTCGCACACATCATATTTCATACATTGGACAAGAAAAGGAGACTAAGATGGACTATATTCACCATGTTCAATGATAAACAATTAAGCCAAAGAAGAATTTACTGTGATCAATATTGTAGAAATGAATTACGTGAAAATCATGCCATGCCAAGTATTCAAGTTAAGGACATATATTCATTTTTCTAGTTTCAGTCATCCGTAAATTTCTTTTCAAGAAAATAGACTTATCATTTGAGCTCAGTATGTAATGTGGTGAATTATTGCTTATACCACTTGGAGAGAGTGACATAGGGTTGTTTCTTGTCCTTCATTCATTTCTGATCTTACCAAATTCATCCAACAATTTTGTTTTGTCAAAGATAAAGTATATTATTTCATGATTTTATATTTATATTCATTATAGAAAAGGGTAGACAATAGGTTGCTTATTTAACAAGAACATAATATATTAATAGAAAATAGACACCAATTCATAAAAAATAAAGTTTTAAATTAGATTAGCAATGAGAAACTCTCCACTTTCGATCAATATTTAATTCCTAATAAGCGAATCCGCATATATCATTTAGGTAGTTGACCTTCGTCAAGGGATTGCACTATTATTATTGGCTAATAAAAATGCCTAAATTAAGGTACCTCACAACCACATATATACATAAAAGAACAGATAGAGGTGGTCAGCAGATTTGCAAGGTTGTGGGACATATGTTAAGAATGCATTAACTTTTTTAAAAAAAATTATACATTTTAATTACTAAATAGAGTACCTAAAAAGTGATGTGATAAACTATGTCTAAAGAACAGTTATAACTTGGTATAGATGAATGCTTTTCAAAGTTCCATTCGCTGCACTTATTGTTGGATTCCGCGTAAGAGGGGTCATAAGTCTAAATAGTTATAATAGTTTCCATAATGTATTTTTTTCTTAATATATGTGCACTGCACTCAGATCACTAAGCCAAAGACTATTACTGGATAATCTTTTTTTCTGGGTCTAACTTCAGTTTCAACACAATCTTAATTACCACTTTTAATGGAAAACTAAACACATTATTATCTTTCTCCTCCTCCTCTTATACGCAGCTGGCTGTACCAATTATTTTTATTATTTTTATTTTACCAGGATTCTTTTATTTAATTAGTGGAGTGCTACTCGAATTGATCTCAATCTTTCTCTGAGCAACCAACCATTGAGGATCACTTGGGTTTGCTGAGATTAAGTCCAGGCAACGAGACCCTGCAATTCCTATAATTTTAGGCTTGAAGTATATATATTCTCTTAAACCGCATATCAAGATATATATAACTTATATAATGATAAAGATGAAGTAATACCATTGACAGTGGAAAGCAATGAGACTTTCTGATAAACTCTTCAGCACCCTGCTATCTGTTAAGGGTAAAAAAATGATTAAAGCAAATAGAAAATACATATAAGTGTCATGATGAAATTTAGTTTATTTTCCTTGGTCATACCCGCCAGAGCTGAGGGGATCTCTCAATCCATTGGAGAAAATGATGTTGCTAGCAAACCTATGGAGAATCATTTTCAAATCCTGCATTATGACGAAAAAGAGTATTAATTTGTGGGAACTATATGAGTGTGTTATATGAGTGTGTTGGAATGTAAAAAATTAGGAAATAAGTTAATTTGTAAATCAAATTTAATTTAATCTTATGTTTAAAATATTAAAAAATAAGAAATGATTTGATTTCTAAAATTTTATAGATTTTATTTTTTTTTGTTTTAGAAATTAATTTCATCAAATCTAATAAGATTTGTTAAATTTAATTTGATTTGAAATAAATAAATTATTTTATCTTTAAGAATACTTCTAACAATCTTCGTAACGATTAAAATATAAAATAATAAAATCAAATCAAATTAATTCTCATTTTAATAAATTCTAAATATAAAATTTGATTTTTAAATCAATTTAAATTGTAATTTTTTTAAAAAAATTCTAAACACAAAATTTGATTTTTAAATCAAATCAAATCATTTCTCATTTTTATTCATTCTAAACACACTTAATATGTTTCATGAAGCTGAATCAGCAAATACGTACAGGACCCCCATAATATGTTGTCACCCAGTGAGGCTGCTGAAGGACGCCATACTTGCTCTTGCAACCATTGATAAAGCTCTTCATATCGAAAGGTTCAGGTGGAAACATTGAATCTTGCTTATCACAACCAATTGGCATAACAATCTCGCTACATGTCTGTTTATGAAGTTAATTTACTCTTAATTAATGAAAGATTCCACATTTCCACAGGTTTGGGCTCAAGCTTGGTTTTCAAGACTAAAACGTAGTTTAATTAATTAAGACCATAAAATTTACCAATGCCAAGTCAGTTTCAGTTGGTTGTTTGTATTTATTCATGTTGTTAGCATAATAATAGGGATAGCTTGATTATAGGAGATTCTATTATCTTATTTTTGGCAGTCATATCAATTAGATTAATCTTGTATATTTTTCTTTAATATAACAGAGAATCCGAAGAACTATAGAAAAATGTGATGATCGAGGAGTAGACATAAATTGACTAACTATATGAACAACGTATGTAATATTAGGGTGAGTGACAATTAGGTAAACAAGACTACCAACAAGTTGTCGATACAAGGTGACATCATCAAGAGGAGTGCCATCAAGCGGTGTGAGTTTGCAATTGAGCTCCAAGGGGGTTGATTCAGTTTTACTGTCTGTGATATCCGCTTGAGAGAGTAAGTCAAATGCATACTTGGCTTGGGAGAGATAAAAGCCTTCTGAATTTTGAGAAACTTTAAGACCCAAAAAATAGCTAAGAGAACCAATATCTTTCATTTCAAACTGTTGACTGAGATAACTTTGTAATGCTGAAATTCCAGACTTATCATCTCTAGTTATTATCATATCATCAACATAAAGCAGCAAAAGTACAATACCACAATCAGTTCTTCGAGTAAATAAAGCAGAATCATGTGGACTAGAAAGAAAGTCGAATTGTGTAAGAGTAGAATTAAATTTGACAAACCAGGCCCTGAGTTTCAAACCATACAAGGCTCGACGAAGCTTACAAACCTTATGAGGAGAATGATAACCAGGAGGAGGATGCATATAGACTTCTTCTGTCAAATTGTCGCGACCGTAATCGCGGCGGGAGCGGCGAAACAAAATAAATAAGTTAGGAGTCGCCACCAATTTTATTTAATTTAGGAAAAATTAGAAAACCTTTTTTAGAAAATGGTCTTTGGAACCAGATTGAATTCGGGAGTCGGTTATGCATAGGGAAGGGTGAAGACTTAACCCCACAAAGACCCTAAAACATCCGTCCTAAAACGGTTACCTCTAAATTAGTTATGCAAAACTTAATAATCTCATAATATGTTTGTTTTACCCTTTTTATTAAAAAAAATTAAAAATAAATAATTTGTGAAAATTTAAAATTTGGCTTGACGAAATAAAAATTTCGCTCCTACGCACTGCCTCAAAGTGCAATGAGGAACTCAAAGTCACGTAGTTCATATAAAATACTTGTGGGTTGGTTGCTTTTATTTAAAAGTTTTAATTTTTATTTTATAAAAATTTGAATTAACAGTCGTCATGCGACTGTTAATCAAATTAAAATTTGAATGAGTGAAGCTTGCGTCCACGCTAGACGTCACTCACTGATTGTTAAAAAAAAAATGAATTTTGAGCCTTTATTAAATAATAATTTATTTAAAATAATTTGAATCATTAGGTTGTCACAACTCAGATGATCCAAAATAATTACAAGATTAACAAGTTGTCACAACTTGGTTAATCCTGTTAAAAAAGATTGCTTTATTTTTATTATATTTTTGTTTGTTGTCCTCTTTTTATCTTTCTTAGTTTTTAGATTTTTTCAATTTTAGCCCATTTAGGCCTATTAAAAAAAAACTACCAGAATTCTAAAACAAATAAAAGAAAGAAAAAAGAAACTAAAAAAAACTACCAGAATTCTTAAAACCAATAAAAGAAAGAGAAAAAGAAAAAAAAAAAAAGAAAACAAAAACTTACGAAAAACAAAAATAAAACAAAAGGGGGAATCTTCTTCTCCTTCTTCGTTGTAACTGTCGCGACCGTAATCGCGGGATGAGTAAATAACAAAATAAATAATGTTAGGAGTCGCCACCAATTTTATTTAAATTAAGAAAAATTGGAAAACCCTTTTAGAAAATGGTCTTTGAAACCAGATTGGGTTCGGGAGTCGGTTATGCATAGGGAAAGGTAAAGACTTAACCCCACAAAGACACCCTAATACATCCGTCCTAAACGGTTACCCTAAATTAGTTATGCAAAAAAAATTTAATAATCTCATGAATATATTTGTTTTACCCCTTTTTATTAAAAAAAATTAAAAAAAAAATAAAGAATTTGAGAAAATATAAAATTTGGCTTGACAGAATAAAGATTCTCTTCCTATGTATCCTCGGTGCAATGATGAACTCAAAGTCACGTAGCTTCTTTAGAAAATAAGTGTGAGTTGGTTGATTTTATTTAAAGAAAAGATTTAATTTTTATTTTTTTAATAAAAGATTTGAATTAACAAGTCGTCGCGACTGCTTAATCACATTAAAGTTTGAATGAGTGAAGCTGCGTCCAGCTATAGGCGCTAGACGCCACCACGGATTGTTAAATTTATTATTAAAAAAATAAATTTTTAGCCTTTATTAAATAATAATTTATTTAAAATAATTTGAATCATTAGGTTTGTCACAACTCAGATGATCCAAAAAAAATTATGAGATTAACAAGCTGTCACAACTCGGTTAATCCCACTTATTTATTTATTTATTTATTTTAAAATTATTTCAATTATTTTATTTCCTTCACTTTGCATGGGTTGGTTGATTAAAAGTTTTAATTTTTATTTTATAAAAATTTGAATTAACGGGTCATCGCGACTCTGTTAATCAAATTAAAATTTAAATGAGTGAAGCTTGCGTCACGCTAGACGTCACTCACGGATTGTTAAAATAAAAAAATAAATTTTGAGCTTTTATTAAATAATAATTTATTTAAAATAATTTGAATCATTAGGTTGTCACAACTCAGATGATCCAAAATAATTACAAGATTAACAAGCTGTCACAACTCGGTTAATCCTATTTTAAAAAATTGTTTTACTTTTATTATATTTTGTTTGTTGTCCCCTTTTTATCTTTATTAGTTTTTAGATTTTTTTTTATTTTAGTCCATTTAGGCCTATTTCAAAAAAAAAAAAAGCTACCAGAATTCTAAAACAAACAAAAGAAGGAAAAAACAAAACAAAAACAAAAACTCACGAAAACGAAAAAAATGAAACAGAGGAGCAAGGAAGATGAAGACCAACGGCAACGGTAGTTAGGCTGGTTCAGGTTGGCGAAGCGCCAGCAATCGGGTCTGGTTGCAAATTGTGCGGTGCGGCGATGTGAGGCTGTTTCTGCAGTGACTTCTGCGTGGTGGGTAGCGCGGTGTGACGGATGACTTGCGACACGGTTAGGAGCAGTTTGTGGGTGTCAGTTTCGTATAGGAGAGGTGATGGAGAGGTATTTTGGTGGAGGCTGAACGTTTTGTGAAAACTGAAGGTCTTTTGTGTGTGGGGGTTATGGGTTAATATAGGAAGGGTTTAGGGTGAAGAGTTTGAGTTTGAGTGTGATTAGGATTGGTTCAAGATGATAAGTCGGGATCTGTTTATGATGAGTGTTGGGGTTGGTCTAGGATATCGATGGATTTGATTAGGATAAGTTTGTTTATGGTGAGTTTGAGTTGGTTTAGGATATGAGTTGTGGGTTGGATAATGGATAATAGGTTAGATATTGGGTCAATGGGTAAGTTAATGAATTATGGGCAAATGGGCTAATGGACCAATGGGTTGAACTTTTTATTTTTTATCTTTTTTATTTATTTATTTTTATATTTTACAAAAATACCCTGGACAAAATTAGGTGTTCACAGTTGCCCCTCTTTACTTGTTTCTTATTAGATAAAAAGAATAACCACAGCTTTTCATTTTATCATAGTGAGGAACGAGTAAAGAAATGAACTCAAATTTTGTACGAGAGAAATAAAGAAACAACATGAGAACAAGGAGCGATGCGCTCAAAGATAAAATGACAGAAATCTAAATTACAAAAGCCGATGCGCTTAAAAATAAATGACAGGAGCCGATGCGCTCCAAACTTAAATCACAGAAATTTAAATGACAGTGAGCCGATGCGCTCAAAAGAAAATGACATGAGCCGATGCACTTAAAAAAAATGACTGAAATTTAAAATGCATAAAACTGATACGCCTAAAAGGGATTTCAAATGCAAAGAGCCAATAATTAACAAAAATTTAAAAAGTATGGAGCTGATGCTCTCAAGATGCAAGGAGTTGGGTTGCTCCAAACAATTTAAAAAGTAAGGAGCCAATGCGCTCAAAAGAATTTAAAAACATGGAGCCGATGCTCTTAATAATGCATGGAGCCGATGCGCTCAATAATGCATGGAGCCGATGCGCTCAAAATGCAAGGAGCCGGTGCGCTCAATGATGCATGGAGCCGATGCGCTCAAAATGCAAGGAGCCGGTGCGCTCAATGATGAATGGAGCCGGTGCGCTCAATGATAAATGGAGCCGGTGCGCTCAATGATGCATGGAGCCGATGCGCTTAAAATGCAAGGAGCTGGTGCGCTCAATGATGAATGGAGCTAGTGCGCTCAATGATAAATAGAGCCGGTGCGCTCAATGATGCATGGAGCCGGTGCGCTCAAAATGCATGAAACAATTTGTGCCAGTAAGTCATAGACTTAAGATCTTTTCCTTCTCAATCTTTTTCCTTTCCATTTTTCTTTTCTCTCCTTTCTTTTTCTCCTTTTTTCCTCTTTTTTTTTTGATAAACCAACGACAATTCTGGAAAGCTTTGACCAATCAAACCTTTGTTCATGTGCTTTTGCCTGTTGGACCTGATGGTCTTGATCCTACTTATCCATCCTTTCTCTCCTTCTCTTTTTTTTTCATCTTATTTTCCTGTTTTCCGCTCTTAATTATTCTCTTTTAGGAATTGAGATGACAATCTCTTGTTGTGAACCCTTGCTTGGAGCCACCAGTCTTTGCGATAAAATGTTTGTCCAGTATTCGTTCCTTGATCATTGATTTTCTGGAGCGGCCTGATGACTAAGTCGCTATCTTTGTTACTACTTCCCTCAACATATATTCTCAGAAGTTTTGCCCCAGTATGGCTAATTGAATGCGAACCAAGTTGCTCCTGTGTAGCCAATTGATTGCAACTAAAATTGCCCCAGTTTAAGCAATTCCAATTTATTTGCCTTGACTCTTGCTTAAACTGCATTTTCGAGTTTTCAACATAATGAGCTTCGAAACTTCTAAGTTCTTTTCGATCTGAAAAGTTCATCAGGGGATTGCCATCGATGGTCAAATCATAACTTTTGTTCACCTTTCTTGAAACATTACGTAACAGACATACATAGATGAAAAGAATTTATTGGGTAAACAACTTTTGATTTGGTCATGGAAGTTTGACTCCACAAAAAGACACGAATGATGATATGAGATCCAAAGAGGTGTTGACTCGATACGAATAGGTTTGACCTTCATGAGACCAATCTTTAGTTGTCTACTAGACATTATGGCCAAGGATTTTCTTCTGCTGAACATCTACATCAAGCCAAATTGAACCGAAGAGAAATTTGCCCTTGTCTAAGACTGAATTGTATAGGACCAAGACCTATCCTAGCGACTAAAAGATTTGCCTAAGACAAATTGAATCAAGGAAAAATTGCCCCGTTTAGAGCTGAGTCGAACGGGGTATAAACTTGTCCTAGTGTAGGTCTCTTTCTTTTTTTCTTTTCATTCTCATTCATTTTTTTAGGAACAATGAACTAAATACTTGGATGAGCATAACCTTTGCCTCAAAATTAAAGTTAACGAAAATGACAACAACCCTTCATTGATCAGAATGGACTTTTTGAGGCTTGTAACGTGGCCAAGGCTAGGGATTATGAAAGGAAAGATATAAGGCTCAAACAAGTGTTTAAGGGTGGAATGGGAATAAGGATCATTAAACTTCATCGACTGCTTTTCCACTTTCAAACACCTTTATTTTACTATTTTCCTTTTCTTTCTAATTTCATTTCATTTTCTTTCATCCTCCTTTCCCTTCTCTTTTTTTTTTTGCCTTTTTTTCATCATTTTTTATTTCTTACTTCTTATCCTTTTCACCTTTTCTTCCTTTTCCATTATGCTTCAAAACATTCATCGTCGCAATCAACCTTTGCTTCATGCTATCCCCTAGTATAGAAACGATCCTTATCCAAGGTTTATTGAAAAAAAAATCAAGCTCAAAAGGGGTAACAATGGATAAAAATGATGAAATTTTGTAAAAGATAGAGAAAAATGGCCAGTCTTCATTTTCAAATCATGATTGTTTATTTTCAAAACTTTAATTTTGAGACAAAAAGATTGTGCAAACCAAGTGCTTACTTCTTTGCTCTTTTTCTATTTTTTTCTTTTTTTTTCTTTTTTTTCTTTTTTGCTTTTTTTTTGCTTTTTTTTTTGGCAAAGACACTTACACACGCGGACCTGACTGAGAATTATGAAGGAAAATAATTATCAAGAAAGACAAAGTGATGAAAGGAAACAAGGTACCCATGCAAATTCATTACATTAATGTTTCAAGAAGGTTTACATGAGTCCAACATCACTAATTATCACTTCAAGAGTTGTTAACAATACTAGTTCCAACTATTTCTTCAATGTCGAGCTTCCCATAAGCAATTAGTTTCCTTACTGCAGTCTTAAAGGATTCACAATCTTCAATTGAGTGCCCTGCGACATCCATGTGGTATTTGCAAGTTAAACTCGGATTATACCCCGTTGGGAATGGTGGTTCTAAGGGACGTACAGGAGTTCCCGAAATAAGGTGAGCATCAAACAACCTCTGGAAAAGATCTGCATTCGAAATGGACAATCTTGGGAAAGGGGGTAGCTTCTGAGGGCGAAAGCGGCCTTGATTTTGGAAGTTTGGCCGAAGTTGTGGTTGATTTGGGTAATTTTGTGGGGGTGGAGGTGGAGATCGAGTTAGTGCATATGGTTGGGGTATGGGGATGTTGTTGATTTGGAATTGTGGAGTTGGGGTAATGTTTGTAGTTGGTATAATTTGGTGTGGGGGTAGTAAGGAGGTGTAGGTGTATGGTATGGCAAATGAAGGTTAGGGTTATATGGTGGCTGATGACTTAGGTATTGTGGGGAATATCGAGGCCTGAAGGTCTGTTGATACTGGACGTAATTCACATTAGGCTCAATCTTTTTCGGCTGGGATCCTTTCTTAGTAGTGATATCCTCTGTAGTGCTCATTGGCAACTTCCCGGCTTTGGATAAAATCTCAATTCTTTCCCAAAGCCGATCAAATCAGCGAAATCTTTATAAGCTGCTCCGGCCATTGCTCCGATAAAAGGATTTCCCAGGGTTCTCAAGAAATATGAGCACATCTCAGACAGTGTTAATGAGGGTTGAACTTGAGTCGCCAAGGCTCTCCACCTTTGTGCATACTGCTTAAAAGATTCATCATTTCTTTTTTGCATTAAGTTTAACTGTTCTCGAGTTACGACTGTTTCTAGGTTGAACTGATATTGTCCCATAAACAGGTTTGCCCAGTGATCCCAAGAAAAGATATTGGAGAGGTCTTGTTGGATACACCATTCCAAAGCTGGTCCAGTCAAGCTTTCATGGAAAAAGCTGACAAGGAACTTCCATCCTTCGACCAAATTGACATTTTGGTAATATATGATTTTAGGTGAAAAAATGGGTTGGTGCTCCCATCATATTTGTCAAATTCGGAACCTTAAAGTCCTTTGGGATGATAATGTTGGCGTAGGGCACAACTCTTCTATTCCAAGAGGACCATAGGTGCTAGGACCCTTAATTGTTTTGATTTGCTCCTCCATCTTTTCCATCCATTCTTCATCCCTCTTATCATTTTGAACGGCCGCAGGACCAGTACTAGTATGAAATCCCGTTGATGTCGGGATTGACATATGCGTGAATTCAGCATTACCATGGACTTCATTTTGAGTATCCTCTAACGAACGATGCCCTTCTCTAATAGGAATCATTAGTGATGTGGTATTTGATGTTCCTCCCACAAAAGGCATCTCAGTGGTGGCCCCAGGGTTTGCCCCCATGGAAGTAATATTTGGTGGGTGCGGTGTGTGCCCCGTCATTCCTATACCTCCGACCGTTCCCATCAAGGTGAGGGTCTCCCTCATGGCTAACAACATTTCCTCCATTCTTCTCTGAGACTCTGTCATCTCATTTATCCTTCTTTTCACTTCATCTACTTCCATACTCAGATTCCTTCCTTCGTTCTCAGCTACCATCGCTGCAAGCTTTGTTCGACACCTTGTGTTGTGAACTCGGGTTTGATTGGTGTCTTCTTTCCTTGGTAGCGCAATGGTGCTGAGCACGGTAACACCAAACAAAAATAATGAGATGAAATGAAATGAATGAGATTCATGAGATATATGAAATGGATGAAATAGAAACATTTGTTCTTTCTTTTTTAAAAAAAAAAATACAATGAATGTCATGAAAATGCATGATTTTTTTATTTAATTTTTTTTAGAATACTAAGAATGCCATAAAAATGCATGATTTTTTTATTTTTTTATTTTTTTTAATGCTAAGAATGTCATGAAAATGCATGATTTTTATTTGTTTTTTTTTAAATATGCCATGAAAATGCATGATTTTTTTTATTTAATTTTTTTTAAGAATGCTAGGAATGCCATGAAAATGCATGATTTTTTTTTATTTAATTTTTTTTAGAATGCTAAGAATGCCATAAAAATGCATGATTTTTTTATTTTTTATTTTTTTTAAATGCTAGGAATGGCATGAAAATGCATGATTTTTTTTTCAAATATGCCATGAAAATGCATGATTTTTTTTTATTTAATTTTTTTTAGAATGCTAGGAATGCCATGAAAATGCATGATTTTTTTTTTCAAATATGCCATGAAAATGCATGATGCTATTTTTTTTAAAAAAAGATGGCTATATAAAGAAGAAGTTCGCTCCCTTCGTGTCCTAAGATATTGCCTTAAACGGAGGAATTCTATCATAAGGATCTATGGGTCTTTCTGATTCGTGATAACTCTCATTTGGTGGCTTTTCTATTCTAAAGGTCTCTAGAGCCAAGTCCCATTTCAAAATATTGACCACAAAATAGTGGGTAAACCACTAGGTGTGGGACATTTGTGAAAAAGGCGCACTCTAGATGAGGTTTTCGCAATAGCCAAACAGGATGTACATCCAAAATGGTTACCACTACACAACCTCTACTTAACTTAAGCTTCACTCGCACCGGGTATAGGGCCCCACTCGAATGTGTGATAGATGTGTAGGTGTGTGGTGGGTGTAGGGAGCATACAAACATTCATTATCCTAAAGACTACCCGCATCCTACGCAAAACAAAAACAAAAACAAACAAAAATTCCAAGAGAAATTCTCTATCCTAAGGTTTTAATAACAATAATAATTAAAATAAATAAAAAGAAAAGAAAGGTAAAACAAAATATACAAAGATTACAAAATTTTACACAACAAAATTATATGGGTTTGACTCTCAAGTATCCTCAATGAGTCGCCATCCGTCGCGACCGTAATCGCGGGAGTAGCGAAACAAAATAAATAATGTTAGAGTCGCCACCAATTTTATTTAAATTAGGAAAAATTGGAAAACCCTTTTAGAAAATGGTCTTTGAAACCAGATTGGATTCGGAGTCGGTTATGCATAGGGAAGGGTGGAGACTTAACCCCACAAAGACTTAATACATCCGTCCTAAACGGTTACCCTAAATTAGTTATGCAAAAAAAAATTTAATAATCTCATAATATATTTGTTTTACCCTTTTTATTAAAAAAAAAAAAAAAAAAATAAAGAATTTGAGAAAATATAAAATTTGGCTTGACAGAATAAAGATTCTAGTCCTATGTATTCCTGTGTGCAATGAAGAATTCAAAGTCACGTAGTTCTTTAGAAAATAAGTGTGAGTTGGTTGATTTTATTTAAAGAAAAGATCTAATTTTTATATTTTTTTTTATAAAAGATTTGAATTAACAGGTCGTCGCGACTCTGTTAATCACATTAAAGTTTGAATAAGCGAAGCTTGCGTCACGCTAGACGTCACCCACGGATTGTTAAATTTATTATTAAAAAAAATTTTGAGCCTTTATTAAATAATAATTTATTTAAAATAATTTGAATCATTAGGTTGTCACAACTCGGATGATCCAAAAAATTTATGAGATTAACAAGTCATCACAACTCTAAGTTAATCCCACTTATTTATTTATTTATTTATTTTAAAATTATTTCAATTATTTTATTTCCTTCACTTTGCATGGGTTGGTTGATTAAAAGTTTTAATTTTTATTTTATAAAAATTTGAATTAACGTCATCGCGACTGTTAATCAAATTAAAATTTAAATGAGTGAAGCTTGCGTCACGCTAGACGCCACTCACGGATTGTTAAAATAAAAAATAAATTTTGAGCTTTTATTAAATAATAATTTATTTAAAATAATTTGAATCATTAGGTTGTCACAACTCGGATGATCCAAAATAATTACAAGATTAACAAGTTCGTCACAACTCGGTTAATCCTATTTTAAAAAATTGTTTTACTTTTATTATATTTTGTTTGTTGTCCCCTTTTTATCTTTATTAGTTTTTATATATTTTTTATTTTAGTCCATTTAGGCCTATTTCAAAAAAAAAAAAAAAAAAAAAAAAGCTACCGAATTCTAAAACAAACAAAAGAAGGAAAAAACAAAAAAAAAAAACAAAAACTCATGAAAACGAAAAAATGAAACAGAGGAGCAAGGAAGATGAAGACCAACGGCAACGGTGGTTTAGGCCGGTTCAGGTTGGCGAAGCGCCCGGCAATCGGGTCTGGTTGCAAATTGTGCGGTGCGGCGATGTGAGGTGTTTACGCGGTGGCTTTTGCGTGGGTGGGTAGCGCGGTGTGATGGATGACTTGCGACACGGTTAGGAGCGGTTTGTGGGTGTCGGTTTCGTATAGGAGAGGTGATGGAGAGGTATTTTGGTGGAGGCCGAACGTTTTGATGAAAAACCGAAGGTCTTTTGTGTGTGGGGGTTATGGGTTAATATAGGAAGGGTTTAGGGTGAAGAGTTTGAGTTTGAGTGTGATTAGGATTGGTTCAAGATGATAAGTCAGGATCTGTTTATGATGAGTGTTGGGGTTGGTCTAGGATAGCTGATGGATTTGATTAGGATAAGTTTGTTTATGGTGAGTTTGAGTTGGTTTAGGATATGAGTTGTGGGTTGGATAATGGATAATAAGTTGGATATTGGGTCAATGGGTAAGTTAATGAATTATGGGCAAATGGGCTAATGGACCAATGGGTTGAACTTTTTATTTTTTATTTATTTATTTTTTATTTTTACAAAAATACCCGGACAAAATTAGGTGTTCACAGTTTTCCCTCTTTACTTGTTTCTTATTAGATAAAAAGAATAACCACAGCTTTTCATTTTATCATAGTGAGGAACGAGTAAAGAAATGAACTCAAATTTTGTACGGGAGAAATAAAGAAACAACATGAGAACAAGGAGCGATGCGCTCAAAGATAAAATGACAGAAATCTAAATTACAAAAGCCGATGCGCTTAAAAATAAATGACAGGAGCCGATGCGCTCCAAACTTAAATCACATAAATTTAAATGACGAGTGAGCCGATGCGCTCAAAAGAAAATGACATGAGCCGATGCACTTAAAAAAAAAATGACTAAAATTTAAAATGCATAAAATCGATACGCCTAAAAGGGATTTCAAATGCAAAGAGCCAATAATTAACAAAAATTTAAAAAGTATGGAGTGATGCTCTCAAGATGCAAGGGAGTTGGGTTGCTCCAAACAATTTAAAAGTAAGGAGCCAATGCGCTCAAAAGAATTTAAAAACATAGAGCCGATGCTCTTAATAATGCATGGAGCTGATGCGCTCAATAATGCATGGAGCCGATGCGCTCAAAATGCAAGGAGCCGATGCGCTCAAAATGAGTCGGTGCGCTCAATGATGCATGGAGCCGATGCGCTCAAAATGCAAGGAGCCGGTGCGCTCAATGATGAATGGAGCTGGAGCCGGCGCTCAATGATAAATGGAGCCTTGTGCGCTCAATGATGCATGGAGCCGATGCGCTTAAAATGCAAGGAGCTAATGTGCGCTCAATGATGAATGGAGCTAGTGCGCTCAATGATAAATGAAGGAGATGAATGGAGGCGCTCAATGATGCATGGAGCCGGTGCGCTCAAAATGCATGAAACAATTTGTGCCGATAAGTCATAGACTTAAGATCTTTTCCTTCTCAATCTTTTTCCTTTCCATTTTTCTTTTCTCTCCTTTCTTTTTCTCCTTTTTTCCTCTTTTTTTTTTTGATAAACCAACGACAATTCTGGAAAGCTTTGACCAATCAAACCTTTGTTCATGTGCTTTTGCCTGTTGGACCTGATGGTCTTGATCCTACTTATCCATCCTTTCTCTCCTTCTCTTTTTTTTTCATCTTATTTTCCTGTTTTCCGCTCTTAATTATTCTCTTTTAGGAATTGAGATGACAATCTCTTGTTGTGAACCCTTGCTTGGAGCCACCAGTCTTTGCGATAAAATGTTTGTCCCAAGATTCGTTCCTTGATCATTGATTTTCTGGAGCGGCCTGATGACTAAGTCGCTATCTTTGTTACTACTTCCCTCAACATATATTCTCAGAAGTTTTGCCCCAGTATGGCTAATTGAATGCGAACCAAGTTGCTCCTGTGTAGCCAATTGATTGCAACTAAAATTGCCCCAGTTTAAGCAATTCCAATTTATTTGCCTTGACTCTTGCTTAAACTGCATTTTCGAGTTTTCAACATAATGAGCTTCGAAACTTCTAAGTTCTTTTCGATCTGAAAAGTTCATCAGGGGATTGCCATCAGATGGTCAAATCATAACTTTTGTTCACCTTTCTTGAAACATTACGTAACAGACATACATAGATGAAAAGAATTTATTGGGTAAACAACTTTTGATTTGGTCATGGAAGTTTGACTCCACAAAAAGACACGAATGATGATATGAGATCCAAAGAGGTGTTGACTCGATACGAATAGGTTTGACCTTCATGAGACCAATCTTTAGTTGTCTACTAGACATTATGGCCAAGGATTTTCTTCTGCTGAACATCTACATCAAGCCAAATTGAACCGAAGAGAAATTTGCCCTTGTCTAAGACTGAATTGTATAGGACCAAGACCTATCCTAGCGACTAAAAGATTTGCCTAAGACAAATTGAATCAAGGAAAAATTGCCCCAGTTTAGAGCTGAGTCGAACGGGGTATAAACTTGTCCCAATAGTGTAGGTCTCTTTTTGTCCTAGTGTAAGTTTTTTTTTTTTCATTCTCATTCATTTTTTTAGGAACAATGAACTAAATACTTGGATGAGCATAACCTTTGCCTCAAAATTAAAGTTAACGAAAATGACAACAACCCTTCATTGATCAGAATGGACTTTTTGAGGCTTGTAACGTGGCCAAGGCTAGGGATTATGAAAGGAAAGATATAAGGCTCAAACAAGTGTTTAAGGGTGGAATGGGAATAAGGATCATTAAACTTCATCGATTGCTTTTCCACTTTCAAACACCTTTATTTTACTATTTTCCTTTTCTTTCTAATTTCATTTCATTTTCTTTCATCCTCCTTTCCTTCTCTTTTTTTTTTTTTTGCCTTTTTTTTCATCATTTTTTATTTCTTACTTCTTATCCTTTTCACCTTTTCTTCCTTTTCCATTATGCTTCAAAACATTCATCGTCGCAATCAACCTTTGCTTCATGCTATCCCCTAGTATAGAAACGATCCTTATCCAAGGTTTATTGAAAAAAAAATCAAGCTCAAAAGGGGTAACAATGGATAAAAATGATGAAATTTTGTAAAAGATAGAGAAAAATGGCCAGCCTTCATTTTCAAATCATGATTGTTTATTTTCAAAACTTTAATTTTGAGACAAAAAGATTGTGCAAACCAAGTGCTTACTTCTTTGCTCTTTTTTTTTTTTTTTTTTTTTTTTTTTTTCTTTTTTGCTTTTTTTTTTTTTTTTTTTTGGCAAAGACACTTACACACGCTGACTTTCCGAGAATTATGAAGGAAAATAATTATCAAGAAAGACAAAGTGATGAAAGGAAACAAGGTACCCATGCAAATTCATTACATTAATGTTTCAAGAAGGTTTACATGAGTCCAACATCACTAATTATCACTTCAAGAGTTGTTAACAATACTAGTTCCAACTATTTCTTCAATGTCGAGCTTCCCATAAGCAATTAGTTTCCTTACTGCAGTCTTAAAGGATTCACAATCTTCAATTGAGTGCCCTGCGACATCCATGTGGTATTTGCAAGTTAAACTCGGATTATACCCCGTTGGGAATGGTGGTTCTAAGGGACGTACAGGAGTTCCCGAAATAAGGTGAGCATCAAACAACCTCTGGAAAAGATCTGCATTCGAAATGGACAATCTTGGGAAAGGGGTAGCTTCGAGGGCGAAAGCGGCCTTGATTTTGGAAGTTTGGCCAAGTTGTGGTTGATTTGGGTAATTTTGTGGGGGTGGAGGTGGAGATCGAGTTAGTGCATATGGTTGGGGTATGGGGATGTTGTTGATTTGGAATTGTGGAGTTGGGGTAATGTTTGTAGTTGGTATAATTTGGTGTGGGGGTAGTAAGGAGGTGTAGGTGTATGGTATGGCAAATGAAGGTTAGGGTTATATGGTGGTGATGACTTAGGTATTGTGGGGAATATCGAGGCCCGAAGGTCTGTTGATACTTGGACGTAATTCACATTAGGCTCAATCTTTTCGGTACCGGGATCATTTCTTAGTAGTGATATCCTCTGTAGTGCTCATTGGCAACTTCCCGCTTTGGATAAAATCTCAATTCTTTCCCAAAGAATATCAAATCAGCGAAATCTTTATAAGTTTGCTCCGGCCATTGCTCCGATAAAAGGATTTCCCGTGGTTCTCAAGAAATATGAGCACATCTCGAGACAAAGTTAATGAGGGTTGAACTTGAGTCGCCAAGGCTCTCCACCTTTGTGCATACTTGCTTAAAAGATTCATCATTTCTTTTTTGCATTAAGTTTAACTGTTTCGAGTTACGACTGTTTCTAGGTTGAACTGATATTGTCCCATAAACAGGTTTGCCCAGTGATCCCAAGAAAAGATATTGGAGAGGTCTTGTTGGATACACCATTCCAAAGCTGGTCCAGTCAAGCTTTCATGGAAAAAGCTGACAAGGAACTTCCAGTCCTTCGACCAAATTGACATTTTGGTAATATATGATTTTAGGTGAAAAAATGGGTTGGTGCTCCCATCATATTTGTCAAATTCGGAACCTTAAAGTCCTTTGGGATGATAATGTTGGCGAGGGCACAACTCTTCTATTCCAAGAGGACCATAGGTGCTAGGACCCTTAATTGTTTTGATTTGCTCCTCCATCTTTTCCATCCATTCTTCATCCCTCTTATCATTTTGAACGGCCGCGCGGGACCAATACTAGTATGAAATCCCGTTGATGTCGGGATTGACATATGCGTGAATTCAAATTCAAGATTACCATGGACTTCATTTTGAGTATCCTCTAACGAACGATGCCCTTCTCTAATAGGAATCATTAGTGATGTGGTATTTGATGTTCCTCCCACAAAAGGCATCTCAGTGGTGGCCCCGTGGTTTGCCCCCATGGAAGTAATATTTGGTGGGTGCAGTGTGTGCCCCAGTCATTCCTATACCTCCGACTGTTCCCATCAAGGTGAGGGTCTCCCTCATGGCTAACAACATTTCCTCCATTCTTCTCTGAGACTCTGTCATCTCATTTATCCTTCCTTTCACTTCATCTACTTCCATACTCAGATTCCTTCCCTTCGTTCTCACCTACCATCGCTGCAAGCTTTGTTCGACACCTTGTGTTGTGAACTCGGGTTTGATTGGTGTCTTCTTTCCTTGGTAGCGCAATGGTGCTGAGCACGGTAACACCAAACAAAAATAATGAGATGAAATGAAATGAATGAGATTCATGAGATATATGAAATGGATGAAATAGAAACATTTGTTCTTTCTTTTTTAAAAAAAAAAAATGCAATGAATGTCATGAAAATGCATGATTTTTTTATTTAATTTTTTTTAGAATACTAAGAATGCCATAAAAATGCATGATTTTTTTTTTTTATTTTGTTTATTTTTTTATTTTTTTAATGCTAAGAATGTCATGAAAATGCATGATTTTTATTTGTTTTTCAAATATGCCATGAAAATGCATGATTTTTTTTTATTTAATTTTTTTTTATTTAGAATGCTAGAATGCCATGAAAATGCATGATTTTTTTTTTATTTAATTTTTTTTAGAATGCTAAGAATGCCATAAAAATGCATGATTTTTTTATTTTTTATTTTTTTTTAAATGCTAGGAATGGCATGAAAATGCATGATTTTTTTTTTTTTTTTTTTAAATATGCCATGAAAATGCATGATTTTTTTTTATTTAATTTTTTTAGAATGCTAGGAATGCCATGAAAATGCATGATTTTTTTTTTATTTTTCAAATATGCCATGAAAATGCATGATGCTATTTTTTTTAAAAAAAGATGGCTATATAAAGAAGAAGTTCGCTCCCTTCGTGTCCTAAGATATTGCCTTAAACGGAGGAATTCTATCATAAGGATCTATGAGTCTTTCTGATTCGTGATAACTCTCATTTGGTGGCTTTTCTATTCTAAGGTCTCTAGAGGCCAAGTCCCATTTCAAAATATTGACCACAAAATAAGGGTAAACCACTAGGTGTGGGACATTTGTGAAAAAGGCGCACTCTAGATGAGGTTTTCGCAATAGCCAAACAGGATGTACATCCAAAATGGTTACCACTACACAACCTCTACTTAACTTAAGCTTCACTCAGACCCGGGTATAGGGCCCCACTCGAATGTGTGATAGATGTGTAGGTGTGGTGGGTGTAGGGAGCATACAAACATTCATTATCCTAAAGACTACCCGCATCCTGCAAAACAAAAACAAAAACAAACAAAAATTCCAAGAGAAATTCTCTATCCTAAGGTTTTAATAACAATAATAATTAAAATAAATAAAAAGAAAAGAAAGGTAAAACAAAATATACAAAGATTACAAAATTTTACACAACAAAATTATATGGGTTTGACTCTCAAGTATCCCCAGCGGAGTCGCCATCTGTCGCGACCGTAATCGCGGCGGGAGTAGCGAACAAAATAAATAATGTTAGGAGTCGCCACCAATTTTATTTAAATTAGGAAAAATTGGAAAACCCTTTTAGAAAATGGTCTTTGAAACCAGATTGGATTCGGGAGTCGGTTATGCATAGGGAAGGGTGAAGACTTAACCCCACAGCACCCCTAATACATCCGTCCTAAACGGTTACCCTAAATTAGTTATGCAAAAAAAAATTTAATAATCTCGCAATATATTTGTTTTACCCCTTTTTATTAAAAAAAATTAAAAAAATAAAGAATTTGAGAAAATATAAAATTTGGCTTGACAGAATAAAGATTCTGCTCCTATGTATCCTCAGGTGCAATGAGGAACTCAAAGTCACGTAGTTCTTTAGAAAATAAGTGTGAGTTGGTTGATTTTATTTAAAGAAAAGATTTAATTTTTATTTTTTTTTAATAAAAGATTTGAATTAACAGGTCGTCGCGACTCTGTTAATCACATTAAAGTTTGAATGAGTGAAGCTTGCGTCACGCTAGACGTCACCCACGGATTGTTAAATTTATTATTAAAAAAATAAATTTTTAGCCTTTATTAAATAATAATTTATTTAAAATAATTTGAATCATTAGGTTGTCACAACTCGGATGATCCAAAAAAATTATGAGATTAACAAGTTTGTCACAACTTTTAAGCTTAATCCACTTATTTATTTATTTATTTATTTTAAAATTATTTCAATTATTTTATTTCCTTCACTTTGCATGGGTTGGTTGATTAAAAGTTTTAATTTTTATTTTATAAAAATTTGAATTAACGGTCATCGCGACTGAGTGAAGCTTACGTCGCTAGACGTCACTCATGATTGTTAAAATAAAAAAATAAATTTTGAGCTTTTATTAAATAATAATTTATTTAAAATAATTTGAATCATTAGGTTGTCACAACTCGGATGATCCAAAATAATTACAAGATTAACAATTTGTCACAACTCGGTTAATCCTATTTTAAAAAATTGTTTTACTTTTATTATATTTTGTTTGTTGTCCCTTTTTATCTTTATTAGTTTTTATATTTTTTTTTATTTTAGTCCATTTAGGCCTATTTCAAAAAAAAAAAAAAAAAAAGCTACCGAATTCTAAAACAAACAAAAGAAGGAAAAAAAAAAAAAAAAAACAAAAACTCATGAAAACGAAAAAAATGAAACAGAGGAGCAAGGAAGATGAAGACCAACGGCAACGGTGGTTAGGCTGGTTCAGGTTGGCGAAGCGCCGCAATCGGGTCAGGTTGCAAATTGTGCGGTGCGGCGATGTGAGGTCTGTTTCTGCGGTGGCTTCGTGGTGGGTAGCGCGGTGTGATGGATGACTTGCGACACGGTTAGGAGCGGTTTGTGGGTGTCGGTTTCGTATAGGAGAGGTGATGGAGAGAGAGGTATTTTGGTGGAGGCTGAACGTTTTATGAAAACCGAAGGTCTTTTGTGTGTGGGGGTTATGGGTTAATATAGGAAGGGTTTAGGGTGAAGAGTTTGAGTTTGAGTGTGATTAGGATTGGTTCAAGATGATAAGTCGGGATCTGTTTATGATGAGTGTTGGGGTTGGTCTAGGATATCGATGGATTTGATTAGGATAAGTTTGTTTATGGTGAGTTTGAGTTGGTTTAGGATATGAGTTGTGGGTTGGATAATGGATAATAGGTTAGATATTGGGTCAATGGGTAAGTTAATGAATTATGGGCAAATGGGCTAATGGACCAATGGGTTGAACTTTTTATTTTTTATCTTTTTTTATTTATTTTTTATTTTTACAAAAATACCCGGACAAAATTAGGTGTTCACAGTTGCCCCTCTTTACTTGTTTCTTATTAGATAAAAAGAATAACCACAGCTTTTCATTTTATCATAGTGAGGAACGAGTAAAGAAATGAACTCAAATTTTGTACGAGAGAAATAAAGAAACAACATGAGAACAAGGAGCGATGCGCTCAAAGATAAAATGACAGAAATCTAAATTACAAAAGCCGATGCGCTTAAAAATAAATGACAGGAGCCGATGCGCTCCAAACTTAAATCACAGAAATTTAAATGACAGTGAGCCGATGCGCTCAAAAGAAAATGACATGAGCCGATGCACTTAAAAAAAAATGACTGAAATTTAAAATGCATAAAACGATACGCCTAAAAGGGATTTCAAATGCAAAGAGCCAATAATTAACAAAAATTTAAAAAGTATGGAGTGATGCTCTCAAGATGCAAGGAGTTGGGTTGCTCCAAACAATTTAAAAGTAAGGAGCCAATGCGCTCAAAAGAATTTAAAAACATGGAGCCGATGCTCTTAATAATGCATGGAGCCGATGCGCTCAATAATGCATGGAGCCGATGCGCTCAAAAATGCAAGGAGCCGGTGCGCTCAATGATGCATGGAGCCGATGCGCTCAAAATGCAAGGAGCCGGTGCGCTCAATGATGAATGGAGCCGGTGCGCTCAATGATAAATGGAGCCGGTGCGCTCAATGATGCATGGAGCCGATGCGCTTAAAATGCAAGGAGCCTGGTGCGCTCAATGATGAATGGAGCTAGTGCGCTCAATGATAAATAGAGCCGGTGCGCTCATGATGCATGGAGCCGGTGCGCTCAAAATGCATGAAACAATTTGTGCCAAGTAAGTCATAGACTTAAGATCTTTTCCTTCTCAATCTTTTTCCTTTCCATTTTTCTTTTCTCTCCTTTCTTTTTCTCCTTTTTTCCTCTTTTTTTTTTTTTTTGATAAACCAACGACAATTAAAAGCTTTGACCAATCAAACCTTTGTTCATGTGCTTTTGCTGTTGGACCTGATGGTCTTGATCCTACTTATCCATCCTTTCTCTCCTTCTCTTTTTTTTTTCATCTTATTTTCCTGTTTTCCGCTCTTAACTATTCTCTTTTAGGAATTGAGATGACAATCTCTTGTTGTGAACCCTTGCTTGGAGCCACCAGTCTTTGCGATAAAATGTTTGTCCAGTATTCGTTCCTTGATCATTGATTTTCTGGAGCGGCCTGATGACTAAGTCGCTATCTTTGTTACTACTTCCCTCAACATATATTCTCAGAAGTTTTGCCCCAGTATGGCTAATTGAATGCGAACCAAGTTGCTCCTGTGTAGCCAATTGATTGCAACTAAAATTGCCCCAGTTTAAGCAATTCCAATTTATTTGCCTTGACTCTTGCTTAAACTGCATTTTCGAGTTTTCAACATAATGAGCTTCGAAACTTCTAAGTTCTTTTCGATCTGAAAAGTTCATCGAGGATTGCCATCAGATGGTCAAATCATAACTTTTGTTCACCTTTCTTGAAACATTACGTAACAGACATACATACATAGATGAAAAGAATTTATTGGGTAAACAACTTTTGATTTGGTCATGGAAGTTTGACTCCACAAAAAGACACGAATGATGATATGAGATCCAAAGAGGTGTTGACTCGATACGAATAGGTTTGACCTTCATGAGACCAATCTTTAGTTGTCTACTAGACATTATGGCCAAGGATTTTCTTCTCTCGAACATCTACATCAAGCCAAATTGAACCGAAGAGAAATTTGCCCTTGTCTAAGACTGAATTGTATAGGACCAAGACCTATCCTAGCGACTAAAAAGATTTGCCTAAGACAAATTGAATCAAGGAAAAATTGCCCCGAGTTTAGAGGTAGTGAGTCGAGCGGGGTATAAACTTGTCCTAGTGTAGGTCTCTTTCTTTTTTTTTTTCATTCTCATTCATTTTTTTAGGAACAATGAACTAAATACTTGGATGAGCATAACCTTTGCCTCAAAATTAAAGTTAACGAAAATGACAACAACCCTTCATTGATCGAATGGACTTTTTGAGGCTTGTAACGTGGCCAAGGCTAGGGATTATGAAAGGAAAGATATAAGGCTCAAACAAGTGTTTAAGGGTGGAATGGGAATAAGGATCATTAAACTTCATCGATTGCTTTTCCACTTTCAAACACCTTTATTTTACTATTTTCCTTTTCTTTCTAATTTCATTTCATTTTCTTTCATCCTCCTTTCCCTTCTCTTTTTTTTTTTTGCCTTTTTTTCATCATTTTTTATTTCTTACTTCTTATCCTTTTCACCTTTTCTTCCTTTTCCATTATGCTTCAAAACATTCATCGTCGCAATCAACCTTTGCTTCATGCTATCCCCTAGTATAGAAACGATCCTTATCCAAGGTTTATTGAAAAAAAATCAAGCTCAAAAGGGATAACAATGGATAAAAATGATGAAATTTTGTAAAAGATAGAGAAAAATGGCCAGTCTTCATTTTCAAATCATGATTGTTTATTTTCAAAACTTTAATTTTGAGACAAAAAGATTGTGCAAACCAAGTGCTTACTTCTTTGCTCTTTTTTTTTTCTTTTTTTTCTTTTTTTTTTTTTTTTTTTTTTTTGCTTTTTTTTTTGGCAAAGACACTTACACACGGACCTGACTGAGAATTATGAAGGAAAATAATTATCAAGAAAGACAAAGTGATGAAAGGAAACAAGGTACCCATGCAAATTCATTACATTAATGTTTCAAGAAGGTTTACATGAGTCCAACATCACTAATTATCACTTCAAGAGTTGTTAACAATACTAGTTCCAACTATTTCTTCAATGTCGAGCTTCCCATAAGCAATTAGTTTCCTTACTGCAGTCTTAAAGGATTCACAATCTTCAATTGAGTGCCCTGCGACATCCATGTGGTATTTGCAAGTTAAACTCGGATTATACCCGTTGGGAATGGTGGTTCTAAGGGACGTACAGGAGTTCCCGAAATAAGGTGAGCATCAAACAACCTCGGAAAAGATCTGCATTCGAAATGGACAATCTTGGGAAATGGGGTAGCTTCTGAGGGCGAAAGCGGCCTTGATTTTGGAAGTTTGGCCGAAGTTGTGGTTGATTTGGGTAATTTTGTGGGGGTGGAGGTGGAGATCGAGTTAGTGCAGTATGGTTGGGGTATGGGGATGTTGTTGATTTGGAATTGTGGAGTTGGGGTAATGTTTGTAGTTGGTATAATTTGGTGTGGGGGTAGTAAGGAGGTGTAGGTGTATGGTATGGCAAATGAAGGTTAGGGTTATATGGTGGTGATGACTTAGGTATTGTGGGGAATATCGAGGCCGAAGGTCTGTTGATACTTGGACGTAATTCACATTAGGCTCAATCTTTTTCGGCTGGGATCCTTTCTTAGTAGTGATATCCTCTGTAGTGCTCATTGGCAACTTCCCAGCTTTGGATAAAATCTCAATTCTTTCCCCAGCAGCGATCAAATCAGCGAAATCTTTATAAGCTGCTCCGGCCATTGCTCCGATAAAAGGATTTCCCAGGGTTCTCAAGAAATATGAGCACATCTCAGACAGTGTTAATGAGGGTTGAACTTGAGTCGCCAAGGCTCTCCACCTTTGTGCATACTGCTTAAAAGATTCATCATTTCTTTTTGCATTGAGTTTAACTGTTTTCGAGTTACGACTGTTTCTAGGTTGAACTGATATTGTCCCATAAACAGTTTGCCCAATGATCCCAAGAAAAGATATTGGAGAGGTCTTGTTGGATACACCATTCCAAAGCAAGTCCAGTCAAGCTTTCATGGAAAAAGCTGACAAGGAACTTCCAGTCCTTCGACCAAATTGACATTTTGGTAATATATGATTTTAGGTGAAAAAATGGGTTGGTGCTCCCATCATATTTGTCAAATTCTGGAACCTTAAAGTCCTTTGGGATGATAATGTTGGCGTAGGGGCACAACTCTTCTATTCCAAGAGGACCATAGGTGCTAGGACCCTTAATTGTTTTGATTTGCTCCTCCATCTTTTCCATCCATTCTTCATCCCTCTTATCATTTTGAACTACCAGTAGCAGGACCGGATTAGTATGAAATCCCGTTGATGTCGGGATTGACATATGCGTGAATTCAGCATTACCATGGACTTCATTTTGAGTATCCTCTAACGAACGATGCCCTTCTCTAATAGGAATCATTAGTGATGTGGTATTTGATGTTCCTCCCACAAAAGGCATCTCAGTGGTGGCCCCAGGGTTTGCCCCCATGGAAGTAATATTTGGTGGGTGCAAGGTGTGCCCCAGTCATTCCTATACCTCCGATGTTCCCATCAAGGTGAGGTCTCCCTCATGGCTAACAACATTTCCTCCATTCTTCTCTCGAGACTCTGTCATCTCATTTATCCTTCTTTTCACTTCATCTACTTCCATACTCGATTCCTTCCTTCGTTCTCGCCTACCATCGCCGCAAGCTTTGTTCGACACCTTGTGTTGTGAACTCGGGTTTGATTGGTGTCTTCTTTCCTTGGTAGCGCAATGGTGCTTGAGCACGTAACACCAAACAAAAATAATGAGATGAAATGAAATGAATGAGATTCATGAGATATATGAAATGGATGAAATAGAAACATTTGTTCTTTCTTTTTTTAAAAAAAAAAATACAATGAATGTCATGAAAATGCATGATTTTTTTATTTAATTTTTTTTTAGAATACTAAGAATGCCATAAAAATGCATGATTTTTTTATTTTTTTATTTTTTTTAATGCTAAGAATGTCATGAAAATGCATGATTTTTATTTGTTTTTCAAATATGCCATGAAAATGCATGATTTTTTTATTTAATTTTTTTAAGAATGCTAGGAATGCCATGAAAATGCATGATTTTTTTATTTAATTTTTTTTAGAATGCTAAGAATGCCATAAAAATGCATGATTTTTTATTTTTTTTTTTTTTAAATGCTAGGAATGGCATGAAAATGCATGATTTTTTTTTTTTTTTTTTAAATATGCCATGAAAATGCATGATTTTTTTTTTTATTTAATTTTTTTTAGAATGCTAGGAATGCCATGAAAATGCATGATTTTTTTTTTTTTCAAATATGCCATGAAAATGCATGATGCTATTTTTTTAAAAAAGATGGCTATATAAAGAAGAAGTTCGCTCCTTCGTGTCTAAGATATTGCCTTAAACGGAGGAATTCTATCATAAGGATCTATGGGTCTTTCTGATTCGTGATAACTCTCATTTGGTGGCTTTTCTATTCTAAAGGTCTCTAGAGCCAAGTCCCATTTCAAAATATTGACCACAAAATAGTGGGTAAACCACTAGGTGTGGTACATTTGTGAAAAAGGCGCACTCTAGATGAGGTTTTCGCAATAGCCAAACAGGATGTACATCCAAAATGGTTACCACTACACAACCTCTACTTAACTTAAGCTTCACTCAGACTGGGTATAGGGCCCCACTCGAATGTGTGATAGATGTGTAGGTGTGGTGGGTGTAGGGAGCATACAAACATTCATTATCCTAAAGACTACCCGCATCCTGCAAAACAAAAACAAAAACAAACAAAAATTCCAAGAGAAATTCTCTATCCTAAGGTTTTAATAACAATAATAATTAAAATAAATAAAAAGAAAAGAAAGGTAAAACAAAATATACAAAGATTACAAAATTTTACACAACAAAATTATATGGGTTTGACTCTCAAGTATCCCACGTGGAGTCGCCATCTGTCGCGACCGTAATCGCTTGTGAGTAGCGAAACAAAATAAATAATGTTAGAGTCGCCACCAATTTTATTTAAATTAGGAAAAATTGGAAAACCCTTTTAGAAAATGGTCTTTGAAACCAGATTGATTCGGGAGTCGGTTATGCATAGGGAAGGGTGAAGACTTAACCCCACAAAGACCCTAATACATCCGTCCTAAACGGTTACCCTAAATTAGTTATGCAAAAAAAATTTAATAATCTCGCAATATATTTGTTTTACCCCTTTTTATTAAAAAAAATTAAAAAAATAAAGAATTTGAGAAAATATAAAATTTGGCTTGACAAATAAAGATTCTGCTCCTATGTATCCTCAGGTGCAATGAGGAACTCAAAGTCACGTAGTTCTTTAGAAAATAAGTGTGAGTTGGTTGATTTTATTTAAAGAAAAGATTTAATTTTTATTTTTTTTTAATAAAAGATTTGAATTAACAGGTCGTCGCGACTCTGTTAATCACATTAAAGTTTGAATGAGTGAAGCTTGCGTCACGCTAGACGTCACCCACGGATTGTTAAATTTATTATTAAAAAAAATAAATTTTTAGCCTTTATTAAATAATAATTTATTTAAAATAATTTGAATCATTAGGTTGTCACAACTCAGATGATCCAAAAAAAATTATGAGATTAACAAGCTGTCACAACTCGGTTAATCCCACTTATTTATTTATTTATTTATTTTAAAATTATTTCAATTATTTTATTTCCTTCACTTTGCATGGGTTGGTTGATTAAAAGTTTTAATTTTTATTTTATAAAAATTTGAATTAACTCATCGCGACTCTGTTAATCAAATTAAAATTTAAATGAGTGAAGCTTCACGCTAGGTCACTCACGATTGTTAAAATAAAAAAATAAATTTTGAGCTTTTATTAAATAATAATTTATTTAAAATAATTTGAATCATTAGGTTGTCACAACTCAGATGATCCAAAATAATTACAAGATTAACAAGCTGTCACAACTCGGTTAATCCTATTTTAAAAAATTGTTTTACTTTTATTATATTTTGTTTGTTGTCCCTTTTTATCTTTATTAGTTTTTATATTTTTTTATTTTAGTCCATTTAGGCCTATTTCAAAAAAAAAAAAAAAAGCTACCAGAATTCTAAAACAAACAAAAGAAGGAAAAAACAAAAAAAAAACAAAAACTCACGAAAACGAAAAAAATGAAACAGAGGAGCAAGGAAGATGAAGACCAACGGCAACGGTGGTTAGGCTGGTTCAGGTTGGCGAAGCGCCGGCAATCGGGTCTGGTTGCAGATTGTGCGGTGCGGCGATGTGAGGCTGTTTCTGCGGTGGCTTCTGCGTGGTGGGTAGCGCGGTGTGACGGATGACTTGCGACACGGTTAGGAGCAGTTTGTGGGTGTCAGTTTCGTATAGGAGAGGTGATGGAGAGGTATTTTGGTGGAGGCTGAACGTTTTGTGAAAACTGAAGGTCTTTTGTGTGTGGGGGTTATGGGTTAATATAGGAAGGGTTTAGGGTGAAGAGTTTGAGTTTGAGTGTGATTAGGATTGGTTCAAGATGATAAGTCGGGATCTGTTTATGATGAGTGTTGGGGTTGGTCTAGGATATCGATGGATTTGATTAGGATAAGTTTGTTTATGGTGAGTTTGAGTTGGTTTAGGATATGAGTTGTGGGTTGGATAATGGATAATAGGTTAGATATTGGGTCAATGGGTAAGTTAATGAATTATGGGCAAATGGGCTAATGGACCAATGGGTTGAACTTTTTATTTTTTATCTTTTTTTATTTATTTTTTATTTTTACAAAAATACCCGGACAAAATTAGGTGTTCATTTGCCCTCTTTACTTGTTTCTTATTAGATAAAAAGAATAACCACAGCTTTTCATTTTATCATAGTGAGGAACGAGTAAAGAAATGAACTCAAATTTTGTACGAGAGAAATAAAGAAACAACATGAGAACAAGGAGCGATGCGCTCAAAGATAAAATGACAGAAATCTAAATTACAAAAGCCGATGCGCTTAAAAATAAATGACAGGAGCCGATGCGCTCCAAACTTAAATCACAGAAATTTAAATGACAGTGAGCCGATGCGCTCAAAAGAAAATGACATGAGCCGATGCACTTAAAAAAAAAATGACCGAAATTTAAAATGCATAAAACTGATACGCCTAAAAGGGATTTCAAATGCAAAGAGCCAATAATTAACAAAAATTTAAAAAGTATGGAGCTGATGCTCTCAAGATGCAAGGAGTTGGGTTGCTCCAAACAATTTAAAAAGTAAGGAGCCAATGCGCTCAAAAGAATTTAAAAACATGGAGCCGATGCTCTTAATAATGCATGGAGCCGATGCGCTCAATAATGCATGGAGCCGATGCGCTCAAAATGCAAGGAGCCGGTGCGCTCAATGATGCATGGAGCCGATGCGCTCAAAATGCAAGGAGCCGGTGCGCTCAATGATGAATGGAGCCGGTGCGCTCAATGATAAATGGAGCCGGTGCGCTCAATGATGCATGGAGCCGATGCGCTTAAAATGCAAGGAGCTGGTGCGCTCAATGATGAATGGAGCTAGTGCGCTCAATGATAAATAGAGCCGGTGCGCTCAATGATGCATGGAGCCGGTGCGCTCAAAATGCATGAAACAATTTGTGCCAGTAAGTCATAGACTTAAGATCTTTTCCTTCTCAATCTTTTTCCTTTCCATTTTTCTTTTCTCTCCTTTCTTTTTCTCCTTTTTTCCTCTTTTTTTTTTTTTGATAAACCAACGACAATTACGGAAAGCTTTGACCAATCAAACCTTTGTTCATGTGCTTTTGCCTGTTGGACCTGATGGTCTTGATCCTACTTATCCATCCTTTCTCTCCTTCTCTTTTTTTTTTCATCTTATTTTCCTGTTTTCCGCTCTTAATTATTCTCTTTTAGGAATTGAGATGACAATCTCTTGTTGTGAACCCTTGCTTGGAGCCACCAGTCTTTGCGATAAAATGTTTGTCCAGTATTCGTTCCTTGATCATTGATTTTCTGGAGCGGCCTGATGACTAAGTCGCTATCTTTGTTACTACTTCCCTCAACATATATTCTCAGAAGTTTTGCCCCAGTATGGCTAATTGAATGCGAACCAAGTTGCTCCTGTGTAGCCAATTGATTGCAACTAAAATTGCCCCAGTTTAAGCAATTCCAATTTATTTGCCTTGACTCTTGCTTAAACTGCATTTTCGAGTTTTCAACATAATGAGCTTCGAAACTTCTAAGTTCTTTTCGATCTGAAAAGTTCATCAGGGGATTGCCATCAGATGGTCAAATCATAACTTTTGTTCACCTTTCTTGAAACATTACGTAACAGACATACATAGATGAAAAGAATTTATTGGGTAAACAACTTTTGATTTGGTCATGGAAGTTTGACTCCACAAAAAGACACGAATGATGATATGAGATCCAAAGAGGTGTTGACTCGATACGAATAGGTTTGACCTTCATGAGACCAATCTTTAGTTGTCTACTAGACATTATGGCCAAGGATTTTCTTCTCATTTGAACATCTACATCAAGCCAAATTGAACCGAAGAGAAATTTGCCCTTGTCTAAGACTGAATTGTATAGGACCAAGACCTATCCTAGCGACTAAAAGATTTGCCTAAGACAAATTGAATCAAGGAAAAATTGCCCCAGTTTAGAGCTGAGTCGAACGGGGTATAAACTTGTCCTAGTGTAGGTCTCTTTCTTTTTTTCTTTTCATTCTCATTCATTTTTTTAGGAACAATGAACTAAATACTTGGATGAGCATAACCTTTGCCTCAAAATTAAAGTTAACGAAAATGACAACAACCCTTCATTGATCAGAATGGACTTTTTGAGGCTTGTAACGTGGCCAAGGCTAGGGATTATGAAAGGAAAGATATAAGGCTCAAACAAGTGTTTAAGGGTGGAATGGGAATAAGGATCATTAAACTTCATCGACTGCTTTTCCACTTTCAAACACCTTTATTTTACTATTTTCCTTTTCTTTCTAATTTCATTTCATTTTCTTTCATCCTCCTTTCCCTTCTCTTTTTTTTTTTTGCCTTTTTTTCATCATTTTTTATTTCTTACTTCTTATCCTTTTCACCTTTTCTTCCTTTTCCATTATGCTTCAAAACATTCATCGTCGCAATCAACCTTTGCTTCATGCTATCCCCTAGTATAGAAACGATCCTTATCCAAGGTTTATTGAAAAAAAAATCAAGCTCAAAAGGGGTAACAATGGATAAAAATGATGAAATTTTGTAAAAGATAGAGAAAAATGGCCAGTCTTCATTTTCAAATCATGATTGTTTATTTTCAAAACTTTAATTTTGAGACAAAAAGATTGTGCAAACCAAGTGCTTACTTCTTTGCTCTTTTTTTTTTCTTTTTTTTTCTTTTTTTTCTTTTTTGCTTTTTTTTTGCTTTTTTTTTGGCAAAGACACTTACACACGCGGACCTGACTGAGAATTATGAAGGAAAATAATTATCAAGAAAGACAAAGTGATGAAAGGAAACAAGGTACCCATGCAAATTCATTACATTAATGTTTCAAGAAGGTTTACATGAGTCCAACATCACTAATTATCACTTCAAGAGTTGTTAACAATACTAGTTCCAACTATTTCTTCAATGTCGAGCTTCCCATAAGCAATTAGTTTCCTTCTTCGCAGTCTTAAAGGATTCACAATCTTCAATTGAGTGCCCTGCGACATCCATGTGGTATTTGCAAGTTAAACTCGGATTATACCCCGTTGGGAATGGTGGTTCTAAGGGACGTACAGGAGTTCCCGAAATAAGGTGAGCATCAAACAACCTCTGGAAAAGATCTGCATTCGAAATGGACAATCTTGGGAAAGGGGGTAGCTTCTGAGGGCGAAAGCGGCCTTGATTTTGGAAGTTTGGCCGAAGTTGTGGTTGATTTGGGTAATTTTGTGGGGGTGGAGGTGGAGATCGAGTTAGTGCATATGGTTGGGGTATGGGGATGTTGTTGATTTGGAATTGTGGAGTTGGGGTAATGTTTGTAGTTGGTATAATTTGGTGTGGGGGGTAGTAAGGAGGTGTAGGTGTATGGTATGGCAAATGAAGGTTAGGGTTATATGGTGGCTGATGACTTAGGTATTGTGGGGAATATCGAGGCATGAAGGTCATTGATATTGGACGTAATTCACATTAGGCTCAATCTTTTTTTGGGATCATTTCTTAGCAGTGATATCCTCTGTAGTGCTCATTGGCAACTTCCCAGCTTTGGATAAAATCTCAATTCTTTCCCCAGCAGCGATCAAATCAGCGAAATCTTTATAAGCTGCTCCGGCCATTGCTCCGATAAAAGGATTTCCCAGGGTTCTCAAGAAATATGAGCACATCTCAGACAGTGTTAATGAGGGTTGAACTTGAGTCGCCAAGGCTCTCCACCTTTGTGCATACTGCTTAAAAGATTCATCATTTCTTTTTTGCATTAAGTTTAACTGTTCTCGAGTTACGACTGTTTCTAGGTTGAACTGATATTGTCCCATAAACAGGTTTGCCCAGTGATCCCAAGAAAAGATATTGGAGAGGTCTTGTTGGATACACCATTCCAAAGCTGGTCCAGTCAAGCTTTCATGGAAAAAGCTGACAAGGAACTTCCAGTCCTTCGACCAAATTGACATTTTGGTAATATATGATTTTAGGTGAAAAAATGGGTTGGTGCTCCCATCATATTTGTCAAATTCTGGAACCTTAAAGTCCTTTGGGATGATAATGTTGGCAGTAGGGCACAACTCTTCTATTCCAAGAGGACCATAGGTGCTAGGACCCTTAATTGTTTTGATTTGCTCCTCCATCTTTTCCATCCATTCTTCATCCCTCTTATCATTTTGAACGGCCGCAGGACCAGTACTAGTATGAAATCCCGTTGATGTCGGGATTGACATATGCGTGAATTCAGCATTACCATGGACTTCATTTTGAGTATCCCCTGATGAACGATGCCCTTCTCTAATAGGAATCATTAGTGATGTAGTATTTGATGTTCCTCCCACAAAAGGCATCTCAGTGGTGGCCCTATGGTTTGCCCCCATGGAAGTAATATTTGGTGGGTGTAGGTGTGCCCCAGTCATTCCTTTACCTCCGATTGTTCCCATCAAGGTGAGGTCTCCCTCATGGCTAACAACATTTCCTCCATTCTTCTCTGAGACTCTGTCATCTCATTTATCCTTCCTTTCACTTCATCTACTTCCATACTCAGATTCCTTCCTTCGTTCTCAGCTACCATCGCTGCAAGCTTTGTTCGAGACCTTGTGTTGTGAACTCGGGTTTGATTGGTGTCTTCTTTCCTTGGTAGCGCAATGGTGCTGAGCACGGTAACACCAAACAAAAATAATGAGATGAAATGAAATGAATGAGATTCATGAGATATATGAAATGGATGAAATAGAAACATTTGTTCTTTCTTTTTTTAAAAAAAAAATGCAATGAATGTCATGAAAATGCATGATTTTTTTTATTTAATTTTTTTTAGAATGCTAGGAATGCCATGAAAATGCATGATTTTTTTTATTTAATTTTTTTTTAGAATGCTAAGAATGCCATGAAAATGCATGATTTTTTTTATTTTTTTTATTTTGTTTAAATGCTAGGAATGCCATGAAAATGCATGATTTTTTTTTTTTTTTTATTTGTTTAAATGCTAGGAATGCCATGAAAATGCATGATTTTTATTTTTTTTTTCAAATATGCCATGAAAATGCATGATTTTTTTTATTTAATTTTTTTTAGAATGCTAGGAATGCTATGAAAATGCATGATTTTTTTTATTTAATTTTTTAGAATGCTAAGAATGCCATAAAAATGCATGATTTTTTTTTATTTTTTTTAAATGCTAGGATTGCCATGAAAATGCATGACATTTATTTTATTTTTAAATATGCCATGAAAATGCATGATTTTTTTTATTTAAATTTTTTAGAATGCTAAGAATGCCATGAAAATGCATGATTTTTATTTTATTTTTCAAATATGCCATGAAAATGCATGATGCTATTTTTTTTTATAAAAAAGATGGCTATATAAAAAAGAAGTTTGCTCCCTTCGTGTCTTAAGATATTGCCTTAAACGGAAGAATTCTATCATAAGGATCTATGAGTCTTTCTGATTTGTGATAACTCTCATTTGGTGGCTTTTCTATTCTGAAGGTTTCTAGAGCCAAGTCCCATTTCAAAATGTTGACCACAAAATAGTGGGTAAACCACTAGGTGTGGGACATTTGTGAAAAAAGCGCACTCTAGATGAGATTTTCGCAATAGCCAAACAGGATGTACATCCAAAATGGTTACCACTACACAACCTCTACTTAACTTAAGCTTCACTCAGACCCGGGTATAGGGCCCCACTCGAATGTGTGATAGATGTGTAAGTGTGGTGGGTGTAGGGAGCATACAAACCTTCATTATCCTAAAGACTACCCACATCCTGCAAAACAAAAAAAACAAAAACAAACAAAAAAAATCCAAGAGAAATTATCTATCCTAAGGTTTAAAATAAATAAAAAAAGAAAAGAAAGGTAAAACAAAATATACAAAGATTACAAAATTTTACACAACAAAATTATATGAGCTTGACTCTCAAGTATCCCCAAATGAGTCGCCATCCTGTCGCGATCGTAATCGCGGCGGAGCTGGCGAAACAAAATAAATAAGTTAGGAGTCGCCACCAATTTTATTTAATTTAGGAAAAATTAGAAAACCTTTTTTAGAAAATGGTCTTTGGAACCAGATTGAATTCGGGAGTCGGTTATGCATAGGGAAGGGTGAAGACTTAACCCTACAAAGACTTAAAACATCCGTCCTAAAACGGTTACCCTAAATTAGTTATGCAAAACTTAATAATCTCATAATATGTTTGTTTTACCCTTTTTATTAAAAAAAATTAAAAATAAATAATTTGTGAAAATTTAAAATTTGGCTTGACGAAATAAAAATTTCGCTCCTACGTACCCTCAGGTGCAATGAGGAACTCAAAGTCACGTAGTTCTATATAAAATACTTGTGGGTTGGTTGCTTTTATTTAAAAGTTTTAATTTTTATTTTATAAAAATTTGAATTAACAGGTCGTCGCGACTCTGTTAATCAAATTAAAATTTGAATGAGTGAAGCTTGCGTCACGCTAGACGTCACTCACGGATTGTTAAAAAAAATGAATTTTGAGCCTTTATTAAATAATAATTTATTTAAAATAATTTGAATCATTAGGTTGTCACAACTCAGATGATCCAAAATAATTACAAGATTAACAAGTTGTCACAACTTGGTTAATCCTGTTAAAAAAGATTGCTTTATTTTTATTATATTTTTGTTTGTTGTCCTCTTTTTATCTTTCTTAGTTTTTAGATTTTTTCAATTTTAGCCCATTTAGGCCTATTAAAAAAAAACTACCAGAATTCTAAAACAAATAAAAGAAAGAAAAAAGAAACTAAAAAAAACTACCAGAATTCTTAAAACCAATAAAAGAAAGAGAAAAAGAAAAAAAAAACAAAGAAAACAAAAACTTACGAAAAACAAAAATAAAACAAAAGGGGGAATCTTCTTCTCCTTCTTCGTTGTAACAGAGGGGACTCAAAGTGGGGAATGGAGGTGAGGGACGGCTGGTGCGGGGTGCGGCTGGTTTGGGTTCAGTTTGGGTGATTTTCGGTTGATGCTATTTGGGTAATGGTGATATTAGAGGTTGGCAGGGAGTAATGGTTATGAGGTAGAAGATGGAGAGGTAGAGTAATGGGTGTTTGTGGTGAACATTTGGTTGATGGGGAACAGCAAGTATGGTGTTTGGTTATGGAAGAGGATGAAGAAGGTGATGGAGAGCTTGCTATCAAAAGCTACGTGATTAAAGAAAATTGACTTGTATTAAGGCTGCCAAGTGCTTTGTGAGTTGAAAGCTGAAGGTATTTCCTGAGTGAAAGTTGAAGGTGTTTTGTGAGTTGAAAGCTGAAGGTCCTTTGTGTGTGGGGGTTATGGGTTAATATAGGAAGGGTTTAGGGTGAAGAGTTTGAGTTTGAGTATGATTAGGATTGGTTTAAGATGATAAGTCAGGATCTGTTTATGATGAGTGTTGGGGTTGGTCTAGGATAGCTGATGGATTTGATTAGGATAAGTTTGTTTATGGTGAGTTTGAGTTGGTTTAGGATATGGGTTGTGGATTAGATAATGGGTCATAAGTTGAATATTGGGTCAATGGGTAGGTTAATGAATTATGGGCAAATGGGCTAATGAACCAATGGGTTGAACTTTTTTTTATTTTTTTATTTTTTTATTTTTACAAAAATACCCGGACAAAATTAGGTGTTCACACAAATCACCATGAAGAAAAGTGTTTTATCTCTCCAAGCCAAGTATGCATCTAACTTACTCTCTCGAGCGGGTATCACAAACAGTAAAACTGAATCAACCGCCTTGGAACTCAATTGCTTATTTCCCTTATAAGCAACAACAACTTCAAATATCTGTTTTCTTAGCTGCCGCATCAATTGGCTCCACAGATGACCTTAACTGGGGCTGGGGGCTGATTGTACTGAGCTGCGCTAGTATATATTGAGTCCAAGTAGTCCTTGAGCTAAGAACCGTCGCTTAATTTGCTGAAACATGAAAAAGACAATTTTTTATAATTAATTTTTGGATGAAACCGATATTATGAGAGGTTAAACCCATGATAATAGATTGATCATTGGCTGAGAAGTTAACTTACTTGCAAGTTTTAAATCTTTTGCTAAGAATTGAAAGACCATTAGACTTGTTAGCAACTTTGTCAATCTGAGACCATGATTTACGTATAGTTCGGTAGCAGCTCTTACTGGTTTCCTGCATCACGCAATAATGCATCGGTTGCAATAATTCTTGAAGGGTTTAATTTAATAAAATAAAATTGGCACCTATTACTTTGAAGTCCTTGGTTACAATATAATAGTATCCAGCTCGTGGGGCGACTCCATTGAAGTAAAGAATTGGTGCTGATGAAGCCAAAGCACCAAGAGCAATGTGGGGATACTTTAGACGGGACCATGATGCAAGCACTGGGAGAAGAAAACTAATTAAATGCTCATATACACATAAGAAAAGATAATTAAATAAACTCCTATTTGCTTGTGACATATACTTAAAGAACTTGATGAAAGAGCTAATATTATATATGCGGTCACTTACTTCCACCATAAGAGCCTCCAATAACAATTACGGGAGAATTATGAGCAGCCAAACTTTTCTTGATGTGAAATTAAGTACAGCAGCATAGTCTGCTATTGCTAGGGCTGAGTTAAAATACCCAAGGGTACTCGCATTTCTCATATAGCTTCTTCCCTGATCCAAATGGCACTGATTTCCCATAATACCTATGCTGTCGAAAAAACATATAGTTAGCATATAGTAACTAGTATAGTGGTATATTAATACTGCAACTGCAAAGTGTTAGGCTGCCTGAGATGCACCAACTACTTGTCTTTTTTTTTTAAAAAAACAAAATTTAGGATTAATGGTGATTATCATATCCTAAGGTCAGACTAGGGCTCCAAGCTTAATATTTATCGAAAACTTCAGGAATTGAACTCTAGCTAACTTAATCGACCCACTAACTACTTGTCTTGTTATGTTGAGTTTATCTCACTCTTACCTCAATATATACAATAAGAGCATTGAACTGAGGAGCATTATCTCTGAGAAACCCGACAGAGTATATATCCTCATCCACGGGTGTTTCTGCACCAAGGTATGCAAAAATTGGTGCACTTGATTTAGCTCCACCCCAGTGCTTAAAATTTATCATATACCTTTGTTGGAAAGTGGTGTAGCTGTCAGGCCTGTAGTTGAAGTGATCAAGTCTTTGGGTGCAATAATATATCTTGAGGTCCTCGGGAAAATTGGAGGAAGATATGGTTTGGGGTTTATGTTTGTTGGTTTGCTGCAAAGTTCCTAACCTTGGATTGGTGAAACCAGAAACACAAACCGAGAAAATTAGAAAGAATAGAGAAAACATTGGAATGAGTGCATAACGGATCCCGTGGTTGAATAGTTGAGATTACTTCTTTTAGGCCTCGGTGTTTTTTTAATTAAGGATCTAATGATCACTTGTATATGTAATACACGATTTGATAACGTGTAAGGCAATATCAGAAATCAAGATTTATGAGACATCTTTTTTCATATTAAAGATAATGCAGTTTTATTATTTAATCTTTTTTTTTTTTGGTTGAGATGCAGAATTGTCAATTTATTTTTATAATAAACAAAATAGGAGAAGTTTACTGTAAAAAAAATTGTTGGTTCGGTGGCTTGATTTTGGAGGAAAATGGACAAGATCCACCAATATGGTGCCTTGGTGGAATGGACAAAAGTCTATCAATTGGCTACTGTAACAACTACTAGCAACTCTCATTTGATGCCTTACCATATATGTGATTTGATTTATGACTAAGACGGTAGCCAGCCAACTCGGAATATTACAATGCCTGGACACGCTTTGTATGTTTGAAGAGACATAATCAGATCATATATTTTTTTGAGTTCATTTTATTCATCACAAAATTAAAGAATATGGATGAGACATTTTCAAGTAAACAACAAGCAATGATGTTTTGCTTCTTACCTCCGTCCATCAAACATTTATGTGAAACGCTCATATATAGGCGTGAATAGCTTAATATTGTTGAGGTTAAGTCCTCACTTTAAATAGATGTAACAAGAAATGAAAAATTGAATTTATTGATTAAGAATTCCAGTGTACAAGCTTTTGTATTTATAGACAAACGTAACTATAACTAACTAACTAACTATTTAAAACTAACTAATCAACTAACTCCCTAATACCCTCCCTTAAGCTGGAGAGTGGATGTTAAGCACACCCAGTTTGGAAAGAAAAATGGAGAAGGCAGAGGGTTTCAACGGCTTAGTAAAAAAGTCAGTTAGCTGGTTAGAAGAAGAAATAGGCAGCAAATGAAATAACCCCGAATGCAGTTTTTCACGCACAATATGACAATCAATGTCTATGTGCTTAGTACGTTCATGAAAGCTAGCATTAGATGCAATATGCCGGGCAGATTAACTATCATAGTATAAGAGTGCAGGAGTAGTGAAGGAAATGACAAGATCTTGAAGAAGAAATGTCAACCATTGAAGTTCACAAGTGGTGGAGGCCAAAGCTCTATATTCAGCTTCGGAGGAAGAACGAGACACAGTATTTTGTTTCTTTGAATGCCAGGAAATGAAAGAGGAGCCAAGAAAAATGCAAACACCCGTAATGGATCAGTGAGTAGAGGGACATGAGGCCCAATCAGAATCACTAAATGCTTTAAGTTGAAGAGCAGAAGTAGAGGGAAAAAATAATCCATGTGCTGGAGCACCTTTGATGTATCGAATGTTGCAATGTGCAGCTTCAAAATGATGAGCAGTGGGGGCTTACATAAACTGACTTAGCTACTGAACAGCAAAGCTAATGTCAGGACGCGTAGTAGTAAGATAAAGTAAACAACCAATGAGACGACGATAAGCAGAGAGATCATGAGGTGGAGCTGCGGTATCAAACAACAATTTGGAATCCTTGATCATTGGGGTGCTGCAGGGCTTGGCAGCAAGAAGACCAGAATCAGAAAGTATGTCCAATGCATATTTTCTTTGGCAAACATGAATTCCTTTTGATGTGCGAGAGACTTCTAAGCCAAGAAAATACTTAAGATCACCAAGGTCTTTGATTTTGAATGTGGAATGCAAAAACTGTTTCACTGAGTTGATAGCATCAATAGAATTTCCAGCAAGTATCACATCATCGACATAAACCAATAAAGCCGTGACAAATGAACCTTGTCACTAAATGAAGAGAGAATGATCATATTGCGAGTGGTTGAAGCCAAGTGACACCAGAGCAGTAAACAATTTGGAGAACCATTGTCTGCTAGCTTGTCGTAAACCATATAAAGATTTGGTGAGACGACAAACTTGATTGGGTTTGGTGGGAATAAAACCCGGGGGAGCTCCATATATAATTCCTCATTAAGATCACCATGAAGAAAGGCATTATCAACATCTAGTTGCTTTCAGAACCAGCCTTGAGAAGTTGCTTCTGCAAGGAGAAGTCTCACAGTGGTTAATTTTGCCACTGGGGAGAAAGTATCAAGGAAATTAATACCTTTTTGATGGGTATAACCCTCGGCAACTAGACGTGCCTTGTATCTTTGAAGAGTGCCATCAGCTTTGTACTTAATCCGGTAAACCCACCTGTAACTAATAGGAGTTTTATCTCGTGGTAAATCAATTAGATACCAAGTTTGATTAGCTTCCAGAGCTTGTAACTCAGCCTTCATAACATTCACCCAATCAACAGAATTAATAGCCTGACTATATGATTTTGGTTCAACAGTAGTTGATATGGCTAAGGTATATTTGAGATAAGAAGAGGAAAGAGAATGATATGAGAGGACAAAAGATAAAGGATAAGTAACAATACCTACATGTGAAGATGAAGTGGAACCTGCTGATTGAGAGCAATGACAATGAAATTCTCTGAGATAAGCAAGAGCCTGGCAGATTCTGGTGGATTTCCTAATATTTGGATCTACAGTCTCAGGAAGAGGTTGTGATATATGGTTAGGAAGTGATTGTGACGGATGGTTAGGAAGAGGTATGAAAGAATATGATAGGACAAAAGGTGAGTGAGTGGAATTGAGAGGAATGGGATCAGAAGCTTTGGTTTGAGGTGAATTAGAAAATTGAGGTAATGGCTCAAGCAGAAAAAGAAACTCATCAAAAGCTGTGTGAACAGGATCAAATGAAGATGAAGATGAATGAGGAAGTTGAGAATAACCAAATATACTTTCATGAAAAATGACATTTCGAGAAAGTAGAATTTCTCTGGTATGCAAATCAAATACCATGTATCCTTTGGTACCATTTTTAAAGCCAAGAAAGATGCATTTTCTGGACTTAGGATCAAGTTTGATTCTGTGTTGTTCCAATGTTGTTCCAATGTTGAAGTAAAACAAAGTGAACCAAAAACCTTTAAGTCTAATAATGTGGGAGGTGTGGCATGAAAGAGTTCAAATAGTGATTTGTTTTGAAGAATGAGTGATAGAAGTCTGATAATAATGTGGACAGCACGTGCAACAACAAATGACCAAAAACATTTTGGTAAACAAGAATGAAATAACAAGCCTCTTGCAACACTGAGAATGTGGCCATGTTTCCTTTCAACCACAAAATTTTGTTGAGGAGTCTCAACACATGAAGTTTGATGGACAATACCAAATTTTGTATAAAAATCAGTATATTGAAATTCTGTGCCATTATCAGATCGGATGGTTTTAATGCAGGCTTGAAATTGTGTTTTAACAAAAACAACAAAATCATGCATTAATTTTTTGGTCTCAGATTTTGCTTTCATAAGAAACAACCATGTATGACGTGTGTAATCATCAACAATGATGAGAAAGTACTTATGACTACGCAAAGAAGAAATGGCAAGTGGCCCCCAAATGTCAATATGAATTAGATCAAAGGCATGCTATGTGACAGATGTGCTAGAAGGAAATGGCAACTTATGTTGTTTTGCAAAGTGACAAGAATCACAAACTCTGTTATTGATATATTTGACATAAGAAAAACTAGTACAAATATGGTTCATTACCTTATTTGAAGGAAGACCAAGTCTATAATGCCAAAGATCAAAAGGAAAGTTTACAGTGTTGAACTGAGCAATATTTATAGAAAAATGTAAGGGAACAAAAGGAGCTTTTGGTTCCTTGAGATGGTATAGTCCATTGTGTAAATCAGCAAGCCCAATCATCCTCAATGTAGGCATATCCTGAATATGACAAACAGAATCAAGAAAAGTTAATTTGTAATTCAAACTAAATATCAATTGTTGAACATATATGATATTGAAACTAAATTCTAGTATATATAAAACATTAAAGAGTTGAAACTAATTTGAAAAACAAACTGTTCCTGAGTATTTTATAGTAACCATGGATCCATTTAGTAAAAACACACGAATGGGTTTGATACTATGGAAACTAACAAAAGAAGACTTGGTATGTGTGACATGATCAGTTGCACCCGTATCAAGAATCCACAAATTTGGATTTGATCTTGAGTTACTTGAATTATTTATTGCTTATTGTTGTTGAGTAAATGACTCACCAATAAAGGAAGAATGGGTTTGATTCATGCTGTTAACACTGTGATGTTGAGTTACTTGAGATTGTTGTAATAAATTGAGCAATTGCTGCACTTGCTCGGGACTGAGTTGATTTTGCTTAGTATCATTCTGAATTACTGAAGACAAATTTTTTTCAGTTGCTTGTGAGTTTAAACCTTCATCAGTAGCAAAGTTGTTGATAGTATGAGTTTTTGGCTTGTATCCAGGAGGAAATCCATGCTTGAAGTAGCATTGCTCTACTGTATGACCAAATTTGTTATAGTGTGTCCATTGTTTTATAAGTCTACAACCTTGATATCTACCTCTTCCTCTTCCTCCAAATCTTGTATTACCTCTTCCTTGATACTTCTGATTTTCAGCAGAATTAAATAAGATTTTTGAGTTGTCCAAAGGATTAGCAGTGAATTGTCCTTCTTGTTGCAAGACAAGAGAAAACACTTTGTTGATTGATGGCAATGGTTCCATCAACAATATTTGTGATTTAACTATTCCATATATTTCCTCAAGACCTTTCAAGAAACATATTACATATTCAGATTCCCTTTGTTGTTTAACTGTTTTGATATTACAACACTTGTATTTCACAGTACAAGAACAATCTGGATTAGGTCTAAGAGCTTCTAAATCTTCCCACACAGTTTTTAATTCAGTAAAGAAATCTAATACTGACCTTTCTCCTTGCTTAATAGAATGAACTTATTGAAGAAGATATGAAACTCGAAAATGATCTCCTTTGGTGAATCTTTCTTTTAGATTTTCCTAAAGAGTTTTTGCATTGTCAATATAGACAACACTTTGTGCAATTTGAGGGTTGAGAGTTCTGATAATCCATGAAACCACTATTCCATTACATCTCTCCCATGTTTCGAAATTCACATCACTTTCATTTAGAATCAATAATCCACCATTGATGAACTTTAGCTTATTCTTTGTCAATAATGCTCTTTTCATGGCCCTGCTCCATGAATGATAATTGGATCCATTGAGCTGTGGCGAAATAAGAACAACACCAGGATTCTCTCCTAGATGCAAATAATAGAGAGAAGAATGATTTTGTGTTTGATCCACCATGACACTACTCTGCACAGTATTTTCAGAAGAACTGGTACCATCCATCGAATTGGATTGAAGAACACGAAGAAGTTGAAAATGATCAAGAAAATGATTAAGAAAAACAATACAATAGAAACTTGATTGAAGAATTCAGAGTACGGAAGTAGAGCATGATCTACCCTCTCTGATACCATAATAGAAAATGAAAAACTGAATTCATTGATTAAGAATTACAATGTACAAGCTTTTGTATTTATAGACGAATGTAACTATAACCAACTATCTAAAACTAACTAACCAACTAACTCCCTAATAAGATGAAAAGATCGAGCATGATGGTGGCAGTCGTGATGCTACTGCCAGTGACGTACTCACGTATTGAGAAGTGGGGACACATGCTCCCATACCTTAGAACTTTCTTTTGACTTTAAATAAGTATATCAACATATATTTTTCTTATTTCATTATATATGTAATTTTTGTTTTCATATGCAGAAAAATTAATAAATTTATAGTGATAAAAAGTAAAATTTATATAATATTATTTTTTATTTTTCAACAGCACTCACGTAATTTGGTACCAAAGTATACTCATATAATATTATTTTTCATTTTTAACAACACTCACGTTGGTTTGGTACTAATATACTCAGATCACAAAATTCTTCTTCTTTCACTTTTCTGTATTTTTGCAGCGGTGACAAAGGATATTATTTGCTCAGACTCACTTACATTTGCTTCAACCACAGATATTTGCCCCCATTGCTTAAAATTCTTGGGTCTGTCACTGGCTGCTGCTTTCAGCTTAGTTGCTAGAGGGAGATCAAAGGAAATTAGATTGAGTAGTAATAGAAGCAAGTCTAGATCGATATAAATCTAGACATCGTAAAGGAAGATGTAGGTGTTGCAAGAAGGAATGATATTGTAAGAAGGAGGGGCATTGGAGAGCAAAATGTCTAAAGCTCAAAGACAATGAGAGAAATTTAAGTGATGTAGCAAGTGTCGCTGAAAGTGTCGAAAATGTTCTCTCAGTATCAACTAGTTCAAGTAATGATGCTTGGATTCTTGATTTAGGTTGCTCCTATCATATGTGTCCAAACCAGGATTGTTTTAACACTTACTAGTTAGTTGAAGGTGATGTTGTCCTTATGAGAAATAATATGTCCTATAATGCCATTGGCATTGGAACAATTCAAATCAAGATGCATGATGGAATTATGAGAAGGTTGACTAATGTTTGAATGTGATTGAAGGCATAATTCTAAAAGTATCCAAATGTACTCTTAATGTGATTAAAGGCAGATTAGTCAATGGCCTTTACTTACTTCAAGGAAGAATTGTTATTGGTGCATCTTCATCTGATTTAAATTCAGATACTACTCGCTTGTGGAATATGAGTCTGGGGCATATGAGTGACACATGGATATCTATGTTAAGCAAACATGGCATACTAAGTGATCAGAAATTTGTGATGCTTGACTTTTGTAAATGCACTATGTTTGCAGGAAGCAAACTAGAGTCAACTTTAGTATTGTCATTCACAAGACTAAGGGAACTATTTATTATATCAATTCTAATTTATGGAGCCCTGCCTCTGTTCCGTTAAAAAGTGGTATTTGTGTGTGAGATGACCTTTATGGACATTTTAGAGAAGACAACTTAATAAAATTGAGGTTTGATGAAATCAAGTCCATGTGAAAATTTGTTGGTTCGATGGCTTGATTTTGGAGGAAAAATCGACAAGATCCACCAATTTTGTGCATTAGTGAAATAGACAGAAGTCCACCAATTGGCTATTGTAACAACTGTTAGAAAAATAATAAATAAATTATTATGTGTGACTCATGTGAAATAATGTTTTGGGCCTGTATATAAATTAATGAAAATAAAGGGACTTATTGGTTAATGTGAGAAGTTGAAAACTTCTAATAACTGGTGATAACTTGATGGGAGTTATCACTTTTATGTTTTACTAGTTCTATCTCTCCCATAAAGTTTCTCAACCATTTTGCCATCAATAATTAGGTGTGAGAAAGAACGCACGGGAATAGATAAATTAAAATTAGGAGAATTATTTCTACGCTACAAGATTGTTTCATGGATAAAGGTAAGTTCCTCTTCTATGTGAGAATCATAGATTCCAAGATTCTTTACGTATTTTTGGTAGTTTCCTTGAATGTAAACTCTAGGAAAACTACAACTTACATGTGGTATCAGAGAATTTAGTTGTGGATTTTATGATTCTCCATGTATGATTATTTCTCCAATTTTTACCAACCCTATTTTTTTTAAATTGAGAATTTATAAATTATGATTGTGATTTCCGCTGCATATTGTAAATCGACATTTATCTGAAATTGTGGTAATGAATTGTTAATGTCGATCAAGAATTGTAATGCATAATGTAATACACTGTTGGATGGATCAAGCTTTATTATGGAATTCGGAATTGGGAATTCCATGTACGTGATGAATTATGGAATTCCCTGTATGTGATGATAATTCAGAATCGGGAATAAAATTTTCCTGTACGTCAATGCATTCCAAATTCCATTGTCAATTAATGTATGTTATTTTCCTGTACGTGATGACATTATGGAATTTTGGCTTTCCTGTTTATGATCAAGTTGGCTTACAATTTTATATATTGAATTGTTAAATGTATATGTGATTATTTATTATGCATATTTTGGAGTTAAATGTATGATGGATTTGTTAATAACTAAAGTGGTCAAATCTGTAAGTTTATTTAATTCCAAATTAATGATGATTTATTTCAATTACCCATAGAATGGATGCTATAAATGAAATGATGATTATTAGTTTATGGGTAAATTAAAGTTCATTATTATAAAACATTTATGGATCACCTAAAGGTTGATTAGTTGTCTTTATAATTAATGGACATAATTGTTGGTAATGTGAATGCGCTATTAGTTTTATTTATATATCCAAAGATATTAAATATTTCTAGTTAGTGTATGTTTCATTGCCTGATAATGTTGGTTGTATTAGCATCATTATGTTTGTTGTATATTTATGTATCACCCAAAGGAGAACATTGATATGCACTGAATGTTTAATGTTTATTGTCTGAATTTGTGTTGAATGTTAGATTATAACTCAAAGCATTAATGTTAGGCATGTGTTCATTGCAATTTCTGTCCCTTTTTCCTTGCACTCGCATGCTTCGTCTATTCCAATATTTAATGGGTTGAATTTCTCTAATTGGAGTGAACAAGTCCAATTTCACCTTGGTGTGATGGATCTTGATTTGGCTCTTCAAGTTGAGAAGCCTGTTGCTATTACTGCTGCTAGTAGCAATGAAGAGAAAACCCATTATAAGGCTTGGGAAAAGTCAAATAGACTTAGCTTGATGTTTATGCGAATGAGCATAACAAGTAACAACAAATCAGCTCTTCCCAAAACAAAAAGTGCAAAAAAATTTATGAAATTTGTGGAAGAGCGCTCCCAAACTGCTGACAAGTCTCTTGTTGGGACATTAATGAGTACTTTAACCACTATGAAGTTTGATGGTTCTCGTACAATGTATGAGCATGTTATTGAAGTGACATATATTGCAGCAAGACTTAAGTCATTGGGAATGAAAATTGATGAGAATTTCCTTGTGCAGTTCATTCTAAACTCATTACTGTCTAAGTATGGCCCTTTCCAAATGAACTACAACACCATGAAAGACAAATGGAATGTGTATGAACTACACAGTATGTTGGTTCAAGAGGAAACAAGACTTAAGAATCAAGGAAGTCATTCTATCCATTATGTGAACTATCAAGGAGCTGGTTGGTGTGTGAAATCCGCAAGTGTACGATTTCGTCGTCAAGTAATAAAAAAATAGAATCCATAAAGACTATGTTTATGAATACCAATTAATTAATTAATTCAATTCAATTAAACAATGGGGATATAGTTGTTGAGTGATAAGAAAGTAGTAACCAAACAATTAAATAAATAAATATTAAAGTGCATAGTTGAGAACAAAAGCAGCAAGTTGTTAAGAAAGGTTTTCAAATTTAAGAAAGTTTTCAGAATTAGAGGTAACCACAATGATACAAAACAAATCCTAATTGACAATCCTTTTATTAAAATTGAAATTCAATTGAAGGTGAATTCCCTTAAATTAGTTAATGCTCTTTCTCAAGAGACAAGAACCGTGCTCAATTAAACCAATTCCTAAATTGAATTGAATTTAAATTGAACTCATTACGCTTTATAGTAATTCATTAAATCCTCGAAAGACTAAACCTATTCTCGTGATTTAGACCTTAAGTTCAATTCTTATGGTTCCAACACCTAGGTTTACCTCTCAGTACGTCCTTAGATATCTATGAGATGCAAATAAGTAGCCAGCAAATTCACATGAATAAGCGCAATAAGGATTGAATCAAAGAACATTCAATATTAATAAAAAGGGTAAGCCAAGTCAATTAATCATCATCAGTGTATCAAAGGGCATTGCCCAATCATAGAAACAAAAGAAATTACTCAGACATAGAGAAGAAGAAACAAGAAAACATATTATAGAGCATCCAAACTAGTAGTGATGGGAGAAGGGAAGAGGAAGATCAAGATCTAGAGCCTCCAAATGTGCCTCCTTCAAACAGAAATTGGAACCCCAAAATTATATTCATAACTTATATAAATACCCCTAGGGTCTAACCTGGTCTAAGCCCATAAAAAGAAATAAAACTGTCTCGGACTGCGATCCACGACCGTGGAAAATTCCACTGATAGGCCGTGGAACTCTCTGGAAAAACTTTTTTGCTTCTTTACATAGCTGCTCAATCTATGGCTATGGAAAATTCCATAGACAGGCCGTGGATGCTTCTGGAATGGTCATTTTGTCCAAAATTGCTATCCTTTAAGCTCCAACTTCAATTATGCAAGCTTTTTACCCTTTTTTAAGCCGATTTAGTCTCAGTCCTGCACAACAACACCACAAACACAACAATTATTCGAACTAAAGGAAAAACAAATAAAAAGGGAAACTAAAATGCCTAAAATACATAAAAATGCATGCAAAACAAGACCAAAATATGATGTTATTTTACACATATCACTGGTAAGAAAGCTGATAAAAAACATGGAAAAGGGAAATGACCACTAAAGATAAATAAGTCCTCCGTTAAGATCTAGAAGAAAGCAAACAATGACAAATGTCATTTCTGTGGGAAATTTGGACACTTTTAGAAAGATTGCCCAAAACGAAAAGCTTGGTTCGAAAAAAAAGGTAAGCTTAATGCTTATGTATGTTTTGAATTAAATTTAACTGAAGTTCCATATAATACTTGGTGGATTGATTCTGGATGTACAACTCATGTTTCTAATATGATACAGGGATTCCTTTCAATCCAAACCATAAGCCCAAATGAGAAGTTTGTCTTCATGGGGAATAGAGTGAAAGTTCCAGTGGAAGCAGTCAGGACTTATCATTTGATTCTAGACACTAGACATCATTTAGATTTGTTAAAAACTTTATATGTACCTAATATTTCTAGGAATTTAGTTTCTTTATCTAAACTTGATGTTGTTGGATACTCTTTTAGGTTTGGTAATGGATGTTTCAGTTTGTATAAGCATACATTTATGATTGGATCTGATATACTTTGTGATGGTTTATATAAATTGAATCTTGATAATTTATATGTTGAAACACTTATGACCTGCATCATAATATTGGCACTAAACGTAGTTTAGTGAATGAACGTTCTGCTTATTTGTGACATAAGCGTTTGGGTCATATTTCAAAGGAAAGAATGGAAAGACTAGTAAAGAATGAAATTTTTCCAGAATTAGATTTCACTGACCTTAATATTTGTGTGGATTGTATTAAAGGAAAGTAAACAAAACACACAAAGAAAGGTGCCACAAAAAGTACTTAGCTTCTTGAAATAGTACACACTGATATATGTGGACCTTTTGATGTCAATTCTTTTGGTAAAGAAAAGTACTTTATCACTTTTATTGATGATTGTTCACGTTATGGATATGTCTATTTATTGCATGAAAAGTCTCAAGCAATGGATGCCTTAGAAATTTACATAAATGAAGTCGAAAAGCAATTAGACAGAAAGGTGAAAATCGATAGGTCTGATAGAGGTGGTGAGTATTACGGAAGGTATGATGAAACTGGACAACACCTTGATCCATTTGCTAAGTTCCTAGAAAAACGTGGCATATGTACTCATTACACAATGCCGAATACATCACAACAAAATGGTGTGTTAGAAAGGCATAACCGAACCTTAATGGATATGGTTAGGAGCATATTAAGTAATGCATCTTTACCCTTATCATTATGGATGTATGCCTTAAAGACTTTCATGTATTTGCTAAACAAGGTTCCTAGTAAAGCAGTTCCAAAGACACCTTTTGAACTGTGGACATGTAGGAAATCTAGTTTAAGGCACCTGCATGTTTGGGGTTGCCAGGCATAATTTAGGATTTATAATCCACAAGAAAAGAAACTGGATGCAAGAACAATCAGTGGATATTTCATTGGTTATCCAAAAAAATCTAAAAGGTATAGATTTTACTGTCCTACCCATAGTACAAGAATTGTTGAAACTGGAAATGCTAGGTTCATTGAGAATGGTGAAACCAGTGGGAGTGAAACTTCACGAAATGTGGAGATTAAGGAAGTTAGAATACAAGTCCCTTTGACTTGTGTTCCTACTACTCAAGTTGTTGTTCCTTGTGTACCGTATAATAATCAAGAAGAACAACAAATTAATGATCCTGAGGTTAATAATGAACCTATAGTAGAACAACCACAAGAAATAGCATTAAGAAGATCCTAAAGATAAATGAGATATGTTATTTCGAATGATTATGTGGTATATCTACAAGAGTTAGAAATCGACTTAGGAATTGATAATGATCCGGTTTCATTTTCAGAAGCCATTAATGGTGACAATTTTGATAAATGGTTAGATGTCATGAAAGATGAGCTTAAATCCATGGAATAGAATGGTGTTTGGAATCTTGTGGAATTGCCTGAGGGTTGCAAGAGAGTTAAGTGTAAATAGGTCTTTAAGACTAAACATGACTCTAATGGCAACCTTGAATGTTACAAGGCCATACTTGTTGCTAAAGGTTTTACTCATAAAGATGACATTGACTATAAGAAAACTTTTTCACCTGTTTCCAAGAAAGATTCCTTCAGAATTATCATGGCATTGGTATCTCATTATGATTTAGATTTACATCAAATGGATGTGAAAACTGCCTTTCTAAATAGGAATTTAGAGGAAGATGTTTATATGGATCAACCAATGGGGTTCATAGAAAAAGGAAAGGAACACATGGTGTATAAACTTAAGAGATCAATATATGGACTTAAACAAGCTTCCCGACAATGGTATCTCAAGTTCAATGATACTATTATGTCCTTTGGATTTAAGGAAAACACTGTTGATCGGTGTATATATCTGAAGGTAAGTGGGAGTAAGTTTATATTTTTGATTCTGTATGTTGATGATATCTTGCTTGCAACTAATGATCTTGGTCTATTACATGAGATTAAGAATTTTCTCTCTAACAACTTTGAAATGAAAGATATGGGAGAGGCAAACTATATGATCGGAATAGAAATTTTTCGGGATAGATCACTTGAATTGTTGGGTTTGTCTTAGAAATCATATATTAATAAAGTTTTAGAGAGATTTAGAATGGACGATTGCTCAACATCTCCCATTCCAATTCAGAAAAGGGACAAATTTAGTCTCATACAATGTCCAAAGAACGATTTGGAACGGAAACAGATAGAAGCAATTCTGTATGCATCTGTTATTAGGAGTTTGATGTATGCTCAAACATGTATGAGGCCAGATATTAGCTTTGCAGTTGGAATGCTGGGTAGATACCAGAGTAATCCAGGATTGGATCACTGGAAAGCTGCAAAGAAAGTTTTAAGATACTTGCAAGGAACGAAGGATCACATGCTTACTTATAGTAGATCTAACCACCTTGAGGTGATTGGATATTCAGATTTTGTTGTTGTGTGGATACAAGAAAGTCCACGTTTGGCTATGTATATCTTTTAGCTGGAGGAGCGATTTCATGGAAAAGTGCGAGCAGTCAGTCATTGCTGCATCCACCATGTAGGCTGAATTTGTGGCATGCTTTGAGGCCACAGTTCAGGCTAATTGGCTGCGGAACTTTATTTCAAGACTTGGAATAGTCAACAACATTGTCAGGCCACTAAAAATTATTGTGATAATTTCACAGCTATTTTCTTCTCTAAAAATGACAAATATTCCAAAGATGCTAAACATATAGAACTGAAGTACTTTGCCGTTAAAGAAGAAGTTCATAAACACAGAGTGTCAATTGAACATATTAGCACCGAACTTATGATTGCTGACCCTTTAACAAAAGGGTTATTGCCCAAAATATTTGCTGGCCATGTTAAGAGTATGGGCATTATGTCTGCTAGCGAATGTTGAATTGTAATGTTTTGTTTCATTATTGTTGTATGTTTGACACTCTGAGCTCGTTAATGTATAAGTTTCTGAATTTTCTATTTTCTACTTATGTATATGCATGCAGCTGATAATGTTGAAAACAAATTATGTTCTTGATAATGACATTATGTTTGAACCTATTATGAACGTATCATTTTAAGATCATATTGAGGAGAAAGGCTAATATAGTAGTACATGGAAGGAAGTGTGTTGATTCAATAACATGCGATCGTCATGACTCTTATTAGTTTGTATTCTTGATTATGATTAATGATAGAATCAATGTATGTAAGGTCAATTGATGCGCATCATGGTTGATGTATTATTAAGTCACATGAGTCAAGTGGGAGAATGTTAGAAAAAATAATAAATAAATTATTATGTGTGACTCATGTGAAATAATATTTTAGGTTTGTATGTAAATTAATGAAAATAAAGGGATTTATTGGTTAATGTGAGAAGTTGAAAACTTCTAATAACTGGTGATAATTTGATAGGAGTTATCACTTTTATGTTTTACTGGTTCTGTCTCTCCCATAAGGTTTCTCAGTCATTTTGCCATCAATAATAAAGTGTGAGAAAGAATGTACAAGAAGAGATAGATTGAGATTAAGAGAATTATTTCTACTCTACAAAATTATTTCATGGATAAAGATAAGTTCCTCTTCTATGTGAGAATCATAAATTCCAAAATTCTTTACATTTTTTTGGTAATTTTCTTACATGTGAAATCTAGAAAACTACAACTTACAACAACTACTAGCAATTGCATTCGGTGGAGTGCTTTCTGTAGAGCACCAAGATTTGTCAATTCCCTTTTATGCTGCAAGTCTTTTGATGGGGGTTATAGAGCCTTGACTATGTTGCACTTACATTAAAAGCATGTCAGATTTGTGGTTGAGTTGGAGAAGATCACCAGCTTATAAATATCCATTAATGCTAGTCATTCGATGAACAACACACTTGTAGAGAAGAACCGATCCATGTATTGGTCAATACTATATCTTCTCTTTGTTATATTTATAAAGTGTTGAGTGTATACACCGACGAGGAAATATTATTAGATATTTTTGGTGTATTTGAAATTTGAATTTTGAGTAGACTGTAATTATATTTGTATTCTCCATCATATTTTTTTAGTGAAATACTTGATTATTGCATTTGCCCGTAGACGCAGATTATAAGCTGAATCACTTTAATTCCTTGTATAGTTTATTCTTATGCTTCCGCATTTATTTTTATGCTACGTTGTTTGTGTCTTTTGGGTTCACCATATAACAACAGATATAACTTTGTGTGAATTCTTTAATTGAATGAAATTGTTTAAAAAAATAATATTGTATCTTGATAATTAAATGTTTTTAAAAACTTCATTGAAATTTGAATTTTATAACATGACTTAGTTAAATTTTACATAACCCCATATCATTTATTAGAAAACCGTTTGAGCTTGATTGGAAAGAGAATTTGCATAAATTTATAATAAAAAAAGAGAAAAAAAATCTCAACAAAGGATTTGGTGATAAGCAAATTACGCGGAGGGGCAAAGGTTCAGAATGCTTATGTTTGAAAGGAATGGTCTCACACACAAAAGATGTAGAGAGAAAATGTAGGGTTTGTGAGTAAAGAATTTGAGAAAATGTGAAGAAGTTTTATAAGGGTATATTATGATAAAAAAAAATGGGAGAAAAAGTAAGTGTGTGACAAATAGTTATTTGATGGTTATGCCATCAACTGAAAGAGAATGAGAGAATGTTTATGCTTTTGGAATAAGAGAAATTTTTTGTTTGTATCATTTAATATATGTTATATCAGTTATAATGTTAAAAATATAATTAAATTCTCTTACTATAAGAAAACGTAAAAATTTATGAAAATGAAATTTATAGGAGTTATAGAGAGATAAAAACTAATCCATTTTATGCAAGGAAAAGTTATTTCTATTTTTATGAGTTATTGCTTCAAAGTTAGCATAAAGCATCCAATAATTATCACTCATTTAATTCTTCGTGGGTGATTCTCAGGTTGAAAAAGACAAGCAAGGTTGCAAAATATTGTAGATTAAGCAACTTGTGATGGAATCACATTCATAATTCAGAACTACAATATTGAACCCTAGAACTAGAACTAAAATGAAATCCTCCCTTTGTAATTCTTCCTAAGAGAGAGAGAAAAAGCATGATTCAGAAAATTGTTATTGTCGGGACAAAACAAGGGTCTCTTATATATTTACAAAAGGAAGAAGGAACAAAGAACAAGGCTCACAGACAGATCTACCATTACCTGAAGGAAGAAGGGTCTCTCTTGTATGGTGCTGAATCTTGTTCTTTAATCATGACTCCAGAAGTACGAGTTTATTCATAACACAAGATGGGGGCTTTGGTTTATTCACAATACATGATGGAGTTATCCATGGATTCTTTGTTTCCAGAATTCCAAGATCAGATGCCGCAGGTTGGAGTTATGCAATACATGAAAATCTTTATTGGAACATGAAATTCTCACCATAAAGATTTCATGATAAAGACTTCACCAAATTTTTTAAATTATTTCATTTAATTCATTTTTAAAATTCCACCGTAATAATGTTTTAAATAAAAAACCACACATATAATTATCACATTTGGTAAACTAACTTTTACAAGACTTATTTTAGAATGTTTATCATTGAATGGTTACGTGTTATCAATCAGTAATCAATAATTAAATTAAAATTATCATTGACTCATTGATGGATAATTAAATTCTCTCATTTATTTGATTCCACCGAACTCATCTTAGCACTCATCTTAGCATTATATTGATACCTTTGTAATATCTTTTTTGCAGAATCCATCTTAGTTGTTATTTATACTAAAGTAATCGAAAATTCATTATCAATGTTGTTATTTTGTTTTCCCGTTCAAACAACAAATCTCTCCATACCGTTTTTTTTTTAAATATATTGATTGTAATCAGCTATCACTGCCTGATCTGTTTTATATATGTATATTAGATTGAGAGTTATGTAACTTTAATTTACGTTAAAGGATCAATGGAATTCATTGTCATTATTTATTATCCTTAATCAATAAAGAATCAAGGAAAGTAATTTAGTAGGTGTTACATTAGGTAAGTTTTATTTTGCCCATAATAACGTAACATTTTAATTCATAGCAATCAATTGGAAGTGGTTTCTAACGTGTGGGTTTGAATTTTAAACAAGTTTATTACTTTCAATCACGGAAACGTAATTATGTTATTCAATCAAGTAGTGAAAAAGGTATAAATATACTTGACTGAAATTATGTATTATCAGTTGATTTAATTGATTAGGTATCAATTATTGTGTCGACGCCTATCCTTCCTTAACTTTACAAAGTGGAAAAAAAATTGAATTTTAATTCACCATAATCAATTTATTCAATCGGTTGATATGGCGAGTTTTACTGTTTCCAGTGTTTGTTTCCATTAAGGCTGCACACGGGTTGGATTAATTCGGGTTTAGGAGAAAAAAATTCAAACTAATTAATTGATACCGGGTTGTGTTGGGTCGGGTTTGACAAAAAAAATCAAGTAACTTGAACCCAACCAACCCAATTACAATCGGGTTGGTTTAGGTCGGGTATTAAGGTTGAGATTGAAATATGTTACAGCTTGAATTGTTGTTATGCTCATGGTCCAAAATGGAGGAAGGCTCACAAGATATTGAGAACTGAAATCATCAATCTGAAACTTACAGTGGGTGGCTAATAAAGAAAGAAAAGAGATTGATTAGAGGTTTTAAGTGATTAGAAAAAAGATAAGAAAATTACAAAAAAATGAAACTAGTTGAAATGTATATCTTCCTACCTCCAGGTGAGATTAAAGAGAAAAAGATGGCTTGAGGCAGATTTCAAGAAATGAGAGAAGGGGTTATAAGCAGCAATGGTTGCTAAAATCAAGTGTATCATGTAGATACAAAATCAAGTGCATTCAGATTCGAACTCATTCTCCAGATCTGTACTACTAGCCATGGAAAAGAATCTCTCTATGTGCTCATCGTCGCAGAGTCACAGGCATGGTCACTTGTGTTGTGCTGCCAGCCTTCACGTCAGAGGAGGACGAGATCCTTGTCCAGAACTGTGCCGCCGTCGTGCTCCCCTAACCTGCGCCGCCATTGTGCTCCCCAGATCTATGCGCTGTCATCATCTCCCCTGGCGTCCACTGTTGTTGTCCCCAACGACTTGAAGAGCACTGTCTGCACTACACCCATATCCTAGAGAGAGAGAGGGAGAATGTCCTAAGCCATTAGGTCTCCCTTTGGCTACCGAGAGGAGAGGAGGAACTCTGGAATGGTGAGAGGACTGGGATTGACTAATTGAATGTCATGCTGTGGTGGGGCATGGGGAGTTAAAGTTATAGATTTTGTAATTTGGGGAGAAATCAAAAACAAAAATGTGAGAAATTAGGAGGAAGAGAGCACCTCGAGTGAAAACGAAGTTATTAGTTTTCAGAAACACAAAACGACGTCGTTTGCCATTAGGTGATCGAGTGATCGGCTCGGGTCATCGAATTGATTTCTTGAACCCATTATCTGAACCAATAAATGATCGGGTTTATTGGGTTCTATCCGAACAGACCCAATGACTCAAACTAACTTGGATATTTTATATTGGATTGAGTCGGGTTAGTCAGATTCTCGGGTTGTTGGATTGGGTTGTGTCGCCATAGTTTTCATAATTACATTCCTAAATTTTGCAATTTTGATACTTTGAATTCTAAAAATATGAATACACTACTATTATATGCTTTGCCATTTTGCTGCTTAATCCTCCATCCTCACAATCTATTTTGAAAGTTAATTTGTATTCTTTTCTGAGCATGAGTGTTGTTTGTGTGTAAATGTTGAGTTCTTTTGCCTCCTTTAAGTTAAATGACATGTGAATATGTGTGGGATCTGTTCGTAAATCATGTGAAATATGCTTTTGATTTCTATTCTGTCTTGTCTCCTTTAAATATGCTTCAACTGGGCAGGGAATTGATTGTTGTGGTTTCTTTTTGTTTGATCCTGTGAAATTGTCTAAGTTGTGTGATTTATCCTCTTCTCTCTCTTCTTATGTTGCTTGGTTAATAACTTACATAATGTTTGATGACAGGTTTGTATCATAAGACTTCTTTTGGATAAGTCATATTTAATCCAAATCCCTCTAAAACTATTAGATGTCAATCTAATAATATTTTAACATCTTTCTTATCTTATATTAAACATGATAATTATGTTGAATTGGATACTTTCTTCTTAAGAAGTCCTTTTTTGTTCTTTAGATTGATTTCACATTAATTTGAATTCGAATATTCAATATAATCAATTTAAATACATTCATCTTTTCATATATGTCCAATTCAATTATGATATGTAAATTTCAAAGTAATTAGTATTTGTTATATTTGATTAGTTTTCTTCAATTGATTTTAATTTTATTTTAATTTTTAAAATTATTTTTAATTTTAATATTATTTCATATATCGCATAAATTTAAAAGTTAATTATTTTTTATATTTATGTGTGTATGTATCTATCAAGTCGACTCACAAATTAATATACGAAACACATAAAAGCTAAAGTTTAACATCTCATTTATTAAATGATCCAAAATATTTAACCCATTAAGTTCTTATCCAACTGAGCCATGAACAAGCTCACATGTTGGCTCAAGTCATTGGCAGCCTTGACTATTAGGAGGATGTGGAAATGGGGTTTCTCCGTTGCGAGATAGAGCCTTTCCAGCTCCACTATTTCTATTTTTATAAAATGACAGCACCACTTAGCTATATTAGTATTGGAGTTATGTAAATTAAGTATTAAATTAAAAATAAATGTTTTTAATATTTAAAGAACATAAAAAAATATTTAATATTTTTTTATTTAGAACTATTATAGCCTTAATTGAATGAAGGAATTACTCAAACACTGGCTTTTATAAGGTATTATTATTAACTATTAACTAACAATTGTAATTGTTGGGTGTGATGATAAGTAAATTATATTTTTGAGAAAAAAATTAAAGTTTAAATCTTAAATAAGACAATTGTTAGGAAAATTTCTTAATTACAATAATGTCTAAATGATTTATTAGTTTATCAACAATGTCCGTAAACATATCTAAGTAATTATGGATCAAGTTTGACTCAATGACTTTATCAACCGAGCCTGAACTAATTCATAAAGTATGTGTTAGATTGAGTATACCTTAAGTTAAATTTTTTGTTTAACTCAAACCAACTTGATGTTAATCGGTTCAAGTATTAGATTTTGTTTTTTTGTTTTACTCAAACCAAGTCAATCATCTTAATTTTATATTTTTCTTAAATATTCTAAATAAAAATATTTTTATTTTTTTTTCTTAATTTGACCCAATCTCAAGAGGACATAACTCAACTAAATTTAATCAGTTTAATTTTTTATTTTATTTTCTTTTCTAAAATTAACTCAAGACAACCATTAAGCACCCGTATTTAAAAGACTTCCATACATTTATTATGAAATTATTTGTAAATAAATGTTTAATAATTCATTCTAGACCCTTGAACGAGTTGTGTGGTTGTGTGCTTTCATTAGCAACACATGCGATATTGCGATTCACTTGTAAGCCGTAATCATGGCCACTAACTCAGAGTCTTCAAAAGCCACGAAGATGGTTTCAAAAGATCAACATTTAGTGGAGAAGCTCTCAAAAGTATCCCAAGAATGCACCAACACAAATTGTCCTTTGCATACCCACAATCAACCATATATATTGAAATGATGGGAAGCTTCCTTCAAGGAATTCTCGACATGAACATCCTTTATCACTGTGACCCAAAACATTTTGCTTTCGATATAGTATGCAGCATTTCCAGTTCTTTCTTCAGTTGTTAAGTAAATGACTAAAATCAATGGGTAGTGGGAAGAAGATAGTCAAATAGCAAACACCTTCCAACTTGGTGCTGTTTCGATAGTTTTTGGGTCCTTTAAAGGTGGACCTCCAGTTACACGTGTACCATTCACCAATACCAGTTGGGAATTGGGATAAGCGCGTTCCACCCTTTTTTTCTATTAGCAAAAAGTAATTGTTATATTTTTTTTTTAATAATTTTTTATTAAGTATTTAAATAAAAAAATAAATATATCTAATATTTTAAAAATATAAAAATATTTAATATTTTTTATTTAATAATTAAATAAATTAATAAAAATATTAAGTAAAAAAATAAAACATTTCTCTTAACAAGAAAGAAATTCTTTACATCACTTATTTGAGGTGTTAAAATTAACTAGTTTTCATGGATTTATTGCAGTAAAACCATATCTGCATTTTGTTTGTTCCCCTTAATTGATCTGAGTAAAGAGCACGATTCGGTATAAGAACAATAAAATAAGGGATAAGAAGAAGAAAGAAAAATTTGTTGGGATCAAAATCTAAATATTTTAGATTTTTATTTGTTTTATGTGTTTTTATTTACGATTAAGTCTTAAATTATTTATAAAAAGTATTATTAAAATTTAATTTCATAATTTTTATGTTCAAAATAATGATAAATAAATCGTTAATATAATTTAAATTAATTAAACACTTAAATAAAATATATAAACAAATTAAAATTATATTTACCTTTGAGTTAATAAAATAAACATAAATATATAACACAGTTAAACAAAAATAAAAAAAAAAAATAAAATATCAAAATATAAATAAATATAAATTTAATTTTATATCGAAAATAGTTAACAACTTAATGATAAATAAAAAAATAAATAAGTTAAATATCTAACTTAATTTTTTTTTTTAAAAAAAAAACCAATATGTGAAGTTTGCCTAAGTCATTATAGTTTTGGATGGCACGATTATAATCTGTGTTGTTTAAAACTAGTCAAAAATAGGCCATTCATTCAAATTTGATTGTGTGCCTACCACACATATTAGCCCTAAGTGATGCAAATGCCCATTAAACTAAGTGGTAAATATATATTTCTATCTTAATCGATACCCTACAATTCTTCGATAAACCTTTTGTTTAAATAGTATTGTTTTTTTTTTTATATACATGTATCACATTATTTTTGTGTATGGCGTGTTATATGAAATCAATGTGTAATGAACAGATCCTAAAGCCAATTCATCTCGACTTATTGGAGAGTAGTAATTCGGTCGAACACTGTCCTCCACTTTAATAACAGCTCAGAATCCTCAGATGAAATAGCTGCCCAACGCTAACTGAAGCATCAGAAATTAAGCCAACTCGAAATTGAGATAATAGTTGAAGGGTTTTGTTAACGTGTGTTTTAAAATATATATTAAAAAATTAAAAATTAAAAACATGAAATGAAAAATATATATTTATTATTTTAAAAAATAAAAAATAATTATTTTTTTAAAAAATAATTAATAATAAATATATATTTTTATTCCTTCACCTATGTCTTGTCTTAGGGACACATTATATAAACTTACAAGTTAATAACTCCTGTAACTACTCAAACGGCCAACCGCAAGTGGAAACATCTTAGAATTAGTGTGTGTTTGGTTCAGCTGTGAAAACTTTAATTATTTTAATAATCGATTATAATTGATTATTGTATAAATTTTTTATAATCGATTATAATCGATTTATTTTTATGTTTGGATACATTAACTGAAAAGTGATTTTAAATTAATCTATTTCGTTTGGTTGATATAAAAAAGAATCGCTTTTATAAATTAAATTATCAAAATAGGTATAGAATGATTAAAAAAGTTATTTAATTGAGGACAAAATGGTATTTACATATCAAAATGTAAAAAATAATCTATAAGCTAAAATCATAAGCTTCAATCTTCAGCATTATAAAAATTAGCTTCAAAAAGCTTTTATTTTATATTGAATTTCATGTAAAAGTTGAAATTGATTTTGCCAAACATGATTAAACACTGTTAAAATAATTTCTTTTAAAAAAAATTAAGTTTAAAAAAGCTCAACTGTTGATACCCAATTTTATCATAAAATTTTTATCGCTTAATCAAGGATTAACGCTTAATTGCAATGTTATGAACGCTTTATTTTCTTGATTACCTGCTTTAGTTATTTATTTATTTTTTCTTCTCTTTTCTTTCTTGTTTGTGCAAATAGAAATAAGAAAAAAATAAAAATAATAAAAAATAAAAAAAGATGCAACTTTCTTCTATTGTTACAGCAAAGAACCGAAAAAAGGAAGAGAAAGGCTGATTACAAATAATTAGCAGAAAAGGAAAATGCAATTGCAATTTCTAACCATTTAGTTGAAATGCAATGATCTGCCAAAGTATTTGTAACCAAGACCCAATGAAGAAGCAAAGCTTAAAAATGGTAAGAGTGTAAAATTGGAGAAGGTGACAATCACAGAAAATACATGATAATGGAAATGGCTATACCTGCACAAGCAACTACAGTGCACAGAAAAAAGTCAGTTTGTTTCCAGCAAAGGAGGAGGATTTTGGTGATCAAAAAGGAAACCAAGCAGAGAGAGGGGGATAACGACAACATTTTCTTGGTTTCTCCATTTTTTCTCTTCCTAGGCACACAGCACCAGCTTCATTAGCCTACAGCCACCATTTCACTACTCATCCTCATCTCCACCTCTCACCTTCATCCCTTCAACCCAACACAACACAGCTCCAGCAACTAAACCGTGCCCAACCCACAACCACCAAGCCACCTCTGCCCTACGACCAGAACCACCACCAAGCCACGCCACTCAGCACAGCAGCACCACCGCGTATAGATCTCTGCTCCAAGCTCAACGGAACTACTGCGACCAGTCGCCGGATCTGCCAGTACCCAGCCGCCGGAACAGTCACCCAACCGCACCAGCTTGCGTCGCACAGCTGCACCAGCCTGAGCCCGTTGTCCAGCTGACCGAACCCGTAAGATTCGACGCGCTGCACCGCCCAAGTTGCGCCTCAACCTCACCGCTCTGCCCGAACTCCGCCAGATCTGGCACCGCTACCTCCAGACTGAACCGACAACCCGTCACGCCCGAACCCGTCAGCACCGAAGCTCCCAGCCGTCCGAACCTCCCGTGCGTGACCCGCAACTGACAGCCAGCTCCATCGAAGCCTCCGTCCGCCACTGCCTGCACCAAATCCAGCTCCGCCGCCGCTCGACCCGCGCCACGTGACCCGGATCCATCAACCGCGACCCCAGGACCGACCAGATCTCGCCGAACCGGACCGCACCTCTCGTCGTCGCCGGTCACGCAGCCAGCACGCCGCAGCCTCAACCAGACCGCACCACTGTCGGACCGACCCAAATGCCGTCGGGATCTCCTCGCCGCTCGCGTCGCACCGCGCGAGGCCACTTGCACCGCGTCTTGCCGCTGCAACGCATTGTGCCTCCCTGCAACCCAGATTCGAGCCTCACAGCACCAGCTGCGACCCGTGAAGACCACCATCGAGTTCGACCCGCCGTCTGACCGCACGAGCCCACCGCCCTCCGCCGGAGCCGCCACACGAAACCGCCGCCCTCTGCCTTTGTCACCACAGGCGCCGTGAGATTCCCCTCAAAACCCCTTTTTGTTGCTTTTTTTCTCTGCTTCGTTTTTACCTTCAGAGACTACAAGTCTCTTTTCCTATTGAAAACTTGCTCTTTTGTTTTTTTTATTATTATTATTTATTTGTTTATTTTTATTTACTTTCCTATAGGCATGTATTTCTTAATTTGGGCCAAGCCAATAATCCATGACTAAGCAATTTTTAAGTGATTAGTTGCCTTTTGTTTTGCTGTGGACCGTAAGTTTAGTGGGCTTTGATAGATTTCTTCTTGATAAATTGAATCTATTAGTTAAAATAAAAATACAAAAAATGAAAATAAAAATGATAAAATGAAAAACACAAAAATAAAATAATTAAACTGTGTTAGGAAAAATAAAATGGAATTAGCTGAGTTGCGACAACTTGTTAATTCCGTAACTTTTATAATCATCTGAGTTATGACAATTTGATGATTCAAATATTTAAACAAAAAATCAATAAAATGGGATTAGCTGAGTTGCGACAGTTTGTTAATCCTATAACTTTTAGAATTATCTGAGTTATGACAACTTGATGATTCAAGTTTTAAAATAAAAAATTTAATAAAATAGAATAATTAAACCCCTTAGAGGAAAATTAAATGAGATTAACTGAGTTGTGACAGCTTATTAATTCCGTAACTTCTTAAAATCATCTGAGTTGTGACAGCTTGATGATTCGTCTTTCTAAAATAAAATGTTTTTTTTTTCATAAAAATCAATAATAAAAATAACCAACCCACAATTATTTTCTACAAAACTACGTGACTTTGAGTTCCTCATTGCACCCGAGGATACGTAGGAGCAGAATCCCTATTCTGTCAAGCTAAAAAAATAAATTTTCATAATTTAGTTGTTTCTTTTTATTTTTATTTTTTAAAAATGGGTAAAATAAATACATTTGATATTATTAAGATTTGCACAACTAACTAGCTAAGGTCATGCGTTCTTGGAGCGGGTAGTGTAAGTCTAATACCTTCCTTACTTGTAATCGACTCCTGAACCCGAACTCATTTTGTAAAAAGACCAGTTTTGCATACTTTAAGGGTTTTTTCTAATGTTTTCTCAAATTAAATAAATATTGGTGGCGACTCCATTAATTTACAAATCTCTAATCTTTTTCGATCGTCCCATCGCGATTTCGGTTGCGACATCAACCAAACACACAGTTGCTCCATCATGATTCCGTGTTTAATTAAACCTCCTTTCTTTGAGGGGTTTGGCTCTTATCCGCATTGTAGCCATCAGATTGAAGAAAAATAAATGGTGACAAGATGTGTGTTAGACAAAGAAAGTTACAAAATGGAAAAATAAATGTTTTGTTGTAAAGTCCGAGCGCTTATACTCTCGGGTGTTTCTTAGCATTAGCCTTGCCCCTTTAGATAAGGTCACTCAACCAGATCTTACTCTTAGGGTGTATTCTTCTTGGAACACCTCTTACTTGATCAATGAACAGGACTCCAGCTTTACAACCTTTCAACTAATTAGAGAAAAATTGTCACATCCTAAAAAGAATTTTGTTATTCCAGGAAGGATATTGGCTATTCATTTCTCACCCATTTCTTCTCTTTTTTATTCTGAAAAACAATGACTGATATTCTCCTGGAGTAATGCTTTTTCTTACTCCAAGAAGATGTAAGAATTTTTCCTGATTAGAAAACCATTTCGTTAACATTTCGAAGCATATGATTTTGAAAGAGTTGATGTAATTACATTTTTTTCCTAAAAATACTTGAAGAATATAGTTTATTTAGCTTACACATGGTTCATCCTTGCACTGATCTCTTCTTTGATACTAACCATATAAGCTTTTTATCACATCAAAACATCGTCATTCCACTGCCAACATAATTGTCGCTCTTCAGCACTTCATTTATTGATGCATGACATATTGTAATTTAATGCTTTGTTTTCACCCAATCATTTGATTTTGCTCTGGAATTTTTGGGTGGTCAGCATTGGCCCCTTCGAGTGTGTCAAGATCAGCATAATACTCTGCGATCCACCCTTTGATTATCTCGATCTCTTGCTTTCGTTGTTTGACCAACCATTCGGGATCGGTTTGATTTGCACTCAGAATGTCCAAGCAATGAGATCCTGAAAAATCAACGTTTGTCAAGCAAAAATTACTTCCATGGTATCATTTGATTGGTTGAATAGAAAGTAGTAGAAAATTATGCACTCGATCCATAGAGAAATTCCTGTGTAATATCAAATATGATAATATAATAAGAAAAATGGCATGTGGATTGCATAATTATACATGCTATTAGATTTAATTTAAAATACTATATTTCCAAAAAAATAAAATATTATTTAATAAATACAAAATCAAATTTCAACCCCTCAGATTATATTAGAATTTCTCCCATAAATATGCTATATAAGAGATGGTTATTCTCATATAAAGAATATATAGTAGCATTCACTGGTTGCTCCGGTCCTCTCATGAAGGCATACCATGAACAGTATAGACCGCAATAAGACTGTCCGATAAGTTGTCCAGAACCCTGAAATATAAACACAAATTAAGCTGTTTAAAAATATTGTTCTAAAACATAAGATCAATTTAGTTTTGTATTTTAGGTTGCTTACCCGCCACTACTATAAGGATCTCTTAGCCCATTTGAGAAAATAATGTTGCTACCAAACCTTTGAAGGACCAATTTTATATCCTGCCAGTGCCAGTAGACAAAAGAAAATGAAGCTTCCTCAAAGTCAAAATGATCTGACAATTGGAAGTGAGATGATTTTATGCCACCCCAAGAGATTTCTCTACTCACAAGGAATATATATATTTTTTATTATATAATAATAAAATAATGAAAAAGAGTAACGCTTGAGAGTAATATATTATCATCCTTAAAAGTGATATTTAACTGCAAGCCATTTCTTGTTAAATGAGTCCATATGAATGACACAATGAGAATAAAAAGTGCTTACATGGCCTCCATAGTAAGTAGTGATCCAATGAGGCTGAGGTGAGACACCGTATTGTTTCTTGCACTCCTTGACAAATCTCTTTATGCGGAAAGGGTCAGGTGAGAACATGGTATCATTTCCAATGCCAATGGGCATCACCATTTCACTACATGTCTAAATGTACAGAGTAGTTCATATCATTTTTGGATCAATCAAAGACAAATTTAAACAATTAATATGCATGAGATGTTCTAACATGCACAACTTTATGTCTGATTAAAAATCTCAAGGGAATCATCATGATTTTAGGTAAATGATAGTTTTTCGTATAAATTTTATAAATAAGTGTGTAAAACTTAGAGTAAACATTCAAATAAATAAATAAAACTTTCATAAAACATATTTTCTTAGGAGTGCACAAATTAGTGAACTTTCTTGTTTGTTGATAAAACTAGTACAAAAAAAAGAGTCTCTCATTACGTAGCCATAAATATTGCAACTCTTTTCACAATAATGATTTTTCTATCCATTCACAATGTGATAGAGCCAATCGTTATAGTCTTCTAGATATAAGCACCCAAAAAGGCAGTTTTTTGGGCGTAGTCGTAGAGTTATGATAGGTCTTCTGCTTGACATATAGACCAAAAAGAATTCATTTAGCAACCGAGCAAGAAGCACTCGTTAGAGTGAGAAGGATTTGAACCAAATCCAAAGTGGTTTGCGCGTTATGTTTTAGTAACTGTTCACTAATTTCCTGAAATGTATAATCTTCAAATTTTGAATTATTTGAGGATTTGACTTTGAAGTGAACAGCCCTTTATATGATGATGACAATTGAAATTTATGTCCATCATGAATGCTATATTGAATTACTTCTATGAATGTCAGCACCAAATTAGCTCACTAAAGTATAAGCAAAAGAAAATACTTAAAAATCAAGCACTTGTAAATGTAATTACCTGCCATGACCAACCCAAAGATGTCTCAGATACATTAGAAGGGCCATTAACTCTGCATGAGCTGTTTCCACTGTAAACCACTATACCTGCAACTATCTTACTGAGAATGTCACTTCTAAAAGGAGCTCTATCAATGCCCCCACAGATCTCAGTAACTGGATATATTGGTGGACGATTGTATTGAGCCGCATAGGTATAAGTCGATTCCAGGTAGCTTTTCAACTCATTAGACTCTTTCAAGGGACTACAAAAATGAAAGTGTAATAATTACAGTCAGAGAGTATTGAGTTAGTAGACTTTCAAGCTTAACTCTAAAGTCTAGACAAACAAAAGGATGGTAGAAAAGAAAATAGTGTTTTTACTGGCAAGTGTTGAATCTCTGGCTAAGAATGGAAAGACCATTTGGCTGAGAAGCTACTCTGTCGATTTCAGACCAGGAATTTAGTATAGTTTTGTAGCATGTTTCACTGGCTTCCTACACACCAAGTCCTTATTAAGTCACCTTGATTATGCATTTGATGAGAAAAAAAAATATATATATATATATATATATATATATATATATATATGAAAGATCACACTTCAAATTATGATAGATTACTCGAAAATCCTTTGTGACAACAGAGTAGAAACCATTTTGTGGCGTAATTTTATCAAAATAGAGGATCGGAGCTGATGAGGCCAGGGCACCAAGGGCCAGGTGGGGATATTTGAGCCTAAACCATGAAGCAAGCACTGCAAGACAAAGATATATCAACATATATAGAAAAATAAATGGCAGTAACAGGATATATGCGGAACACTCTAAACTTGAGGAACTAACTTCCACCATATGATCCTCCAATTACAATCACTGGGGACTTTTGGGCGTGTAATCTCTTTTTTATATGTAACAGGACTGCTGCATAATCTGCAATGGCTTGAGCTGAGTTGAAATACCCAATAGTGTTTGCATTCTTAAATGCTTTTTCCCTTGATCCAAATGGGACTGATTTCCCATAGTACCGGTGCTAATGAGAAAAGTAAGAGTCAAAAACTGTAAAACTTTAAGATACCTTGGATCTTCGAAAATCAGAGTTAAAAAAAACAAGAAAAAACAAAGCAGTACCTCTATGTATACTAAGAGAGCATTAAAGGAAGCAGCGTTATCAGTCATAAATCCTATGCTCGTAGGGGAATCATCTATTGGAGATTCTGGACCCAAGTAGGCAAATATGGGGGCACTAGAATTGGCACCACCCCAATACTTGAAATTTATCAGGTATCTTTGATGAAATATTGTGTAGCTTTCAGGCCTATAGTTGAAGTGATCTAGTGTCTGTTTGTAATAAAATGTTTTGAAGTCCTTTGAATGAATTGAAGTCAAGGCTGCAGGGTCGTGTATGGTAGTTTCCCAGTTGCCAGTTGGGCTCAACCTTGGAATCATCAACGATTGTGTTGCAGTGAAACAGGCTGAGTATATGAGAAAGATGAAAAGAAGCCATTTATATGACAAGAGGTGTTCCATTGCAACAAAGGAGAATGGCTTACAGTTTTGTTTCAATTTCACATATGAAATCAAAAACATCCTTTTATATACATGGGCGGCTGAAACATATAGCTGCAAAGAGAAATTCTAAGGCTGGCTAAAGCTTTTGCTGTAGCAGTTCAGCCCAACAATTCGTTATAGGCTCCATAAATATTTAATGTTATAAATAGTATATTTCATATAATTTTTAAAATAGTAATGCTATTAAGCACAAAACTGTTTTCACCAAACATATCACGAATGTGAGCTACAGTTAAGATAAGAAGAAATAAAGTTTAAAAACAAATACTAATTGATAAAAAGAAAATAATCATCTTATATTCCTTTTAAGAGTGTAAATACTATTCACATCATTTTTAATAGATGTGATTGAGTGAAAAAAATGATAAAAAAATATGTATAATAAATAAAATTAAATATAATGTGAAAAGAAATATATGTACTATTTGATGTAAGAATATAATAGTTATTGACAAAAGGATGATAGTTGCCTTGAATTTATCCTTTCGGGTGACATTTAGCATTATTATTTTTAAAAACATATATATATATTCTTGGATAATAAAGGTATAATTTATTTTTAAAAATTAATAATAAAAATTTGTATAAATACTCTTTTACTATTATATATATATAATCTTACTAAGGTGAGAGGAATGTTTATTATGAGAGGGTGAGAGAGTGAATCTTGACCATTGAATCTTACATGAATTCGAATTAAGATTAAACATAAATGCGCGACTTTTTAAATAAATCATATGACCTTTAAGAACTTTTAATCTTGATCATTCATGTATAGTTGTATGGTCAAGATTCACTCCTCTCACCCTATCACAATAACCATTCCTCTCACTAGATATGTCCCTATATATATATATATATACTATATATATACTCTTTTACTATTTGATTGAATGCCTAATTAATTTCCTTTATTATCTCATTTCTTACTATTATATTAGTCAACTACTATAGTACTATTTAATATTTATTTTCATAATTCCTATTTTTTTCATTTATCTCTATTTATTTTGATAATCCTCACAATTGATCATGGAGCTATATGAATGATATTTTTCAAGTGATGACTTTAGGTTATACTACCAATGTTATTTAAATTTAAATTATATTATTATCCTATTAAAAAAATTAAAAGAAAATGTAAAAAATGTTACCAATTGTTATTTTTAGGTTGTGCTATCAATGTAATTAAAATTAAAATTTTAATATTATTATTTTTAAAGAAAAATTAAAGAAAAATCATCAATATCTACATATTTATCTATGTTATTATATAAAATAAAGTTTGTACAAGTTCAAACAATGACACGTGTTAATTATTGGTGAACTCTTTTCCCTCTAATTCTTACATTATTTTTATTGAATTTTATCTAATATATATTCTTACATTATCTTAATTTAATTTTTATTGAGAAGCTTTAACTCAACTTCTGATTTCTTATTCTTATCTTTTTCAATGTCACTCATCAAACCAAATCAATCCCTCTAATTCTCAATCAACTTTGTTTGTTGAATTATGCATGAACATGTAGGATTTGAATTTGTTACACTCATCAAACATACAATATTTGGATTTGTTAAACTCATATATTTATCACTTAGTTTTAGGGGTGTCCATTGGGTGAGTAAAGTGAGTTCAGTAGTATTTTTGGATCTAACCCGCTTACCAAAACAGTGAATTGGGTTGAGTTGAATTAGGTCGATAAGATTTTTTCATTCAACCCGACCTGCTCAAAAGTGGATCGGGTTGGATCAAACCCGTGGATCTGACATGTTTTTTTAAAAAAAAATTCATGAAAAAAAAGTCAAAATAAAAAATTTAACAAATTAACATCATAAGTCTCAATCTCAAACATATAAGTCTCAATATAATAAATTAATATCATAAGTCTCAATTTCAAACATAATCGGTCTTAATTTATCAAATTAACATTATAAGTTTCAACTGACCTTACTCAAACATAATAAGTCTCAATCTCAAATAAACTAAACATCATAAGTCAATAAGTGTAAAACAAATTAACAACTAACAAGTCTTATTAAGTCTGGAATAAACTAAACAAATTTGTTCATAACTCAAATACTTGTAAGAAAACTTTTTCTACCCTATTTCTGTTTTCTAGCTTTTTTGAAATGCATTATTGCTTATTTAACAAGCATGTGTATCACACAATTTATCAATCTAATTTATATATAAAAAGATAGTACTGATTTGTAGAATTATACTAAGTGACAATTTTAGGTTATGACACCAATGTTATTTGGATTTGAATTTTAATATTATCATTTTAAAGAAAAATTTAAAAAATGTAAATTATTTTAGGGTTCTTTCTTACAAGCATCATTTCTAAATTGTGTCACTAATTGACAAATTACAAATTTGAATTTTATTGTTGTTGTCTTATTAATTTAATAATACATATAAAAATTATATGAAAACTTCTTCGATATTTTTTTTGTAGAATAAAATATTTTTTATGGTGTCAAATCATATTATAATATAAAGAGGTGAAGTCAAGGAAGTTAGTAATGACTGAAGCCCCTAAAACTTGAAAAAATCTTTCAATAATTTTTGAAAATTTTAAATATTCTCAAAATTTTATGTATAAACTTGATATTTGACACCTTCAAAAAACTAAAATAAATATTTGAACCTCAACATGAAAATTCTTGCATCACTTATAATCACTTACGAAAATTATAAATATATTTTTTATAGTAAAAATAATTATCATATATTATTTTTAAATATTTTATTTTTTATAATCTCATGCATCGTACGTGTGCTATTCTAAGGTAAGATTTTAAGGGTTTTTTTACAAGTATCATTTCTGAATTGTGTCAAGATTGGCTTATTTCAAATTTGAATTTGAATTTCACTGTTATCATGTTATTAATATATATATATATATATATATATATGAAAATTTTTTTGAGATATTTATTTATAGAGTAAAAATAATTTTTGTTATAGTATCAAATCACACTATAATATACAAAGATGAAGTCAAGAGAGTTAGTAATGATCATAACTTCTAAAGCTCAAAATTCTTTTCAATAATTTATGAAATTTCTAAAATATTCTCAAAATGTTATATAAACTTGATATTTGACGCTTCAAAAAATAAAATAAATATTTGAACCTCAACGTGAAATTTTTATATCACTCATGATTACTTATGAAAATTATAAATTATTTTTTAGAAACAAAATAATTATCTTATATTATTTTTAAATATTTTTATTTTTTATAATCATATACATCGCACGAATGTTATTCTTGTAACCTTAAAAACTAAGATTAGTACCAACTACAAACTCTTTGAAAATTAAGTGCCTGTTTGTTTAAAAGAAATATTTTACATACTCTATACATCTAGAGCTATTGATGTTGGGTTAAAATAGATCAACGCCTCTTATTTTGATACTTGTAACCTTGACAACTGATAACATGGCAATTAAAACTTCATCCTGGAAACATAAGAATTAGTGAAAAGATCCTAAACTTGCTTCTTCCATGGTTCTCACTCAGCCGACAATGACTTTCTAGGCCCTAAGTATAATTACCTCATTACTTCTTAGGACCTAAACTGAAGCAATTAACCTTGGCACGTCGCATATTACTACGAACTAAACTAAAAGTGAACCCCTTTATATATATATATATATATATATATATATATATATATATATATATATATATATATATATATATATATGACCTTACTCATAAAATATAGGTATAATTCTAGCAATCCTTGTGATCCTGCTTAGGTAAGGCTAATTGCCATTCCTATTAGCAAGTTCACTTTTTAAATTACCAAACCATCATTAGTTCTATTTTAGATACTAGTGAATCCTATTTGGAGAGCTCTAGCAGGTTTTGTCATACAATAAAAAACTAATAACGTAGCTCAACTCAATAAACCAAATAACACTAATACTGAATATATATATATATATATATATATATATATATATATATATATATATATATATATATATATATATATATAATCTACTATACAAGCATCAGTACCTACACTTATGCTATCATTAGTTGGTCTCTGGCCATACATACATAAGTCAAGTAAAAGTACTACAAATTATGGGCATCAGTGCCCTATACATCCGAACTACAATTATCCTGAATAGTATATAGGTCAGTTATACAAAAAATATCCTAATAGGCATACACATATCTACCATACGTTATACTCGATGTGGTACCTTATACAATAGCAAAATCACCACTTCCTAGGTGTAGCCTATCACAAAAGATCAGTCCTCTAACAATGATGTCAAACAAGCGGGAACATAATGATGACCTCAGGCAAGTAACTCAGATATAGTCTCACATTCATGTAGGTATATAGGAGTTGATCGTTGGGTTATACACCCACCAGTACTCCGTCAGCTCCCAATAGATCTACAACAACGACATCTTCAATATGTAATAGAAGGGGCTGGAATACCATGAAAACACAAACAGAGTGAGAATTCTAAGAATTCTCAGTAATACTAACACACAAATGTCATCATGATAATTCCAATTGTTGTTGGGTTTTCACAAACATTTACAGATAATAAACCAAGTGGTGTAAGCCAACATAATTAATTATCCCCGAGACAGAGGTTCATTTTTTATAATACAGTTCATATAAATTATCAATCTGGTTTGTGAACAAATAAATAAATCACCAGGAATCAATCACATAATCAACCTTAAGGCACAATATTAATCACAAAGATTCTTAGAAGATAATTACTTACAACTAGAACAAACAGAATTCACGACAGTTAACAAATTCATATTTCCAATAAATGATGCAATATAGTGCAATGAATGATACTCTTGGGTTAATGCAATATCATGTCATGATTGCTTTCATTTACCTTATTGTTCTCATTCATCAAATCATCATCTCATTTAGCTCATTCTTGTGGGATCCTGGATCCAAATAACGAGTAGGGAGTCCTCTGCTCCATCTACCGTTTAAACTTGGTGATAGCCTTTTTTTCAGGTTGAGTACTCATCCTTTACATGACAGTACGTCATTACACAGTCCTATCCCTAATAACTAGGGCCTCACCGAAGTGGGGAGTAGCTCATAGGATCACCTCCTGTGCACGAGAAGATCATGTCCATATTAGGGTGCCATTTTTTTTATTTAAGCATTAAAGGATTTTGCACAATACTACTCCATTCTTTATTTTTCTAGCTCAATTCAACATTTCCAAAAACATTTCAATACCATTCCATGCATGATTCTTATATGTGTCATGGTGCCAGAGTGTCAATAAATTCAAATCATGCAATCCTTATGAGTAATATATATCTATAGATGTCATAATCTCATAATAACAGAATTGACTACATCACATACTATGATTTAGCTCATCAATATCAATATTTAACTGATCTCTGTCAATAGTCATTTCATCAGGCCATGAGTCAACTCATCAATTTAGCAGTCACCTCATCATTTCAATAGTCATCTCATCACACAGATAAGCTATCTTGTCTCAATTTATAGTCAACTTAGCTAAACTACAAAATTCATCAACTTAGCCTTCTAGGCTTGATAATCTAGTAAAACAACTTTGCCTTAACCTATATACAACCTAATTAATCATTTTTATTAGTAACTAAATTTTAATTAATCAAATTCACTTAATTTAACTAAATTAACTTAATTTAGCTTACCCTATATACATCCTAAGCTTACCATGTACCAACTATAACATCTCAATATTACTATCCTGATATATCTAACGTATATAAGAATAACCAATACTAGTCATGCTACTTCAACAATACAACACAAACTAAACCCATAACACTTAAACAAATAATTATGGAGAGCTACGATAACCAAAAGTTATATATATACATTGTTACCTCAAAAGGGCGTATTGTCATACATAACTTTGAACAACTAAACAAATATAAAATATATACATGATTAGCCTAAAAGAGCATTTATACTATGCGTCTTCAAACGCCTTCCTCTTTCCCTTTGATACATGTCCGCATAGATTTACATGAAAACATCATAAGAGTGAGAAATCACAATTTCTCAGTATAAGTATTCCAATATCAGCATTTATCCATAACGATGAATAAATCAAACTATAAACATCTAGTTGCACCTGCAACTTACTAATGAGTCATTGCTCAACGCCATAAGAATATTAGCATACAACCTACGTAATATTCACATGGCAAACGATAACCATAACCACAATCTGTAACTATCAACAATATTATACAACTGCCCATACAATCGTAAATATCATCGATTAAGGTAACTACCCATACAATTACCATGCAAATGTAATGCTTATTATGTTGTATGTTTATGCATAACATGTCACAAGACAATGGATATGCAATGAAACTCAACTATTTCCAGAAACTCCGTTCCTTATATTTCTCTGAGTAGTATGGCTCCAACCATTTAACACTACTTGGCAATGAATGGACTATTCCATTTCACAACAATGAGTGTACGGTTACCATCTCATATACCATTCACAGATACGTGGAAAGAGCAAATGTGTGAGAAAACATACAAAATGATATTTAACACACATTCAACACCATATTAGATACTCCCCTACACAAGTTCATAACCAATGCCCTTAAACGTGTTTATCCTCCTCCACGAGGTTTTCCAACTATCACAATAGGAATACTCACATACTCACTCTATGTCTCATTTCAATCACATATCAACACCACAAGTGATAACAAAATAATCTCATAAGGATCAAGATTCTAGGTGTTAGCATATGGCATTTCCCAAACCATTGGTTGCCTAAGGTTTCATATTTTTCTCACATAAACTATGTAGTAATTTCCTCTTTGAAATACTCTTGTTAGTGTCTCAACATACTTTAGAAGGCATAAAAAAGTGATCACATCACTTAGGAAATTTCAAAACATCAAAAACACAATGTTGGAAGATCTAACAGCTCACGCCGCAATGCCTAGCTCTCGAGTTTCAATACTGGAAGTAGCATCACACGCACGCCGCAACGTGCAACACCTTGTGCCACGATGCAAGCAACAGAAAATGGATTCTGCAGAATCTGGGTATTGTTCCATTGGAACAAGTCACGGATTTTGGCCACTCTAATTCAGTTTCTAGGTGATTTAAGGTCCCAAACCAGTCCACAAACACATAGGAATTATTAATCACCAACTTAAACCATCAAATTGAATCTAAGGCAAAATCTCTCATCCATGACCTAACTTCTCACTTTATGCACCAAATGTTCAAATAACAAGTTCTAAGTTTTTAACTCAAACTCCTTATATGAACAAGTCACAAACAACCATTAAAACTCAACCAAGCAAGAAAAACACTTCAAGTAACTCTAAAATCCAAAATGACCTATTATGCATCTTATATGCAAAAGTGGTAAATGTAACATCCCAGGACTGCATGTAGGATTGATGAGTGTCTCCACAAACCAACACGGGTCTTTTCAACGTGCTTTGTCCTCACTCACACGCATCCTAGGAAACTTCCCAGGAGGTCACCCATCCCACAATTGCTCCAGGTCAAGCACGCTTAACCATGGAGTTTTTATGTTCTAAGCTCCCGAAAAGAAGTTGCAACTTGTTCCTCCTGTGCTGGTTGCGGTTGTCCTGGTTGCTGATGTTGGTTGGCTTGCAACATCTCCAGCACTCTAGCTGTCATAGCTGCCTGATCCCTTACTGCATTTGCTGTCATGGTCGATTGCTCTCTCATTGCATCGGCCATAGCCATTATTGCTTGAGCCATGTCTGGTCTTTCATTATCCGTGTTCCTGCTTCCTCTATTACCGCTTCCATGAGTACGCGTTGGTGGCGCCATAGTTCCCTGTACACACAAAATATTACATATTGAGGTGATCAGTCTCAATATCATGTAATTGTGCAACAGTAACTACTAACAATCCACTCTAAAGCAAACCATGCAATCCTATGCAAAACATTCTGTAAAAGCAAGAATTTCACAACATAAGCAAAACCTCCTAATAAAAACTCCTAAATCTTCCTAAGTCTAGTCAGTCCATACCCCGACTCACAGGATGAATTGCTCTGATACCAAAATGTAACATCCTAAGTTGAAAACCTAGTATTTCTAACATAAACTTGGTTAAACTGTATTATCTAGGCTACTATTAACTTATTTTAATCTATTCCATAACATTTATATAAATAAATGATTATGGAGAGCCTTGAGAAAATAAGTATCTGTATAAACATATACAGTTTTGTCAAAATTTACATAAAATCCCGTGTTCAATTAAATTACATCTTAAATGTTTATACATAATACACAAACATTAAACTAAGAAACATAAAACTAATCCAGCCTTCAGTCTTCTTCTTGCCATGGACAAGCTTTCACCTGGATTTACATGACAACATGTGAGGTGAGAATTTATAATTCTCAGTAGTAGTGTACTAATACCAGCATTTGTATTATTCACAATGAATATAAACAAACATAAATAACGTTAAGTAAATCTAAAACTGGCAATTAATTTACTACTTAAAACATCTTAAATAGAACTATAGCTAACCATCAAGTCATTACTCAATTCTCAAGGAGCTAACACATTCACTCTCTAAGTGATGTTCCCAAGTAAGCTATACCTCTATATTAATTCAGGTTTAGTACAATCAATGATATTATACAATCGCCCATACAATTGTAAATATCATTGAGCAAGCCACACAGATACATAAAGAATCACAAATACAACAGTACCAAGTAATGCAATGATGATATGAGGTATGATTATATTCAAACAAAGGTGCATAATAGTGTAATGTAATGTCATGAGATGTCATAAAACTCGACTATTCCCCTTTCTATGGTAGGGAGGCCTTCCCCTACCTTCTGGTGTGTGGATTGTTCCACTTTTTAACTGTTCTTAGGAATAGCAAGTGTGAATATGTATGAATGTGTGAAAAATGTAGTGTTATGTCTAACTCTTACATAATCACCACTTAAAACTTGTCTTTGCACTACTAACTCTACCTCAACTCTATGAGAACTTTCATGCACTATAACACTCTACTATTGCCAAACACACTTAACACACTACGCACATCTGAACCACTAAACTTTATTTCAAACTTGTCCTTAATAATGAATAGCAATTGTACCTTTTTGCTATCCGACTAATATATATAAAATCTCCCATTATTAGATAAAATTGTTAGAATACGTATAGCTATATATATATATATATATATATATATATATATATTCAACTCAAGTTTTCAATATTTACTTTCTAATATAATAGTTTTCCAATGTAATTACTTTCCAATATATATATATTCACGTTTTCATATAGCTATTATATATTCACTTTCTAACATGTATTCACGTTTTCATACATACCAGAACACATTCACGGTTTTAATATATAAACAAGTTATTTGAATAGTCTTTATTTTATTATATTATTTAGTATAACGTAATAGCTATATAAAAAGTCATTATATTACCTACATATCATAATATCACTCCCATCTTCATTCTAAACAAAAACACAGCTTTCTAAAAAAAAACCCATTTTTCTTCCTCTAAAAATCAAAGGAAAACAAGCACCTAATCATATTACAAGCATCATTCATGATCCAACTATGCTATCTTTAAGCCTAAAAGCTCAATAATCAAGCATAAAAATAGTATTTAAACACTTAAATTCCTATGTAATGAGCTGCCAAAATATGAAGAAGAGAGGAAGAAAAGAAAGAGTACAACCAAGACAACAAACCCCCTACCTCAAGCTATGTTTTTGCCTCTGAAACCCCTCTCTATTTTCTCCTCTTTCCCTTCTTTTTTCCGCTGCCCTTGTGCTTTATTTTTGTTTCCTCCTTGCTTCGTTTCTGCTGGAGAATGACGAGCAAAAAGTTAGAAAATTCTCACTTTAATAAGTAATAAGCCTCAAGGGCAAATTAGTCCTCTAATAAAACTTATATCCATTAGGAACACTTTGATCTCTTTGTTTCAATTTTTTAACCTCCTTAAGTATTAGAATAAATACTAAGATTTATCTAATTACCAAATTCTTTATTTCTATTAATTTTTATATTTGCACAAAGTCTTTTCGGTATTAAAATACTTATTCGGTGGGCTTAAAAATACCAAATGAACTCAGTTTACCTTCAAATTTTATCTACATTTTACTTAACCCATTTATGACTTAAAAATAGCTAATCCATATTTATTTGTCTTATCTAGTTAATTTATACTATTTTCTAAGTCATTTTAAGTCACCTTTCACATTCTGTATTGCGGTAAAGTGTCTAAACTAACTCAATTTATCCTGAAACTTCACAGACATGTTAAACAAATATAAGGCTACCTTTGGAACCCTATACAAGCCTAACATGTTCTCGGAGATGTTACATTTCTCTCCTCTTTTTTAAAAAAATTTTATCCCCAAAATTTGATTTACCTAATGTAAGAAGTTTCATACAACTCACATTTAAATCAGGTTCAACCAAATCTCAAGGAAACAAAATCATTCCAGGATACTAAACTAAGAAAACAAAAATTAAGCAAGGAAAACTTTCAACTCAGCACTACTCCTTGGGTTAAAGAAGTTGAATGAGTTCAAAGTTTCCTCTCCACCTTTATCTTCATTGGCTTGCAACATAAATACTCTCCTTGGTCTCCTTGAGGTTATGAGTCTTGTATCCAACTTTGCTTCTTCTCTTTGCGGACACTCCTTCGCGAAATGCCCTGATTGCCCACATTTATAACATACTGATTACCTTGCTAAACATGTGGAAAGTGACCTAAAATGATTCAGAAAATAGTATAAATTACCTAAATAAGAGAAATAAATATGGATTAGTTATTTTTAAGTCATAAATGGGTTAAGTAAGATGTAGATAAAATTTGAAAGTAAACTGAGTTCGTTTGGTATTTTTAAGTCCACCGAGTAAGTATTTTAATACCGAAAGGACTTTGTGCAGATATGAAAATTAATGGAAATAAAGATTTTGATAATTAGATAAATCTTAGTATTTATTCTAATACTTAAAGAGGTTAAAAAACTTGAAACAATGAGATCAAAGTGTTCCTAAAGGATATAAATTTTATTAGAGGACTAATTTGCCCTTGAGGCTTATTACTTATTAAAGTGAGAATTTTCTCACTTTTTGCTCGTCATTCTCCAGCAGAAACGAAGCAAGGAGGAGACAAAAACAGAGCACACGGGCAGCGGAAAAAAGAAGGGAAATAGGAGAAAATAGAGAAGGGTTTTAGAGGCAAAAACATAGCTTGAGGTAGGGGGTTTGTTGTCTTGGTTGTACTCTTTCTTTTCTTCCTCTCTTCTACATATTTTGGCAGCTCATTATATAGGGATTTAAGTGTTTAAATACTATTTTTATGCTTGATTATTGAGCTTTTAGGCTTAAAGATAGCATAGTTGGATCATGAATGATGCTTGTAATATGATTAGGTGCTTGTTTTCCTTTGAGTTTTAGAGGAAGAAAAGTGGGTTTTTTTTAGAAAGCTACGTTTTTGTTTAGAATGAAGATGGGAGTGATATTATGATATGTAGGTAATATAATGGCTTTTTATATAGCTATTACGTTATACTAAATAATATAATAAAATAAAGACTATTCAAATAACTTGTTTATATATTAAAACCGTGAATGTGTTCTGTATGTATGAAAACGTGAATACATGTTAGAAAGTGAATATATAATAGCTATATGAAAATGTGAAAACGTGAATATATATATATATTGGAAAGTAATTACATTGGAAAACTATTATATTAGAAAGTAAATATTGAAAACTTGAGTTGAAAATATATATATATATATATATATATATATATATATATATATATATATATATATATATATATATATATTTAGATAGCTATATGTATTCTAACTATTTTATCTAATAATGGGAGATTGTATATATATTAGTCGGATAGCAAAAAGGTACAATTGCTATTCATTATTAAGGATAAGTTTGAAATAAAGTTTAGTGTTTCATATGTGCGTAGTGTGTTAAGTGTGTTTGGCAATAGTAGAGTGTTATAGTGCATAAAAGCTCTCATAGAGTTGAGGTAGAGTTAGTAGTACAAAGACAAGTTCTATGTGGTGATTATGTAAGAGTTAGACATAACACTACATTTTTCACACATTCATACATACTCACACTTGCTATTCCTAAGAACAGTTAAAAAGTGGAACAATCCACACACCAGAAGGTAGAGGAAGGCCTCCCTACCATAGAGAGGGGAATAGTCGAGTTTCATGACATCTCATGACATGACATTACATTACACTATTATGCACATTTGCTTGAACATAATCATACCTCATATCATCATTGCATTATGATAATCACATATTTTATTCATTAAGAAACCCTTATGTTTAGTCATTTACACTCTCCATATTCTTAATTGATTGAGTTTGGTATGATTTTGTGAGTTTGAGCTCAAATTGGTCCTAATTGAATATTTTCAGCATTATTGAGATTTGACACTGTTTCTGTATTTTGCCCATAACTTGAGTTCCTAATATCTGATGAACATGAATTTTACCTTGTAGGAAAGCTAAGAGGAAGCTCTACAACTTTGATGAAGAGCTCGAAGTCCGATTCAGATGTCTAAGGGACCTAAGTTTACATGGAAGTCAGAATACGGGTTCTGTCAGTAGAATCCGAACAATGTGCACTCATAAAATCATATCTCAAGATGTAATAATGGAGATGGGCTGAAATTTGGACAGTGGATATTCAAGATCCAAATAAACAACTTTCATGAAGAACACATTTTGAGAAAAAGAAGTCTAGTAGGTCATTTTGAGCTTGCAAGTCGGAACAGAGGTGCTGAAGTTGGGTTTGAGCAACCTACGGTATTTGGGACATATCTTGGGCTTAAGGAAGCCAAATTGGACGAACCAGCTATCCATTTTATAGCCAAGATAAGGATCTACAACTTTCATGAAGAACACTTTTCGTGGTTCTGAAGTATAGTGGGTCGTTTTTGGCTTCCAAGTCAGACACGAAATTTTCGTCTTCAACCATCCACTCATCCATCCACTAATCCACTCATCCATCCACTAATCCACTCATCCACTAATCCACTCATCCACTCATCCACTAACTCACCCACTCATCCACTCATACACTAATCCAACCACTTAACCACTCCACCCACTCATCCACTAATCCATCCACTTATCCATCCACTCACCCATTCATGTCCATAATTTCCCACTCACCAAAAGTCCTTTGGTATTTTTCACTAATTCAACCACTCAACCATTCCACTCACTCATCCACTAAACCAATCCACTAAACCAACCCACTAATCCATCCACTCAAACACTCCACTCACTCACCCACTCATCCACCCACTTCCCTTTGTCATTTTGTTACCTTAGACTTCTATAAAAGGCACCATTTATCATGAACAAAGATGTAATTCTCCTTCATTTCTCTCTAAGTTTCTTCTTGCTTCTTCATAGTTTCTCATAGTTTTGTATATTTTGATGCTCCCCTTCATGGTAATGGAGGGCTAAGCTACTTTGGGTCAATTTAGAACTCTTGAAGAGATTGTGGTTTGGATTCTTGAGACCTTGGTTATGCATTGTATTTGATTTGTAATTGAATTCCTCTTTTCTTCTTCTTTCTTCTTCTTTCTTCTTCTTCTTGATCTTGAATGCATGAATGGTGATTCTATTTATGTTGATCTAATTTGATCTTAGTTTAAGATTGAGATTTGTGATGAAACTTAGAACTAATTGATCTAAACTAATCACATAAATGAAGATTGAGATTTGTGATGAAACTTAGAACTGATTGATCTAAATTAATCACAAAATTGAAGAGGTTAGGTTACTTGATTTGTGCCTAAGTTAATTGAATTCGGTACTTGAAATTAACATAGATTTTCATGAATGGTGCGATTGCGGATGTGTTTATCACTTGTTAATTGAATTCTAGACGATCGTCTAGTATGAATTCTGGATTTGATGCAGAGATCTCGGTTAGATCCAAATTAACAATTCAATTGCGCTTCAAGTGTTCTATGAAGGGTCTATGATTGAATCCACCCAATCTTGGATAGGTTTCTAAATTGACTGCTCTTTAATTGTTATTTCTTCCTTTAATTTTGTTAAGTGCGATCTTAAACTATCAAACCCCCCTTTTTGCTAACTTTCACTTGATTTGATCAAATTGCATTTACGATCCTTGAGGAGACGATCCGGTGTTGTCACTATGCTACAAGCTTAGGTAATAACTTCGGTTATAATTTTGACTGAGTTCGGCGCCCGTCACATTACCTAGTACTGTTGTATTTATGATTCTTTGTGTATCTGTGTGGCTTGCTCAATGATATTTACAATTGTATGGGCAATTTTATAATATCATTGATTGTACTAGACCTGAATTAATATAGAGGTATAGCTTACTTGGGAACATCACTTAGAGAGTGAATGTGTTAGCTCCTTGAGGATTGAGTAATGACTTGATGGTTAGCTATAGTTCTATTTAAGATGTTTTAAGTAGTAAATTAATTGTCAGTTTTAGATTTACTTAACGTTATTTATGTTTGTTTATATTCATTGTGAATAATACAAATGCTGGTATTAGTACACTACTACTGAGAATTATAAATTCTCACCTCACATGTTGTCATGTAAATCTAGGTGAAAGCTTGTCCATGGCAAGAAGAAGACTGAAGGCTGCATTAGTTTTATGTTTCTTAGTTTAATGTTTGTGTATTATGTATAAACATTTAAGATGTAATTTAATTGAACACATAATTTTATGTAAATTTTGACAAAACTGTATATGTTTATGCAGATACTTATTTTCTCAAGGCTCTCCATAATCATTTATTTATATAAATGTTATGGAATAGATTAAAAATAAGTTAATAGTAGCCTAGATAATACAGTTTAACCAGGTTTATGTTAGAAATACTAGGTTTTCAACCTAGAATATTACATTTTGGTATCAGAGCAGTTCATCCTGTGAGCCAAGGTATGGACTGACTAGACTTAGGAAGATTTAGGAGTTTTTATTAGGAAGTTTTGCTTGTGTTGTGAATTTCTTGCTTTTGCATAATGTTTTGCATAGGATTGCAGGGTTTGCTTTATAGTGAATTGTTAGTAGTTACTGTTATACAATTATATGATATTGAGACTGATCACCTCAATATGTAATGTTTTGTGTGTACAGGGAACTATGGCACCACCAACGCGTACTCAAGGAAGCGGTAATAGAGGAAGTAGGAACACAGATAATGAAAGACCAGACATGGCTCAAGCAATAATGGCTATGGCCGATGCAATGAGAGAGCAGTCAACCATCACAGCAAATGCAGTAAGGGATCAGGCAGCTATGACAGCTAGAGTGCTGGAAATATTGCAAGCCAACCAACATCAACAACCAGGACAACCGCAACCAGCACAGGAGGAACAAGTTACAACTTCTTTTCGAGAGCCTAGAACATAAGAACTCCATAGTTAAGCGTGCTTGACCTGGAGCAATTGTGGGATGGGTGACCTCCTGGGAAGTTTCCTAGGATGTGTGTGAGTGAGGACAAAGTACGTTGAAAAGACCCGTGTTAGTTTGTGGAGACACTCATCAATCCTACAGGCAGTCCTGGGATGTTACAAATGGTATCAGAGTCGGGACCTCTCCCAGTACGGTGTGGTTCGGGGGCGAACCAAGCAGAAGTTGGTGGGTATGTGGTGTCCCGGGGCCGACGAGGGCGGGGAGTGGACACCGGTGCAAGAGAAGCACAGACAAGAAGCGGCTCCTGGCAGGCTTCTAGGCGAAGGGTCCCATGAATGAACTAAATACGCACTGGAATGAGAGGGATTCAGAGACTGTGCAAGTATGAGACTGCATAGTTAAGGATGACTTAAAGGAATTGATTTAGTGTAGTGATAATCACATATTTTATTCATTAAGAAACCCTTATGTTTAGTTATTTACACTCTTCATGTACTTAATTGACTGAATTTGATTATGTTTTGTAAGTTTGAACTCGAATCGACTTAATTAATTTTTTCAGCATTATTCTAGGTCTTACACTGTTTCTGTATTTTAGTCATATCTTGAGTTCTAAATGTCTGATAATTATGAATTTTACTTTGTAGGAAAGATAAGAGAGAGCTCTACAACTTTGATGAAGAGCTCAAAGTCAATTTCAGACATCTAGTGGAGCTAATTGGGCATGGAAATCAGAATACGGGATTTGTGACTGGAACCCGAACAGTGTGTAGTAACCAGAACATAATTCGAGTTTGGGCATATAAAATGGGCTGAAAATTTGTAATCTAAAAGTTACGACCCAGATTTACAACTTTCATGTCAAGCACAAAACTTGATTCGGGCTCCTTGATGGAGATATTGGGTCTGAAAGTCAAAACAGAGGTGCTGAAACTGGTCCTGAACAGTCTGTAGTAATTGGGTCATATCTTGGGCTGTAGGACGAATTTTTAGGTGCTTCCAGAGCCATTTGAAAGCTTAGACAATTTCCTAGAACTTTCATGAAGATCACTTGGCTCAGAAATGACGAAATCAATGAGTTCAACAATGAATACTTTCGGAGACAAGGAAGCTCACCTACCAATCTCACCTACCAAGCTCACCTACCAATCTCACCTACCAAGCTCACCTACTAATCTCTATCTCATCTACCATCTACTACTACTCTGAATCCTCTATAAAAGGAAGCATGTGGAGAGCTCTAAACACAACACACACTTGGTGTTAAAGATAGTTTTTCATAGTTCTTGTATATTTTTCCTTCATTGTAATGGAGAGCTAAGTCACTTCTAGTCAATTCGGGACTCTTGAAGAGATTGTGGCTTGGATTCTTGAGATCTTGGTCATGTAATGTATTTGATTTGTATTTGAATTCCTCTTCTCTTCTTCTTCTTCTGTTCTCTTGATCTTGAATGCATGAATGGTGATTCTATTTATGTTTGATCTGATTTGATCTTGGTTTAAGATTAAGTATTGTGATGAAATTTAGAACTGATTGATCTGAACTAATCACGTAATTGAAGAGGTTAGGTTACTGATTGGTGCCTAGGTTAATTGAATTCGGTGCTTAAATTGATATATATCTACATGAATGGTGCGATTGCAGATTTATGTTTATTACTTGTTAATTGAATTCTGGACGATTGTCTAGTATGAATTCTGGATCTAATGCTGAGATCTTGGTTAGATCCAAGTTAACCATTCAAATGTGCTTCAAATGTTTGTTGAAAGGTCTATGATTGAATCCACCCAATCTCGGATAGATTTCTGAATTGACTGTTCTTCTAATTGTTATTTCTCTTTAAATCTTGTCACTGCGATCCTTGAACCATCAAAACCCCCCTTTTTCTAACTATCACTTGATTTGATCAAATTGCATCTATGATCCTTGAGGAGACGATCCGGTGTTGTTCACTATACTACAAGTTTAGGTAATAACTTCGGTTATAATTTTGATTGAGTTCGGCGCTCGTCAAAATTTTAGCGCGTTGCCAGGGAACTCGTAGGTGTAATCTTTTCATTTTGAGTAACCTTACTAATTTTTGTTCTTTCTTACCTATTCTAACATTTATTTTTCATTTACTAACATTGTTCATACCATACTAACGTTTTTATCTTAGCTTTTGAATTTTTCTGATTTAGGAAAGACGGAAAACAGTTGATTACGGGTAACTATTGCAATTTTCGAACTGCAACATGCCCATAATGAGCTGAAACTTGGTCGGTTGAAGGAAAACAGTCTGATAAACAAGACTCACAGTAAACTGTGAGGTCACCCCTGGTTTTTCGAAATTCTATCATTTAGACCACTTTTTCAATTTTTTAATATTTTTTATTGCATTTTCTAGTTTCATTTTTATGTAGATTTTGTTCTGTGTTGATTCCATAATTTTTAAAAATGTTTAGACATATTAACTAGATTTATTTTTGCATATTTTGAGTGTTGTTTAGTGTATTTTGCTTAGTTGCGCTTTTTGTTTTTGTCCTTTAGTTGATGCATGACTAGGTCCAATCCCGATATCTTGCTTGATCTTGATCCTGAGATTGATAGGACCTTGCATAGATTAATTAGATCTCATGTGATAAATTCCAGAGTTAATTCTGAACCTAATTTTGGGAGTGAACCTGATAACTTAAGTAATCCTGAAATCATGGTGATAACATGCATAATAGAACCCTTAAGGAACTTGCTTTGCTCTCCCGATGTATCTTACCAATCTTTGTGCATTCAATATCCTGATCTTGATGCAGATTTTGAGTTGAAATCTGGTTTGATACACTTGTTACCAAAGTTTCATGGTCTTGCGAGTGAAGATCCTCATAAGCACCTGAAAGAGTTTCATGTTGTGTGTTCAACCATGAAGCCACAAGGCATCTCTGAGGAACACATCAAGTTAAGGGCATTTCCCTTCTTACTTGTCGATGCAGCCAAAGATTGGTTGTTTTATCTTTTACCAGGTTCAGTCAGAAGTTGGAATGACATGAAGAGGTTGTTCCTGGAGAGATTCTTCCCTGCCTCGAGAGCTGCTGCAATTAGGAAGGATATATGTGACATCAGACAGATGTCTGGTGAGACTTTGCTTGAATATTGGGAGAGATTCAAGAAGTTGTGTTCGAGCTGCCCTCATCACCAAATTAGTGACCAACTCTTGATTCAATACTTTTATGAGGGTTTGCTGCCAAATGATAGAAGCATGATCGATGTTGCCTCTGGAGGAGCCTTAGTAGACAAAACTCCTACCGCCACAAGAGATCGATAGCAAACATGGCGCCAATACCCAACATTTGGCTCGCGGATCATCACCGCAACCAGAGGAGTTAATGAAATTCAAGCATCTCATATGGACCAACAAAGAATGGAACACAAACTAGATGAATTGACTTCTTTGGTAAGACAGATAGCAAGGGTCAACAACCACCCATGCAGATGACCGCATCGGTGTGTGGAATTTGCTCTAATTCATCTCATCCTACTTGATTCATGCCCTACACTTCGGGAAGATGGTTCCACTTTTCCAGATCAATGTGTTGTTGCGGTGGTGTTTTTCCCGGTAGACCCCAATATCGGAACAACAAAGAACAATCTAGATATGATCCATTTTCTAGCACTTATAATCCTGGTTGGCGAGACCATCCCAATTTGAGATATGGGAATCCTAGCCAAGAACAACGACCCCACCAAAAGAATAACAACAACGGCCCAAGAACAACAATTTAGATACCAAGTCACAGGTCCAAGCAACAAATACCAACAAATACCCCTGCATTCGGACAACAAAGAATTGCTCAAATTGTGTCATCAATCCACTCCAAATGTGAGCCATCATTGGAAGACCGATGAAACAAATGGCCATAAATAACATTCGGTTCCAATGAACGTCGGTGCCAACATTCAAATTTACAAACTCAAATCGGGCGGTGGCAACCACTGTGAGCGAGCTAAAGAGTCAAGGTTCTAGCCAATTGCCTTCACAAACAATCAACAATCCAAGAGGCAACGTAAGTGCAATTACCTTGAGAAGTGGCAAAGAAGTTGATGTTCTAACCTTACAAAGAATCGAAATTGACCAAAAACAGGAAATGGATAATTCAGTCCGTAAATGCATGCCCTACATCAAGAAAATTGCAGAGAATTCAGATGTTACCATTCCATTACCTTTTCCAAATAGGATCACACAATCCAAGAGAACAATGCAAGCGAGAAATGGAAAAAGAAGTCATGGAGACATTCGGAAAGTGGAAATCAATATTCCCCTCCTAGATGCAATCAAGCAAATTCCAAAATATGCTAAATTTCTCAAGGAGTTGTGCACTCATAAGAGAAGGTTGAAAGGGGATGAGAAGATCGCATGGGTAGAAATGTTTCGCAATGATTCTGCCAAGCATGCCACGAGAAATGCAAAGATCCTGGAACTTTCACAATTTCTTGCATAATTGGCAACTCTAGATTTGAGCATGCAATGCTAGATTTGGGTGCTTCGATCAATGTCATGCCCATGTCAGTGTATAAGTGTTTAAACATCGGTACTTTGCAACCCACTGGTATCGTGATTTAGTTGGCAAATAGAGCCATTGCTCATCCTGCAGGTGTGCTGGAAGATGTGTTAGTCCGGGTGAATGAGTTGATTTTTCCAGCAGATTTCTACATTCTGGACATGGAAGATGAGTCTCCAACAAACCATGCTCCATTGATTCTAGGCAGACCATTCCTCAAGACCGCCAAGACCAAGATAGACGTGCATGCTGGCACCTTTTCTATGGAGTTTGGCGACGATTTAGTACAATTTAACATTTTTGATGCTATGAGACACCCCCTAGAGGAGCAATCTGTTTTCCATGTTGATATGATTGAGATGCTGGTTGATGATGTCTATACTGATTTATATGTTGAATTCCCTGATATTGTTGACTATCTTGGTTCTGTTTCTTGTGATACATGTGCCACTTGTGATGTTGAACCATGTGCTGCATGTGCTGAGATTTATTCTGTTATGAGTAATGATACAAATACTGTGGCGATGATGCAACAATTGAGAATGAGAGTCAAGACTATCTTTGAAATTAATGTTCTTTGAGATAGTTGTTTCGAGATCACTTGTTACCTTCCATTGTGCAACCTCCATCTTTGGAGTTGAAGACTTTACCGCACCATCTTAAATATGCATATTTGGGAGATGGTGAGACACTTCCTGATCATTGCTAAAAACTTACAACCCGATCAAGAAGAAAAATTACTGCAGATTTTGAGGCGAGAATAGGCAAGCCATCGGATGGACTCTTGCGGATATTCCCGGTATTAGTCCCTCCACATGCATGCATAAGATTTTATTGGAAGAATGGATCAAACCAGTTAGACTGACCCCAAAGGAGACTAAATCCCCGATTCTAGATGTGGTGAAGAAGGAAGTTACAAAGCTACTTCAAGTCGGCATTATTTATCCCATATCGACGATCAATGGGTGAGCCCCGTGCAAGTGGTTCCTAAGAAATGCGGGGTCACGGTGGTTGCGAATCGAACAATGAGCTTGTGCCCACACGAGTTCAAAACAGGTTGGCGAGTTTGCATTGATTATAGGCGGCTCAATCCAGGCTACCGAAAGGATCATTTCCCGCTGCCCTTCATTGATCGGATGTTGGAGCGGTTAGGCGGCAAGTCACATTATTGTTTCCTGGATGGATATTCGGGCTATTTTCGATTCATATAGCCCCGTAAGACCAAGAGAAGACTACTTTCACTTGTCCATTTGGCACATTTGCATACGGGAGGATGCCCTTTGGTCTATGCAATGCTCCGGGCACCTTTCGAGGTGTATGGTAAGTATCTTTTCTCGATTTTTTAGAAAATTGCATGGACGTATTCATGGATGATTTTACCGTCTATGGATCTTCCTTTGATGCATGTTTAGATAGTCGCTCGGTCTTGCATAGATGCATTAAGACTAACCTCGTTCTAAATTTTGAGAAATGTCATTTCATGGTAGAACAAGGTATAGTCTTAGGGCATGTGATATCTCGTGAGGGTATTGAGGTAGATCCTGCAAAAATAGATGTTATTTCATGCCTATCTTACCCCACATGCGTGCGGGAGATTCGTTCTTTCCTTGGTCATGCAGGTTTCTATCGGCGGTTCATAAAGGATTTCAGCAAAATTGCACTTCCGCTATCCAACTTACTGCAAAAAGATGTGGAGTTCCACTTTGACAAGAAGTGCCAGGATGCCTTTAATCAATTGAAGCAAGCATTGACCAGTACACCTATCATCCAACCACCGGATTGGACACTTCCATTTGAGTTGATGTGTGATGCCTCTAATTATGCATTGGGAGCTGTTCTTGCACAAAGGGTCGGTAAAGTATCTCATGTCATTTCCTATGCTTCGAGAACTTTAGATCCTGCACAAATCAACTACACCACAACTGAAAAGGAACTTTTAGCAATTGTTTTTGCTTTAGATAAATTTCGATCATATTTGCTTGGTTCCAGAGTGGTTGTGTTTTCAGATCATGCAGCATTGAAGTTTCTCCTGAAGAAGCCCAATGCCAAGCCCCGGTTGATTAGGTGGATGTTGCTCCTCCAGGAGTTTGATATTGAGATCCGTGACAAGAGTGGAGCGGAGAATTTGGTGGCTGATCACTTGAGTCGAATTGAAAGGGAGGCAGATGTTTTTCCCATCCATGATGTTTTCCCTGATGAGCAGCTTTTCAAGCTGCAAGGCAACATCCCTTGGTTTCTTCGATTTGATTAATTTCTTGGTTGCTAAAGCAATACCTGCACATTTCACTAAGGCTAAGATTGATAAATTGAAAAGTGAGTCAAAGTATTATGTGTGGGATGATCCTTACTTATGGAGATTTTGCAGTCACCAAGTAATTAGGAGATGAGTGCCTGATGATGAATTTCATTCCATTCTTAGCTTTTGTCATAAACTTGCATGTGGCGGCCACTTCGGTCCTCAACGGACTGCTAGGAAAGTTTTAGACTCTGGATTATATTGGCCCACTCTATTTCATGATGCATATATGTTTTGCAAATCTTGTGATCAATGCCAGAGAACAGGGAATACTTCTCGTAGGAATAAAATGCCCCAGAAACCCTTATTATTCTGTGAGATTTTTGATGTTTGGGGTATTGACTTTATGGGTCCTTTTCCTGTATCATTTGGTTTTGTTTACATTCTACTTGCTTTGTGGATTATGTATCTAAATGGGTGGAGGCTAAGGCCACTCGGACTGATGATTCTAAAGTTGTTGTGGATTTTATTAGATCACATGATTTTACGTAGGTTTGGAGTCCCGAGATCCATCATTAGTGATCAAGGTTCACATTTTTGCAATCGAAGCATGGAGGCTTTGATGAAGAAGTATGGAGTCCAACACAAGGTTTCTACACCCTACCACCCCCAAACCAATGGGCAAGCCGAGGTCTCCAACGAGAGAAATTAAGCGAGATACTCCGGAAGATAGTTCAACCTAACAGAAGGACTGGAGCAAGAGGCTTGAGGATGCTTTATGGGCTTACTGGACGCTTATAAGACACCAATCGGGATGTCTCCGTATCGGATTGTTTTTGGAAAAGCCTGCCACCTACCGGTGGAAATTGAACATCGAGCATTCTAGGCGGTGAAAAGGTGCAACTTGGACCTAGATCAAGCAGGTATGGAGAGGAAGCTGCAGCTGCAGCAATTGGAGGAGATCCGCTTGGAGGCTTATGAAAGTTCCAAACTTTATAAGGAGAAGACCAAAGCCTTCCATGATAAGTTGATTATGAGGAAAACATTTGAGATTGGTCAAAAAGTTCTCCTCTATAACTCCCGCCTCCGACTCATGCCTGGCAAATTAAGGTCTAGATGGGATGGACCATTTATTGTTACTAATGTTTTTCCTTCAGTGTCGTTCAGATTAAAAGTGAGGTCACCGCCAAAGCTTTCATCGTAAATGGACACCGCCTCAAACAGATATCATGAACTTCCGAGAGAATGCGAAGTGGAGGTGATGAACCTTCTCCATCCGCATTATGAATAAAAAAAAAGAAAAAAAAAGAAAAAAAAAAAAAAAAATGTGTGCCCGACAATGAGGTAGGTAGTGTCGCTCAGAAGCATGTGTAGGTCATTTTTTCTTCAACGACAACAACTGCGAAAATCTTGCAGTATGGATTTTATTGGCCTACTTTATTAAAGGTCATTACACCTTTTGCAAAAGTGCGAAAATTGGTCAAAAAGTTCTGCTTTGAGATTATCATCTGCACCTACTCGGGGACGTAGATATTGAGGATCCTAGGAATGGTACTGCGCGCTTAAGTTAATGGACAAAGACTCAACCATTCCTGGAAAACCAAGTTCTTGAGTTCTTTGTGTTGCTTGGTTAAGTGGCGGATACGGTACTCGTGACTCTTGAGTCGGTTTATTCTTCGCTTTCCCAAAATAACCGAACCCTTCTTCTCCTTCAAAATGGATGTCATTCTTTCAAACTCGAGAAAACATTTTCCTTCTCTTCCTCAAAATGCTCTGAGAAAAATCTACAAAGTTCGATGTGAGAGATTGAGAATGTTAATGCACAAGGGTATGCCAGAAGATGTACGTTGGATAATTGAAGCAAAGGTCCGATTAGCAGGTGAGTCCTCAATTTCATTTGACTCATATATGCCCTGTCTTGGAAGAAGTTCATATTCTAAAAGGAGAAAAGCAAAAAGGTTACAAGTCTGTCACAAATGTGGACGATGGAACTGTAACAAGCGATGTCGTACTAAGGGGATGGTTTCCGCAAATAGAAAAGATAAAATTTTCTTCATTAAGAATGGACTGAGTAAGGAGTCATTAGATGATATCTTATTGACTCTTGAGACGCATTCTTGTGGATTGGTGCATCGTGAAATTCTTAAATTGTGGAATCTCTTCAAGGATGAAGAACAACGCTACGATCTTGGGAATCGACTCTAAAAGACCCTCATTTGCCAATTTATAAGAAAATTGGATGGGAAGCTTATCCTCGACTCATAGAAGACGTTTAAGCCGTTTACGGACGTTAAACCAGAGGCGATGTGAGCCATATCCACAAACAATCTGTACATATCATCCTCTTCTTCTTCATGTCATTTTTCAAAAAAAAAAACAAACAAACAAAAAAAAACAAAAACAAAAACAAAAAAAAATGAAAAAAAAAATGTCTACTTCTTAGGGTTGGCTTTGGTAACACAAACCGTGAATGGGGAAATGCATGCATCCTGATCCAGCCTTCTTAATTGAAAAACAAAGAAGGTAGATTGTATCCTACATGTGAGCGCAACAAATCGTATTATGGCCACTTGTCCCTTTTGGGAGCCCTATGTTGCGCCGGTCTTGAATGGGTCGAATAGTGGTCAACAATGCTTTGGCACAAAGCCGAAAGAAACGCAGACTACCTCCATCCCAATCTTAAGTAAGTATACACTCATCTTTCATCAAGTTTTTCTAACAATTTCAAAAAAAAAAAAAAAAAAAAAGGACGTGATGTCTATTGCACTCATGACGCCTTGAAAGATAAAGATACGCCATGGAGACTGTACATACAGTATGTCATCATTTTCTATTTCTTTTATCTTTGTATCATTTTGTTGTATTTTGATTTTTGTACAGACGATCCTTTGAGCGAGGGGTCCTTCGGGGTTTCTAGACTTCTTTACCTTGATGGTTTTTCTTGAAGTCGACAAAAAAAAAAAAGATTCTGTGTCTCTTAATTTCAACCTTTTCTGACAACAGCCAACCTACCCTTATAGGTGCAATTATTTTCCTTTCCATTCTTTTTCTTATTTAAACACTCCATTTTCTCCATTTTCCTTCACACTCAGAAACACTCAAAGGGAGGAAGAGTATAGAATGGGGCCTTCTATTCGTAACCTCAAAAATGTCTGTGTTTTTTGTGGGTCGAGTTATGGGAAGGGATTAGAGTTTGTAAACGCAGCTAGCACTCTTGGTCGATCACTTGCTGCGAGGAATATTCATCTTGTATATGGGGGAGGTTGTCGTGGGTTAATGGGGGCTGTATCACTTGCTGCCTTTATAAGAGACAGTCAGGTTTTAGGTGTCATTCTTGAAACTTTAGCTCAACAAACATCAATGGAAAGACAATTGGGGAGGAACTTAAAGTATCATCAATGCATGAACGCATGAAGATAATGCTTGAAAACTCGATGCATTCATTGCCTTACCAGGTGGTTTTGGTACTTTGGAAGAAATTTTTCAAATTGTCTCTTGGGCGAATCAACATCCACCATAAACCCATTGGTTTGTTGAATGTTAATAATTTCTTTGATCTTTTATTATTTTTTCTGACAAAGCGTGGAACAAAATTTATCACTCCTTCGGCAAGACAACTTCTTATCTCTCGCCTCCACTATTGATGAGCTCATTGATAAATTAGAAGCTTTTGAGTATGTACTGATCGGGTATTAGCTCGAGATAGATTGGTCAACAGAAGCGGCGAAGGAAGTAACAAGAAACAAGAGCACGATCTGAACCTTTCTCTTTAATGGGTTTGATAAAAAAAAAAATTGTTGTTGTTTTGTTTAGTATGATATGATTGTCATGGACTTATTAAACCAATTAGTGATGGCGAGTAAGGAGTAATTTTACTCTTGAGACGCATCTTAATTGGTGGCGAGTAAGGAGTTTTTAGGTAGTAATTAATTAGTATTGAATTGTGGAAGTACTAACGTTTTCTTGTTTGATTTCTTTTCGAGTCCGATGCGATCGACAAGGTGTGTTTCTTTTACTCGCTTAGCGTTGATTCACTTCTTATCATGTTGTGTTGCTCTTTTCTATCTATCTTTTCTTTCACATTGAGGACAATGTTATATTAAGTGTGGGGGAGAGATTTTAGCATGTTTCTGTTTCTTTTCGTTTGTTAAAAAAAAATTCTAAAAAAAAAAAAAGAGGTTCATTGCATGATTGAATAATTTTTCTCCCTTCTTGAACTGATATGCTTGGTGATGGATGATTGAATTGATGAATTGAGTTTGATGGATGCATACCTTGTGAGATTTTGAGCCTAATGGATGGATTCAACATTTATGCCATTCTCTTCTTTCTTGTGTGATTTTCACTCATGTTAATGACCACTCTAGAACTTGCTTTGATTCTTTTTGAGGCTACATTTCACTTGCATGCATGAACATGATTGAGGCCCTCTTTCTTAGCTAGTTTAACCAAATAGCCAACCTTGTTTTCAATATGATATCAAGCACTCTTTTGACCTCTCGAAAATTCTCTGATTCCTGCCAACCTTGTATATTTTCCTTTGCTTAACCCCTTTGAGCTTATGTGACCATTCCTTGTTTCTAGCTCATTATGTGCCTTAAATGAAAAATCGTGTTCTTACTTTACCTTAGGGAATAAAAGAACATTAGCCTGGTTAATGGATGAGTTTTTGAACAAGTGTGGGGGTGTGTGTACAAAATGGTTGTTGAAAAAAAAAAAAAAAAGAAAAGAAAGAGTGCCTAGAAAAAAAAAAAGAAAAATGTATGTATATAGTTATGTTCATATATATAAAAAAAAAGAGAGAAAAGGATTGGGAAATGAATATGTAAAGGGATATACATTAGAGTTGAGATGAACTTTTATGCTTGTTATTTGAACTCAGCTCTCATTTGCTTTTATTCTCTTTGGTATTTATCTTCTCATGTCCATTTTATCCTCTTCTGTTACCTTCACCTCACTACAACCTTGAATAAAGTCCTCATGATTTGTGTGTGCATGTGTTTTGAGTAGTGGACAAGTAGAAGATAAGCAAGCTTATGGTAGTACAATTTTCATGGGTTGAATTGAGTGAAATACCTACCTTTTAAAAACTTGAGAGATTGAGAGGGAATCTTGTGAAGATCCATCATTCTTAATTCATTCTTTTCAACGGAAGTTTCCTTGCTTGTTGGTTTGAGATGTGAAGAAATCTTACCTCATTTATGCTTTGATCCCTTGAATTTCTTGTTGCTCTTCTTGCTTCATTGAGTCCTTTAGAGTTTTTAGGTTTTAAGTTTGTGTCGTTTGTTTTTGTCTTCTAACTTTAGTTTTATATGTTTTGCCCAGGAGTGCAAAAAGCTAAGTGTGGGGGAATTTGATAATCACATATTTTATTCATTAAGAAACCCTTATGTTTAGTTATTTACACTCTTCATGTACTTAATTGACTGAATTTGATTATGTTTTGTAAGTTTGAACTCGAATCGGACTTAATTAATTTTTTCAAAGCATTATTCGGGTCTTACACTGTTTCTGTATTTTAGCCATATCTTGAGTTCTAAATGTCTGATAATTATGAATTTTACCTTTAGGAAAGATAAGAGAGAGCTCTACAACTTTGATGAAGAGCTCAAAGTCAATTTCAGACATCTAATGGAGCTAATTGGGCATGGAAATCAGAATACGGGATTTGTGACTGGAACCCGAACAGTGTGTAGTAACCAGAACATAATTCGAGTTTGGGCATATAAAATGGGCTGAAAATTTGTAATCTAAAAGTTAAGACCCAGATGTACAACTTTCATGTCAAGCACAAAACTTGATTCGGGCTCCTTGATGGAGATATTGGGTCTGAAAGTCAAAACAGAGGTGCTGAAACTGGTCCTGAACGATCTGTAGTAATTGGGTCATATCTTGGGCTGTAGGATGAATTTTTAGGTGCTTCCAGAGCCATTGGAAAGCTTAGACAATTTCCTAGAACTTTCATGAAGACCACTTGGCTCAGAAATGACGAAATCAATGAGTTCAGCAATGAATACTTTCGGAGACAAGGAAGCTCACCTACCAATCTCACCTACCAAGCTCACCTACCAATCTCACCTACCAAGCTCACCTACTAATTCCACCTACTAATCTCATCTACCCATCTATTACTACTCTGAATCCTCTATAAAAGGAAGCATGTGGAGAGCTCTAAACACAACACACACTTGGTGTTAAAGATAGTTTTTCATAGTTCTTGTATATTTTTCCTTCATTGTAATGGAGAGCTAAGTCACTTCTAGTCAATTCGGGACTCTTGAAGAGATTGTGGCTTGGATTCTTGAGACCTTGGTTATGTAATGTATTTGATTTATATTTGAATTCTTCTTCTCTTCTTCTTCTGTTCTCTTGATCTTGAATGCATGAATGGTGATTCTTTTATGTTTGATCCGATTTGATCTTGGTTTAAGATTAAGTATTGTGATGAAATTTAGAACTGATTGATCTGAACTAATCACGTAATTGAAGAGGTTAGGTTACTTGATTGGTGCCTAGGTTAATTGAATTCGGTGCTTAAATTGATATATATCTACATGAATGGTGCGATTGCGATTTATGTTTATTACTTGTTAATTGAATTACTGACGATTGTCTAGTATGAATTCGGATCTAATGCTTTGAGATCTTGGTTAGATCCAAGTTAACCATTCAAATGTGCTTCAAATGTTTGTTGAAAGGTCTATGATTGAATCCACCCAATCTCGGATAGATTTCTGAATTGACTGTTCTTCTAATTGTTATTTCTCTTTAAATCTTGTCACTGCGATCCTTGAACCATCAAAACCCCCCTTTTTCTAACTATCACTTGATTTGATCAAATTGCATCTATGATCCTTGAGGAGACGATCCGGTGTTGTTCACTATACTACAAGTTTAGGTAATAACTTCGGTTATAATTTTGATTGAGTTCGGCGCTCGTCATGTAGCTATATCAACAAGTTGCAACTTCTTTTCGGAAGCCTAAAACATAAGAACTCCATAGTTAAGCGTGCTTGACTTTGAGCAATTGTGAGATGGGTGACATCTTGGGAAGTTTCCTAGGATGCATTTGAGTGACGACAAAGCACGTTGAAAAGACCCATGTTGGTTTGTGGAGACACTCATCAATCCTGCAGGCAGTCCTAGGATGTTACAGTGAAGATGGAAGAAAAGAAGCTACAAGAACACCAAAAACCCTACCTCTTATATCAAAGATGATGAAGATGATGAAGCCTTGACTTTCCCTTTCCTTTTCTTTTCCCCATCTTCTTCTTTCTTTGCTCGGTTATCATTTTCCTCTCCTTTAGCAGTTGCAACCGTGAGAGAAGATCAGAGAAAAGAGTGAAAATGAGATAAACATATCTCATCTCAAGCCTTATTATATCAAGGCTACAACACATGACCGTTGTAACATCCCGAGACTGCCTACAGGATTGACGAGTGTCTCTACAAATCAACACGGGTCTTTTCAGCATGCTTGTCCTCACTCACACGCATCTTGGAAAACTTCTCAGGAGGTCACCCATCCTACAATTGCTCCAGGTCAAGCACGCTTAACCATGGAGTTCTTATATTCTAGGCTCTCGAAAAGAAGTTGCAACTTATTGATATGGTTACGCCTAATCAATTCCTTTAAGCCACCCTCAACTATGCAGTCCCATACCTGCACAGTTTCTGAATCCCTCTCATTCCGGTGCGTATTCAGTTCATTCATGGGACCATTCGCCTAGAAGCCTGCCAGCAGACGCTCCTTGTACGTGCTTCTCTTGCACCGGCATCCATTCCCCGCACTCGTCGGCCCTGGGACACCACATGCCCGCCAACTTCAGCTTGGTTCGTTCCCGAACCACACCGTACTGGGAGAGGTCCCGTCTCTGATACCATCTGTAACATCCCGGGACTGCCTGCAAGATTGACGAGTGTCTCCATAAACTAACACGGGTCTTTTCAGCATACTTTGTCCTCACTCACACGCATCCTGAAAAACTTCCCAGGAGGTCACCCATCCCACAATTGCTCCAGGTCAAGCACGCTTAACCATGGAGTTCTTATGTTATAGGCTCCCGAAAAGAAGTTGCAACTTGTTGATATGGTTACGCCTAATCAATTCCTTTAAGTCACCCTCAACTATGCAGTCACATACCTACACAGTCTCTGAATCCCTCTCATTCTGGTGCGTATTCAATTCATTCATAGGACCCTTCGCCTAGAAGCCTGTCAGGAGCCACTCCTTGTGCGTGCTTCTCTTGCACCGGCGTCCACTCCCCACCCTCGTCGGCCCCGGGACACCACATGCAGTACCCTAATGAGGATGTCATATTTCCGAACAATAATAATAAAACCTCTACCCAAGTTATAAATTATTTCGTAATATATAATAATATAGGTTGAAAAAAATATTTTTTTTGAACATTATATTATAAAATAAAATAAACAGAACATAAAATAAAATAACTATTACATTCACACTATAATTATACATATGATTTTGTTTTTAATAGGTACAAATAATTTACATATTACAAACTATTTAATTAAAAACAAGAACCGACCGGGTTTAAAGCAAACCATAAACTAGCCCAAGCATAACACTAAAAGTTCTGATCCTCCGAAGAATCCTCCTCGGGAAGATCATCGGAAGACATAAATACTTTGGTAACACCATACCACGCTGAAATCAATCCATATGATATGGATGATCTCGAGGTTCGCCTTCCTCGAACTGGTCACTTGGTTGCTGCTCCTCGTTGTATTGACAATCCAACAGTTGCTCTTCTTCTACTTCCTCAACAACTTTACGGGACATAAATAATAATATAGAAAATATATACAAAGAGGTGAGACAATCTACATTATTATCAGTATAGTAGTAAGAAAACGATAAAACATACAGATATAGCAGTTAAAACAACAAAATCATATTAGCACAACATATATCATATCTCAACCAAGTATAAATGTCACAGATGCATAATATCATAAATCAAATTATAACTATTCACACAGTGATGCAGATTGAATATGTCATGTACTCAGACTCGTTCCTACTCCATGGAGCTAAACACAAACATCGAGAGAATGATCCCAGAAACATATCCGCACATTATTAGGCGCCTCAACCAACTATTACACACAACACGTCGTTTAAATAGCACACAACAAATACGTTATGTGAATGGCACACAGTCAAATATGTCGTGTGAATAGTACACTGACAAATAAATACGTCATGTACGTCCGGCATAGTACTGCATGCAAATCCCCAATGGATCCTGATTAAGAATAGTATTTGTCGAGATCGCTAGTGTGTGTTATCAGTTACCACGGCCCAGAGAAGCTACCAATTGTCCACATGTGGAATCTACTGCACACTAACGCCTCCAAGTTCTCGACATGAACACACTATGCCTATCACACCCGCAACACGGTGTAATTCATCTCGTCAATTAATTGTCAATTTCAACCAAATTGACATACCACTCTATGTATGTAATGATCCATAATTACAAAAATACCCTTAGTATTAATAATTCCAAAAATAGTATGTCTCCACTTAACAATACTATTTCCCAACATGTCCAGATCTACCACTTTGGCTCGACAGTAAAAACTTACTGTTTCCATAAGTCGCGTAAAAATTTTATCTCCTTTTCACAATTATGTCGCATTTGACAAACGTTTTTCAATTGCGTAAATATTTTTCAACATTTTTCTCAATCGTGTAGTTTAAAATCTACTATTTTAAATACGCGTAAACTATTTCTACTGTTTTTCACTGTATAAAATATTTCTTGACGCTCCAAATTAAATTTTTAAACTTTTCAAAACTAAAAATATTATTTAGACATTATTTTCCATTTTTCTTTACAAAAATTACTCTAAGTAATAATTTTTGACGTTTTTCTCAAAAATTCAATTTTAATAAATTCTTTAACAGTTAATTTTATTCTTTAACTACGTAAAATATTTCCTTACTTTCTAAATATTATTTTGAAACGTTCGTCATTACTTGCTCATTTTTAATCAATTTTGACAACATTTAGTTTAGAAAAATCCACTAAATGATATTTTCTACGTCTTCCTTTAAAAATTTCTTTATTTAATTATAACCATAAAATACACTTTGAAAATTGCTAACATACTTTAAAAACTCAAAAATAAGTATTTTTCAAGTGTTAAAATTTATTTCTTTACCATACTAGACTTCTAGTAAAAATTCATTTACTTATTTGACTCTTGAAAATCCATCGTAATTGAATTCGTTTTAGGTTAATAAACTAGTTTACACTTAGAAAATAAATTTTGGATCAATTAAACATTAAAAATATATTTTGGCCGAAAATCACCATTTTTATACAAACCATGTTTAAAATTATTTTTCATCCATTAAATCATTGAAAAATCCTTTAACTTAATTAGATCAATTAGGTTATCCATTTAGAAAATGGTTGAGAACATATTGGTTCTCTTTTCATAGTAAAAATCATAAGCTCTTCATCTTGTGTTCTTTGGAACACTTTTGCAAATCTCAACATATTTGCACATCCAACAATAATTATCATAGATCCATGAACATATACATATATTTATGAACACATACCATATATTAAAGCAATAATAAAACACATACCAAATATTAAAGCTATAAAGATGCTTGTATGCATAATAAACCACAAATAGAAAAGAAAATAACATGCACACATATACAATTACAAATAAAGAAGACAATAAACAATCAAGTGAATGAATCCTTATGGATTCTTCACCACAAATACATCTATTTTCTCACCACCACACATGATTGATGAGATTAAATCTCCCTCTTACCTATAAGGAAGACAAGATCTCCTTGGACTCTCCTTAGAAATTTTGTGTAGCTTCAACAAAAATCCTAACAAGCTTAAACAAATTATAAAGTCATAAACTATGGATGAAAAAGATAAATCATAGATCAATCATGGCTTAGAACATCAAAAATCAAATTAGAAACAAGAAACAAGAATTTTTACCTTATAGGAAAGAAACTTCAAAGTGATTTTCCAAGCTCCAAATGGATGATTTTGCAAAAACTCACAACTAGAGATGTTCTTAGAATATGGTTTAGATTTAGGAAATGAAGTTGGATGAAATTTTTTGATGGATGAAAGTGTTAGAAGATGCTATGGCCGAATGGTAGAGAAAATGGAAACTTAGGAATTTTCTTTGAGTTCTTTGGTAGGAAAAGAAATGGATGAAGGTGTGGAATGATTGAATAAATGATGAAGGAGGTGAATGATTGCCTAAATGCATAATGCATGGCCGTAGGACACAAATTATGGAGTTTGTCTCCTTTGTTGACAAACTTGACTTACTAAATAGCCATTGATTATTTGAATGGTGGATGGTGAAGCATCTAAAATCCATGATTGCATTTGATTGAATAATTGAATGCATAATTATAGCATATGGCCGAAATTGAGCATAGGAAACTCAATCAAAATTTGATTGATTTTAATAGCTTATTTATGTTTAAGTCTTCCTAGTTAGGTTTAATTAAAAGTTAGTTAGATTCCTTTGTATTTTAGTTAATCATTAGTTTACTTATAGTCCTTAATCTTCTACTTAATTATACTAATACATTGTCTAACTAAAATTTGATAAAAATTAATTAAGTTTTAATCCATTTAATTATCACTTAAACCCTTTAAATTAACTTAATTAGGTTTTAGACTAATTATTCCATTAAGTTAGATTTTAAACTAACTAATCTACTAAATCTAACCATTTTATGGATTTTCAACCTTTTGGTTTAGAATTTTTACAAGCCATTTACGTTGGTAAATTTTTCCTAAAAGTGGGTCCCACAAACCCAAACGTGGATCCCACAAACCCAAACGTGGGTCCCACAAAACAAACATGGGTCCCACAAGCCAAACGTGGGTCTCACAGATTTTTTTGCATGATAAATATTTTTATTATACAGAAAAATCCTAAAAATTAAAAGATTGATATATGTATTATTCGGATTGGGTTTAGTAAGATCGTCCAGCTCCAAATAATCAAACAAGATTTTTTCCTACCAAAAATTATTATTTTCTTGACTCGAGAGCAAATCACACGAAACAATCAAATACAGTTACGAAACAGTCAAATTAATTTTATAACACACAGAAATTAGAAAACAGTACAATAAGGGAAAAAATGTAATTAACCAAAAATTGGGGTGTTACAACCGTGAGTGACTTTGGTCACTTAAGTGACCATGTGATAATTACCAATCTATTAAGAACACTTAGATTTTACCAAATCAAGTTTCTTAACTTCTAATAAGATTCAAATAAATCTTATGATTCATCAAAAATCTTGTTTCACTATTTCTTTATTTTTTCATATCAACTGCTAATCAAACTAGCATTAAAACACACTACCAGTATGCTTAAAAATATCAAACTAGCTCTGATTATTCTCAAATTTTAATTATAGCATAGTTCACACATTCGTAACCTAGAAATAAATTCACCACATCTATTTTCAATAACTGAGCAATTTAAGTCATTTTTGGAACTAATAATAGTTATTTCTCACACAGTGTTACAGCAAAATGACTGAACATGCTTAGAAAGTCACAAAATTAAACTGATATGTTAGGCAAGTATTATGCTACCTTTGTAACCATTTACAAGTCTAACATGATTGTCAGGGTATTACACCAACCAATAATCCAATTAATTTCTCAGTTAATGTAAGTCTAATTTATCATTATTTGATTTCAACTATACTTCTAAACTCTTTAACCCTACTTGGTCGAGACCTATATATAAAAAATCAAAACTTAGAAAATTGATTTTGCAATCATCCCTAAAATCTCAATTAAATTAAAATAAGGTTAATTAAGGTTCATTCTAGCTAAAATAACAATTCAAACCAACTTAGTGCAAATACCTTTATAGAACCCAAAACATCAATGCTCACCAAGGCGGGTGTTATTATGCACCTTGCCAAGTTTGGGTGCACCATGCATCCAAACTTTTACCTGCAACAGCAAGTTTTTTTTTTCTTTTACAAGTTTTTTTTTTTTAAGTTTTTTTTTAGATTATTTTTTTAAGGTGTTTTTTTTTTCAGGCAGGTCATTGCCGGAAACTACTGCCGGTCGCCGCCGACCACCGCCGGTCGCCGGCCACCACTGTGACCACCGCCGACCGCATGGCCCGACCACCACCGCACCGCCACTGACCACCACCCTACCACCGCCGATAGCGGCCGCCCAACCACCACGGAGGGGCCGCCGCCGGGACCGGACCACCTCCCGGCCGCTGCGGACCACCTCCAGCCGCCGCCGAACCACCTCCAGCCGCCGTCGACCACCGCCGACCACTGTCGGACCACCGTCTGCCACCGCCGGACCACCGCCTGCCACCCCAGCTCCGGCCAAAAAACCTGAAAAAAAAAGAAACCTGCTCAGCAGGTTTCTGGTAATTAATCTAAGCCATTGATTTATTTTATGAATAAATCAATGGCTTCTATTTGCTGGTGCACCATACACCCTCTTTTAGAGGGTGTATATTAGAAATGGCCTGCTCACCAAATCAGCTACACTTTCAATTTTCAATAGCAATCCATGAATTTCAATAAAACCAAGCATGAATTCATTATAAGGCATCCACATGGACACAAAGTAACATCAATTCCTCCCTTGAACCTGATGCATGAGTTCAGCCAATGGAGAAGAAATTCAATCAATTTGTGACATGCAACTATATAGCTAAGTTCATAACCAAACATTATACCACATTTCCAAGTTCAATCAAGCAAACAAACTATAATACACTTGCACCCTATGAACCCGAGGCAACCTCATCAACCAATACCAAATTATCAATTCCATCCAACATGCAATCTTACAACCAAACAATACACCATAATCTCAAGTCCAATTGGTTAACAAAACAATAAAACACCCAACAACCTATGTAACCTGAGACACAAGTGATAACTCCATAGAATGTAGTTATTTGTGCCCTATTTCTGTGCATTATTGAGTGTTTTATCCTTGTTGTCATGTTTGTTGGAAGGCTTTAACTTCATTTTCATGTAAAATTAATATTAAGGCCTTCTTTCTAATCTTGTTGAAATTCTTCCTAATATTTGATTGGATTAAGTTTCATTGCATTTGTATTTGACTGGTTGATTTCTTAATTGCATGAGGAGTCGAAAAGAACCAAATTGATGCAAGTCAAGGCCCTGTATTGGAAGAGAAATCACAAGACAAGCTCCAGTGGATCACGTCGTGGTGCTGGAATGTTTACATCGCGGTGTTCTGCTCTCTGTCAGTGCACCCTGATAACTCGAGACTTTAATGTCGCAGCACAAGAAAGTGAACGTCGCGGCGTTGGTGACCTAATTTTTGTACATTATTGCGCGTATTATGTAACGTCGCGGCATGAAGCGCAAAATATATGAGCCTATAAATACCTTTTATGCAAATTTTAGGTCTCTCTCTCTCTCTGATTCTCTCTCTGATTCCTTTTGAAACTGTTTTTAGCTTTTCTCTCCAAGAGAACCCAACAGCTAGATCTTCATTTTCGGGTTAAAAGAGAGCTGAAGGAGTTGGAGGTCCTCTTTATCTTTGAGGAAGATTCAAGCTTCAAGGCTCACCTCATTAGGCTTCATCTTTTGTTCCTTCTCCTTTCTCTCTTCCTTTTATCTTGAATATGAATTTGTGTAATGCATTTTTGTATTCAATGAGTAGCTACGTTATGTATAAGGTATTCTTTGGATTCCCTTATGGATATTGATTGATTTGCACTCCTTTGAGTTTATCTGAATGATTTGAGTTTTATTCGATCATATGGTGCTTAATGCTCATATTTGTTTGATCAGCTCTTAGGTGATTTGATGAAATCTAATGAGCCTAGACATAGGACTTTGAGTTTTGGATTATACGTATAGTTGATGCATGTTCGATTTTATTCTAATGGCGGGATGGATTGATTCGCTAATGAGATAAACATATACCTCTTAGCCATGTATAGTCATAGTTGAGAATCAATCTTAATGCTTATTGTTTGTTCTGGTTCTCATAGATGCATAGTAAACTAGGTAAGTAACATAGGGTTAATCGACCTAGACATAGGCTTTTAACTAAGTTAGTTTCTCAAGCTAACTTAATCTAATCGTTTATATTGCTTGAATGGATTGTATGTTATCAATTGAAGTAGGGGGTAAAAAAGGATTCCCTATTTTATTGACCATATCTTTATCTTTTCTTTATGCTTTGAAGTTTAATTAATCACCCTTTTTCAATTTACGTTTGCTTGAATAGAATTAGTTAAGTTGTAAGTTGATATTTAGCTCTAGAAAGTAATCATATTCATAATGGGAACGATCTCTGCTCATCATTTTTATTACTTGAGCGACCCGTGTACTTGAGGTTAGCAAAATGAGTTACCCACCAACAAGGTGGCGTAACAATTCCCATCAACAAGGCTCCAATCCATTATCAATTTTCAAGCCATAAATCCCATGCTAATAGCTCAAGCAAGCACAAGATGAAGGAAAATAAAAATCTCAAGAACCCCTACTTGGTCCTCCAAGACAGCAAGGTGGAGAGGAAGAAGAGAAGGGTGGAGTTACTCTAAAGTGAAATCCAATCGGTGCATTTGGAAGAGGAAGTCACAAGTATTACTTTTATCTTCAGGCTCGGGTTAAGACGAAGCTCCGAAAGCTCTTATGCAAGAGCTCGAAGATGAGAAACCATGGCTGCTCCTTGGTGTCTTTCGCGTGGAGAAGTAAAGAAGAAACGAAGAAATGAATAAAGAATTGAGGGGAGAGGCGCCGGTGGAGGTTAAGTGGAGGGGTGAGAACTTAGTTACTAAGTTTACACCTCAATTGGTCACTTAGTTTAATTCTAATGCTCTTATGAAATTCTAATCCTCAATCCTTATAATTTTAACTCCACTACTAGAAATTTGTTAATTAGAGATGGAAAAATTCCTCTCTAATCCCTCGTGAAATCTTGTTAGTAAGGGAAACAAGAGATTAGCGAGCGATTTTCCTATCACTTAATTTGAGTTGCTAATTAGCAATGGAAAGAATCTTCATCGTTAATCCCTCACTAATCCCTCGATTTTGTTTGTTACTCCGCCGCTAATCCGTCGCTAATATACATTAGCAAGGGATCAAGAGAAAAATTTTGTCGCTAATCTACAAAATTCTTGTAGTGCTCCTCATTATGTTTAGAACTCCTTAGGGTTCATATAGGATCTTAATTTAAGTCACTTAATGCTAATTAGGTCCTAATTATTTATAATAGGTAGCTAACTTGAGGTTCGAGTAACCTACATACATGCAATCCTATTAGTTTAAATCTAATCAAGCCCAAACCTACTTATATCACCTTTTGTTATCCTCCAATAAGGTATAAACTTACTAAGGAAGTTTCTAATGCATGAAATTTGATTGGCTAAACTAGTCATCATGACTTACTTTTTAGTTTAATTTATATAAGATTTTAACTCTCTAAATTCATTTTAATTTATTGTAATGTAGTTTTTAAGTTCTAACTTAATTATAAGATCAATTTTATTATCTAAATTTATTCCTTAATTTATAATTTTTTTCATGATTTTATCATATTTATTTTAATTTCTACGCTATTTTTAAACTAGTAAAAACTACTATAATTTACTAAAAATATCAATTTATTTTATTTAAGCCCCAAAAATTTACCATAATTTTTTTTATTCATTTGAAACTCAATAATTAATTTTCATAATCTTTCTCACTAATTTAAATTTTTGACGCATTTTTTGGCTATTATTCTTAATTTAACTTATGCGCTAAATTACTTCTATCAGCTAAATTATAAAAATGCACAAAGACACATTAATAAATCAAACAAATAATTTTCTATTAATTTAACTATTTTAGTAAGCAAATTAAGAGCGGAATGTTACACCCTCCACTTCAGCAGTGTCGAGGTCATCACGCTTTCTATATCAAATTTATTCTATGACCAAAAACTGATGACCGGCTGAGCCTTTTTTATTTTTTACTAAAAAATATTTTAGTACAAATTAAAGTCATCCTAGACAACACAGGTCCAAAATTACAAGACCAAAATTAAATTACAAGATAATGAATGAAGTCGTAGAATTCTTTAATCCAAATACAATGTTCAACTAAGGGGATAAAAGTTCAGGGTCTAGGCTTTGTTGAATAATGCTTATTGTTAATAAAGCTTTTGCAATATAGTAGTAGAAGCTTCAGCTAGCTTTGGGTCTTGATTGTTGGGTAGGGAACAAGTTGTAGCAGCTACCACTATCCCCTCTAAGTCGCGATCTCGAACGACCACCCCTACACCACAGCGAACATCCACCAATGCATCAAAACTCAGCTTGAAAACATCATTGGCTGGGGGGGTACCAATGGGAGGCTCGTTGTGTAGATCTTGAGCTCAGGATTGCAGGGAGATATCTATACTCCTGGGGTGCTTTGAACTCGCTAAGAATGTCCATAGATCGATGTAAAACCAAATGGTGAGATTGGGACGTATATAAGGATTAAAAAGCTAAAAAATTAAAAGATCCTTTCTTTCTCTTCTCTCACTTTCTCATGAGCTTCAATCTCACTCACTCCAAGCTTGTGATGGTGAGTCTCTGGTGATGATGGTGGTGAAGGGAATTTCTAACGGTGATAAGGTGAGGGAGGAGTTGGAGGAGGGTGGTAAGGCCTAAAAAACAAATAACAAATAAAAGGTTTAGATAATAAACAATAATTTGTTAAAAAAAAAACTTAACCTGTTAAAACTTTTTATTACCTGTATTTTGTTGAGAGTACAGGTACTCCACTCAAAGAGTGGAGTAGTGAAACACTTCCTTATTTAAAATTCTGATCAACGACAACGGTATGTTGAATATGAACTCCTTATTTGCTTAATTTTGTAAGTTAAAGGCCCAAAAAGCCCTATTAATAAATGAGCTAATAAAATAAATGACTTCATACAAAATTTAGTGAGTTGTCCCATGAGTTCCAACCCAAATTGATAATTTTATTTACTTTCAATAAACATTCTTGAAAAATGTAAAAGTGCTTGTTTGCAATAACAAAAATATAGAGAATTTCTATGATATCTTAATGGGTTTGGTATTTAATATAAGTTGTCAAATATTTATTGAATATCAAATTTATGATAAATATTTAAAAATAATCAATAATCAATAAAATACTTGATAATTCATCTTAAATAATAAACTCTAATAAAAAATATGAGTATCATAAAAATATCCAAAAACCTAAAACCAACATAATAGCTAAAGCTTTTATTGATTGTGATTACATTGGCGACATGATTGTCATCTTCAACACTTCAGCTATTAATGTCAACTATTAATTTAATGCTTAGTTTTCAGTTTTCACCCTATCATTTGCCCTCGAATTTTAGGTCACCAAGATCAGCATGATACTGTGTAATCCACCCTTTGATTATCTCGATCTCTTCCCCTCGTTGTTTGACCAACCAATCGGGATCGAATGGACTTTGTGGAAGAATATCCAAGCAATGAGATCCTGAAAAATCAACGTTTGTCATAAAAAAAATTACTTCCATAGTGTTATTTGATTCGTTGAATAGACAATGGTTATGCACTCCCTAAACATGATATATAAGAAAGAGGGTCATTCTCATAGATAGAATCTATACACTAGTATCCTCTCATAAAAGCATACCATGAACAGTATGGACCGCAATAAGACTGTCCGATAAGTTGTCCAGAACCCTGAAATATATACACAAATTAAGCTGTTTAAAAATATTGTTCTAAAACATAAAAATAAATTTAGTTTTGTATTTTAGGTTGCTTACCCGCCACTACTGACAGGATCTCTTAGCCCATTTGAGAAAATAATGTTGCCACCAAACCTTTGAAGGACCAATTTTATATCCTGCCAGTGCCCGTAGGCAAAAGAAAATGAAGCTTTCCTTAAGTCAAAATGATTTTACAATTGGAAGTGAGATGATTCTAAGATACCCCAAGAGATTTCTCTACTCACAAGTAATATATTATTTTTTATTATATAATAATATAAAATAATGAAAAGTAATAACACTTGACAGTAACATATTATCATCATTAAAAGTGATATTTAAACCATTTCTTGTTAAATTATAATACAGAAAATCCTTTTCAAAATGAGTCCATATGGGCAATAAATTAAGGATAAAAGTACTTACATGGCCTCCATAGTAAGTAGTGACCCAATGAGGCCGAGGAGAGACACCATATTTTTTCTCGCAGTCCTTAACAAATCTCTCTATGCGGAAAGGATCACGTGGGAACATGGTATCATCGTTTTCGATGCCGATGGGTATCACTATTTCACTACATGTCTAAATGTACACAGAGCAGTTCATATCATTTTTTGATCAATAAAAGACAAATTTAAACAATTAATATGCATGAGACGTTCTACCATGCACAATTTTATATGTGATTATGAATTTGAAGGAAATCTGTACCAAAAAAAATTCAAGGAAATAATCATTATTACGAAAAAGTGATGATACTTTTAGTAATCACAGTAGTGTGTAAAACTTAGTACTTACATTTTTTTTAAAAAAAAAAAAATCGTTCATAAAACAGATTTTCCTTAAAAGTGCAAAAATTAGTGAACTTACTTGTTTGTTTATAAAACTAGTACCCAAAAAAAATTCTTTCATAACCATAAATATTGCATCCCTATTCATAATAATGATAATGTTTCAATTTGTTATTTTGCTAAGGCTTTATCTCTATTAAGCATGACTTATCTCCCCAAATATGGACCATGCATCTGAGATTATGCCCTCCAGTTCCAGATAATTGCATATGGCATACCAAATTACCAATGATTCTTTCAGAAAAAGTGATGCGGTGAAGTATAGTAAGTAATCATTCATCTGAAGACTGAAGTAGATGTCAATTATCTAGGAATGACGTGATTGGTTATTTAGGGTGTCTACATTCTAGAAGTATACCTTTATTTTAAACTTTCATTTAACTAATTACAGGTATACTTTCAAAATCAATAGCTTAAATTTAGCAAAATGTACCCAAAAAAAAATGCTTCAAGAAAAAAATTATAATTTGGTCTTTTAGTTAGAACTATGAATTAAGAAAGTTAAAATAATGATTTTTTTTTTAATCTTACAAGATATCCCTACATCATTTTGTGATTATTATATGAGCTACAAATACTAATAATAATATAAGATAAATAGTTTTACATAGATAGAACAAAAAAAAAAAAGTATTAATAATTTTTGTGAGTTGTAAGTTGAATTAAGAAAATCTTAGGTCGACAAATATTTTTTGTTAGAATGAGTTGTCATTGCTGTTTAAATGAGTGGTTCCCACTACTATAACTCATCTAACATTCAAGCTGAATTTTATCAAAAACTTCTGACTATATAGCATTTACTCTTTTAATTATCATGTATTCTACATTGATATGTTGATTTGAATTACTAACACAATTATTGCCACTTTTAAAATAAAAATTAAATATGGCTAAATGAAAAAAAAAAAACTAAATATGCCCGTTTATGTCACAGGCTCACTTGAGTCACTTGCTAGTTGTTCTAGATATAAGCACTCATAAAGGCAGTTGGGCGTAGTAGTGCAGTTATATATATCATAGAGGGCTTGTGCTTAACATAGACCAAAGAGAATTCATTTAGCAACCGAGCAATTAGCACTCGTTGAGTCAGTAGGATTTGAACCAAATCCAAGGTGGTTTAGGAGTATGCTTTAGTAACTGTTCACCAGCATCAGTCAGTTGATTTTAACTTCTTGAAATATACATTCTTCAAAATTTTGAATTATTTGAAGATTTGACTTTGTATGGGAACAGGTCTATATATGATTGATGGTAATAATTTAGAAATTCATGTCCTTCATGAATGCTGTATTGAATGGCAGTACCAAATTAGACCACTGAGATATAAGCGATAAAAAATACTTAAAACACCAAGCAATTGTAAATGCAATTACCTGCCATGCCCATCCCAAATCAATGTCAGGTTGAGATTTATCAATGGGAACAATAACGTTGCATGAGCTGCTTCCGTTGAAAGCCACTATACCTGCAACTATCTTACTGAGGATATCACTTCCAACAGGAGCTCCATCAATGCCACCACAGATTTGAGTAATTGGATATATTGGTGGATTATTGTATTGAGCCGCATAGGCATATATCGACACCAGGTAACTTTTCAACTCATCATACTTTTTTAAGGGACTACAAAAATTAAGTGTAATAATGACATAGTACTGAATTAATAGACTTTCAAGCCTAACTCCAAACTAACAATACTGTAGCAGTGTGTTTAGAATATAAAAAAATAAGAAATAATTTAATTAAATTAAATTTTGTGTTTGAAATATTTAAAAATAAAAAATAATTTTATTTTTAAAATTTTATAAATTTCATTCTTTTTATTTTAGAAATTCTATCAATTTTGATATGATTTTATTTTATTTAAAATAAATAGACTATTTTATCCTTAGTAATTACCTCTAATAACTTTTCATAATGATTAAAATGTAAAATAATAAAATCAAATCAAATCAATTCTCATTTTAATGAATTCCAAACACAAAATTTAATTTTTAAATTAAATCAAATCAAATCAAATCATTTCTTATTTTTATTCATCTTAAACACAACCTAGAAGAAAAGGAAATATTGTTTGTACCTGCATGAGTTGAATTTCTTGCTAAGAATGGAAAGACCGTTTGGCTGAGAAGCAACTCTTTCGATTTCAGGCCAGGAATTTCGTATAGTTTCGTAGCAAGTTTCACTGGTTTCCTGCATAGAAAGTCATTATCAAGCCACCTATATGATGCATTTGATGAGAAAAAAATAAAATAAAATGAAAGATCACACTTCAAATTATGATATATTACTCGAAAATCCTTCGTGACGACAGAGAAGTAACCATTTTGTGGTGTAATGTTATCAAAATAGAGGATTGGAGCCGATGAGGCCAGGGCACCAAGGGCCACGTGGGGGTATTTGAGCCTAAACCATGAAGCAAGCACTGCATAACAAAATTTATATCAACACATAGTATGATAGAAATAAATGGCAGTAACAGCATATAAGATTACAGTAATGTTATATGATATCTACACCTGAAAAGCTATACTTGGGTTACACCTAGTTACCAATGAGTTAATTATTGGTTATCAATGTTTATTGTATGATTAACTGACTAACGATGTATTTCTTTTAACATTAAACAATAAACGTTAATCATGTGAAACATGGACAACCAATAACTAACACATGGATATTAACCAAGTGTAACTCTCATATAAATTTCGGGTGTCGATATATCATTACTGATAAGATTATAAGTGGAACACCCTGAATTTGATGAACTAACTTCCACTATATGAGGCTCCAATTACAATTATCGGGGACTTTTGGGCGTTTAATGTCTTCTTTATATGTATGAGCACTTCTGCATAATCTGCTATGGCTTGAGCTGAGTTCAAATACCCAATAGTGCTAGCATTCTTGAATGCTTCTTTCCCGGATCCAAATGGGATTGACTCCCCGTAGTAACGGTGCTGATGAAAGTAAGAGTCAGAATCTGTCAAATTATTGAATCCATTGGATATTCAAAAATGAGACACCATATTTACACTTTGTTTATTCCAGTAATAAAAGGTTAAGAGAGTGTATTGGAATGCATGTTTTTTATTTTATTATTATTTAAAAAGAAGTAGTATAATAATAGTCTAATAAAAATATAAAATGGTGAGTAAAAAAAAAAAAAGAATAATGCTCAATCCCACGAACATATCATTATTATTCGAAAATCAGACTGAAAAAAAAAAAAAATGCAGTACCTCTATGTATACTAAGAGAGCATTAAAGGAAGCAGCGTTATCAGTCATAAATCCTATTCCCGTAGGGGAACTATCTATTGGTGCTTCTCCACCGAAGTAGGCAAATATGGGGGCGCTAGAATTGGCGCCACCCCAGTACTCGAAATTTATCAGATATCTTTGTTGAAATGTTGTGTAGCTTTCAGGCCTATAGTTGAAGTGATCCAGTGTCTGATTATAATAAAATGTTTTGAAGTCCTCTGCCGGTGCCGGGGCTGCAGGGTTGTGCATGGTTCTTTCCCAGTTCCCAATTGGGCTCAACCTTGGAATCGTCAACGATTGTGTTGCAGTGAGACAGGTTGAGTATATGATAAAGATGTCAAGAAGCCATTTAAATGACAAGAGGTGTTCCATTGCAACAAAGGAGAATGGCCTTCAGGTTTGTTTCTATTTCACATATAAAATCAAAGATATCCTTTTATACAATCAATCAGATTTTAACCCTTTTACTCTCTTTCTTAAAATTGCCATTAATATGCTTCAATCAATTCTATTTATGACTACATTTAATTGAACCAACCAATATTAATAAATTTATTAATTTAAATTAAAATCCTCTTTCTTTATGACTACATTTAATTGAATCAATTAATATTAATGAATTTATTAATTTAAATTAAAATATTAATTTCGTATTTCTCATATATATATATATATATATATACACGCACACGAAGATGGTTGATCTTCATACCTTCATGTGGAGGTCCACATTTTGTTCAGGAATATATATATATATATACACGGAAGATCTTCATACCTTCATGTGGAGGTCTTTTGTTCATGGAAGACTAAATAATTTAGTCTTAAGGACATTTTAATAACTTAAGATTGTGAAATTTAATAAAAAAAAAAGATAATACAAACATAGATTTTAAGTATGAAAAGAATTATATATATATATACACAAAGATTGTTAACCTTCATACCTTCATGTGGAGGTCCACATTTTGTTCAGGAATGGAAGACTACAATCTTTTTTTATTAACTAATTTAGTCTTAAGGACATTTTAATCACTTAAGATTGTGAAATTTAATAAAAAAAGATAATACAAACATAGATTTTAATTATGAGAGAGAATTTGATTCTTCTCATTAAATATAAAAAAAGATAAAGATAAAAAAATTAATTAATTTAAAAAAAATAAGATTTACGTATTCATTAAAAATTCTTTTTTATTATATGTCTAACGTGTTGAATTTTATGCATAACGTTAGATATAATTTATTTTTATTATATTTATATATTAATTAAATAATTATAAATTGTTTATAATTTAGTATTCAATAAATTACGTTATATGTTTAATGTGTTCAATTATGTATAACGTTAGACATTATTGACTTTTATTACATTTATATATTAATCAATTAAAAAATATAAATTATTTTTTTGAACAGAATCATAAAATATTTTTAATTTATTAAATTAAATTAAAATTTATGTGTAAAAAATATATTATAAATTTTTTTATGAATATATAATTTTTATAAATAATTAATATTGTTGTTCTTATTTTTTAATATTTAATAATAAGAGTTCAACTCTCTCTAGTCATTAAAATTTATTTTTATATTCTCTTTCTTCATTAAATTTTACAATCTTAAGTGAAAAAAATGCCATTAAGACTAAATTATTTTAAAAAGAATTTTTTTGATCTTTTTGTCAAAAACAAAATGCGGAGGTTAACAACCTCTACATTTTATTTGGGACAAAAAATATCAAAATTTTATTCATAAAAAATCTTGGTCTTAAGGATATTTTACTAATTTAGAATTATCAAATTTAATGAAAAAAGAGAATACTAACACACATTTTTAATGATGAGAGAGAATTTAATTCTTTTCATTAAATTAAAAAGAAAAAATAAAATATCAAATTTAATCATTTTATAAAAATAAAAAGTATGTTTACATTAAAGAGTTAAGAAAGCAATTAAAATAAAAGTAAAGATTACAGCAATTTTTGTTTAGCACGTTGAAATTACAATTTTTGATGGCTTTCTTAATTTTTATGTAATTATAATTTTTAACGTGTTCATTGGTTTTTTTTTTTTTTTGTTTACGTGAATTTGTTCATTGACTTGAATCATTGGTTATGTTAACGTGTTCAACCTTTTATTTATAAATGGTAGTTTGTTTTTATTATTTCATGTAGGCGTGTACTTTATCTTCTTGTTATCTTTTTTAATTTTTATTTATTGAATAAATTCATAAATATTAAATATTATAATATATTTTCATAAAATATTTAATTATAAAAAATATTCTGTAAAAATAATAATAAAGTTAAATTTTCTCTCTTCATTGAAGTTGAAGTCAAGTATTTTTCTTTTTCATTAAAATTAGCCCTTACTATTCTCTTTATTTATTAAATAAACTAATTTCAATCATTAGATCAAAATAAAATCAACAGTCAGATTTTAGTGTAAAAGTATAAATGACTAAAATACTAATAAGTATAAGTTATTTTTAAATGAAACATGTTGATCATTTTTTCTAAAATAAAATGTGAATGATGTTAATCTACACATGAAGTTGTGAAGGTTAGCAATTGCTAACTTCACAACCTATATTAGAAAGAAGATGTTAACAATCTACACCTTTTACTTTTGAACAAAAAATCAACTATCTTTTTATTTAAAATAACTTTAATTTAAGGACATATTAATAAAACTCTTATACAAATTTTAAATTCAAAGTTAACTATTTAATTAAGAAATAGAGTAATGAAATCTTATTTAAATGAAGAGAGAGGTGTTGCATTCAACAAAGAAAGAGAATATAAAAGAACAAATTAAACTTTAATTTTTTAATAAAAGTAACACATTTATTACTTTAATAAGGTTATTAAAAGCTTAAATAATAGTTCACATAAACAAAAACTCACATTCAGTTTTGGGCAAAATAGTAAAAAATTTTTAAAAAATAAAAATATATTCATACGTAAAAGCTCACATATAAAATAGTAAACAAATAAGGGAAAAAAGTATGTAATTTTCTTGAAATTTAACTTTTTTACAAATCACTTCTACGAACTTTAAAATCTTCTCAATTAATTCTAAACTTTAATTATTGTCTCAATAGATCTCTGTATTTAATTTAGATTCATTAATTTACTAATAATAATATTACATGATATTATATTATTTATATTAATACTAATTAAGAATTATTTATTAAAATTTAATTTTAAATATATTTTCTTCTTTACAAAATAAATAAAATAAATTTGTTTTTTTATTTTTTAAGGAAAAAATATATTTAAAATTAAATTTTAATAAATAAATTAATAAATAATTCTTAATTAATATAAATACAAATAAAATAATACCATATAAGTTTATTATTAATGAATTAATGGATTTAAATTAAACATAAAGATCAATTGTAACATTAATTAAATTTTTTATTTTTTTAAGCAAAATAGCATGCAAAAGCATCACAATAGAGAGGGAGATCCCAACTAGGTTGGCATTGCAAACTCTACCAATCATCTGCAGCACACCATAATATTATAAAAAACAAAGAACAAGAAAAGAGCAAATACAAAAACATGAGAGGACTATAGCCAAAACTCATGACAAGAAAGACATATTATCCAAACCTATAATTAGGAAGACCATACCTATTACGAAAAAAGTTTTCACTAAGAAAAGAAAGAAACAAGTCCCACCAAGTAAAACATTGAGAATTCACCCCAAAAGAAACTAACTTATCTGCACAAGTATTACCCACCCTATAAATGTGAAATACAGTAAAATGCATATGCCTAGTAAGGTTCATATAATTCCTCCATCTAGTCCTAAGCTTCCAAGGCACCAACTCAATGGAATTAAATGCCATGACCACTAATTTAGAATCACATTCTAACCAAATGTTATGCCAACCTTTCTGAGATGCAATTTCAATGGCAATCATGGCAGCAATCATCTCAGCATGAAGGGAGAAATTGGAACCAATAAAGGAAGAAAAACAACCGAGAAAAGCAACATTGTTGTCTCGATAAATGCCACCACCAGTGACTGCGGGATTTAAGGATGCAAACCCAAGTGTAGGTTGTCTCAAGTAATAAATTTCTCAGGAGTCCGAGGTCGATCCATAGGGAATTGGTGAAGAAAAATTAATTGAGATAAGAAAAGGATTTGTCACAACACCAAAAGTAATAAAACAAATTCACAAATGAATTTAAAGGCTTGCTTGGGTTAGGAGATCCACTTTTGGTAATAAATTAAAGGTAAGATTATTTCTCTTTATAACTCAATTGAAATCTACACACAACGGAAGTTCCAATCGAAAAATATAACATTCAAAGTTCAATTATATATGCAATCATATTAAGATTCCTTTAATTATCTACCAACATTTGTAAATGAGTTCAAGCATTCACTGTGTCAATCCTATTGTCTACAATAAATCAAGATCTCCATTATACAAAGAAGATTTCTAAATTAATTGGAAACAAAATACAACACATATAATGTCCAATTGATAATATATCATTTAAGCACAAGAAATAGAATAATCTAACCTTATTTCATTACCAAGAGCTTCACTCTTACACCCAAGCAAGATGAAGATTTAGTTACTCATGGATAAGAAGAAAAAAAGAGAGAAGAAGAGAAAGATGAACATAGCTTCAATTTAAAATAATAGAAAATTACAACAAAGGAAAACAATAAACAAGCATAACCACAACTTGTAAAAAAACTAAGCCTAACACCAAGTGCTCCAAATGGTCAGCCAATGGTGCCTTTTATAGAGGATTAGGGATACAAAATGACAAGGGGGCTGATTAGGGATAGGTGGATGAGTGGATGAATGAGTGAAAAATGTCAAATGGTAAGGATAAGAGTGAAAAATCATTGAGATTTCTTGTCTCCAAAATCATTCATTGCTTAAGTCATTGATTCCGTCATTTTCGAGCCAAGTGGTCTTCATGAAAGTTCTAGAAAATTGTCTAAGCTTTCTAATGGCTCTGGAATCACCCAAAAATTCGTCCTACAGCCCAAGATATGACCCAATTACTACAGACTATTCAGGCCCAGTTTCAGCACCTCTGTTTTGACTTTCAGACCCAATATCGCCATCAAGGAGCCCGAATCAAGTTTTGTGTTCAACATGAAAGTTTTAGATCTGGGTCTTAACTTTCAAATGTCCAAATTTCAGCCCAAAAAACTTCTTGCAGCCCGAGTTATGCTCTGATTACTGTACACTATTCAGGTTTCAGACACAAAACTCGTGTTCTGTCTTCCAAGCCCAATTAGCTCTACTAGATGTCTGATTGAGACTTTGAGCTCTCATCAAAGTTGTAGAGCTCTCTCTTATCTTTCCTACAAGGTAAAATTCATAATTATCAGATATTTAGAACTCAAAATATGGCCAAATACGTAAACAACAAAAGACCAAAATAATAGTCTTTGAAAAAAATCAATTAAGTCAATTTGAAATCAAACTTACAAAACATAACTAGCTTAATCAATTAAGTACATGGAGAGTGTAAATGACTAAAAATGAGGGTTTATTAATGTATAAAATATGTGTTCATCAACCAGCAGCGGGACCAAGAGACCTTTTTGCCGAGCCATCATTATTGCATTTGATCCATTCACAAGATAGAGGAAACCAAGTCACCTGTTTAATGGAAGGAGCCTTTGAGGGGTGTCCTGTAATTTTGAAAAGCTTAAAAATGGAGAACTCTGCAATGGAGGAAGACATGCAGCCCTTAGAGAGATTGCCAGAAATTGAAATGGAAGCAATCACCATATTAATAGCAGAATTCAAAGAGATGCTGGAGTTGTCAAATTTGTTTTTATTACGGCAAAACCAGATGATCCAGATTATGTGAATGATACCAGCTAGAATCACATCATTCAATTGATTTTTGCAGCTACTGTTACAAACTAAAAATATAGAAGTGAAAGAGGATAAGTCAATAAACCTGTTAATAATAGAACTAAACCAGTTCCAAAGTGCTTGAACAAAATTACATTCCAAAAACAAATGATAAGATGATTCTTCTGTTGAACCATATAATTAAAATTTAGGGACTAATTGAGAATGTTTTAAAGTTCTTGGTGATAATTTGTAAAAATGTCAAAGTTTATGAGGGTTGTATACTCTTTTCCCAAAAAATAATTTTAAAATAAAAAAAATTTATATGTAAGAAGGATATAATTTAAAAGTTGCATGTCAAACCAAAATTTTTAATACGTATCAATTCTATTTTTTTATTTTTTATTTTAGTTATTTTAGTATTGTATATTTCTATCCTTTTTTTAAATTAATAAAATTAAATATTAATTCTTTTTACACGATTTTTATTAAATAATAATAAATAAAATAATACTTCACTACTCTCTTTCTTCATTGAATGCAATATCTCTCTTCATTTAAATAGAAATCTATTACTCTATTTCTTCATTAAATAGTTAACTTTGAATTCAAAATTTGTATAAAAGTTTTAGTAATAGGCCCTTAAATCAAAGTTGTTTTAAATAGAAAGATGATGAGTTTTTTTTATCTAAAAATAAAATATGAAAGTTGTTAACATCTTTTTTCTAAAAAAGAAGTGAGAGAATATTATATATATATATATATATATATATATATATATATATATATATATATATATGTATATATATAACTTTTCTCGCTTTTTTAGAAGAAAGATTTAGAACCACAAAAATAAAAAAGATAATTATCATCACCTCAAAAAAAATTTCTACCCAAATTTTTAGGGGTATTTTTGTCCCATGAATATTATGTCACAATCAAATAGATTTTAACCCTTCTACTCTCTCTCTCTTCCTTAAAGATGCCAACTAATATGTCTCAACCAATTCAAATTTCCTTATTCTTTTTTACCACATTTAATTGAACCAACTATTATTAATAAATTTATTTATTTAAAGTAAAATATTCATCCGATAAAAATATTTAATTGAATTTATGTTAGATGGTGACAACTAAGTCACACTAACTCCTGCTTTAATTACAGTCCAAAAAAAAAAAAAACTCCTTCTTTAATTAACATGCATTTTTTTTATATTTTTTTTGAAAGCGTATAGCGGAGCAGGAGCCTTCTCTCCTGATCTTTTTCTCAACCCTTTATCTTCTTATGTTTTTAAAGTTAAAATTTTTTTAAAAAAATCAATTGTCATTAGGTATCCAAATTTAAATTTAAATTCAATTTTGGATATCTAAAGATAGGAATGTTTGCAACTTAGTTTGGATTAATTTTGAGTTAAAAAGTCAATAAATTCAAATAATGTTATGTACATTGATTTGAATTAGATTTGATTAATAACATTATGAAAATCGAACCAATCTAAACTAATTTACGTCAGTTTTGATTAGATCGGTTTAATCGATTTTTAATTAATAATTTTTTAAGCCTAAAATTTGTGTGAGAAATAAGAAATAAAAAAAAAAATAACTTATTTCTCATGCCTAAAATAATATTTAATTAAGCAAAATAAAAAAAGTATGTGAGAAATTAGAGTCGCTAAAAGTAAGAATATATATTCAATAACAAATAAAAATATTACATAATATTAATTAGTTTGAATTAGATTGGATCGGTTTTAAAAATTAAAACTGAAAATCAATCCAATTCAATCGGTTTTAAAAAAAATCAAACCAAAAAGATCCAACCTATTTTGGTTTTGATTAGATTTCGGTTTTTTAGTTTGGTTCTCGGTTTAGATTAGATTTGAATACCCCTACCCTATCTAATGATGGGTCTAATGAAATGAAATAGAGTGAAATGGAACATAATGAAATGAGATAGAATTGAATAAAATTACCATACCATTCTTTGAATATTTTATGATGGAATTGAAAAAAGTTTCCATTCATAGTTTGAAAAATGAACAGAATGATAAAAATTATAATTTTAGTATATCCATATTACCCTTCATTTCAAATTCATTAAACTTAAATTATTTTTAACTAAAAAAACTTTAAATGTTAATATTGAAATTATCTAATGATGATATATATTAATTATATAATAATTTTTTCTCAAAAATTAAATTATTTTGTATTTTCCTGGCATCACTCCTCAAAATATTTTTTTTTCAAACTGCACCTTCCACTTAGTTTGCACCTTAGCAAACTCTTTGAATAATTGAAAGAATACAATTTATAGGCTTATAGGCACTCTTAGAGTAATTTTAATGTATTATGACCAGAGTTGCATATCCTAGTTATTATATTTACATGTCTAATTTATATTGTGCTTAGTCATTGACTCATGAAGAACTTTGTTTTGATAATAATAAACATGAAGATGTGGCAAGATCAAGTCTAAGCCCTTCAAGACTAGTTATAGGACTTAGATCATTATGTAAAGATATGAAAAGTTTACACTAATGCTCTATAGTTAATATTTTCAAATAACTCAAATAGTACACATATTGTCAATGCTTCAAAATGATTTTTAGTTTTCAAAGAAACAAACACAGTGCCCACAAACTTTTTAGATCATATGAGATCAATTGGCAATATTTAAAAGATATGATAAATGATTTTCTAATGACTTATTCAAATAACAAGTTCTATTATTCGAATAACCAATGTTAGAGAAGCCAAGAATCTCATCTAGTTGAGCCTTATACGAATAATGTCATGTGTTATTCAAATAACAGTTCAAAATTATCAAGGCGCGTAAGTTATTATTTGAATAATTAATTAGTTATTCGAATAACACGTTTTGCAAACACAAATTCTTGAATATCTTATTCGAATAACAAGATTGTTATTCGAAAACCAAGTTTTCCAGAAACCAATTTTTAAAGTGGTTATTCGAATAATGCATGTGTTATTCAAATAAGACGTTATAGAGGCAAATTAGCTCTGTGCTATTTAAAGCATATTCAAATAACAAAGTTGTTATTCGAATAAAAACACGTTCTAGAAAAAGAAATAAACGGTTAGTTTGCTGCCATTAATGTTTCTCCAACTACCCCCAATGACTCTAAATCTTAATGGGCTATAAATATAAGTTGTTGGGCATTTATGGAGGTAAGAAATTACATCTGAAAAACTTGGTTGAGCATTAATACGAGTTTTACTATCATTTTCAATCAATCCTCTATTTTGAGCATTTAAAGTGTGAATCATTGATACCCATAAGTTTCAATTTATATTATCTACTCTTTGAGATAGTTTCCATTCATACAAACCTTATTGAATCTGTAAAAGATAGGGTGAGACATTTCTCAATTTGTAAGAGTGATGTATCCCTTGAAAAAAAGAAGCTCAAGAACAAGGGTGAGGTATCCCAAGGTGTGTTGAGTGCTCCATCTTGTAAATGTTGTCAAGCACCTGTATGAAGTTTGAAGATATAGTGAAAATCTCAGGTGTTTACTTGAGAACTGAACGCATGCCACAAGTGAATTGGTGGCTGAATCAGGATAAATCTTGTGTTTGATTCTCTAATATCTACTCTTTAATATTGTGCATTGTTTTGTTAGTGTTGCTTGAATACTATCTTGCTTGGCTATGATATTTGTGAGTGTAAGCATTTATCCTCTTTATCCATTCATCTTTATTATTAAATAGCTTCAACGAAAATTGATAATCAAGTGTTTTATAAGTGATTTGTAAAAATATTTTATAAACTCAATTCACCATCCCTCTTGAGTATTGAGGTCATTTGGTAACATATACCAACTGATGTAATGTCATATAATATGAAGCATATTAGCAATGGAAAAGCATATAAAAATAAGAGAAATAGAACCACAACATTACGAGTAGGAGGAGATTTGCTCATACATCAAATAGGTGAGCAAGGAAATTGTAATCTACACTTTGTTAAGTTTAACATAATAAAGATAAAAGAGTAATTTAATAATTTAATAATCATAACCGACACTTTGTTGCCATATATCTAAGCTTATTCTCACGATAAAATATGTCACTAGCATATATATGTTTGTTTCCTAGCGACAATCTTAGTTGTCAGTGTATATCTATGTTTATACCCACAATTAGTAAGGTCGGCGTCACATTCCTCAACTTTCCCAATGATAATCTAAAGTTGTTGTTATATAGTTGGGAGACATTTACTATGCTCCTAAATAGATTTAGAATATCAATGATCCATTGACTACACCTGCTATTACCAGTTTTTTGACATTTAGTACCAGTTTTTAATATTTGTTAAAAAGTCTGATGTTATTTGTTTTTGAACTCCCCACCCATCCTATTTTTTCATTTTAATCCTTCATAATTCATAAAGATGAATGATAAGCAATCATCATCCACCAGTACCCGTTGACCAACCAGAAACTAGTTGGAGACAATGTCGCTAGATTTCATAGCTATAGTTGACATGGATGCCTTGTCATTGTTAAGATTAATGGTTCTGGGAACCATATAGCCACACACAAAATGCAAAATCTATTAAAAAAACAAGTGGGCTCTAATCCATATGGATGGCACCCATGCGGGGCGGGGAGTACCTCCCCCCTCCCCGTCCCCGCATCCCAACTTTCTTCCTTTCCCCTGCCCCGTTCCCCGCCGTGGGGGAATTTTTCCTGCTATTCCTGTTCCCCGAATCCTTGCGGATACTCGCGAGGATTCCCCGCTATATCAAAGAAATAAAAAAATAAAAAGTAAGAAAAAGATGAAATAAATTATTTTAATATTTTTAATTTTAAATAAATAAAAAATTAATAAAAGATGAAATTACAAAAATATATATATTTAATTATATAATAATACATATATATTATATTATATTATAAAGGATATTTTAGGAATTTAACAGGGACGGGAACCCGCCAATATGGTCCTTGTCCTCAAATATATCACGGAGATATTTTTTTTCCCGTCCTCATCCTCATGGGGAGAAAAATCCCGCATTCAGGGTCCCATTCGGGGCAGTCCCCCTGGGGATCCTTATCCAGCGGGGAGTTTTACCATCCCTACTAATTCCTCTTCCAAGAAGACCCACCAAACTTGCTTATCAAGTAGGAGATGAAGCTGCTTTATACCTTCAATTCATCCCCTCTGCTAAGTTCCTATCTGATGGTGCCAAAAATTATCGACAATAGAACGTGCTTTAACGTTGCCACCACCAGAGAAGAGAACAGGCACGAGAGGCCACCCATTACCGACTTTTGCAACATCAATGCCATCATTGTCGATAGTGACGACAAAGATTGAGACCCCAATTCGAAGTTATAGGACGGGTGCAACGTGGAACACAGACTGCTCAGTGGACTAACGTATAAAGCTATAGTATGATTGGAAATTGAGCTTTCAAATCCCAAACTCGAAAACACCAAAATAATGATAAAGTTTTAATCTTTTTCCTTTTTTTAATTAAAAAAAAGTAGAATAACTCAACTTCTCATTTTTTATGGCACATATTTTTGCTCTTTCCATATCTAGTGTTGTTAATGTTAAAACAAAGCCCTTGTTAATGCTCTTTCCATGCCCAATGCTAAGAGAGAAATGAACAGTAGAAAAAAAAGTTCTGTTGTAAAGAGATAAAGAGAGAGAATGATAGTTTTTATAATTTTTTAAAAACTAAAACTTAAATAGTAAAAATTAAGAGTTTAAGAAATAAATAACACAAATCTATTCACCATATTATAGGTGATAAATTTTAATTATTAATATAAAATTCACATAAATTAATGACTACAATATATAAAATATTGATACTCGAAAATTTATTAAAAGCATTATAAATGTTTCCATACAGTTGTATCTACTCTCGGGACATATTTTGTCACTGTTATATATCACTTTTGTCAACGCAAATATCAATGTGGTAATAAAATTCTTCTTGTCTCAACAGCTTCTAAGCATTGCGGCTATACGTGTACTTTTTTGCTAATAATTTTTTTGCTGTTGGGAAAAAGTCATTGTCATTTCTGTTTATTATAATGCTTTCATTCCATTACATTCCACTAATCCAAATATAGCATAAGTGGCTTAATCTTATGAGAGAAGCTTTTGTATCTCATCTTTCCAAAAGTCAATTTTCAATTTTTTCAGAAGTCAATATTCACCTTCTCCAAAAAAATTTATCCTCTCTTCCCTGAAACTAAATTAGTCTTAGAAACAAATTTCTCATCTCTTTCCCCATTTTCTTACTTTTAGGTGCATGCTTTAGCTTGTCATAACAAAGAAGAAAGCTGAGTAAAAAACAGAAAATGAGATTTGGGTACTTTCTAAGTTGGGTGCTTGAAACTTGAAACTTGGATTGAAAACCAAATAGTGATGAGGATGACGGACAAACAAGTACAGTAGAATTAGGGGAAAGAGGCATTTATAATGCTCCTAAGCTCCAAACTCCATAGCCATTGATCATGTATAAAAAAATCAATGGTAGAAATTTATGACTTGTTACTTATTTGACAAGTAATATCATTAATGTTTTAATTTACATAGTTGATCTCTTAATTTTTATTATTTACATTTTAATTCATCTTTAATTCTTTCTCCTCTTTCTCTTTCTCTTTTTTCTCTCCATTGTTACCATGGTTGTCATCCCTGTTCACTTTTCTCTCCGTTGTTTAGGTGGGGATGCAGTTGGGACAGAGCCATCACCGGAGCCCGCATCTAGCCACCGCGGCTCACAGCCCGTCGCGCCTCACCAGGGATGCTTCACCACCACCACAACCACCCAAAGTTGAAATTATCGGAGTTGGTATTGCTGGTCTCGTCATTGCTTGGGAGCTTCAATGCGAAGGCCACGATATCGTCGTTTTCGAGAAGAATCATCGCGTCTGAGGCACCTGAGTGTACGACTCGATAACAGACTCCGACCCACTCGAACACGACCTGATTCGAGATATCGTCCACAATAGCCTCCAACCGTCCTGATCTGCGGCTCCACCACCATGTTGCTACCACCGCGACGGTTCCGTCAAGTCGCCAACAATAGTTTTCTGGCCGGTCCTCTACGGTGTCTGCTGCCTCATCAGCCCCATCCTTGGTCCTCTGTCCAGATCCGTGAACCTCCACCCCTACACCACCCAAACAACCATTTTTTCCTCATTTAAAACAAGACAACAACAACCACATCCTGAACCAAAAGCAAACACAAGTTAGATGCTTTCACCCAAAGACGCAAAATTCCCATGTTGAGGCTCGATGCGTTTGAGCATGTTTGCAATGACGGTGAAGCCGCGATTGAAGGTGGATTTGTGGGGTTGAAATGACGTCATCGGAGAAGAAGCCACTGTTGACGGTGAAGCCGGAGACGACCACGGTTTGATGGAGAAAGAGTTTTGATATATAAGGAAATGAATGAAAAAAATAAAGAAATAAAAGGTTGAGAAATAAATAAAAGTGGGTTTTTTTGTAAATAATAAAAAATTGGTAAAAAAAGTCAAAAGACTGAAAATATCAGGTAAAATTAAGGAAATATCAATGCTCTGAACTCTTTTAGGAGCATGGTAAAGAAAAGGAATATTGTTGTTGCTTCCTATCATAGTCATCTTCATAGTTTTTTTAAAGAAAAGGAATGCATAAAATAATAATTTGCATTGCAGCTGCAAGTACGGAGAGAAACAATAGCCGCGGAGAATTGGGAGGAGGAAGAGAAAGAAAGGTGAAATACGGATAGAAGGAGAAGGAAGAATCTGGGGGAGGAAGAAAGAAAGAAACCCATGCTAGAGGAAGAATCCGCGAACAAGAGGAATCAGAAAATTTTTGGGACATATATGTTGAGCTATTTATTACTTGGGTTTTCTTTGTTCTTCATCTTTGCTGTTTTTTCTTTATTACTTAAAATTTATTCTATGTTGCAGTTCTGGTAGTTATGTATGTATTAATTTCACACTATATTTCAGGGAATGAGGTGAACCATTGCCCCAAAATTCTGAGTTATGTTATAATAGAGTAAGTTACTTCAAACTCACTGCATCTGTGTAGGAGACTCAATGCAGCTAGACATTGTTTCACAACATTCATACCAAAGCAATAATCATCATTGTTCTAAAGTCATAAGGGTTAACTCTAAATATATCATGTTTCAAAACTTTTCCTCTACTGCAACCACGATGCTAGATTGGGTTGTGGTAAGTGGTAACAGTGCTGTAGTATTTTTCACATTCTTTATTATTATTATTTTTTGCTCTTTCTATAAATAAATCATTTTTTGTTGCAGGGAAGGAGTTTTCTTGCATCGTAAAACTTGGGATTGTGGTATTTAGTAAATTACTTTCACTCTCCTGTCTTATTTTTTTTTCCTTCTCTAATCGTTGGATCATATAGGTCCATTCATTATCATTTACTTTTGGTAGTCTCTGAAAAATGCAATGAAAAGATAGTGAGCCAAAACCATTTCAAAACTCATTATTCATTTGCTATTGGTTATAATTTCTTGATAAATCTATTTGTCTTATAGTAATTTTTTAGTATAAGTCACTGCATTCAATGTATATGAATTAAGGAATTTCACATTCGGCGCTCAAGCATCGAGTTGTACTCTGCATTTTCAACCTCCTCAGGTTAATGAAACTTTCATTTGTTGAAGAAGTGATAATTTCTCTTAATTTTGATTCTGAATTTGGCTCCTGCATTTATTTCCATCATTTATAGATAGTTCATGGCATATCTTATCATAATCAGAAGAGTTTAAAGGTGTCCTTTCTTTGGGTAAAAGTTAATGCATAAATATTTGAAAAAAATTGATGGTCCTGCTGCTTTATGTTTTTGCATCATATTTATCGTAAATGTTGCAATAGTTTCGGTTTGTTATATATGGAGTGAAATTAATAATTTTAGTTTTCCAGTGCATGTATACAGGTTCATTTGTCACACTTTCTTTGAACAATGGAGGAATGTGACTGATGTTTTAGCCAAGGTTTAGCATTTCAGCAACTCTTAGACATGCTTATTTTTAAGGAATATATGCTAAAGGTACTGAAGTGATTCTTGAAGAAGAAGGGATTTTTTTTAAAAAAAAATTGCGGGCTTTTTTTCATTGCATTTTCGATATCCAAGAGTGAAGATAGTCTAAAATGGGACACTTTTAGATTTAGTATACTTTTGTTTTGGGCATTTTGTAATGGAAATTTTGTAATCAATATTTTTTGTTGAAGAAACTGAAAATATTCAATTGACGAGGAATTGATTAGATGAAATGATAGATAGTGTCTTATTCTTTTATTGTCAAATTATCGAAATTTCTGAAGAAAAATTAGCATATCTTTTAGATGAAACCATACAAATTATTCATATCATGCAATTAGATTATGTTAATTAATATCAATATTTAGGGGGGGGGGGGAATCTTCACAATAATTTTTAACAATTCTTTTAGTATTTTTTTTTTATTATTGTTATGCATTTATTGTTTCTTAAAATTTGAATTTTTTTTTAAAATTCTTTTCCTTGTTTTGAATTTTTATTAAACTAAATTCTATTATAATATGCTTACGGGTCCATTTCTCCAAATAAGAGCATTTAGAATTCAAACTTAGCAGATTCAGTAATAATAGAATTTTATTTTTGATATACTTTTTTGTTTTAATATACAATGATGATAGAATTTTGGGTTGTTTTAGTTAATGGCAATAATCTTCTTATTAAACTCGTCCTATCAATTTACTTCAGAACTATGTCTATGCCAAAAAGGCCTTCATGAGTATGTATATGCTAATCTATAATGCAATCATGATAATGAAAGTGTCAACTCTTACTATTGTGGGATATACGTCGGGATTGAAGGCTACTTTTGAAATTAAATTAATTTGTGCACTTTTATGATGTCAATAATTGTAATCTTTTTACGAAATAAAATGGAAAGCATCTGGTGTTCAATATTTTACTATTTTCAATGCTTAGTAGTTGAAGATTTACATCAAAACATAATAAAATTAATTAATAATTTTTTATGTTTACAAGAGCTGTAATTGGTGAATAATATGTTTTTATGAAATTATTGAAGGAAGTTTTTTATTTATGGAAAAATTACTTTATCTTAGGAAATAACACGTTGAGAGAGATTCTCGTTTAGACGTTTAATTGTATCTTAAGATATTAGTTTTTATTTATTAAGTGGAAATACTTTGAGAAACAAAAAAAAATAAGTTATTTTATCTTTTAATATAGTTATTTTTGTTTTATATATATAGGCTTATAATAATAAAAATTATAATATTTACATTTTATGGGAGTGAAAGTTTTATATAAAATATTTTAAAATTAATCAAAATATAATTATCAATAAAAAAATAGATTTTCTAATTTTAAAATATCTTTAGTTTTGGAATTTTGTAACATAAATTATTTCAATGTTGAAATTCATTATCTTAAATTCAGAATTTTAAGATTTATTATACCAAAAAAAAAAAAAAGATTTACATTCATCGTGAATGAGAATTTTACATAAGACTAACGTTGAATTCAAATGCAAGATATGCATTTGATTAACGAGAACTATGTATTCTATTAACAAACTTATCAATTGCATTATTCTTTTATTGTCAAGTTATCATAAATAAAGGACATGTAAACCAAACAAAAAAAAAATAGCAGACATAAAGAAAAGCATACAAGTTGTTCAGTAGTTGAAAATTTTGCATTAAAATATTTTTAAAAAAATTATATACGAACATAAAATCATAAGATGAAATTATATTATTATTAGCGCTTATAGAAGTGCAAACTTTACAAGAATACTTAATAATTTAATTTAAATTTTATTTATTATTAAGATATATATGTTTTTTAAAGGGGATTTTTATAGTATCCTTTTCTTTTTCAAGATTTGATATTAAAGATAAGTTGTCAAGCATTTCATTGATTATTGATTATTTTCAAACATTTATTATAAATTCAGTATTTAATGAATGTTTGACAAATTTATCATGGATACCACACCCTTCAAAATGCTATAAAAATTCTCTTTTTAATATTTAAATGTTATTTTATAACCCCGTGCTTGAGAATTTCACATAAAAGCACTTTAACATCTGTGTTTACTGGAATGAAATCATTGTATGAAATCATATTGATATCATGTTACTAAGGTTTTGAACTTCACTAAAAATATGAAACTTCTTTAACATGTATTTGACCAAGATGCAAATAAAGCTAATGAATTGATCCCGTAAACTGTCTCTCTTACTTTACGTAAAATTAATGTTTTCAGAACCGAATCGATTCTTGAATTTAAGGTTCAATTGAGATTAAATCGGAGTTGAACCAATATTTTATAAAGAAGGGGGATCGATTTACTTAGTGTAAGTTTTTTTTGACTTACACTCATTTTTAATCGTTAGATCTACTTTCATCTAATGGTTGAGATTATTTCGTTAAAAATAATCATTAGATAAAAGTGAATTTAACAGTTAAAAATAAGTGTAAGTCAAAAAACTTATACCTTGGTGTAATTTGATCATGTCTCTTTTATAAATACTTATATATTTTATAAATATATAGGACATTATGTTAAAAAAATATAATATATATAAATAAATAAAAGATAATAATAATAATATTTAACATGATTAAATTGATTCATGAATACCATGTTATTATTTTCTAATATATTCTCTATAGTTAAAAAATAATAAAAATGAATTACAGAATATAATACAATATATACTATTTATTATATATAATAGATATTAAAAAAAGGATTTATAAATGTAAAATATAAATATATCAAATCCTATACGTCTCTTTACTATATATATTAAAATTACCTAATTAACTAATTGTGTATAGTGGTTCAAGTGATATTGGCTCTTGTTTGCAAATTTTAACACCCAGGTTCGAAACCAAGACTTGATAGTATTAACAATTGAACTAAAAAGTTCAATCGGTCCGACCTGTTAAATCTTAACCGATTCATCGATTTGAAGGTCGGTTTTCTACATACTGATTTTGAAAGCTTGATTTCCTTTTTTTAATTGATATTTAAAAAATGTGACATTTAAAGAAATCATACTACCATTTGGGTTATATTACCCGGGACGTGTAATGTAGTTCTTTATAAATCTACCTATGAGTTATAAATAGAGGTGGAAACATGTCAGGTTAAATTAGATTTTACCTTAAATAAGTTTGACTTGTATTCTAATTATAAGACCTGAGTTTGGCCTGTGAACCTGTAATAGACTAATTTTTAAGATTTTGTTTGGCCTGAAAGCCTATTTAAATGTCTATTTTATAACGAGGTCTTTAAATTAAATAAGTATATTATATTTTTTAAATAGTAACATGTCTTTATATAAGCTAACAGACATACATTTAAATATATCAACGTGTCTTTACATATGCTAACAAGTCTAAGCCTTGAAATAGGCCAATAAACCTACTTAAGGCCAATAAGTCTTTATTATAACTCAACACTCACCTTCTAATTTTATATACGCTCACTACTTTCTTACTCTAGTCTTTGGTCGATGTAAGACTTGAAGATATACCAAGTTACAAAATTATTAGAGGCATATAGTTGCAAAACATGAAGATCGAACCTACGCTCTTCTAATTGCAACATGAATGCAAGAAAGACTAGAACTATAATGAATTAACATCATGATAATAACTGCATGTTCTATAATGAATTGATAAGAAAGATAATATCATAATATCAATAATTAGTGAGGTTAGCATATTACCCTAAAAATTTCACAAACAGCTAAATGAGTTAGACATAAAACATAATTCAGTAACTTCGGTAACTTTTCGTCAGGTTCCTACAACTAGAGACAAAATAATTGCACAATTTAACCATACAAAAATTAAAATAATAACCTTACATATGTTATTTGTCGCGACCAGGATCGCGGCGGGATGCGGTGAAACAAAATAAATATATTAAGAGTCGTCACCAATTTTATTTAAATTAGAAAAAATTAAAAAACCTTTCTTGAAAAATAATCTTCGAAACCAAATTGATTCGGGAGTCGATTATGCATAGGGAAGGGTAAAAACTTAATCCCACAGCACCCCTAACACACCTATCCTGAGACGGTATCCTAAATTAGTTATGCAAAATTCAGTAATCTCAAAATATATTTATTTTACCATTTTTTTATAAAAAAAACAATGAATTTGTGAAAATTTAAATTTTGGCTTGACGAAATAGAAATTTCGTTCCTACATATCCTCAGGTGCAATGAAAAACTCAAAGTCACGTAGTTCTTTATAAAATAATCGTGTGTTGATTGATTTTAATTAAAAAAAATTAATCCCTAATTTTGAAAACTAACAAGTCATCACGATTCAGTTAATCAAATTAAGGTTTGACTAAGTGAAGCTCAGCGTCACGCTAAAGACATCACCCGTTGAATCATCAAGCTGTCATAATACAGATGATTATAAAAAATTATAGGATCGACAAGTTGTCACAACTCAGTTAATCCCTTTTGTATTTAAAAAAATATTTCAATTATTTTATATTTTTCACTTTTGTAATTTTATCCCTTTTTTCTTTGAACCATCAAGTTATCGCAACTTAGATGATTACAAAAGTTATAAGATCAACAAACTGTCACAACTTAGTTAATCCTATTTTGATTTCCTAAAAAAAATATTTAAATTGTTTTACTTTGGTCATCCTTTTATATTTGGGTTTTTTAGCTTTTTGAGCCCATTTTTATTTCTTGTCTTAAAAAAAAGTGTGAAATAATTAAAACAAATATTCAGATGCTTAATCACGTGAATGAAAACGTGGGGGGGTGTTTATCTTCTTCTTTGTTATTTTGAAGCACCCACCAGGAGAAGCCCAAAGGAGCAATCGCGATCGGTAGTGAGTAGGGAAGCGACGGTGGTGAACGGAGAGGCGTGCGACTGGAACGGCTGGTTCTGGATCTAGCGTCGAGTTCGCAATGGTTTGGTGCTTGCTGCGCTGGATCCGACGGGATCGGAGTAGATCTAGTTCGGTGCAGCTGGTTTTCGAGTTGAACGACGACGCGTGCGGCGGTTAGGCTCTGGCTGAGTTTGCTGGTTCAGCTTGGTCGAGCGGCGCGGCGGTCTCGGATCCAACGACTGGTCGGAGGTGGCTTCGCGGTGCAGGGCGGTGCGAGGACGACACGATCCGAGTCCAATGAGTTCGCAGGTACCGGAGTGCAGTTCGTGCAGCTCGGCTGCGCAGTGGTGGTTTCGCGTGAGTGTCGGACTGGGTCACGACTTTTCCAGTAATGGTGGAACTCCGGCCGGCGATTCACAATGGCTGGATGGGCGGCAGTTTAAAGCTAGGTGTGGCGACGGTGAGTAGTTGAATGGTGGTTCTCTGTTAGTGGGGAGATGAATGTTGTGGATTAATGGTGGTTGTTAGTGGTGGAAGGTTGTGGATGGGTGGTTGATATGGTGAAAGATGATGGTGGGTGATGAGAAGGTTGATGAAAATGTGTGATTCTTAATGAGTCAACTCAGTGGGAAGGTGAGTGAAGGTGGGTTGTTAATGGTTGAAGGAGGAGAATAGAAGGTGATAAAGGTAGTGAGTGTAGGTGATAGTGGGAGAGAGTGAAAGATGATAGTGGTGGCTGCAAAAAATGTGATGCTTCAAGTCTGTCTCTGTTTTCTGTCTTTTCAGTATGATGCTTCAATTGTGTCTGTCAGATTGAAAAAAATTCCCCCCTGCTTTGATGAAAGTGCTGCCAGCTTATAGGTGAAAGAAAGAAAGTAAATCCTGACCAATCAATTTTTTTTCATGTGCTGTTAGATATGATTTTATGAAAAAGTCTAGTGAATATTGTGTGTGTGTGCAACAAGTGAGAATGGAGTGAGTGAGTGTAAATTGTCCATGTGATTGGGTACATGATTGGGAGTGGGTGTCGATGAGTGAAGTGCAATAGTAGGAATGGTTGATAATGCATGATTTGGTTCTCTTCTAAAAGCATAACAAATTAGCTGCACGTTGATTTTTTTTATATTATTATTATTATTTTTTATTATTTTATTTTTATTTTTAATTTTAATTTTTTCATTTTTGCTCTTTTTTTTTAGCGCAATTGAAAATTGAGTGTTCACATTATTAATAATATATAAACAAGAAATCTAGAAAAAGCGTATGTTATATCTTCATGTTTTGTAACTATATCTTTCCTAATAATTTTATAATTTGGTATATCTCTAAGTCTCACATTAATCAAAAAAGACTGAAACAGAAAAAAAAAAGTAAGCATCTATTAAAGTAAGAAGTGAGTATTAATTTATTATTTTTATTCTAATAAATATATTACATTAAATATATTAATAAATATATTATTTATATTCTAATTTGCTTATGTTTTAATTACTATCTTTTATTAAAATTTAATTAAAAATATATATTAATATATCATAATAAATTAATAATTATAATTTATAATTATTATAATAATATATATTATATTATATATAGTTAAACATGTCAAGTTGATTTGTCAAGTTTAAAAAGCCTTATTAAATAGCCTAAAACTTAACATTTTTAATTAAATTAACTTTTAAAAAAACCTTAATATTTTGTTTAGTAAATAAGTCAGATCAAATTAACCTATTTCCACTCACACACTACTTGATGTACGAAATGCAAAGAGTGTTCTTTGTAATGATTGCTATAGTTCTTTGCAGGAGCAGGATAATATAATACATCATCATATGATGGATGCGTGGGTAAAAATACTTTAAATCTTGGACAATGAATCTTTTACATAAGTGCTAAATCTAAATAATTCTTTCAAAAAATTGTAATAGAAAACAAAATGTATTTATAATAATAAGTATGTGAGAAAAAATGTCTAAAGTAACACGATGCTTAAAAGTCACAAGTTATCAAGTTATCAATATGATATTTGAGCACTGATATTTGTACATATAATTTGATGTACATTCTACACATAAGGTGAGTTGATAACTTTTTTTTACCAATTATTATGATTCACTTTTTGATTATTTGATAGAGATCCTTCCCATAAAAAATGTGAGCTACGTAAGCATTTTCTAATATGCATGACATTTTCGATAGTATTTTAGCCATAAAAATTATGTTCAACTCCCTCTTATTTTCCTCTGGAAAAAAATTGGGTGGCAATTTAATAACATTAATGGATTCGATCAAGGAATCAGTTCTTAGAAGCTGATGGCGATTGCATTAATGGATGTTACTTGCGTGTATATCATCTTCAAATCACTTAAATTAATTAATTACTGCACTAATTCAATTAAAATATATGTATATTTTACTACCAATTTAAAAGGGATTGTGGTAATGAATTACTTTATAAAAAACTTAAAGATCAATAATAAGATCTTTCATGTAGGATGATAATTACTTTTAAGTTAGGTTAAAACTCATTATCACATTCTCTTTTAAATTGATGGTTAAGTTTAAGTATATGTAAATTTTTATTAAATAGGTTGGATAGTTGATTAACCAAAATGAAGTGAAGTGATACGTAAAGTAGGTACAAGTAGCAGTACTCATGTACCTCATTCGCATAATTCTGATTTCTGTGATGCTTTCTTTCATCCACGTTAAAGAAACCCATGTCCAAAATTAAGTGCTTCTGAAGCTTCTCTGAAATCTGTTACTACTACACGAGATTAGGGAGAAGCTTCAAATAGCCGCGCACAATTTTTTTTTTCACCAAAAAAAAAAAGGAAGCATTTTTCTTCCACTTGAAAGCATGATCCTTGCTGTGATCTGTGAGATTAATTTCAGATTAAGATAACAATTCATATTTTACTTTCTTGGAGAGAGCCCTTCAGTCTCAAAAAGTGTAAACAATCATCGGTTGGAAAACAGATGAAGTCGGGACTACTTTGGCCACGGAGAAGGCTAATATGCACCTAATTGTCCTTTGGTGTATGGATGCACCTTTATGACCCATAATAACAGGTCACAATTACACTTTTGAGATATTAAATTAGCACCCACATTTTTGCCATTTTATCCTTTTGTCATTTTAATAAATGAATGATAATAAAATATATAACTGTTCTGCATTGCCTTCCTTAGGCTATGTTTGGGAGTTTTGGAGAGGATGGAGTGGATGGTTAGTAATGGAGTGGTTTATGATGGAGTGGAGTGGAGTGGTAAAAATATACCACTCCATTGTTTGGGAGTTTTAATGAAGGAATGGAGGGCATCCCACTTCATTGTTTGGAAAGTAATGGAGTGGAGTAAATTACAAATTTTATTTTCAATATTACCCTTTTTATACTTTTGTAAAGGTATAAGATGTAGATTCATCCAAATTTAATTCAATCTCAATCTCCCGTAATTGGATACTGTAACTACTACTATGATAAAAAAGAGAAGAAGACGTACACCAAACCATCAGCACCATGCAAGCCTATATAAAAGACAATGGCAAAAAATAACACCACAGCACCAAACCATAAAAAAGGACATTTTGTAGTGTGAAAACCAATTGCAGCAAACACACCACCTGCCATACAACACGACACAACTTCTCAACTCACGGGCAGAGCAAACATGAGGTAATCCACATGAATTAATTGCTACATGATAATTTTATCATATTATATATATATTAATGTGAATTAATTTAACTAGTTTTATTTTGTTTTGTTTAGAAGGGTTAAAATTATAATTTTGCATTTAAAAGTAAAAAGAGAGAAGTTTCCCCTCCCAAACCCCCCAAATTGGAGGGTATGAAAAATTGATGCTTTGGATGGTTTGGAGTGGTTTGGGTTACCATCCCCAACCATCCCACTCCATTGTTTATAAAACTCTCAAACAATGAGTCAAAATATCTTAACCATTCCACTCCATTACTAACCATCCCACCCCATCCTCCCAAACATAGCCTTAATCTCATCATCATCATCATCTCAAACGATTACAATTCAGCTCCAAGTGACCTATACTTGACAGAATCAATGGGACCTCCATTCCTCCCGCAAATAACCAAGTACAACCCAACAATCACCACCACCGTGAGAGCAAGGTGGCAATTGAACTAAAGCACAGCAATAGCTCTAGCCCTATCATACTCAAGGTGTCCCTTGCCCCTCAACATGTAATTCCCTCTGCTCACTTGGTGCAAAGAACACCCCCTAGCCACCTAACTCTAGAAAAGAGACAAACCCACTTGGACAAACTATGTTCCTTGAAGAATCAGCCCAACCCCACGAACCAATTTCGAGATATTCGATTTTAAAGATTTCAACTCGAGGATTGTGGAGAAAATGCAAACGGCGATGAGCACAAGCAATAGATCATTGTAACGATTCTCTACCCCACTGGGGTCTTTCTTCTGACAGTAAAACAAGAGAAACTCTTCCACAAAAACGAAAGCACCAACCAGACCCAGCGACGTTGAGGGCAGAGGGAGAGAGTTCTTGAAGAGGGCGAGAACAGAGTACAAGAGAAAAATCAGAGTGATGGCTAGGACCGGTAGTTGAAGTGCTACACCAACGGCGTCGTTTGAGTTGCAGGCGTCGAGCAGTGATACCACAGAGTTGAGGATGAAGGAGAAGAAGAAAAGAGGGGTTTTTGACCAAACTGTCTTTTGTGACAAAAATATTTATTAAAATGTCATAATTTTCAAACTATTTATCAGAATGCCACCGTTTTGGCCATAGTAGCATTTTTTAATATTTGTTGGGCCACATGGGATACGCTAGAACGCTTGGCTTCACGTTGGTTGCCAAATTACACGTATCCCACATTAACCCCTATATCTCTTCCTCCTCTCTCCCTCCCACGGCAACTTTTATTTCTCAAATTTTCACCTTCTCTCTAGATTTTACTTTCTCTAAACTCTCTTTCGAACTCTCCTGTGGCTGTAACTTATGGGAGAATCATATTTGTAAGTATTTCTATCATTAGATTATTATTATTATTATTGTTATATTTATTTCTGAATATTTTAATTGTTAGAATTATTGTTTATGTTTTTTGAGTTATTATATTAATTATGTTTTGTATATTTGTTTTATTTTTAGAATTATTATTTATGTTTCTAAGTTTTTATATTAATTGTGTATTGTATATTTGTTTTATTGTTAGAATTGTTGTTTATGTTTTTTAGTTTCTATATTAATTATGTATTGTATATTTGTTTTATTGTTAGAATAATTAAGTATTATTATTATTTATTATTATTGATTACTATTATTATTTATTATTATTTGTTTTATTGTTATTATTAATTGTGTATTTATTATATATATTTTATTGTTATTTAGTAGGTTTTTGGAATTTGTTTGTACAAAATTGAATTGTTTGTGTTGTTATTATTCAGAAGTGTAAGATGACCAAACACCTTGTTGTTCTCATTTACTACAATGGAAGAACGTATGAAAGTGAAGAGGGTCTAATGTACAAAGGTCATCGTCTCAAGTCTATCATGATTCAACGTGATACGACTATTGAGCTTTTAAAAAGGAGAATTCATTTAAAATTAAGGTTCCAAGAAAATCAAGTTGTGTCTAGTGTTGTGTACAAATTTTCACAATGAAGTAATGTTCTAAGATGGATAGCTCTTCCATTAGAAGATGATGAAGATGTTGCTTGCATGATTGATTGCTTTGATCAGCATCCTAACTTAACTTCTATGGAGTTATATGTCGAGACAGAAACAAGTGAGCACAATGAGCATGCTGAAGCTCCTTCTGAAACAGGGTTACAAGCTGGTCCTTCTAATCTTGCTGAATCATCGTATCCTATCAGCACTCAATTCTCCATGACACATACTCCTGTCCTAGTACAATCTTAATAAGTTAGTACGTCTGCAATGCCTGAAGGGAGCTCATTTAAGTTAGACCTTGAAATCGATAACCCGCTTATGGGCATGACAGATGCATTATCTGACACAAGCGATGATGAAGGGGAGATGCTTGAGGGTGAATATACAGACACTGACTTAGAAAAAGATCAATCTGGCCCTGAAGTAAATATACAACAACTAGTCCCTCCATTGGTAGTTGCTCCTGAATGTACGTATGTGCCTCCATGCCCTCAATTTTTTGAAATCAATTGGGATGCGTTGAGTACACCTGATAATCTGCCTGAATTAGATTCCCGTGGTATTTGGAGTCTAGATGAAGAATTATATGTCGGGTTTCTTCTAAAGATGTTGTCAATTTGGCCATAAAACATTATTCCATTATTAGACATCATAATTATAAGGTTGATGATTATGATACACAGCGGCTAACTGTTAAGTGTCCCAGAGCTGCTGATGGTTGTAATTGGAGGGTCAGGGTCATTCTAAGCAAGAAATCAAATATATGGGAAATTAGAAAATATAATGGACCTCACAACTGTGTTAACCCAGCCATGTCACAAGATCATCAGAAGTTAGACTCTCGTATGATCTGTTCTTGTATTCTGGTGATGGTTAATCAAACACCCGATGTACCTATATCCTTAATTATTGAAAGGGTTCGATGTCAATTCAGATATGACGTGTCCTATCAGAAAGCTTGGAAAGCAAAACAAATTGCCATTGTGAAGGTATTTGGAGACTAGGATAAATCTTATGCGGTATTGCCTATATGGTTACTTGTCATGCAAAAAGACATGTCAGGCACAATGGTGGAGTTACAAACCGTTGATTATATCGAGGCCAATAGAGTTGACCATTCAAAACTTGTATTCCATCGCTTGTTTTGGACATTCAAACCATGTGTTGTTGGATTCCAATACTGCAAGCCCATTATTCAAATATTAACGGCACTCATTTGTATGGTAAATATTGTCATAAACTATTGATTGCAACAACACAGGATGGCGATAGAAAACCTCTGCCCATTACATTTGCCATTGTTGAAGGGGAAACAAAGGATGCTTAAAGTTAGTTCTTAGCCTTGATTTGAACACATGTCACACAACAACAGGGTCTATGCTTGATATCTGATCGACATTAAGGCATCACACAGTCAGTGGCGAATCCATATCTGGGATGGCAGTCATCGCATGCGCATCATGTTTTCTGTATTCGGCATATTGGTAGTAATTTTAACAGCGCCTTTTATAATCTAGCCCTAAAGAAATATCGGATTAACACACGTAGTTAAACATTTCACATTGTTTGAGTTTACTATACTAGTTATCAAACTACAATTTAGTTGCTAACACCAACTCATTCAATATTTTAATATCAGGGTATGAACCGATGGCATACAAATTTGAGGTTAGGTTGGAAAAGTTGACCGCTGCTCCCGAAATGGCAAATTGGATTAATTCGATTCCAAAAGAACAATAGAATTTAGCATATGATGGTGGCCACAGATTTGGTCATATGATGACAAACTTATCTGAGTGTATGAATGAGGTGTTGAAAGGTGGCAGAAACCTACCAATAACAGCACTTGTTCAAATGACATATTACAAATTGGTATAGTACTTTGTTAATCAAAAGGATGACACAAACGAGAAACTTATTGATGGGACAAATTGGTCCGATGATTTTATGAAAAGTTGGAATGTCAACGTGCTCAAGGCAAGCTCTCACCAAATCCGTCGATTTGATATACAGTCAACCAGATTTTTGGTTGAAGAGGCATTTAACGCTATAACACAGCAGGGTAGAGTTAAATATTCTCAAAACCTTTAAGAAGGCACATGTGACTGTGGCCTATTTCAAGCGTTGCATTTCCCTTGCTCTCATGCAATAGCAGCATGTTCTTCTAGGAGACTTGACACTTTTCAATATGTGCATAGTATTTACAAAATACAGACTTTATACAAGGTGTATGAGGTTAATTGGGGTATCATTAAGGATGAACCATGATGGCCACCAGCTCCAGTGATTACATTGGTACCCGATCATCAATTGCTTCGATCTAAAGGTCGACCTAAATCAACTCGACTTAGAAATGAGATGGATTGGCGCGAACCAGGACCGAGACAAAGATTTAGAAAATGTGGTGAATCTGGACATAACTCTCATAGTTGTTGTCGTGGTGGATCGACTTCTTTGAGGAATAACCAAGCAGGGCCATCTACTTAATTAGGACATAATTTAATACCCATTGTATTATAATGGATGACTATCTATGTGTAACTGAAGATTTTCAGTGTGTAATTTGATAATCTACGTGATTATTTTTTATTAATATCATTTTGATATTGTGCTTTTACTAGTGTCTATTAATTTATGCTTGATACACTTATGATTAATATGTATATTCGATTCTATAGTATGTTTTATTATTTGAAGACTTACCCAATGTTATTGTCTGTTGCCTGATTACAGCGTGAGACATGGCATTCCACTTGCGCCCAAGCCCAGAGGACCTGTCAGTACTAGAGTTGCAAGAGTTTCATGTTTCACAACATATATGGCAGGGAAGACCAGATCGTCATCTGCGTATCAGACGTGCCCATAAATTCAGACATATGGACCCAGATGAGTGGATACTGCCATATCTAGAGCTGGCTGGTTTCGTAGGAGTTGCCCATATGGGATATTACACCATCGATCACTCCTTCATTACGGCACTGGTTGAGAGATGGCGCCCCGAGACACACACATTCCATATGCCTACTGAAGAGTGCACCATCACATTGGAGGACATAGGTATTATCTCGGGACTTCCCATTGACGGCGATGTAGTTACTGGTCGTACATCCCGTTAGGATTGGATGTAGCTATATCAGACCTTGTTAGGATCGCAGCCGCCTAAGTCACACGTATCAAGTAGACGTATTGATATGTCATGGCTCTGGAGTGCATTCTGTACACAACTTACCCAAGCTGACGGAGCTGATTATGTGATGCAGTGTGCATGGGCGTATATACTTCAGTTGATCGGAGGATTGTTATTTCCTGACCATTTTGGTAGACACGTGTACATGATGTTCCTTCCTCTATCGGAGGACTTTACCGCTACCAGGAGATACAGTTGGAGATCTGCGGTCTTGGCCTATTTGTACAGAGAGCTGTGCAAGGCCACGGATTATAGCGTGCACGAGATTGGAGGTGCTTGCATACTGTTGCAGTATTAGGTAAGGGTGTGAATGGGTGGTTTGGTTCGGATTTTGGAAAAAAATAAATCCGAACTAATCAAAATCAATTAGTTCAGTTTGGTTCGGTTTTCTTATTTTTTGATAGTCAAATCCGAACCGAACTGAACCCAACATCTATGGTTTGGTTTGGCCATATAGTCTCAAGCATTCAATGTCCTAAATAAAGGCACAAAACATGTAATCTAAGATCAGAATGCAAAAGAGAGACTACTTACAACTTATGCCAGCACATGCAAATGGATTTAGAAATATAGATGGGCAAATGATGTAAATATGAATATTAGGTTGTATCTATTACATTTATAGAAAGACAAGTATTTCAGTAAAATACATATACGTTGAAAATAAATTGCAAAATTATAAGGAAATAATAAATATTGTACCTGTAAGCCAATAAGTATGCGTTCTAGTCTATGAGAAGCCACTGGTTGATGAGAAGCTGAGAACACCTCACCAAAGTAGTATAGAAATCCATCCCCAGGAGGAAGGTCATGCCTGAGTCTTATCTATGCCCACAAAAATATATTGGTTATCAGAAAAATAACAATACAGTATAACAAGTTCTAAAAGTTCCATTATTTTCCACAGTGATACGACATAAACAGGCTAGACAAACACTTCTGCGCTGGCTGCAGTTGCCTTCTCATAGCAATTGGCACCCCAGTATAAAAATGTTGTGCCACCCTCTTTCCACACATGCCACATGACAGCACGGTGTTGAGTGCCTCGCATTCTGAGGTGCCAATTTGGATGAGGATCTGATGGTCCCATGCAGACATATGTCCACCATTCCTGTAACAAAATCACCTCCCTCTAATGAGCAAGTAAAGATATATGTAATAGCACAACAATAAGAAACCACAATGAGTTCCTTAAATAAGCCAACCTCAGCCTTGATTTTAATGATTAATACTCCTAAATTTTAAAAGAAAGAATCTTGGAAGCAATCAAGAAAGGAATAGAGTCTGAGCCTCAGAGCAAACAAGTAAACAGAGAAATTGACCAGATGCTTAGCTCAAGAACTAGACAAATCATATACCCTACAAATATACCCTATAAGAGTGCTTACTGCTTACTATATGTTAAGAGATTTTGTTCAACCAGCATTGATGAGGAAAAATAAATATCAACTAACTTGGTAGAAATTTAGCGCACAAACCAAATTACAGAACTAAGGGGAAAAAATGAAATTATAATATTACCTCACTATTCTCTAGTTGTAATTCAGAAACAATATCCTTGATCAGGTCCTCTCGATTGCCAAGAACCCATTCACTGCAAAGACACATTTAATTTCTTAGCATACTTAATGATAGAAGACTTCTGTCTTTCTTCCTTCCCTCTTTTATTTTCCTTATCTTTTGCAACCCATTTCCATGCAGCAATCAAAAGCAACTCTCCCTCGCCGCATATACTAGTGTTTGTCTCTTTTCCCTTTAGTTTTTGAATTAAGTACACAAAGGAAAATAGAATCTACTAAGCCTAGCATGTGTTCCACCTAAGTCAAGAAAATCAATTTTGTCTCACAAATAACAATGGCTCTTGATATATTAACCTTCAAGTATTAATCAGATAAAGCATAACTCATTCATGGAATCAAACAAAAGTAGAGAATAACAACATATGAGGATAGCTTCAAGTATCTGTTTATAACCAAAAAATAGAACAAAATGGAACAATATGTGCTTAATAAGGTTGAGATAAGATAAGAGCAGGGCAGGGATACCGACGAGCAGGCAGAGCAGATCTGGCACTACCCGAGCTGTGACGGTGGCGGGTGAGGTGTGGCGGAGCAGATCTGGCCCTGAGCTATGGCGGAGCCGACGGCGAGCTTTGGTGAGCAAGCAAAAACAAACGTGCAGAGCAGAGGGAGTAGCGGGAGAGCAGTGACGGGAGCAGCGATGAGAGCGGGGACGACGACGGGCTAGTGGGGTGAGGCGGCATATGCAGAGGGGTGAGGTGAAGTGAGGGTGTTTGCTAGGGTTCGAAATGGAAAAAATTGAAGGGAATGTTTGATTTGGTGAAACGAAATTGAAGGTTCACGGGTGGTTTGGTTAGGATTCGGGTTGGAAATTTTAAATCCGAAGACCGAACCATTTTAGCCTTAATTGGTTCGGATTTTATCCGAATCAATCAACATACCCAAACCAAACCAAACCAAACCAATTTAATTGGTTCGGTTCAAATTGATCGATTAGTCGGGTTATCCGAACCAATTTACACCCCTAGTATTAGGCATGACACAGATTTTCACCCCTTGTCCCTACACTTGTGGATGATACTAATCCTGTTCTTGTGGCTGCCTATGTTGTTGCTCGTGGTCCCCTACGTCCACTGAGATTTCGGTGAGTTTCTCAACATATCTGTACATTAGCTTGTTATATATATTATTTATGTTGACATCATATGACCTTGACATATATATAGGTGGTATAAACATAAGGTGTTGACTGAAACCCCAATGGAGGTGCTTCCGTATTACCGTCAGTTCTTTGATCAGATGAAGAGTGATGAGATCAGTATTTGTTTACATTGATTTAAATAAGTTAATTTGTCTTGCTTTCTAATTCTTTATACAATTGTGATTACAGATAACATGGCGGCCATATACGGATGAGATTGTGGCTTCACTGCCAGCATTCTCTGTCGCTGGTAGAGACATTATTCCAGCAGTGGTTCTACTTATCTTTTTCTACATTGTTGAGTTGCACTAGATTACATTGGCAGGACGACACGACGAGGATTGGTGAGCCACACACCTTGCACACATAGCCATCTGGGACAATAGGAGGAAACAGTGTGTTATTGGTTGGCCTTTGGAAGCTCCCCTTACTGCGCAATCTGAGTACATGCGCTGGTACAGATAGATTACCAGGCGTTGGATTTCCCGAACTGGTGCATCCATTGAGTTTGTGGTAACCTTTTTACCAACATGTTCTGCTATTTGTTTTGTGCATTTTGTATTTTGTATTGATAATGACGTGTTATATCTGTATCTTAGGCTGACATTGCAGAGAACGTCCATGCATCGACCAAGAACCCTAGTTTCGGATTTAGTATGGCTAGCCTTCAACAGTCCATGGAGGACATCTTATCTTCAGTGAAGGAGCATGATCGCATCACATTGGATCACCTTCGTCCAGCTCCTCCTGCAAATGAGATTCCCGGACCATCCGAGCAATCCGATGAGCAAAGGTCGTGCTGTAGACGGAGAGGGTTAGTGAATACTCGATCACGACTATGACTTCCAGATGACTCTGGTTCTTCTACTGTGTCTGGTACTCAGTCACCGCCCACTTCTATTGCTACTTACCCACCATCTCAGCCAGCACCTCTGTCGTACCCACAATATCCAGGTTATCCGCCATCTACAGCATACCCACCACCTACTTATCCTTACCTACCATATCCTTATACATTTACCCTTACACCGTCATTTTCATATCCACCGTATATGGGTTACCCACTATATCATCACCCATCACAGCCAGGACCTTCTTTTGATCCCCTTCACAGACCACCACATTCTGACCCTGACCCTTCTCATTGATGCATATGTACTACATTTTATTACATTTACTTAATTTGGGATGACTGTATGTATATATACCATATTTTTCTGTTATACTTATGCATCTTATACATGTTTTGTTGATATGGAATTCAATATATATAAATATGTTTCATTATACATGATGAAGTATTTTTGGGAACGTCTAATTTTTAGGAAAAATTCTGTCAAATTTTTTTATAGAATCAGAATGTTTAAACTATTAAAGTTAATTGATTTTGTTATGCTAGTTTGGCTAGTATTCTAGCCCATCAATTTAAAGTATAAAACTTGATTACAATATGTTAAGGGTGCTCACTGCTAGATTTAGTTAGGTTTAATTTCATAATTTCATAAGCTCAATTTTCTAAACTTGGACTCGCCTTAGATTTAATTGAGTCAAAAATTTTAACTTAAGCATACTAAAAATTAGAAGTTTTACTTGAGTTACTATGTCAAAACAGGTCGGCCTAACCCATTCGGAGTCGGGCCATTTTCGAGTTAACCCATTCGGATCATGTAAGTTTCGGATTGACATTTTCCTAATCCAAATTTACCATTTAAATTTAGCGCTTATGTAGTGTTAAAAAAGCGGTGATCAGGCAATCATTCTACCAACCCATTCGGGCCATATAAGTTTCGAATTGACATTTTGCTAGCTCAGCTCATCCATTTTGTCGAGTTGTTCCGACTGACCCATCATATTTGTCTCATTTTATCACAACAAGCCACGTGTGTTGGATACACCAGAACGTTTGGCGTATCCACGTTAGATACACCAAGCGTTCTGACGTATCTCACGTAGTCTAACAAAGATTAAAAAATACCATTGTGACCAAAATAGTAATATTCTAATAAATAGTTTGAAAATTATGATATTTTGGTAAATATTTTTATCACAAAGGACAATTTGATCAAAAACCCATGAAAAGAGAGATGAAAAAGAGAGAGGAGGAGGATGGGTTTCTCTTGGTTTGAGAATCTTGTTTGGAAGATGCTGTGATTTTAAGACCGACCTGTTCAGCAGGTTGTAGGTTTATCATCTTTGCCATTGGTTTTGCAAATTAATATGTCAATGGACAAAGTAACTTGGTGCACAAAGTAACTTGGTGCATCCGTGCACCACTGTGCATATTAGAAGAAACCCTTTGGGTAGTCAACCAGCTAGTCATTTTTTCATCATCTATAGAAAGGAACCTGGCATTTCAAGTAGAAGAAAAATTTGATTATAAAGCAGAATATGCTGCAAGCCATCAAGACAATGTAAAAAATTAAATAATAAACTAAAACTATAATGATAAAAACAATTGACAACAATTTGAAACCACACATGGGCGCATGGAATTATAAACTAAAAATATTAACCATGCAAATACAAGCTGTGGACACACAGATACACCAGCACAAACACACTCAACCAGCAGCAGTAGTACACAATATACACCGCATGCGAGGACCACCTGACTTGGTTTCTTCCTCATCATCGCTATCATCATCCACATAACCATTGGAACCATCATACATTTCTGCATCTTGGGAAGTTGATTCAATCTCTGTCTTGCTACTAGTGTAGGACGAATCCATGAGACAAGTTGTGTGATAGGCATGACAGCAAAAGAAAACAATGACTGATACATTCTGTATATAAAAGGGGTCAAAACATATACAACATCTTCCACCTCCCCTAGTCTTTGACTTCAACTCCACGGTTCTCAGACTTGGGGATTTCTCAAATAGCTGAAAAGCACGAGTATCACTCCTTTTAACTCGTGGCTCATCTTCTTCATTACTTAAAGAAATTCCATGCCTTGCCTCTTTGTAATACTTAACTAAAAGATTGACACAGTCCGCCTATTTCAACGACAGCAAATCAGTGAGATATCTAATCAAATTAAGGAGATTCAAGAATTTTCCCTTCTACCAAGGGAGGGAGAGAGGGGGGAGGTGGGAGAGAGAAAAACACCTTAAGGATATCATTGCATCCATGTCTAAGTGATGTTTCAGTCCTGTAATCAGTGATAATTTTAACCAGCCGATCCCTGAGCCTACAGAAAAATTAGAGTTAGTGAAGAACATAATGCTACTGATATATCTAGATTTGGAAGCCAGAATGATCTGACTATCTGAGCAGACAACTAAAATTCACAGCATGGTGAATGTTATGCAGATGTGACCAGAACTAGTAAGATGGGCATTTCCTACTTAATGAGATCTACAACCCAAATACTAATGTTTTTTCCATGCATTGGTCTATAATTAGATAATATAATGTAAGTTCTGTTAAGTCACATTTATTACTTACCGAGGTATTTCCAAACCATTGGGAACCTTATTTACAATGTAAAGGGGATCAAGATTTCCAACTGTGTGCTCCAATAGTATGCCCACCTGTTAATTACAAGAATCAAGCTTAGAACAGGTTGAGAAAGAGCAGGTACACAAAATAAGTGAATACTGGGCCTTTTTCTGTTTGATTTCTAAAACAGATTTGTAAAAATTCTATCATTAAAAACAAATTTTTGTATAACAGATTTGGAAACAAGTACAACTTTGAAATAAAGAACAATAAAAAAAATATGTTCACAATTTTTTTTTCTCACGTTATATATATATATATATATATATATATATATATTAGCAAAAAAAAGACTCATACTATGATTGCACATCCATCCATCTCGTCAAAAAAGAATAAAACAGCCAAAAATCTTTCACTGTAGATGCAGAATGTGATCATCTCTGATCATCTCTAAGCATGGCCACACTTCATCTGGCAGCACCTTCAAATTTACAAAATGAAAGAGGAGGGGATTTCTTCACAAAACCAGGCCATCCCAATTGAGAGATCTATAGTTCATTTCATCTGCTGCAGAAATAGCTAGTGTAAGAAATGGTGAGACGAGATGATGGGGTGTTGCTGCTGGCATGTCACCGACAATGACATTAGATCCATGAAACAGAGAAAATAGAGAAGGGACAAAATAATAAAGATAGCAGTATAGCCTTCGTGTGTTGTTGGCAGTGCTGCAATAGCAAGCAACTCTTGAGATGACAAAGATGGCAGAGATGAGTGACCTGGTGATGAAATTTGGAACGAAGAATGGCCCAGTAACAAAAAATGGAAAGAGACATTGGAAACAGGGAGAAACAAAGGAAAGAGATGAGACAGTTGAAAACGATTGAGATATTTACAAAAAATTTCACCACATCTTTAAAAAACAGACAAAGTCAGAAAACATATAAAAGATGTTGGAGTTTTTTGGCTTTTAAACAGCTGTTTTCTAGTTTCTTAAAAACGGAATTTAAAGTTAAAATCCAACTCCCAAACAGATCTTTTTTAAGGGGGAAAAAAAACTATTCTCAAAGCAAGTAATCAAACAGGCCCATACATATGTTAAATATACAATTTAGCTATCACAATATACCATTTCAGGTTTGTGAAGGCATTGCTTGATTAGTTCTTCCCAAAGTTCATCATCATGCTGCATGGTGACAAACTCTACAGCCTGTGCAAAAACTTAAACATAAAATCCCTGAAGTTCTGGTTCAAGATTTAGATGTTAGTTAATTGAAAAGGATAAAATACCTCCTCTATATCCCCTAATTTATTTATAATAATAGCTAGGGCTTGTTTCGAGTTTCCCATCCTTCCTAAGATGAAGACTTGCTCTCTCATTAGGTCTCTTTTAATGCAAATTTCATAAGCCTGAAAAACAATTTTGAGAATTTGATTCACAAGCATGCATACATAAAAACGGTCAAAGTTAGTCAATGGTTCATCCCAAACCTTTTCAAGGGTATAGTGTTGACTGCTACGAAGAAAAGGTAGCAGCATCTTTGGATCATAGTCTGCATAGAGCTCTACCTATGCATTAGACAAAAAAGATGGTATCAATGCCAGAAAGGAAACATTAAATCACATGCAGCATATACAAACCATTATCATTATTCATATTTAGCTGCAGAAGACAGATATTGTAACACTCAGGCACAGATTTAAGACAAATGTAGAAGACTAAAGAACTGAGCATTAATATAGATTTAATTATTAAAATTAAAAGTCTGCAATGATGCAGCTGGACCACCACAAAGAAATGCATCACAAAAGCAGGGGCATGGTCAGAGACTATCTAACGATTGCAAACACAAATTTGCAGAGCTAACAATTGCAAATTAGTTAAACCAGATTGAATCACAACATGAGAATGAGACCAGAATTACCCAAAGATTCTAGTGTCAATGGCACCGGATCCTGAAATGCCACTTTGTTACACACAAATTAGAGATACTGATTCAGTGGACGAATATCTTTTTCTCTGTGAAAGAGAGAGAGGCTGGTACCATGTCTGCTTACAGCAGCAAAACAATGTGTCCTAAAAAGCCAGAAACTTGTATCTAAGGACTCAACCACATACAACCAAACTCAAGCTGCCAGAAAATTTCCCACATCGATGGTTTCATGTGAATCATTGTATTGGCACTGGATTTCTGGTAGGACAGGATTGGATAGGATATCTTATAGGGTGACTAAAAGTTAAAAACTCGAGTTTGGTGTATGAAAGGTAGAGTCTTAGTTATGACATCTCAGCTAGGATTTTCAATGTTTGTTGAACTTTAAATTGTCTTGAATATCTGGTTGTCTTCCCCCTTTCTAATGAGATCATTTATTGAATTGTTTAAGGATAAAAATTCATGTTTTTTCTCTTGTTTTAACACTTGAGACATTTGATAAACTTCAGCACACACACACATTTCAAAATCAGGACAGGATGGCTACTGTCTTATCCAACCAGAAAGCCAGAGTGGCAAATGGAGCCTATACAAATTAGAAAATTTGTCCATGAGGGATGAAAGGGCTATAATAAAACAGATTAAGTTGAAGAGACTCTTGAGAAGCTGCGTAGTAAAGCTTTTTATTCAAAATATTTCAAAGTGCAAGGCTGCAGAGTAATTTGCGCATGATAAAATATCTAAGCATTTAGTTAGGCAATGGGTCCTATATTTCCTTTTTAACCTTTTAAGTAGTTTTGTCCTGGAACATAATCAAACTTGAGCTGTTGCTTACCGAGGATTGTACTTTATTTTCTATCAGAAAAACAAAACAGTAATGTCTGAGTGCAACTCATAATGGCACACACATGGCTTTCATCAATTGTAAATACATGTACTGCATTGAATTACAACTTAGATTCCAAAACAAAGGAATCCTGCAGAGGTTGAATGAAAGAAATAAAACCTACCTGCATATCATGAAAGTCTTTCCCCAAATGTGGATTTACTTCAAATAATGAATGGAGATACAAATGTAAATAATATCTGCAGTCACACCTATCATCAGCATTTAGAAGTTGCTTCACAACTTCAGGTGGACTTATTAAGTCCCTATTTTGGATTAACAGAGGAACTGCACGCTTGCAGTCTAGCATCATCAGTTGGACAACCTGAAGAGGCAGACATTAGACAAATAAGAGCCCAATGATCATATAAAGAAATGAAAACAAGTACAAACAGAAAATGAATTCGTAAGCCACTTCAAGAAGAAATTCAACAACTTTTTTCCTCTTTAAATAAGTCTGAGAATGTTCAGATATTAATCAACCAATTCTGCAAAACTGGTGTTGACTTTGTTGGTTCATCCATTTTGTCATGCATTCAATAAATCATGGATAACCAGATCCTAATATACTACAATGGAGCTTGTAAAGAAAACTCTTCAGGTGCTTAAAATTGAATGCCAACAGATATATGAAATACGAATTTGCACATCAGGTAAGACCTCAAAGCTATTTATAAAACATAGAATTCCAAGATAAATTTCACTTCTACAAAGTACAATTATACCTTTTCATGAATTGCATCGTGTAGGTTATGTTTATCAATGAAGTCAAATACTTCTGGCTTCAAAAGCTGAAAATTGACCCCCCCCCCCAAAAAAAAAAAAAAAAAAACAAGAAAGAAAAAGGAAAGTGAATTAACAGTCAAAATAAAATAAACAATAGACACTAGTATCAAAGCATTTGTATGACACTCAATTAATGTAATTGCTGCTTAACCCAAGAAAAATGAATTAGACCACCTACATCAGCATACAATGAGAAGGCTTCCTCATATTGTCCATTGATTACATACAACTCCGCTAATGCCTGACACAGAAAAGGAACACGTTAATGTAAACAGATGGTTAACAGATACAAAATGCAAATATAATTTATCAGACTAACCTCCTTGAGCGGATCAGTCATGGATGAAGTATTTAGCTGAGGTTCAATGGCTGAAATAACAGGTAATGCAGAATAAATTACAGATGGCCAGGATTTAACAGTGGACAAGAGATCCTTATGAAAAGATGGATTTGTAGCCAATGCAACAAGAGCAACCTGTAGAGCCAAAAGCAGTATAAAAGAATTTTTATCCCAACTCAATTCTTTACAGATACTATGCGAACACATTAATTGTGACAAAGGCTACTTTATTTTAGCTAACCTCATAAGCAGTATCACGCAATCTGGGGTTTTCTGTAGGCATGTAAGGAACCAAAACAGGGAGTTGACGAAGATGTGCAAAGTGGAAAACCCATCTGTTGAAAGTAGTCCATTGAACACTCAATAACAAAACAAGAACTCTACATCAGACTAATAACTATTGGCCTGTGGTACCTCTCCCACGCTGAAGCTGATCCCTGCAGTAACTTGGGACACAAAGAAGCAGCTTCACCATATTTTCTTTCCACAATCAGATGATCAAGGTACCTAGATCCCACCTGCAAAGATAGTGGGAAAAATGAAAAACTTAAACCTTAGTTATGCCCAAATGGACAAATTCATCTAGAAGGAAACAACACATAGATACACGCATAATACATAATATACAGTATGAGTTTTCATAGAAAAAGAAGTAATATTTGTATCCCAAAAAAAGAAAAAGAAAAGGAAGTAATATTAAAGAGGAGAGAAGAAAGTACAATAGCGGAGAGGATAAGGTATCCTCAAGACTTGAAAAAAACTAAACCAAAACAAAAGCAATAATACTAATAGCATCAAAATAGAATCTCGAGGAATCTGGAAAAGAAAGAGAAGGATCAATCATGCTTCAACACTGATGAAAATCAATTTCAAGTTTCTCCATAGATGTCGGCACAGTGGATTAATAGTTTTATATAATGCAATCACAATTGACTAAATAGTCAAATAATGTAGGATTCATTTCATTTTCCTTTGAGCTTGCATCTTGATTCTTGAGTGTCTAATATTATACAGTGTTATTGATAGCAAAATAAATGATAACAAATTAAAAGATTTCTTGAGAAACAAAATAGTTGAGGAGCCTTCACATACATGCAATCAACATTAAACAAGTGCCTCCATATGCATATATGCATACCCTAATTCGAGTTATGTGCCACACAATTACCCTGTATTCTTTATTTTTACACATCTAACTCTAATGATCATTAAAAAAAATGCAGATAATAGATTGAATTAGGATAAACTCAAATACCTCATCAAGCAGTTCACTCCGTCCCTGACCAGATTCAACAGCAGCCAAAGCTTTTTCATGCCACCCATGCTGAAGAAGCCAAGCAATATGATCTTCAGTATCCCTGATTATTAAAATGCATCAACTTCTCTCCATATTTTAATTAATTTTTTTTGAATCTGTCAAAAAACTTACAATGTAAACATAACATTTTAGACATTAAAAATAATTCCCAGTAAAATTTTTGAGCAACAAACTTAAGCTAAAGAACAGACTTCATTTGTTTTGATTTGAATGTTCTAGTCCCTTGAGGGTAGTGATTGATGGAGTAATTTGCTCATAAGCACCTAAGTTATGGCCACAACAGCATATGTTAAAGGGGGTGTTAGAGTCCTACATCGCCTGCCTCAATCTTCTTGGTGCAGTTTATATACCCGTTGGATCACTCCACTTGATGTCAATTGGTTTTAGGTTAGAATCTCACATGATATCAAAGCCAAAATTCTATTTCCGTCGTCTATTCCGCTAGGCTTCTCCGTCACCTATTCCGTTAGGCTCGTATATTCTGTCTAGACATTTGTGTAGGGGGTGTCAAAGTCCCACATCGCCTGCTTCAATCTTTCAAGCGCCATTTATATACTTGTTGGGTCATTCCACTTGATGTCAATTGGTTTTAGGTTGAAATCTCACAGGGAGAAATTATTAAAAAACAAAATCTATTTCCTACCAAAGGGAATATAACAAATGTTGAAGGATCTCATGTATAGAGGAGAGCATTGCTCATTTTCTGTAGGCACTATGAGACATCAAATTTTTTAACTAAAATGACAAGCAAATTATGTTCCTCAGATAATCATTCTACGATATATGAAACAGAATAGTATAGGAATAACACAACTACTAATAAACTGGACAACAATGATCACCCAAATCAAACCATTGATTAATACATTCTTCCATGCCTAGCAGTCAGCTGGCAAGTCAAGGGCACATTATGGAATATACAGACAAACATAAAACAAAATATCCATCATGGGCGAATGTGATGAGGTCTGAGACAATTTTTACATAAGAAAGATCATTTCTTTTTCTTACCGAATCTCACCCCCGCCCCTCCCTTATTTTTTTTCTGGTGATAATTCATGCATAAATGCATCAATAACTTAGAACAGTACAATAGGATAAAGAAATTCAAATTAACCTTGGCTTTGCAATAACGACATCCTTTGGGGATACAATATAGTAAAGTGGTTCATCACCCGCAGCCCACTGACCACCAGCATAACTGCTACCTACATTTGAATGAAAAAAAACTATTATTATGCAGGACCATTCCATACACAAAACATACATCATAAACAACACTAACCAAATGTTAACCTGAGAAGGGAGCATGAGCAAGAGAATAGTCCTTTGCCTTGTAATGCTCAAACCCATGTACTGGTAAAGCATCTGTTGAAAGTTCATCATTATTCCATGTTACTATTCTTACTTCTGGTCTTTGTGCATTGCCCTGTTCAAAATTATATTTACTCACCTTAAGAACAAAGCAAATTTCCAAATTTAATGAAGACAAGGACATAAGAACTGCCTCACTTCTCTTGAGACAGTTAGTGTCAAATATTTCTAACGTCCACACAACTTATGCTAGCTAGGAATAGTAAAAACAAAATTTTAAAATGATATATAACCTCAATGAGCCATACCACATTAAATAATGCAATAACAAAACATATATGAAAGAATGAAAATGATTATTTTGTGGGAAGCAGCATTATGCTGGTTTGGAACTGTGGCTTATCAAGCAATCTAAAAATTCCAATTGAACCAGTTCATTATCTGATCTTTCACAGAAAAAAATTAAAATTCCAAATTTCCAATTTGTCCAAGTATTATGGGCCAGGACTATGACCACTGTAAATTAAAATGCCCCCTTTGCTAAAGTGAACACAGATCAAGTTGTAGATTAAAAAATAGGAGGAGAGAGAAAGAGGAATTTACAGTATAATAGGTGCAAGGTCAGCATGAGAAGTTATAGAATTTAATTTCATAATGTGCAAGGAATATTAATACCTGCCGTGAAGGAGCAGTACTACTAAAATCCTTATCTCCATCTTCTTCTCCAGGAATATAAGCTAGAACAACCAAAGCATCACCAAAGGGGGCAATTCCTGAGATGAAATAGCTGGTTTGAAAAGATGCCACAATATCCACCTGGGTCATACCAGACAAAGGAACTTGCCTGTATGTCCCATTGGCTGCATTATGGTGATTTGTCCTTATTGAAGCAATTTTGACCGATGTTCCCCAGCCAATAACCAGGAGGGTGTCATCCTGTAAGAGATCAAAGGAGATTAAGTTACAACAGTTTTATCAAGAAATGATACAACAACAAATGAAATAATGCCATTGCAGCTGTTCAAACTTCAAAGGATTAGAACAAGCCTTCAATAATTCAATTATAGCAGTACATATTGCTTGCCAGAACGACATAACCCAATAGCATGCCTACATAGATATTTGACTAACCTGCCAAACCAGGTGAGGAAGCAAGAGCTCAGGGCGTGGGCTCCCTCGTGGTCTTTCAATAAATGTTATACGCTGGTCATTGGAAGTATCATAAACCTTCACTCCTGCATCATTTGCCCAAGCAACAAGACTTGTTCTCCAATTCACAGCATGTATTGGACCTTCACCAGAGTGCAAAACCTTTTTTTTTTTTTGGGAGGACATGGTATTTTTATAGTTAACAAACCAAAAAGTACTATTGAGAATATATGTGCTAATAGTTACAATAATCTTACAAACCTGGTCACGATAGCCCAACCATTTCTTTGAATTTAAATATAAAAGACCTGCTAAACCACCAGCAACAAATCTCCTAGACGCTTTCCTTGCATAATCTGGGTCCAAAGCAATTGCCTTCATCGGGCGATAGTACTCAAATTTCATTTTCTCATCAGTGAAAAGGCTGTGTATAACAACCAATCCGTCATCAGAACAGCTTCCAACATATTCCCCTTCTATGTCAAAGCTAAGATCGTTGACAACAGAAGTATGGGCAGAGAACTCTTTCACCTGTAACAAGGTGACTCAATTAAACAGATTTCTAAAATAACACAAGCACACAAGCAATTGGCTATAGCATGTTTGGCTTTGATTACTGTTGGGGGAAAATTTTGCTTTTTTATTTTATTTTCCAAAAGCTCTCATAGAAATATTTTAATTATAAGCCTTTTTATACACAAAATAAGCTAATTCAAACACTAAAAGCAAACATCCATAACACTGTACACCGTATGTCAAAGTCAAAGCGTACAGTGTCAACATAAGCCAAATGATATCCATAATTCCTGACACACACTTGAAGAAAATGACATTAGACACAAGTGCTCAATCACACTAGTTGTTTTATTTCTCAAATTTGATCTAGGCAGCTCCCATTTGAGCAATAATAGCTCAAATTCATATAAAGTGATCTATAAATTAGGTAAAGAATCGAGATAATGTTAGCTGACCTGATTCCCGAGAAAATCAAGGATATGAACGGTGCCGTCTAGGGTGCCAAGGGCGATCATCCGCTCCGAAACCGCGATACACGACGCCGCATCAGTAGCTAGCAGCGAAGGTATGCTGCCTCCCATTCTCTGGTACTTGAGCCTTGGCTCCTCTTCGTCTTCTTCAACTTCCTCTTCCTCTTCGTCGTCTTCTTCTTCCTCTTCTTCTCTCTCATCGTCTCCTTCGACGCCGTTCTCGGACGGAATCGGAGCCATTCGGATAGTTATCCCGGGTGGCCTCGTGGTTTTCGCCGCCGATCTGTTTGGTTGCTAAGAAAATCTCTGTGATTTTTCTTTTTCTTTTGTCCTCTTTTGTTTTTGTAAATTAATTTTTCTCGTTCAGGTCCTCGAGGAATCAAGGGGAAAGGGGGAAAGGTGAGGTGCGTTGGGTTTTTCGTTTCGAACAGTCCCTCGTTAAAGTAATTAATGAGGTAGACGACAAAAACAACGAGGTGTTAGATGTTGATTGAGGAAGAAGGGGTTAAGTAGGAGCATGAGTGTTCCCACTTTGCACAATTACACTTTTTTGCTTCCGTGTTTTCGCGTGTTTCCCTCGCTTACTATATTTTAACGCAACGCACCCACGTTTGCTGCAGTTACCAATTTGCGAGAAATTATTATTCGTTCCTGTTACATTTACATCAATAAATATAATAAATATGTTTGAAGACGATATTTATTATTGATTTTAAACATATTTATATAAATTTTGTAAAAAATATATTTATATTTATTTTTTCAGAATATTTTTATTTAATATGTGAAAAATTATTTTTTAAATATAATTAAGTATTTAAATTGAGACTTATTTTAATGATATTATTTTTATATAAATAAATTTAAAAATAAAATTCAATATTACATATTTAAAAAACTCAAATTTATTCTATTCAGAAAAACACATTTTGACAAAACGCAATCATTATAGTATAAATAACATGGAGAAGATAATGGACCGAAGGCTTTTTGAGCTTTATTATTAAATTAAGATTAGATTCTTAAATTAGTTATCTAAAATTTATGGTGTATTTAATTTAGTTTTGAAAATTTTAATTATTTTAATAGTTGATTATTGTATAATAGATTATAATAAAATCAATTTTATGTGTTGATATATTAGTTAAAAAATAATTTTTAAATAATTTATTTTATTTAGATAGTATAAAAAAATCATTTTTATACATTAAATTATTAAAAGAGATATATAATGATTAAAAATTTTATTTAATTGATGATAAAATAGTATTTATATATCAAAACTTTTGAAATAATTTATAATCTAAAATCATAAATTTTAAGCTTCAAATTTATAAAAAAAATTATAATGTATTAAATTTTGTACAAAAATTATTAAAAATTACTCAAAATACCATAAACAGTGAAAAAAAAAACTTTTTAACCTAACAAAAGGTTGTTGGCTTGGGAAATAATATCAACCAAACATGTTCTTAGTATATTACTAGTTTTTGTGACTTGTGAAATCATGGGAAATATTCCAATGCAGATCAATCCAATTATTGAACATTAATCCCGCTTAAATTCCAAAAAAGGGTGTGAGGATTATTATAAGTAAATGATTACATTAGCCCTTTAAAATCTTTGTATCAAATTAATCCATCAAAAATATAAAAATGTCATCAAATTCGTCTTTCAAAAACTTATTTGGTGGACAATATAATGACAATTTTAGTAATATTTTTATATCTTTGAGGGACTAATTTGATAAAAAAAATTAAAAGACTAATATGATACCACTCTAATCTTTGGAGGATCAATTTAAGATTTTACTCTTAAATTATTTATCGAAATGTCATTTTTTTAAAATATTTTTTTCTCAAAGTATCTTCTATTTGATAAGTGAGATACTAATCTCCCGAAGTATAATCAGGCACCTAAGTGGAGATATCTTCTAATAGTATTATTTTCACACATATAAATATGAGAATTGAACCTAGAACCACATGCTTAACATTGTGTTTGAATATTTTTTCATTAATGGAATGAAACTGAATAGGTGAGAATGGACCAGAAAAGGAAGGGAATGAATGAAACATAATTACATTTCTCTTTGTTTAGAAGATTAATAAAAGAACGAAACAAAAATAGTTCTACCTCAATTTTGAGGGGAACAAAAGTTTGGTATTTGAGGGATAGAGAGGAGAGATTATTCCCTATGTATTCCTTCTACTTCTTATGTATTTTAAAATTCTCAAACAAAAAAAATTATTTTCGTTCTTTTCATTTATTTTATTTTTTTCTCATTACCTATCATTTAAACATTGAGTAAGAGACTCAAACTCCTTCTACTGAAATTAATATATGTTGATTTCAAACATATTATTGTTCTACTATTTTATCGTTGTTTTTGTCACACTACTATATACCTTTTAAAAAAAAATTCATTTATATGGCATCAACGTCACAAGAAACGCTAAATGCAAATATGCACATTCACTTAAAGTTGATCATTCTAAATATCCTACATTATCATATCAAGTTAACACTTAATTTTTTATTGCACATGATGCTCCTTTGCATCAATTTTCGAAAGTCAATATTTTTTTAAACGCAATGAGCCTTTCTATACTTATTACAACGCTTCTGTTACTTTGACTTAGCTTTTAACTTGAATCTTGTTAGTTTTAAAATGTATTAAGAGAGATTATTTAGATTGGATTTAGAAAATGATAATCTAATAATTAGATATGTATTATCTGACACAAACGAAGATGAATAAGAATTATTTAAAGGGGATGATTTTAATACTAACTTAGAAGTTAACTATGATGCACAAATAAATTTATAAGAAAAATCTCAACACCAACTATTTCGTCCCTCAATCTCTCTTTTATTTTTTATTTTTTATTTTTTAACAACTCGCCCTTCTAATCTTAACTGCTTCTTAATAAGTGTTTATGCCTCCATGTTATTGGGATGCAATGAGTGGATCCAATAATTTTCCTGAATTAGATAAATCTAGTATTTAGAGAGCATAAGAAGAATTATGTATTGGATGTAATTTTCAACAAAATTATATGCAGAATGTCATTACAAAAGGACATATGACTAACCTAAATACAAAATGGTGATTACATCCTCGTAACCACAAACAACATACAAAGAGGTCTTCATTACAACCATTACTCCACAAAGGTAGCACCTACGTTAAGCATTACAAAAGCCACTTGCTTGAGAAGTCATGAAAATGGGAAATAGCAAGGAAGGCAGGCAGCGAATGAAGTAGAAGGAAAAAAGAAGAACAAAATAATAGATATGTTGGGGCGGGTGAAGAATGAAAGAGGAAATAAAGAAGTAGCAAAGAGTGTGTTTATCTTTATCTATTTTGTTGAATGGGGTGCTTAGAAATAGATTTATTTATCCTACATAGGCGTTTTAGATAAGTCGATCTTATTTTTTCATTAGGGATATTCAAAATCCAATCAGTTTTAATAACCCGTCTTGATTCGAAGTTAATTTAGATGAGTTTGTGTTCTATGAATTGGATCAGGTATATTTTTAGGTCGGGTTATGATCATGCTTCGGGTTGTCCAAACCCGACCTAATGTTACAGAATATTTTAAAACTTAATTTTTTTTGTAATTAAAGATAAATAATAAAACTTTCTAACTTAAATTAATATTTTTTTCATAGCATTATAATATATTTATGTTAATATAAAATATTTCGAAATATATATTATAAAACACCACATACTTTTAGTTTCATACTTTTAAAATCTCATGATTTACCTTTACAAATGTCTATATTTATTTATATAATTCATTTTATTATCAGGTCAACTCAGTCTTGACTCGATCATTTGTCAGACCATGATCAAGTCGGGTTAGTGTCCATAGAATTAGTCCGATCAAAATATCGGGTCGGGGTCGGGTCTGAGTAAACTCGTCCTAACCCATCTCATGAATATCCCTATTTTCCATATCTTTTTATTTTTTTGTGCTTAGGATCTTTTAGGTCTCATTCTTAAGGCACAAGAGGAGAAAGTTCTGCGTGGTATTAAAATTGCTAGAGGCCCCATTTGGAGGTTTTTGACCAATCTGTCCTCAGTGGCAAAGATATTTACCAAATTGTCATCTTTTTTGAAACTATTTACCCGAATGCCACCCTTTTTGCCACACTGGAATTTTTTAAGATTGTCTGTGCCACGTAGGATATGTCAATAGGCATAACGTATCCAACGTGGATACGTCAGAACACTTGGTGTTATCCACATGGATATGTTTTGCGTTCTGGCGTATCCACGTAGGATACGCTAAGCGTTCTGACATATCCATGTTGGATACGTCACGCGTATTGATGTATCCAACACACGTGGCCTGTTGTGTCAAAATGGGTCAAGTCTGATGGGTCGGCCTGAATAACTCGACAAAATGGATGAGCTGGGCTAGCAAAATGTCAGCCCAAAACTTATATGACCCGAATGGGTCTGGCCAGCCCATTTTTTTAACACTACATAAGGCTAAATGGGCTGGGATGGGTTAGGAAAATGTCAACCCAAAACTTACATGACCCGAATGGGCTGACTCGAAAATGGCCCGACCCCGAATGGGTTGAGCCGGCCCGTTTTGACATAGTAACTCAAGTAAAGCTTTTGACTTTGAGACACGGCTGTGTCTCTTGATCACACGGCCGTGTCTCATCCAAATACGTGATTTTATGATCAAGCAACTATGTCGTGTTTTCACACGGCCGTGTGATTTCTATTGACGTGAAAAATAAGTTGTTTAACCCCCAAATCATGCTTAGTATGCTTAAGTTAAAATTTTTGACTAATTAAATCTAAGGCGAGTCCAGGTTTAGAAAATTGAGTTTATGAAATTATGAAGTTAAACTTAACTAAATCTAGTAGTGAGCACCCTTAACGTATTATAATCAAGTTTTACACTTTAAATTGATGGGCTATAATACTAGCCAAGTGAACCTAACAAAATCAATTAACTTTAATAGTTTAAACATTCTAATTCTATAAAAAAATTGACAGAATTTCTCCTAAAAATTAGACGTTCCCAAAAATACTTCATCCTATATAATGAAACATATTTATATATATTGAATTCCATATCAACAAAACACGTATAAGATGCATAAGCATAATAGAAAAATCTGGTACATATACATATAGTCATCCCAAATTAAGCAAATGTAATAAAATGTGGTATATATACATCACTAAGAAGGGTCAGGGTCAGAATGTGGTGGTCTGTGAGGAGGATCAGAAGAAAGTCTTAACTGTGATGGGTGAAGATATGATGGATAACCCATATATGGTGGATATGGAAATGACGGTGTAAGGGTAAAGGTAAAAGGATATGGTGGGTAAGGATAAGTAGGTGGTGAGTATGTTGTAGATGGTGGATAACCTGGATATGATGGGTACGATGGAGGTGGTGGCTGAGATGGTGGGTAAGTAGCAGTAGAAGTGAGCGGTGGCTGAGTACCAGGCACAATAGAAGAACCAGAGTCATCTGAAAGTCGTAGTCGTGATCGAGTACTTACTAACCCTCTCCGTCTACGGCACAGCCTCTGCTCATCAGACTGCTCGGATGGTCTGGGAATCTCACCTCTAGGAGGAGTTGGACGAAGGTGATCTAATGTGATACGATCATGCTCCCTCACTGAAGATAAGATGTCCCCCATGAACTGTTGAAGGCTAGCCATACTAAATCTCGAATTAGGGTTCCTGACCGGCGCATGGACATTCTCTGCAATGTCAACCTAAGATACATATATAACACGTCATTGTCAATACAAAATACAAAATGCACAAAATAAATAGCAGAACATATTGGTAAAAAGCTTACCACAAACTCAATGGATGCATCAGTTCAGGAAATCCAACGCCTGGTAATCCGTCTGTACCAATGCATATACTCAGACTGCGCAGTAAAAGGAGCTTCCAAAGGCTAACCAATAACACATCGTTCCCTCCGACTATCCCAGATGGCTATGTGTGCAAGGTGTGTGGCTTGCTAATCCTCGTCGTGTCGTCTGGCCAATGTAATCAAGTGCAACTGGTCAGGTTGGTGTGGTCTCCGTGGTATTGGTTGGTCCAGACCAAACTGACACATCACCCTGTCTGGCTAGTGCCACTCAACAATGTGGAAAAAGATAAGTGGAATCACTGTCAGAATAATGTCTCTACCAGTGACACAGAATGTTGGCAGTGAAGCCACAATCTCATCCGTATATGGCTGGCATGTTATCTGCAATTACAATTGCATAAAGAATTAGAAAGCAAGACAAATTAACTTATTTAAATCAATGTAAATAGATACTGACCTCATCATTTTTCATCTGATCAAAGAACTGACGGTAATACGGAAGCACACTCATTGGGGTTTCAGTTAACACCTTATGTTTATGCCACATATATATATGTCAAGGTCATATGATGTCAACACAAGTAGTATATATAACAAACTAATGTACATATATGTTGAGAAACTCACCGAAATCCCAGTGGACGTAAGGGACCACGGGCAGTAACGTAGGCAGTCACAAGGACAAGATCAGTATTATCCACAAGTGTAAGGACAAGGGGTGAAAATTTGTGTCATGCCCAATACTGCAACAGTATGCAAGTACCTCTAATCTCGTGCACGTTGTAGTTCGTGGCCTTGCGCAACTCTCTGTACAAACATGCCATAGTCACATGTGCCTTCTTGAAGGTTTAAGGAATATTTAACTCCACTCTGCTGTGTTATAGGGTTGAATGCCTCTTCGACCGAAAATCTGGTTAACTGTATATCAAATCAACAGACTTGGTGAGAGCTTGCCTTAAGCACGTTGACATTCCAGTTTTTCATAAAATCATCAAACCAATCTGCTCCATCAACAAGTTTCACGTTTGCATCATCCTTTCAATTAACAAAGTACTCTACCAATTTGTAATATGTCATCTGAACAAGTGCTGTTATTAATAGGTTTCTGCCACCTTTCAACACCTCATTCATACACTCAGATAAGTTTGTCATCATATGACCAAATCTGTGGCCACCATCATATGCTAAACTCCATTGTTCTTTTGGAATTGAATTAATCCAATTTGCCATTTTGGGAGTAGCGATCAACTTTTCCAACCTAACCTCAAATTTGTATGTCATTAGTTCATACCCTGATATTAAAATATTGAATGAGTTGGTATTAGCAAATAAATTGTAGTTTGATAACTAGTATAGTAAACTCATAAACAATGTGAAATGTTTAACTACCTGTGTTAATCAGATATTTCTTTAGGGCTAGATTGCGAAAGGCGCTGTTAAAATTGCTACCAATATATCGAATGCAGAAAACATGATGCGCATGCGGTGGCTGCCATCCCAGATGTGGATTCACCACTGATTATGTGATGCCTTGATGTCGATTAGATATAAAGCACAGGCCCTGTTGTTGTGTGACATGTGTTCGAATCAAGGCTAAAAATTAACTCCAAGCATCCTTTGTTTCCCCTTCAATAATGGAAAATGCAATTAGCAGAGGTTTTCTATCGCCATCTTGTGTTGTTGCAATCAATAGTTTATGACGATATTTACCATACAAATGAGTGTCATCAATCTGAATAATGAACTTGCAGTATTAAAATCCAACAACACATGGTTTGAATGTCCAAAACAAGCGATGGAATACAAGTTTTGAATGGTCAACTCTATTGGCCTCGATATAATCAATGGTTTGCAACTCCACCACTGTGTCTGACGTGTCTCTTTGCATGGCAAGTAACCATCTAGGTAATACCGCATAAGATTTATCCCAGTCTCTAAATACATTCATAATGGCAATTTGTTTTGCCTTCCAAGTTTTTCGATAGGACATGTCATATCCGAATTGACATCAAACCCATTCAATAATTAAGCATACAGGTACATCATGTTTTTGCTTAACCATCTCCAGAATGCAAGAACAGATCATACGATAGTCTAACTTCTGATAATCTTGTGAGATGGTTAGGTTGACACAGTTATGAAATCCATTATATTTTCTAATTTCTCACATGTTTGATTTCTTGCTTAGAATGACCTTGACCCTCCAATTACAACCATTAGCAGCTCTGAGACACTTAACAGTTAGCTACTGTATATCAGAATCATCAACCTTGTAATTATGATGTCTAATAATAGAATAATGTTTTAGGGCCAAATTGACAACATCTTTAGAGAAAAATTGTAACCCAACATATAATTCTTCATCTGGACTCCAAATACCACGAGAATCTAATTCAGGCAGATTATCAGGTGTACTTAGCGCATCCCAATTGATTTCAGAAAACTGAGGGCATGGAGGCACATACGTAGATTCAGGAGCAACTACCAATGGAGGGACTAGTTGTTATATATTTATTTCAGGGCCAGATTGATCTTCTTCTAAGTCAATGTCTATATCTCCACCCTCAGGCATCTCCCCTTCATCATCGCTTGTATCAGATAATGCATCTGTCATAGGCGGGTTATCGGTTTCAAAGTCCAACCTAAATGAGCTCTCTTCAAGCATTGCAGATGTACCAACTTCTTGAGATTGTACTAGGGCAAGAGAATGTGTCATGGAGAATTGAGTGTTGATAGGATACGATGATTCAGCAAGATTAGAAGGACTAGCTTGTAACCCTGTTTCCAAAGGAGCTTCAACATGCTCATTGTGCTCACTTGTTTATGTCTCGACATACAACTTCATAGAAGTTAAGTTATGATACTGATCAAAGCAATCAATCATACAAGCAATGTCTTCATCATTTCCTAATGGAAGAGCTATCCATCTTAGAACATTACTTCATTGTGGAAATCTGTACACAACAATAGACACAACTTGATTTTCTTAGAGCCTTAATTTTAAATGAATTCTCCTTTTTAGAAGCTCAATAGTCGTATCACGTTGAATCATGATAGACTTGGGACGAAGACCTTTGTACATTAGACCATCTTCACCTTCATACGTTCTCTCATTGTAGTAAATGAGAATAACAAGGTGTTTGGTGATCTTCCACTTCTGAATAATAACAACACAAATAATTCAATTTTGTACAAACAAATTCCAAAAACCCACTAAATAACAATAAAACATATATAATAAATACACAAATAATAATAATAATAATAATAATAATCAATAATAATAGTAATCAATAATAATAATAAATAATAATACTCAACTATTCTAACAATAAAACAAATATACAATACATAATTAATATAGAAACTAAAAAACATAAACAATAATTCTAACAATAAAACAAATATACAATACACAATTAATATAAAAACTCAAAAACATAAATGATAATTCTTAAAATAAAACAAATATACAAAACATAATTAATATAATAACTCAAAAACATAAACAATAATTCTAACAATTAAAATATTCAAAGCAATAAATATAACAATAATAATAATATAATGATAGAAATACTTACAAATATGATTCTCTCACAAGTTACAGTCACAGGAGAGTTCGAAAAAGAGTTTAAAGAAGGTGAAATCGAGAAAGAATGTGAAAATTTGAGAAATGAAGGAAGTTTTCGTGGGAGGGAGAGAAGAGGAGGAGGAGTTATAGGAGTTAATGTAGGATACGCCAATACGCGTGGTAGGGACTCATGCCCCCACTCAACTTGAAAAATTTTCTTTAGTCTTATATATATATTTGTCTTTTTTATCCTTTTATGTGTGTAACTTTTGCCTCATATAAATAAAATAGTAAATTTATAGTCATAAAAAGTAAAATATAATTTTTAATATTATTTTCCAAAACACCATACCGTCCCCATATGATTTGGAGCCAATAGAGTACCAAAGTCTATCAAAATGCTTAGAGCACCAAAGTCTTTTCCTACTTCTTTCTCTTCACTGCGACGCTTTAGTGGTACTTTTCAGATTTCTCAAGCTTTTTTTTTTCCTTTTATTTAACCATTTGTTCTTTATCCTATGAATATCATAAAGAATCGGCTACACAATCGTATAAGAGATGAATGATTAAGTGATTTCTTGGTTACATATATAGAGAGGGAAATATTTGATAGTATTGATAATGAAAAGATTATTCAACATTTTTAAAATATGAAAACTGTAACATCTTACTCTAATTTTATTAAATTTTAAATTAGAATAAAGCGTTATATAACAAACTAGTTTTTTTCACATTAGTTCATAAAATATTTTACATTAGGGAATAAAATCCCTACAAAAGTTAGATTATACAAGCATATCACATTCTAAGTTAGGCACCATTTTAGCAAAATTAGACTTTATAAAAAGTCTTTAGAGTGCCACTACCGTCACTATTTACATTTTTACATATATACAATATATTCTCTTTTCTTTTTAACTACTCATCAAAGAATAATATAATTAGAAACAAATATCCAAAAGTAACTGTAAAGACGTAATCTCAAATGTTAGGCATATAAACTTGTTCCACTCTGAAGTTAACAAGAATCCTGAGAATTGATATTTTTTGAAATATCACGACAAATAGGTGAAATAGAACTCAATAGAAAAAAGCAAAAATCATAATAAATTTAAACTAATGATATTTCAGTCATCACAAGTATGAAAAATATTTTATCATTCTTTTCTATTCATTTTTTCTAAAATTCATAACTACTGGTTTCAAAATCCTTTATTTACAAGAAGATTCATCAAATAAAATAAGAATTTCAAGTAAATTCTCATGGTTTAAATCTCATGACTTTCTTCTCATCCCATATAAAAAAATCTTTAGGATATTTACACCCTTAATTTCTCAACCAATTATGCATATATATTTCTAATCAAGGGCACATTCCCTTAATATTTTCTCATTAAGACGTCCCTCAATATTTTTAATTATGGCTATAATACTATGTCTAATGCACATTGATTCTTTACCTTTTGGGACAACAATATGGAACTTCCTCCATATGTTATACAAAAACCCAGTTTATAATTAATTATTTTATTATACCAACTTTTATTATACGTATAAATTATTGGTTGGAGAGTAATTTCCCAAATCTCTTGAATCTTCTTATTTAGATTAGTACCATAGAATATCATTTAGTTTTCCAGCATAAAAAATAAAAGTCTCAAACAACTAAAAGATCCTTAATAGAGAAGTATAAGGACTTATTAATCCCACAAAAAAGTACTAGTTCAACTTTTAAAGGATTATATGTTCAGAAAAATATCAAAATAAAGTTAGGTGTGAAATTAAAAAAAAAACAGTTCAAAAGTGTCATTGAATGAATCAAATTTGAGGGGTAGTACCTCGTTGTAAATTGCTGCAGTAAGTAAGGAAATAAGAAAAATCTCATTCAGTCAAAAAAAGATTAAAACAGAGAGGGAAAAGGAAAAGAATCTAAATCTAGGGTCCAATAATACATACCATCAGCAACAATATCCACGATTAAAAGGATTAAGATGAAAATTCAAAATAGAATCAAAAGTTAAAATATAACAAAAAGATAACTATAAGCGATAAAAAAAAAAAAACATTCATCTTTTAGAATTCTACAACTCTTCCATGGGTACTTTAGCTACTGTTCTTCTTTCAAACTCCCATATAGAAACGGAACTAAGGTGGCAGAAACATTCCAGAAATTAAGAAAGTGGAAAAATAGGAAGAAAAGGATGGGGTTTTTTTTAACTCTTTCCTAGCTTTCTTCAGAGTGCTACTTAACGGGAAACGGGAATTAGAAGACTGGGAGAAATAAGATTTGTTGATAAGGAGGTGATTATAGAAAAATAATTTCTGCCGGTTGTTGTAACAAAATGAGCTTTGGGTGAGCGTTAAAAGATCATAGAGTTTTTTTTAAAGTTACGTTTTTCTGATGAAATAAAGAGGGGGAAAGGGGGTTATTAATAGACTCTGCCTTTTATTCACATGTGATTAAAAAAAAATCTTCTGTCGTTATTATTTGTTAGATATGGAGAATCTCCTGCCTTAGATATATGTCTCCTGCCTTACATTTTGCTCCCCCTATAATTGTGCTTCTCATCCTATTGTTTGCCTAACTGCATGTTTGTTTTAAATTTTTTTAGCTTAGATTAATTTTTTTTGGAAAAAAAATTATTTTAATAATGTTCAATTATATTTGATAAAATTAGCTTTAACTTTTATACAAAATTTAATGTAAAATAAAAAATTTTTGAAGCTAATTGTTATTGTATGTTTGGTTCAGTGTAAAAGTTTGATTATTTCAATAATTGATTATTGTATAAAAGCTTTTTGTTATAATCGATTATAATTGATTATAATCGAATCAATTTTATGTTTGGATATATTAGGTAAAAAGATTTTAATTTTTTGGATGATCTAAAATTACTAAAATAGGTATAAAATGATTAAAAATGTTATTTAATTGAGAGACAAAATGATATTTACATATCAAAATGGATGATGTTAGAAAAACAATTATAAAATTAATTTTTTTATGTATTAAATTACTAAAATAGGTATAAAATGATTAAAAATGTTATTTAATTGAGAATGACAAATTTTTTTAGCTTTAGATATTTACATATCAAAATGTAAAGAATAATCTATAAGTTAATGAATCATATTTTTTTTTAATTTTTATAACGAAGATCTTGACATTATAAAAAAATTAGCTTAGCTTAAAAAAGCTTTTATTTTACATTTCAATTTCAGTGAAAATTCAATGTAAAATAAAAACTTTTTGAAGATTTTCTGTAACACGATTGAAACATGCACTTATTTTAGCTTGAAACAAATTTTTTTAAAAAAAAAAATAATCTAAAATAAAAAAAATTTGAAACAAACATGCTTTTTGAAGCAAAATCTTTGAAGATTGAAGATTTTGAAGATTTTTATCCTTAATTAAATAATTATTCATGTTTGTTTCAAATTTTTTTTAGCTTAGATTAGCTTTTTTTTTTTATATCCAAACAAAAAAAGCTATTTCAACGATTGATTTAAATAAATGTTGTTTAAAAAATCATTTTTTTTGACGAAATTCAATGTAAAATAAAAGCTTTTTTAATTTAATTTTTATAATCTCAAGATTGAAGTTTGGATGCATTATTCTAAAAGCTTTTTTTTTGATAGATAATGCATGTTTTTGTTTCAAATTTTTTTAGCTTAGATTAGCTTTTTTATTCTTTAAATTTGGAAAAAAATAGATTATTTTATCCTTAATTAAATAACTTTTTAAATTGATGTTTAATGCGAAAAAGTGATTCTTTTTTATATCAACCAAACGAAATAGATTTTTAAAATTCTTTTCAAATATATCAATGTAAAATAAAAATTTTTGATTATAATCTAATTTTTTTTGTAATCTTTGAAGATTGATTGCATGTTATTCTTTACATTTTGATGTAAATACTTATTTTATCCTTAAAATAACTTTTTCATTCTATACTTATTTTGAAAAAAAAGTTTCTTTTTTATATCAACCAAACGAAATGATTAATTTAAAATCACTTTTCAAATAATCCAAACATAAAAATAAATTTAATCGTAAAAAAAACTCACAATAATCGATTATAATCGATTATTGAAATAATCAAAGTTTTTACAATTTGAACCAAACACATCCTGAAAGCTTATGATTTTAATTTTAGCTTATAGAAAATTCAATGTAAAAACTAAAATACCTTTTTGATAATTTAATGCGATAAAAGCTATTCTTTTTAATATCAATCAAACGCTAATTTTTATAATTTTATAAATCTTAAAATTGAAGAAAAATTCATGATTAAATAATTATAGATTATTAACTTACATTTTTTTATTTAATATAAATACCATTTTATCCTTAATTAAATAACTTTTTTAATTATTCTATACTTATTTTGGTAATTTAATGCATAAAAGTGATTCTTTTTTATATCAACCAAACGAAATAGATTAATTTAAAATCACTTTTCAGTTAATATATCCAAACATAAAAATAAATCGATTATAATAAAAAGCTTTTATACAATAATCGATTATAATCGATTATTGAAATAATCAAAGTTTTTACAGCTGAACCAAACACATCCTGAAGCTTCTGATTCTAGCTTATAGATTATTCTTTACATTTTGATATGTAAATACCATTTTATCCTTAATTAAATAACTTTTTAAATCATCTTATACCTATTTTGGTAATTTAATGCATAAAAGCTATTCTTTTTTATATCAACCAAACGAAATAGATTAATTTAAAATCACTTTTCAAAATATATCCAAATATAAAAATAAATCAATTAATATATCCAAATATAAAAATAAATCAATTATAATCGATTATAAAAAAAATACCATTTTATCTTTATTTTGGTAATTTAATGCATAAAAGTATTCTTTTTATATCAACCAAACGAAATATATAATAATCCAAACATAAAAATAAATCAATTATAATTGATTTATTGAAATAATCAAAGTTTTACAAATTTGAACCAAACACATCCCTAACTTATAGATTATTCTTTACATTTTGACATGTAAATACCATTTTATCCTTAATTAAATAACTTTTTTAATCATTCTATACTTATTTTGATAATTTAATGCATAAAAGTGATTCTTTTTTATATCAACCAAACAAAATAGATTAATTTAAAATCACTTTTCACATTAATATATATCAAAACATAAAAATAAATCGATTATAATCGATTATAACAAAAAGCTTTTATACAATAATCGATTATAATCGATTATTGAAATAATCAAAGTTTTTACAGCTGAACCAAACACATCCTGAAGCTTATGATTTTAGCTTATAGATTATTCTTTACATTTTGATATGTAAATACCATTTTATCCTTAATTAAATAACTTTTTTAATCATCTTATACCTATTTTGGTAATTTAATGCATAAAAGCTATTCTTTTTTATATCAACCAAACGAAATAGATTAATTTAAAATCACTTTGCAGCTAATATATCCAAACATAAAAATAAATCAATTATAATCGATTATAACAAAAAGCTTTTATACAATAATTGATTATTGAAATAATCAAAGTTTTTACAGCTGAACCAAACACATCCCTAACTTATAGATTATTCTTTACATTTTGACATGTAAATACCATTTTATCCTTAATTAAATAACTTTTTTAATCATTCTATACTTATTTTGATAATTTAATGCATAAAAGTGATTCTTTTTTATATCAACCAAACGAAATAGATTAATTTAAAATCACTTTTCAGCTAATATATCCAAACATAAAAATAAATCGATTATAATCGATTATAATAAAAAGCTTTTATACAATAATCGATTATAATCGATTATTGAAATAATCAAAGTTTTTACAAAGAAACCAAACACATCCTGAAGCTTTATGATGATTTTAAATTTTATAGATTATTCTTTACATTTTGATATGTAAATACCATTTTATCCTTAATTAAATAACTTTTTAAATCATCTTATACCTATTTTGGTAATTTAATGCATAAAAGCTATTCTTTTTTATATCAACCAAACGAAATAAATTAATTTAAAATCACTTTTTCAGCTAATATATCCAAACATAAAAATAAATCAATTATAATCGATTATAACAAAAAGTTTTTATACAATAATCGATTATGATTGATTATTGAAATAATCAAAGTTTTTACAGCTGAACCAAACACATCCCTAACTTATAGATTATTCTTTACATTTTGATATGTAAATACCATTTTATCCTTAATTAAATAAATTTTTTAATCATTTTATTTCTATTTTGGTAATTTAATGTATAAAAATGATTCTTTTTATATCAACTAAACGAAATAGATTAATTTAAAATCACTTTTCATTAATATATCCAAACATAAAAATAAATCGATTATAATCGATTATAACAAAAAAATTTTTATAATAATTAATTATTAAAATAACCAAAAATTTTCACAAAAATTTGAACCAAACACACTATAATTCTCTTCTTAGCACTTTAACATGCTCTCTCCCTCTTAAACCTTTATTATCTATTTATTAATTATCTACTTTCCTCATGTCACTTTTACTTTAATATTATTATTATTATTTTAAATTGTTGTCATTTTATCTATATATACCTCATGCATTAATTGTTTCTATCCGTATCTTATCTAATAATCTCCTTACGTCACTCACATCATCATTTTTTTTCTGATTTTAACTTTACTGAAATTCGTTTCTTCATATTATTTTATATATATTTTTAAAAAATATTCATCTTACCGTGTACAGTACCAATATCATTTTTAACATTCATTATTAATCATGAGACTCACCCATAAATAATACTAATTATTTTCTTTTTGTTTTGTTTTTTAAAGTATATGTCATTAAAACACTTCACGTGGTTAACCACTTTTTTATTCTTCGTTAACTAACTTTTTCACGAACATAAAATACCACGTGATAAAATCTTGTTAACTCAATTAACCAAAACACATCGTAATTAATCACTTTTTTTATTCATTAACATTAACCAACTTTGTTTCTATCTTTCGTGAAAAAAGTTAGTTAATGAAAAAAAAAAAGTAGTTAATTACATACAAAAAAGTTAGTTAATGACACAAGATTTTACCACATAATTTTTATGCTTTCGTGAAATAAGTTGGTTAACGAAGAACAAAAAAATGGTTAACCACGTAGAGAAGTTGGTTAATGAATTGATATATACTTAAAAAAAAGACGAAAGCATGATTTGATCGTTTGTAGTGGATCCGTGAACAATAACCGATGTTGAAATGGGTGTGATTCTTGTACTTGTGATAGAGATTATCGGGATTGATATTTTTAAGTAGACATGTAAGATAAAATAACATATTGTTATAATAATTAATTTATATGAGATATTATTTTCTTTTTTAATATCTTCTTTTTTAAATATTTCACATAATTATTTATTATTAATATTTTTAGAGATATTACAAAAACGTAAAAAAATAATTATAAATTGACCTTTCACAAATTTATATTAATATATTTTTTAATATATAAATATAATTATTAAAACTTTTTTATGCTTCTGTATTGATAACATTACTTTTACCTCCAATGACTAAAATTTCTAGATCCATCACTGCCTAGCAGTGAAGTTGAATCTCAACCGCAAGGGTGTCAAATGCCCTACTACTTGCCGATGTTGTGGTTGCCAAGATGAGTCCAATGCTCACTTGTTAAGAGACTGTATCTGAGTGAGAAATTTGTGGTTGAAATTTTTTTTATTGCAATGTAACACGTTATTTTTGTATATGCTCACATAAAAATGAGACTCACTCACAATTCATCAAAATAAAAAATAAAATAAAATAAAAAAACTATTCTTACACATCAATTATATCAGTATGTACAAGAATGACGTGTGTGCAACCAAGAATTTATCTGGTTGAGAAATTCTTGATTTTATTTCTCCTCCAGTTCCATTATTAGTCCAACCAAAATACGTCCTATTTTATCTAATTTACTCATAAAATTATTCTGTATCCTGTAAGAATATTACAATCGCATACAACATGATTTGATATCTTTCTCATATTAACATACAATATAAATACAATGTGTATATTCTAGTTTACATTATACATTTCCCTTTCTCAATGGGCTTACGGTTTTCGACAGAGGAAAACTCACATGGGTCTCAATGCCTTGTAGAATTCATCATCCATAACCCCCCTGAAGTTGCAGAAATTGGTTCATGGAATTTGGCTTGTTCAAAATGTTCTCATCTTCCAAGGAAAAAATATTGATCTAAAATTAGTCATTGCCAAATCCATGTCAATCCTTAGCAGTTTCAAAGATGTTAATGGAATTCTTAATAAACCGTTGAGGAGTTTTCAGGTTCCCTCTCATTGCAGCTTTCCTCTATGGAACTGCCCTCCTCCAGGAAAGATAAAAATGAACGTAGATGCTGCAAAGTCGCTGGAAAATATCTAGGGAATTGGTGCTGTGTTCAGGGACTCGAAAGGACTTATTTTGGCAGCTGCAACTTGGAAAATTCTGGCAGGTCCAGAAGCTACACTTGCTGAAGCTCTTGGGTTGCGTTTGGAATTTTGGCGAAAGATTTATGTTTCTTCGACTTGATAGCTGAATCTGACAGCTTGGAAGTGATCAAGTTGGTTAGCTCTCACCACTTCAGCCTTTATCCTCCTACCTTGGGAGTGCCTTAGAAGATTGCACTCTTTTGGCATTTGACTTTCGTAGCTGCACGAAATTTCTCTCACGCCAAAAGAGATGGTAATAAGCTTTGCCTACACATTTCCTAACAATATATCTAGATGATAGATAATAAAAAAAATAAAAAATAAAAGAAACAAAAATAATTTTTTGTATTTAGAAGTTTTAAAATATATAGGAATAAAACAAAATACATAGAGAATCATTTCTTTCCTCTTTCCTTCAAATGTCTATTTTTGTTTTCTTCAAAATTGAGATGAAATGGAGAGAACACATGTTCCGTTCCATCCGATTAATGAATCTTTTAAATAAAAAGAGAAAAAATTATATTACATTCTTTTTCTTTTCTTTCTAATTTATTTTTACATATTCCGTTTCGTTTCACTAATAAAAAAATATCTAAACACAGTGTAAGATAACTTGTAATTTTGGCTGACCACGTTTGGCCTGAGGAAGCCCCTTTGGATTTGTGTAATTTGGCTTGTTTAGACATTTTGCCTTTCTCTGCTGAATGATTATATGCATCTTTTTACCCTAAAAAAAAATGAAATAGCAAGGGTAAGTGCCACACGGTAGTGCCAATTTGAGTGACATTATCACGTTGATATTTCAATTCGATTAACATTCTCTACATGAATGCGCATTATGAGTTTGACATTGTTAAATGAGAAACACTGATTGTGGTGATCATTTTACATAGATAATATCATTTATTTTGACGTTTCTGTGAAGGTTTAGGTAATGACATCTATGAGTGTTATTCATGTGCAACTAAAAAAATTAAAATGCCAACATGGGAAAATTAGCAATAAATCAGTAATATATTTGAAAATAATAGTTTTTAGATATATATATGATCTACAAATTAAGGGTATAAAAGTCAAAAAGCTATAAAATAAATGATAGACATTGGACGCAAAGACTAATACGCTAATAATATATTTTATGACCTTTGGTAACGTTAATAACTGTTAATTTGTCATTTTTTTTGGTTTAAAAAACAATAAAATAAAATTGCATGGCTCATTTAAAAATGCATCTAAAAATGCCATTTACAGTTTCTTATGAACTGTTGATTGCCTATATATATTAAAGGTGTAAATATGAGTTAACTCACATCAGCCAACTTAACGAACTACACTTTGGGTCTGGGTAAAAATATTATGGGTTGATAAATTAGTTATGTAACTCGATTTTATATAAGTTATGAGTTAGGTTTAGTCAGTCCGTTGACCTACATTATTTTTTTTTCAATTTTTATCATTTAAAATATTATATTATTATATTTTAACACTTTTTTTTATAAAATTTAAATTTTATCAAATATTAAATAAAATTATTTTTGTAATAAAAATATTAAATTATATTAAAAAATTAAGAATAAAATCTTTTATATTAAATAAATTAAGTAATAATACTCTAATTAAAAGTTGAATATCCGACTTATGAGTTGCTTGACTTATTGCAAGCTAATTTACCTCGAATGAGGACAAAATTGAATTAATCCCTGTTAAGTTGAACCAAAATCGAGTTAATCCACTCGGGTTAAAATTAATTTTTATATCAAATTTTTAAACTCAAGCCACCCATTTTATCATCCTATTTGGGTTCAGCTATCTGTGTCGCACATTTTTACATCCCAAACTTTAACTTACGTCAATTACCCTTTCACAACTCCATCGGGACTACGTAAATTTTAGAACCTTTTAACCAGGGCGTATTTTCCAAGTTTTGATCCCATCCTTGCTTTTCCATTTCCCATCCCATCCTGTCCTTATACTGTACGACAAAACTACTAGCAAAGCAACCAAACCAGATGCGCCCAAAGTCAGTGTCTCACCCCAGATTCTAAGCCACTCCTCGTCAACAAGCATTAAGCAACGATCGCATTCATGCACAGTAGCGAGCGAGCGGTGTGGTCAGTAGTGAAGTAAACACCAAGAGTCTACAAGCCAATACAACTACCGTCTCAATCCTCAATTTCATTCCGTTCCGTTCCAGTTCTAAACTCGCATTTTCAATCACCACTATATAACAATCAGATCTCACTCTGAAATGGTACAGTTACCACTTGATCTCGGGGACTTGATTTGAGAATGAGATGCAGCAGCCGAATTTGTTCCCCTTTGGAAGCGTTTTGGGGAATCCGTTCATTTTCAATGGCGATTTGAGTGAGGGGATCGAGAGCTCTAGGGTTTTCTTCTTGCTCCCTTTCTTCTTGCTCTCCCAGGGAGGAGCAATGGATTTCTCCAAGGTCGGGGAAAAGATCTTGAGCTCCGTTAGGTCCGCCAGATCGCTCGGATTGCTTCCTTCCTTTTCTGATCGCCCCGAGGTAAATCCACATGCTCATGATTTGAGCACTCATTCCGCTGAATTTGATGTTTGATTTTTGTTTACTAAATTTTTGAATGTGTGCTTTTAGTTCTAGATAATGCCGTACGATTGGATTGTTGAACAGTAAGCATACTCTGGTTATGGTTAAGTTAGGATAATGCGTTAACTAACTGCGTTGCTTCTGATGCATTTGATTTGATGCGAGTTTCGAATTTGATGATGGACCGATGATATGGCTGTTTTGCGAATTCTATTTTTGACATTGCATGTCACCTTGTACTCATTCACAGTAATAAACAGTTGTAAGTTGGATTCGGCAAAATAATGAAACCTTAAAATGAATTTTGTCAAGAAACTTGATCTCTATAAGAGCAATTGCAAAGGGCCATAAATGTTTAGGTCCTTTTGGTTGTAGGAAAGACCAAATAGTTTCTTTTGGCATTGCTTATTTATTTGTGTTACTCTGCAGTAGGAAACCTTTTCGGTGCAAGAATTATTACGGTTGGGATAGAGTTGTATTTACTATTTTGAAGAGATTTATAGGTTAAAATGTAAAAGCGATTTCCTAGAAGGAATTAGATGAGGCAACTGAATGAATGGGCTCTCATCAAAATTGCCAATATATAGTTCCTGTGAGAAACCAATTGGATGTTAAACTGTAAAGTCATAAAGATGTGATTTTACTTATATTTTATATTGAGTTCCAATAGCATCTTGAGTATGGCTTGCTTCCATGTGATTCATCTTCAGTTACAGTAGCTATAATAATCTTAATAAGTGATAATTATGAACTGACATTTGTGTCCTTGCTTTTATATTGAATGATTGAATCTTTCTTCACATTCAAAGCATAATCCTCTCTCACATTGTCACTGCAACTCTTGTCAGGAATTTTTTTTTTTCTAATGTTGCAGTAGTCTTGTTTAGTGAGGATGAGGAATTTGTGAACCTAGATTCATGCTATTGTTCACAAAGTTGATCATCCTGCATTCTTGATAACTTACTGTTCTACATATATTTTGAATATCTCTGGCAATTTCATCCTTAAGCCCACCAGTGAACCTAAGAGTGAATGCTTTCTATGGTTATCCTACTGTTCATATTCAAATACTTGTTGGTATTCGCACAATGACTCCTTGTTTGATTTGTGAGTTAGAGCCATATTTCATGTTTTATAAATGTTGTTGAACAGGTTCCAGCTCGAGCTGCTGCTGCAGCTGCTGTAGCTCGTGCTCTTGCAGGATTACCTCCTCATCAGAGGTATAGTCTTTCATCAAGTTCAGAAGAACTGAGTTCAATATATGGAAGCAGACCTAATGGCCAAGTAGTGGAGGAACTAGAGGATGAATTCTATGAGGAGGTGCTACTTGCCTGTATCACTTTAGTTTCAATTTCATACTGATGTTTTCTTGCAACCTCACTTGTGTTGAATGACAGAAACTTTCTTGTTTTATGGAGGCTATGCTCAATCTGGAGAGATACTTTTATGTATATCAATGTTTATTGGAAGATCAAAGATGGAAGAAAAGTAATCTTGTAGAAGTTTTAGAATATATTCTTGTACCAAGAGACCTTGAGATAGTTGCTAACACTTTATAGAGTATAGCACACTTCTTTGTAAGGATTAGTTTTGTAGCCTTAGACCAATGATATAACACTTCATATTAGAAAGTTCTATCTACAAACTTCTCCCTCTAAAAGTTTTAACATTTCATTAATATTTGATTGTTCCTTTTTTTAGAACTGGAGCTTCTGGCAATGGGAATCCATATCCATATTAGTAATCAAAATTTCTCTGTTTGGGATTTTTTTTCTTTTGTTATTTTGGCTCATTTACAGAAGAGACGCATTCTTTATTCTCTCTTTCTCTCTCTCTTTTTCCCTTCTTCAATATAACAGCTTCTCCTTAATAGCATACCACTATTGAAATATTTATATATATTTTTTCCTTCATGTTTCTACTGATAATACGAATATGCTACCATCACCCCCTAAGAAAAACTGGAAAGAAAACGTTCAATAACATATAAATTGTGCTACAAATATAGAGAAAAAAACTATTTCCTTGTTCCACATGCTAACATTTTGAAAATTTCGCTTCATGTTTGGACTCCATTGAAATTTTATTCAAATTTACTTGTATTTCATCACACTGAGTTATGAGGTGAATGGATTCTTCACAGATGTTTCTAAAATCTTTTATAAATATCTTTATGCAGGGCTTTGATCCAATTAGGCATGTTTTAGAGCATGTTCCAGCTGAAGAAAATGAGCTAACATATTTTGAAAAACAGGTGCAGTTCATGTTTCTCAATCTTGCTATTAGTGGAATATGTTTAAATCTTTTTTATCTTTAAGGGTGAAATTTTCTCTGGGCTCTCTGCCTAGTCAATCTTCTGCTTAACGAAAAATAATGGCATCCATCACATTACTTGTTAGCTTGGAAGAAACTCGTTACTTTTTTACACTTGCAGAAGATGGAAAAATTTATCTCACTTTGATATTTTACATATGTTTTTAGTTTTTAATGTAATTCTGGACACAAACTTAGCATTCTTTGGCTGCTTTACGGCTCTTGTTTTTGGTGACCTCTGTAGAAGAGGATGATTGACATTGGCTATTCTTTGGTTTAGAAACAAGGGGCAGTTTATTATTTTCTGTCCATTGCTCTATACTTCCATTGCAAATTGTCATCTCTTGCATTTATTGGTTGTTGTGTTTCCGACATTGCTTTATTCAAATGGATACGTGGTAATTTCTTGTGGGTGTCTGTTTGGCAGGCAGAAATGAAAAATACGGAAACTGGAGAGCCATTCCTTTATTTGAACCATTTAGTGGGAGGATTAGGTTAGGATAGGAGTGCTGTTGGAGGAGTGGGATTCTCCTTACTGAGTTTGAAATATCTTTATGAGCTCAGCTTGATTGGCTGGAGTCTTCATGTCATGCCCTTCTTAATGTTCTTTTCTGACTTACTAAGTTACTTCTCTTTTCTATTTGCTGCATGGGCTTATCATAGGTCAACTTGTGGTTCATTAAGTAACTGAGGCCAAAGTCATGCAAGTGACCATTCTATCCTCAGTGTATCTTCTTGCCAGCTGAGCGGATTAAATACTAATAAGTTGAACTATGTTTCTTTTAATGAATTTTCATGGTTTATTTTGTTAGTAATCTTATGAATGATTGAATGGTGTTTATAAAGGGTATTGCACGAAGCTCCTCCATTGAGTGTTTATGATATTTTTTAAAACTTGGGGCTACATATGCTCAAAGAATCTTTATAATTTTTGCTCGTATTGATGGAGTTAGGTTGTATTATCCTGTTACATGTTATTAATTCTCTTGATAAGATGCTTGGTATTGGATTTTGTCATATAGGCTGCCCTTAGATTGGCACAACTGGATAGAGTAGCAGAGCATTTATCTCGCCATGTTATGGAGCATCATGAAGTAATGGGTAAGTTCAAGAGGTGAATTTAGAGAATTGGCCATGTTTTGTATTTGTTTTCTGCTGTCCACTCTCTTTTACTTGCTTTTTTCAAGGTTTTCAATTTTTGATTGCCTGGGCATTATTATTAATTGCTCATATTCTTTTATAAAAAAATTAGTTACTCTTTTGATTGACCTTAAATCATGTTTAAATCCTAATTCTATCATTATGAGTAAATGTATTTGGAAGAATGCAGTATCATTTCTGGTTTAAATAATCAATAATTTTGGTCTTAGTTCATTGAGAAATTGGGAAGTTGGCCGCATGCAACTTTCTCGCAGTTGCCATTTCTGGATCACTTGGTTTATTAAAAAAAGTTTGAGAATAAGGAGCTGATACTTACTTTTGGCCAGTGAAGGGGATGGATTTGGTCAGAGAATTGGAAAAAGACTTGAGAATTGCAAATGTCATCTGTATGGTAAGCATCATAAGGGTTTCAACAAATATTACTGTTACCTTTTTACTTTATCTGGCTCTTACTGCCATCTTTTCAATGCCTTTGCAGAATGGAAGAAGACACTTGTCATCATCTATGAATGAGGTTTCAAGGGATCTCATTGTGAATTATTTTTCAAAAAAGAAACAAGCTCTTCTGGTATTTTCCTCTCTCTTTATACATACACGGGCTGTAGTTTTTTTTTTTAATGCTTTGTTTTCCCTTTTTTCATTATCTTATTTTATTATGTGTTGTGAAAACTGATTTCTTGTTATTCATGAGCTGTTGTAGGGGATATAAAGTACTTTAGTCTAGGACACTTTATTTATTTATTGGGGGGGGTGGGTGGGGCGGGGGCATAAAATACTGCCTACACTCAGGCCTTAATATAGCTTGTGGTGGTAACTTAATGAATGCTTGCTTTTCCATTCATAGGACATTGTTCCAATCTTGACTGAACTTCGACGTGCATTGGACATGCAATCAACACTTGAATCCCTTGTAGAGGAAGGGAATTACTGCAAGGTGGGCTTCTATATATGTTTTAACATGCAGATTGTGGCCAATTATTCACAACTTAACAATCAAGTTTCTATTTTTGTTTTCCTGTTTTTGGATATAAGCCAGCTTCAAAGATGTTTATTTTTAATGTTGATCATTATGCAGGCATTTCAAGTCCTATCTGAGTATTTGCAACTCTTGGATAGTTTGTCAGAGCTCTCAGCAATACAGGAGATGAGTCGTGGTGTGGAGGTGAATGTTAATTTACTATTAGGAAGGATTTAGCATGATATATTGAACACTGCCATACTCTTAAGATTTTCCTTACATGTTAGGAACTTGTGTAATTAAATCTTTTACTTGTACTTATGTTACTGTGCATATTCCCGATGACAATGTAGGGTATTTGTGTATTTAACTGTTTTAGTTTTCTCCATCATATTATTGATGTAGGTTTGGCTGGGAAGAACTTTACAGAAGCTGGATGCTCTTTTATTGGGAGTATGTCAGGAATTCGAGGAGGATGGCTATATAACAGTGAGTGTCTATTTATTTTTTGCTGGAAATTGATTTGTTGTTCTATTCATATGGAGCAAGTGTGGAGTACTCAGTGTCTAGAATGAGCATATATACTTGTTTAGTTTGTCTTTCCGCTTCTAGGAGGTGTTTGGCAAATTAAAAAACTAGTTCTGAACTTTGAAATTAAAACTAGTTTCATAATTCCCTATAAAGTTGAAGTGGTTCAAATTAAACTTGGTTACCTAACTAGTTTAATATTAAATATTGTCTGGTGAATCTTGGTGATGGTTATTATTATTATTATTTTTTTTGTGAATTTCAAATAAATTAGAAAGGAGTGGAAAAGAAATGATGCAAGTTTTGGTTCAAATAAACATTGATTAAATAAAAACCAGTTTTGTATAAGATTTTCTTTGAACTAGCTTTGGCTTAAAAACTGATCTGATGAGAACTGATTTTTCCAAAATTTCAAGTGATTGCCAGACACGTGATTTTAAAACTTACCTTAGTGTAACTCGTTATCCAGGTTTGGTGTTTGACTATGGTCATGTACTTTAATTCTCCAAGATATGGCAATAATTTCCATCCGTTGTTTGATTTGAAGTCTGAGCTTAGCTAGTTTTTAACTTTTTATTTGATGCAAGTAATCACCACCAACATTTGACATGTTTTATTGCTGTCTCCATTGTATGATATGTATGCGGAGATTTGCTATTGGATTATTGGAAGTATATTATAAATGATGTAACATAAGAAGAGGTGATACAGGTAATTGATGCGTATGCATTAATAGGGGATACCACTGGTCTTGCTGAAAAGATACAGAGTTTCTTCATGCAAGAAGTTATATCAGAAACGCACTCTGTGTTAAAGGCTATTGTGCATGAGGTATGCTAATAAGTTTTTCTTGCCCATCTTCTTTTTAGTATCACCTGGATTTTGAAATTGTTTAGGAGGCAGGAGGATTAATAGTATCTTTTCCCTACGTGATATGTGAATTAAATTGAGTGTGGAGCTGTAGTTCATTGTATAGCAACAGTTATATTCTTTTGTAATTACCTGCTGGACATTTTTAATTATGGTACCACTGTACGATTACCACTTTCATTTTATATAAACATATGGTTGCTGAAGCTTAATCATATTATTCTTAGTTTACATATGTTGGTTCAAGTGAGGATTGACAGAACTTAATTCCTCAGAATGGTTAAGAGTAAGATAAATGCTTATAATAATTGATATTTGAGGCCCCAAAACAATAATACTGGTCATAGCAATGGATTCACATTAAAGTTTTGTTTGCTTGATTTAAAGGAGTGTAAGTTCTTTCTCTTTCAACCCAAACTTAAAGGACTCATTTAATTAGCATGTTGATCTTTTTTGCAGGATGAGGAGGGGCTTTCACAAAATAGTAGGTACTTTTTTCTTCTGCAAGCTTTTTTGCCATCCTTTTAATCACTAATTTGAGTATTTTTACATTAGATTGGCTTCATAGTTGTTATTTCATTTCCAGGCTCACTTACAGCGATCTATGCCTTCAAATACCTGATTCTAAGTTTAGGCAGTGCTTATTAAGAACATTGGCTGTTCTATTTGACCTTATGTGTTCATACCATGGAATTATGGATTTTCAGTTAGAGAGAAAGGTAAATTTCTGGTTCCTCCCAAGTAAACAATATTTTTTCCCCTTCATTATGCATTTTTTCCTCTACGCTTTGTGCAATCAAATATTTATGTGGACTAGAGTTAGGTCAATTTTGGCATTTATGGTTTTTTTTTTTAATTTCTTTGCAATGGTTAGAGATGAAATCATGCTTGGGCTTCCAGCTAACAGCTTAATCTCTAGTTTTATGAGCCCTTCAGATCCAGAAAAGATCTCACTCAACATGGAAGTTGGAGAAATCCTGGATTTGGTTTTGATGAATTGAGCAAAGCACTATTCAATGATAGTGTACTCTTGTCACAAATATTAAGTATTTTAATATGTATCCAATCTTGAGACTGGGAAGAAAGCTATTCATGTAGAATGCATTCATGATTTCAGGGTCTATAGTTGTTTGATATAATTATGCTATTCAGTCTAATACATATGGTCAATTTTAATCTCAGGAATCAGCAGCACAAACTTCAAATAAGTGCAATGAAGTCATTTCCTGTCGTTCAGAAGAGGCTCGGGAAGTTGATTCAGATGTAAGAGCCTGCAACAATTCTATGTCCAGTTCTGGAGATGTAATACATGACTCATCTTCTAGGGAGGAATCTGCACCAGTCAGCTCACTGACTGAAACTACTGGAACTGCTGGTTCACCATACAGTGATTCTCATGATCCAGTTAATGAGGCTAGAAGGGAGGACAATGCAGCATCAAGCATTGAATCCCCATGGTACCATCTTCGGAAAGAAGCTACAACATTTGTTTCACAAACCCTTCAAAGGGGATGCAAGAATCTGTGGCATCTCAGTGCGAGTCGTGTGTCAGTATTGCTTTCTTCTGCTGCAGCTTGTTCTGCAAGCATTCATCAATTCTTGAAAAATTATGAAGATCTCGGTGTCTTCATTTTGGCTGGGGAAGCCTTTTGTGGAATTGAAGCAGTTGAATTCAGGCAGAAGTTGAAGGTTGTTTGTGAAAACTATTTCATAGCTTTTCATCGACAAAATGTGCATGTAAGTGACCTTATGTCTCTTCATTCTTCATGGTTGTTAGAGTCACATAATGTTGATTGTGATTTCGTATGCATTGCCTTTGAGCTTTGTATGATATGTAGAGTACAAGTACAATGTCATAAATTGCCTCTGCACGGTGTCTCTAAGCTGTGTGTTGCAGCTATCAATAAGATTATGTTAACTGATAAATCATTAAATGTAATAATTTTGTTTTATAAATTTTAAAATTATTTACTTCTGTTCTTTCTAGGCGCATGTTGGGATGTCCTGGCTCATTCTTGTTTGTAGTTCAACATTCTTCTACTGAATTTTACTTCTAATAGAAAATAATCAAAATTACAGATATTTTTGGTATTTTTTTATCCAAAAGTGGTCGCAATAACATTTTGTTTCATGATGAAACATGTCTGCTATGTCATTTATGGCACTGTTGCTTTTCTGTAGTCTTGCAGAACCAGAAGGACCAGAATCCCGAAAACTGCTGTGCTGTGTGGAAAATTGAGAAATTTGCTTTAATTTGTTGAAACTTTTGTAAAATGCAGAAAGTAAATAATTCATCACTGGCAATAAAATTAATTAATTGTACTTTTTTTACCCCCTTCAAGCACTCCAAATTTGTGATGCTGAATAGTTAGCTATATAATTGCTAAATTGTTGTTTGGGCTTGTTGATATACCAAGCTCTGCGCCTGAACAATGTCGATAATCCATAATCATGTATAAATGATTAAATTTGGTTTGTTGCTTTCTCTTTTAGGCACTAAAATTGGTTTTAGAGAAAGAGACTTGGTTAAAATTACCTCCAGATACAGTGCAAATTGTCAGTTTTGCTGGACTTATTGGTGATGGAGCACCATTGATTTCTTTATCTATTGGTAAGTCAGTTAATGTCAGTGCAATCCATTCTGATAAATCAATGAACATGGTTCACACAAGTGCTAGGAAGAGTGGGTTCTCTCATTGGATCAAAAGTGGAAACCCTTTTTTGCAAAAATTATCAACCTCCAAAGAAGGTCATGGTTACTCCCAACCTAATGGATCAATTTATGGTGAATTTGATGGAGGTTCAAGCAACAACTTTCATGGTGATAAAGTCTCACCTAGAAAGAATGATTCCGATCAAATGAATGGTGCCAATTCTGTTTCAGAAGATGAAAATGAGGATCTTCTTGCAGACTTTATTGATGAAGACAGTCAACTGCCAAGTCGAATTTCGAAACCCAATCTTTCAAGAATTCACTCTTCACATGGTAATGATGAAGAGAACACAACACAAACTGGATCTTCTCTATGTCTTTTAAGGTGAATTGCTTTACATTTTGTATTAGCAAAACCAATTATTGTCCTCCGCATAGTTTTTATTCTGTTGTTTTTCTTAATGGATTTAATGAGATATTGTATGTCTTAAATATGTTAGATCTATGGATAAATATGCAAGGCTTATGCAGAAATTAGAAGTAGTAAAAGTTGAGTTCTTTAAGGTAGGCTCTTTCTGCCCTTAAATAGTTTGCACTACTCTACCTTCCCCTCTTCCTTTTGTTCAGTACAGATACAAGCTTGATGGTGCTTTAATTTTTCCTCTAAATTCTTTTTCCTGATTCAGTATATTGCTGCAGGGAATATGCCAGTTGTTTGAATTTTTTTTCTATTTTATATATGAAACATTTGGTCAACAAAACACTAGTTCAAGTGGAAAAAGCTCAACTAACTCTCTTAATTGTAAGTGCTATAGTGTATTACGTACTCAAGCATTGGTTTCTAAATCCAATTTTGAGTTGATTAGTAATTGGTAATTGAATTCAATTGTGACATGCAGATCGTTTGAGGACAGCCTTATCCAGAATAAATCAAGATTGTGAAGAGTGGATTAAGTCCCATTCATCTTCACCAACGTCTTTGAGTTCATCATTTGTACATGCAGAGTTGACACCTACAAGCCCTCCGAGCACGAATTTTGCTCACTCCTCTGGGACATCTTTTGGTCTCAAGGTATTTATGTGATGTTATTTTTTGGAAAAAAAAAGGTTCTCACATGTTCTACGAATAATAAAAGGTTTTCACATGACTAAAATATTCATGCCCTGTACTGTAAATTTCTTTTGCTGCTTATCAGCTACTTGAAATTGTTGATTGAATTTTGCTTTTATGATGATTTAGAAAATTCCATCTGGATATTAAGTGGAAATTATTATTTTCTGAAATTTGGCCCAGAAATAATACTATACTCAAATTTGGTTGAACAGATCTGTTACATCTGACTTTTCATTGCAACTTGCATCTGATCCTCCATCTTATCACATTTGGTGGTTATTTTCTTTGTTTACTGTCCAAGCTACATCATATGGTAGAAAAGAAATGTGCAAGACGAACGATTTTACCTCAGGAAAGATGCTCCCCCCCCCCCCTCTTTCTCATATTAATATGTTATTGAAGTCTCCGGTGGCTTGTAAACTATGATATTTTCTTGATTTGTGTAGTTTAGGTTTTGAATCAAGGATGAAGGTGTGTAGTATATGCATGTGTCTTTATAAATTCATTATTATTTTTCAGGAAAGATGTGTGGCCGTTGACACTATATCTCTTGTTACTCGAATACTGAACAGATCCAAAGCTCATCTCCAATCAATGCTTTTGCAAAGTAATTCAACTGTACTTGAGGATTTCTATGTGCATCTGGTATGTGGAATCTTAATATTTAAGTTACAGTGGTTAAGCTCTTGTGAGAATTGATATTGACAGATCTTTCAAGTTGACAGTTGACTATTCAATGAAAATTTATTTGTATAATGATGTCATGGAATAGAACATTGATTGACAAAGATTTGAAATGTTATGGATTAGATAAAAGTTAAACTCCTGCTAAAAGTTAAAACCCTTTTTTCATCTTGTGAGGTTTCCCCACACCCTTTGGGCGTGAGACTAATCCTCACTTGGGTTGCTGAGGCTGCCCCTCCTCACAAGTGCTCCCTTGATATTGTAATGGCCTCTCAACAGCTTCAAGCTTGCTTACCACTTGAACCTCTCCTTGTGGGTCATTAAAACCCTTTTATTGAAGATTTTTTTAGCACACTTGTACATCTGTAGTCAAGATGTCAACTTCCAGTGGAAGATCATGTTTGGATTGGATAGTTAGGATATTTTTTTTTATCTGATTGTTTATTTAATTATTTCTAGTTGATTTAATTGTTTAAGCATTTTTTTTATATGAAAAAGCTAAGTATGTATAACAATGATCTTTAATATATAAGGATTTCTTTAGGTGGATGCTGTACCAGATCTTACAGAGCATGTTAATCGGACAACAGTGAGACTACTGCTGCACATTAATGGGTAAGACAAAAGTATACCTAAATTGAAGTATACAAGGTTGCTTTGGAAATATTGCTAATAAATATGATTTTTGTATTATCAATTTGACATCTTCCATTTGGGTCCTATTGTTTTTGACGAAAACCACTTGAGAAGGCAAATGTTAGCAAGTCTCCTATCACTAAAGTATACAGGAGAAAGGGGAAAATGGCCTGTGGGAAATCAGAGGCCCAAATGGGCAAGGGACACATTATAACCTCTGCTAATAGCTGCCAGCTTGGCAGTGTAGTGGAGGAGGGAGTGATTCGGTTAGGATCTGTGCAGATATAAGAGAGAGAAAGGGAGAGGAGTAGGGGGCAAGAAATAAGTGGCTAAGGAATTGGAGTGGAGAGAACCAGGCCTCTCGAATGCCTGGGTTATCCAATATTTTCATTTCATTTCTTTGAGAGTTTTCTGTCTTTCTATACAATTTAGACCCCACTGATCTGATATCAACCTGATATCAGCTCAGGAGAGGAGATATACGTCTCTATTTTTCTGTGTTTGCGTGATATCTGGTCCAGTTTCTATCAACTAGTACCAGAGCTACCGGTCTTGGGAGCTATGGATGGTGAGCACGCGAATGGAATCAAGGTTAGAGGCCTTGGAGAAGGGGTTCGAAAGATGGAGGGAAACCAACGAAGCAAGGATGAAGAGGAATGAAGAAGTTCAGGAGGAGTTGTTACGCCTGATACGTGAGTTCCCTCTTAGTAACGGTAAGGAGGGACAAGGGATGAATCAGAATGTGAAGCAGGAGGAGGAGGAAGCTCCGTGATGTTAAATCTGCAGACCCAACCAGAAGATCAATGGAGGAAGTTGGAGATTCTCATGTTCTCCAACGACGTCGCTTATGGGTGGGTAAACAGAGTTGAGCGTTATTTTCACGTGAATGCAATGGGTGAGAGGGAGAGATTGCAGGCTGTCAGCACTGGAGGGTCGAGCCTTGAACTAGTTCCAGTGGTGGGAAGCGCGAATTCCGAACACGACTTGGTCCAAGTTTCAAGCAGCGGTCATATTAGAGAATAGGGTTTTGTCTAATTGTCTTGTATATTCCTTGAGTCAATCACAGAAAATATATACAAAAGTTCATAGCTCTATTTTAGGAAACAACTTAACTACCCTAGTACTAACTTAGGAATCAGAATATCTCCTAGGATGTAATTCCTTGATATAGGAGATTACATTTATTATTTCCTAATTACACACAAAAACATATACATTCCTAACATAGCATTCCTAAGAAACAATACACGAATCCACACGAATTCAACTCCACATGGATCCACACGGATTCCAACACTCCCCCTCAAGCTTTTACATTCCCAGCTTGGATATGATTCTTTCAAATGAGGAGCTACTTAATCCTTTGGTGAGGACGTCTGCAAGTTGTCCTTGAGTGGGAACATATGGGGTGCATATCAAGCCACTGTCAAGCTTCTCCTTGATGAAATGCCTATCCACCTCAATGTGTTTAGTTCGATCATGTTGAATCGAGTTGTGTGCTATGCTAATTGCTGATTTATTGTCACAATAGAGCCTCATAGGTTCTTCCCACTTAATCTGCAAATCTTCTAGAATGATTTTAAGCCAAAGTAGTTCACATACACCTTGTGCCATAGCACGAAATTCTGCTTCAGCACTAGAACGTGCTACTACACTTTGTTTTTTACTCTTCCAAGTCACAAGATTTCCCCCAAGAAAGGTGCAATACCCGGTAGTTGATCTCCTGTCAACAATTGACCTTGCGTAGTCAGCATCAGTGTATGCTTCAAGTGTCATATTTCCATTTCTTTTAAACAAAATTCCTCTTCCTAGAGTTCCCTTGAGGTACTGTAAAATTCTATGAGCAGCCTGTAAATGGACTTCTCTTGGGCTGTGCATGAATTGACTGGTCAAGCTCACTCCATAAGCAATATCCGGTCTGGTGTGGGACAAGTAAACGAGCCTACCTACCAGCCGTTGATACATCTCCTTGTCTACTACAGCATCTTCCTCTGTATTCCCCAATTTTAGGCTCGGTTCCACAGGAGTGCTCACAAGTTTACAGGCTGTTTTGCCTGTTTCCTTGAGCAAATCAGTGATGTATTTCTGCTTGGATATAAAAATCCCTTTCTTGGAGTGTGCCACTTCAATCCCTAAAATATATTTTAGTTTTCCCAAGGTTTTGATATCAAATTCCTTGGCCAAACACTGACTCAAGGTCTCTTGTTCTCTCCTATCATCCCCAGTCAATATAATGTCATCTACATACACTAATAGCACTGTCACTCCCCCTGACTCAGAGTGTTTGATGAACAGTGTCCCTTGACTTTGCTTATATCCTAAGGCTGTCATAACTCTAGTAAATCTTTTAAACTAGGCCCGAGGTGATTGTTTCAGCCCATACAAAACCTTTTTTAACTTACATACTGTATTGGCAGCCACCTTCCTCTCATATCCTGGTTGCATTTCCATATAAATTTCTTCCTCAAGTTCCCCATGCAAAAAAGCATTCTTTACATCGAATTGCTGTAATTCCCAGCCACGGTTGGCAGCAAGGGATAGGATCACCCTGACTGTATTCATTTTAGCAACTGGAGCAAAGGTCTCTGAGTAATCAATCTCATAAGTTTGTGTGAACCCCTTGGCAACTAACCTTGCCTTGTACCTCTCAACTGACCCATCAGCTCTGTATTTCACCGTATACACCCACTTACATCCAACTAACCGTTTTTCTGCTGGTAAAGGAACCAACTCCCAGGTTTTATTTTTTTCTAATGCTGCCATCTCTACATCCATGGCTTGCTTCCATTTTCCGTTGGACAATGCCTCAGATAGGGTAATAGGTATGGAGGTAGGGTTTAGGTTCACAAGGAAAGTTTTGTGGGTTGGTGAGAAGTTTTTAAATGAGAGATAATTTGAGAGAGGGTATAAAGGTTGTTTTGTGCTTTTCCTGGTTCCTTTTCTAAGAGCAATTGGAAGGTCCAGGTCATCTTCAGCAGTAGATTGGGTTTTGGTTTCACCCTGTGTGGTGGGCAAATCAATTACATCCTGTAAAGTATGTAAATAAGAAATTATTACCTCATGAGAAGGAGTTGAGTCAGATTCTTGAACCTGTATAGAGCCTGGAATGGCCTTGGACTTCCTTGTGTACACCAAACCTTTTCCAAATCTCACATTAAGTTGAGTGGCTTCATTGGACGTGGGATCAGAAATTGTTTGGTCAGAGTCAAATTCAGTTTGGTCAGGTTCAGTTTGAACAGAAAGATTAGGGAGATCAGGTAATGTAAGATGGTTGACCTTATCTTCCCTAAGACTCTCCCCCTGAAGATAAGGTTTAGTGAAATAGTCTTCTTGCTCATTAAAAGTGACATCCCATGACACAGAGAATTTTTTTGATGGAGGATGATAGCATTTGTAGCCTTTCTGAGTGGAAGAATACCCAACAAAAACACATCTTAGGGCCCTAGGATCAAGCTTCCCCTTCTCAGGACTATGAATATGAACAAATGATACACACCCAAAGACCCGAGGTTGAAGATTATTGGAAGTGGAGAGATTCGGATAAAAAGAAGAAAGAACATCCATAGGGCTTTTGAATCTTAAGACACTAGAGGGTAATCTATTAACAAGGTAAGTTGTTGTAAGAATAGCTTCCCCCCACAAGGTTTTTGGAACATTTTTCTTATACAACAGTGCCCGTGTTTGATTTAGAAGGTGACCATTTTTCCTCTCTACAATCCCATTCTGTTGTGGTGTTTTGACACAAGAAGACTCATGGATAATTCCTTCTTTTTGGCAAAAAAGAGTAAGAACCTGATTGAAATAATCTTTGGCATTGTCTAATCTAAGTCTTTTGATATTCACACCAAACTGATTTTTTACCATAGAGAAGAAATTTTGGAAAATAGTGTTGACTTTAGATTTGTGTTTGAGCAAAAAAAATCCAAGTAATCCTAGTACAATCATCAATAAAGGTCACAAACCATCGAGCACCTGACACATTTGGAACATTAGAAGGACCCCATACATCCGAATGAATAAGATAAAAGGGAAAAGAGCTTTTGTTATTACTTATAGGAAAGGGTACACACTTGTGTTTAACAAGCTCACACACATCACAATGAAAACTCTCAACATCTAATTTGGTAAAAAGAGAAGGGAACAAAATTTTGACAATCCTAAAAGAAGGATGTCGTAACCTGCTGTGATAAAGAAAAATCTTCTCCTTGTTGGATAGAATAGATTCGGACATGAAGGAATGAGATAGACTGTTCTTGCTGGACAAATTTGATTCCTCGAGATAGTAAAGGTCATTCCATTTTCTAGCTTGTCCAATCGTCCTCCTCGAATCCTTGTCCTGAAATATACAATTACTGCTATAAAAAATTACCTTACAAGATAAATCTTTTGCAAGTTTTTGTATAGAGACAAGGTTGGTGGATAATTTTGGGACATGGAGAACATTTTTCAGGATTAGAGATGAGTTTATTTGGATATCACCTAGGCCAGCTACAGTTACAAGGGTACCATCGACTGTGACAATTTTCTTATTGATAGGACAAGGTGAGTTATGTGGAGAAGTGTTTAGATAAGGGAGTCATTTGGTCCGTGGCACCTGAATCTAGTATCTAGAACTGGACAGAAGGTGGTGGAGGTGTTTCTGAGACATTTAATCCAAATGAAAATAAAAGCTTACCTGAATATGCCAGAGTACAAGTACCTGTTGGTTTGTCAAGGCTGGTAAGGAAAGCTCTCATCCTGTTTATCTCTTCCTGGTTAAGACTGGTGGACTCAAATTTAGTTTCTTCAATGTTTTCAGCAGCAGCAACATGAACATATCCACTTTTCCGTGAAGATTCCCCTTTTTTATTCCATTCACGGCTAGGAGGCTTTTCATGCAGCCTCCAACACTTCTCTCGGGTGTGACCTGCCTTGTTACAATAGGTGCACCACAAACCCTCCTTTCTCTTTTCCACATTTGCTGGACCATGTTTAAGATGTTCAGCCACCATGGTTGAACTCTATAGTTGGAGTATCCAACATTAAACTCCTTCTGCTCTCCTCACTTCGTACCATAGCCACCATCTTATTGAGACAAGGAAGCTCCTGTTTTCCTAGAATTTGAATTCTAACCTGATTAAACTCCGGATTCAGGCCAACTAGAAAGTCATAGACTCTGTCTTGTTCAATAAACTCCTTGAGAACTGTTGCATCCGCAGAACATTGGGTTTTGATCACTCTGTAGTGTTCTAACTCCATCCATAGAGACTTCAGCTAATTAGCATACTCAGTAACAGTTTTGTTTCCTTGTTTTGCTGCCACTGTTTTCACCTTTACATCATATACTTGAGTAACATCTTTAGCCTTGGAATAAGTTTGTTCCATTGCATCCCAAATCTCCTTGGTAGTGCTGAGAAACATGCAAGTGTCACTAATTTCTGGAACCATTGAATTCCATAGCCAGGCCATGATCATGGAGTCTTCTTCATCCCAAGCTGCAAACTTCGAACTACCGTTGTTAGGTCCAATACCTGTTAGATGACTCAACTTACCTTTTCCCTTCAGCACCATCGAACAAGTTGAGACCACTTTAGGTAATTCTTCCCATTCAACCGATATGCAGAGTGGATATTCTGCAATTCTCCAAGATGTTGAGACTAGACATCACCTGTTTCTTTTGCCTCTTCGTGCGACATCTTTAGAACATCAGGAACACCAAAAAACGATTGACTACGGTAGCAAACTGGACTGGATAATTTGTGAGTTACGCCAGGAAAAACAAAGAACAAGAAAAAACAGGGTTTGAGACTTCTCTGGTGGCGGCTTATAGAGAAACGATTGGCAATGAAGGCCAATAAGAGGAACAAAGGCAATGAAGGCCGAGAACAATTGGCAATGAAGGCCAACTAGTTTAGAACGAAAGGTGTTTCAGTGGAAACCAAGAGCAGTCCTTGACCGGAACTACTCTAATACCATATCAGAGAATAGGGTTTTGTCTAATTGTCTTGTATATTCCTTGAGTCAATCACAGAAAATATATACAAAAGGTCATAGCTCTAATTTAGGAAACAACTTAACTACCCTAGTACTAACTTAGGAAACAGAATATCTCCTAGGATGTAATTCCTTGATATAGGAGATTACATTTATTATTTCCTAATTACACACAAAAATATATACATTCCTAACATAGCATTCCTAAGAAACAATACACGAATCCAAACGGATTCAACTCCACATGGATCCACACGGATTCCAACAGGTCATCTGGCATTTCCAGCCGTCGATAGCCCAAAACCCATACGAAGTTCTCTTGGGTATGCACCAAACAGGAACTGTTGGTGAGTTCAGAGAGGCTTTTGAGTTGATTTATGGTCCTCTCCGGCACACTGATGAGGAGATTCTTAAGGGAATATGGTTAAATTAAATGGCCTAAGGGAGGAGATAAGGGCAGAATTGAAACTTTACAAGTTGGGCTCTCTATTAGATCTGATGGACCAGGCCCAATTGATTGAGGAGAAGAATTGGGCTTTTAATAAGGGCAGCCCAGGCATGGTGAGGAGTGGGACTCAGTCTAAAGCTAACCAGGCAATCAAGACAACAATGGTGGATATTGGGCCTAGTGCTGCAGTTGAAGGTAATAGTATGGCACCTATTTCAGCCTCTTCTAGGCCCATTTACCGCAACAAAGCTTCCACAGAAACAAGACCAACTGAAGGTTCAAGTAGCAACAGGGGGGAGGAGGTTTTAGGAGATTATCTAATGCTGAATTGCAGGAGAAAATGAAGAAAGGTCTCTGTTTCAGATGCGATGAGGGATTCAGTCCAGAGCATGTCTGTAAATTCAGACAATTCCATTTAATGGTGGTGGAAAATGAAGGGGAAACAAAAGGAGTTACAGGGGAAGAAGCAAATGAGGAAGAAAAAGAATTGGAAGATAAGGCACTGCAATTGTCAATCCACAGTATTATGGGTTTGACTTCAAAAAAATCATTAAAGTTGATGGGGGAAATAGGAGGAAAGGGGGTGGTGGTGCTTATAGATTGCGGAGCATCCAACAATTTTATAGCTAAGAAGGTAGTTAAGGAGTTGAATTTACCTATCACTGACACCCCAGCATACTTTGTGGAGGTTGGTGATGGCTATAAGATCAGGTGTAAAGGAGTTTGCAAGGGAATTATCTTGCAGATGCAAGGAGTACAAATAAATCAAGATTTGTTCTTATTTGAGCTGGGAGGAGTAGATGTAATTCTGGGATTAGATTGGTTGGAGGGATTAAGAGAAATCAGAGCAAATTTCAAGGAGCTGACTCTAAAATTTGAGATGGATGGAAAGGATATAATCTGTAGAGGGGAACCTCCCTTGTCTAAGACTTCAGCATCCCTTAAGGCAATGTATAAAGCCCTGCATGATGACGGGGAAGGCTTCTACATTGAATAATAAGTGCTGTCACACTTGCAGCAGGAGGAAGAACCAGTCTGGGCAGAGTTTGAAGTTGTTTTGAATGACTTTGAGGACTTGTTTCAGGAGCCTTATGAGTTGCCACCAAATAGGAGACATGATCATGCAATTCCATTGAAGGAAGTTGCCCAAATACCTAACATAAGGCCTTACAGCTATCCACAAAGGCGGACCCCTTTTCCAAGAGGCTCCCGCACTACGGCAGGCTCGGGGGAGGTCAAGCCCATATGTACGCAGCCTTACCCCCCGAAGGAGAGGTCGTTTCCAGGATTCGAACCTTGGACCCCGGGTGCAAACGCAAGCACTCCCACCACGGCACGAAGGCCCGCCTTCACCACGGCACGAAGGCCCGCCTTACAGGTATCCACACTACCAAAAAAATGAAATTGAGAATCTTGTAGAGGAAATGTTAATTGCTGGTATCATTAGACCAAGTATTAGTCTTTATTCTAGCCCATAATATTAGTTAATAAGAAGGATGGTGGGTGGAGGTTTTGTGTGGACTATAGGGCCTTAAATAAAGTAACTGTCCCTGACAAGTTAGGAGGTTCTGCAGTGTTCTCTAAGTTGGATCTGAAATCTGGTTACCATCAGATAATAATGAAGGAGACTAATATTCCTAAGACAGCTTTTAGGACTCATGAGGGACATTATGAGTTCCTTGTGATGTCGTTCGGATTGTTCAATGCACCTTCGACATTTCAATCTCTCATGAATGAAGTGTTAAGACCTTTCCTAAAGAGGTTTGTGTTAGTATTTTTTGATGATATACTGATCTACAGTAAAGACCAGCAATCTCATGTAGTGCATTTGAGGATGGTGCTTCAATTATTAAGGGAACACAAGTTGTTTGTTAATAAGAAAAAGTGCAGTTTTGGTCAGACACAACTAGAGTATTTGGGCCACTTAATTTCAGCTGCAGGGGTAGAGGCTGATCCAAAAAAAAGTGGAAGCTATGGTTAATTGGCCAACTCCCATGGATGTGAAGAGCTTGAGAGGTTTTCTGGGACTGACTGACTACTATAGAAAATTTTTCAAAGACTATGGCAAAATAGCCCGACCCCTAACTCAACAGCTTAAGAAAGATTGTTTTGAATGGGGAGGAGAAGCTCAAAAAGCATTTGAATCTTTAAAGACAGCAACGACTTCTGTACCTGTATTGGCCATTCCCGATTTTGACAAAACATTCATAGTTGAAACTGATGCATCAGGGAAAGGGATAGGTGTTGTACTCATGCAAGAAGGTAGGCCAATAGCCTTCATTAACCAAGGGCTGACTGATAGAGCCCAAAACAAGTCAGTTTATGAAAAAGAACTAATGACAATAGTTTTTCTGTTCAAAAATGGAGGCACTACCTAATGGGGAGGCATTTCATAATAAATACGGACCACAGGAGCATCAAATTCTTAAATGAACAGAGATTGATGGGAGAGGAACAGCAGAAATGGACTTCTAAATTACTGGGAAATGAAAATAGGGTGGCTGATTCTCTTTCCAGGAAAATGTCATTTTCTACTATCTCAATTGTGCAACTAACTGAGTTAGAAGACTTAGTGGAGGAATTGCAAACGGATGAGAAACTCAGGACCATTCTACAGGATCTGTTGAGTAATCCGGAATCTCACCCTGGATTCATGACTCAAGGAGGGAAACTATTCTACAAGAATAGGCTGGTTTCCCCAAATCCTCTCCTAAAATTCCTCTCATTCTCAAGGAGTTTCATGATTCAGCTATCGGAGGCCATTCAGGGTTCTTTAGAACTTACAAAAGAATTAATGGGCTACTGTATTGGGAGGGAATGAGGAAGGATATACAGAATTATGTGGCAGCATGTGACATATGCCAAAAGAACAAATATCAGGCTTTATCCCCTGCAGGGTTGCTACAGCCATTGCCTATTCCTACTCAGGTATGGTCTGATGTGTCTATGGACTTTGTGGGAGGACTGCCAAGAGCTTTTGGGGTTGATACTATTATGGTAGTGGTAGACGGGCTAACTAAATATGCCCATTTTATTGCTCTTTATCATCCTTTTTCTGCCAAAGAAGTGGCTGATATTTTCACTAAAGAGATTTTCAAATTACATGGCTTTCCATCTTCTGTAGTGTCAGATATAGAGTGTTCATAAGTCAATTTTGGACCGAACTTTTCAAACAATCGGGGATGAAACTCAGGTTTAGTTCAGCCTATCATCCTCAGTCTGATGGCCAAAGAGAGGTTGTTAACAGGTGTTTGGAAACTTATTTGAGGTGTCTCACAGGTACAAATCCAAAGCAGTGGCCTAAATGTCTAAACTGGGCAATACCAACTATAACAGTACCACTAAATTGACACCATTCAAAGCACTCTATGGTAGGGATCCACCTACCTTGCTTAGAGGATCAGCAGATTCATCTTCAGTGGAGGAGGTCAATAAAATGATGGTTGAAAGAAATCAGATGTTAGATGAGTTGAAGGAGAACTTGGCACAAGCACAGAATAGAATGAAGGTGCAGGCTGATAGACACAGGAGGGAGGTGTGTTATCAACTTGGAGACATGGTTTATCTCAAAATCCAACCTTACAAATTGAAATCCTTGGCTAAGAGGGTCAATGAAAAACTCAGTCCTAGATTCTATGGTCCTTTTGAAGTAGTGGAGAAAATAGGACAAGTAGCATACAGGTTGCAATTGCCTGCTGGAAGTCAAATCCACCAAGTTTTCCATGTGTCAGTACTGAAGAAATCAATTTCTGCAACTACTGTGAGCCAACCATTACCACCATTTTTGTCCGAACAATGGGAGCTTAAGGTCCAGCCAATTGCAGTTCTTAATCAGAGGATAAATCCAGAAGGCCAACATGAGGTTCTTATTAAGTGGCAGGATCTTCCAGACTTTGAAAACTCTTAGGAATCAGTGGCTACCATTCAAGAGCAATGTCCAGAATTTCACCTTGAAGACAAGGTGAAAGCTTTGGGGGGAAGTATTGTTAGCAAGCCTCCTATGACTAAAGTATACACGAGAAAGGGGAAAATGGGCTGTGGGAAATCAGAGACCCAAATGGGCAAGGGACACATTGTAACCTCTGCTAATAGTTGCCAGCTTGGCAGTGTAGTGGAGGAGGGATTGATTCGGTTAGGATCTGTGCAGATATAAGAGAGAGAAAGGGAGAAGAGTAGGGGGCAAGAAAGAAGTGGGTAAAGGAATTGAAGTGTAGAGAACCAGGCCTCTTGAATGCCTGGGTTATCTAGTATTTTCATTTCATTTCTTTGAGAGTTTTCTGTCTTTCTATACAGTTTAGACCCCACTGATCTAATATCAACCTGATATCAGCTCAGGAGAGGAGATATATATCTCTGTTTTTCTGTGTTTGCGTGATTTCTGGTCCAGTTTCTATTAGGAAACTATATTATACTGAAATGAGCTTATTATTTAAGAAATATTTTCTATTTGTCATGAACCAACTCTTCCAAAAGCTTAAATTGTTTGGTGAAGGCACATAAATGACTTTATTATATCTCTAGCATGTCCCCTAATGCCAAAAGTCCTTTTGGTTTGAAGTGTGGATAATGCACAGGCCCATCTTTACCATGTGCTGAAATTCAACATTTATTTAGATGAATGGAGGCAGCAAGGATCGAAATCTAGATCATAGTTATCAAATCGTGAATCGTATCGAGAATCGTTTGCTCAATTTTTGAATCGTGAATCGTATCGAATCGTACGATTCAGAAACACATACGCAGAAGAAGGTGATATGAAAAACAGAGGACTGGAAGAAGAAGAAGAAGGTGATACGAAAAACAGAGGACGGGAAGAACGGTGATACAAAAACAGAGCATTGGAAGAACGTGACGAAGAGGTGTTTTCAGAGCCGAGTGAGACGTGGGTATGTGACTGAAGGTGATTGGACGTTCGATGGTTGGCGTTGCAAATGCAGAAACGAAAACAGAGGGAGTCTGGTTGGAGTTGCAGTGAGAATACGAAAAACAGAGTGTGACGAAAACGAAGAATGAAGAGTGACGTTCAATGGTTTTGGACTTCTGGTTGCATGAAGAGTGACGTGAAACGTGGGTGAATATGAAGAATTAAAAGCCCATTAAATTTTAACTCTCAACTCCCACCGTCCAAGATTCGCACCTGAATCTGGAAATTTTTTTTACACCGTCCAGGTTCCATGAATCGCAAAATCGTGCGATTCATGTCTCTGGTTCTACCGATTCAGGATTCACATGCGATTCATAGTCATTTCCGATTCAATTTCGGATCGAATCCAATCGTACGATTCTAACAACTATGATCTAGACCACTTAGTTATAATAGAAACTTTGATATCATGTCATGAACCAATTCGCCCAATAGCTTAAATTGTTAGGTGAAGGCATATGGATGACTTTATTATATTTCTAACTCTATTGTCTGGTTTAAACTAGTGTTTTAAAATTTGGTTTGGACCAGCCGGTCGAAACGGTCCCTTGACCTGTCCAAGTAGCATATTGGATCATTCATGCAAGTGAACCAATAAGGACTGTGTGACTCAGCCGGTTTTTACCCAAACCTTGTGATTCGAACTATGTTGTCAAACCGGACGAGTCATTTATTATCCTTTTAAACTTAAGTTTGCCCAGAAAAACAGATAGAAGAAGTATACCGATGAGTCACAAAGATGAAGACCATGGAGACGAAGCTGCATCAGGTCTTGAAGGAAGTAATAGAACGTATGAGGGGGAAGAGGAATAGGCATTGCATCTGGCTTTGAAAGAAGAAATAGAACTCATGAGAGGGAAGAGGAATAAGCACTACTTATTTGAGGTGTTGCCGCTACTAACTTTATGAGAATGTCAGTTGGCAGAGAAATGAAAGAGTGTGAGAGATAAAGAGAATGCTCTCTTTAATCTAAAAGGAGAAGACATGTGCCCTAGGTCCTTGGACCATTTTCTGATGATTACTTTTACTAGTTTTGGTCAAAGTAAAGAAGGCAAACCTTTGGGGCAATGTGCAATGATTGCTACACTTTGGTGCATTTGGTTATAGCTAACTCGCATTTTTAAGAATATCTCTTCGAATAAGCAGCTACTTTCGGATAAGATTAGATGTTTGGCTTCCATATGGTGTAAATCACATGGCCTTTTTAAAGGGGTGTTTACATATACATTAACGTCTTTTGTTACATTAATGTCTTTGCTACATTAATGTCTTTTGTTTCCTATTGTATGCTTTTTCTTCTCTTTTATTTTATTGAGGATTTCTTATCCTCCTTTTCCTTTGTATTCTTCTTCTCTGTCTTAATGAAATTCTTATGTCAAAAAAGAAAAAGGAGAAGGCATGTTATTGTGAGGATGGTAAATGGGTGATGTAATTAACGGCAATGAAGGGAAATGGACCCACATTTTGGGTGTAGTGGGAGAAAAAGCCAATGAATGGTAGGACTATTTGGGTTTTGAAAAGAGAGAGGATCCCACTCAATTTTTATATCACATTTTAATGTAATTTTTTATTATTAATTTTTAATATTTATTTTATTTTATGCAGTTCAACTTTAAAGGAAAATATTTATTTGAAATTGTTTTGCAGTAAAATATTTTGTAATATATTTTAAAGGGCACAAAATTGTGTTACCATATACAATGAAAGGATTGTGTTTGGTGTCAGAAGCGGTTTGGAATGATCAGAAATTAGTTTTTGTCATTCTTGATACTCGTGTTTATTTGTAAGCCCGAGGCTTGGCTTTGGCCTCTTAACCAGCAATATTGATAGTGGGTTATAAGTTGTAGAAAAAGAAATTTCAACCCAATTTTGAGCGTTTACTACTTTATTCTATTGCATGGCCATGGTAAAGTTTAAACTATAATTTTTGGTTTTTTAATTTTTACTCAACTTTTTACAGGTATGTTGAACGTATTGCCAATACTAAATGGGAAGTAAAAGAGCTTGGGATGGAGCATAATGGGTTTGTATTTTTTTTATCATCTCTATATTTGAATGCCGAGTCATTTTTTTTTCCTCTTTGTATTACTAATGGTTTATTACATTAAGTCTAAGTAGTTGCTAATTTTATATTAAAGATAAACTTATTGCATGCACTTATAAAATTTTATTTGCACTATTGGGATCTCCGATTACTGACATTCTTTGAGTATGAACACTTGGGTGTTTGTATATGTGAATGAAATTTGGGAGAATAATGATTTAGGAACTCCTAGCGAAGATATTTCCAATTTAGGAACATTACTACTGGATGATTTTAATGCCAACACTATTGTTAGTAGTGTCTAATAATCTAGCCAGAATGTATTTATCTCATCAAATAGCCTTTGATATTTGAGTCTTTGGGCCGGATAGTATAACTTCTAAAATTTAGCTTTGTTGGTGTTATTGAGCTGCAACCATATTTGTAGACAATAAATGTAACTACTATTTTTTTATTATTTTTTTCAGAATTTTTACTTGGAAATAAGCTGCAGTTCTGACTTAAATTGTTGTATTGATAGGTATGTTGATTTGTTGCTAGGAGAATTTAAGCACTATAAAACACGACTTGCTCATGGAGGAATTCGTAAAGAGGTATTGCTATTACTCATTATCATGAGACATACTCATCAAGTGCGTATATAACAACCTATTACATGAAGTACATACTTATGTTTAAAAATCTTGCTTTTAAATTGTTGAAAAGGCAAAACATAGAAAAGTAATTCCTAGTGTCTTAACATGACTTTTGATTCACGACTTCTGCTTATATATGTGTAGATTCAAGACCTATTATCGGACTATGGGCTTGAAATTGTGGCAGAAACTCTTGTCGAAGGACTTTCACGGGTGAAGAGATGTAGTGACGAAGGACGAGCTCTAATGTCATTGGATCTGCAGGTTAGGTTATTTCTGAGCTATGATCAAATTTTTTGAGTGTGCTTTCAATAGGTTGGATTTGGAGTTCATATAGTAGATTATTAATATGGCACAACTTAATTTAAACTCAGTCCACTGTTAAATTATGTGATCAAGTCCTTTTTAAAATTTACCGGTGTCTGAATAACTTTTCAAAGTTGAGCTTTCAAAACCGTATTTTATTTTCAGATCTTAATAGTAATCAAATCTTGGAAGTGTTGAATTGTTATTGGTAGAATGTTGAAAATAAGCGATAAGAATTAATTATGTTCATGTATCAATAGCCAAGATAGTGTCATAGGAAATAGCTTAAATTTATTATTATTGTCTTGTAAATAAGTGATGTATTTATTCTCTTGATACATATAAATATCATGTGTGCTAAGTGTTATTCACTCAAGCAAATTCAGAAACCTTTCTTTTAAATTTCTCTGAGTCTTTCTCTAAATTCAAGCTGGTATCAAAGCGGGTTTCGACCTAGCTCTGTTCAGCTTTCCTAAATCATTGTCCAGTGATAAAATTTCTCGGTCGCGCGTCTTATCGGCTGTCCCAATCTCTGCCACGCATCCTACCGGCACTATCCCAATCTCTGTTGTGTATCCTATCGACACCTTTTCTGGCGACTGTTCAACTTCCGGCGATTGTTCAACGTTCAGCAACCGTTCAACATCTAAGTTGGCACATTTCATCGATTACTGAATATTTCTGATATGGCATCACCTCCTGTTTCTGCTTCCCCGACTATCTCATCATAATCTTCAACTCGTCTCTCATGCTAATAACTCTGGTGATCGTGGTTGTGGTTGTGGAAGAGGATGTGGTGGTAACATACCTTGATGTATCTTTTGCAATAGGTTAAGACACTTAGAAGAACGGTGTTGGGCAAAGCATGGTAAACCTGCTGTTGCTAATTTTGCTCAGATTGAGCCAGTTTCGACACCTCTTGCTATGACCCTCACTCCAGCAGACTATGAGGCCTTTCTTCCCTTTAGGGCCATCTCACAACCTTCGACATCTACTACAGTGGTTGAATAAACTGGTAATCTCACTACTTGTATCTCTCAGTCATCTCTTGGACCCTAGGTAATTGATTCTGGTGCTTCAGATCATCTCTGTGGTAATAAAGATCTTCTTACCTCTTTCTTTTTCCAATTCCTTACCTTCTGTCACACTTGCCAATGGGACCAAAGCTCATGTCCTTGGAATTGCTCAAGCTCGACCATATCTTCTCTTACCTTTAACTTTTGTTCTTTATGGCCCTAGTTGTCCTTTTAATTTGATATTTGTTAGCCAATTAATTTGATCCCTTAATTGTTCTATTACCTTTATTAAAAATTCTGTTCTTGTGCAGGATCCAAATACGGGGAAGACGACTTTACCATCTTGTTGTGCCAAATTCCCCAGTAGCATGTACCTTAACAGACTATTCAGATGCCATTCATAGTTGTCTTGGACATCCCAGTCTTTCCAAACTCCAGAAGATGGTTCCACATCTCTCTAATTTAAAGTCCTTAAGTGTGAGTATTGTCAAAAAGGGAAACATATTCGTATTTCCTTTTCTAGTAGTTTCAATAAAAAATGTGAGTCTCCTTTTTCTCTTATCTATTCGGATATCTGTGGACCAAGTCGTGTCAGTTCTAGTCTTGGATTTCATTATTTTGTTACGTTTCTTGATGATTACTCGCATTGTACTTGGGTCGTCTTTTAAATGAAAAATCGTGCCAAGCTATTTTCTATTTTTCAAAAAAATTGTGCTGAGATAAAAACTCAATTTGGTCAAACCATTCATGTCTTGCGTAGTGATAATGCACGTGAGTATTTGTCTAATCAATTTCAGGATTTCTTGGAAAAATAAGGTATTTTATATCAAACAACCTGTCCTCATACTCCACAACAGAACGGAGTGGTTGAATGTAAAAATCGCCATTTGATTGTAACAGTTAGGACTCTACTCATTCATATGAATGTTCCTCTTCGTTTTGGGGGGATGTTGTTCTTACGACTTGTTATTTAATTAATCGCATGTCCTCCTTTATGTTGCGTGATAAAATTCCTCACACTATATTGTTTCCTGATACTCCTGCTTACCTTGTTTCTCCACATGTCTTTGGTTGTACCTGTTTTGTTCATGATCTTACTCCAGGAAAAGACAAACTCATTGCTAATGCTTTCCAATGTCTTTCTTGGTTATTCTCGTCTTCTGAAAGGGTACCGCTATTATTCACCTGACCTGGGTCCTTATATTGTTTCTGTTGATGTCACCTTTTTCAAGCAACCACTTTTCCTCACTTTGTTTACAAATATCTCCTAGGTGAACACTATACTTCCTGTTCCTGTCTATGATCCTTCTCCTATTATCATATCACCTAGTCCAAAAGCAGAAGCAGGTTCACCTAGTCCCGAAAGTTCATCAAGTCCTAGTCCCTCTGCTGGTCCTCCACGTTCTCCTATTGTTTATCGTCGTCGCACTCATCCGTCTACTAGTGCCATGCCTACTGTGGAAGATGTCCCTGATAAATCACCACCTTCACCAATTGCTTCTCCTAATTTGGATCCTACATTGGATACTCCTCCCATTGCTTTTCGAAAAGGTACATGTTCTACTTGCAATTCTCATCCTCTTTATGCCTTCCTGAGTTATGATCGTCTTTCTCCTCAATATTACACTTTTGTTTCGAGTTTGTCCTCTGTTGCTATTCCCAAAACCACAAGCGAAACAATATCTCATCCAGGTTGACGACAAGTTATGATCGATGAGATGTCTACCCTGCATTCTAATGGCACATGTGATCTAGTTTCTCGACCACCTAGTAAGTCTGTTATTGGATGTCATTGGGTGTTTATAGTGAAGGTTGGCCCCGATGGCTATATCGATCGGTTGAAAGCTTGTTTGGTGGCTAAAGGCTACATCCAGATTTATGGTCTTGATTATAGTGATACTTTTTTTCTAGTGGGCAAGATTGCTTCCGTTCGTTACTGGCCTCTTTATCAGCTCGATATAAAGAATGATTTTCTTCATGGAGATTTACAGGAGGAAGTCTACATGGAGCAACCACCTGATTTTGTTGCTTAGGGGGACTTTGGACTAGTCTGTAAGCTTCGTAAATCTCTATATGATGTAAAGCAATCACCCCGGGCTTGGTTTGGACGTTTTAGTACTATTGTACAAGCCTTTGGCATGACCAGAAGTGAAGTCGATCATTCTGTTTTCTGTCGGTGCCATTCTCCTGATCAATGCATCTACCTTGTTGTTTATGTGGATGACATTGTTATTACTGGCAATGATTGCACTGGTATTGAACAGTTGAAGCAATATTTGTTCATGCACTTCCAGACTAAGGATCTTGGCAAGCTTCGATATTTTCTGGGTATAGAAGTTACACAATCTTGACATGGTGTTTCTATTTCCCAGAGGAAATATGCTTTGGATATTCTAGAAGGGGCTGGCATGACAGGGTGTAAGCCCATCGATACACCCATGGATCCCATTGTCAAACTTCTTCCAGGACAGGAGAAGCCATTGTCAGACCCTGGACAGATCAAAGTTGATTGGGGAACTGAACTATCTCACAGTAACTAGGCCAGATATTTCTTTTTCTATAACAGTGTTAAGTCAATTCCTTGATTCCTCATGTGACTCACACTGGGATGCTGTTGTTCGGGTACTTAGATATATCAAAGGAGCTCCAGGAAGAGGGTTGCTCTATGAGGATTAAGGTCATATGAAGATATGTGGTTATACAGATGCTGATTTGACAGGTTCTCCCCCAGACAGGCATTCTACCCTAGGATATTGTGTTCTTTTTGGAGGTAATCTAATATATTGGAAAAGTAAGAAGCAAACTGTGGTTGTTAGGTCAAGTGTCAAAGGTGAGTATCGAGCAATGACAATTGCAACATATGAATTTATATGGCTAAAACAATTGTTAAAGGAGTTAGGTGTCTGTAAAGAGAAATCTATGAAGCTTGGGTGTGATAATGAAGCAACTTTGCATATAGTTTCAAATCCAGTATTTCATGAAAGAACAAAACACATTAAGATTGATTGTCACTTTGGGTGACGTCTAATATACACCTTGCAAAGAATGGTGTATGATGCACCAATTGTTATGAGCCCTTGATTTATTAATAAAAAAAATCAAGGATTAAGATTGAAGATAGGCAACCTTCTCAACAGGTAGGTGGCGCAGTACGGCCACCACCGCATCTCAAAAACTCCGATCGTCACCACTGCGTCCCAGATTGCCGACCACCACCCACCGCAAAGCGACCCAAATCCTCTTACGAACCATTGCGTCGCCCAACCAGCCTCGAACCACCCACCTCGAACCAAACTGCACTGCCTCGAACGACCAGCCTCCGTTGTCTTCGATCCACACCAGACACGCATCGACAACCACCACCCTTGTCAATGCCATCGTCATTCCCTGCCTCTCACCCACGAACCCCTAACCATCCAACCCAATGGAGCCGTCGCAGCCCAGATCTGCAAGTCTTGCCACCGCTACTGGAAGAGAAGGGTGGTGCGTGGTTACCTTGATCCCTGGGACGGTGGCATTTGACGCGAGAGCAAAGCCTCCAATAGGGTTGAACTTCTGGATCTGACGAGCCACCACTCTCAGTCGCTCTGCCCTAGATTTGGCTGAATCGAGCCCAAATCTGGCCACCAGTTTTTGGCGCCATCCACTGCGACCAACGACCCAGAACCACCCAGATCCAAAACCCAAACCCACCTTGTCCTCTGCCCATGCTTTGGAAATCATAGTGGCTCGTCAGTGGTGGACGGTAGTCGTGGGAGAGATTGAGGGGGAGGAGGTGGTGGAGGGGAGGATGGGTGGGTGGTGAAGATGTGGGTACTGGTGGTGTGACGGCTATCATCTCAGATCTACACATCTGAGGTCCGCTTTTCCTCTGGCCAACCCCTCCACCGTGTTCGCTACCTTGCCCTCGACTAGCCACTGGAATCGCGCTGCCACCGGAGCTTCGATGCGTCACCAAGTGCCGTTCGCCGAAATCTAGGCAGAGTTGGCTGAGAAAAAACAAGATGACCTGCAATAGCAAGTAATTTTAGGTGGTGTATGATGTACCCTAACATAGTAGGGTGCATAATAACATCCGTCTGTCACTTTGTGGGGGAGAAGATTCAGTCCGGAGAAATTACTACTACTTTTGTTAATTCCAATGAGCAGTTGGCCGATGTTTTCACCAAATCTCTCTGAGATCCTCGAGTTAATTATATGTGTAACGAGCTTGGTGCATATGACATGTGCACCAGCTTGAAGGGGAGTGTTAGAATGTTGGAAATAAACAATAAGAATTAATTAGGTTCATGTATCAATAGCCAAGATAGTGTCATAGGAAATAGCTTAAATTCATTATCATTGTCTTATAAATAGGTGATGTATTTATTCTCTTGATACATATAAATATCATGTGTGCTGAGTGCTATTCACTCAAGCAGATTTAAAAACCTTTCCTCTAAATTCAAGTGTTATGAAACAAATGAATTCTTTTGTAATGCAGACAATGATCAATATATTCATGAACCTTCCTGCTCCTTCAGTAATTCTTTTTTAAAGTTTTTATATGTTGGGTTTGGATTTCTGTCTTTCTACCATCCAGGTTTTGATCAATGGGCTACAGCATTTTGTGTCGTTGAATGTGAAGCCTAAGCTACAAATGGTTGAAACTTTCATTAAGGTAAGGAACAAAGGATCAACATGGAAACACATTACACTATATTGTTTGCAAATACTGATGAGTTTCAGTCACATGGTAGAATTAGTTGGGTGTTGCTGCCTGACCTGTTCTATAAATTGGGGTTTCTCATGTTTGAAACTTTCATTGGATGCAATCAACATTTTATTACTTAATACTTACGGACATCTTTACTTTGAACTTTTAAACCAGGCTTACTACCTTCCTGAGACAGAATATGTGCACTGGGCACGTGCACACCCGGTAATAGCCCCTTTCTACAGCATAGTTACACTACACTATCTGATTGCTTAGGTTTTAACAAAGCATCCCATCCCTTGCAGGAATATAGTAAAAGCCAGATTGTTGGGCTGATCAACCTTGTTGCCACTATGAAAGGTTGGAAGAGGAAAACCAGGTTGGAAATACTGGAAAAGATTGAATGAATTGCTTCCTTTTATTGCGTATAAGGTCAGGCATATAGAATCTCCTTCTCCTTTTCCCCTTCGCCTTGCATTTTTTGGCAGAGCTCCTTGTAAAGGTAGTGTATATTGTATGGTATTTGATCCCTATTAATTACGTTGTATTTTCCAAATTTGTGCTTCCTCTGGTGTCCTGTAGATAGTCCTTTGAAAATAAGCTGTAATTGTACAATAATGATACTACACAAAATTTTTTTCTCACAACTCTCATTGTCATAATCTATTTCTCTTTTTCTTTCTTTCCCTTTTATTCATCAATATCAATTGTGCACAATTCCCTATGTAAGTTATGTTAATTGCACTTGCACATCTTGTGCACATAACATTACTCGTCATTTTAATATTGGATCTCACGATATTTCTTGTTTATGTTAGTTTTGTAAAGTTCCTATTCATTGGCAGATAGTGGAGTAATTTTCCATCAAAGAGACAAAAACCTAAAAGTGTCGACCTATTTGGTACTTGAATAATGTTTGTTGCACATCTCTAAGCCTAATATCCCTTCTCATCACTATGAAGTTTCAGAATGAGTTGTGTGCAGAAAACAATATGGAATCAACTGTAATCAAATTGTAAAAATTATACAAATATAAAGTGAAGTGTGTGTAGCATTATTCTGTTATTTTCTCCCTTTCTCTACCTGGTCCATACCTTTATCGAACTCCTTCAAATTGTTGGTTGTTTACGTGGGATTCAGCCCTTGTCATTTATGTTAATCCACATGAGAATGGGAGGGGGGATAATAGGGAGAGGGAGAGTCATCACTCTAGTCTTTGAGAAAATTGTGTCATCAATTTAATCTTCTAATTATGAGAAGTATCATCAAATTAATCCCTTTGTCAGATTGAGAAAAATGAGTGTAACGGAGTCTTAATTTAGGGATTAATTTTATGTTATTTTGTATTATTGAGGGATTAAATTGATGACACTTGGCATTATTGAGTGATTAAATTGAAATAAAAAAAATCTTTGAAGTACAAAAATAAAAGTTCACACATACAACGTATGCACGCGCGCAATTGAAACTTGAAAATATTATGATATTCATGTTTTTATCAAACTAATTTATTTTAAATATAATTTTCTTATTAAATTATAAGGTAAATTAACAATTATAAATGCTTTTAGTTTAACTATTTTGTATTAGTTATTGTTTCATATAATCATAAATAAACTATTTAATATTGACTTGATCACCATTAAAATAAGCTCTATGAAATATTTTGAAATAAGTTCATAAAATAATGCTGTGTAAATCTTTACACTTTACTCGCCGTGTATAGAAAATAAATTTGTTGTGATATTTACTTATCAATAAAAATTATAAAATAAGTTGTGTTTAAAAGAACTTACTATAAATTAAGTTTTGTGAAATACGTGAATGGTATGTTTTGAAAGAGCTTACTATATTTCAAGGTGATCCCTATCGGCAAATCCGATCACAAGAAATTTTAATGTTTGTTATTTAGGAAAACAAAGGCAAAGGCATGGTCGAACTTACAAAAGTAATACGATTATGCCATTTAAAAGAAGAATGGCAGTGTAAAAATCTACAATGCATTAATTGCATTCTTGCAGCTCTAGGATCATTGTCTCCATGCATTTTTTATTTAATTTAATATTAATTTAATATAAAAAAATATTTTTAATATTAAAAAATTTAAAAAAAATCTTGATCATTAGATAAAAATTTAACGGTTGAGATTTTCTAATCGCACCTCCAACGACCGGAGACAATCCGGATCCTCCCTTGTATGAGTTCATCTCTGTTCTCTGTTTTATCCTGTTCTAGTTGGCTTGTTGACTCTAACTTGGACCCCAGGCGACTGTGTAATTGCACCCGCCCTCTTTAGTGCGAAACAGTGCTGATCACTACTCACTAGGTACCTGTAGCAGATTCAAATTATGCAAACAAAATAAATAAATAAATATAAGAAGTAAATATAGTCACACCATTCTAAGGAGACAGACTCAAATTCCTTTGGTCGTCTAGTCATTTTCACAGTGGATGGGTGTTCTATCCTTCTCCAAGATATTTTGAAGCCCTTCCCATCTAGACAGTGAAAACAAATTAATACACATCGAGGTTTACTTTCCTTAATTTTGCCACAGCCACGGAGATGGAACAAAAAGTGTGGGGATGAATTAGTAGCCCAGAGAGCGAGAGAGACCCTCCAAAAAAAAAAAAAAAAAGGAAGGTTACTTGAGCTTTCCTATGCCTAGCTTCAACTCCCTTGGACATGAACCTACAATATCTCTTTCCTAAAAACTTACGTTGTTAAGAAGGGGCATGATTGATTTTATATGTCTAACATGTTCTTTATGAGGGTGGACAATGCTAAGGCTTATTTACTATTTATTAAGTGTTTTCTTTCTTAAATTTAAGTTGTTAAATAAAGACACACATAATTATATAATTCAAATTGAAAGTTGATTTGATCATATGGTCAAGTCACTAGAATTACGATTTGATCGTAAGTCAATCAATCAAATCAAAAAACTTCGACTAAAAAAAAAATATTTTTAAAAAAATATTATATAAAAATTTACTTGATATAAAATATATTATATTAAAAATATTAAACAAAAAATATTATTTTAAAAAATACTTTTAAACAAAGAATGATAATAATCTATTAGTTAGAGATGGTAATTTTACTCATGAGGACGGATATCTTCGCGAGTAATACTTTCGTGATGGAATGAGTAATACCTGTTAATTTTTTTCCGCAAAGTATAAATACTTTCGTTTATGTTATTTCCGTTTAATAAGCGGACGGGGACGGTGGTTCCCCCTGCACTACAGATATCCATAAATAAAATTATCAAAATATTCATATATAAAATTATTAAAATAACCTTATTATTATTATTAAATATTACTAAAATATTATTATTTTTTTTAATTTTTTGAGTTTTATTTTATTTTTTTCAAATTTATTGGATGTACCAGTAAATATCCGCATGATATCTTTATCCATGAGAGATTATTAAACGAGTACCCGTACGGATATGGAGGCGGGGGGCGGGGGTGGATATTATCCGCGTGGTGGTGGTCATTACCCATTCCCATTCATGCCTACCTTGCCATCCCTACTATTAGTTGCATAATAAATTAAAAAATTAATAATAATATTCAATGAAATCATATATGGTCTAGTAATAAAATACATTTTATAAGTTGATCGACCTGGCTTGGAGCTTGAGTGATGGATTTCTCAAGACGATCAGCCCAACCAATCCAATTCGTATAACTATAAAGACACATAAATAATTTTATATATCTAACACAGTTCTCATGAAGGTAGATAATGCACAAGCTTATTTATTATTTACTATGTGCTAAAAATCAACATGTGATAAGAATCAAATTCTAAACTATTTAATCATTAAAATTTTGATATCATATTATGAATCATCTTTTACAAAATTTTAAGTCATTAAATAAAAACATATAAATAATTTTATATATCTAACATAATAATGTACATACTAATTATGTTACCTGATGGATTTGGATCGGTTGCAGTTAACATTTTTAGTTTTTAACTGCATATCATCTCACCCTTTCAAACTAAAGTTTCTTAATTTAAAAAATTGAAAATCACGTAGTTTTAAAAATTGTCAGCCGTGAGATTAGAACTGTACCACTTATAGTTTGCTTTTCAACTGTTGGGGATCCGGATCCGTGACCTGATAATAGAGCTGAAAAGACATTATCAACCAGCAATAGATAAAGACAAAACAAAATGTAAAATAGCCTGAAATGGGTTTTAGAGCAACCCCATTCATCAAACTCTCTTTGTCATTCCCCTTCAGATTAACTATACTTCAAAATTTAGACATCATGTCACATAATTGGGGTGTTGAATATCTTGCCATCGATTCTAATAAAATATAATAGGAGTGAGAGTGCTGTACAATCTTGTCCTTTGTACACGACAGTCACATTGACCCCCTTATGAGTCAAAAATAATATAGATTATCCCAGCTTCATTGCTGATAAGAATACCGAGTCCCAATGCAATAGAAAATTATAGGTGTCCTGGATCTACCCAAAATCAATATTTTTTACGAGCATTAATTAATCCAAGTTAACTCAGTTCATTGTGGGCTAAAAAAGAACCGTAGAACAGAAATTATAGTACCACGTGATTGCTGTTACTGCTAATCATAGATTCAAGTTCACTTACTCTATCAAACGGCCTTTGATATTGAATCTTTTGGTCACATGATGTAACTATCATTCTTTCAACACTTAGTATTAAGCTCCAAAAATTTTGGAAGGTTTTGTACCCTGGTCACATTTTAAGACTGCATAATTTCTTTTCATTTTCAAATTTTATTGTTTTGGAAATATTCTACTTTCTGTCAGTAGGTCTGACTTAAACTGCTGCATGGACAGGTAAAAGATTTGTTGCTGGGAAAATTTAATGTCTACAAAACAAAACTTGCACATGGGCAAATCGTAAAGAGATATTTCTCGTACTCATTATTACGTGGGATATAGTCGTTGTGTACATCATCAACTATTCACCGGTGAAGAGATCTACTCATGAATGTTATTGGATCTTCAAGTTCTTTCTAAACTATGACCAAAATTTTTTCGTGCTTGTTACAGGTTGCATTTAGAGTTCATTTGGTAGTAAATTTGAAAATTATGGTTGAACATGAATTTAATCTCTGTTTATCAACCATTTAGATTTATAAAATCACGTCCTTATAAAATATTACCAGTGTCTGAGTTACTCTTCAAATCCGAAGCTTCAAGCCTCGCTTTTATATTTTTATTTTTTGGTCGGCAGCATCAAACAGTTTGTCATATTACATGGCTTTGTCTTGAAGTTAAGCTCTGAAAACCATAAATGATAATCAAATCTTAGAAGCAATGACGTTCTCAAAGTACAAAATATCAAATCTTATATAAATTCTAAAGCAGACAATAGCTGATTTATGTTAACAACCCTCCCTCATCACAAAACTCTTTAGTAGAACCCTTTGCTCTTGCTTTTGGAATTTGACGAATGATGGATAGGATTACTGTCTTTTATCCTTTCAGGTTTTGATCAATGGGCTGCAACATTTTGTGTCCATGAATGTGAAGCCCAAGCTTCAAACGGTGGAAACCTTCACTAAGGTATATGGATATGTAACACATTTTTCAGACCAGAAAAAGAAAAAAAAAATGTAACTCATTCTCCACAATATGGTTTACTGATATAGATGTTCAGTAAAGTAAATTGATATTTCATATCTTGATACTGCAATTTTAGTGCAAACAAAGAATTTTATTACTTAAACTAAAAACGTCAAGAGATCTCACTGCCATATTTCAAGGTTCTTGCCTTCCCCGCTCTTCCCCTCTCACTCTCTCTCAACAATATTCAACCACCCAAAAAAATAAAATTGATATTTGTTATTTGTTATCTAGAAAACAAAGATAAAGAAATGGCAAAACTATGAAGGAAAAAAGTACTTGGGATTATGACATGAGCAACGAATGACATTGTAAAAGCAAACAATAAATAGCATCCCTGTAGCTCTCCCCAGCATCAGTTCATTGCTGTCCTGTGCTTGATCCTGTTCAAGTTTGCTTGTTGACTCTGCATAGCCTGATCAACACTTTTCTTTCTTGTACACTTTTTATTTAACAAATAATAGTAATTTTCTTTTCTATGCTAACTTCAAGCTGCTGGTGACTGCGTAAATGCACCCACCATGTCTAGTGCCACGCAAGGTTGATCAGTGGGTACCTGCAGCAATAAGCAAACAAAATTAGAAATTAGTGTATCCTTATGAGACAAAAGTACTGAGACACAGCTGATTTTCCTGGAGAGACAGTATCATTGGATTTTATGACTAGGACTCTGACACTAGTGTTTCCCACAAAAGTAATAACGTAGTCAGCATCCCAATTAATCTGAATTGTTGGTACACCCTCTTCATAAATGCCTCTGCTTCAATTGTATCTTTATCATTTCTTACGTTATTTTCAGTACCTTCCCCTCCACCCCCACACCTCATGAATCGAAGGAGAGTTGATTTTTTTTTTAAAAAAAAGGATATTGATTTCCAATTTAAATTTCTATTTTAAATTTTGTAAGGCTTTCTTCTATTACTTTTTTTAAATAAAGCAAGAAATAAGGAAGAGAATCCTGTACTTTGCTAGCTATCACATACATCAAAAGTCATCGAATCTTTTAACTGAAAAAAAGAAATCACGGAATCTGGGGAAAGCAAATTCATTGTTTGACAGCATCAGATGAGTGGATTCTTAAAAAATGTGATCCTAAGATTATCCTCATCAAGCGCAAAGGAAGCTACTTTTTTTTGCCCCTTCAGGTAAATCAAAGCTCTTCCACATTTTCAAGTTTATTTGACAAAACCATGACATTGACTAGTAAGTAATTTATTTCCTCTTTTTGTTGTATTATATTTATATATCTTTATAGTTATAGATTGTGATTGGTGAGGATGAGCACACGGCAAGTCACTCTTTTCTTTTTTAGCTAAATGGCAAGTCACTCTTTTTGTTTTTGTTTTTTGTTTTTGGTAAATGGCAAGTCACTCTTTTTGTTTTTGTTTTTTATTTGGTAAATGGCAAGTCACTCTATTAGATGTTAATAGCATTGCTGCATTGAAATCATATGCATAGCTGTTGAGATGATGATTGTTGACTTACAAAATGGCCAGCTCCGAGGATCCAATAGAAGTGTAGGTTTTTGTATGACTTAACAAAGCCTTTGGTCTTTTTGTCACTTCCACAGTAGAGGGGTGTTCTATCTTTCCCCAAGAAATATTGAAGCCCTTCCCACCTACACAATAAAAAAAAGATGGAGAAAACAATAAGAAACATTGGCGTTTGCTTTCACCAATCTTGAAGGGATGAATTAGGAGAGAGAGATGCATACTTGAGTTTCCTAATCCAAGCTTCAGTCCCCTTGGTTGCACAAATCAGATCAACCTATAATAATCAGACAGATTATGATGTTACCTGATAGTAGAGCACAAAATAAAATATTCATCTGATTAAACGTACAGATAAAACAAGATCTTCAAATCAGTCTAACAAGATAATCATCTGATTACTTTGAAACCCAGTCAACAGTCAAATAATTGGGGTGAAGGAAAGCTATATAATATATATGCAATCAAGATTCTCATCAATTCTTATTCTTATAGAAACTGACAATGAAAGTGTTGTGGAAAGGGACTCTTACTTGTCCATTGTACACAGTCACATTGACCCCCTTAGCCAGCAGCTCATCGACCTGGAGATGTTAAAATAAAGGACATCAAATATCCCAAAACTTAAAAAAAATTTAAAAAAAAAAAATTGCCCCCTTGAAAAAAATCCGGAGAGCAGAAAGTTTACTAGAAAACGTTGATTTTAAGCTCAAATTGACTAATCAGGATATGATTGTGAATCTGATATACATTTAAATTGAAGCTTAAAACCAAAGTTCCCAGTTTGTTTAACGCTTATTATCTTCTTACCTCATTAATTCTTGGCTTCATAAAATCACCTTCAAGATAACTAAAAACATCATCGGATTGCCCTCCCCATCTGTCAGCACAGTGTAGCTAAGTGATCATTTCATGGGTTTGCAGTGGAATTTTGAGTACACTTTTTCTTGTCAGCGAATTATAAACTTACGTGACATTCTCAGGGATGATCTTTAACTTCTTCTTTATGACACCGTTTAATAACTCGTCAAGATCACCATTACTACCTCCAGGAGGAGATGATGACCTTGAACTCATGGAAGTAAGATACTTAGAGTACCGCTTCACTGCTATTTCTTTGAATAACCCCAGCTCCACTGCTGATAAGGTTACTGAATCACTTCCTGCATCTACCAGGAAATTGTAAAAGTCCTGGAATTAACAAAAAAAATACGAATTATAACCAAATAATAATAATAATAAAACTTCTAAGGAGCAGTAGTACAGACTTTGGTGCATTGTGGGATAGAAAGAGAACTCATTTGATTTAAGAGATAGAAAGATGTTGAATGAAAATTATAGTACCACATTGTTGCTGCTAACGCCAATCACGGACTCAAGTTCACCCCATGAGTTGGTTGCATCAACAAATTTACCATCCTCAAGTTGCTGCTTGATCTTTTGAGCTATACTGATCTCTAAAATGGGTTTGTTAGATAATGGCCATCCTATAAAATAATACTTTTTGCCGTAAATTTTGTTTCTATTTGAGAAGATGGAAAAAAGATTTACCCGTTTGATTTTTGTAGTCCATTGTCGTCAAGTCGTGAGAGGTCTTTAAGCAGAGGACCCCATGAGAACTGCAATGATGGATTCAATATGAAAGACAATAATGTGATAGTTCAACTACATGAACTGGTGGGAAAGAAATTCAACTACATACCACAAAATCTTCTGGGGAGATCCAACTGTCTCCTAATGCCACACCTACACAAGAAAAAGTTACTCAATATCATACATTTCTTGGAGTTCTTCTTTCCTAAAGATATTTATTTAATATAAAGGATCCATCATTTCCTGATAAGAAAGAAATTAACAAGTTAACCCCATTCATAAGTCATAAATGTTTTCAATCATCATGAATTGAAGAAGAAAGGGCTACCTCCAAGTTTAAGCTTCAATTTCTTGTCTTCAATAGCTTTTAAAGCAGATAATCCAAGAGTGACAGCAAATTTGCCACCATAAGACTCTGCCACTATGAACAGAGGGCTCTTTTGGAGGCTCTCATCCTTGTTGAATATCTCAATTAGCAATGTAGTCAAGTCAGTGGCTGCTTCATCATCTGTTTTCACAAAGAGTTTGTCATCCTCCACAAAACTGTACCCCGTTCCAACTGGATTGTCCTGTGTTATAACATCAAAACCATTGAGTGATGAGAACCACAAAGTGAAAAGAACCTGAGAAGAGAAAGTAAACAAAAAGCACTGGAATAAACTGCTTCAAATATGGCTGAGTTACCACAAAGAGGAGATCTGCTTTTCTCAACCATGTGGAATTCCGTGGCTTCAAATTGGTGTCCAAAGGCCCAACCTCTTGAAAATTTCCAATCCCAACTCCTGAAGCACCCTGTACAGTGTTTGAAAATCTCATTCAGAATATGGGGTTGTTGTTCTTGTTCAGAATTCAGATTACAACCCAATCAAAGAATACTTACAGGTCCTCCCTGCAACCAGAGAATAATTGGCCATGGCTTGGAAGGATCTTCCACTCTGTAGGGACTTCTGTAAAGCCACCAGAACATGTGTGCTTCTGCGAAAACACAATAAAGTAAAAAAGTAATGTAACTATTGTTCACTCTAGATTACTTTTTCACACACTCAAAAGATGCAAAGAAAATCTGTATTCTGTAGTATAATAGACACCGTTATGGAAATTACAGAATTTTAATGCATTTAACTTACTGGGTTTGACTTGTACATATCCCCATTCCTCTGATCCGTCTTGGCTCTTGAAAGCTGTTACCGTTCCTCCATGAAATAGTAATAGACCAAGGAATAGAAGAAGAATGGTGACAAAATCACAAAGCTTTTCCATTTGAAGAAAAGAAGCAATGGCAGTAAAGGGGAACAAAGGATATAGGCAATTTATAATGGATGGGAAAGGAGGTGAGTAGTGAGTTAAAAATGAAGCGTGTATTGTCGGTGTCTGAAACAGAAAATGGAAGCCAAGATAAGAGTCCTATGTCCTATGTACACGCACGAAGACAAAAACATGGGTAAAAACATAAGATGCCCTTCACTTCTTTTTCAGGTAAGATTATCCTTAAAAGCAAGGTAAGTCATTCTTCTGCGAAGCCTCCTACTGTCCTGCAAGATGATCATGAGAGTGTAAGTAACCAAAAGGCAAAAGTTATTGGGGGGAACAAATTGCATGGAATTACGGTGACTAAATTTGGAAGGATAATAAGGACAGTCTGATTTTGATGGGGTGTAATTAGGGTTGCAATTGTTTGTGTTTTTTTTATAAGAAAAGTATTTTTTTAATTAATATATATATATATATATATAAATATTCTTAACTGTTTAAATAAGATTTCTAAAATTAGTAAAATATAAAAATAATTTTTTTTTTTTAGAAATTAAGATGAATTGTTTCTGAAAAAAAATGAGAGAAAAAAACATATTTTTTATATCTTAAAATTACTTTTTTAAAAGTTTATCCAAGCTCACCCTAAAATTATTTTTACACTATGAAATTCTTAAAGTCTTATCGGTGTAAATAAGCAAGTGAATCAAAATTTACTCTGTCACAAAACATAAAATTATTATGAAGATTTATTAAGAAAATAGAGAATTATTCTATTAAAGTTGGCTCTTATTAAGAAAATATAGAAAAAAAAGTAATACTATATATTCATAGATTCTCTTAATTACTTAAAATAGTAAATATTAAATAAAAAATAAAAATATTTAACATTTTAAGAAGTTAAAAAATATTATAATGGTTATAATGGTTACCAATATATCAACCAGCACATACGTGTCTATTGATCTGTATTTTTTATTTTATTCATTTGACGTTAAATTTTTTATTTTTTTATTTTATTTGTTGTTACATGTCCTCTTAAACTGCTCTTTAGTTGTAGTTGTAATTGCCTAGATGTTAGAGGCAGAAAGAGTTCATTAAGCTGTTGTAACTGTTAGTAAGTGACTGAATTAGTGAAACGTGGTAAAATGGCAATTAGTAATAAATCATTGTTGTACACCTTCTTCTTCTTTTTATGTTATTTCCCTTTTCTTTATTATTTGTGTTTAATGAGTAAAGATGACATATTAAGGATATACAAAATTAGACACCAAATCTTGAAATTGCCATCATAATAAGTAATAGATAATAATATTGAAAGTATTTAGTGTCATTGACATAAACGTATGCCAATTGCCATCTACCTATATCTATATACAATTGTATTATACATACAATATATTAAAGTTGGCTTTTATTAAGAAAATATAGAATTATTAAAAAGAAAAAGAGTAATATTATATATTCATAGATTCTCCTAATTACTTAAAATATAAAATATTGAATAAAAAATAAAAGTATTTAATATTTTGGGAAACTAACAGATATTAATGGTTATAATGGTATTAAAAGTATTTAATATTTTGGTTATAATGGTTTTATAACCAACCACGGTGAAGGTGGAAATACAGGATGATAGAAATGGAAAACTATCAGACAATGACATAACGTATGCCATCTATCTATATCTATATATTATATATAATTGTATTATACATACATACATTATATTATATTAAAGTTGGCTCCTTAAAATTATTTAATGTCATGTCATGTTAAGTGCTAGGGTGGTTTTCTCCAAAGCTTTTTCAAATTATCTAATGTTAGGTGATGCCAATGTGACTTCTCCCACTGAAGCCTCTTTCAAAGTTCACCAAAGTCATCTAATGATATATAATGTCAAGTGCTAATGTGGCCTTTTCTAAACAAATTTAAAACTTTACTGCCTCTTGCAAGCCGAACTAATGTCAAGTAGTGTCAAGTCTTAACGTAGCTTCCTCTGAATAAATCTAAAATTTTATTGAATAATTAACATTTGATATTCAATCAATAATTTATATTTATTAAAAAAGAAAGTGGCAACGTAAACTATACTTTGAACTTTGTATAATCACATAATGTAACAAAAGATCACAATTAAAAAACATTTAAAGAAGGGCACACAATATGAAAAATAAATTGTAAAAGTAATTTTTTACTAAAGTGAAAAATGAAATATATTGTGTGCATATTTAATTTATAAACTAGTATATCATTACAAATGTTTTCATAAATTCTATTAGGAAAAAATAATTAATTGTAAATATAAATATGCAAGCACACACATGTATTTAATTTATAAAATAACCTATTATTATATATATATAAAAAATATTTCACAAATTTAACAACAAATATTATTATAGAGGTGTCCTTGGCCTGAAAGACTAGTGAAGATTCATGTGATTCTTGAAACGATTTTTGTAATGTTTGGTATATTTTTCTTTAAGTAGTTAAGAGAATTATAAGGGAGATTCATTTGGAGGGTATAGAATTATTCAACCAAAATGAGTAATGTTATATATTTCTAACAAGTTCTTTTACACCTTCTTAATTACTTATAATAGTAAGTATATTAAATAAAAAATAATTTTTTTATAATTTAATCCTTTGTTCTTTAAGTAATTAGAAAGATTATTAAGAAAATTTATTAAGAAGATATAAAATTATTAAAAAAAAGAATACTATTATGTTGAGAACTTAAAAAAAGCAGTAAATATTAAATAAAAATAAAAATATTTAACATCTTGAGAACTTGAAAAAAATTAAGTACTCTATTCTTTAAATAATTGAAAATTTATTAAAAAATTTATTAAGAGGATATAAAATTATTAAAAAACAAAAAAAATGTTATATTCTCCAAACAAATCCTCCAAAAACCACAACTATCTAACACTTTCCTTTTAAGTGGAGAGTTTATGGCATGTTTAGACTCTAGACCACGTAACTAAGTAGGTATTATAATCCTCTATAGTTATAAAAAAAATTGCAGGAGATCTCAATCCTAAAAATTATTTTACTCTATGACAAAATAAAAACAAAATGATTCAATGAATGTAAGCCAGGATGAAGAATTGCACTTCCTAGTTCCTACTATTGTTTTATTTAAAAAAAAAAACTGCAGCTAATAAACTAAAAGGTAACCATAAGCTATCTTTTTTTTATATATACACTATACAGTAATCGTAATCATTAAACTATCATTACTCATATATTCTACGTGGTTCCGCATTCATGATTGTTTAAATTCCTAACTTAAGTGTATTTAATTTAACTGTGTAAATTTTAATTATTTTAATAATTAATTATTTTATAATTTAATTATGATGAAATTAATTTTATGTTTAGATATATTAATTAAATAATGAGAATTAATTTTATGTTTAGATATATTAACTGAATAGTAATTTTAAAATAATTTATTTTATTTGAATAATATAAAAATTATTTTTTAAATTATTAAAATATATATAAAATAATTAAAAAATTTATTTGATTAAGGACAAAATAATATTTACATTTCAAAAATTTTGAAATAATTTATAATTTAAAATTAGAAACTTAGACTTTAAACTTATGAAAATAAATTACTATAATATATTAAATTTTGTGTAAAAATCAAAATAAATTTATTCAAACATGTATAAACAATAAAAAAATTTCAAAAAAAAAAAATTGATGCACGATGGATAAAATCATATCCAAACGTACTCTTAATAGTTTGTCAGAATATCAACTTGGTAAATTTCCAACCAAAGAAAAAGGACTTTATTGCAAGAAAAACATGCAAATGTCGGCTCCTTGACTTGGTGAAATTGTTCATAATAAATGCTGGAGTTTGGGTTCAAATTTTGTTAATGAGAGTAGGGAACAGGGGCATCCAGTCACTTTTTCTTTTCTCTTTAAATCTATAAAATTTGGACATCTAACATTCCTAAAAACTAACTCAATCTCTTTTTTTTTTTTTGGAGAACCAAAAGCCTTACTTAGGTTCTTCATGAAATTGAGATTACATTAAATTAATCTAGCGGTATTTTTAGTTTTGTTATCTTTTTAAAATTTATTTGCCTAAATACAATGTTTTTCCACAAATATACTTTTTTTTTAAAAAAAAAAGTGAAAGACTTTATTGCAAATCATTTGTAACCTGCTTTGACTAATCCCCAACAACTTGCACAGAAAAAGAGAAGAGGGGCCAAAAAAAATATAGAAAAAGATAGTTTTATATTATTTTTAATGGTATATATATTATTTATATTTTTTTAAAAAATGTAATTAAATGAGAGAAAATAAAAAAAAAAAGTATATATAATGAATAATATTAAATAAAATATAAAAATAAATATATGTATTATTTGATATAAGAATATAATAGTTAAAAAAATATACATCTTCTATTTTTTTATTATTTCTTTTAAAAAAATATATAAAAATTAAAAATATTATTAAATAATTTTAAATTAAGCGAAATATATGTTGATATGATTAAATTATCATTTTTTGTTCTTTTAAAAAATTGTATAAGTTAATTAATATATATAATTATTAGATTTAGTGGAGAAAATAAATTATAAGATAAAATTTAAAAAAATTAATTAATACATCTTTAAAATTATTAAATAATAGATAAATTAAAATAAAATAAGTTTCTTAAAAAGATAAATAAAAAGGAATGGATGAAGTAATTGTTTTTTCAACTCTTGTATCTTTAGTTTTAACTACTCTATTGAGATACTGACCATCTAGAAGTGATGCTCATGAATTGTGGTAGGATCATACGAATCTTATAAATGTAACCTTCTTTATATATATATGAATCATTTAGATAGAAATTAAAAGATACTATTTAGTAATCTTTGTTGTTGGCTAATATCTAAAACTTTTTGCAGTGTTGTCTTTCCCTCAAGGTTAGTATTAATCGTAGAGAACAAAATACGAATCGCATTTCTTCAAAAAATTGTTTTTAAAAATAGTAATGCTACATAATAAAAAAAAAGATTAATCATAATTTTGACTGAATTCAAGAGTAATTATTAGATGAAATAATGTGGTAGAAATTATTTATCCATCTAAGAGATATAAAGCATGACAACTTATTCTGTTAAAAAAAATTAGCTAAAAAATTCTTGTTGTCTTAACATTTTTCTTCAAAGAATTGCACTATGGCTGCCATTTTCTGCCTTTTTCTTGACATTTTGGCTAAGCATTTTGGTAGATGAAAACAGGGGATGCAGAAGTTGATTAGCAGACAACTACCACTGCGAAAGGGTGATAGTAAATCATTATGACCACGGTGGGTGGTGAACCCCCTCAAGGTCAGCATCCATGATTAAATTTCATAATTTGTTTTCTAATCATAACAGATACGAAATTGAAGTCTTAAAAGTAAGGCAAAAGATATTGGTTGTTCGTGGAAAGTAGTACAAGGTGCGTGCATCATTTGCTTTGTGCCTTAATTATTTATTGAGAGTTTAACTGGCTGCTGCTCTGGTTAACTAGTGATGTGGTCAACAAAATTGTTGATAATAATCACAAAACAATGACAAGAAGAAAACCCCCCTTTCAGTTTGTCATTTTTCAGCCTATAAAAATTAATATTTTGTGTAACTCCCTTACTAAATTAATAGTTTTATACATTGCCATTATAATAAGATCAATGAATTTATTTCATAAAAATTCATAAATAGAAATTAAAATAGAAATAAAAATATAATAGAAAATAGGTATCGATACAAAATAACACAAAGTTATAATACATATTTATATATTTTTTTAAAAAAATTAGCATCACACATCAGGTCATAATGTTTACTAAAAAATAGATATACATATAATTTTAATATATATATATATATATATATATATATATATATATATATTCATTTATTTATTTATAGGAAAAACTTCAAAAAAATCTCTTGTACTATGCGTGATGTGCACTCTGATCATGTTACTTCAAAATGTATAAAAAAAACATGTTACTTTGCATTTTGTACAGATAACTCCAAAATTGTAACTGATGTTATATTTTAGATGGAAACGCGCACGTTGAACGCATGTGCACATTTGAAAATTTGACCCCTAAATGCGGTCTTCTTTTTCCTCAAACCCAAACCCTAGATCTCCATAACATACATCATTGCACCACCATGGCAACGAATCTCGTCGCTCAGCCATCCAAGCCAAATCTGTGCACAACCACAGCTGAGACTCAAACGACTGGGTTTGGTTCAACAATGGGTGCAACGCAGGATGGCAGATTTGGGCGACACAACGGAGCTCGCGGGTTGCGAATCTAGAACAAGTTCTGGACAATAGGTTGTATAGGTCATGGTTGGCTTGAAACGATGGAGCGCGGTGGCTCGCAGCTGGTGCGCAGTGGTGGCTCGCGGGTGGAGCATTGTAGTAGGGAAGTCGATTGCGAATCTAGATGACACGACGGAGTTCGTGGGCTGCGGATTTGGAAGTATGGGTCATGGCTAGCTTGGAACCGTAGAGCGCGGTGGCTCGCGGGTGATGCGCGATGGTGATTCGCATGATGTAGATGTGGGTTTTTAGGGGTTCTGTTTTGGAGCATGGCAGAGAAATGAATGTGGCGTGATGAAGGCAGAGCAACAGTGATGGTGGCTGACAGTCCAAGGTTTGGGTGGCTATAGTGTGGACGACGACTACACGGTTCTGTGCTTATGGGTGGGAGGAAGAAGAAGATCACATTTAGGGGTAAGGGTGTGGGTTTCTGGAGATCTAGGGTTTGGGCTAGAAGAAGAAAAGACCGTGTTTGGGAGCCAAATTTTCAGACGTGCGCGTGTGTTGCACGTGTGTGTTTCCATCCAAAATGTAACGTCTATTACTATTTTGTACTTCTTTGCACAAAACGTAAAGTAACAGGGTTTTTTTTTGCACATTTTTAAAATAACAGGACTAAAGTGCACATCGCATGTAGTACAAAGGTTTTTTTTTAGTTTTCCCATATTTATATATACATTCTCCTCATTTGGAACAAGAATTTATGCTTAGTCAATCTGAATAATGATGATCATAATGCATCATGTGCTAGTCTAAAAACACCATAAATAGAGTGAGAATTGAAAATTCTCAGTAAGAAATAAGCAGTTACCAAAATGTTCAAAAATACATGGTGAATTTCAGTTGTGTAAAATACATACAAAACTACATGGGAACCTAAGTATGACAAAAATAGCATAATTGAACAATTGTTAAATAAATCATACAATACAACATTATAAACAAACATAAGCAAGTTCCTCAAACATCAGCAAACAAGTTCCTCATTACATATCATTCAAAGACCTTAACTTCCATAGGGAATCCATAATATCTCTAGTGTTACTTTAATATCGTGACAACAAAGCCAAACATACCCACACTAGCCAAGACAAATAACATAAAAGGAAATCCATCACTCCTCTTTCTCAACGGTTAGATGCAAAATTTTTCTTGAATCACTTGCTTGTCATCACACACAAACATAAGCAATACAAACCATCAATATATCACAAATAAATTTGTCATATTCTAAATTCACAAATAAGTAAATCATGACAACTAAATAAAATTTACAAAATTTAGATTCATTAAATTTAAATGCATGTTCTTTAAAGGGTCAATTATGATTTAAAATTAATTTAATAGTTCTTTTGAAAATTCACATCACAGTTCATAGCTGTCTAATCCTCATCATAATCCATAATTTGTCAGTTCTCCATCATGGTTCATAGTTTGTATTAGTCTTGATAGTGCATTCATTGCACAAAAGTCATTTTATTACAAAAGCCAAAATAAATGTCATAATATTATTCTCAAACCAAGGTAAATATAAGAAAGTCAATGTAAATCAAGCATAAATATTTATTGTTCGATATAATTAAAAATATTTATTTAATTTAAGTCTTGAGTAATTATATATATATATATATATATATATATATATATATAGTTTATTATATTAGTCTCATAAAAGAATCAACATTCAAATTATAATAATTCTAAATTTTGTCAAATTTCATAAACATTTCAAAGTCAAGCAAATATCAAGTTTTCATAACATTACATGTACATAATAAATTTAACAAGAATAAAAATATGCATAAAATAATAAATTAATAAATTAACTAATAAAGCACATAAACATATTGGAAGCCATAGTTTTATTTTTAAAAGAAGATTTAGTTCCTACCCCTTGCAAAATCTTTTTCTTTCTTTCCTGCTTTTTTCTCTTCTCTTCCCTTCTTTCTTCTTTTTTTTTTTTCTTTCTGTCCTCTCCTTCCTCTCCTTCTTTCCTCTTTCTCTCTTACGATTTCACCCTCACTCTTTCACTTTTTTTTAAGTAAGATATTTGTCTAAGAAATCATTACACTTAGAGATATTTAGATTAAAATAATATTATTTTATAAATATATTCTCATAAATATATTCTTATAAATATCTTTTCATAAATATATTTTCATGAATTTTTAAATATATCTTTTAAAATATTTCTAATCTTTATTACTATTGCAAAATTCTATTTCAATAAATTCAAAATTTTTGTTCTATCATCTAATTTATCTATAAAGGCAATCTCGATAATTTTAACTTTATCTAATCTCATTTTATTAGTAACAACTATTGTAAAATAAAATTAAATAGAATATTCAAGTTAAAAAATTAAAATTTTATTCTTTACAAAATATTTTATAAAAAATAAGATGTTACATTTCTCATCTCCTTTTAGGAATTTTGTCCCCAAAATTCACTAACCTAATCGAAATAACTCTGGATAGGACTTTTACATATCATATTCTAATTCTCATGTTGCCTTTTCTGGTGACAGTCCTTCCCAGATCACTTTAACTAAAAGAATTTATTTTCCTCTCAAATGTTTGGTAGATCTATCCATGATTTGTACACGTTTTGTGTCATAAGTCAAATCATCTCTTACTTGCATTGTTTCATGTTCTATGATGTGTGAAGAGTCAAAACAATATTTTCTGAGTTGGGATACATGAAAGACATCATGACGATTTGAAAAAATTGGAGGAAGTACAATTTGATAGGCAACAAGTCCTACCTTTTTAAAGATTTGGAATGGACCAATGAATCTAGAATTTAACATTTTGGATTTAATGGTCTGTTTGGATAGTGAAATTGGAATTGAAACATAGAATTTTAATTTCAATCCTAATTCTTTCAGAATTAGAATTGGTCAAGAATATTAAATTTTATGTTTATAGTTGTCAATGAATTAGGATAAGAAATTATAATTTTAAATTCAATTATAATTTTATTATTTAAAGGTATGATCTAAAACATTAAAAAATTATTTACAAAATTAAAATTAATGAAAATATTCATACAATAATATTTTTATAATATAATAGACATATTTTTTTCATAAAGAAATTTTTCATGATTTTTTTATAGAAAAAAATAACTATTATAATAATTTTTATATAAATATAAAAGTAATTTTCTATATAAATATAGAATATCAAAAATATGATTGTTCATAAATAAATGTGGAAAGAGATAGATAGAGAGTGAGAGTGTGTAATTTTTAAGTTATGGAATTGATAATTCTTAAGGTATAAGTTAAGAATTGAGAAATACTTAATTTAATTATTTTTCAATTCCTTGGTATTGGTTTATAAAATTACAATTTTAATTCTAAATGACATTTCAGACATAAAATTTGAATTAAGAGGTTCAATTCTAATTTCAAGCTTTAATTTCATACTCAATCCAAGAGCCAAACAGACACTAAAGGTTCTGTCAATCTCAGTAGTATGAGTTACTTTGAGGAAAACATGTCCCCCTTCTTCAAATTCTAAAGGTCTTCTTCTTTGATTAGTATAACTTTTTTGTCTGTTCTGAGCAGTAAGTAATTTTTCTTTGATAAATTTGATATTTTATATCAGATCCTAATAAACTGTTTTCCTCCATTTATAACCAACACAAATGTGATTTACACTTTTTATCATACAGAACTTTAAATGGTGTCATTCATATACTAGAATGGTAACTGTTGTTATAGGCAAACTCTATTAATGGTATATGGGTATTCTAACTTCCTTGAAATTCTAACACACAGGCTCTAAGCATATTTTTTAGGGTATGAATGGTTCTTTCAATTTAACCATCTGTCTGAGGGTGGTAAGATGAACTAAAACAGAGTTTAGTACCTAAAGCTTCTTGTAAGGCTACCCAGAATTTTGAAGTAAATATTGGATCTTTGTATGAAATTGTGCTAGTTGGCACATCATGTAACCTTACAATTTCCTGAATGTAATCCTGAGCTAACTTGTACAATAGGCAACTTATCCTAATAGGTAAAATGTAAGCAGACTTAGTTAACTTGTCAACAATTACCCATGTTGCATCATAACCTGATGGAGTCATAAGTAATCCTAACACAAAATTCATTGATATGCTATCTCATTTCCATTCATGGATATTCAAATGTTGCAGTCATCCACCAGGCTTTTGGTGTTATATTTTAACCTTTTGGCAAACTAGACATTTAACTACAAAACTAGCTATGTATCTTTTCATCCTATTCCAACAAAATAATTTTCTGAGATCCTGATATATTTTGGTTGTACCAGGATGCATAGTGTACTTACTGCAATGTGTCTCAGATAAAATCTTCTTTCTCAATTCTTCATCATTGGGCAGATATAACCTTCCTTTGTACATCATAGCCCCTCTTTCATCAACCCGGAAATGTTCAAGTTGTTTTACTAAAATTCTTCTTTCGAGGGACTGCAAAAACTCATCATTTTCTTGTACTTATCTTACTTGGTTTCTTAAATCACATTATATTCTCAGCTCACTAGCATACAAGCAGTGAGGTTGCAAGGACACTTAAATTTTCAAGTCCTTGAAATTTTCTAACAATTTTTGTTCCTTTATCATCATCGAGGACATGTGTAAGGACTTCCTGCTCAAGGCATAGACCACTACATTGGCTTTACCAGCATGATATTTTAATTCAAAATTATAATCTTTTAAGAACTTAATCCATCTACGTTGTCTTATATTTAACTCCATTTGGTTAAAAAGATATTTTAAACTCTTATGATCATTGTATACCTCAAACTTGACTTCATATAGGTAATATCTCCAAATTTTCAAAGCAAAAACTAATGCAGCTACCTCTAAGTCATGGGTTTGGTAGTTTTTTTCATACAATCTAAGTTTTCTGGATGCATAGGCTACAACTCTACCGTGTTGCATCAAAACACATCCCAAACCCTTCTTAGATGCATAACAATACACTACAAATCTTTATCTAAGATCATGAATTATTAAGACTAGAGTGGAGGTAAGTCTGTTCTTTAGCTCCTAATAACTTGTTTCACAAGCTGAATCCCACTCAAAAGGGTTATTCTTTCTATTTAACTTAGTCAGAGGTAAAACTAGCTGGGAGAATCCCTTAATGAATTTTCTATAATATCCGACCAATTCCAGAAAACTCATAATCTTAATAATTGTTTTTGACATTTCCCAATGAACTACTACTTTAACTTTACTAGGATCCACAACTACTTTTTCCTACGTAATCACATGAAGTAAGAATTTTACTTTACTCAATTAGAATTCATATTTTTCTAACTTGGCATACAACTGATTCTCCTTTAGGATTTGTAGCGCTGTTCTAAGGTGTTGTTCATGCTCCTTCTTAGTCTTAGAATAGATGAGTATGTCATCTATTAAGACTACTACAAACTTGTCAATGTAAGGTCTAAAAATCATATTAATGTAATTCATGAATATTGTAGGAGCATTAGTAAGTCCAAATGGCATCACAAGGTATTCATAATGTCCATATCTGGTCCTAAAAGCTGTCTTAGGTACATATTCTGGTTTCACTCTTATCTGATGATATCTTGATCTCAAGTCTATCTTTGAGAATAATGTGGCTCCTAACAATTGATCCAATAAGTCATCTATCTTAGGGAGTGAATACTTGTTCTTAATTGTGACTTTGTTCAATTGTCTATAATCTACATATAACCTTATGCTCCCATCTTTCTTCTTGACTAATAGAACAAGTGCATCCCACGGTGATACACTAGGCCTGATAAATCCTTTGGCTAACAATCTTTTTTGTTTGTTTCTTGAGTTCACTTAATTCCAAAAGGGACATTCTATAAGGTGCAAAAGATAGAGGTCTTGTTCTCAGAACTAGATCAATAAAAAACTCAACTTCCTTTTCAGGTGGTAGGTTCACTATCTCTTTGAGAAACACTTCTAGAATTTCTCTTACTATAAGTATGTTATTTATTTCTTTCCCAACCTCTGAATTTGAAGAAAACAAAAGAAAAAACCATTTAGCTCCTTCCAAGAGACACTTCTTTTCTTGAGTGACATTAAGGAATAGGGTAATAGTAGAGTTTGGTTCCTTGGGTGAATCATTGGAAAAGTAGGCAAGTTTTCTAGAACAATCAAGATAATATCATTAGTAGACAACTAGTGCATTTCAATTATGATATCAATGCCAATCAAAGGCAAACAAACAAGGTTCAAAGTGGAAGATTTTCCTTCAATTAAAATAGGACATTTTAAATAAGCTTGAGAAGTAGAAATTTTTTTCCCCTGTAGGAGTTGAAATTAACAAATCATAAGACAATGAAGTTATAGGCAAATTCAACTTCTTCACACAATCAATAGATATAAATGAGTGTATAGCTCCTGAATCAAACAATGCAATTAAGATAGTATTTTGAAGAAAACATTTACCTTGAATCATGTTAGGAGATTGATTTGTCTCTTCTTCACTTAGAGCGAATACTCTTCATTTAGTATGTGGTCTGTGTACAGGATTGTTCACCATCTTCTTGGTGGTACAATCCATGGCAATATGTCCTGGTTTTCGTATTGGAGACACATATAGCAAGATCTAAAGCCACAGGATTTCCCACAATTGTTGCACACATGTGGAAATCCGCCAATCTTCACCTGCTTACCTTTCTTGTTGTTTACTCCATTCTTAAAATTATTTTTCTTTTGAGCCTCTACCACATTTTTTCTTTTTAGAAAGTTCTGTCATTCTCTTTCAAATTTAATCTCTAGATAGCTTTTTTCTGTTATCCAACATCTGTTCATTATAATGACATAATCTTTTATCTTTAAGGTAGACACATTTTCCCTTATCTTAGGCCTCAAACCTCACTCAAATTTTGTGGCTTTCTAGTGGCCATTAATATATTTTTTCAAGTAGGAAGAAAATTTGGAAAATTCTTTAAATTTGTCCACATATTGTCCTATAGTAATGTTTCCCTGTCTAAGTTGTATGAATTCTGCATCCTTTTCATTTTTTACATTATCAGGAAAGTACTTATCAAAAAATGTGACTAAAAATATCTCTCAGATGATCTTAGTTCCTCTAGACTCTAACAAGTGTCTAGCACCTTTCTACCAGTGCTCTGCCTCCCCTTCTAGCATGTAGGTAGCAAAGACTACTTTTTGTGCATTTGTGCATCTCATGACTGTAAAAATCTTTTTTAGTTGCATGACCTATTTTTCAGCTTGCGTTGGGTTATAATCTCCATGAAAAAGTTGCGGTTTGACTTATCTAAGTTCTGAAAGACTTTGATAATTCAGGTTGGCCACAAGAGCCTTCCCGATAGAATTTCCACTACCTTTACCTGGATGATTATGATTGTGATTATTGTTTCTATCTTGAATTTCTTGCATGCGTTGTAAAATCATGTTGGTTGACTCTGTCTGGGTCTTAACAACGTCATCCAAACTTTTCATGGCTTCCAATGTCCCTGTCAGAGTATAATTTTGTGAACTCTATACTTCCGAGTGTTCTAATGCATATAGTCCTACACAACCATGAACAAATTCAATATTGAGGTTATCAATCTCAATATTGCAAGGTTAATGTAGTTATAATTTTATATAGCATGTATAAAATAATAGGAGCAATCATCATACAGAAACTCAACATATGTAAAAATTCAAGACATAGATATAACTATCTAGTGTCAGAAATCGACGCTCTGATACAAAAAATGTAATCCCCTTACTAAATTAATAGCTCTAAACATGGTTAATATGAGTGAATTTACTCCATAAAAATTCACTGATAGAAATTAAAATAGAAAGAAAAAATATAAAAGGAAATAGGCATCAATACAGGACAACACAAAGTTATAATACGCATCTACAATTTTTTTAAAAATTAGTGGAGGTGGCAAAATGGACTAACCTACCAAGCATTCAACCAAAGCAAAAATGTCGGGCGGGGTGGGGCGGGTTTAAATTTTTGAAAAATGGGTTGGAAGAATAACTCACCCCGCTTTAAGTCTTGGTTGACGGGTTGGCGGGTTGGCAAAAAAGATAGAAAAAAAAATTAAAAAAAGTAAGTGAATTGATCCTAAAAAATAAAACAAAATGTATAAAAAATAAAAAAAATCATAAAAATAAAAAAATAAAAAATATAATTTATAGAGATTAAAAAAATAAAATAAATTTAGATCATACCCATAAAAATATCACAAACACAAATAATAAGATTAATTTATAACACTTTTTTAAAAAACTCAATCCAGCAAGGGTAACACTCAAGATCCGCCCAGCTTAACTCATGTGGGTTATGCGGGTGTTTATCGATTGGAAATTAAAATGGGTTGAATTTGAACCCAACCCGAAAAATTAGCGGGTTGGCGGGCAACAACCAACGGGTTGAACCCGTTTTGCCACCTCTAAAAATTAGCATCACACACCAGTCATAATGTTTACTTAGAAGTAGATATACACATAATTCTAATAATTCTAAAATATATATACATGCTCCTCCTTTGGAACAAGAATATATGTTTAGTCAATCTGAATGATAATGATCATAATGCATTCTGTGCTAGTATGAAAATATCATGAGCAGACTGAGGATTGAAAATTTTAAGTAGAAAATAAATAGTTATAAAAATGTTCTAAAACACATGGTAAATTTCAATTGTTTAAAATACACAAAAATTACATGACAACTAAAGTATGACAAAAATAGCATAACATAATGATTGCTAAATAAATCATGCAATACAACATTATAAACAAACATAAGCAAGTTCCTCAAATATCAACAAGCAAGTTTCAACATCTGCAAGCAAGTTCTTCGTCACAGGGAATCTACCTTTTTCTTTTCTTTTTCTTTCCATGTCTGCTTGTCTCACATATCATTCGAAGACCTTCACTTCCGTAGGGAATTCACCATATCCCTATTGTTACTTTAACATCGTAACAACAAAGCCAGACATACTCACACTAACCAAGGGAGGTAACATAAAAGGACATTCATCCCTCTGCATTCTCAACGGTTAGATGCAAACTTTTTCTTTAATCACTTGCTTGCCATCACACACAAACATAAGCAATACAAACTACCAATATATCACAAATAAATTCACCATATTCAAGTCTATAAATAAATCATGACAACTAAATAAAATTCACAAAACTTAGAATCATTAAAGTTAAATGTTTATTCTTTAAGGGACTAACTATAATTTAAAATTAATGTAATAGTTATTTTAAAAGTCAACATCACAGTCCATATTTGTCTAGTCCTCATCAAAATTCATAATTTGTCGCGCTTATCATCGTGGTATGGTTATATTGGTCCCGATAATCATTCTTCTTGCACAAACGTCTTTTTATTGCAAAGGTCAAAATAAAGATCATAAAATTATTCTCGAGTCAAGATAAATATAAAAAAATCTATGTAAATTAAACACATATATTTATTGCTTTATATAATTAAAAATATTTATTTAACTTAAGTCTTTAGTAATTTTTTATATTTTTATAGTTTATTATATTGGTCCCATTTAAAAATCAACGTTCAAATTATAATAATTCTAAATCTTGTCAAATTTCATAAACATTTTAAAATTAAGTAAATATCAAGTTTTCATAACATTACATGACATAATAAATTTAACAAGAATAAAAATATACATAAAATATTAAAATAAATTAACTAATAAAACATATAAATATACTGAAAGTCATAATTTTCTTTTTAAAAGAAGATTCAGTTATTACCTCTTGCAAAATCTTCATTCTTTCTTTTCTATTTTTTTTCTCTTCCCTTCTTTCTTCTTCTTTTCTTCTCTTTTTCCTCTTTCTCTCCTCTCATTTTTTCCTCTTTCTCTTTTCTTTCTCTACTACGGTTTCACTGCCTCACTCTTTCACTTTTTTTTAAGTAAGATATTTATCTAAGTAATCATTATACTTAAAGATATTTAGATTAAAATAATATTATTTTATAAATATCTTCTCATAAATATTTTTTTATAAATATATTTTCATGAATTTCTAAATATATCTATTAAAATACTTCTATTTTTTATTACTATTGCTAAATTTTATTTCAATAAATTCAAAATTTTTGTTCTATCATCTAATTTATTTAGAAAGTCAATCTCAATAATTTTAACTTTATCTAATCTCTTTTTATTAATAAAAACTATTATAAAATAAAATTAAATAAAATATTCAAATTAAAAAAAATAATTTTTTTTACAAAATATTTTATAAAAAATACGATATTACACTTTGCGTAACTATGTTATTTGGGACGGAGGCGTTTAGCATACAGTAACTGCATACAATAGTTTCTTTAATTTTCAACACCGGTTTTTTAGTTTTTTTTTTTTTTTTTACTTTTGGCCTTCTTGTCTTATTTTTATTTGGTCAGGTGTATATGCATATTTAGATATATGTAAATATTGTTAGTTAATATTTATATAATTTTTAATATATATAATTATTTATAAAAAAATAATTTGAATAAATTTGTATATAAATTTAAGTGTATATAAATATTATTAATTACAATTTATAAAATTTCTATATATATAATTATTTATAAAAAAGTTAATTTATATTTATTATGTGTAAATCTTAATGTATCTAAATATTATTAATTAAAATTTATATATTTTTTATATGTATATTTCCCTATTAAAAAAATAATAATGGGTCACCAGTAATTAATATGTACCGTTGACGTATATTTTTACAAAGATCAACTGTATAAACTACTACCACTAGTACTTGATGTATTGAAAACGCCACCATTTGGGACACGTGTGGCGATGATAGCTATGAATATTAAAAGTGTCCAAAATTTCACCATTGATGGTTGAATATTACGAAGGCATGTGACACAACAGTGGTTTTAGCCTTGACCTAAGTGCTAGATGTATTTGTGATATTCTATGTACATGGATATATAATTCTTGCCAAGTCTACCAACCAAGGATTTAGGATTTAAAATGGCTAATAATAAATCCTAAAACAAAAGGGATGAGATGGATTTTTTTTTGTGTAGGGTCGTTGTCGAGTATACAAGGACTCTGGGGACACACAAATTTTAAAATGGGAACCCAGCTGGTCCCAGGCGCATTTATAAAATCATGTTAGAATCATCAGCATCTGTTTGTCATCAATTTGCAGTTTTTATCCCTTTCTTTTGTCATGAAAGGGGTCTTTAGGATCTTCTTGAGTTGCCTGCCATAAAATTACCTTTTGCTAAACCTCATGGTTAATCAACAGGAGACCCTGGTAGACCCACATACATACATATTCAATTATTCATCAACAAATCACGTGCATATTGTACTAAAAAATAATCACATGTGCATACAATTTTCCCTTTCACACCAAGCTTTTTGAGTGGGCCTGTTGGGCATGGTGGGCTGCCCAGTTGCATATGAACAATCTTTGAAAGCTGTAACTGAGGATGTTTCGGAAGTGATGAAGTGGATAGACATTAATTTATGATCACATGTGTCATGCATTGCAGGGCCACACTACACATCTCGAAGGAGTTGCTAGCAGCTGAATGGGGCTCTAATTGGAGTTGAACCTTAATGACCAATGAATTGGATTTTGCCCTCGCTTAGAGCAGTGCTGGGCCGGTTCCAACTAAGCCAGTGAGGGTTTTCTTAATTCCAAAGACATCAACAGAAGATCAGACACGAAAAAAAAAAAAAGACATTAACAGAAGAGAGAGGAATACCAAACAATTTTAGAGAAATTCTCAAGTATTCTTAAAAGTAAGAAAAATCAAGAAGTTTTCCTTATTGTGTGTAATTTAATATCTAATACCTCATTTATGTGAATCTATTTCACTTTAACAATATTTTTAATATTATAATTAATGTGATATATATTAATTAAATGTTATATAACAAATGAAAGCACTTAAGAATTTATCATAATTTTAAGTTTACGATGTAGCATAATTATGCATGTAACAGTTTAAGTTACATTACATATATATGATAAATATTTGTGCACAATCATTATGGAAATTTTTGAAAGACAAAAAAGTGTTTTGGTTGATGTGGTGCAAGGTATAAAGAATTTTTTTTTTTTGTAGGAGGTATAAAAATTCTTAAAGTCACTAGAAGTAGATTAGTTATAAAGAGTTTAAATAATTTGAAAGATGTCATAAGTTCAAATTTAGTTATAATGGAGGAACGGAAAGGAAATAGAGGGAACGGAAATAATTTTTTGTATTTAGAAGTTTTAAAATGTAAAGGAATGAAATGAAACACATGGGGAATCATTTCTCCCCTCTTCCCCTTGAATGCTCAATTTTTGTTCCCCTTTTTTTGGATAAAAGTAAGGAGTGCAACGGCATCACCATAAAACCAGAGATCCCAACTAGGTTGGCACCAATGGTTTTATCAATCATCTGCTGCACACCAATATATTAAAGAGGAAACAAAAAGCCATGGGGGGACATAGACCAAAACCTATGAGAAAGATAGTTAAGCAAATCTATAGTTTGGAAAACTCATCTTATTACGAAAAGAGTCTTCACAAATAAAACTAGGGGTTAATTCCCACCAAATAAATCCAGACGATTGAACTCCAAAAGAGACAAGCTTATCGGCACAGGTATTTCCTTCTCTATAAATATGTGACACTCTAAAATTCATTTTCTGAGTAAGGAGAAGACAATTGCTCCATCTATTTCGAAATTTCCAAGGCACCATAGAAGGAGAATTGAAGGCAAAAATAGTAATGGAGGAATCACACTCCAACCAGAGATTATGCCAACCTCTATCAAAAGCTATTTCAATAGCTAACATAGCACGATGTAACTTTGCTTGCAGAGAGTAAGAAAGGCCAATATTCATAGTAAAACAGCCAAGAGCGGCAGCCATATGATTTCTGAAAATTCCACCGCAAGCTACCATTCCTGGAGCACCTCTTGCAGCTCCATCTGTATTACACTTAACCCATCCAAAGATGGGAGGGAGCCAACTTACATGTTTAATAGTAGGAGCCCTGCGAAGATGACTGGTAACTGAAAATGCTTGAAGAATGGAGGTTTCCGATGAAGAGGAATAAATATAGCCAGATGATCTATTTCCTATTAGAGAGACAGCTGCTAAGATCATTTTAATTGCACCAAAGTCTGATAAGCAAGAAGTTAAAAGCTCTGAAATTAAAGCTTAAGGTTTGGAATAGAGAGGTTTTTGGTAACGTTCAGCAGAATGTTGATACTGCCATGTCTTTGGTTGATTCCATTCAAGGAGAAATTTCTATAAATGGCTACTCGGATGATCTGCATGCCCAGGAGCTGAATGCTCAGATCAATTTGGAAAACGCTTTAGCTGTTTAAGAGCAATTTTGGAAAGAAAAATCCAGAATCAACTGGCATTCTTTTGGGGATCGTAACACAGTTTATTTTCACAAAATGGCCAAAATCAGAAACTCTACCAAGCAGATTTCCATGCTAAGGTCAGGTGACTCAATTCTAAAGGAACCTTCTAATCTTGAGAATCATGTAATTGATTACTTCTCCCAGCTATATGCTTCAGACAATGTCTGTTTAGATAATGATTTAATCTCAAAGGTTATTTCTCCTCTTGTCTCTAATGATGACAATTCCATGTTAGTTAAAGTTCCAACTATTGAGGAGGTCAGGTCTGCTGTCTTTGCTATGAATGGTAATGGAGCTCCAGGTCCGGATGGGTTCGGTGGTTGTTTTTTTCAAAAATATTGGGAGATTGTTGCCTCTGATGTGTTTAACTTTGTGATCCAATTCTTCACTCAAGGATGAATATTTCCTTATATGAACTCAAATTTGGTAGTCTTAATTCCCAAATTCTCTGGTGCAGACAGAATAGAAGACTTCAGGCTTATTGCCCTTGCCAATTTCCAGTTTAAGATTATAACCAAGATACTTGCGGACTGATTAGCACTCATTGCTCCCAAAGTAGTTTCTATACAACAAAGAGGGTTTATCAAGGGAAGACAACTTAGTGATTGTGCTTGTATTACATCAGAGGCTATTAATATGTTAGATAATAAACAGTTTGGTGGCAACCTAGCAATAAAATTTGATATAAAAAAAGCTTTTGATACTATAGATTGGTCCTTCCTTTTGAATGTCCTTCAAGCTTTTGGTTTCCATTCAACCTTTTGTAGCTGGGTCTCAACTATTATGCAGTCTGCTAAGCTTTCATTTCTGGTGAATGGGCATTCTACAGGTTTTGTTGCCTGTAAGAGAGGGGTTAGACAAGGCGACCCGCTTTCACCCCTTCTATTTTGCTTAGCTGAGGATGTGCTTAGCAGAGGAATCTCTCATCTTGTGCAATCAGGTAAGCTGCACCACATGTCCAGTCCTAGAGGTTTTCAAGTGCCTACCCATGTCTTTTATGCAGATGATATCATGGTGTTTTGGAAAGGTATCAAGAGGAATTTAGTTTCTTTAATGAATCTGTTTCAGTCTTATGGTGCAGCCTCCGGGCAAATTCTGAGCTTTGGGAAGTGTAAGTTTTACGCAGGATCTATTCCTCACTCAAGATTAGCTGCAATCAGTAGTACACTTGGATTTTCAACAGGACAAGCTCCTTTTACTTACCTAGGAGTCCCTATATTCAAAGGCAAGCCCAAAAAGTCTCATCTCCAGCCAATTGCTGACAGGATTAAATGCAAACTGCAAACTTGGAAAGGTTCTATGTTATCCATAATGGGTAGAGTCCAATTGGTGAATTCCATTATCCATCGTATGCTTCTTTACAGCTTCCGCGTCTATGCTTGGCCTAAATCTCTTCTAAAGGACATAGATAAGTGGATTAGAAATTTTATTTGGTCAGGGGACATCTATACTAAGAAGATTGTTACAGTAGCTTGGCATAAGGTGTGTACCCCCTTTCTTGAAGGTGGTCTTGGTATTCGATCTATTACATCCATGAATGAAGCTGCAATGCTTAAATTATGTTGGGAGCTGATCTCCTCACAAAATCAATGGGCTTGCCTAATAAGAGCCAGATTTCTCAGAAATAAGACTGCAATCACATACTATGCTAAGTCCTCTATTTGACCTTCTCTTTGTGGTTACTTGCAGACTGTTCTACAAAACATTGCTTGGCAAATTGGTGATGGATCATCTATCAACTTTTGGAAGGATAGATGGCTTTCCCACTCAATTGTTGACATCCTAAACATACCCATCCATCTTCATGACTCTCTTCAAGCTAGAGTTGTTGATTTCATCCACAATAATGCCTTGATTGTTCCATCCTATATCATCAATAAATTTGCTGCACTGTATGCTGAGATTGCTAAAGTTGTTGTCCCTGCTCTCTCATGTCATGATTATATGGTTTGGCAAGATTCAGATTCAGGTACTCTTACTCTAAAAGAAGCTTATAATTTTATAAATGCTCCCTCTGCTGCCCTAGACTGGACTAAGATATTATGGAGTATTATAATTCTTCCACCTAGATCTTGTCTAGTTTGGAGACTGATACACAATAAATTCCCCACTAATGAGAGTTTAAAGATTAGAGGTTGCATTAATGTCTCCACGTGTAGTTTATGTGGTCTCTCAGAAGAGACTTCTCATCATCTATTCTTGGACTGTACTTTTGCTCGGAAAATATGGATATGGCTTGGCAGTATCCTGCATTGCAACTTGGATTTATCTTCTGTAATTTCTGTTCTATCAACTTGTCACAATCAGTGGAGCTCTCAGCTTAAACACATTGTGACTGCCTCGATTGTTAACTCAGTCTGGGCTATATGAACAGCTAGGAATAAGAGGAGATTTGTTCCCCTCAAAATTGAGGTGGAATGGGAGAAACACATGTTCCGTTCCGTTTCGTTAATGAATCTTCCAAACAAAGAGGGAGGGAACTATGTTTCATTTCATTCCTTTCCTTTCTGATCCATCCTCACTTATTTCGTTCAGTTCCGTTAATAAAAAACGTACAAACACAGAATAAGAATTTTCACAACTTATTATACTAATGTATATTGGTTCAAGTGGAAAAGACTCAAATTCTTTTAAGTATATAATCATAAATGATCATATTTTAAAAAATTAATTTATTATTTATTGAGTAAGAGGCTACTCAAAGAAATAAAAACAAATTATAAAGGCTATCATTTTCCTTTTTTTTTTCTGCCCTCCCCAAAACCTCACGTAACTTATACTTTGGCTATGATGAAAAGACGCCAAAAAAATTACTGAAAGGTGTAGCTGTAGCGTAAGGTAACCCGTCCAAACAAAACACATTCACATAGTCTCCTCCAATCCAACGATCCAAAACCCACTTGACCTACCATCCTCTCATTTGAACCGTCACTGCCACCCTTTCTTATACAATATACTTGCTTTCTCCTTTACTTTACTTCATCTACTGTTTTGTTTTGTTGATATATCTTATGTTACTCTTTCAAGTTCTCTCTTGCCCATCTATCTCTCTGTGTTCCTGCTGTAGTCCCCAACCGTTATAGCTTATAACCACTAAGGCATTAATCAACCTTGACAATGGTAATGTATAGGCTAACAGGCATTCCTTCTTTTTCCAATATATTCTCGTTTCTTCCTCTTACAATTGTTGAGTTTGTCCCTTTGATCAGGAATTGATGTTGGTGCCACCTCCATGGCTGGAACGACTATTGTCAACCACATTCTTCTCTATGTGCGAAGCGCACATCAATGCACCCAGAAACGAATGCAACATGTACTGCCTCGATTGCGGAGACCAAGCATTGTGCTTTTATTGCAAATCATCTTGGCATAAGGATCATCAAGTAATTCAAGTGGGTATTTTATTTGATATATATATATAGATAGATAGTTTCTCAAAATATCACTCTTATACGTTTCTCTGCATTTAGATTCGAGCAATTTTAATGTTATAGGCTTATAGCGAAGGAAGGATTGAATCCTTTTAATGTGCAAGTGCAATACAGATAAGGAGGTCGTCGTATCATGATGTTGTGAGGGTAGCGGAGATTCAGAAGGTTTTGGACATCAGTGGGGTTCAGACATATGTGATTAACAGCGCTAGAGTTCTTTTCCTGAATGAGAGGCCTCAGAATCAGCCTAAGACCAATACTGCTGTTATTAGTGCTAAAAGCAACTCCCATTTGTGTGAAATATGCAGAAGAAATCTCTTGGACCCTTTTCGTTTCTGTTCTTTGGGATGCAAGGTTGGTCTCTCATTAATTCCCCTTTTTCTTCTTCTAAATATTCTCTATTTTTTTTTCTTACATTTTTTTTTAATAAAATGGGGCAGATGATTTGTAATTTTTCTTTTTGATTCATTGGCAATTACGGAGGGTGCCATTGTTCTCTATAATCGGTTATTAAACCAATGTCATTATGATCCAAAAAGTTTAATTATATGCCCAGTTGCTCATTTAGTTGAAGTCATGAAGTCACATTAATTCATGTATTGCTGATAAGGCAGGAACCATGTTTACTAGGCGTTAGTTTTGTTTTTACTTAATTTGTTTACTTCTGTACCCAAAAATGAATTAATATATACGAGCACAAATCAACAAATAGTTAATTTCTTTCTTTTCCTTTTTTTTTGTTTTTTGTGTGTGTGTAAATAATAATGGTGTATTGTGTGTAAATAATAATAATAGCTTGTAGGGATAAAGAAGAATGGGAATGCGAGCTTTGTCTTAAGCGCAAAGAAAGACGAAGAAATAGGAAGAATGCAGGAAGGAATGCCAAGAAGGTTGCCATCAAAGGAAGAAGACGAAGAATTGCGTGAAGGAATCCACAAACAAGTATACCAAAGCACGCCTTCTCGTCCTCGGTCATCACAAGCTTGCTCAAATTCAAGGAGAAGAAAGGGAATACCTCATAGGGCACCTTTAGGGCCCTAAAGTTAAGAATGAGTTTTTGATATTATAGGTTCATGATTAGTTTCAAGCTGGATTTGCGCTCTAATGGTATTTTTCCAGCTCATTCCCCACAATCCCCATGTGGGTTTGAATGTCCTTAAACCAAAGCATTTTAAGCTGGTCTTAATGTGGAGCATTAATTTAAGTACAAAAAGGAGAGGGGAATGTTTATGTCACTTTTGAAGATAGCTGGCTTTGGGTGCAATAATGCTTTGCTTTGCTTTGCATTCGTTAAATTAATATATGAAACATGCTAGGTGTAAATGTCCCCTATACACATGAACGGTTTTATGTAAGGAAACAACTGCTTTATCTTTGATCTCTTGTCTTCTTTGAGTAATTTTCAAGTTAATTATAAAACGTGCAAGAATATGTAATGGTAGTTGCCCAAATTAGAACTTCATGAAATTGACAAGGGAAATTTAGAAATGCATCCAAAAGTTAGAGTTGTTTATAAACCTAAAATTATATTGTTGCGTTAACGAATATTGAAGTTACCCAACAATAATTGGTTGCAATGGTAATGAATTGTAATTTCAAGTGAACCTTAATATTGTATTTTATTTATAATATTAAAAATTTAAATTCTAAAGTCATCACTTTGAGAAAATTACATAAGATTTGAAATTGTATAAGTAATTATTTGTAAAAAATAATAATAATATTAAAGTTATAAAACATACATGTCCCCATGACTTACAATATAAATTTGAACATTTAATATGATTTTATTTTTATTTTTTAGGGGGCTACATATAGGAGGTGTAAGTACTTAGACAGAGAAGAGAAATAGGTGACTATATACCTTTAACATTATCATTATTCAAAACTTATTAAATACTTGGATCGATGCCAATTGAGTTATAAGTTAATTAACTTTTTTTCATGAGTTTAATTTATACATAACAAAATTATGTACACTGATAGTTGTAAAATCACATGAGATTCAAGTACTTATTTATATATAAGTCAATCAAATATAGAGGATACACATTCAATTAACTTTATAATTGATTTTGTTTTAATACATTATCATTCTGTCTTAGTAATATGTATATTATTATTATTATTATTATTATTATTATTATTATTATTATTATTATTATTATTATTATTATTATTTAAGTTTGATTTCTTCCCCTCGTAAGCACTAATTCTAAGTCTCTAACATGAAAAAAAATATAAAGGAAAAATTAAATTATTTATGAATTTATATTTAGAGAGCTTTTTTTTTAATCTGATATATTTAGAGAGTTTTAGATGGTTATGTAAAGTATCAACTTAAACATCTCTATTGTTGTTTCCCCCCATTTTAAGTAATAGGTAAAAAATAATACATTGGCAGGCGAGGGTTTCCATAAAGACACGAAAAAACCACCGTTTTCAAAACTTTTAAAAACTAAGTATTTGAAAGAACAGTTCTATTAGAAACATTTGGGGATTTACACCTCTCATATATATGATAATGATGCGTAAATTATTAATTAATAATGTGTATTAATTGATTATATGGAATTAATAATTGATTATTGATAAGTTGGGTATAAATTTACTATTTTGATAACCAATATCGACAACACACATTAATAAATAATTTACACATCATACGGAGGAGGTGTAGAATATCATATAAAGAAACATTTCTTTTGAAAAAAATTACATATACATCTCAATAAATACATATTATCAATATTATATCATCTCAGACAAGGCAGCACAAAAAAAAATGAAAAATATAATTAGAAAAGGGCTTCAAAATTCACTAAAAGCATTTGTGGCCAAAACAAAGCCGCTTGAGGATTAATTCTACATTTAAAGAATGTGATCAACACCTCATGATCTTGAAAAAGAAAAAACAATATGCTATATTGGTGGTATATATGATAAAAAAAAAATTTCAAATTCAAACAACACATTTTTCAGTAAGCTAATAAATTAGAGGTTAGAGGTTATGCATTAATGAAATCATTAGGAAAAAAATTATGAGTTTAATTTTACATTGTTTGTGTATTTTTTTTTATATTATCATTCAATATTGTATTAATATATTATTTAATAAATTTGATTATATTAAAAATTACTACTAATATATCATTTAAAGAATTTGATTATATTTACAACTATATGATATCTTAATTCAAACTCATTAAATATTGTAACAACAAATAATTGGATGAAAGTAAAACCTTTTTTTACATTAACTATGCATGAATATTAAATTAAAAAATGATATAAAATTTACCAATACAAAATTACAAACCAATTGTCTGAATTGAAGCATACAAGGCAAGCTACAAATGAATCCAACACGTACTTACACAAATAGCATCCGAAGAGTGCCTTTCTTGCCAACGTAGACTTGTTCTCACATGGAGCTAGCTGTCGTTGGCTAGTGGTAACTATAACCGCACGGCACTGACACTCTTTCAAGTTTCAAGCTTGAAGCAAAAAGGTCGAGAGAAAGTCTTATAACAAGGAAGGTAAAAAAGGTACAAATTAATAGCAAAAGCTGCCATTTTCCAAGTACTTCCCTTTCTCACCCTTTTTGAAGATCTCTAGCGTATTGGCTATTGCTTACACATAGTTTCTTTGTTATTAGTGAATGAAACTCCATGTATACAGGGTCAATAGATCCCCAACAAATGGAAGGATCAAGAGTTCCTAAACAAGAAGAAGGAGAAGGAGATGGAGATGCAAAGCTAAAGCTGATTCGAGCAGAAGAGGTTATGGAGGAGTTAGAAGAGTGCAAAACCCCAACTGGGTCAGCCAACCAGATTCCTGCCATTCAAAATTGTCCACCTACCCCAAGAAAGAAAAGAAGGTTTTCTTCACACATGAAAAGATCATCAGCAACTGAGTTGAACTTTGGAGTAAGACCTGAGGAGGTAGAGTCTTTCTTCCAATCCATGTTCGAGCTTACTAGGGTTAAGAAGAGATGTAGAAGTATATGATCAAGTTCTTGGGTGGATATATAACTGTAGGTGAGTATATATCCTCACATAAATTAATCATTCAATTTTATGAGGATTTTAATGGTTCTCTATGATTATCTTCCCTTTTAAGATAACTTCCATAAGGGGATTAAAGAATGGAAAAAAAAAAAAAAACAGAAGATGGATATCGATGTCAATAAGTTTGCAATTCAATCGATCATGTTGTTTTTCTTGGCAGTTTTCAATCTAAGAATTTTCCATCATCATAATCTAATTCATATAAAACTTCATTCACTTTGGAATCATCGACTCTAACTCAACCATATCCATACGAGATTTTCATCTTGCCCTCACTCAACTGTATATTCCAAAAACAATATGTTGCGGATGAGCATTATCTCACCTGTATATGATGATTTCAAAGACTATTCCTTACAAGAATTTTTTTGCTTCGTTCAGATAATATAAGAGACGACCCCACAAAAGGGTACTTACTACTCAACAATCCCAAGTTGGACATTATCGAAGCACCTCTAAACTATTGTTTTAGTTAATCACAGTTAATTCAAAAGATACATTTTGGATGCTTATGTATTGTGTTTCTGCTGAAGTTACTTACAAGAATGAAAGAGAAAACTTTACAACTTCAAATAAAAAACTTACCACAAAGGAAAATAGAAATTAAATACAAGTAATTGAAGAGCCTAAATACCGTAATGGAGTGTCACTGAACTTCAAAACTCCCAAGGTTTCTAAGTTGGGAAAAATGTTAGATAGAAAAAATAGATCATGTAACCCAATTCCTATCAATCAAAAGAAGAATAAATGATAGTAAATATTTGGTTGATGAATTTTTCTCTTTCTTTTTTTTTTTTTCTTTGGCTACAAAAACAAAACTTAGAAAGCAACAGAAGGACAAAACGAGTAAGCAACATAGGGACGAAGTGAGAGAGAGAAAGGCTGCTCCACTCTATATTAACTTTATATGCCTAGGAGTCACGCTCAAGCATTGGCGCATTGCTATCCCTGGGGACCAAGACACACAGCCACGAGCAGCACGAGAGAAAAAAAACTTTAGTTCATTATAAGCATATATGTCCTTCCTATTACTCAGCCACAACCCATGGCCATGGGCCTTTATCCTTTTTCTATTGTGAATCAAGCCTAATCCACTTTTTTGTACACATCAATCGCATGATTCAAAATGAGTGAGCCGAGTCTATAGTCATCTAACAGGCCCAAAAGTCCACAAACAACTTATGAAATCCAAGCATCTTCTTCTTTTTTTTATTATAATTTTTTGTTCTTATATCATATATGAGGGATTTTTTACCAAACTGTCATTTATGACAAAAATATTTATCAAAATACTAGATTTTTAATTATTTTTTAAAATATCAATTTTTGACTAATATTTTTTGTTTTTTGTTCATAACTCCTTCACACGTTTATTATTAGAAAATTCAGTATTTCATAATTCAGCAATCCTAAAATGATATCCCACGATGGATAAAAAACCAGTGATACGCCACACGTGATTTGATTTGAGATTTAAAAAAATAAAAAATAAAAACTTTAAATAACGTTATCCTGGACATATCCGCGTGGAATTAAAAAAATGTCACGTAAAGACTAAATTATAAGTAAAGAATAATTTGATTTGATAGCTAAGTTAAGACTAATATTTATTGGTTTTTGCATTTAGTCAAAAGCATGTAAAATCATTCTTTCCTTTTCCGAGTTTTTGGTCAATTCTTATTTACACACCTAAAACTATTTTTTTACTTTCTTTGTTACTCATACCTGGATTGAATGGTTAAAGTTCTAAAGATTTATTACTTAGATAATTTATTGTAATTGTAAAAATTTTATCTGTAACTTTAATCAATCTGTTTGACTCTTAACAGCAACCATAATTGGTGGAAAGAAGTCAATGGAACGTTGTTTTCGTTGTTTAATTTGAAAGAGTAGAATATACCTTTCTTGAACTTGAAATGTGGAGGTTGGAGCACAAGGCACTCAAGTATATATTATAGATCAATTGGAACCAACACATGTTAAACAAAAGAACAGATAGTAAGAAAGAAAAAATAAAACAAAACAATTAATGGTAATAATGATTCGCATGCGTGCTAAATTTTATTATTGAAAAAATCGTATTCTGTTTATGCTTGTTCCTTTTTGGTTTTATGGCAACATACAACAGAAATTCTATGGTTTCCACGAATAGAAGACTCAAGGTTGTGTATGGCATCATATTTCTACTAATATGTACACAAGATTATTGTTAGTTACAAGTCAATTAGTTTGTGTCAGATTAGTTAAGAGTTAGTTCAATAATTTTGTGTACATATTAATATATCAAATATTTAGTACCACATAAAGCTAATTTAACAATAAAAATTGATTACTAATTACTTACATAATCGGTTATATTTTTACAATTACAATAAATTATCTAAGTAATAAATCTTTAGAACTTTAACCATACAATCCGGTATGAGTAACTAAGAAAGTAAAAAAATGGTTGTGGGTGTGTAAATAAGATGTTTGTTTCATTTTCCAAAGTCATCGTCGAATAAAAGATTCTTTATTAGTTGTTTTGTATTGTTAATACTAAAGTCCACATCGACTACTTTCTTTCGGATCAAAAACACTTAGCCTTATAAATATTAATGTCTTCCAATGTTATGGTGTAATCTCAAATAGGCATGTGAAATATATGCTACTTTTTTGGGAGGAGTCAAATCCATGAAAAGGGGTTAAGTTTTAAAATCCAACGCAAGATTTTTTTAATTTTTTTTTTTTGTTTACGTTAATATAATCTACATAACGTTTTTTACGTGGATACGTCATCACGTATGTACGTATCACGTAGTATTTTATTTTTTATTTTTTTTCCACGTGGAGATTAAAAAAATACGTTACACGCGCGCGTATCCACGTTGGATACGCCAAATATCCTGGTCGGATCGCTAATCGCGTTGGTGTATCCATGTGATACGCCATATCTTGACGATGTTGGCGTATTACAGTTAGATGTCTTATCTCCTCTAAATACATCTTATGTGGAACAAAAAATAATAAAAATATCATCATACCAAAATGGTAATATTTTAAAAAATAATTTAAAAATAATAATATTTTAATAAATATTTTTACCATAAATAACAGTTTGGTCAAAAACCCCATATATGAGTGGTAGCAGTTGCAATTAAATAGAGGCTAAAATGTACATAACTCCTTCAATTATTAGAAAATTCTGTATTTCATAATTCAGCAAGTAAAATGAGATTAAAAAAAGTTTTGATTTGAGATTTATAAATTTAAAAATTATCCTGGACATATAATTAAATTTAAAGACTAAATTATAAGTAAAGAATAATTTGAGAAGCTAAGTTACAAATTTATTGGTTTTCATTTAGTCAAAAGCATGTAAAATCATTCTTTCCCTTTTCCGAGTTTGTTGGTCAATATTTCGAATTTTTGTCTGTAATTATTCTTGCTAGGGAAAGTCAATTACGTTGTTGTTCGTTGTTTATCATTTATTTTGACGGTGCTTGCAATACGGCACTTATCACTATAAGATCTTGTCCAGCTAGAAAGGTACCAAAGGTTGTCATGCAGAGGTAATATAACGTATAGCAACAAGTACTTTGTCAGTGTCAGACTAGACTCACAAGCTAAGAAGTATGGACATAGAAATAAATACGAAAATATATTAAATTAAAAAATTATAAGATACAGATATTATATATATATATATATAATTAAAATTAATTTATAATTTATTAATATTATTTTTATAAATTTAGAAATTTATAATATTTTAATATATATCGTATGTGTTAATATTTATTACTTAATAAGTTCTTCTTAAAAAATATGGAACATAATTTTTATTGACGTATTTTAGAAAATCTTCTAAATTAATTTCTCTTAATATAACTAACTATGTATAAATATATGTGTATAAAAAAAGTTAACTAGAGAGAATATTAGTGTGAGACAAGTTTCGATGACGACGAAGTGTTCGAGTAGAGGTAGAAGGAGCAGATGAAAATTGTGGTATGTGAAAAGATAAAACTTAAAAATCTAATAGTAGCGTGTGAAAAGATAAAACTTAAAATATGGATATGTAAAAATAGTAGCTTAGGACATCAGTCATGTGATTGAGCTTGAGTGAGTTACGAGCTTATTAATTGAACGTTAGTCATAGAAACTAATTTTTTCTATAAAAAATTATTAATGTGTCATACTCAAGTCATGTCTTAGACATGTTGGAGGCGTGTCCGAAAGTGTTCGAGATGTGTTTAAATTGAAAAAAATAATTTTTTTAATCGAACACATTGAGACATACAGGATAGTAGTGTCGTACAGGTGTCTCCATATATCTGATACAGACACATATCTAACATACAGACACACCTCAAAATCCACGTGTCCATGCTTCATAACTCACAATGTAATTCTAGAATTTCTCATGTACTTTTCAGCTTGGTTTTATATTGGAAAAATATTTGTGTAAAATTTGTATACATAAATTATATAAATTAAACTAATCAATAATTAATATATTTTCATTTTTAATATAAAATAATTATATAACACAATAATTTATATAATTATTTAATTATTAATTAATTTAGTTTATACAACTATATATATATAAAATCTACACCAATATTTCTCTTTATTTTGACCGAAATTTGAACCTATAATAAAAATCAGCCACACATTGGAGCCTAGTAGCTAGTATAAGGGTTGCTGATGAATATCAAAATTTATCTAATGAAAATAACAATATCTGTCCCTTTGAATGTGTAAAGAATTCAGGACTAATAAAGAGTTCTGCAGAATTCTTGACAGGGCTAAAAGAATTGGATCTTTGGCTGTGGTAGATTTCTTCCACGCCTCTTGTGGAAGCTACAAGCTATATAGATTAGGGGTTTGTAAAATAGTGCAAGATATCTGGCGATCCAGAAGCTATTAATAATGCAATTGACTGAGTAAGATGAACAATCTGAGGTTGCTGAGAGACTTGGAATCAGGACCGAGCATCTTTTTCACTTCTACAAATATGGGGTCTAGATAGAACCATTCCAGGCTAGAGACAAAGATAGGATTGTTACAATCATCCTCAAGTACACATCTCTTGAACCCTAATATTTTTTAGAAATTAGTGTACCCTTATGAGACAAAACTGAAACATAGACACATAACTGATTTTTCTGAAGATACAGTATCATTGGATCTTATGACAACGAGTCTGACACTAATGTATCCCACAGAAGTTATAACGTAGTCAGCATCCCAGTTAATCTAACAAAAACCATTTCTCAAAGCAATTTCCCATGATTTTAGCTCTTCCAATTCACGTCAAAACTGCCACCCAGATTTTCCTTCCATTCTTGAAACACATTTATGTGCTCATTCAAGTCCCCACCGAGATTTCACAACCCATTCCAACCCAGCCCCACTGTTTTTTGTCTCATCCAACAGAGAAATTAATTCCCATTCCCATGCTAATAGCACCTCCTCTCATTCAAATTCAAATACACCTATTCCTCAATCCCCTCCACGTGCTCCTAACAATTCGGTGTGGAAATTCAAACCCCAAACTCACATCATTATTTCTCTCACACCACTTAACACTTCTCAATCTCAGCCCATTTCCTCTCAAACAAATCAACCTTCCACTTGATGCCAACAGTTTAGGCTCTTGCTTGCCTTACGTTACTCTCTCAATATTGTATATCGCATCTTGTGTTTTTATTTTCATTCAATTCATTTGAATTCAAATCCTTGTAATTATTGTACCTAGCGCCTTGTATATATTTGCTGTGTTATACTGAATGAAATGCAACAAGGATCATTTTCATAATCTGGCTTCAGCGGATGTATATAATCTTAGCACCAATTCCTGGACTGTTATAACTGACACTGGGAGAAGTTTTAAATGCTCCTTAAATATTGTCCCTACTACAAAAGTACACTCCTCATGATTGGCTACCATGGTTCTCCTGTTGTTCACAAAGGCATCCTTTGCTTTGACTTCCACAAAAACCAATTTTGCAAACTCAAGGTGCCAAATGTGATTCATGGTTCAGAGTCAGAAGACATTGCTGAGATCAATGATTCCATTGCTTATGTTGAAGATTATCATCATCCAGTCCAGTTGGAAATTTGGATTTTGATTCAAGACAGCTGGACTAAAAAATACAACGTTAACATTGGGCCATTCGATCAGGTGGATTATTTCTGTGGCATTTGGAAGCTTGGTGCTCAAGTTCTTGGAGTAAAGCACGAACAACCCTTGGTGTCATATAACCCTGATGCTCACCCGGTGCGCCAATTTCAAATTAATTTTCCAAAGTTCGAATTTTTCTACATTCGTAACTATGTGGAGAGCATAGCCCTCTTATCAGTCTAGGATCCACATACCCATTGGTCTCGTTAAGAAATATGAGCAAGTGCAATTATGCAAATACCTGCCTCTGAAGAGGCCTATCACTGTATGTTAATGGTGATATCATGGAAATAAATTTGACATTTATTGTTAAAAAAAAATGTATATTACTGAACTTCATAATTTCCAAGAGTCTATTCACCTCTAATAGGATAACAAGGTAGTACAACGAATGGTACAAATAATTGTCTTAAAATCAAGCTAATAATAATTGTCCTACAATCGAGGCCTAAGGTCAAACCCATGAATAACATCTGATACTAAAATCACGTTTACAAATCTGATGTAGATGACGATATCTGTCCCTTCGAATGTGTAAGAATTCAGGACTAATAAAGAGTTCTGCAGAATTCTTGACAGAGCTAAAACAACTAGATCTTTGGCTGATGTAGATTTCTTCCGCTTCTTTTGTGGAAGCTGCAAGATATATAGATCAGGGGTTTGCAAAATTGTGCAAGATATCTGGTGACCAAGATGCTTTATTAGTAATCTTCCTAAATCTTAATGAAATTGACTGAGTATGATGAGCAATCTGAGGTTGCTGAGGGACTTGGAATCAGGGTATAAGGGTAAGAAAAAAAAGAGAGAGAGAGAGAGAGAGGTAAGTCTTCTTTCCCTTACTCTTCTCTTTACACTCCTTCTCGTACTGAATTGAGCTTTTGAGTATCTATCAAAGTCCCCTCCCCATTTGAAGATGGGAAGCTAGATTGCTACCATCCTTAACCGGACAGGAATCTATGGGACAGAACAATATTCTATGAGACATCAATAATCTATGAGACATCCATCGTCATCCTGCAGACAGCAGAAGTTTCCAGAGACGACTTTTACTAAAACATTCTTTTAATAATGCTTTTAATATTTGATAAAAAAATATTAAATAACAAATTTAATAATCTTTTTTATACTCAATAAAAGATATTAAATAAAAAATAGATATATTTAATATATAAAAAACATAAAAACATTGAATATTGTTTTATTTAATAATTATAGAAATTATTTAGAGAAATGTTTAAGAAGATTTAGAATTAAATTAATAGGCGAGCTTGAGTACACTGCATTGTGTATCCAACAGAGCATGACTTGCAAGCCTATCCCTTTGAGAATTGAACAAGTAGGGAAGAGGGTTTGGTTCATTGAGATTCATATATTCTATACTAATAATGATATTTTTATTTATTTTTTTTATATATTATTTTTTACACTCATCTCAATACTATTTATCATATATATTTTTTTTATCATTTTTTCTCGCTAAATCACATATATTTAAAAAGAGTATTAATAGTTCATACATTTCTTATCATTAATATTTTCCATTCTATACTATTCTGAACCTGCAACATTAATTCCTGTAAACTCCAGAGTCGTCTGCATCATCACCTCATCGTAACTATTTTACTCTTTAAAAAATTAATCTTTTATCAATATTATAATTAATTATAAACCCCCTCACTGCCCACATTGAATATGATTCGTGATTCCCAGCCAAACCTCTCTTTCTCTCTAGATTTCGTAGACATTGGACAGTGTTTGTTTCCTGAGAAACAAGATGGAATTCTACAACTGCAGACTATTCCTACTGAACCAGGATGTACCTGTACCTTTCTCCACATCCATGTCCCCCGACATTGAACCCACCATTAACAACAACAACAACAACAAATCATCCTCACCGTCAGAATCAATGACCACCAAACCATCACCATCATCATCATCATCATCAATGTTTGAAAGGGCTTTGAAAGTGCCCCCATGTCCAATTTTCAGTTCCAACGTCGCCTATCCCTTCCTCATTGTCATCATAGCCCTCTTCATCCTCTTGTACATCCGTCAACATTCATCCTGTCGCTGACACCCTCATCATCCTTCTTTCTGCGAGGGTGCGGACCCCACGGCCACCGGGAAGTCTCTGTCGGCGTTTTCGTACGGCGGAGACGAAAAGTAGTAATTGGATTGTGCGATATGTCTGGAGGAGTTCCTGGAGGGTGAGAGGGTGAAGATGATTGAGTACTGCAAGCACGTGTTCCAACCCTAATGTATCGACACTTGGCTCGCTGCGCATGTCAGTGCCCCATTTGCCGATGCACCAAGTTGTTGTGTGAAGTGGGAGTGGAAGTGGGAGTGGGAGGGGGTGGGAGCGTGGATGAAGAGCAGCATGGACAAGGAGGAAGAGCAGCAACGACGGAGAATAATGGGGAAGAAGAAGGGTCAGAGTCACGACGGTAATCACTGAGTGAGTTAGGGAAAAAGGAAGAAGCAGTAGTGGTGTTGGGATTATAACACACTGTAGCATTGCGTAGAAGTTAGAACATTGACGTTAAATTATGCTTCAACACACGTGCAAATACATATATTTGCTAACACACCAATAATCTTCATTTTGTCTTTTTTTCTTCATTCATCAAAAAATTGTATTTTTGTTCTTTGTTAATTTTCTTTTTAGTTTTAAAGTAAATGACATCTTTCTCTTTATTAAAAAAAAAACTGAGTCCTGATTAAGGTGGCCCATGGAGGTGGGAGGAAAGCGATGGGACAAACCGCATTTAAAGAGAATTGAACTACCCATACTTCACTACAGGTTATGCAGCACTAGTGACAGGGTTGACTGGCTCAGAAGCCAGAGAAAAACTCTCAAATACTCAAAACTTACTTCATTTGATTGATTCTAATACAAAGAAAGATTGACCCTGTTTATACTAATCTTAGAGGCCAATTTACAGTAGGTAACAGCTAGAAATAAACTGGATAAAATGGAGAGGTTGGAGAGGTTAGGTGGTTTAAGGTCAAGAATAGTGATTTGATAATTGGAGAGGTTAGGAAGGTTAGGTTTGATAATTGGAGAGGTTAGGTGGTTTCTGTATCATCCTCCCCGGGTTGGATAGAACTCGCCCTCGAGTTAAGTTATGTTTCATTGTCTAAGTATGGCGAAAGATCGATGACGTTGAGGGTTGCAGAGACGCCATAGGTTCCCGACAATTCTACCTTGTAAGCATTGTCGTTGATTTTATGCACTATTCTGAATAGACCATAAGCTCTAAGGGATAACTAGGCATTTGGTTGATTTGGAAATCGTTTTTTCCGTAAATGTATCCATACCAAATCTCCTACTTTAAAAATTTGTTGTCTTCGGTGCTTGTCACACTGAGCTTTAAATCTTAAATTTTGTTTCTTAATCCTTTCTCGGACCTGTTCATACAGCTTCTTGATTTCTTTCGCTCTGCATTCTGCATTTACACTATACTGTTGTTTATCCGATGAAGGGGTTAAGTCTAGCGGACTATGTGGACGAGTGTCGTATACCACCTCAAATGGACATTTTCCAGTAGATTGATTAGATGAATTATTGTAAGTAAATTCAACTTGTGCAATGACAAGATCACACTGTTTTAGGTTTTTGCTGACAAAGCTCTGAAGTAGATTTCCTAAAAGCCTATTAACTGCTTCAGTTTGTCCATCTATCTGAGGATGACTAGCACTACTGAATTGAAGCTTAGTACCCATCTTCTTCCATAAGGTTCTCTAAAAATGGCTTAAGAACTTGACATCTCGATCAGAAGTGATGGTTTTTGGAACTCCATGAAGACGAACAATTTCCTCCAAAATACAAGTCTGCAACTTAAACAACATCATTGGTCTTCTGACATGGAATGAAATAGGTCATCTTCGAAAACTTATTCACAACTACTATTATGGAATCCTTCTGTCATTGTGTTTGAGGTAGTCTGAGGACAAAGTCCATGCTAACATCTTCCCAAGGTGCTTTTGGAATGGGAAATGACATATATAACCCTATGTTTTGGATTTTGGTCTTTGCCAAGTGGCAGATTCTGCATCTTTGAATATGTTTGTTAACATCTCTTTCAAGCCTTGGCCAATAGAAATTCTCTTTTACTAAAGCCATAGTTTTATCTCGTCCAAAATGACCTGCTAATCCTCCATTGTGAGCTTCTCAAATAATGGCTTCTCGTAATGAACACTGAGGAATGTAGAAAGCCTTCCCTTTGAACAAAAATCCCTCATGCCTATAGCAGTCTTAGGAGGATTGCAATTCAGTGGCATTCCAAAACTTTTGGAAATCAGGACCATCTTGGTATAGCTCATTGATAGTCTCAAAGCCAGTGACTTTTATCTGGAGAGTAGAAAGTAGCGTATGATGCCTGCTGAGGGCATCAGTAACAGCATTCTGAACTCTCGCCTTGTGCTTAAGTAAGAATGGATAAGGCTGTAGGAACTCACTCCAAGCGGCATGTCTACGACTGATCTTCTATTGAGAGTTCAAGTGCTTGAGGGCTTCATGATCAGAATAAAGAATAAATTCCTTATTCAACAAGTAATGACTCCAATGTTGTAGGGCACGAACAATGGCATAGAACTCCTTATCATAAGTAAAGTACTTGAGTTTACCATTGTTGAGTTTTTCACTGAAGAAGACTATAAGATGACCTTCTTGACTTAAAACAACACCAATGCCAGTGTTGGAAGCATCACAACTGACTTCGAACACTTGGTCAAAGTTTGGAAGGGCTAACATAAGTGCTTCAGTCAAACGTTTCTTCAGCTCCTCAAAACTTCTCTGTGCTTGCTCTGTCCATTGGAACTTGTCTCGCTTTATGCAATCTGTGAGTGGGGTAGCAATATAGCTAAAATTTTTTTATGAACCTTCTATAAAATGAAGCTAATCCATGGAAACTCCTTATATCAAGGATAAACTTTGGGATAGGCCAGCTGTTAATGGCTTCAACCTTGCTTGGGTCAACTCGAATACCTTCAGCAGTGATGATATAACCAAGAAAAGTAACATCACTGGTTAAGAAAGAGCATTTCTTCAGATTGGCATAGAGTTTTTGCTCACGAAGAGTCTGTTGCACTTGTCGAAGGTACTCTAAGTGTTCCTCTTTGCCTCTGTTGTAGATCAAGATATCGTCAAAGTAGACGACTACAAGTCTACCAATAAAGGGTTGAAGTACTTGATTCATCAGGTGCATGAATGTAATAAGGGGCATTGGATAACCTAAAAGGCATCCCAGTCCACTCATATAAGCCATCTCTGGTTTTAAAAGCAGTCTTCCATTCATCTCCTGGCCTAAGCTTGATCTAATGGTATCCGCTACGAAGATCAATCTTGGAAAAGATGGCAGCACCATATAGCTGATCTAGCAAATCATCGAGCCTGGGTATTGGAAATCAATACTTGATGGTAATCTTGTTAACAGCTCGACTATCAACACACATTCTCTAACTTCCATCTTTCTTTGGTACTAAAATTGCAGGAACAACACAAGGGCTAATGCTTTCTTGTATCAACCCTTTTTCAACAGTTCCTCAACTTGACGATGGATTTCAGCATACTTCTGTGGACTCATTCTGTAAGCTAATCTGTTGGGAATAACAGCTCCATGAATAAAGTCAATGGCGTGTTGGATATCTCGCATTGGTGGCAGTCTATACAGAATTTATGTTGGTACAACATCTAGGAATTCAACGAGCAGTTATTCAATTTCTACTGGAAGAATAATTTCTTCATTTAATTCGAATAGTAGAACAAAGCTCATGATTTGGACTTCCTCTGCAGTCACATTGAATTGTTCCTTTGTTACTAAAGATACCAATGGCCTGAATTCCTTCTTACTTTCATTAAGTTCACTTGGTGATAAATGAATTAACTTGACTTTTACTCCATTTTTGACAAAGGAGTAGGTGTTGGCATAACCGTCATATAAGGCGCGACGATCATATTGCCAGGGTCTTCCAAGGAAAAGGTGACATGCATCCATGGGAATAACATCACACCATACCTTATCTTGATACTTTTGACCAATAGAAAAGGTTATAAGACAGCATTTAATAACTCTCATTTCACTTCCTTTGTTGAGCCACTGTAATTTGTATGGATGTGGATGATTTTGTGTAGGCAGCTCCAATTTCTCCACCATGTAGTTTGACATCACATTCTTACATCTTCCACTATCAATGAAAATATCACAAACCTTTCCTGCAGTGGTGCAACGGGTGTGGAAAATATTGTGCCTTAGCCAAGGCTCTTCCTCTACTTTCATTGTGTGTAGGCTTCACCTAATCACCAATGATTTATCATGATCTGCAGCGGTGAGCTCTTCATCATACACTGGCTCTACCTCATCTTCTTCTTTAGGTTCTTTTTGAGTTTCTCCTTCTTCGGGTACTTCATACACTTCTCCTTTGATGATGGTTATGGCTCTTCGGGTTGGACAGTTTGAGGCTATATGTCTAAATCCTTGACATTTGAAACATTTGGGGGCTCGAGGTTTATTTTCTGTGGTGGTCTTAGAATGAGGTTTGTTTGAAGTACTGGGTTGATCAGTTAGTGTTTTGCGGGTATAAGGAGAATTTTTATTGGGGGAAAAAGTTCGGTAATAAGACCTTTTAGGCAATTGTTTCTCCACTCGAATGGCTAGACGAATGACATCGTCTAAGGACCAATATTGTTGGAGCTGAACTAGATGGGCAATATCAGTGTTTAATCCTCCAAGGTAACGAGCTATTGTTTGCTTTTTCCTTTCGTGGATGTCGCATTGCATCATTAACTTCTCAAAGTCTCTAGTGTATTCTTCTACAGGAAAGTTCTTTTGTCGAATATTTTGCAGTTGAATAAAATTATCTTGATAAAAATGAGAAGGCAAGAACTTACGGGTTAGTTCGCGATGCATTTTCTTTCATGTCTTAATCTTGCTTTTTCCTTCATGTTCATGCTTCTTTTTAAGGTTCTCCCACCATATGGAAGCGTGTTTCTTTAACTTTACAACAATGATATTTACCTTCTTTTCTTATGGTATCTCTTTGTACTCGAATACCCGCTTGACAGTTTGAAGCCAATCAACGAACTCATCTGGTTAGAGCTTCCCTTCAAAATCTGGAATATCTACCTTAATGTCATTGTTTCTAAAAAATTGTCTTTGTGGACGACGGCTTCTAAACGATGATGAATCACTATTGGATTCTTCATTGTTTGATCGTGTGTGTTGTGCTTCTAATAGAGCTTGCTACGCATTCACAGTTTCTTGTAATTATTAGATTTATCTCCTCAATTCTTCCATTTCAATTTCATGCAAATATTGTCTTCTTGGAGGCATTTTGTGAGTATGAGGTGAAAATAGAAATATAGGAAAGATTAGGGGTCAAATTATTATTTTTAGAGATCAAGGCCAAATTACAATTTAATAAAGTACAAGGTCAAAATTACAAATACTTATCTGTAATTTTGAAAAGTTGAGGAATAGAATTACAATTTAAGAAACTTTAGGGGTCAAATTAAAATTTAAGAAAGTATAAGGGCAAAACTAAAATTACTTGTTTGTAATTTTGAAAAGTTTATAGACTAAATTACAATTTCAAAAACTTTTTGGTGATTGGGCTGATGATGTGGCATAAGGGACATGTGGCACAAGCTGAGTGGCTGACGTGTCACTGACTGGACAAGTCAGTGCTGACATGGCAGATGACGTGGTCGTCTTCTTCCTTCGTCAGGTGCGTGGCGGCTCGTGCGGTGCAGCAGTTGTGTGTGGGACTCCGGGGACGGCACGTGAGGTCTACGTTGGCCGTGAGAATTGGTATCCAGGGATTCTTTGACCTCTTGAACACAATGTCAATGTTAGTTTTTCGATAAAATGACTCTAAATGGTGGTTTCGAAAGGGGCTAGTGGTTGTTGCACTAAACACTTACGAAAAATTCGAAACTCAGACCAATTTTGGACACTTTCTTCACTCAAACTCAACACTGAAGATATAGAAACCTGCTCTGATGCCAAAATGGCTCAGAAGCCAGAGAGAAACTCTCAAATACTCAAAACTTACTTCAATTGATTGATTCTAATACAAAGAGAGATTGACCCTATTTATACTAATCTTAGAGGCCAATTTGCAGTAGGTAACAACTGGAAATAAACTGGATAAAATGGAGAGGTTGGAGAGGTTAGGTGGTTTAAGGTCAAGAATAATGATTTGATAATTGGAGAGGTTGGGAAGGTTAGGTTTGATAATTGGAGATGTTGGAGAGGTTAGGTGGTTTCTGTATCACTGACCCTTAGGGTTTATATGGTGCAAAAATTTTGGGTTAAAAGGAAAGGAAGATGGAGAATGAATGGATTAATCTCTTGTTTCGTATTAATTTAAGGGGTGAAAGGAAATGAAGAAGATGGAAAAAAAAATTCATGAGTCTCATCTTTTTTTTTTTTTTTTGCATTTATCCCTTTTTGAATGGAAAGAGAAAGAAGAGAAAGGAAGGAATGTATTTTTGTGAGTTTCACAATTTTTTTTCACTTTATTCTTTTTATTAGTTTTTTATTTTAATTAATTTTATTATATAAAAGATAATAAAGTAATTTGATATTTATTTACATACATTTATATATATATATATATATATATATATATATATATATATATATATATATATATATATATATATATATATATATGAAATCAAACAATGAAAGGGAAATTTCTTTTCTTTTTTATTTGGTGATACCAAATAAGGGGAGTAATAACTCCCTCACTCTCTCTTCCTTTCTTTTTTTTTTTTTTCATGTTTTTCTTTCCTTTTTTTCTATGATACCAAACAAACCCTTAAGAATGTAAAAAAATTCCTTAAGTTTGAGAATCCCCACGCAGACCACCAAGAATGTGGCTCTAAATGCGGGGAATTTCTCCTTGCAAGGACAAGGACGAGGACAAAAGTTCTCCTGTTGTAGATTCAGGGATGGGGGCGAGAACCATACTCCTCGTCCTGCGAGGTCCTCATTCCTGATAAATTACCAAAATATTCTTTATTTTAGGATTTCTATTGAAATTGATTTGAGTTTTTTTTCTACAAATTCAAATTTGGGAGATTAGATGGTTGGATACTTAGATTACATTGTATATGAGTGATGATTATTGATGTTCAAGTGTTGATTGTTGAAGTTGTTAGACTTAATATTGCGCTACAAATTTTTTATTTTATTTTATTTATTTTTTCTAATTTTTTTGGCATAATTTGAGGAGTCACAATGAGTATATGCAAGGACTCAAGAACGGTGATAAAAGAAAAAGTATCCCGTGACAAGGATCGAGGACAACAAAGGAATTGATTGACAAGGACAAGGAGGGAATTGGTTGACAGGGACAGGGAGGTACTCCCCACTCTCGCTTCTACCCTGCGCGGATGCCATCCCTACTAACCCTTAGAGGGTATCTCTTTTATAAGTTATTTGATTTGTTTTCTATTTTCATTTTTAAGTGATTTTTTATTAATAATTACAAAAATGTCACATTTTTTTTATTTTTTAACTTTTGTTAAGGGAATGATGAAAATAACTTTTTGTTATTTTTTATCATTTTTTTATAAAAATCGGAAAACAAAAAATAAAATAATATAAAATGATATTTTTGTAATTACTAGTAAAAATAAATCAATTGACTCCCTCTGTTTATTCTAAGTACAAAAGATTTTTTTATTCGTTGACAAACAGTTGAGTTAGTTTGAGGACGTAAAAGAATTGGAGATATACGGGAAACGGATGGTAAAATCTGTCCATGTAACAAATTTATTGTGTACAAACAAACAAAAATGGTCGAACCACATTTTGATCTTTTACTATTTTCTACAGGCATTAATATAGAACTAACTACACACGATACTTTCGTAACTGAGGTATTCTAAAAAATGATCGAACAATGATGCTATTTTACACTCAAAAATATACAAATGTATTTCATTATTATTATTATTATTATTATTATTATTATTATTATTATTATTATTATTATTATTATTATTATTATCAACAAAGTAATTAATTAAGTCAAACAATATTATGAAAATTATCTCAAATTTTCTGCTTGCAAAATTATATTTCACGATTTTTTGTTTTTTACATCATTTTTCACAATCTTTAGGCCCAACTGTTAACCTAAAAATGTTGGGTAATTAATTTAAAATTTATACCATTAATACACTCAAGTCTTAAGGCATATTTCGTTACTTCAATTGGGGCATCAAAAAGAAGAAAAAATTATTATAAGAAAAAAACAAATTGGATAAAATAAGAGAACGAGCTAGAATAGTTGTTTTTAACACTTGTTAACTTCTTTTTTTTGGGCCTCTCCAATTATTTCGTTTTCTATGATATTATCTTTTATCCAAAATCGTATATTGGATGTTATTGGGTCATACTCCTAAACCTACAGCCAAAGAAAAATGGTCGACGTAATTAGTTACGTGGATTAATAAAAGTGAAAGCGTGGATAAAAAGGGATGTCAATATTTGTTGTCTCACCAAACTACCAACCCAGCAAAAGGAAAATAAAAAAAAACAAAAAAAACAAAACAAATCAAAAAGAACATCTCAAGATGGGGTCCGATCCAAGAATTCTTTCTCGTTGAGATATGCTGTCAGTTGTCAAGCAACTTCTACCTATCATCAGGGCACACCTCAATAAACAAACCAGTATAACCTAAAAACAGAAAATGCAGGTTTACATGACAAATTAACATTGGTACGGTTCATAACAGCCAGGCAAGCCCGCAATCCACTTCAGTCACAGCCAAATCAATCTGATCTGATATATTTATTAGTGTACAACCCAAACATGAGTCATGACATTTAAGAGAAAAACTATGATGGCATAAAGAAAGCACAGAGATACGTAGGTCTGTAAGTCTAAAACCACCATCCAGCCACCCAGAATCAAAGGGACGGAGGTTTTTATCCCCCAAATCAAACAAAAGGTGCAAATCGAAACTTCAAAAAAAACATATAATTTTTATTCATATCAGAATCATGGCCCCAAAAAAATGGCATCATGTGTTCCATTGGTACACTCGACATAAATACAGTAACCACAGTAAGAAACAGAAAAAATTTAAAAACGAAAAAAAAGAGTACCTGGAAACTTCCAGGAGATAAAACTTGTTAGAATCCTATATTTTGTTAAGAGTGTGACCGTTATTTTAATGTCAATATTATAGTATAGAATAAGCACGTATCACCTCCACCACAGGCGCTTGACACATTGGGCACTTCCTTCTACTTTGAAGCAGCTCATTGGCACATTTTGAACATGTACACAAGTGCCCACATCTGCACAAAAGCACAACGGTATTTTAAGTGATTATAATCAGGTGCAAACTGGCTACAGATGCGTCCAACTGAAAATGAAAGTACCTGTACAACAAAGAATCAATATTGCTTTCGCAGCATATACAGCAAACTCCTTTTCTCACACATTCCCATTTAGATTTATCATCTGGTGACTCGCAGTCATTTGTTCCTGGGATAAATTAAATTGGTCTTCACAATGAGCTATCAATAGAGCAAAGTTATTTTTCTTTTAAAATAACATAACAGGTCACGTTGAAAGGCTTTAATGCGAAGGGGCAAAAAAAATTGCAAACCTGAAGAACCACCTGAGCGATTTAGGGCTGCAGAAACTTCTTGTCTTATCGACCGCTGCAACTCAAGCTGCATATCCATACAGGCCTCCAGCATCCTTTGCATATTATTCATCCTTTGCTGTAGTCTAGCCATGTCAATTCTTAAGTCATTAATAACCTCCCAATCCTGCAAAAAATACAAATCAGAAAATTATTCATAAAACAACACAATTATAAAGAAAAAAAAAAAGTAAACAATCTACTATCTATACCATGGAACACATCAGCTAAGGAAAAGTAGTTATGCCCTGTAAATTTCAATTATTTGGTACTCACAAGTAGTTGCATGATAAAATCATCAGACATACTAATAAATTTTATAACCTTAATTAACTAATAATTAATTATTTATGAGGCCAGTGCCACAAAAAAAAAATCAATTTTCACTTTATTAGAGCATATGAAACAAAAAATCACCAAAGAAAATGAACGCACCATTCCTAGACGCTGATTATTTATGTCATTCTGTGACCAGTTGTCACGATGAGAATGCCGGTCCCAAAGAGGCAGAGGAGGAGGTATAGGTAAAGAAGGCAGGTCAAGCGGACTATTAACAGTACCCTCCTGACCAACAATCTGATGGCCACTCTGCTGCTCAAGGTCCTGTTCTACCGAGGCAGAAGAAGGGGTAGTTTCTTGCAGCTCCCACTCAATGTGAGCATGACCCTGCCTTTCAACATAGGATTGTATCAACTGGTCAAGACTCTCACGGAAACTGCTGCGAAGGAGGTTAGATACACTTCTCCTGCAAGATGAACAGAAACATTTATTCTAGATTACAATTTTCCATTTTAAAAAGATAAGTGCAGAATCTCTCCACTCATATTTACGTACCTACTAAGCAGTTCCCTGAGTTCAACACTGTACACATTGTCGTCATCAGGAAAATAAAATCCAGGAATTCTACCAACTGGAGCACTTTCATGATCAGAAGGTCCTCCCAACCAATTTTCCACAGCCTCTTGGAAGCCACCATCTTCTTGCCACATTTCAGGAGCTTCTTGCAGACGAGAGTTCCCTCCATCCTCATTTCCCAAACTGTTTTCAGGCCACTCGTTTGCAGTACTACCGAGCTGATTATCATCCATATTTTCCTCGGTGCTATTTCTCCATTCAGTGTTACTCTGATGCCAGTCACTTCCTTCATTTTCAATTACTTCTTCCAGCTGTTCTCCTTGCAGAGCATTGGATTCATTCCAATTGACATCATCAACAATATTGCCCTCCATATGATTGTTGTGATTTGATGAATTGTTTTCACCATTACTTATATCAAGGGGCTCAGACTGCTCGTTATAAACCTCGCCGAATTCCCTCATATTACTATGCTCTGAATCTTCAATTTGCAAACTTTGCTGGGTAAGTTCATTAGCAGTATCTTCGGTTGGCATCACATCAACATTTTGCCCAGTGCTGTCTCTTCTTTCGACACTACCAGTGGATGATGATTGCCAATCTACTGATTCAATTTGCAAGCACTGCAACTGATCTCCTTCTACATGAACAGTAGAGTCTTGCCAATCTAAATTCTCACATGTGGTTCCTTGCAAACAATTCTGGTCGCCTGATATTCCAAGTCCATCACTTCCTCTGTTATTAGGTTCAGAATATACAGTTGGGACCATATGTGAACTGCTGGCTCCAGTTTGTTCATTTGTATTAAAATCGATATCACTGTTAGATGAGCCATCAGATAGGTTGCTGGTTGCTTGACTGCAACCAGTATTGTCCTTTCTAGAGAAGAATCCCTCCCTGTTCAGAAGACAAGCTAATTGTCATTGGCATAAAGCAAATACATATAAAACAATTAAACTGAAGAAGTGGCGAAAAATAAAAGCACAACATCCAATGTAATCAGAACAAGAACCAGTAGCTTTAAGTGGTATAGCAACACAAGAACAGTTACGATTCAATTGATTTAAGGGGAAACAGATGAGAAGATTATTTTCACCCATCTGGATGCAACGAGAAAACATGGAGAGAAATTGTTTACCTAAGTTATTAATTTCAAAAAAGAGGGGGAAAGCAAGAGAGAGAGAGAGAAATCTGAAAGACTTCAGATAAAAATAAATAGTTAAAGGTTCTCACTTGTCATCAACTTAATGGCATAAAGAAGTGCATACCTTAGACCTGATACAGTTTGTCTTTGCCTCAATAAGCCTAATTCACTTTCTGCAATGGAAGTGGATCTGTTATTATCAACAGATCTATCATTTCTCAAGAACCTTCCTCTAAGCAATGCCTGAAAACATTTTAACAAACATTCATCAAATTGAGCGCAAAGCTCAGGATTTAAATCACATACTATATTTTAAATTATGTTTGCCTGGATTAGCATTTACAATATTTCAGTAAGTTTGCTTTCACATTTCCTAGGTTTTCCAAAATATTTGTAGTTCAGATTATTTCTGTATTAGAACCTTTTTATTCTATGCCCCATACTACATTATACTTTGGATTGTAAACGTAAGTTTACTATGCCTATAACAAAATTATCTCATTTTAATTTCATCTTGTATTCAGTATAAAACCAAAGTGCTCACTAAGAAGTACTTTCTGACTCAACTGATTCGAATCTTTTACCCAGTTCACAGTAACAAAGCTCAAAGTCCAAACTTTATAGTTAACAACCATTTGGTACAGGAAAGAGAAGAAATACGCTAAAAAAAGATATTAATCATTTATTGGACAAACCTGAATGCGATTACGATGGGGGAAATGAGATACAGCCCGACGGTCCAACAACTCCTGAATTTCTCTTTGCCTTTCCCTCTCAGCCTTCTTAAGCATATCAAGCATAACCTGTCGACCACATAATTTACGAATACCCCTCCGTGTATGCTCAGTTTGACTCTCACTCTGGTTAACAACAAATCCGTCACGAACACGTTCAATTTGTGTATCAATTTCAGCAAATTGTTCTTCCCTATTTTCCCCAGAAGAAACGCCTCTCTGCTGGCTACTCATTTGTACCCACTCCCTTATGATTCTCACCCTTTCCTGCTCAGTTTCACCAAGCCATTCTCCCCCCGAACTGTTATTCCTTTGAGAAAGGTTTGAGCCATGATCCCTAGCACCACTATTCATCCATTCCCTGAAAATTTGCCTCACTCTTTCCCTCTCAACTTCTCCCAAATCAGAAGAGTTTTCACAGCTAGAATTGTTTAAATCCTCATGATCATCATGGGATTCATTCTGACTTTGTGACTGTGACCATGTTTCAGACTCATTCTCACCCAAAACTGCATCTTCTACCATATGCCCATGAGTATCTGGCGAATCAGCCTGTGAGAGGTCAGCAATCAACCCATCACTCCTTTGTTCAAGTAGTACTTCACCAGGTCTTCCTTGAACTTGACTCACCACATGTTCATCCTCAGTCTCACGCCACATTTGCAAGAGCGAAGATGACCGGGCACTTCCAGTCCCTCCATCTCCCCGCCTCCTGGATGACTGAGAATGGGAGTCCCTCAGGAAAGAAGAGTCGAGGACAGACACATTGTGCAGACCAGCAATAGCCATTTCTAGTTTACTTTTCTACCTAGCATACAGATCTCTTCAACCCATCTGATTCAAATGCATTAAAATTTGCATTAGGTAACAAAGAGGAAAAACAATAAAGGGATTCAGAAACAGATCTTTTTTATATTTTCAAGGATTCGACCTCCATCACATTTGCCAATAGCATTACTCTCCTTGCCACCATCATCACCAGTATTAGTCCCATCAAGGAAATAAATTACGAACTTAGAATTTTCCAATTGAAGGTATTACTGTTAGCTATACCTCAGCCTGTACCAAAAAAAAAAGGGGGGGGGGAAGAATAAACAACATCAATTTATGCAATTTTTAATTCACAATCGAAAATATAAACATGAAAATAAGAAAACAACCAAAAAGAGGTCACAAGGCGACTCTATACCACAAGTATATATATATCAGAGAGTGGCCAAATAAATAGCTACGCTAAAATGCCCTGAACTGAAATATTCCAATTTTTTCCATTTCGTGAACCTCAGATTCCAAAACCCCATTCGGCTCACCGCGCTCAACGCACTGGAGTTCTTCAGTTCGACTCCAGAATAACAAGAAATTCGAAAATTCATTTCTCACCATTTCACTCAGAAACAGAAACCACAGCGAGAGAGAAAGAAAAAAAAAAGCCAAACGGAATTCATATCCGCATTGCAAATTTTTCAAATATTCCGATAGAAAAAGGCAAAAACAAAAAAAATAAGAATCCAGGGGATTCAGGAACAGAACCCGAAACACAAGACAGCATTTAAGTGCAGGATTCAATTGTGACATTGAAGCGCGAGAAAATGGATGTGAAGCATGAAAAGAAACGTACCGGTGAAGGTTCTGCTTTTGATTTTGAAGTAAAGGAAACGAAACCCTAGCTGGGAACAAAATCTCTTCTTTCTCAGAGAAAGAGAGAGAATAATGACAACGAAAATTAAAATGGAAGCATAGAGAGAGAGAGAGAGGGGGGGGGGAACTGCTAACAGCGGCGATTTAGAAATAATAAAAGTTGACACGTCAAACTGCCGTGAGGCTAACGTATATATAAATAGAAAAATAATTTATCTTTTTATTTAATTTTTTATTAATTTTTTTAATTATTAAATAAAAAAATATTAAATATTTTTATATTTTTAAAATATTAAATATATTTATTTTTTTATTTAATATTTTTTTATTTAATATTAAAATAATTATTAAAATGATAAGATCGGAGAATATAACATTACTGATATAAATATATTTTGAAGCGGTTATCATTCCGTGACACGTGTCACTCTGCCTTTTCTTCCGGACAAATGACGAAACGTTTTCCAAATCTTAAATTGAACGTGAAGTTTTTTAGAGCAGAGAACCCAAAATCAAACGCTTTAAAGGACGTCGTTTACTAAGTATTTCGCATTTCAAAAAAATTTCGACGCTCTCCTTTTTAATGTAAGCAATTAATTTTTTCTCTTTTGCTATTGAAGAAATAATTAATACTCACCAGTAAAAAAATAAATAATAATTAATACTCATGTAATGAAGATTTGTTCATTTGGTGAGAATTGACCAGCGTTAGTTCAAATTCCTCGAATCTTGGATAACCTCGTTTATTTTTTTTTATATAAATATTATATTTTTTTATTCAATTATCTTAATAATTATTTTAATATTAAATAAAAAATATATTTACTATTTTAAAAATATAAAAAATATTAATATTTTTTATTTAATAATTAAAAATATTAATAAAAAAATTGAATAAAAAATAAATCATTTTTATTTTTGATACATAAAAAAAAAAAAAAAACACTAAGAACGATTAAATAACCTCGTTTATTTAAAATTGCTTCTTACTATATAAAAAATAACTTTTTAAATCGATATATTAATGAATTGAAAAATATTCATTGATTGTATTTAAATCATTATTATATTATTGATTATATTTAATAAACTTTAAAATAAGAAAGTAATTTATAACATAAAAAAGGTGAATCTTGTACCCAAAAAAAAAAATATTTCTCTTTTCCTAACAGGAAGATTCATTTATAAAATATATAAAACATCTATATAAAAAACAGAAATATTAAAGTGCACCCGTCGATTTAAATAGTTTCTATATCTTTTTTTTTATAAAACTTCTAAAAAAGTGACTTGATTTATCTTGTCATTAATTAAACAAATAATAATATATTTTTGTAAAGATATGGTGTTAATTTTTTACTTTTCTTATAAATTTAAACATTTTGCTTAACTATAATTAAAAAATGAATTGAAAAATATCCATTGATTATTGATCATATTTAATAAATTTTAAAATAAGAAAGCAATTTATAACATAAAAAAGGTAAAGCTTGTACCAAAAAATTTATTTCTCTCTTCCAAACAGGAAAGTTTAGTAACAATAGAATATCCAAATTTATTTATAAAATATATAAAACATCTACAAAAAAACAAAAATATTAAAGTCCACCCCTCGATTTAAATAGTTTCTATATCCTTTTTTTTTTTATATAAAACTTCTAAAAAACTGATTTGATTTATCTTGTCATTAATTAAACAAATACTAATATATTTTTGTAAACATATGGTGTTAATTTTTTACTTTTCCTATAAATTTAAACATTTTGCTTAACTATAATTAAAAAATGAATTGAAAAATATTCATTGATTATTGATTATACTTAATAAACTTTAAAATAAGAAAGCAATTTATAACATAAAAAAGGTGAATCTTGTACCCAAAAAAATATTTCTCTCTTCCCAACAGGAAAGTTAAGTGACAATGGAGAATCCAAATTCATTTATATAATATATAAGACATCTATAAAAAAAAACAAAAATATTAAAGTGCACCCCTCGATTTAAATAGTTTCTATATCTTTTCTTTTATAAAACTTCTAAAAAATCGATTTGATTTGTCTTATCATTAATTAAACAAATAATAATATATTTTTGTAAACATATGGTGTTAATTTTTTACTTTTCCTATAAATTTAAACATTTTGCTTAACTATAATTAAAAAATAAGCAGAAAATATTCATCTCAAATCAATCATAAAGATTCACAAAACCACTAAAAGTAAGTTGATAGTGAAGACTTTGAGTAATTTATAAGAAGTTATATAAGTTTAAACGTATTTGTAACATTTGTTGACGACTAACTGATTTTTTAATACTTTTTTTGTTCATAGGTTCATATGATATTGTTATATTTGCATCTTTAGTATAATTATATGTTCCCTTAATTACTGGCACTGAATTTCATTACTCACATTAAAGAATGTACGCATATTGCACGACATTAGGAAATAACTAGGTTGGGTATTAATAATTAATAGATTAAAAAGAAAAATAAGTTGAAAAGAAACGTTCTACATACACAAAATAAGTGGAAACTAATATATTAGTTAGATAATTCATGTTATCATGGGTCATTATTGAATAATGTTATCTTTACACAAATTATTTTTTTTTTAGAATATCACTCGATAAATGAGAGACTAATATTTTATAATATAGTCAAGTGTCTAAGTCAAGATCTCATTTCAATAGTATTATTTTGATATATATAAATCTCATAATCAAACTCAATGTCGCATATTTAAAAGACTTGAATTTATTTCACTCAGATCAGCATATATTAATCATTTATTTATATATATGTCACTTCATATCTATAAAATTTTTATTAGTTGGTCTCAACTTATTTTCTATGTACTCTTTAATTCTTTGACATAGTTATGGATATAAGAGATATAATGTATGAAAATGTGCAACTAGAATTTTTTTTATTATTTTATAACTCATCCAATTCTCCAGCGATATCTTTCTTTATTGACACAATTGAGCACAACTGAAAAGTAAGGCAAATTAATCATAGCCGGTGTACTTACTAGCCTGTAAATTTGATGCCTTGGTCATCCTCTAAAATATTGCAACGTTGGTGTGACCAGTGGCCATTCAAATGAGGTATATATAGAAAGTATAGTAATCATTAAGAGAAAGTATAGTCATCATTGTTCACAAAAGGCTGCCTCCAACACATGACACTTTGGTGGACACATAACTCCCTTTAGATTGGTCAGTAATTGTTACACTCATGTTTCTAAATCCATGGAAATATTTGGGCATAAGTTAACAATAAACTAAAGTTTAAGTAGTTGAAGAGAAAGTTCTTTATTAATAGAAAGATAACCTATTCATAAACATGTCTACCTAAAGGAGCTTCAACCTAATCATCAGCTTGCTTTATTTACAACATATACAGCAAGTACCTAACTTTATGACTTTACCTTGTGCATTCTCAATCGTCTTGGGGCTAAAGCAATCCCAAAATCAAATTTTGTTTGGCTCAAGTTTTGCAACCCCATCACCAACCCTCGTTACCCCTTTTGATTTTGTTTTCCTTCTCTTCCATTTGTGTCTGCAAGGGGAATAAAAGGAAACGGAACATGCTTATCGTGTTTTCTTGGCCCATACATAAAATCAGAAGTTCAAAGAATGAGTTTGACTTAAGCCAATGCCGACAAGGTTAGTGCAAATAATTGTGTTCATAATTTAAAAGCACTAACCTAGCTGATAAAGATAATGCAGCCCACACAGGTGTACCCTCCATAAATGTGAAGCGTGGAGTTATCCTCATTGCTTCCCAACATATTGATAATTTGATATACAACCATGCACAGCTAGATTTTTAAATCAATCAAGCTCGTCGAAGGACAAGCACTAAGTAGCCCTATTATATATTGGCTGGATTCATGGCTTAAGCCCATATAATATCTCATCTTATTGGCCTATTAAAGTATGCCCCTTGTCTCCACCCCACCATTTTGCCCTTGATTGTCTTTCTGTGTGACAAATTTCCCAACACAGTGCATGCATACTCCAAAAGGCGCGGTAATGGTCATGTCCTTTGTCTTGTCTTGCTATCACATTTAGCATATCAAGAAAACTCTTTTATCCAAAAATGGTAGGGGGATTTTTTTTTTTAGTAAATCCCATTTGTAGTTTTTCAAAAATATAACTATGATTATTTTGATTTTCTAAATAATTTTGATATTAACTTATTCCCCTAATCTTAGAAAATGATATTAATTTGATTTTTCAAAAATTTGATATCAATTTAGTTTATTAATTATAAAAAATATCATTAATTTAGTTCTTTAATTATATAAATTTAACGATATTTTAGTATTCAATTATATAAAATTGTCGTCAATTTAATCCATTAATCATATAAAATTATATCAATTTGATTTTTAAATCTAACTGTCTATATATTAATGGAGGATTTTTATACCACTTTCTATTTTTTTAATAACTAAATTAATATCAAAATTCTTTAAATGACAAAAATAATGACACTTATATCTTTAAATGATTAAAAATTTACTGTTTTATTTTCTTGACAATTAGTTTGAAGGGAGAGAAAAAGGAGTTATTAACTTCTTATCTTTGATAAAGAATTTTTAAGATGGAAGAAAAGAAAAAGAGAAAGGTTGTGATCCCCCTCAGTGAATAATAAGGGTGACAATTTCGTAGGAAATCTCATATATCCTCTACAATTTAAAAAAGATTAAAAGTACAAAAACTATAATATAAAAATAGTAGATAGATTTGAAAGAGTTGGATACAATAATAAGTGAATTGAATTATCAAAAAAGGATAAAGGTTTAAGTTTATTTGTCTTAAACGTTATTTGTGAGGAGGACCTAATTCTATCTATATCTTAAAGAATTAGTCTCATATAAAAAAAATTAGAGATATACTTGTAAACCAAAAAAAAAAAAAAGAGAGAGAGGATAAAATTAATGTAATAAAAGTTTAAAAATATATACCTAATTTTTTGTACCAAAAAAATAAATACTTAATTTCTTCTGTATTGCTTCCTCTCACTTCAATTTTTCATAAAATACTTCTCCTCTTCTCAAGCAAAATTTTTAGCGTGGCCTAAATTCTTTCTCTGGCAATTATGGTGGAAATGTTTGATTCCTGGTTCTATCAAAACCCAGTGACTATTTATTGAAATACTTGTTTGTAAGTAGCTATGGTGTTTCAAACTTTCAGTGACTTAAAAATTAAAATATGCTCATTCTCGTAGTAATCTTATCCTTTGTGAAAAAAAAAGAATATTAAACTAGTTTACACTTGAAAAACTGTAAAATAACTAGATAAAAGTAAGAATGTAACTCAATCTATTTTTATTTTATTAATACAAATTAAAAGCTTTAAAATTTTCAATCATTATCAGGAAAAAAATAATTTAAAACTATTTAATTGTCAATTTATTTATTTTTATTTAACAAATACAAAATTAGCCCCTGATAATAATTTTATATCTTTGAATTAAAATTATAAAGTAGGAAGACATTAAATATTAAAATTAAGTTTTGACAGAAAGGAAGTTTTAACCGGTAAAGAGTAACAGAACATTTTATGGGCAATTGAGCAACAAATACTCCCACCCGAAAAAATCAGAGAGTAAAGATAGTGAACAACTGAGAAAGAGGATGGTTGTGACACGGAGAAGTGGACCCATTTTGTTAATGGGTACATGGATAAATTATTTTATTTTTTTTTATCTTACAGTATTTATACGTAGATCTAGTTGTATATAAAAATTATCAGTTAAATTTTATAAATTCTTATATATATAGTTATTCATAAAAAAATTGACTGAATATTTATATGAATTTAAATATTATTAATTAAATATAATATTTTAATTTTATTAATTAATTTATTTTAACAATAAATTAATGACTGATTTATACTTAATCCATCCGTACAACATCTTGGACGTCATCTATATTAGAATTCTCCTTGTGACATAGACATATCCATCAACATACAAACAGCCACATTGAGATAGAAAGGTGGTGTTAGATGTGTTAGGTTAGCTGTCCTTCAATTCCCTCCTTATCTATCAAAACTGCCCTATGCGTTAAGGTCTCCTTCTGGAACTTCTTTTGAGCAAGACTCCAATTGACACTGGTCCAATCTGAGGGGTAGAACAAAAATAAGTGACTGATGAAACTGTGCCTTTACTCTTGAAAGACATCAATAACATGCCAAATTTCACATATGTAAATGTGAAATGTTGCAATGGACCAAGGAACCCAACCATCATCTAGGTGATGCTTGCTTTAAAGCTATTGCCTAGTGTGACATCCCTTGCCTCACTCTTTTGAGAACAGAGACCCCTCCTCTGTTTGTATCTTTGCTGATATATGAGACACCGCTTTCAAAAACGAAGAATGCGGATTCTAGATGGACGAATTTTGTCGATTAATAAGTGCATAAGATATTATAGCACATCAGCACATGTTCTTTCTTATTCATATATCTTTACTGTCATAGCCATGCCTTCAATGACAGAAAGATTATTAAAAAAAATGTGTTCCATTCATCTCATAGTAAGGGCACATGGACTTAGTCCATTACATAGAATGTGCATCGATTGGGAACCCCGCAAAATACTTTGCAGCTTTATCATGAAGGGTACGTAGCTAGTATTTACATTTTACATGCTTCAACTGCACACAATAACAATAACTTCATGAATACATTTTTTTTTTTAATGTAACTTAGCTTGGAGTCAGAGAAAATTATAGGAGAAGCACAAAATCCTAATTTTGGTTTCAATTTGTCTTTGCTGTCCAAGTGATGTTGATTTTCTAAGTTCAAAGGGTGTGACAAATAAGAACTGCTCTATTTTCATTTTGGTTGGGAACAACAAAAGGGGTATACATAAAGTCAAACCCTGTTAGGAAATGCCTTAGAGTCATTATCCTTGAATTAATTAGTTTTGCCTTAGTTGCGAGGTTTGTTTCCCCTCACCATTACTTGAAAGCTAGTAAAATTGAAAGGAGTAGGTGCACTGCCAACCACCAACTACACAACACCAGCAATGAATACAAGCCACCTTAAAACAAATGGTTATCTGTTTCTAAGACTTTTTTTTAGAGTTTAGATCTAGATTTGGATAATTGGGTTAGACATGCGATTAGCAAGTGGACTTAGCCCAGATTATTGTACTTCCAATTAAAGCCAAAAGTATAAAAAGGATTGCTTTGCACACTGGGCTAGCCAGTCATTTACGAATATATGCCAATATTTAAGTTAAAGGCCAGTTTGAAAGGCCTAATACCCAATTACCAACATTGTTGCAAGCATGCAGCTACCAGCTGCTAAAGCTAACTACCATTTTGTCCTCAATATCTAATCTTTTTGGACCTCCTCTAACGGCACTACATGGAATTCTTATGAAAGATCTACCCATGTTCAACTTCAGGCTTCACCCAACAATTACAGTAACTGAGAAAGTTCCTAAATAGACTAAACTTTCAATCTTTGTTTTTTTTTTTTTGCCGAAATTACCCTGAGGAAGTTTAGTTTTTGACAACTCTAACAATTTGTACTGCTCGAAAACTCAAAAGACATCAGTACAGTATTTCTTATCACTTCCCTAGTTTCCAATCTTAAGTCATTAAAAGTTTTAAAATACTAGGTAACTTAATAATTCTTTTTTCCTCTTGTTTGATACCTAATTTTGTCTATAAAATTTTTATTGTTTGGATCATTCAAACATTTTAATTCATAATAAAACAAAAGAAAGAACAAAAAAGAGAAAAAATGAATGAAAATCCAAAAGAAAAAAAAAATAAAAGAAAAAAGAAGAAATTTGAAAAGATAAGATGTCTTCTTGTATCACAAAGTCTCACATTGGAGAGGCAATGTTCCTTCTCCCTCTCCTCCTCTTATATAAAGGGGTGGTTCTCAATGGTTTTAGCATCCAAAAATTTACACTCTTTGGCTTCATACTAAGTATAAGAATTTAGAAAATTATACTTTCTTTGAACATCTTAAGTAGAAGAGCTAGAGAACTTTAATAAAAAAATTTCTCTTGCAAGTGAGTTGCTTTCTTGAAGGTTTGATTTGAAGAAAACGTGTGGGGCTTGTCTGTAATCAACTTTTTGAAGCATATCATTTTTATACACCTTGAGGTAAGTTTGCTTATTTTTCTTATGTTATTATCTTTCATTATATATATGTTATTCATTTTAGTTTATTCATTTATTAGTTTGATTTATTTATTTATTTATTTATTTATTATTATTATTATTTTGTAAATTTTTTCGTTTAAAATTAATTCAATAATAAATTGGGATTAGCTGAGTTGTGACAGCTTGTTAATCCTATAACTTTTAGAATAATCTAAGTTGTGACAGCTTAATGATTCGAACATTTTTCTAAACATTAAAAAAAAATTCAAAATAAAAAATCTTTTCAAAATTAAAAAAAACAACTAACTCATAATTATTTTCTACAGAACTACGTGACTTTGAGTTCCTCATTGTACTCGGGGATACGTAAGAGTAGAATCTCTATTCTGTCAAGCCAAAAAATAAATTTTCATAATTTAGTTGTTTCTTTTTATTTTTTTTAAAGGGTAAAATAAATGTATTTGATATTATTAAAATTTGCACAACTAATTTAAGGTACCGTTCTTGGAACGGGCAATGTAGGGTGCTAACACTTTCCCTACCTGTAATCAACTCCCGAACTCAAACTCATTTTCTAAAAGACCAGTCTGCATATTTTAAGGGTTTTTCTAATGTTTTCCAAAATTAAATAAACATTAATGGCGACTCCATTGATTTTAAAGTCCTAATCTTTTCGGTCGTCCCGTCGCGATTTCGGTTGCGACAGCTGGCGACTCCACTGGGGACATTTAGAGAGTCAGGCTTGTTGATGTTAGTTGTGCAAATTATTAATAATTTCTATTTATTTATTTTACCCTTTTTGTCTTTGTTTTTATTTATTTTTATTTGTGTGCGAATATTTTTGTATGTAAATATTTGCTAGTATTATTCTGTGTTTTTTTACATGATTTACTTGTATATATTTTAAATATTTTGTGTTTAATTGTTGAAACCTTAGGTAGATGATTGTTAGTTGGTTGTTGTATATATGTTATATTTGACTGTTATTTTTGCAAGATGGGGTTAATTCTTAGGATTATAGAGGTTTGTGTGGTGTCCCGGGGTTGATGAGGGCAGGGAGTGGACACTGGTGCATGAGAAGCACGTACAAGGAGCGGCTCCTGGCATGCTTCTAGGCGAAGGATCCCATGAATAAACTGAATACGCACTGGAATGAGAGCAATTCAGAGACTGTGCAGGTATGGGACTGCATAGTTGAGGATGACTTAAAGGAATTGATTAGGCGTAACCCTATCAACAAGTTGAAACTTCTTTTCGGGAGTCTAGAACATAAGAACTTCATTGTTAAGCATGCTTGACCTGGAGCAATTGTGAGATGGGTGACCTCCTGGGAAGTTTCCTAGGATGCGTGTGAGTGAGGACAAAGCACGCTGAAAAGACTTGTGTTGGTTTATGGAGACACTCGTCAATCCTGCAAGCAGTCCCGGGATGTATTTAGATGGTATCAGAGACGAGACCTTTCCCAGTACGGTGTGATTCGAGGACGAACCAAGCTGAAGCTGGTGGGCATGTGGTGTCCCAGGGTTGATGAGGGCGGGGAGTGGACGCTGGTGCATGAGAAGCACGTACAAGGAGCGGCTCCTGGCATGCTTCTAGGCGAAGGGTCCCATGAATGAACTGAATACGCACTAGAATGAGAGGGATTCAGAGACTGTGCAGGTATAGGACTGCATAGTTGAGGATGGCTTAAAAGAATTGATTAGGCGTAGCCATATCAACAAGTTGTAACTTCTTTTCGGGATCCTAGAACATAAGAACTCCATTGTTAAGTGTAACACCCTAATACAGATATCCAGATATATCCTAGATAGACAGAGATATATAAAGATAACCAGTACTAGAGATGTCACTTCTATACTACATACTAACATATATCTATAATCACTGGTGAGTAATTATAGAAAGCCCAGAGATGCGAAAAAACTTAAACTTATACATATACATATACAAACTTAGCCACACGAGGGCTTATTGTAATACATATAACATAAAACTTACTGAAACAACATAAACTTATTACATAAGTTAATGCATTAAAAGCAATAAAAACTATCTAGTCTTCATACTTTATCTTCTCATCCTTAGCGGGGTTTGTACCTGCGTACCTTGACCTTCGCTGCATCGAGCACACATCGGTACACTGCATCGAGCACTGACGGATTTACATGGAATAGCAACTGGGGTGAGAATTAACATTCTCAGTAAAAGCAATTCCAATACCAGTTCTCTATAACATTGTATATAACAAATATATAACAAATGCTATAGAGAACTGGTATTGGAATTGCTTTTACTGAGAATGTTAATTCTCACCCCAGTTGCTATTCCATGTAAATCCGATGTGCAGGATCTTGACGATGCTGGCTGATGATGCGGCGAAGACCCAGTGCTGTAGGTACAAACCACTGCTAAGGATGAGAAAATAAAGTATGAAGACTAGATAGTTTTTATTGCTTTTAAGTAGACGAACTTATGTAATAAGTTTATGTTTGTTCTGTAAGTTTTATGTTATATGTATTACAATAAGCCCTCAGGTGGCTAAGTTTGTATATGTATATGTATAAGTTTATGTTTTTCCGTAATCTCTCAAGGCTTTCTATAATTACTCAGTTGTGATTATAGATATATGTTAGTATGTAGTATAGAAGTGACATCTCTAGTACTGGTTATCTTTATATATCTCTCAGTCTATCTAAGATATATCTGGATATCTATGTATTAGTGTTACATTAAGCGTCTTGACCTGGAGCAATTGTGGGATGGGTGACCTCTGGGAAGTTTCCTAGGATGCGTGTGAGTGAGGACAAAGCACGCCGAAAAGACTCGTGTTGGTTTGTGGAGACACTCGTCAATCCTGCAGGCAGTCCCGGGATGTTACAGTTTGTATGCTCTCTACACTCACTACACCTACACGTTTATCATGGGGCCCTATACCTGGGTCTGAGTGAAGCTTAAGTTATGTAGAGGTTGCGTAGTGGTAGCTATTTTGGATATACATCTTGTTTAGTTATCGCGAAAACCTCATCTAGAGTGTATCTTTTTCATGAATGTCTCGCACCTAGTGGTTTACCCACTGTTTGAGGTCAATATTTTGAAATAGAACTTAACTCTAGAGGCCTTTAGAATAGTGGAGCCACCCAATGAAAGTTCTCATAAATCAAGGACTCATAGATCCTTAGGATAGAATTTCCCAAATTTAAGGCAATTCCTTAGGACACAAAGGGAGCGTACTTCTTCTTTATCTATTCCTTTCTCATGTAATTCATCCATGCATTTTTTTTATGGCTTGCATTTTCCAAGCATTCTTATAAAAAAATAGAAAAAAGATATACAATCTTGCATTTTCATTATCATTCATTCTTGCATTTTTTAAAAAAAAATCAGAAAAAAGGATACATCATTTTGTATTTTCATGACATTTCTAGCATTTAAAAAAAACAAAAACAAAAAACAAAAACAAAAAATACCAGAAATCATTCTACATAAATAGTCAATACTTCGCATACATGCATGTTACCTGTTTTGGTTAAATAATACTGACAATTGTATATTCATATCATGTTTTCTCGAGCAGAAAAGTAGACAGACACTATAGCAGAAAAGTAGCTTCTGCGACACCCTTACAAGACTTGTTCCCAAGTTAGGATCATGGATGAAAGAGAACAAACTCAAGAGCTGAGAAATGAGGTGAATCAGCTCAAAGATCAAGTGTCTAAGATGATGGAGATGCTATAATCCATGGAAGGTAAAAGGAGCACAGATGGGAATCCCTCAATGGCGAACGAAGGACATCCTCTTCGCCCTCCCGGTTTCTCTCCAACCTCTATGCAATACCAAGGCTTTAATCCTCAAGGAGTTGTGATGCCGCTCACCGTTTATCCAAACAATACAACTCAACCCTCAGTCACCAGTTCTTAGGAAGCTCGGTTACCACCCTTCCTACCATATGGCCTCCCTTCCAACTTTGTACCATAACACGCTATTAATTCCCCTGACAGCAATAGGTCTGCTTTCAATCCTTTGAGCACAACCCAACCACATGCCTATTACTTTGGTATCAGTGGAACTCAACCATTGCAACATTTCGTCCACACTTTCATTTCACAATACCTTTTGAATTTCTCTGTCGAAAATTCTCAGTCCAAAGAGAAATTGAAAACTCTAGAAGAGAGAATGCGAGCCATAGAAGGGGCAAGTAGCTACGGTCTCCTTGATGCTTCAGAACTCTGCCTTGTCCCTAATGTGGTAATCCCCTTGAAGTTTAAAGTCCCAGATTTTGACAAATATAAGGGGACCACTTGCCCAAAGAACCATTTGACCATGTATATCCGTAGGATGACTTTCCATGTTCATGATGACAAGCTGTTAATCCACGTCTTCCAAGATAGTTTAACTGGGACAGCTTCGAATTGGTACACGCGTCTTGAGCGTGCCCATATAAGGAGTTTCAAGGATTTAGCTGATGCCTTTATAAGGCAGTATAAATACAACATTGACATGATACCAGATAGAATGCAACTACAAAGCATGTCTAAGAAGGATAATGAGACCTTCAAAGAGTATGCTCAAAGGTGGAGGGAAATAGCTGCACAAGTGGAACTCCCTTTGTCAGCGAGAGAGATGGTTGATATGTCCACCGATACACTTCATGCGTCATTCTATGATCATATGATTGGAAGTGTGTTGTCAAATTTCTCAGATATCGTAATGATTGGTGAAAGGATTGAATGTGGAATGAAAAAGGGAAGATTGCATCACATGGATGATGAAGAAGCAAGTTGAACTGGTTAAGGGTGGACTTCAGGTCGAATGACTCAAATTGGTTTTCAAGAAAACTCATGGATGACAAAGGCTACCTAAACAGTAGTCCAACAAACAGTGTCAGATGTTTCTAGGCATGCTCATCTGTGATAGGAGCGAATGTTTGGAGTGGTCAATCAGGGGCAACCTTGGAAAGTTCAACTTAGTGGTGATTCATTCTGATTTTGAACTTATGTAAACTTTCTTGAAGCATGAACGTAATGGATTTGCATGGATTTCTCAGCATACCTTGTTTCCTTTTCCTATGTTCTTGGCACACATGTTCTTGTCATGTCTTTCTTGTCTTTCTTTCCTTTGCTTGCTTTCTTTTGGTTCAGATCCCATGGGACTCTTGTGCTAGAAAAATTTGGTAGTTATGAAGCCCACATGTGCAGGTGTTCCTTGCAAAAACAAAAAAAAACAAAAAATACTAAAGGAGAGGTGAAAGAAAAAAGAAAAATAAAAGGAGCAAATAAGTAATCACTTGGTGTGTATTATCCTTTTATCTCTAAATTAAAATTTTTGAAAATTTGGCATTCAAGATTTGAAATGAAGATTGACCATATTTCTCTATCCTTCATAAGAATTCATCTTTTCTTTTCATTATCTCTCATTGTCCCATTTTGAGCTTGAGAGTTTCTTCAATAAACCGAGGACAAGGATCATCCCTACACTAGAGGATATAACAAAATAAATGTTGATTATCATGGTGACTATTTTTAAGCATAATGAAAAAGAGAAAATGAAGAAAAACTGAAAGGAACATAAAGTAAAATGGAGAACAATAAGAGAAAAATGTGTTTGAAAGCGCAAAAGCAAGTGACAAAGCTTAAAGTTTGAACAAGGATCCTTGGTCCCATTTAACCTTTAAACACTTGTTCGAGCCTTATATCTTTTATTTCATAACCACTAGCCTTGGCCACATTGCAATCCTTAAAAAGTCTATTCTGATCAATGAATGATTGTCTTTATTTTCACAAGTTTTAATTTTAAGACAAAAGGGTTGTACTCATACAAGTATCTAGTGCATTGGTCCTTAAAAAAAAGATGAAAAAAGAAAAAAAAAGACTTACACTAGTGCAAGTTTTCACCTTGTTTAAGCTGACCCTACAATAGGACAATTTCTCTATCTCGATTTGATCTACACTAGGACAAATCTTTTGATTCAATCTGGCTCTGCATTAGGGCAAATCTCTATCTTTTTCAATTCAGCTCTAAACTGAGACATTTTTTTTAGATCTATTCGGCCTCACACTTTGGCAAAACAAAAAAAAATCTCTCAAGTTCCCTACAGGGACAATTTTGTTGTCAAGTGGCCTATACTAGGGCAACTTTGTTCTCAAATGGTTTATCCTAGGTCAATTTCTTTTTTCGATACCTTACACCGGGGCAGGTTTTTGTAAATACCTGATAAAAGAATGGTCATGATGCACAATTGTTAAGTAAAGATCAATCACATCCAAACTGGGGCAAAAACCCTTCTGGCATTTGTACTATTCCATTTCTTGTGTCTTTTGTAAATGCCCTTTGTATAGTCATACTCCCAAAGTCAGTCAAGAAATTACTCAGTTTGTAAATTTCTTTCCTGTTTCACTTTTGAATTTATGCATATATGGTACATGATGCTTCAAGTTCGGTGAACATGAGTGCAATAGTACAACTTAACCATCTGATAGTAGTCTCATGTTGAACAACTCAAACCAAAGGAGCTCTAAAATTTCAATTGATGAAGAAAATGACATCCTCAATGGATAATTCAGATTAAAGTGTGTCCAGTGGAATAGGAATCTTTGGAAGAAGAAAGTCAGAAGTTTCTACGCAAGACATATCTGATGAAGAGAAATTTGAAGATGAGATTGGCAACGATCCCCTTTTCCAAGAAGAGTTTGGTTCAAGACTTTGGTTAAAAAATATAATTTTGTCAAGAATAATACTTCTTTGGCCCATGACTCATTGCACAAAGTTCTTGGGCTTAAGGTCCGCTGCATAAGATTTTCTGGCTTAAGGCCTTTTAAAAGCATTGATTAGAAAATGAAGAATAACCAGGTAAATCATAAAGCAAATTTTGTTACTGTTCAACCTTAATCCTGCTATGGGAAGAAGTTCTTAAGGGTGTTGTGGAACCAAGAGTGACTCGGCTAAAGCTCTGATGTGTCAGTTCTGTTTACCTAATTTGTTCATGAGAATCTCTACCATAGGACATCCATTGCATCATGCATCATCTCAGGCATTACATGTACTGTCCTCAAGCTTCACATCCATTGCATTATCATGCATCCATTGCATCAAGCATCAACTTTGACATCACATGCATTTAAAAAAAAAAAAGAAAAGCAAAACCCTTTTAGCTCTCAGGGCCTTATGGCCATCTGCCTTTAGTCTCCGGGTCCCTGTACCCAGTTGCCTTTAGTCTCTGGGTCCTCGTACCCATTGCTTTAAGCTTTTTGCCAAGCTTCGGAGGATGCCCGACTCCGCAAGTTTTTTTCCTTTTGTGCTTTAAGTTTCTGTCAAGCTTCGGCGGATACCTGACTCAGTAAGCTTTTTACCTTTCTTGCTTTAAGTTTCTGTCAAGTTTTAGCAGATACCCGACTTCGCAAGCTTTTTTCTTTTTAGGGCCCTCATACCCTGCATTTTTATCTTATTTTGATGACCATTGTGTCTTACATCGATTTGTAGAGGAAAATTTTCATGTAAAAAATTGAATCAATTCTTTTGCTTTCCATTTAGTATAAATGTAAAGCAAAGGGAGGTAGCTGTTGATGCCCAATTTTGTCCATAAAATTTTTGTTGCTTGGATCATTCAAACATTTTAATTCATAAAAAAATAAAAGAAAGAACAAAAAAGAGAGAAAAGATGAATGAAAATCCAAAAAAAAAAGAAAAAAATGAAAGGAAAAAGAAGAAATTTGAAAAGCTAAGATGTCTTCTTGTATCATAAAGTCCCACATTGGAAAGGCCATGTTCCTTCTCCCTCTCCTCCTCCTATATAAAGGGGTGGTTCTCAATCTTTTTGGCATCCAAAAATTTATATTCTTTGGCTTAATACTAAGTATAAGAGTTAGAGAAAATTATACTCCTGAGCTTAATACTAAGTATAAGAGTTAGAGGACTTTAGTAAAAAAAAATTCTCTTGCAAGTAAGTTACTTTTCAAGGTTTGATTTGAAGAGAACGTGTGAGGCGCTTGTCATTAAACTTTTTGAAGCATATCATTTTTATACACCTTGGAGGTAAGTTTGCTTATTTTTTCTTGTGTTATTATCTTTCATTATATATATGTGTTATTCATTTTAGCTTATTCATTTATTAGTTTGATTTATTTATTTATTTATTATTATTTTGTAAAAATTTTCATTTAAAATTAATTCAATAATAAATTGAGATTAGCTGAGTTGTGACAGCTTGTTAATCCTATAATTTTTAGAATCATCTAAGTTGTGACAACTTGATGATTCGAACATTTTTCTAAAGATTAAATTTCTTTTTTCAAAATAAAAAATCTTTTCAAAATTAAAAAAAATAACTAATTCACAATTGTTTTCTATAGAACTACGTGATTTTGAGTTCCTCATTGCACCCGGGGATACGTAGGAGCAAAATCTCTATTCTGTCAAGCCAAAAAATAAATTTTCATAATTTAGTTGTTTCTTTTTATTTTTTTAAAGGGTAAAATAAATATATTTGATATTATTAAAATTTGCACAACTAATTTAAGGTACCGTTCTTGGAACGGACAGTGTAGGGTGCTAACACCTTCCCTCCCTGTAATCGACTCCCGAACTTAAACTCATTTTCTAAAAGACTAGTCTGCATATTTTAAGGGTTTTTCTAATGTTTTTTCAAATTAAATCAACATTGGTAGCGATTCTATTAATTTTAAAATCCTAATCTTTTCGATCGTCCCGTCGCAATTTTGGTTGCGACACCTCTATACAGTACTTGCCTTGGCATTAGAAATCCACATTTCTTATCTTAATTTTTTTCCTTTTCAAAGATGTTCTTTTTCCTTATTACTAACTTTTTTTAATCGATTTACTGAAGTCACATGATAATTGTGTTTGAAATAAATAAAAATAAAAAATAATTTGATTTGATTTAAAAATTAAATTTTATATTTGATTTTTAAAAAAATAAGATTTGAATTAATTTAAAAATTAAATTTTGTGTTTAGAATTTATTAAAATGAGAATTGATTTTATTTTATTTTATTATTTTACATTTTAATCCTTATGAGAGATAATTAATAAGAATAAAATAATCTATTTAATTCAAATCAAATGAAATCTTATCAAATTTAATAAATTTTTTAAAATAAAAAAAATAAAATTTTTAAAATTTTTAAAATTAAATTATTTTTTTTTTAAATATTTTAAACACAAAATTTAATTAAATTTAATTTACAAATTAAATCATTTATAGTATCTTTTACATTTCAAACACATTAACTCAAGGCAGGTGAATGCCTTTATACCGGGATACTACCCCTTATAGTGTAACAATGACAAATACATGTAACTGAGGGATGTTCCAGAGACAGCTCACCTAAATCGGTTAGATAACAGAACAGGTAAGATTCCTGCTTTGATATGCCAACTCAACACTCAATACAACTATCAACACCCACGTACCCAAAGAAGAAACAAAAAAAAAAAAAAAACCCAAAACACAAAAGATTAATAATGATGATGATAAAGTTATGCATTATATCAATATCTCTAAATACAACCCCATGACAATGGCAAACTCGGAAAGGGAAGAACAATGAAAAACCAAAGGCAAAACAGAAACAAATAAAAGATTAAAAACAGTAGTGGAGGAGCATCTTAGCCATAGTATGTTATTTGTTGCAGTAGGTCCTCTCAATACCCTTGGAACTAGAACAGTGCACGAAAACCGGTGAACAAGAAATTTCCACAGCCCAACCTTGAACCGTATCCTTGCCCTGACCAAGGCAACACATATCCCCTGAGGACTACTCAAGTCAAGCTGAAGGTCCATAGGCACCTAGCCATATTAGGCCACAGTTTGAGCAGTGAGCCTCTCTTCTTAGAGGAGTCTTATCCTCATTCCGGAGATACATTCAGAGAGTCATAGTATAGGGATTAGGGAGACTCTATAATTGGAATTGTATGCTCTCATGGTAAAATCAATGTTGGCATAGAATTCAGTGCAAAGAATGTTTGATTGGAGAAGCAAATGATGTTCATATATTGTGGTGAACCAATGTAGGACAACATCTGGGCTACCTTTATAAAATCTTATTTTTATTTACACTTTTCTCTTTGAGAGTTTCGTGCACCAAACTCAAATTAAGACATCTAATCCAAGGGATTCCGGTCCCAGGATTAATGTTCTTTGCTTGAGCTTCTGATGCAAGTGTTAAATAATATACTATCACAAGCAATATATAGTTTTCAGAAGTAAAGTGTCACTTGGGAAAAATGGTATAAATATAGTAATTGTTACAGATATAAAAGCATTTTGTGTAATTTTACCTAAGTTTAAGCTTTAGGAAAGTTGATTCTATAACATGGTACAAGAGTTAAATTTTTTGGAATAATTGGTCCTTGATAGTAATACTGCACAACCTGCAAAATGTTTGTGGTTTTGATTGGCTCAGACTTTAATTGAATTAGACGGAAGGGAAGATGGAATATTCTATCGAATGTTTGTGATTTTAACTTTTGGGTATGCAGATAGTGGCGATGACTTTTGAATTAGACAGAAGGGAAAATGGAATATTCTATACCATCATGAGACTATCAGTTTGATTCCATTTGTGGGTCTTAATTCGATATAGGTTATGGCATCAGTTCTAGCTTTGCCACCAAGGTACTCCTAAACAACTATCATAAGCTGATGCCTTGCCTCCTTGGTTGAGTTCCGTAAGGTATAATAACATTTGGATATATATGTTTGCAGCCAATGCAATTATGCAAATGTCTTGAGTGTATGTACATTAGTGAATTTTACATAGGAGATTACACACTTTCAAGTTTTTCTGATATCTTTTTGAACTTTCTATTTGAAGCATCAGCGGTGCCTATCTTTACCCCAACTCGCCCCTAGTACCAAAGAGAGCACAGGGTGCTGAAAAAGTTTTTTTTTTCCCCCTTTTTACCAGTTATCTGAAAATAAATGCTAAATGAAGGGTACCTATCTATTCGCATAACTAGCAAATAACTAAATGAAACATTTCAAATTAGATAATATAATGTGCACAAACATGCCAAACAGAAGGGATCTTTGCGAGTAATATATTTTTTACTTTACCTTTTGAGTTATTCCAAATTCAACCATTAATGTCATAGTAACTAGCAAATGTGGCAGAATAACTAATAAAAAACGAATAGACAAGGATAAGATGCATATTTGGTTGAAGTCCTAGCTGGTTCAAATTGGACAAAACATGGCGAAAGCATGGTACGTAGGTTATGATCTGCGAAACCACGAATATGATATAACTCCAAAACAAACATGAACTAGGTATCTAGTATATACCTTATAAGATTCTTGGTAGCTACTTCATAATGTTAATGCCTGATCTAAATCACAGCCGCCCACCATTATATTCCTTTCTAGATATGGTGAGTCTCACATGTCAAGCCAACCCCCCAACATCTTTCTTTACCAAATTCTTTTACGCCATTCAGTAATCAGACCGTGGGACGAAACTTCTACTTAAACCACCCTTTTTTCTACTTTAAAGTTTAACTCCATTTTTTTAATGAACAGAGAAAGACATTACTTTAGTTTAAAATTGATGGAGGAAAAGAAAGAAAAGGGTTTTATGGCAGGGTGAATACACCACACGCGCTTCTAATTGTGTGAATTGTCCAAACCTGCATGCTGCTTGAGAGCTGCACTCAAACGTAGCGCGTGGCTCGTGATGAGTTGCTCAATTGGGCCCTATAGAATTATAATTATAATAGTAAGGAAGGCAAAAGGTTTAACAAGTGAGATTCTTAATCTCGAGTGATCACAGAGTAAGAGAAATGTGTGTCATTGAATATGTACTATATATATTAATTATAAAATTAAAATTTGATTGAGATAAGAAACAATTATATCTATAAAACTGATTTGACACACATTAAATAATATAATAAGAGATTTCCCTTAATCCAACACTTAGAAATTTTTACTGAAAAAGAGTGGTCATCAAGTGTGTGGAGCAGTGAAGGTGGTCGTCGCATATCCTCTGGAAGATGCGGTTATTACAATTGCAAAACCCTTTAGAGAAGGAAGCGCACTTTGGATACTGGTGTAGCCTCTTCTTTTTAAACCCCTTGTATTGCATGATGGCCTCCCTATCTCGCTCTAGCAATTCCTCCCCATGAGTTGAAGCTTTGGTCTGTTGCTCTCTCTTACTTAGCACCCTCTCAACTATACCTTCCCACCCCCCCCCCCTCCCCAACCACCCAATTTGGCTACTATGTGGCTTGGTGTTGAAGGGGGGTGGGGGTGAGATGGTGTGGGAGGTGGCTGAACGAGATCATTCCTGTGTTTCTTGATTTGGACAAAATGGGACTGGTGGATTGCTAAGATGTACTCTAGCTCCATTTATCCCACAGGGCAACTTCAATCCTTTGGCATTTACCCCTTTTCAACCTTTAATTTGGCAATTGGTCTGTGCTCATTATATCCAGGTCTTGATGCATGTCTCAGTTTGCTAGAGCTCTTACTTTATCTTCTGTAATCTGTATTCACTACAACCTGAGGAATTTTTGTGCAGTTTGGCTCTATTTTATGGATGAATCTGCTATCTGCATGCAATCTTTTGAGTGAGGATTAATACATTATGTTGCAAATTACTAAGTTGCTATCATCAGGACCATATATGTAATTTCGTCATATACATGCTTAGTATTGCTGTGATAGATGTATTCATGGCATCTAAATATATTGGATTCACAAGAGTATCTTGAATGATATAAGGTGCATTTCAGCAAATTGATTCCGTACGTTTTCAATTATCACAAATATATGTCTACTTTTACACCTCAGTCCTGTTGTTGGTATTGATGTGTATATACACCAACCAATTTACGATGTTGCCTTTTTTTTGTCCAATACTACCATTTTGCCAATAAAGGATTATCCATTGCTTCTGCACATTCATTCAACCAATCAGATATTTTGTGAATCAAATTCCCAAAAGTCTGGCACGAAAGTCTTTCATGAAAGAACAAAAACACCGTAATAGTGATCAATTTGAGCAAGTAGTTCAACTACCAACCAGCCCCTCTTCTGACGTAGCTTTTTCTATGAGTGTATTAACTCAGTTCATTCCTTCTCCTCTCCTTGAATCCCATTTGGTTTTTTTTTTTTTTTGGGGAGTATATCGCCCGTTGAAATTTTGTTATCGGGGATTTTGAAATACTTAAAGAGGACTACTGGATGAGGCATATTGTATATATAGTGAACTAATTATACTATAATAATCACAGTCACTTTGTGGTAGAGGATGTCTCCGATGTTGATTGAAAATTTTGAATTAAAGGTCAATTTTAAGATAATGTGACATAAAATTAGAATATTATAACACAAATTACTTGTGAATTAGTGTAGATAAGCCACATACTTAAAATTACTTTCAAAAGCACTTAACTTATCCGAGAAATTTTTAGGTCGTTTTGGAATAAAGAAATGTTATTTCGCCTATTAAAAATTTGTTATTGGAGATTTTGAAATATCTAAAGAGGGTTCATGGATAAGGCATATTGTATGTATAGTGAACTAACTATACTGTAACAATCACAATCACTTTAAGGTGGAAGATGTCTCTGATGTTGATTGGAAATTTCGAATTAAAGGTCAACTTCAAGATATTTTGACATAAAATTAGAATATTATGACACAAACTACTTGTGAACTCGTGTGGATAAGTCACATATTTAAAACTGTTTTCAAAAGCACTAAACCTATTTGAAAATTTTTTAAGTAATTTTGGAACAAGGAAAAGTTATATCGTCCATTAGAATTTTGTTATTTAAAATTTTGAAATATCAAAATAGGGTTCCTAGACGAGACATATTGTATGTGTAGTGAATTAACTATGCTATAATAATCACAGTCACTTTGAAGTGGAGGATGTCTTTCATGTTGATTGAAAATTTCGATCTAAAGGTCAACTTCAAGATATTGTGACATCAAATCAAAATATTATGGTACAAACTACTTGTGAGCTTATGTGGATAAGTCAGATACTTAAAATTACTTTTAGAAGCACTAAACCTACTTGAGAAATTTTTAAGTAGTTTTGGAACAAGAAAAAATTATTATTTTATATCATTTAATGTGTGTCACTTCAATTATAATATTAAAAAATTATTAAAGTGTAAAATAATAATGGCTTATAAAACTTATGTTTTACAAATGATATAAAATAATAACCTTTTCTTAGCCTAAAAACATTTAATAATTTCTCATCCGATGCAACTTTGTTTCATCGATAACAAAATTGCCATTTATTGCATCAACTAAGTTTTCCATGAGAGGCCAAACATATATAGGATGATTGTTACTTTGTCTATGAAAATCTACGGCAATTATTCATTTTGGCATGCCATTTGACAATTGGAGAACACCAAGATGATATTTTTACAATTTAAAATAGATAACTTTGGGACAACTTAAATAAGTAGTTAATAATTTTAAGATAAATGATAATTTTAATTATTTATATGGTAATTTTCTTTTATTACATATTGTGAATTAAAATTAAAATTCATCATATTTTATACAAAGATCATTATGTAGTGATTAATAAGGTGATAAATAGTGATCTTTTTACTTATGTAGTAAATTTAAATTTTAACTCATTATATATCATAAAATAAGATCATCATATAAGTAATTAAAATTATTATTTATCGTAAAAATATTTACCACTTATTTAAATTGTCCCAAATGTAAAAAAAAAATGTACAAAAAAAAATCTAACTAAAATCAAGTTAGTGCACCAATATCTCTCTCTCCTTACTCTTTTCCCTATATCTTGGTTCCTTACTGCAGTTTCTTTCGGTGACTTTAATCGGCCCTAAATTACATTACGCTATATTCATCCTTGGGATGGCAGGGTAGTCCATGAATCTAAATATTGCTGTTTCTTTACGTTTAATCCATTGGCCACTACTTGAAATCAACATTTAACACGCGCAGAAGGTAGAAAAGGCCAGAGTTGCCAAGATTTGTGTTCTCCTTTTGCGGCTACAAGGTATTAGGTGTCCTCTGTCGCTGCCAAATTATCATTACTCAATGGATACTTATAATTCCCAGTTCTCACTCATGAATATTCGAATTTCCATCGTTGGCTAATACGGAAAAACTTAAATACAAAAGTATACATACAAGAAAGTTAAAAAGCAATTATAACATTTGTATAAACAGTTCAAATATCAAGATTTCATTATTCATTAAATTAAAATTATATAATCAGTATTCCTTCCTGGTTTATTATTTGTGGCTTATTTATTATTTTTTTAAAAAATAAGCAATCAATGATAAGAAATATGCCGAAGTATAAAGATAGAAAATTACTTCTTAACTCTTTTTATTAGTAGTAGAAATTACTAGCATTATATGCTTAAGAAGTTTCCAGAGTACAATTAGAATTTAGAACTGAGATTATATGACAATTATGTGACAGTAATAGCAGGGATTGAATTTATTTATATATAATTTACCGAGACTATAAATTTCGATGTTCAAACAATGTAAACGTGCGTTTGGCCTCGCATACTTGCATATCAACTTATAGAGGAGCACTCTGCAACAATCAAATGGACAAAAAGTTGAATCACTATCTTGTTGATGCTATGAATAGTAACTATATTAGCGCTTGGAAAGAATTTCGTTGTGCACTAAGCAGAAGTGGAATTTTAGGTGGAAGAGTTGTACTACTAAACTAGATAATCTGGTGCAGAATGCTCGGTCCATTCGACCACCAAACACCACCAACAACAAAGTATATAAATTGAGATAGGATAATACAAGTTGTTCTGAAGTGAATTTAGAGATACACCGAGATAAAGACGCGTATATGGTGGGCTTTTCTATAAGACACCGCTCTCTGTGGTGGTGCGAAGGAGTGGGTACCTGCAAAAGACACTTCGACGCTCAAGTTAGACTATGCTCAAAAGAGACAGTCTGTATCTCAGAGAAGATACATACCTTTGAGACTTGACAGTATATTTATAAGAGCGTTTTAAGGTTTGTGTAATACAATTATTTAGGATTAGTATCCGTTAGGAATTATGATCCCTTTTAACTAGTTTCTCTGTTTGTGTGGGATAATTAGTGTGCATATCCATTAAGAATTCTATGTGAGATTCATGCCTAATAAATAGGCAGATGTGCTCATCAAGATAGCACGTAGTAATATATGAGTATTATTCCGGCGGGCCGGATTGCTCCTGATGTTGTCTCAAAATTCCGATCTAGAACAGTTGTTCACAACTTGGCACTTAGATAGGACAGTTAAGTGTCAAGGTACCCATGTTTAACAAGAGTACACGGCACGCTGTGAATCAAAGGGATCCAAATAGGAGTTTATTTCTAATTAAGCAGTTTAAGCTAATTACAGGATTAATATCAGCTATTTTTCACACATAGCGTTATAGCACAGTGACTAAATGTGCTTAGAAAGTCACGAAATATGAGAAATTTGTTTCTATGTCACAAATGTATAAAAGATGATGTGGTTAAATTTTGAGGTTAATCAGAGTTAGTTTAGTATTTTTAAGCATACTGAGTGTGTGTTTTGTTACTAGATTGACCAGCAGTAGATATAGAAAAATATAAAAATAGTGAAACAAGATTTTTTATGAATCTTATGATTTATTTTAAACTTAATAAAAGTTAAAAAACTTGATTTGAAGAAATCTAAGTATTCTTAACAGTATGATATATATGACTTTACTAATTTTTTTTTTAAAAAAAAGAAGTCGTGCAGACTTCACTAAAAAAAATGAAAGTCATGCTTGGCAAACACGACTTTATGTAAAAAAATATAAATCGTGACTCTCAATCACAATTTGCTATAATTATTATTTATTTTACATCAATTCAATAATTTTTTTATGACTTGCACCAAATAATTCTTTTTCCTTTACACCAACCACACACCACCAACAACAAAGGATATAGATTGAGGTAGGATAATACAAGTCAATGTTATCAAAACTGCATATTTTTCTTTTTCCTTTTTGCATTCTTTGTCAGATTTCATAAACTTGGACCTAATCGAATTAGGTTGTTTAGTGCACGTGAATGTTGCGACACGTGTGTGGTGCAATGCAATCAAGGTGCTAACATGCTAGCTAGCTTAAGCCAAAGCCTTTTTTTTTTTTTTTCCAATGTTTGGGTTGATCCATGAGCACTTGCTGAGCTAAGGTGAGTGTTTCTTCGTGATCTTATTTGAGTTACAAGGGCATTTGCTGTGTAATACTTTCTTTCATTCTTTTTTGGGCTTAGGCCTTGTCTGCTTAGCTGAAAACAGGTGGGGAAAGTAATAACTAAAAAATGCAGTACTCTTTTTATTTGATTGTTTTGCAACAGACCAAAGGCTTTGCCAATATTTGGGAAAGTTTAAAGTATTAGATAGAATGATATCTTTTACTTTCATTGATAAAATATCTTTTGAACTATTTTTTAAAATTAAAAAAGTACTTGCACTTTTGTTTAAGAATGTATGTAGTTAGTGCCAACGAAGTTTTATTCACTTGGTAAGAATAAAACTATTTTACTTGTAAAGTTTATATTTAATTTCTGATGTTAATAATTTTTCGCTCATAGGTGATTTATAAGTATCATTATAAATCTCATTGAGATTTATAGCATTTTTTAACCTTAGAAATTGCGTTTGGTTAATGGGAATTTCTATAAATTTTAATTTCAATTCCAATTCTTTCAAAATTAAATTGGTTAATTTGAAATTTATGTTTGGATTAGCAAAAGATTATATAAGAAATTATAATTCTAAATTCAATTATAATTTTATTATTTAAATATATGATCTAAAACATTAAAATTAATAAAAATATTCATACAATAATATTTTTATAATATAATAGTCATTTTCTTTTCATTAAAAAAATTATGATTTTTAAAAAATAAATAGCTATTATAATAATTTTTATATAAATATAAAAATAATTTTCTATATAAATATAGAATCTTAATAAATATGATTGTTCATAAATAAATGTGGAGAGAGAGATAGAGAGAGAGAGAGTTTAATTTTTAAGCTTTGGAATTAGTAATTCTTAAGGTATAGGCTAAGAATTGAGAAAGGCTTAACTTAGTTGTTTTTCAATTCCATGGAATTGGTTTATAATTACAATTTCAATTCTAAATGACATTCCAAACATAAAAATTGGAATTCGGATGTCCAATTCCAATTCCAAACTCGATTCATCGCTTTCCAGAACCAAACAACCAAAGTAAAATACCTTTTCATTCTATAAACTTTTGGATAAGAAAAAAACAAAAAGGATGTATGTGATTAGCAAAAATTGTTGTATTATAAGAAAATATGAAACGAATGTCTTCTAACAAATGAATAAACCATCCATTTGAAAGAGTGGTTTGGGATCGGATTCTGCTTCTCTCCAGCACCTCCCTCTCTAGCAGTATCCTCCAAGAGTGATCTGGACCCCTCATTTCATCCAATGGTCAGCATTAAAAAACATCAATTTAACTTTAAAAAATATTTTTAATGTTAAAAAGTTAAAAAAAAAACTATATCAGAATCTCTAATAATTCCCTTCACACCCTTCACCAGCCATCACCGCCCCTTGCCCACTGCCGGCCACCGAGCGCCGCCGCGGTTGCCGCCTCCATCTTCCCTCCTCGCTGCAGTAAAGGCGCGTTGGTCTCCTCTTCTTCCTTTCTGGGTCGTCGCTGCTGCCCAACCGGCCACCGCCTGCTCCGCCGTCGCTACTGACTTTTCTGCCACCGTCTACTCCGCCTTCTGTAAACTTGTATGTAATCGAAAATCCCTTTTTTAAATAACAAGTGACTATGCTTACTTATTTGCTTCATTGGAAATAAATAAGAGAAGGGGATAGAATATACATGTGTTGAGCTGACATGAATTTTCAGAACAAGTAGCAAAGTCTTGGGAAAGTGGTTGGTTAGTATCATTCACATAATCTAATGAATAGGTTCAAGCAATCTGCAGCATTAGCACCATCAATATATTTGTCATATTATGGCTTGTAAATGACTACAGACTATAGTAAGCTAGAAAGACATCACTCAACATATATGCAGAGTTGAGAATTATTGCTTTATATATATATATATATATATATATATATATATATATATATATATATATATATATATATATAAAGTGCTTTTAATTTCACACATTGAATAAACTAAATTAGTAGTTTTGGACTAGTGTAGAAGCAAGAAGAGATAAGAATAGAAGCTTTTATATATATATATATATATATATATATATATATATATATATATATATATATATATATATATATATAAAGAATAACTTATAAAATTCACCTTTTATATGTATATATGCAATTGCTTGTTGTTGCCCTTTATTAGGATTGGAAGCAAGAAGATTTAGTAAGATTGGAAGCCAAAAGTTGGCATGACTTTTGATAGTTATGATGATGCTTGGAGGTTCTGGCTTGATTATAGTGGAAGAGTTGGGTTTGGAGCAAGGAAAGAATATAGGCACAGGAGAAAAGATGGTTCAACTCCTTCTTGCAGGTTTGTTTGCTGTAAAGAAGGCTTGCGAAAAGCAGACAAGCGGCATTTTAAAATAATCAATCCAAAACCGGAGACGAGAACTGATTGTCAAGCAATGTTAGGACTTAAGGATAAGGGTGAAAAATTAACAGTGCATGAATTTGTGGAGGAACATAACCATATTTTATAACTACCAGAAACAACTCATTTGTTGTCATCTCAAAGAAAACTTTCAGAAGTTCAATGTTATCAAATTGATCTAGCCGATGATGCTAGCCTACAACAAAAGAAGTTATTTGATTTGATGAGTAAAGAAGTGGGAGGTAGAACAAATTTGGGATATACTCGTGAAGATTAAAAGAATTATCTTTGCAAAAGAAGACAAAGGAGTTTGGTAAATGGGGAAGCCGGTTATCTAATGTAATACTTTCAGAGAAAGTTGGTTGAAAATCCAACTTTCTATCATGGCTATCAAATAGATGCAGAAGATCAAATCACCAATGTATTCTGGCAGATGCTAGGATGCTAATTGTTTACGGGTATTTTGGTGATGTGGTTTCTCTTGATTCAACATATTGCACAAATAGTTCGCATAGGCCGCTAGCAGTGTTTTTAGGATTTAACCATCATCGAAAAGAAGTGGTCTTTGGGGCTGCATTATTGTATGATGAAACAATAGAGTCATACAAGTGGCTTTTTGAAACATTTCTAAAGGCACATAAGCAAAAAATGTCTTTTACGGTTTTTACTGATCAAGACCAGGCGATGGCAAAAGGACTAGTTGAAGTTATGCCTGAAACTTACCATGGCCTTTGTACGTGGCATTTGATGCAAAATGGCATCAAACACTTAGGTAACTTAATGAAAGGTGACTCTCATGTTCTCGATGACTTTAAGAAGTGTATGTATGCCTATGAGGATGAAGAGCAATTTGAAGAAGGTTGGAGAACCCTCCTTGAAAAGTACGATGTTAAGGAAAACACTTGGTTGCAAAGAGTATACACTCTGGAGGAGAAATGGGCATCTTGTTACATGAAGAAGGCATTCACATTAGGAATGCAAAGCACCCAACTTAGTGAAAGTGTGAATGCATATATTAAAAGTTTTATGAAAATGGACTTGGATATTGTCCAGTTTTTTAAGCGTTTTGAAGACGTGGTAGAAGAAAAGCGATATAATGATTTGAAGTGTGAATATGAAGCATGCCAAAAAATTCCAAGACTCAAGAACTCATATTCTGATATCTTGCAACAAGTGTCATAGCTTTATACTCCCACTATTTTTGATCTATTCCAACAAGAGTACAACTTATTTGAAGCATGTTCTGTGAAGAGCATGAACAATCAAACATCAACACTTGATTTTGTTATTGCCATGGCAAGGGATTTGGGAGAGTGGCAGGTATCTTTTGATTTGGATAAGAAGGTCAATTTGTTGCTCTTATCTTAAGTTTGAGAGTTATGGCATACTTTGTTGTCATTATATAAGAGTCTTTATTTATATAGATGTTAAATCAGTTCCTGAGCAATATATCTTGAAAAGGTGGACAAAGTTAGCAAGAAGTGGTGCTTTACCTAATGTTGGTGTTAGTCATGGAGTTGAAGATGTTGATTTGTCCCCAACGCAGCGCTATAAGGAGATTTGCCCTTGCCTTATAAGGATAACCACAGAAGCATGTAGAAGTCAAGAAACATTCATGTTCCTTAGCAAAGTCACCGATGAATTGGATAGGCAAATACTAGAGTTTCAAAATAAACAAGTAAGTAGTGCTCAAGAGAATGGGTTCCTTAAAGAGATTGCAAGCATCAATGATGGTTCAACACAAGTAAAGGGTTTCAAGAAAAAAGAAGGCAAAAAGGGTTCAAAACGTATCAAAGGTTGGGTAGAGCGCCAACTTACCAAAAGAAATAAAAATGATGGCTCAAGTACTTCACAAAGTCAAGAACCTACTATGGTAGCTCAAGTGCTTCAGCCAAACCCTTCATGGCTCAATGATATTTTGAATCAACCATCCATGGTAAGCTAATAGCATCTTGAGTTTGTTAATGAATTGAAATTTGTTTAGTAATTAAACAGTTTTCCCTTTTGTGTAGGAGACCAATGACACTTTACGCCAATTTGGTGTCACTAGTTTTACTAGTTTATTGATGGTAAGTTTCATATTATGCCAATTCATTTCATATCTATATTTGAAATATTAATTTGTATATTTGAAATTATAGGCGGAACATGACGAGGATGAGACAACATTACCCATGAAGTCCTGAAGTAAATGTTTTGTAGGGCTGCAATACTTCTTTTTTTGGGTTAATAGCTGCATTACTTCTTTTAGTAGCAGTGGACATGTTTTTTTGGTATAGGTTTTTGGAACCGTATAGGAATTTTTTAGGGTATATGTTGTAAAATGGTGGATTGGCATTTTGACTAGTCTATTGGATATGTTTTTTGGGTATAGGTTTAGCATATATATTGGGGTACACATGTGATTTTGCTTCAAATTATATACAATAAATGTTCACAAGGCAGAATTCAAATATCATTTTATTGCAATCAAAACTTTTGTTACATTATTTTAGAACTATTGAAATTCAATGGTACATGACAGTAGATACATAAGTGTGATACATAAGTTCTTCACACTTGACAGCAGCACATGACAGCAAATACAAAAGTCCAATTCCACTGTTCTCCACACCGTAACACCTTTATTTCATCAGCCCCTTTGGTTCCAAGCCTTTGGTCCACATTACATAGAAGTCTACTAATAAGATCTTTTGCCTCTGCAGATAGTTTAGCTTCTTCTGGAAATTTTAAATTAGTTCTCCAACTTACTATCTGCAAATTTGAAGGTAGGAGATACAATATGATCATAACTGATTAATATAAAAGAGTGATAGACAGAGTAAAAAGGGAACACAAACAGGGAATCAAGATGGATTCTAAGTTTTCTATTCTTTTATGTACATTGCGTACAACAAACAAAGAAAAGTAGAAGGAATTAAAAGAAGAGAGAGAGAGAGACTAAGCACTCAGTGATGTTATTCTCCACATCTAAATACCCAATCATCCATCACTTATCTAGGATTTTGGGAGAGTTCACAAAAACCCCCCACCTCTACTAGCATAAACATTGAGGTTTAATACATGATATAAAAAAGCATAAAAAATGAAAAAAAAAGGCAATTTGACATGCTTATCTTGCATCAAGTGATGAGTGCAAACAAGAACGAACACTTCTCAAATTGATTGTAGTCCAAAATTGAGATGACTGAACAAACTGAAGAATAAATGGAATAATGTCAATACAAATGAGGAAATAGAAAAACTATTGTAGATATGTTAAGAAAAAGAAACATAAAAGAATGCAATGTTAAATGCCAACAGAGCATTCTACCTTGAAAGGTGCATTGTCTGTTTGAAATACAATACCAAGGATATCACGCAGTCACACTGGGAAACCCCTGCAAACATAGCACATAAATCAAGGAAAAAATGTCAAAATTTTTATCTAATTTTTTATAGAAAAATAAGTTTTATTAAAGAGAAGAGAAGTAAGTAAACCAAGGGTGAGGATAAGGCACCCTTAAGAGCTGAAAAAACTAAAACAACTAAAACACAAAACAAAAGAAACAAATGAAACTAGGAGTGCAGCAGTGATGCTAAATCCCTTTGCATATTATGGCAACTATTTTCCAACTTCAACAGATAACATAAGGATATCATCAAGACAGTGATGCTGCAAATAAGGACAATATCCAAATAGAGAAATAAGATAGATCTACAAGTATTGATCACAAATAAAAGCTTACAATTTATGCTTTCATCGAACTACAAGTAATATTAACAAGTTTATACAAAGTTTGTGTACATTTCTTTGTACAAAGCAGAAATTACTCTGATTTTGGATTAAAAAAACAAAAGTGGATTCTTTCATAATAGAATCAGTTGATCCTTTTTTTTATATGAACAGTAAACTTAGAATTGATTTTCACGATTCAAATAAATTTATAACAGACCATTACACAAGTGGAGTTGAAAGCACAGTTCTAAAACTAAACAAAAAAGGTGTGAAGTCTCTATAATAGTTAAGGTAAAACTTGCTCAATTCATTGTTATTGATGCAATGACATAGTTGTTCAAATTTGATGCATATCGATTTTATTTTGTTTTCCATAAAGTTAAAGTTTTCTCTATTTTATAGTATTAACACTTCTTTCCATCAATAATTTATAGTCTAGAACCAAAAAGTTGACTAACTTTCAATTTAACATATATAATTTTTTTTTTAAAAAATGAAAACAATAGGATGACATTACAATAATGACTTTTAACTATATAACAATGTAATAAGAATCCTAGAAAATAGCATAAACAAATCCATGGTAACTACATAACTGAGGCTTTTTCCAGTTTAGAAGTGTAATTAATTAACTATCATGTGTTGAGTGCATTCAGATGGCCATGGAAGAAAGCAAGTCCTCCTCTTCAAGTTGTTTCTCTAAATGGAAATATTAATCTTAAGAAACAAAAACTTGTAAGATTATAATGGGAAAAGGGCGAGACCCAAAGTTCCACTCGGCACAAGTATAAGGGCCTATTCGGAGAAAAAGATAGAGTCCATTGGATCTAATGAAGCAAATAAGTAAGCATAGTCACTTGTTATTTAAAAAAGGAATTTTTGATTACATACTAGTTTACAGAAGGCGGAGTAGACGATGGCCGAAAAGTCAGCAGCGACGGCGGAGCAGGCAGTGGCCGGCTAGGCAACAACAACGACCCAAAAAGGAAAAAGAGGAGACCAATGTGCCTTCGCCGCCGCGGGGAGGGAAGATGGACGGCAAGAGGGTGACGGCAGCACAAGGGAAGATGGAGGCAGCGGCCGCGGTAGCGTTCGGTGGTCGGCGGTGGGCAAGGGGCGATGATGGCTAGTGAAAGGTGTGAAGGAAATTATTAGAGATCTTGATATATATATATATTTTTTTACTTTTTAACATTACAAATATTTTTAATGTTAAATTGATGCTTTTTGATGCTGGCCATTGGATGAAATGAGGGGTCCAGATCACTGTTCGGAGGATACTGCTGGAGAGGGAGGTGCTGGAGAGAAGCCGAATCCTTTGGGATCCTTGTCGATCATGTTAAAGGGAAAAAAACTTTATATCCTTTTGGAGGAAAATTTGTTCTTCTTTCAAGTTGATCTTCACTCTTCATTTTATAAAAAGTAAGAAAGAGAAAGATAATTAAAAAAATAATAAATGATTGAGATGTAGTGTTGAAGAAGAATTTTTTTTCTCCTAATGTACAGAAGAAGTTCTCTATTTAAGGAAAGTTTAAGCGTACCCTTATAAGTTCCAATAGATTCTAAAGGCGGCCAATGGATACCAAGTTACCAACACGAACTTATATATATGCAATAATCATAATCCAACTAAAAATAAAGTTTTTTTAAGTACTATATCTTACTAGGGTTTAGGGAATCTCCATTAAGAGTCAGATAAGAAAAAAGTAAAAAAAGGATGATTGTTCCATCAATATATTATTTTTTATCGAGAACTTATAAATAAATATCTCAATTATAAGTAAATATTTCAACCAAGTTAGATGTAGACAAATAAAAGCATTTTCATATCCCAAAATTTGTTAAAAGAAAAGAAATGCATTTCTTTTATTTATATATTATAGATATTAAAGATACAGATTACTATTATTTTAAAATTCCCAAGTGGCAACTTGAAACGCCTCCCGCCAGCACAAAAATTTGGAAGACATATATGCTTCTGTTCATATTTATTTTATTGTTTTAAGTAATTATGGATTTAGTCATGTTAATTTTTTGAGATCATACTATAAAAAATATTTATATAAATATTATAGTCCTAACGTGAAAAGTCTACCTTTGACTAAATTAAAGATGTTAATTAATTAAGATACGTATAAATTAACTTTAATATTATCTGATCGTAATATTAAAAAGACATACATTAATATTAGTATTAGTATTTAGTTTATTACTCTCAATCGACATGCTTTCTCAGGGGCATGTAGCAAACCAAGGTGTGAGATCAATAATTAAGAAACACTTTTTTTTGGGGAGAGGGGGGCGGATATATTCTTAAATACTTAAGAGTATTACTTGGTGCAATTTTGTAACTATTGATATTTAATTTAACATTATTTATTTTTTGATCCAACGACTTGTGTGATTATAAATGTCACATGTTACTATTTAGGGCTGGTAGAGGAGCTCCTAATAGGGTTCCTAAAAAGAACCCAAGGAAGGAGAAAAGAGATAAGAAAAAAGAAATTGATATGAAGAGTATTTGTAGATTATTGAGATCAAACTTATTACTTTTCTTACATATCCCTGACTCTTATCAATAGAGCGACGACAACTAGTAATACTGACAGTTAAAAAACTTATGTAACAATGCAATGCATACAAATGTGAGATTCATGTGCTAACAATGATGGAGGCTTGACAAAATAAAACTAAGAATAAACACTTATTTTAGTCCTCCAGAGATAATGTCTTGGTAAGTTTTTTTTTTAAAATTAATTACAATATGGTAAGTTGATGAATGGTTGAAAGTATTTTACAACTATATATATATATATATGTGTGTGTGTGTGTGTCTTTTTTAGACATTCTTGTTAGACTAACTCTTGGTACTATTTTAATTAGAAGATCATTTCAATAATTGTCCTATTCGGGATTTGTTTTATAACTATGTAAGAAGAAGTATTTACATTTTTATTTTTTATTTTTTTATTAAGTTTGATTAAGTTATAATAATATTTTTTTAAAGAAAAAATCATGACCAAACAAGGGAATCCCTACTTTTGTGCTATAATAAATATAATTGCTACTGCCCCACTCCTTACATGTGACTTAGTAGTGTAAGAATTAATTTAGACATAAAATTGAAAAACTTAATCGCCAATTGATATAATAGCCTAAAATATTTGAACAAATTATTATCGAAAAACTTTAAGAAGCATATATACTTTATATGGAATAATAAGTAGGAGAAATTCTTGTCTAAACTTAAAGCATTTAAGTTGGGTGTACTAGATCAATTAACATTTAATATTTTTATAAATCTTTATACTTTTAATTGTATGATATAAAAATATATAAAAATATTAAATACTGATTAACCTGATATATCTAACTGAGTGTTTCAAATTTATATAAGAATCTTTCTAATAAGTAGACATCACAATGATGATTAACTTACTAATAAAATTGTTTCTCTCTTTCACCTATTATCATAAGCGTCACAGAGTCATTTGATGAATTTAGCATATATTTAAATGTTGGTCAATATTTTCCATAATTAAAAAACAATGTAATAATATTCTATATAATCGATAAACATTATCACATTATCCATTATAATGAGGAAAACAACACGACAATATATTGTAAATTGATTTTATTAGATTACACTTGTGTTTTTGTGTTGATTTCTTAATTGTTTGGGGGTTAATTCATAATAATTTTTTTTGTTAATTTTGATACAAATTAAATCCTAAATGAATATTTAATAAAAATAATAATCTTGATTAATGGGGACATTTATTCATTGATTCAATTATATGATATGATTATATTTTGTAATCGTACGAAGCTTGAGATGTATAATGAATTAAATAAAAGAATAAATATAATTAATAATAAAAGTAATCATATTAAATAAAATATATAAATTATAATTATATAAATCTATAAATATAATTATAACTATAGTCGAAACATAGCTACGGATAGCAACTACACTTTCTATTACACAATTCTATGAATAACAAATGGTATAAGAAAACTAATATCTAATGAAATTAAGACAGGAGACAACTCACATAATAAAGCAATCACTTGTATATATTATAATAAATAATAAATAAAATTAAAAAAATCAAAATAAGAAAACAAAAATCATGTGAATATTTATGTCTTGAAACATATCAAATGAGTTTTTGATGATAACAAAGTTAAGATGAAGATTAAGATCAAAAGAAAAGACCAAGACCAAAAGAAGAAGATCAAGATCAAAAGAAGTATATTACATATAGGTCTTAGAACATCAATGTGAAATGCTCTCAAGGTATCTCAATTATATTCAAATGATTTTTTCAAAGATCTCATAAATCAACTTGTTTTTCAATGTTCATATTTTAAGGAAATGTTGATTTCAATCTTGGATTATGTTAAACATTTGTAAATCTTGTTTAGTCCATGTTCCCTAATGTTAAAAATGGCCTAGAGACTTAATTGGACTTGAAAAAAGTGTTCAATGTGCAAAGTAATTGATTATACATGTGTGATAATCGATTACAAACTAAATAGAAGTCTTGTAATCGATTACATCAACCATATAATCGATTACCAGAAAGTCAGAGGTAGAGGTGGCAAAACGGGTTCAACCCGTTGGGTTGTTATTAAATTTTTTTTGCGGGTTGGGTTCAAGATTTCAACCTATTTTTGATTTCCAACCAAGCATAACCCGCCCGCATAACCCACGGGTTAAGCGAAGAAATATGTTCTTCTCGGCGGGAGTTTTTTAAAAAAAATGTTACAAATTAGTCTTATTATTTGTGTTTATGATATTTTTATGAGTATGATACTAAATTTATTTTATTTATTTTTTTTAACCTCTATAAATTATAATTTTTCTATTTTTTATTTTTTATGATTTTTTTTTATTTTTTATACATTTTGTTTTATTTTTTAGGATCAACTCACTTACTTTTTTTTTATTTTTTTCTTTATGCGTCAACCCATGCACAAAGCGGGGTGGTAATCTTCCAACCCATTTTTTAAAACGGGCTAACCCGCCCATGCCACATTTTTGCGGGTTGAATGCGGGGCAGGGCGGGTTAGCCCATTTTGCCACCTCTAGTCAGAGGGCGTGTAATCGATTACACAAGGCTGGTAATCAATTACAACCTACCCAGAAAGCCAAGAATGCGTTCATACAGTCATGTAATCGATTACCAAGAGTGTGTAATCGATTACCAGTATTCTGACAGTGCCCAACGGCTATTTTCTTGGCATTTAATGTTGCCACAAAAGTCACCCAATGACTCTATTGATCTAGAAACTTATAAATATACATTTTGGGGGATATCATTTGTGGCTAACCAATAATTGAGAAACATATTTTAATCACTCTAATCCGTGTATCATCATTAAATCACTTATGCTCTGTTTTTTTTTTTATATTTGAGATATTCTTGAAGAGCATCACAGGGCTTTAATTTGTGTAATCTACTCTTATGAGAGTTTCATCTTGTAAACACTTTGATTCTTTGTGAAGATGGTAAAGTATCCCTCTAGAGAAAAGAGAGTGATGTATCCCTTAAAGTTGTAAAGGTTGAGGTATCCATTGTTGTAAAGAAGGTGAGGTATCCTTCAAAGGTTGTAAAGTGGACTATCCCTCTAGTGAAAAGAATGAGGTATCCCGGTTTTGAGGCTCAAGCACAAAGGGTGAGGTATCCCAAGGTATGGTAAGTGCTCTATTGTGTAAAAGTTTTCAAGCACCCGTTCAAGCTTGAAGTTTAGTGGAAAATATCGAGTGGTTTGCTTGAGGACTGGACGTAGGTCACAAGGGGTGGCTGAACCAGGATAAATCATTGTATTTGTTGTTCTCAACTCTATCTCTTTACTTTGTGCATTAATTATATATGCTTGAGTTGAGTTTGATATCTAGCTTTGCTTGAATATTTTTTATCTTGGATTGTTTATTTGTGAGTGATTCATTTGATCTCATTTATCTATTCACTTGAATTAAACACTAGTTTCAACGAAAATTTGATAAACAAGTACTTTGCGAAAGATTTGCAAAAATATTTTATAAACTCAATTCACCCCCCTCTTGAGTTTGAGGCCACCTCCTAACAAGTGGTATCAGAGCTAGGCTCTTGTGTAAAGAGCTTAGCAGCTTGAAGAGAAAGTGATGATCTCTTCAAATGGTTTTTCTGAAAATTCTTCTCTTTATAGACCTCATTTTTTCAATGGGGATGAGTATGCTTATTGGAAAGAAAGAATGAAAATTTTTATTGAAGTTATTGACTTAGATGTGTGGGATGTTGTTGAAAATGATCCTTTTGTCCCCACACAAGTTGTAAATGGTGTAGAAATTAATATACCAAGAAGTAAATGGACGAATGATAATAAAAAGAAGATTCAATATAATTTGAGAGCCAAAAACATCATTACCACAGCTTTGGGGTATAATGAGTTATTTAGAGTCTCAAATTGTAAATCTGCCCAAGAAATGTGAGATATCTTGCAAGTAACTCATGAGGGTACTAGTGAAGTGAAAAGATCAATAATAAATACTCTCACTCATGAGTATGAACTTTTTAGAATAAACCAAGGTGAAAGCATTTAATAAATGCAAAACAATTCACATATATTACAAATCATCTTACTTTATTGGGAAAGACTTTTCCTAATGAAGATCTTATTAACAAAGTATTGAGATGTTTGAGCAGACATTGACAACCTAAAGTGACGGCTATTACGAAGTCAAGAAATTTCTCAACCATGACCTTAGCCACACTTTTTGGCAAGCTTCAAGAACATGAATTGGAATTAAATAAATTCAACCAAAATGAGGAGCTTGACAAGAAAAAGAAGGAAATTGCTCTCAAGACCACCTCCGCTTTAATCAATGATGATGATGAAGATGATGGAGATGACTTGAAAATTAGTAAATAGAATCTTGGCCTACTAGTAAAGAAATTTGGAAGATTCTTCAAGAAAAATGAAGCTCAAAGAAGACCTCTCTTTCCCCAAAATAATGTCTATCACAAAGGGGAAGAAACCTCATCCACTCCTAAATGCTATGAATATGCAGAATTGGGTCACATGAAGATGGGGTGTCCAATCTATCAAAAGAAAATGGAAAAGTATGAGAAGAGGTCCTTAAAGGAGAGGAAGGAAAGAAGAGCCTACATAGTTTAGGATGATAATGACAGGGATTCAACCGATAGCTCGGATAATGAGAAAGTCAATCTATGTTTCATAGTTAGAGGAGAAGAGGAAGATGAAGATGACATAGAGGTAACATCCTCAAATTTTAAATCAAATTCTTCCCCTTCTTATGATGAATTACAAGATGCATTTGAAGAATTGCATAATGAATCTATGAGACTTGCAAAACTTGTTTCATCATCTAAGAAAATAATTTTCTTTTTTGAAAACAAAATCTCTATTTTAAACTAGGAAATTGAGGAACTTAAAATTGAAAATGAAACTCTTGGACTTATTGATGTCAATTCTTCATACATGACATGTTCATCACTTGATATTGCATCCACATCCTTATCATGCTCATCATGTGAATCTTTTGAAAAAGAGGTTGAGAATTTGAAAAATACACTTGCAAAATTTACATTGGAAAGAGACAATTTGAATATATTACTAGAGAAATAAAGATGTGTTTTTCAAAAGGCAGGTTTGGGGTACAACTCCAATAACCAACAAAATCTTATAAGAATCTATGTGCTTCCTCAAGTACATCAACTAGCCCTTTTATCAAATGCCTTTATTGGGGTAGGAAAGGACATAGTGCATCTTTATGTAATGCTAGAAAGAACAAAAACACCAAAGTTGGAATTAAAATGGTTTGAGTTCCCAAAGGCACTTTGTCAAAAACTAACACACAAGGGCTTAAGAAAACTTGGATACCAAAAGTCAAAAATTAAAATGTGTTGTAGGTGTGCTTGAAGTCCAAGAATTGAATTTGGAACCTCAAAAGTGGCTGCTGCAAGCACAAGATCAGAAAATATTCCAAGTTTTCTTCCTTATCTCTAAAAAGCTTAGACTTGCAACCTTTATGATAAGTGGAGATGTGTCTTATGCTTTAACTTGCTTTGAAGTTGCACTTTTCTAGCTTAATATCTTGAAAATATCTCTATATGTGATAATATGTTAGATAATTTCACTTCTTGTTTGAAATAGCACATTTGATGAAAATATATTTGAACTTGGCTCTTTGGATCAATCATGCATCTAAACTCTTGCTGCATAATTTTCTGCATAATGTGTCATATGTTGTATAATCTGTCATTTTGATGCATAACTTGTCACTTTTATGGCACAAAGTCACAATCTTCTGCATAATCTCATTTCTGCTGCATAATGAACTCATTTGCTGCATAAAATGTAACGTTTCTGCATAATGCATGTTTTTACTACATAATCTGTGATTTTCTGCAAAATGATTCATAACTTGTCACTCTTGCTGTATAAAGTCACAATCTTCTACATAATTTGTTTTCCTGCTGCATAATTTGAAATTTGCTGCATAATGTGGTGTTTTTGCTGCACAACTATCTTGATTTAATCAATTTTGAATCCAATACTGACTTGAGCGTCGGAGGTTCCCCTTTAGCTATTTTGCAGGTACTTCATCATGCCAAAGATCTCCAAGATGCTCAAAACTTCACCAATCTATCAAAATGGTGTAATTCTAGGCAAAAGTGGTAATTTTGCATTAACACAAGTCTTGAATCAAAATCTGATTTCTATGCTTGCATGATGTTTGGAATGCTTTAGAACAAAACAAATTTTAAATGTTTGAAAATTAAGTCATTTTGAATCACCAAGTAAGAAATGCAAAATAAATTTAAGTATTAGTAATCTATTAGAGATTTTACAAAACCTTTAGTATAGGATAAATCAAGCAAATAAGCTAGATATCAAATTCAACTCAAGCATATATAATTAAAGCCAAATGAATGCGAGATATAGTCGATTACACAAACACAATGATTTATCGATTACAATAATCCCTACATCTACATCCGCATATAATCGATTTTATACCACATATCTCCTCGATTACTTCAGGAATCTAGAAAAACTTAATCAATTACACAATCATTATAATCGATACACTCACCTTTTAAAAGGCAAAAACACATTACATCATTTTTTTGAAAAACCTTTACATTCAAGAGCATCAAGTTTTGTCATAATGATTCCTTATATTATATCACTACAAGGGATCCTAACCCATTTTCTCTCTTGAGGGATACTCCTTTATATATGACTTTGAGATCCTTATAAACTATCAATGCTTATAAAAAGAACAAAGATAAAAAACTTTTTAAGAGTGGATATACTTTTGAAGCACTATTATCAAGGATATCACATCAAAGCTAATTGATGTTGATGATTCAAGATCAAATCAAGTGTTCAAGAGATGTATAAGCTTCATAAAACACTTGCTATTCTCTAATTGTTAATGGTAGTGTTAATGAAATGATTTTTGGTATTATACAATGTTGAATGCGTTAGAAACGTTTTTTATAATGCCAACTTCGAGAGATTAGTGAAATATGTTGTAATGTGGACATGTGATTACGGGGAGCTTTACGCTTTTTTTTGAAAGCTAACTTTAAAATCATTTATCCTTTCTTATGCATACATTAAGCGAATGAGTTGTCATTGGAAAGATCTTTGAACAAATGAAATAAGTTTCAAATAAAAATCAAAGTATTTTGAGAATTATGATCAAAAGAGTGACTAATCAGTTTTTCATTTTGTCATATTTCAAGAAAGCAAATGGAATACTTATCCGTTTAAAGTAAATGACCATTCATCAAATATTTGAGTTTTTTCATATGAAATATGTTTCATAATAAAACTCAAGATTTTGAAAGTTATGATCAAAATAGTAACTAAATGTCAAACCAAAAGAATTTTTCAAAGAAGTTTGAACTACCAAAGACTAACTCAAAAATAGTATATTAGATATAAAACATGTAAGAAACACTTTTTCAAGATGTTAAAACATATTTGAGCTTAGAGTGATTTTTTTTATTTACAAATCTAATTTTTATTCAAGAACCTCTTGATCTTTTATAAATCAATTCTTGTTTCCAAGTTTCAAAGTTCATATTTTAAATCTTGAAATGTTGAACATCTTATCATTCTCATTCTTTTTGAGTTATGTTGTGATCTTTTTTCTTGTTGCAATCTTCTTGATACTTGGGTATCCTACAAAATATTCCTCACTGTTAAAAAAGCATAGTTAGACTTAATTCTTGAAAAAATATTTAATGTGCATGATACAATATATCTCATTAAGTACATCTATGTAAAGCATGATCAATATTCTTTTTGTAATCGATTTGTCATCATATAAAGCACATCTATCAAGCATAAGCATCATTCTTTTTGTCTTGTAATCGATTATAACCTTAACATATTAAACCAAGAACACGTTTCATACAAAGGTGATGTTTGGAATGCTTTGGAACAAAATTGAAATGTTTAAAATTGGTAATTTACTGTTTAATATGCAAAATTTGAGTTTTAGTAATCTGCTAATCGATTACAAGACCTTTGTAATCGATTACAAAGGTCTTGTCATTTTTCTTAGATTCGATTACATATTGTAATCGATTACAATAATCCCAAAAGGCATATAATTGATTATATCACATATGTAATCGATTACTAGGAATCCAAAACATGCGTAATCAATTACACAATCATTATAATCGATCACTCTAATTTGAAAAGGCAAAAACATAAATCATTTTTTTCTCTATCAAGTTTTGTCATATATTTTGTTTATATATTCTTGAACCCACAACTCATTTATATATGACTTTGGATCTTTTAGTATCAATCTTATAAAATTTGATATACTTTTTCTTCATATGCTTTCACTTTGATCACATCTTTGCTCTAAAATATTTGATCCCTCTGGAGAATAATTATACCTTGATTCTCTAATTGTTAAAGACTTAATGGGCTGATTTTTGGTATTATCCAATGTTGAATGTTATGTTGTTTTTCATAATGTCAAGTGGGTGAACTATCCCTCTAGTAAAAAGATGTGAGGTATCGGGGAGCTTTGCAGGCTTTTACATGAAAATCATTTATCGATGCATATTCAGGTGTGGTGAGTGCTTTATTGTGTAAAGGTTTTGAAGTACCGTTCAAACTTGAAGTTTAGTGAAAAATCTCGAGTGGTTTGCTTGAGAATTGGGACGTAGGTCACAAGGGGTAGCTGAAACAGGATAAATCTTTGTGTTTGTTCTTTTCAACTCTATCTCTTTACTTTATGATTTAATTATATATGTTTGAGTTGATTTTGATATCTAGCTTTGCTTGAATACTTTCTATCTTGGATTATTTATTTATGAGTGATTCATTTGATCTCATTTATCTATTCACTTCAATTAAACAATAGTTTCAACGAAAATTTGATAAATAAGTACTTTGTAAAAGATTTGTGAAAATATTTTATAAACTCAATTCACTCCCTCTTGAGTTTGAGGCCACTTGGTAACAAAAATCATATAAAAAACCTTCGTTAAAACTATTTCAAATCACTTAGATCATATAAGAAGCTTTCATCAAAATTATTTGCAGATGTATTGACTTGCAACATGGATGCACATATATAGATTAATAGTATGATATGTGTCTGAAATATGAGAGTTACTGTGATAAAATGACACTATCAACATGATTAATTATAAGAATCACATAATAACTTTCTACGTTTGAAACCAATGAAAATCAATTCAAATTAAGTATCAATTATCAAATATCAAGTATATCACATAATATATATATATATATATATATATATATATATATATATATATATATATATATATATATATTTAAAGAATATTTGTATTTAGAAATTTTATATTCGACAAAATTAGTTATAGAAAACACACATTAACTTTCCATGTTTGAAACAAATAAAAAATGTTTCAAATTTAATTAAATTGAAGGTATTCAACATAGATATCAATTATAAAAAATTATATTGATTATAGCAAAAAATAAAAATAAAATATAATTTAAACATGATATTGAGAATTAGAAATAGCATAATTGATATAATTAAATGTGGGAATCACATAAAAACTTACCATATTTGAAAGAAATATAAATCAATTCAATATTTTTTTTATTGATAGCAATTAGCAACTGTATTATCAATCAATCAATTATAATACAAATTAATTATTATAACACAAATCGTAAAATATTTTACCTAATACATTTCCATTTTCATAATTAACAACAATTTTATTTTAGACCAAATAAATTGAAATCATTATGATTGAATTATTATTTTAAATTTTAATATTTGATAATTATTCTTCACTTGTTTTATTATAGGAAATGGATTCATTTTATTATTTGACAATAATTGTCAAATAATAAAATGCTTTTTTTTGAAATGGATTAAAAATCAATCAAAATTTTTTAGGACATTTAGATATGATATTTTCATTCATAAACAGAAGAAAAACTAATGTCATGTAAACACAGAGGATAGTTGGTTGTCGTAACTCCATCGACATTGATTTTAAAAATGCAATATGAAATGCCACTATTGCATTCAAAACACCATGAAACTTAATTAGTTTCAAAGCATAGCCGCTGAAACATATCTACTAAAACAAATATAAAACACTTCAAATTTATTTAAATTGAAGATATTCACTATATGTATCAATTATAAAAGATTATATAACTTATAGCGAAAAAATTAAAATAAATTATAATTTAAACATGATATTGAAGATTGAAAATAACATAATCGATATAATTAAATATGAAAATCACATAAAAAACTTACCATATTTGAAAGAAATTAAAATCAATTAAAATTTGTTTAGATTGATAGCGATCAAGAACTTTAGTATTAATCAATCAATTATAAAACAAATCGTAAAACATTTCACCTAATGCATTTTTATTTTCATATTTAATAATAATTTAAATTTAGACAAAAAAATTAAAATCAGTATAATTGAATTATTATTTTAAATTTTATTATTTGACAATTATTTTTCATCATTTAAATATTAGAAATGAATTTATTTTATTATTAAAATAATACATTTCCATTTTATTATTAAAATAATAAAATGCCATTTTATATTAAAATAATAAAATGCCATTTTATTATTTGACAATAATTCTTCACCATTTTATTATTTATCAAATAATAAAATGCATTATTATTATTTTTGGAAATGGATTAAAAGTCAAACAATTTTTTTCAAGACATTTGGGTATTATATTTTCATCCACAAACATAGGAAAAACTAATGTCATGTAGACACAGATGGTACCTGTTGTTGTAGCTCTATCTACATTGATTCGAAAACACAATATGGAATGTTGCTGCTGTATCCAAAACGCTACTGGAACTTGATTAATTCCAAAACATGGCTATTGAAACAAAGCATTGGGTGAAAAAAGGACCAAATATGACCACTGAAGCATAGACAAAAACACTACCTCAATTTGAGTTACAATGAAGTTTTAAATCAAAGGAGAAAATGGTTTGAAATCCTTAATTTGAGTTACGTCGACAAAGGTAGTGACTCAATTTGAGTTAAAATGAAGCTTTTGAGGATACGAAGGTGAAAAAATATAAAATGAATGCTTCACAATAATTGCCTAATTAGGCTTTTACATGTAAGCAGCTTTGATGGGTAAAGGTCTTGTGCAAAACCTTCTTGAGCACGTCTCCGATCCTTTCCACAATAACTTATTGGGTTCACTCAACTTAATGGACATGAAGAGAGTGCAAGCCAATTATAACACTTTTATGAGGTTGGAGATTGAAAAAAATGTTTGTAAATTATTAAAATCATTTAGTTTTATGTTGTTTATTTAATTTAGCTTTTTTTTTGTTTGATTTATTATTTTTTATTTAATTTATTATTATTTTTTGTACATGTAGCAATTATCACATCATTTTACATGTGGTGAAAATACCACATCGATAAAATATGATAAAATTTTAGTTATTATACTTGTTACATGTCAATAAATTAAAACATTTAGTTATTAATTTAGAAGACATATTATAATTTTTCAGGTCATGTATTTTTATTTTTATATTATATTTATTTATTATTAATTGATTAATGATTAATTGATTGATTAATTGATTATATTATTATATATATATAATCTTGATCAATATCTCACATATAATCAATAAAAATTATAACATTATCCTTTATAATTGAGAAAAAAATGTAAAAATATATCATAAATAAATTTTATTAAATTATACTTTTGTTTTTGTATTAATTTCTAAATTGTTAAGGGTATTTTAGGTTCTTTAATTTTGTTACAAGTTAAATCCTAAACGAATTTTTAATCAATCAAAAGCATATTTCATTAATGGAAATATTTTTCATTGATTATATTATATTATTACTAAATTATCTTCATAATTATAATCAATTAGTAACCTTTTACTTAATATATCGTGTCGACACATATTATTCTTCCTTTATAATTGTCAATTAATCAATACTGGTATATATATTTTTTTCATAAATTGATTCAATCTAAAATTGTTGAGAGTTCATTATAAGATCTTCTTCTTTGATTTTGGTTCAAATTAAATCTTAAATTGATTTTGAATATTGATCTTAAGTCTTAGATTTATTTTTAATCAATCAGATTCGATTTTCATTGGATCTTAATTATTTTAATTGTATTGTATATATTATTTTCTATTCTTTAATCAATCATTTTTTTTTAAATTTAAATGTTGGCTGATATTTTATATCAATATTTTTTTATCAATAAGAATTAATATTCATTAGATTTAAATATATTTTTAGTCTTTTAAAATATGATGATTTTCTGGTATGATTCTCCATTTTCAAAATTACGAGCATATAAAGATTTTGATGATATGACATGCAATGGTTTTAACAATTTGAAAACTAAGACCAGAATTTATGCATTTTATTTAATGATTTTGTTAAAGCATAACCCACGTTAAGAAATTAAAAATAAAAATTATTAAATGAAAAATATAAGTATTTAATATTTTGATAATTTAAAAAATATTTTTTTATTTTTTAAGTAATTTTGAATAAGTAATAAATAATATTTTGATTCCTTAATAAAGGCATATGTTAACAAAGTGTTTTGTAATATTCTCATAAAATATTATTATAATAATTCTCTTCCTAATACTTAATTAAAAAATATTAAATGTAAAAGTAAATATATTTGATGTATTAAAAAAAAACATTTAATACTTTATATATTTATTAGTTAGGTAAATTTGTAGAAAGATTGGTTGGGAGACTAATACTCTTAATTATTAAAAAAATATTGAATATTTTTCATATTTTTAATATATTAAATGCATTACTCTTATTATCAATTATCCTATTAATTTTTTTAATTATTAAATAAAAAAATATTAAATATTTTTTATATTCTTAAAATATTGAATTCATTTATTTTTTTATTTATTACATTCTTTATTAAATAACAAAAAGATTGTTAGGAGAATATAACAAAATTATATTTAAAATAGGAGTTTTTTTCTTAAGAGTGCCTTAAGGGCAATTGTTAAGGAATTAAAAGAAGAAATTTTTATAAAAAGTAATGTCTTCAATGCATTAAAAATTTAAAAAATATATTTTTCATGTAAAATTTCTTATTTTAGATTTTTTAATAAGTATCTTGAGAATACTTGCTAAAAAAATCCTTAAAATAGTTAGCATTATTCACCAATTGGTAATACTTAAAATATATATATATATATATATATATATATATATATATATTATATATATATATATATATATATATATATATATATATATATATTAAAATTTATTTGATTTGGTTTAAAAATCAAATATTATATTTAAAATTAATTAAAAAAATAATTTTAATCAATTTAGAGATTATTTCTCATTAAGAATGAAATCAAACTAATTTAATTTAATTTTATTATTTTTACATTTTTTTCCTATGTTAGAAAAATAAAAAAATTGATAAAAATAAATTAGCTTTTTTATTTAAAATAAAATTAACTCGTAAAAAACTTTACCACATTTAATAAGATTTCTAAATACAAGTTTTTATATACGCATCACATCAATTCTAATATTCTATTATTAACTTTCCCTGCAAAATAGTAATGTAATTCTGCAAGTGAGATATGAAAATGAAAGTAAATATTTAGGCGAAGAATATTGGCGGATATGCACAAAATACACAAAACACGAGGACCGGTGGCAAACAAAAGCCAAAGGAGAGGGGGAGGAGTAATGGGGAAAGTGACAACGTTATTTCGCCATAGCAGGGTTAATTTCGGCATTCCACAAAACCAACGCAACAAGCTCTTCCTCTTCCTCTTCCTCTTCTTCATTTTCATCTTCTTCAAGGTAATCCCCAAACCAGCCTTTCAACCAAACCCTCTCTCCTCTTATCTCATATCCCTTCCCTTCCGTTCTTCATCCCAATTCCCAAATCTCCCAACTCCTTCTCAAAACCCTAATTTTCTCCCCTTTTCACTCTCACCCTTTAACCCCCATCCTCGATTTTCGATTCAACCTCCTCGAAAACCAATCCGAACCGCACATGCGCATGCACAGGCTCACAAAGTTTGAAACTTTATGATTTCTGAGCTTTTGGTTTCAAATTTTCAGTTCATTGTGCTCGCCAATCAAGGGTTCTGGTGATTGATCAGGTACGCGCGGGTCTATGGCCAACGGTACGGATTCGGAGCAGTTCGTGGTGCTGTCAAGGGTCCGAACGGGTCTCAAGAGGGAGTTTGCATTCGCCATGAAGGCTCAGTCCGAGATCTGTGGTGGGTCTCTGGGTCGAACGCGGGCCAGCAAGAACAGGAATGCGGTTCAGGCTCAAACCACTCCGGCCAGCAAGCGGTCCAGGAAGTCCGGTTCATTCGAGGCGAAGAACGATAACCCGAACGGTGTGGTGGTGAAGACTGAGGAGGAGGATGTGGATGTGGGTGATGATGTTATGAGCGAGGAGGATGCAAAAAGTGACGTGGTGGATCTCGAGGAACCCAAGAACCTAGTGGGAGAATCTATGGGAAAGAGGGAACCTGAGGATGAAGCTGCAATAGCAATGAGTGTTTGTGAAGAGGAACCAAAGAGTGATGTTATGGTAGAAACTGTGAGCGATGATGAACCCAAAACTAGTGGTGAAACGGCGCAACCCGTTTGCGAAAGCGGGGTGGTCAAAGAGGGAGAGACATGCTCTCCTCCTAAGGAAGGTGTTATTAGTGGGACAACCCCAGTTTTGGTTTATGATGATTGCAAGGTGAAGAACATGTCCTCAGAGAAGCCGCTGAGGCGGTTTACGCGGTCAGCACTGAAGAAAACATTGAATGATGATGCAAAGGTTGGAAATTTTGAGGAAATTGCTGGTGCCAAAGCTGTTGAAATTGGTGATGATGTTAAGAAGGAAATTGGGGAGAAAGCTATTGAAATTGGTGATGATGTTAAGAAGGAAATTGAGGCTGGCCCGTTGATCACATTCACTACCTCAACTCAAATAAAATTCTCTAAGACTACTACCCGGAAGAAGTTCCCATCGAAGCTGAAGGACCTTCTGGCCACAGGGATTCTTGAGGGACTACCGGTGAATTATGTCCGCGGCATGAAGGTATTATCTTGTTTTCTTGTTATAGCTCTGTTGTGTTTTGAAATATGAGAATTCCTGTTCGAGGTGCGAGTGCGTGATGCATTTGAGAACTTTGCAGGCACGAAGGCCTGGAGAAACAGGGCTTAGGGGAGTGATTAAAGGCAATGGGATTATCTGCTATTGTGAAATTTGTAACGGGGTTGAGGTAAGTAAAATGAAGGCACATTTTATGTTTCAGTATCTAAAATCTCATGCCTCAGTAATTTGATTTGGTTTGATTTTTTTTTTTTTGTTGTTGCTGAAAGTAGGTTGTGACACCCACTATGTTTGAGCTGCATGCTGGTAGTTCAAACAAACGCCCCCCGGAGTATATTTATCTTGAGCATGGGAATACTCTCCGTGACATCATGAATACATGTTTGAATGTTCCTTTAGACACCTTGGAGGAAGCTGTCCAAAAGTTCCTTGGAGGCTTCACTATGAAGAAATCTACCTTCTGTTTTAACTGCAGAGGTTTGAAATTCACATGTTTGATTTCCCTCCCTTTGTTGATGTGTTTGCATGCTTGCTTATTCCAGACAGTTTAACAAGTGATTTTTAATTGTATTGTCTACTTTTGAAGATGTCAATGTTGTGTCTAGACTATTATGCAATTCATGCTTGGAGTTGAAGGACTGTCAACCTAGCCCCACTCTAACAACTGAGACTAGCAATAGCTGTGTTTCACTAGCAGTTCAATCCAGGTATCCTTTTGTTTGTTTCAAAATCATAATTACTACATCATGGTACATTGTATGAATTTAAGAATTAAGATAAGCACATTCCTCATGGACAACTGAACATTAGTTGGATAATAATTTTGACATGTTAATATTTTAAAGGCATCATGATTTGTAATATAGCTTTTGGTGTAGCTATACATTAATAGTGAGTGCATGAAGTAATGCTATAGAGCTTGATGATAATTGTACACTAATTTTGGAATTTACTAAGCAATTTATTTTCCTTATGCTATAAAACAGAGAGCTTATTGCATCTATTATATGATCTAATTGTTTCTTTACTAACAGGATGGCCAAGTTGTTTGGTTTTGTTGCATTGGCAATTTATTTTTACTCTTGTAGATATATTTGCATGTGTACTAAACTACAAATGAACATGGTGCAGGCTTCTATTTGAGCACACACATATACAGCACTTGCTATGCGATGTATAACATATGATTAAAGTTGACTGGGAGTTCTGCATCTCATTGTAGTCGTGATTATATAACATGCATTTTCTCACTATTTCAGATCCCCAGAACCAGTTGTGGTTCCAAAGTCATTAAACAATGGAATGAAGCACAGCACATCTCGTGGTAAGAGTCAGGGAAGACTAACTAGGAAGTAAGTGTGTTTCTGTTGCACATATCTAAAACATTTGCTTTTGTTAGAAGTATATTTTTGTGTATGTATTAACATCTTATGTTTTAGTCTTATCATAGATGTAATTTTTCCCCTTGTATGTTTTTGAAATTTTGAAAGGGATCTACGCTTGCATAAGTTGGTCTTTGAAGAAGATGTGTTGCCAGATGGAACTGAAGTAGCGTACTATGCTCGTGGAAAGGTTGCTTTGATAGTTATTTGTTCTTATTTACCTATTTTTGTCAGTTTCAACTTTCCTGAATGTGTTTTTGTTGTGTGGGCAGCAACTGTTGGTTGGTTACAAAAAGGGTTTTGGAATTGTTTGTAGCTGCTGCGAATCTGAGGTACTCTTCTTTATGATGTAGTATATGTTGTCCCAAGTATTTGGCTTCAACTAGATATTTGACACTTTTTCATTTTTCATTTTTTAAAATGGATGAGCAGATCAGCCCCTCTCAATTCGAAGCTCATGCTGGTTGGGCATCACGACGGAAGCCGTGAGTTTTTTAGTTTCAACTCTGTTATTGGATGTTGGTATACCTGCTTTATGCATCTAGCTTTGCATTAAAAGGCTCATTATACATTGGGTTTATCTTTCTTTAATTACTTCTTTCTTTCTTTCCCTTTTTTTTAAAATTTTTTCCTGATTTCCAAGGTCTCCATGAGTTTGCCACTCAAGAATTGTAGTATGATGTTTTGAGAAAATTGACTAATGTTTTATTTCCTGTTTAACATTGAGTTATCTGTATTACAGTTACTTGCACATCTACACATCTAATGGAGTCTCACTCCATGAGTTGTCCATCTCTCTATCAAAAGATCGGAGGTTTTCTACCAATGATAATGATGACCTCTGCAGTATTTGTCAAGATGGAGGGGATCTTTTGTGTTGTGATGGATGCCCAAGGACTTTTCACATAGGTGATGTCTTGTTTACTTTTTATTTTGTGTATAAATTGATTCTTTCATGAGATTCTTGAGGTGGGGTGGGTTTCAATCCTTGGTTATTTATTTTAATGAACTAGTCTGTATCTCAATGCTATTTATGTACCTATAGAAGGATCTTTTGTGTTATGATGGATGCCCCAGAACTTTTCACATAGGTGATGTCTTGTTTACTTTTTATTTTGTGTATAAATTGATTCTTTCATGAGATTCTTGAGGTGGGGTGGGTTTCAATCCTTGGTTATTTATTTTAATGAACTAGTCTGTATCTCAATGCTATTTATGTACCTATAGAAGAATCGTTTCCATCTGACCTTATGATTATTTTTGTCATGTGCTTCATATAAAACATATATTTCTGTTTTAGTGTTTGCCTTTAAGTTGCAGTTTGTCTTGAACAACGTCATCTCATCATCCTTAGTGTTTGCCTTTTTTATGCTGTAATTAGGAATTAGAGCCAGAATAATTAGTTTTAGTTTTTGCCAATTGCAGATTGTGTTCCTCTTCCATGCATTCCAAGTGGTACCTGGTATTGTAAGTATTGTCACAATGTATTCCAGAAAGACAAATATGTGGAGCATAATGCAAATGCTCTGGCAGCTGGAAGGATTGCAGGCATTGATCCTCTAGAGCAGATACACCAGAGATGCATTCGTATTGTCAAAACTCAAGAGTTTGACCATGGTGGATGTGCACTTTGCAGGTAATACCCTGTGTTATTTCTTTGAGTGAGTTATTATATTGTGAATTTGGATATATTGTTTACGATATTTTCTTCCTCTGGCTCTTTTGTGCTTGATCAGCAATAAAAAATATGTGGTGGTCATATGATAGACATTTGTTACTATGCCTTATGGCATACTCCTTTTAACTGAATTTTAGTGTCACTTCTGTTTTTCTCTATCTTTGGTACAAGTTTCTTTAGATTTGCTTTTTATATGCTTGATGTGATTTTCAGAGGCCAAGATTTCAGCAAAAGCTTTGGTCCTCGGACAGTGATTATTTGTGATCAGGTATTGTATCATGTGAATCATAGATTGTCAAGCCTTAACATGTATGTGTCTAAATTACCATATCACTAATATGTTTGATTAAATTACTGATTGATATGTGCTTGCAGTGTGAGAGGGAATATCATGTTGGTTGTTTGAAGGATCATAACATGCAGAACCTAGAGGTACCAAATATGCTTTATTTTTTTCCTCTCTGATTCGAAATTTGTTTTTTTTTTTAAAAAAAATTTCATCAAGAAATTAATTTTCATGCATTGTTAGTGTCAAAGTGTTTTACACTATCATCCAATCTTCTGTTGACACATCATTTAATGAGTTTGACCATTGGATGATATTGTAAAATTTTTTTACATAACAGTGTATCAAAATTAAATTCTTTCATTGATACATGCAATTGTTGACGGAGGTTATTTACCAGGCATTGCCTGAAGGGAATTGGTTCTGCTGCTCAGATTGCAATCAAATTCATACTGCTCTGCTGAATTTGGTGGCTTGTGGGAAAGAGAATCTTCCAGATTCTCACCTAAGTTTGATTAAAAGGAAGTATGAAGAAAAAGGTTTAGAAACTGGGGCTGGTCTTGATATAAAATGGAGGGTTCTGAACTGGAAATTGGTTGCTTCGGATGAGACTAGGCAATTGCTTTCAAAGGCTGTTGCTATCTTCCATGTGAGTATATTACTGTCCCCTTAATATTTAGTATTTTATTTTTGTTCAGTTACTCTATCGTAAGTAATGAGATTAAGAAGAGCTAGTTGACATTTAGAGGCTTACCTTTAGGTTAATTATATGTATTGCTTGAGGGATTTCTCCTTATATTCAGATTGGAATATTTGTTTTCTAGGAGCGGTTTGATCCAATAGTTGATTCTGCTTCAGGCCTTGATTTCATTCCAGCAATGCTTTATGGGTAAGGGGCATGTGCTTTTTTTTTGTACTATTAATTTTCTTTTTTGATATTTCTGGACATGTGAATGAAATTTCCTTTTTGTTGGGTTGGATTTCCATAGAAGGAACATCAAAGGTCATGATTTTGGCGGAATGTACTGTGCAGTGCTCACTGTCAAGTAAGTTTGAGTGGAGTGATTTTTTTGCTGAGTGCATATTTGATTTGAAGAGATACCTCATTTTGATGTGTATTTTATGTTTTTGCAGCCAAATGGTTGTGTCCGCCGGAATATTTCGTATCTTTGGGCCAGAAGTGGCAGAGCTTCCCCTAGTGGCAACAATTTCAAATTGCCAAGGACAGGTTATTTAATTTATTTCAGCAATGAATATACCTTTCTCCCTAGTGCTTTTAAATTTGAGGAGTTATTTAAAGTCAATAAAGATTGTGTGAATGTCACAAATATTCTAACTGAAAATGTTATGATTTTCTTTAGGGTTACTTCCAGTCCCTGTTTTCTTGCATTGAGAGGCTGCTTGGATCATTAAACGTGAGACACTTAGTCCTACCATCCGCTGAGGAAGCTGAATCAATATGGACCAGTAAATTTGGGTTTACAAAGCTAGACCAAGATGAGGTGTGTAACTTTTTTATGTTTGCTTTGGAGTTTAATTGGTTACTTATCGTTAAACCAACTTTGATTTTCATTACAGATAAACAATTATAAGAGATATTACCACATGATGGTATTTCAAGGGACCTCATTACTACAGAAGCCAGTTCCTGCACTCTAAAGTACTTTTACTGGGTGCAGAGCAGAACAAACTTCTTTAATGAGCAGAACGGAACAGTTACCAATATGTACAGAATCTATTTGGTGTACAGAAAAGCAATCACTCCTGCTGTAGCTATCATATTTTTTTTGTAGTACAGGAATGAAAGGAGGGGTTAGATTTGAAAAATAGAGTAAACTAGAATCAGGGATTTTGAGAAACTTGCAAATTTTGATGTTAAATTCATTTATTAGTTGTAAAATCGGTTTTCACCTGATTTCAATTTGGATCCCATGTTTTAGACGTTTCTTTGTAATCCTTACTCGTTTAATCGGCTTTAGAACTTTATACTTTACCGGTTTCAGTCTTGTTATTTGTTCTCGATGTTGCTTAAGTTGTTTGTTAATAAGCTTCCGTATTTTTTTTTAAAATAATTCAGTTTAGATGACTCAGAAACTGAATGTTTAATAGCAATCCGATTCAAAATCCACTGGGGTGATTATCGTGTATTGATATAAGTATAAGTAGTGTCGATGTTTTAAATGTGATTTTAAATTTAATTTTATGATTTATCTATATGAAAATAATATAAAAGAAATTTTTGTTTTGATGTCAATGGTTATTAGGTGAGATATTTTTTAAAACAAAAAAAATAATGTACTTTTAGGTGGAACACGTACTCTTGGAGTGTCACATATAAGGAACTAGTTACATTGAATTTTTTATATAACAATCAGCATGCAAATGGTCTAATATGAATTTGAGTTTGTAAACAAAAAATCTATAAAGCGTAATATGTAAGTGTTTGATTTTTTTTAGTTGATATATTTTATTAATAATTATTAAATTATTACGTTCTTTTCATTTCATATCCTGTTTTAAAAAGTTTTATAAAGGATACGATAAAAAAAAAAAAATGTTTTTAGTATTTCTTTTGTAAACTTTTAAAATAAGAAAAAGAAGGAAAACGATATAACATTTTTTTGGGTAAAAAATTAAGGTAGCGTATTTTGTAATTATAAATAAAAATATATTAATATATTAATTTAATATAAACAAAAAACAAAAAACTACTTAAATATAAACAAAAAGTAAATAAATACCGTGGGATTTGATTTACCAACGTTTTTCTGTTTTTGATTTATCGACGCCTCCATTGGGAGTGTGTAGAAGATTCGATTGTGAAGCGGGAGAATTTCAAAATTTGAAAATAAAAAAGATCAAAATCCTTTTCATAGCCGTTAATTTGTAATTTTTAAACGTATCAGAAAAACTTAAAAACATACCCTAGAAAATATTAATATATGTGGGAATTTACGATTCCCTCCTTCTAGGTTGAAAACTCTTCCCAAATCCACACATTGCATATATTCCCTCTTTCACACTCGACTCTCCATTTTCTCTCCCTTTCTCAATTCTCACTTCTCAGGTAAGTAGCGTTCCGCTCTCCCTTTTCTCTTCAATCAAATTTCAAACTCAATTCTATGTGATTTCTCAGATTTCCAAATATTTTCCCTGAAAATGTTTGTTTTAGCTTGTGCCAGATTGAATCGAGCAAGTCACAAACCCTAGTTGTCGGAGATGGGTCAGATCCAGTATTCTGAGAAGTACTTCGATGACACTTATGAGTATAGGTATACACACACACACACACACTATTGTAATTTCTTCATTTTCGTCGTCGTTAACTGAATTTTATGGAAAATCATTTTCGTAATTTATTGTTCAGGCACGTGGTTCTGCCTCCTGAAGTCGCCAAACTGCTTCCCAAGAATCGGCTTCTCTCTGAAGTACGTTAACAGTTTCTTTTTTTTTTTTTTTGTATGTGTGTGTAATTGATATACGTTTTATGATCGTTCTTTAAATTCCATGTTTCTGTGTCAAATTCCATCCAATTTTATTTTATGTTAAATCTGCGCATGAAATTGGATACAAATTCTTAGGGCTGTTATTTCCTTTTGATAGAAGGCCTATTATGATATGATATCATCTGAGGCCTGAGTTCTACACCAAAAATGAACTTAAACAAATATTCATAGGCAATTGATTAATGGGAGCTACGGACGAGTGATAAATTATACACACTCAGTATTGCCAATGTTTTTCATTTTGTTATGAAAGGTACTCTGTTTTGATGATTTTTTTTATTTTTGGTAATTGATAAGGGATGTCTATAATTTTGGTTCAAATTTTGTCAACCACTGGAGGTTTGGTTCCGAAGATTCTGCATTTATCATTTTTAATTATTTTTTTTATCAGTCATCGGAACTTTGAGGGTTTTTAATTTTCATAAATAAGGCTTCCTTGTTCTCTCTCTCTCTCTCTCTCTCTCTCTCTCTCTCTCTCTCTATATATATATATATATATATATATATATATATATATTCTGTTTATATCTGGTGGAAAGGCATGATTTTGGGGTTTTCTATGTTATGCAAATTTATGTGCTGCTCCTAAGTACTCTCTTTTGGTTTCGTCATACAGAATGAGTGGCGTGCAATTGGGGTTCAGCAGAGCCGTGGTTGGGTTCATTATGCAATTCATCGCCCTGAGCCACACATAATGCTTTTCAGGAGGCCTTTGAATTATCAGCAACAGCAGGAAAACCAGGCCCAGCAAAGCATGCTTGTCAAATGATTACTTTCCATTGAAAATCTGAAAATGGAATACAAAATTATAGTCTGTTGGAGCATATGGATGTTAACTGTTGTGAAATTATCTTTTGTGGAGAATTTTGTTGTGGTTTCGGTTGTCATTTGAATGACATGACATGACATGATGTTTCTTAGATATATGTTGGTGTACCTCTCGTGTACTCGTATGCTTGGTGGATTATAATAGTCACTGCCTTTTCAGTAACATTCTGCTTGTGATCTCGAAGGTTCTATGATTCTGGCATATTTATGTTCATTGATCACGTTACGTTATATTGTTTGCAGGGACGTTTAAAATATACAATGAATTGTCTTTCTGGCAAAGGTTGAATTAATTTCGCTGAATAAACTATATCAAAAATTTGTTTTTTTGTTTCCATTGAAGTGAAAATTTGGCATCCAAACAACAATTGTTTATGGTTCCCATTTATCATGCTGATTCGAGATATTGATGATTGCCATATCGTGCTTTTGTGTTATAATAAACGCATGGTAGGTTTTTTGCTGGGATTTCAACCAGACTATATCTTTGTGCTGCCCAACAAATTTGCTCAGAAACAATCATTTAACAAAAAATTATTACATGCCTAAAAAAGGAAAAGGAAAATAAATAAACCAATGTTCCATAGTTTACGCAATCAAACCATGAAATCACCTTTTTGCTCCTAGAGTTTGTACTGTCTCCCAGAATATGCAATATGACAATGGAAAATGCTACGTACAACTATTAAGAAGTTTTTGGCCAAATTTTTTTATAAAATGTGTTGACATGCTAATTGATTATTGGACGGTATGTTATACTACAACAACTATACTTGAGATGTCTTAGTTTACTACAATAGGCTGGTTTTTTCCTTAACCCCTGGTCTTTCTGTTTTTTTTTTTCCTTTTTCTTTTAGGTATTGTGGTTAAGTGGGTCTCAAAAAATTGCTATTGTAGATATTCGAATCTATAACTATGTGCTTATTTATACATCACTTGCTCATTTACCTTTAAGCCAACCCCTTGGGGTTGGTCCTTTTGCTTATACCAAAAAATAAAAACTATAATTGTTATAATTAAGAGTTAATAATTTTATTGAAACTACAGAACCTATTCTTTATATTTTATATCATATTTTTTAAAGTGTGAGTTATTTGTGATAGAAAAGTGTCTCTCAAGCTTAAAGGTAAATTTTAACATACAACTATAAGATTCGTGATGTTGTATGGTATTGAATGTTGGGAAGTAAAAAGTTAACAAAAGCATAAGATCAGTGTCGCTGAGATGAGAATGTTACGCTAGATGTGTGATAATACAAGACAAGATATGATTAGGAATAAATGCATTAGAGAGAAAGTAAGGATAACACCTATTATGGAAAAGATGAGAAAATCTCTCGCCTTAAGTGGTTTGGACATGTAAGGAGAATACCATTAAAAAACCTTGTAAGAAGAGTATATTAGGTGGACGATAACTCAATAGCTAGAGATAGAGAGAGACCAAGAAAGATTATAGGTGAAACAATTAAAAAAAATTAAATTTAAATGATATTTCTGAAGACTTGGTTTATGATAGAACACAATAACATCGTTTGATCTATATAACTGACCCCCACCTATTAAGAAAATACTTGATTGTTGTTGTTGTTGATTGTTTAAAGTATCTATTATTACTCTTATTCCATTAATTTTTTATTAAGCAAATTATTTTAAATTATTAAATCAAAATAAAATAAAAAATTAATTAAAAAATAATGGCGATAGACAGTCACCATATTTCCTTTGAACATGGAAGTTTGTGAAAATTTTATAAAAATTCAAGGAATATATGTGTAAGTTGGTCACGGGCTGGGCTGGGCTGGGCCAGGCCGCTTTCTAAAATCTGAACTCTTTCTCATCCTGTTGTGGTGGGAGTGCCCTTGCTCCGTCTTCCCCAAACATTTTACTGCACTTTGAAACTCCTATCGGAATTAAGGCTCGCAAGTTTCCTACTTGAAGAGAAAAAGCAAGAGCTTGTTCCACTGAAACCGTATTGCCATGAGTTCCAGATTGGGGTGATAGCGTTGCAACAAGTTTCGAAAATATTTGGATCACCTCCGAGAGGTAGGTCTTTACCTGATTAACCCTTGCTTCCTCTAAATTTGATTGAATGTTTCAATTCAATTTATGATTTCATTTTAGTTTTCGTTCTCCTAATATGTACTAGAAGTGCAGGTCTGTTTGAAACTCATTTAGGGTTTGCAATTTTGTAATCTTGGGGGATGTTGAATCCTTCAATAGATTCAGATGCACTGCCTTACTATACCTGATGCATACTGATTCTTAAAACAATTCGTTTGGTTTCAGAGACTTTTTTATTGTTTAAGTGGTCATGACTCATGACTCTGTATTAGTTTATTTTTTTGTTCAAAATAACTTATCATGAAATTTTGCTAAAAGAGACTTTGGGAAAAAAGAATATGATCTTTTTTTTTTTTTTGTTTCTAAAAATTAAGCAAATCCAAACATTCACTTCAATTGTTCTTGTTATTTAGCAGGCCAGTTTTGTATTTGCTTTGTTTACATAATTATCCATGGCCCGAGCACGCAATCTAATGGTTGCTGCTGGCTTAGTTGCTTTTGCTTCAGCAGGCTTGGCATTTCCCTTCTACATGGCGTAAGTCAACTCAATTAATTGCTTTTCATTCACAACACAACTCTATTCCATTACAATACATACTCACTACTCTGAAGTTAATACTACAGTTTGTATTGCCCAGGTCATCAAGGAAGCCTGTCATTGACCCTACAAAGCCACTGCCACCACAAGCAACTTTTCGAGGGCCTTATATAAACACTGGCTCGCGTGATGTTGGTCCCGATCATCAAACTTACCAGAAGAAATGAACCAACTTGAGAATGACTTGATTTGAGTTACAAGGCCCGGCTTATTTATATGCTTATTGTTTGGCTGGATGGCTAGTTGCTGGAACAGGAAATTGTCTTCAATGGTCATTGTAAAATGATTTTGATGACTGAATATTGTTTTGAAGTGTTAGAATCAACTGAGAGTATGGGGGTTCTTTTCCTAATTGCTCATAGTTTATTTAATATGTATGATGTAAGTTTTTCGTAATGATTTTAATAAAAGATGAATAACATTATTATTAATGCCGCTTCTTATGTTTATCCAATCAACTGTTTCCAAATGAACAATATTGTATTGCCTATCTTGTGATCATATCATTGCAAATAATTTCAGCTCCGTAGCATCTTGGCATGCCACTTGAGTTCTTGGCAAAGCCTAGGATGCTTGCGACCAATTAAGGTTTTAATGAACTGATTGGCATGCTCTTGCACTTAGTAGTGTGTGTACATCAAAGTTGTTTTCAGTTGACTGACTACAGTAGTATGCTTAGTCCTTTCTTTTAATAGAAGGGACATCTGTGAAGCAATTGCTCTCATTCACCCATATGGAGCCATGGCCCATGGCCCATAGCAATCTCGTCGTGTTAGGAAATGCGTTTCGTCCATTGCAAGACTCTCTTCCCCTTTGTTGCCATTGAATCTGTAGTTATGGATGCCAAGGAAGCTTTAGCCATGAAGGGAGATTTTAATAATGCACCATAGATTCTCCGGTCTCCACCAACATTTTCAGAGTCAGAGGGCTCTTTGTTGCAAACAGTACTTGTTGGATCTTTATTTGAGACTTTATTTTTGAGTGCAACACATGACTCGAGAAAAAGTTGATTTGAGAACCCATAAATGAAATGAATCTTCCTCAATGCATCTCCTCCATCAAGCCATCCCCCTGTTCTCCCACACAAAACAGCGTGACTTATGAAGATTTGGAGGCAATAGGGGCTAACTATTGCTAATTAAGGAGTGATATGAAGACAAGTTTTCCCCTTAATCAGTTTTTGTGTTGAACTTCAACTTAGAGTTGTTTCCACCACTTGCTGCCAAAGAGAATGAAGACAAGGAGACGACGCAGTACATGGGATTTTTTTTGCCAACGACTTACCATTAATTTTCTTTTTTAGAGGGCAAAAAATGTTAATGTTAATATTAACAAACTAACCTATTCAGCAAGTTGCCCGTCTTTGTGTTCAGTTGTTGATGCATTTTAAAGAAAAGTCAATGTCTTATATTCAAGGTGCATAGGTACACCATAACTTGCAGGGAGCATAGAAGGCATGCCCTCAAACAAAGCCTTAGAGTTGAGAAACCTCGACCACTGTCTCTGTAGCCATTCCACGTCGCCACAAGTGGAATTGAAATCTAACATGGCATGCTCAGGATATAAGTACCTCTCAGCCAAGGGCGGGGCAGCTACACATGACATATAACTTGTTTTGCAATGAAATGAGACAACAGAAGTGTGAAAGTCTTCCGAAATACAGTAGTATATATAAAAATCTCATATAGCAAGTTCTTCTTGATAAATTTAAGATTTCAACAACTGTAAGAGACTTATTATATTGTAACTCAGCAGACAGTTTTATAGGTTAGAAATTGATTTGCACGTTGACAAACAAATTTTTTCGTTAAAAACTAATTTACATGTTGAGAAACAAATTTGAACGTTGGAAGATCAAGTCAAATACACAGATAAGATTAAATTAGTTTTAACCTCTTTAAAAAATTTATTTTCAAGTAAATTTAAAAAATTAATTAAATATTTAATAAAAAATTTAGGTCTCAAGATAAAAAATTATTAAATAAATATGATTTATCACGTTATCATTATTTAAACATTTAAATTATTATTTAATATATATAAAAATATTATTAATAATTGATATAATTTTATAATAATTTTTATTATTTTATATATATTAAATAATAATTTAAATATTTATAATAAAATGTGTCTACTTAAAAATTATTACTCATCATTTCATACTGAGAGACAAATCGAGAATTTATATTAATCATAAATCTTCAGCTCATTTTTTGTGGGTACAAGTCTATCACATAATTTATTTCTTAACAAACTCAAATTACAAATTGATATATAAATTTTTTTAAAATCTTATTTCCAACCAATGTTAAACTTTACTCTTTTATCTTTTAAAATAAAACACTTTTCACACCATAACCATCCATAGTTTCCTTGTTCCCATTGTTTTTCTCCAAAACGACCATATCTAGAAGTACTCATGTTGTAGACACTGGATACCAACACCTAGCCCACAAGAACCAAACGCCTACGCTACCTGGCAGCAGCAGCATCAACCTTTGAATGCTCTTCAAAGTTGTGGACGTCCATCGTTCAGCCGAGCAGATCAGTCATAATTCACACGTTAGAAACTTGTCACATCATTAGATAGAGAAATTCTGAAGTGTTCCTATTTTCATGAATGTGTACCAATAACTTTTTGACACGAGTTCTTGGCGAAGAATTTGCTGTAATTACACTTTTTTTTTTATACCCTCCTAAAATTAACATTAAGCACTGTCATAATTAATTGAAATGAGGAAAAAAGCCAAGAAAAAGAAAAATGATCGGAGAATGACACTGTTGAACAGAATTTTGTCTGGAAACTGGAAAGAGCTGGAGAGACAAAGGTAAGAGAAGAGAAGCATTTGAAACTTGCACGCAAAGTTCTAACTTTTGAGACTCAACAATCGTGTTCTATTCTTCTATTACACCTCATCTCAATCTCTCTCCACAGCAATTACCAGAGCTCTTCAAACGTAAACAGCTCAGAAAATTCTCAAAAAAATAAAAAAATAAAAAATCCACCTTTGATGGCACTGCCACACTCTACCTCTGCCTTAGCAACCATAGTCACACTTTCATCACCAAGAAGCAAAACTCTGAAAGCCCTTCCTTTTTTCTCCTTCACAAAGACACCATTTTTCACGAAACAAACTAGACCCAGAAGCAGAAGAAACTTTTCTCTAACCCCTCCACGCGTTGCTGCGCCAACCACAACAGTTGAACCCGATCAATCATACCCAGAAACGGAAAGGTCCGAAATTGAGGACGAGTTTGGCGATGAAACCTCGTCTTCGAAATTTACATGGAGGGATCACTGGTACCCAGTTTCGTTAATCGAAGATCTGAACCCTCGCTTGCCCACACCGTTTCAGCTTCTGGGTCGTGAAATCGTGCTCTGGTATGACAAGTCCAATTCCCAATGGGTTGCTTTCGACGACAAATGCCCCCACCGTCTTGCCCCCTTATCTGTAACACTCTTTCTTTCTTCTTCTTTTTTTTTTTTTTTTTATTTTACCAATTTCATTTTTTGAAGATTACTTGGTGTATTACATAACATAATTAAGTCGCATGTAACCGACTACCGTTAATGGAAAAAGGCTTTTGTTGTTGTTGTCGTCATTTTTTGAAGATTGAAGTTGGCTTCTAAGAGAAGAACATGAGAGAAAGTGGACTTGTTTTGTGATCAAAATTGGGTATTTTGTTTTTGCAGGAGGGAAGGATTGATGAAGATGGAAACTTGCAGTGTTCTTATCATGGGTGGTCTTTTGATGGGTGTGGATCCTGTGCTAAGATCCCTCAGGCTTCGCCTGAAGGCCCCGAAGCACGTGCTGTTCGGTCTCCTAGAGCATGTGCCACAAGGTTCCCTACCTTGGTCTCTCAGGGCTTGCTCTTTGTTTGGCCTGATGAGAATGGTTGGGAGAAAGCAAATGCATCCAAGCCTCCATTGTAATTTAAATTATTTCTTTAGTTTAATTAATGATATACATTAAATTGTTTAAGTTCATTAAACTTTAGTGTAATTGGGCCACTTAAAGTGTTGTCCAATGTTTTTTTAATGTTGATTAAAGAGTGTTTTATTGACCTGTTTGGTAAAATTGTGCTTGTTTAGGTTGCCTGATGACCTTGAAAAACCAGAGTTTGCAACGGTGAACATTCAGCGTGATCTGTTCTATGGCTATGATACTCTCATGGAGAATGTCTCTGACCCTTCTCACATTGATTTTGCTCACCACAAGGTACGAATAATACCTTTCAAGATGACTTCTAGATGCAGGATATTTTATTTTCAATCAGTTTGCTAGTTGATGATATTTTATTTTGATCTATTTGTAAATGGAATTTGTTAAATATAATAAGTGATGCTGATGCAGTCAAAAAAATGTTGTTAGGGAGAAACTTTTGGTTTTTCCATTTATTATATTTCTTCACTCACTGAAATTGCCGCATGATTAGCATATTCATAAACTTTGAGTTTAGGGTAATTCAGAAGCCTTTTTCATGGGTAACGTTTTTATTGATCAGGATATGGCAAACCTTGATTCTCACGTTGTGTTAGTTTTCTAAGATTCAATCTATTCTCTTGTGAAAACTTTGTAAAAAATTGGCTGAATTTGTTTAGGCAGTTACTCTCAAAGTGCAAGTCGGTGTATCTTGAACTATTGCCATATAAATGTGCTTTCTCTATTTATGGTCCCTGTAGTTGACATATTTCTTTATCAATTTGCTTATGAAATATTAGCAGTTTTTAGCTAATATATATTATTAATTTAGACACTACCTAGATAAGCAGTTGCAAAAGTTGAAATTATTTGGTATTGTTAGGTTCAATAATTCCCAAATCACTAACATTAAAATGATCCACACTCTACAGGTTACAGGAAGGAGAGATAGAGCCAAGCCTTTGCCATTCAAGATGGATTCTCGTGGGCCATGGGGCTTTGCAGGTGCTAATGAAGGGAACCCACGGATCAGTGCCAAATTTGTTGCACCATGTTATTATATGAACAAGTAAGCCAATGGCTTTTGCATTGGAAGTATATGTCACATGTATCTTGGTTTTGTCTCCCATGTGTATTATTTAATGCCAGCATTAATAGGGAAGGAATTTTGTATGAATTCTATACATGTTAACGGGGTCGTCATTGATAAAGAATCTCGCCTTAAGTGGTTTGGTCATATGAAGAGAAGACTTTTAGAAGCCTCAGTAAGAAGAGTAGATCAGGTGGAGGGTAGTTCAATAATTAGAGGTAGAGGAAGACCAAGATAAACTATAGGTGAAACCATTAAAAAGAACTTAGATTTAAGAGGACATGGTTTATGACATTACACAATGACGTCATTTGATCCTTGTAGCTAACCCCACTTAGTGGGAAAAAGTTTGTTTGTTGTTGTTATGGGCAAAATGTTGGGTAAATTTCTAGTATCATGTATTAAGTCCTAAATATCTTGTCTCACATACTTGCGAAATGAAAATGTAAGTTTAAGGTATCAAAGCTTCCTCAATATGTAGATGAATAAAGGATCACATTCACAATTAATTTGGAGAGTTTACACAAATCTTTTTTTTTTCCCTTTCTGAATTTCTTTCTTTTTCGCCCTCTAAGTCTAAAGGACCACTGGGCAAGTAATTTGGTAATCAAGGAACTGTCTTTCTAATCAGACCTTAACATACCATCTGCTGTTTAAGATGAGACATGGCTTACTAAGTTAGCTGCACCTTCACTGTGGTGTGTGTGAGGTGGTTGAAAAGCATTCTCCTGATCGGCTGTGTGATTCTTTGGATAATGCAAGAAGCGTGAATGTCAATTCAAGTAGGTACATTGATATATTGAGTTAATGCTGTTGAAGTCACCTACGACTTACTATATCATGTTTATGTGCTATTTTTCAAGATGCATTTCAAATAACAATTACTAATTTACTATATGCTATGATGCTGTTTTTTTGTTTTTCATTTGTTGCTACTGAATCTAAATGCACTTGGCATTATTATTGCAGAATTGAGATTGATACCAAACTCCCAATAGTTGGCGACCAGAAATGGGTAATATGGATATGTTCCTTCAATGTCCCCATGGCACCTGGTAAGACTCGCTCTATTGTTTGCAGTGCTCGAAACTTCTTCCAGTTCACAGTGCCAGGGCCTGCCTGGTGGCAAGTAAGATTTCTGTGTTCAACACAGTCATTTCCCTTCTTTTTTATACAAGCACCTGTGCATTCCAGTCTGCTTATTTCTGTGGTCTTTCACTGATTATCTAAGCAATGAACTTGTTCTGTCATGATGATAATGGTGTATCAAATTTTGTTCTCTCAAATCTGAATCAATCACAACTTGGTGGAAAGCTTGGTTATCTTGTCTAGATTGAAAGTACACATATACCAAAAGCACCATAATGAAAATTTCTGTCTGTCCGAAAAAGGTTCATGACTGACTCATCTCCATTAAGCTTTCCTCTTGAAAACCTGCTATATCATATTACATGCTTTTTTCTTTTTGGTTCAAGGGAGGGTCCCACTACTGAGGTGGGCCCTAGGGGGAGCCTACAAAGGGCCCCACAGGGATGGGAGATGGGGCAAAGTGTATGAGGGGGGATTGACCCCCCACCCCCCACACACTTTGTGTAATGTCCCGCAGCACCAACCATTGTGCTGCCTCACTGGGACTCATTACATGCTTTGGGTGCAGTATAACTGTATAAGTTGATATAAAATGTGGATTTCTTATGGCAAATGAGATTTATTAACATAATGTGGCAAAATTATAAAGAAAGACAGTGAGATTTAGTTCTTTCTTTCTTTTACTGCTTGCCTTCAATTTTATGGATGCTTAAATGTAACTTGGGCTGTTGCTTTTGGCTAACGAATGTCTCAGGTCGTTCCTAGATGGCATGAACATTGGACATCAAACAAGGTATATGATGGAGACATGATTGTTCTTCAAGGTCAAGAGAAAATTTTTCTGTCAGAAACCCAAAAAGGCGGTGACATTAATAAACAGTACACAAATATCACCTTCACACCAACACAGGCAGATCGCTTTGTCTTGGCATTTCGAAATTGGCTGAGGCGACATGGCAATGGGCAACCAGAGTGGTTTGGCACAAGCAACCAGCAGCAGTTGCCATCCACAGTTCTATCAAAACGTCAGGTATGGAAACTTTGATCAAGTTTTTCATTTGAGCCCTTCGCTATTTTCAAAACCAAGAATAAAATCTAACTCAATTTTTTTATTTGAACGCTCCCCCATTTTCCACAAACCAACAATAAATCCAAAAGATCCCATCCTTCAATGAAATAGCATATCCATCGGATTTGAACATGAACCATATCCTAAGAATTTTTTTTTTCCTTTTGTAGATGTTGGATAGATTTGAACAGCACACACTAAAGTGTTCATCATGTAAAGGAGCTTATGACGCATTCCAAACATGGCAAAAAATCCTGATTGGTGCAGCAGTTGTCTTCTGTGCAACATCAGGGATCCCATCAGATATCCAACTGCGTATACTCTTGGCTGGAGTCGCACTTGTCAGCGCTGGCTTAGCTTTTGCCATAAACCAACTCCAAAAGAATTTTGTATTCATCGATTACGTACATGCCGAAATTGATTAAACAGAGTTGTAGAAAACCATATGTAATGTGTGTATATATATATATATTTGATCAAATAGTTCAAATCCATCTATGCTTTCAATCAATGTTTTAACCAAAGATCAAACCACATTTGGTTCATAATTCAATAGGTTTAACCAGCTAAGTTAATAGTTCAACCGCTTTGGTTAATGATTCACTTGTTCAATCAGCTAAGTTGGTGGTTCAACTAGGAACCAATCAAACAAAGTAAGTAATAAGAATTAATCGGTTAATAGACATAGCCTATTCACGGTTTGACTGATTCAAACAGCCGTTCAAACCAATATTGCTTTCAATTAACTGCATAAAAATGATCAATTTCCCTTACATTTCTAAACAAACTACTACAATTACATTTCAGAAACAAAATACAAAGACCCTAACCCTAAGAACTGGTGAACTTGGTGACAGCTTTGGTGCCTTCAGAAACGGCGTGCTTGGCGAGTTCACCGGGGAGGACCAACCTCACGGCGGTCTGAATCTCCCTGGAGGTAATGGTTGGCTTCTTGTTGTAGCGAGCAAGACGCGACGCCTCCTGAGCAAGCTTCTCGAAGATATCGTTGATGAAGCTGTTCATAATCCCCATGGCCTTGCTCGAGATCCCAATGTCAGGGTGAACCTGCTTCAGCACCTTGAATATGTATATCTTGTAGGTTTCCACGCTCTTCTTCGCCTTCTTCTTCTTCTTGTCGGAAGACCCTTCCTTAGCCACCTTCTTCTCTGCCCTAGGCTTCTTCTCCGCCGCCGCCGCCGGTGACTTGTCTCCGGTCACCGGTTTCTTCTCCGCTGGCTTCTTCTCCGCCTTCGCCATTTTCAGAGGTTGGTTTGGTTTGTTTTTGTGAAAGATTGAAAGAATGGAAAATTGACGGGAAGAGTGATGTTGGATATGAATATATATAGGCGAGGGATCTAAGATTTGATTGGTTGAATGGGTGAGGTGCGGATCGATGACGTGGACCATTGGACCTTTGTTTTGTGAATTGGACGGAGGGGATTCGTTTGACATTTAAGCGGGCCGTGTTCCACTTTTCCTTCCGGAATTGAATTGTGTGATTTCGCGGGAATGGATGTGTAATCTGATAAAATTATATGAAAGAGAGAAATAAATAAATAAATTATAAAAAAATTATAAATTTTAAATAAGTCTTATTAATAAAATATTTTTATATTTATTTTTCTTTTATATAACCTTATCATATAATAATTTACACGAGAATATCTATTTTAGTGATTTTGCGAAATGGAAATAGGCGCGTCAAAAGCAGGCTTACTGAGTCTGAGATTTTCTGATATTCAATTCATTCCTACATATGGCAAGTATTTTAATACACATAATGCTTTCATTTTTTCTGAAAAAAAAAGTATTTTAATACACACAATGACTATCCAATTTAGTATTCTATCGCATGAGATGAAGATTATTACGTTTATTACCAAAAAAGAAAAAGTTTGAAATGAAGATTCTATTTCATGCCTTATTTTATAGAATTAGGAATAATCGTGCTCTCTTAGATAGGTGAAATATTTGAGATTTGTGATTCTAAACTCATCAAATACGATTTTATATTTTTTTTTTTTCAACATATTCTTATTAAATTTATAAAATAACAATTATTTGATATTCATTTATATTTTTCTTCTCAAAATATCTCATATCCAATAAGTAAGAGAATAATATTCCAAAATATAGTTAAATGTTTAAGTAAGAATCATTTTAAACAGTGTTATTTCCATATACATGAATCTTGATATCAAACTCAAGACTACATATTTAAAGAACTCGAGTCCCTTCCACTCATACTAACACATGTCAGTACAATTGTTTGTCACTGATTAAATATTCATGTGTCATGCAATTTATATATATATTAAAAATTTAATCATTTACGTTTGTAATTTGTTCTTTCCCTCGTTTTGTATCATGAAATTTGAGTTTGATGTACATGGTAAAAAATACAACCGAAGTCCCCTCACCCTAAAAAGATTTTTTTTTTTATAAAAAGTTAAAAAATGTGAATAACAAAATCATTATTGTTTATTGAGCAACAAAATTTATGTTTGGTATCTACATATTAAAATTAAATATGAACATGCTCACCGAAAAAATAATAAATAAAAATGACCATTGCTCTTAATAATGTACATTCATATCACATACACAAAGGAATGGCTAAAGATTTCAATTCGTAAAAGCTACTAAACTATGAATTTAGAATATGGTATAAAAAAAATGTATACAAAAAGTATGAATTTAGAATAGCTATTTCATTATCATTCCATTTCGATTTTATATATATATATATTTTTTATTTCGTCAAAGATGACATTTCAATGAGAGGAATACATCATTCTCATGAACTCAAAAAAAAAAAAAGAAAATAATTGAATAAATTGTAACTAAATATAATTAGTAGAAAGCATGAATGAAAAATTCAGAGTGCATTAGTCTCACACATAAATTTGATGCACTAGTAATGTAAAGTAATACTACATATTATCTAAATAAAAATATACTATTATATGAATTTTGAAAGTAAAAATTATTTAATTATATTATGTTATATGATATATTGATATTATAAAATTATTTGTTTAATGAATTAAAATTAAATTTTTACTCTATTATATAAATTTTGAAAAGAAAAATATTACTCACCTACAATATTTTTTTTTTTTTTTGTTTTTATAAACAATAGGCTAAAGCCCAAGATTAACAAGCAAAAAGAAGATCAGAGAAAACACTACTAAGGCCTACCATAAAGGCTATGCTATAGAGAGAAAAAGAAGGAAGAGAGTTAACAAAATGTTAACCAATTAAGGGAAACATCAAGACCATGTTTAGCTAACAGATTGGCACAAGCATTTCCTTTACTAAATGACAAATATTTGTGTAGACAAGGTTTATATAAATTGTATAAATTAAATCAATCAATAAGTAATATATTATTATTTTTAATATAAAATAATTATATAACACAAAAATTTATATAATTATTCAAATATTAATTGATTTAGTCTGTTATCTGGAGAAAATTTACACAAGTATTTTTTTTTCTCTCCTTGAACACATGTTGGCACTTGACAATCGAATTCTTAATCGAGCATTCCTTAACACAAGCAAGCAGGGAGCACATGGGTGCCAACGATCACACCCAGCAATCAGCATCCAGAAACTGAAGGATAATCAACGTCCAAAATCACCTGTTTAAAGCCCATGGAGAAGGCAGTGTGAAAGCCAAAGAACACACCCCAGAATTCTTACAACGTGTGATGGTACAAGATCCGAGATTGGTTAAGAACCCTCCTATGAAAGCACCTTTAGAATTCCTTAGGATACCTCCACAAGCTGCGCTGTTATTAATTATGTTTCAAGAAAACCGAGCCATCTACATTGAACTTCACCCACCCATGACGGGGAGGGAGCCAAGTTATACGAACAGTACTGTCGTACGAAGGGACTAAAGCCATGGCATTGGTTGCTACAGTTAGGGCAGTACAGTATTCATTAGCCAACCGCAGAGCCATATATAGAAGCTAGAGAAGTAACCAGATCAACAATATTCTTGAATACCAGTTTAATCCTGTGATGCCAGAGGATGGAGCACGTCGTTGCATATAAGAGGGACCAATCGCCATGCAACTTAATTCAGAGGATGAACAAGGGAGTTCCACACACTTGAGCCGAAGGACAATAATTGTTTTATGCTTTTAACAATTATAATATAATTGTGCTTTTAACGTATCACTATGCTTATAGGGAGTGTAATAGTGTATTAAGCAATGGGTACAATCATATTATTATTATTATTTTATCTCCAAACACAATCTTATTATTACGAGGGTAAGATAAAAAAATATTGATAACTGAATTATATGTGATTAATATTAAAATATAAAATATATAATTTTTTTAATCATAACTAATCATATAAAATTTAATAATCACGATTTACACTCTTCTTACATCTTTTAATAATACAACATGCTTTCTCCATGTATAGGCCTTATACATACAAGCCTTATATACAGGTAAGAAGATATATATATCTTCAGTCAAAAAAATTAATTCTCCTAAATATATACACTATTATGACGGGGTAGATTTTTAAAATTATTTCATATATAGTACTAGTGGATTTAGTATCGGTTGAAGTAAAAGCTAATGTGAAAATACTATCAAGACATATAATATAATTAATATGAGCAAACACGAGACTCGAAGTAATCCCATCTACCATGAACTAATTTGTTCATATACATATTCCATATACAACATTATTATTTAGTCCTAAACATACAGTGATTGATATCCCCATCCAATATACATACTTACCTAGGGACACAACGCCAAGGTCAAATGAACAACGTTCTACAATATTATTACAGGCTAGTCCGTAGAAAACACCCCCCAAAAAAAAAAAAAAAAAAAAAAAGACCATATGAGAATGCTAAGTCGCAGATCGATTAAAGGAATATCGCTCAGGAAGTGCAAGATAAAATACTCTCCCATGATATCAAGAGCCATGCTAGCGCCGCAAACTAATTGAAGCCAACTTTATGCAGCTAGCAAAATTAACCAGAATTCAAGGCATGTACAATCCCAAGTGTTCATACAGATACAGAAGCTGCACATAAAATCTTAGTTAGTACAAGAACTCTAGAAATGAGCACTATAATTGATTAGGTAGTTTTTCTTGAGAAGTATATATATAATATTGTCATGATCATGCAAATCATTGATTATATGATAATTGTATTTATGAAGCTGGGAGAGCACCTGTTCATGATCAATCATCTTTTGAGCTACCATCGATCTGCTGCTGCAATGCCTGCTGTTCTAATTTTCCTGTGTATGACAAGCCACTACTGATAGCTGGGGCCAATGGGGTGTGCCCGACAAACAAAGCAACATGACCCATAAGCTTGTCCTTCCTAGAAAACGTAGTGCCACACGAGCACTGCCACTTGGGATCCCCACAGTGCTTCTCATGTGTCCTCAAATCAGAAAGCACCGAGAACTGTTTCTGGTTACACCTCTTGCACACGTACATTTTGGGGCAATGGCTTCTCTTGTAATGATTCTTCACACAAACCATTGACTTCAAGGGTTGGAACCTGACATGCTTTTGATTCCACCTACACCCTTCTTGAGGACATGAATATTTCTTGGGCTTCATACTCATCAAACAGCCACTCCCCCCACCCAAGTTCCCCTTGTTTTTCATAGGGTTGCTCAAGGCTGCACTGGTTTTGTACTCATCCCCATGAGCTCTCATGTGCATCCTCAAATTGGCATCGCGCTTAAACCCTTTCCCACAAACTTGGCAAAAATGTGTGTACCTTGCCAACAAATCAGCAGCATCCAATTCAATTATATCCGTTTCATCATCCCCAGAAGACAATCCTCCCCTACTATTGTTGCCCTCACTGACCGCAACGCATCGATCATCATCCTTAATGTTACAAGTACTATTACTATTATTATTATTGTTGTTATTATTATTGTTAAAGCTGTCAGCAAACCAGTCCAGTGCCTCTGCCTCAGTACTAGAAAAGAAACTGTGCCCTCTAATATCAGGGCCTATGTTACTACTTAGCACACCTCTATTATTATTATTGCCAAAGTTTGATTCATGATGTGGTGGTAACCTATGATCATGATCAGATTGCTGCTGGTGCAATTGTTGGTCAGTGCAAGTAGTAGTAGTACCTGGAGTAGTAGTGGAACCAAGTGGCATCATCTGTTGGCAGGTGAGTCTCATTGAAGTGGCGGCCACTATGATTTCCTGGATTGTGGAGTTCATGCTGGATATGGCCATGGAAGTTGACTCGGGTAGGGTGTGTTCAGGAGACACAAGAACCCCCACCAGGGTCTGCACCTGACTAAGCTTGTCCTTGAGAACAGAGAGATAGAAGAGGAGGGAACTTGAGTGTGAACCTGAACCAGAAGAGTTCACTTCCACAGAGGGTGAAACCAAATATTCAGTCACAGCTGGAAACATCTGCAACCCTTGTGGGAAGCCAGATGTAGCCTTTGACATCATCTTCTTCCAGTGAACCTATCAGCTATGGCTATGATTTGAAACTCGGCGTGCCGTGGAGATTAATGTCTTGACTTTATTGGTTCATAAAAAGACAGATATTGTACACTAGGAGACATATATGAAAACGCAGAAGCAAACACACAAATATATACTTATCTGGGTATAACGATACTGTGAGAAAGAGAGAAATAACAAGGTCAACTGGGAGGGTATAACTTGAAACTCATCCCCACTTAAGCCCTCCCTTGTATGTACCCAATCTCACACATTGCAAAGGTCATTCAGATTGGGTTACAACTTCATTGGACTGCGCCCAACATTATATTTTTTTTCCCATTTTGAATATTATAAATTGGTTAAATCCTTCTGTTCGTCTCTACTCTCTTCTAGTTAAAAAAATTATAATTATTTTTGTCTTGTATACACTTAATTCTCCTTTATTCTTTTATGTCTGTGTTGTCAATTTTATACCCAAGGGTTTGAAATGTTCATGTGGACAATCTTATTCAAAAGACAACGTCAATGCGTGATGTTTTGGGCTTAGAAATCTATCAAACAAAATTCATGGTGGCATGACATCACTTGACCCCGGCTGACATACAACAACCACAGCCTAAACTCATGCAGCTTTGGCTTTAAATCGGGAAAGATTCTTTCGTAACTTTAGTGTATCCCGTGCATTAAGTCAAAAAAAGTATGAGATTAAATTTGATTCAGGGTGAAGGTTTTTATTTTTAAGGTATCATCTAAAGAGACACATCATTAAAAGGTTAATTAGAAGTTTTAGGTAACTATGTATTAGTCAGAGACTTTTTTTAATGATTTCATAATATATGATTTGGTAATAATATTTTTTTGATTTTTCATAATATTTTCTCACTCGATAATTAAGATATTAATCTATTAAAATACGGTTACATACATAAACAAGAATCTTTCTCAATGATGATTAGATGATAATATACTAATAATATATTATAATTAAATTCATAAAGTATTAATTAAATATTAGTGAATATAACATTTGTTAAACAAATTAACGTTGTGTTAATATTTTATTATATGGCACTACGAGAGACCCATCAATATAAGATATTTAAATTCAAACTCATACATTTGTCATTGGTAAAAAATAACTAAGTATAAGTCAACTACTTATTAGCATCCAAATTAAATATACTAAATTTAAACAAGCATATCTCCTCAGTCCGTGCCATCCTGCTCAGCAATTCATTTATCTCAGTTAGTGCCGTCTTCTCTTCTTCTTCCTTGTTAAAAAAAAAGGCGCAGAGAGATGGCAAAAAATAATTAATTAAAAAAAGTACCAAGATGATATAACAACTCATTTAAAGAGAATATCACGCTTCGTTAATTCAAATAATTAATTTGATACTTATTTTTTAAAATAAGATTTTAAAATTAAATTTTGTGAATAAAAAAAATTAATATTTAAAAATTTTATACTTTTGTATTTCAATTGATTCTGAATTAGTTAAAGTAGAATGTAACTTTTGAATATTTAAAAAATTTAAAAAAAAAAAGTAAAAAGAGAGTAACACCTAATACCTATATTCTTTTGAGTGGTTTTTATTACAACTCTGATATTTTTAGCACAAATAGTACATACACTTCTTTTCATATTTTATTTAATACCATTTATTATACTTACTTTTTTCTTATCATTTTTTCTTTCTCAATCACAATCATATAAAATGGTGTGAAAAATAGTGTTGATTCAAAAATGATGTAGGATGATCATTATTGTTTTTACTATATAAACTATAAGAGTGTTTGTTATAAGGGTAATGCGTGATTAGTATAACTTAATCGGAATGTGTTGCTTAAATAGATTTATTTATTGGATTTAATCTAATATTCGTAGAACATAAATATTGAGTAAGTTAATTAGTTAAACATTATAATAAATATTTAAATTATTATTTAATAAGTATAAAATTAGAGAGTTTATAATGAAAATATATTTATCTAAAAAAATATTTTTTATATGTCAAATAAATAATTATTTAAATGCTTACAAATTGACTTGGTAGACATGCTTATTCAAGTGATACATGATAAAAACAATATTGCATTATCTATCTCACAACCAAAATCAATCTAGAATCACCCTGCAATTAGGGGTGTTAAAATGAGACAAGTTCGATTGATCGGTCCGAATAGTCTGACAAAATGAACGGGTTGGACTAGTAAAATCTAAAGTTTACATGACCTGAATGGATTGAATCCGAATGAGTCGGGCTAACCCGCTCTTTTAACACTACATAAAGTTAAATGGTGAAATTTGAACCCAAAAATATCAACATAAAATTTACATGGTCTGAATGAGCCGACTCAAAAATGACCCAAACCTGAATAAACTGACCTGAATAAATCGGGTTGACCCGTTTTAACACCCGTAATGCAATCAGATATCACCCTTTCCTTCCTGCGAATGAGTGCTATAAGAAATAAAAATGGAATCGACTCAAATGAAATCCAAAGAAATGTATGACTCAAATGAAATCCAAAGAAATGTATATCGCGAAGGTAATTGTGCTTATTTCATAGCTAGGATGGTTCTAATTTCTAAATCATCTATCCCACTTTGATTTTTTTTTTTACATTTTATTTTTAATTCAATGAATAAATTATATATATGAAATATTATTACATATTTAATATAAAAATTTAAAAATAAAATTTAATAATAATAATTAGAGTTAGAAATAAAATTATATTATGTTTTCAATAAAACAAAACATAAGTATTCTCATTCTTTATTAAAATCAGACTCTTTTATTATCTTTCTTCATTAAATGAGTAAAAATATAAATAACTAAAATGTCAATAAATTTATGTTGTTCTTAAAATAAAGTTATGAGAGTTTTTGTTCAAAGTAAAATGTGGAAGTTGTTAATTTCTACATGAAAAAAGAGGACATATATATATATATATATATATATATACATTTTTACTCATTAATTATTATTTATTAAACAGAAACAATAAGTTTTTTTGATAATATCTACTACTTTTATTTCTTAATGATATTTTACTTCAAAATAATTTTAATTATTTTTTGCAAAAAAAAAGTCTTACACAAGATTGACTGTATCTTAAACAAGATTAAATTAAATAAATTGACGTTGTGATCAATTAAAAATATACTAAGAAAATTAATTATAAAAATTTAGTTAAAAAATTAAATTGTATTTAATAATTTTAAAAAAATCGATTCTGTCAAATGTAAATTTTTTTTGACTTATATTTATTTTTAACCGTTAGATCCACTTTCATCTAATGATTGAGATTATTTCATTAAAAGTAAACATTAGATGAAAGTGAATCTAATAGTTAAAAATAAATGTAAATCAAAAAAAATTTACACTGATGTAAATTGATCCTACCTCTTTAAAAAATATATATATCATTTTATAATTTGTGAGGTCGTATGGGCAAGAAACGATATAAGTAATACTGGAGAAGAGATAAGACAGAGCACAGCAAAAAGAGGGGAAGATGGTGTTGGGGTTTGTGAACTGTGAGTTTGCAACAACAATGGCAGCATTACCTTCTCTCTCCTCCACCTCTTCTTCACTGTTGCACCATACCTTCGCCGGAAACTCAAACGGGGCTACTCAATTCCTGAACAACGGTGCGGGTTTTTTGGTTTTTGCTCAAAAGAAAACAAAGAAAATTCGAAAGGTGATATCAACATTCTATACCATAAATCACAAAAATTTATAGACTGTTCCGTGTTTTGAACATTACTTGGATTTGATTTTGTATTTGTACAAGTGGGTATACTTTGTTCTTCTCTGGTGTAAAGAATTGTGCTTTGCGGCGTTATATTGGGTGTTTTTTTTTTTCCCCCTCACTTGCTATGTTATTTGTGAAATCAGATTATCTTGAAGGAAGATGTGGCTGACCTAGGAAAGAAAGGGCAACTTCTTGACGTGAGGGCTGGGTTTTACAGAAATTATCTGCATCCCACTGGAAAGGCACAGATTGTCACTCCTCAGCTGCTCAAGTAATGTATAAATAAACCATCTAGGCCCTCCATAAGGCATTAATTTATAGTTGTTTACATTTTTAGTATTATGGACCAGTGCTTGGGAATTTGCATTGACTTGACTCAGTATGAGGGGGGGGGGGGGTTGGTTTGTTTTTTGTTTGTTGATATATTTTTATTAATAATTACAAAAATGTCATTTTGTTTTCAATTTGTTTCCTTTTTCAAATTTTTGTAATTATTATTGAAAATATATCAACTGAAAATGAAAACAGAAAACAAACACAAACCAAACACTATCCGAGTAGTAGAAATAATGGTTTTGAAATACTACAGTAGGTATAGCTTTAGATAAGTTAAGAGTGAGGGTGTAATATGTCAATATGTCATTGTAGTATTATCAAAACAAAATTTTGTCTCTATGAAGAGCACGTTTGAAATGTGATTTATTTGGGAGTGTATATGTAAAGTGACAAGACTCTTAAAACCTTCTGGCTTTGATTGAGAGAAATCATAGAGATTTCTTTGAGTTATTACTTGGTAATTAGAATAATCATGATTGCTGAAAGAATTTATTTTTATTTTATCCATGGGGATTTGATGTTTCGGATTGGACAGGGTTTACATGTTTTACCATAAAATCCAGACTATTAAGTGTGGTTCCTACAATATCAGTTCAATAATAACTTCTCTCTTCTTGGATTACCAAAAAGAAATTTAGTTGTCCCTTTACAGATATTCGTTGGAGCACTCTCCATATGATATTGCTTTTGCATCTTTATAAAATAATCAAATATCCACGTATGCGAGTATGACAAATCTTTGATTCAGTAAATCCTGCTTGTTCTTTATTTTAGATCATTTCTGTCTGAATCTTTTTCTATTAGATAGCTGATCATTGGAAATTCAGGGCTAGCTATTTCTATGTGCAATGACTGCCATATAAAATGTCATGTTTGCCACAGTTTTGAATTGAGTTTCCCTTGTGTTGTCTTTAGACATCTTCATTTTACCCTTCGCTCTCCAGGGAAATGAGGATAGAAGAAGAAAGAATTGAGGCTGAGAAAAGACGGGTAATTTGTCCTTTTCCTCTAATCCTTACTTGGGTAAAATTTGTATTCTGGTAATGTGCAGTGAAGGTTACTATTAGTTACTAGGAGTAGGAGGTAAGGAATGCTATGCTGTTAAGCTCTACATATAAACCTTGCATCAAGAGCTGTAACAATGAGTTCAATATTGCAGAATGTAAATTCCTTTCAATTGTTATCCCCATCATAATTTTGCATTTAGTAAATCCTTTTCTTTTTCATATCTTATTGTCTGCAGTCCAGGCAAATTTACAACAACTTTCATACTTTCTTCTGAATTTGTTGATAGGTTTTTTTTTGTCCTACTATATAATTTTTGTAGACATTTCATGTTATCTAAATTTATATTTGTTCAGGTAAAAGAAGAGGCACAGCAACTTGCTCTAATTTTTGAGACTGTTGGGGCTTTCAAGGTGAAGCGTAAAGGCGGTAAAGGAAAACAAATTTTTGGAAGGTGAGGTTTGTCCTGTGCAATTATAAGCAGTCAATTTATGCCCTTGTATGGATTTTGTGTCTAATGTTTGCGTGTTGTTCAGTGTTACAGCTCAAGATCTTGTTGACATAATCAAGGCACAGCTTCAAAGGTACCATCTTTCTGATGTTCAGAAATCTATTTCTTTGTCAGCATTATAAATGTTCTTTGATTGAGTACTTTCCTATAACATTTCAGTTTTTGCTTTTTCTTTTATGTGGGTAAAATACATGTAGTTTCTAAAGTTAGGGACAAATTTCAATGACGTGTTTATTGTTTCAAGTTTCAACTAGCTATATGCTTAATGCAGATTTTTTTTTGGTTGAAAACTATGTAAATAGTGTCGAGATTCGTTGTATAAGCTAACTAAATCATAATCAAAACATATAATTATGGTAATTAGGATCTTTTGTAATCTTTGTATTTATTACAATAACTTTATATAATTCAACCTCCGTTGTGTAATTTAGACACACGGTTTTCTTCATATGTCTCTCTCTTTTCTCTCTTTCAATATGGTATCTAGAGCCTAAAGAGAGGCAATCTTAGAATCGTGCACGCCTGGTAAGCCCACTGTTTTTTGATGAAATTTTTTTTTCAGCTAAACCGCGTTTCCACTTCGATTTACCGGCCTTTTCTCCTTTTGCTATGTCCTCTTTCTAGCAGACCCATCTTCATTGCTGTTGTTCGCCGCTGCCTGTTGTCGTCAGCCGCCGTTGTCCAACTTTCTGGTGACCTTTCTGGCCGACGACCCCACCACTGGAATCACCTCTCCCTGTTCGGCCAGAACCCAAAAGCTAAACCTGAGAATCCCTAGACGCGTCATCCATCATCCTTGCGCGCAGTTCTACCTACAACCCTTTCACCGGCGCGTGGCGGTGTGTGGGTCACCACCTCCGGCCGCCGTTTGTAGTGTCGTGCTCGCCCTTCTCTCCTCTTTCTAGATCTACCATCACCTTTTGTATTAGTGACCGTTGTCGCGACCCTTTTTTGAATCGGTGCATTCAGGTAATGTTTGGTTGTGTTTTTTGGCACTTTGTGTTCTGATTTATGGCCCCCATTGCTTCAACGAACACCGTAGACTCCTCTGCCCAGCCAAGACCATCTCGGGCTGAGTATGCAGATTTTTTACAATGGTTTGCATAACGTAAGTTCTCTGGTTCCTTTGCTCCAACGGATGCTTATGCCGACTTTCTGAAGTGGTTTGAGCAACATCAGACCTCTAGTTCCACTGCGTCTGTTGCACATATTGGTACTTTATTTGCTTGTCTCCCTTGTTCCCCATCCATTGGTACTTGGGTTTTTGATTCTGGTGCAATTGACCACATTTTTGGTAATAAGACTCTTTTCTTCAACCTTTCTCACAATGGTTATTTGCCTACTGTCATTGTAGCAAATGGTTCCAAGTCCTAATCCCAAGGGATCGACATTACCCATCCCCTCCCTTCCTTTTCAGTAGACTGTGTTCTTTATATTCCTGGATCTTCTTTTAATTTGCTTTCCATTAGTTGTTTGACTCGGTCTCTTGATTGTATGATTACCTTTACTAAAGACACTGTCATTCTGCAGGACCAGAGTTCGAGTCGGATACTTGGCACTGAATGTGAGCCCCATAGCTTCTACCAGATCTCCAATCCCTCTTGTGTTTGTGTTGTCAAGGATTCCCCTCTCACCATCCATGCACAGTTGGGTCATCCTAGCCTTCCCAAACTACAAAAATTAGGGCCCAGCTTCTCTAAGTTGTCGAGTCTCCCTTGTGAGTCATGTCACTAGGAAAACACACCAATAGTATGTTTCTTGGTAAAGTCAATAGTCAAGTGTCACCTCTTTTTGCTTTAGTGCATTCTGAAGTTTGGGGCTCTAGTCATATTGTTTCTACTCTAGGGTCCAGATATTTTGTCACTTTCATTGATGATTACTCTCGCTGCACTTGGTTATTTTTTATGCAAAATTGGTCTTTCAATATTTCATAACTTCTATCAACAACAACCAAGCCTTTTTCCACTAGGTGGGGTCGGCTACATGGATCAAACAACGCCATTGTGTCCTATCATAAACCAAGTCTTCAGAAATGTAGTTTGGTGACTTTTATCATAACTTTTATCATGAAATTAAAATTCAATTTGGTGTTCCTATATGTAGTTTGCGTAGTGATAATGCTCGTGAGTATTTGTCTCAACCATTTCAATCCTTTATGGTTTCTCATGGCATTCTTCACCAAACCTCTTGTGTCCATACTCCTAAAAAAAATGGGGTCGCTGAACATAAAAACAAACATTTCGTAGAAACAACTCGGGCCCTTTTACTTCATGGTAATGCTCCTTTCCGCTTCTAGGGCGATGCAGTTCTTACTGCCCGTTATCTGATTAACCACATGCCCTCATCTCTGCTTGATCACCAGGTCCCTTACTCTATTTTATATCCCTATCAACCTCTGCATTCCCTATCACCTCGTATATTTGGATCTACCTGTTTCGTTCATAATCTCACTCCTAGTCTTGATAAACTTTCCGCCTGATCTATTAAGTGTATTTTTCTTGGTTACACTCGGTTCCAAAAAGGTTATCGTTGTTTTTCTCCTGATCTCCGATGTTACCTCGTCTGGGCCAATGTTACATTCTTTGAGTTTGTTCCCTTCTTCTAGTCTCCTTCCTCAACTCATGAGCCTATCTTTGAGGTCTTACCCGTTCCTCTTATCACTGTTGAGTCAGATACACCTTTGACCCCCCATGTCGAGAAACCTACTATTCGCCCCTTCCAGGTCTATCATCGTCGATGCTAACCACCTCCACCGCCACTACCTCCACCAGAAGTTGTAGAAGTCACTGCGGACTCTCCTCCGGAACCAACTCCTTTACCAGCTTTGGCACTGCCTCCTGAGCCTGAACTTCCCATTGCTTTCCGAAAATGTATACACCCTTCTCGTCACTATGTTACTTTGAGTTATCATCACATATCTTCTTTGCATTTTGCATGTCTCTCTTCCTTGTCTTCTAAGTTTATTCCTAAATCTCCATGTGACGCCTTATCCCATCCTGGGTGGAGATAGGCTATGATTGATAAAATGCGTGCCCTTTAGAATAGTGGTACTTGGGAACTTGTTCCTCTTCCTCTGGAGAAGTCTATTATAGGTTATTGGTGGATCTATACAGTCAAGATTGGCCCAGATGGTAAGCTTGCTCGCCTTAAGGCGTGTCTGGTGGCAAAAGGGTATACACAGATTTTTGGCTTGGATTATGGAGACACTTTCTCGCCAATGGCGAAGATGGCTTTTGTTCAGCTCTTTCTATCTATGGTCTCTATTTGCCATTGACCCCTTCATCAACTGGACATTAAGAATGCTTTTCTCCATGGTGATCTAGAAGAAGAGGTTTATATAGAGCAATCACTAGGGTTTGTTGCTTAGGGGGAGTCTTCTGGCCTCGTCTGCCATCTACACAAGTCCTTGTATGGTCTCAAACAATCTCCTGGGGCTTGGTCTGGTTGATTCAGTACTGTAGTTCAACGATTTGGTATGATTTGGAGTGAGGTTAACCACTCTGTCTTCTATCGCTATACAGCCCAAGGTTGCATCTATTTGATGTGTATGCGGACGACATTGTTATCACTGGCAGCGACCACCAGAGCATAACTCAGATAAAACAACACCTCTGTCATCATTTTCAAACCAAAGATCTTGGGAAATTTCGTTATTTCTTGGAAATCGAAGTGGCACAATCCAAGGATGGTATAGTTATCTCACAAAGGAAGTATACTATGGACATCCTTGAGGAAATAGGTTTGTTGAATGCAAAACCTATTGACACTCCTATGGATCCTAATGTTAGGCTTCTACCAGATTAGGGGAAGCCACTTTCAGACCCAGGAAGATATAGAAAATTGGTCGTAAAATTAAACTACCTCATTGTTACTCATCCAGATATCTCTTTTGCAGTGAGTGTGGTAAGTCAGTTTCTAAACTCATCTTGTGAAGGACATTAGGATGCAGTCATTGGTATCATGAAGTATATTAAAAGAGCTCTAAGAAAAGGCCTCATCTATGAAGATAAAGATCATACTCAGATTGTTAGATATTCAGATGCTGACTGGGCAGGTTCTCCTACTAATAGAAGATCCACTTCTGGGTATTGTGTATTCATCGGGGGTAATCTGATATTGTGGAAGAGTGAGAAACAATGTGGTCGCAAGATCAAGTGCCGAAGCAGAATATTGAGCAATGGCTTTAGCCACTTGTGAATGCATTTGGTTAAAACAATTGCTTAAAGAGCTTCAATTTCGGAGATATTATGCAAATGACGCTCCTTTGTAATAACCAAGTTGCATTGTATATCTCCTCCAATTTAGTGTTTCATGAGAGGATCAAACACATAGAGATAGATTGTCATTTTATTAGAGAGAAGATCCTATCTGGAGACATCACTACTAACTTCGTCAATTCAAATGATCAACTAGCGAATGTTTTCACTAAGTCTTTGAGAGGTCTTCGGATATGATAAGTTATATTTGTAACAATCTTTGTGCATATGACGTATATGCTCTAACCTCTAGCTTGAGGGGGAGTGTTGAAAGCTATGTAAATAGTATCGAGATTCGTTGTATAGGCTAACTAAATCATATAATTACGGTAATTATGATCTTTTATAATCTTTGTATTTATTACAATAACTTTTTATAATTCAGTCTCCGTTATGTAATTTAGATACACGGTTTTCTTTGTATGTCTCTCTCTTTTCTCTCTTTCAACATTTTTTTTTTCTTCTTCTGACTTTGGTGCTTTCCAATTTTGAAGAAAGATTAATATTGACTTTTACCAAAATAATGAAATATTGTTTTGAATTGAGTATTTTATACAAATTATTTATGGAATTTAAACCAAATATTGTTAAAATATTAATAGTCAACCAATAACTGATAATTTAGGGAAATTCTTATTATTTTGGAGCGAATAAGCATAATATGTTTTATGTGATACATTGGGGTCATCTGTCAATATTCAAAGTGCATTAAAGTACTACTACTATCTATGATGTTATTTCTCTCTTTCCTCTTTTCCCTTCCCAATTGTTAGCCCAAAATACAACACAATCGAACTTCTTTGGTGTTAGTGTTCCTTGCATAAAATGTGTTCAATCTATACCATTTCTGAAAATTAGAAGAAATTTGGAAAGCTTTTTAGAAAATTTCCAAACTTGATGTGCTCTTCACTTTATAAGCTACTTGAGCACATCTGATTTGTCATAAACTTTTATGTGGATCAATATTCACATGTGAAATAGTCATCCTAGTTCTTGGGACCAGTTGTTCTCTAGGTAGTTGATGATTCTATATTTTTTATTTCAGCTGTCTGGATCTTGTAAGTATATGCCCAAAATGTGGGAGATGAATTGTTTTTCCCCCAATATGAGTTCATATCTGTGTTTTGTAGTCTGATTGATGAATTGCTTCATGATTTTCTGTGATTAATTTCTAGGGAGGTGGACAAGAGAATCGTTGAGCTTCCAGAGATCCGGGAAACAGGAGAATATATTGCAGACTTAAAGCTTCACCCAGAAGTTACAGCTAGAGTCAGGTTGAATGTTTATGCTAACTAAGCACCAGAATGTTTTGATGCGGAATGGACAATTTGGAGCTAGCAACTTGCATCAGTTCAGGGTACATAACCAACTTATGATGATAAATTGTCAGACTTCAAGCTTTCCTTAGTCTTGTAATTATGTCCCGAGGCTCTGATTGAGGAAGGACTCCTAATGGTCTTGTGTCCAGAATGTAGGAATTGTTGCTTATTTAAACTGTTTGTTTTGTTCATATCCCCTCCCTGAATTTCTATTCACTTTTCAGGACGATGTTTGTAATGTACTACTTTGTTGATGGTAAAACCGTGAAAGATATTTTTTTGGTTCTATGGTGAACAAAAAAACTAAATTTAACTGAAAGTCTTTTTATGTCTTGGTTCTATGACTAAATTTAAATAAAAGTGCGGAAACCTTTAAATTGCTTTGAAGGCGTCTGAAAATCTCATGAACATTTTTCTGTTGTTGGAGATCAACAGACACGCTGAAGATTGACATTGACTAATTAAACTAGTGCATCCAAGCGGCGATTGTCTGTGTTGTTAATATGTTCACCACTTCACACTGTAAATTTTGGGCAAATCTTTTAAGTTGGGTCGTTCTTCTTTTGCCATTCACTTCAGCCATGACAATATTGTTGAGTTGTTGTATTGCATTCTTAATTCATGACGGCCCTGCTGTAATTTATCTCAATTGGTGTTGAGCATGCGAGATTGACAACATTGGTGAAAGGAAAAAGAGTTGTACATCACTTTTAGTGGTGTATGTATTATTCACACTCTTTTTAAGAGATGCGATTGAGTGAGAGAAAGTGATAAAAAAAATATGTATAATAAATAATATTAGATAGAGTGTAAAAATGAATGTATGTATTGTTCGATGTAAGAATATAAGAGTTCTTAGTGAAATTTAAAATCATTAATTTGAGAAATTCTTCTACACTTTTAAAATATTGTACTGTTTTAATAAAATTGTAACACTTGATCATTAATAACTATATTAAAATTTAAATATTTTCAAATTAAATCTAAACAGCTATAAACTTATTACTCTATGGATTTGATCATTAATAACTATATTAAAATTTAAATATTTTTAAATTAAATCTAAACAGTTATAAACTTATTACTCTGGATATTTTAGAATTTTTCACAAAGACAAAAAAAGACTCAAATTATAAGACAATATATGTACTGAAACATAAGACTAAAAAATAAGGATAAGAATATAAATTACATTACTGCCCAGGATCGAACTGGAGACCTTCAGTGTGTAAGATTAACGTGATAACCACCACACCACAGCAACGAATGTTAAAAAGAGGGTTTTAAATGTTTTAGATAAAGGTTTGTAAAAAGATTGTCTTTATACCTCACCTTATGTTTACCTGAACGGAAAGACTTTAACTTTACTCACCAGTAAGGCAGTAACCATAAATAATAGTATGGGAATCCACACCTGATTCACGTATTTTCTTTACATCAATTATTTTATATAGTGGTAACAAGAAGAGATATGTAAAGGTGTACAAGAAAAAGTAAAAACCATTATCTGAATTCAACGCTATCCTAATTTCCCAAGTAGAAAATATTCGTCTACATCATCAAACATTTATCTAAAATGTTAAAAAAAAAGAATGAGCAGGAGTCATTTCTGTTTAGGACAAATATCTTTCAAAAGATTTTTTTTTAGTGTTTGGTGTAAAAAATATTTTCTTATTTAAAGATAAATGTTTGTTCAATCAGGTGAAAATAGTAGACAATACCATACCATACCATAAGTCACATGATTTAAGTATTTTAGATCTATCATACAAAATGACAGAGAGATAGAGAGAGATGTAAACCATATGATTCAAGCTGGATGGATGAAATGGAAGAGTGCTTAAGGAGTTATTTGTGATAGAAGAGTGTCTCTCAAGCTCAAGGATAAATTTTATCGCACAACTATAAGACTCACGATGTTGTATGATACTGAATGTTAAGCGGTAAAAAACTAGTAAGAGCATAAGATCAGTGTCGCTGAGATGAGGATGTTGGGCTGAATGTGTAGCCATATAAGACAAGATAAGATTATGAATGAATGCATTAGAGAGAAAGTAAGGATAGTACCTATTGTGGAAAAAATGAGAAAATCTCGCCTTAAGTAGTTTGGATATGTAAAAACATGACTCTTAGAAGCCCCTGTAAGAAGAGTAAAGAAAGTGGATGATAACTTAATAGTTAGAGGTAAATAAAGACCACAAAAGATTATAGGTGAAATGATTAAAAAAGATTTAGATTTAAATGACATTTCGGAAGACTTGGTTTATGATATGGTACAATAACGTTGTTTGATCTATGTAATCGGCCCCACCTAGTAGGAAAAATTTTGATTGTTGTTGTTGTATTTAAAGATAAATGTTTTCTTAATCAATTGTCTCTAAATAATAAAAAAATGGATTGTTGCCATTTCCCCAGGGATTTGTACACAATTAATTAGTCGTCGTTTAGACAAATCTGGGCCAACAAACTTGTAACCAGCTGAACCAACCATGGATATGCTTGATCTTTAAATTATCATTGGCTTAACTCAAACGTTAATGACAATTGCCAATACATTGCTGATGCTTCCAGGCCGACATAGCGCACTAACCCTCTACCTAATTCCAACTTAATCCAGATTATGGTTTGTAAAGTGAATTATCAAATTCGTTACTAGGGCTACTTTGTTATCAAAGCCACCATGTGTTTCATTGGTATATCCACAATTTTATTAGCAATGTCAAAATCTACTCAGCTGTAGTAGTTCTTTTCACTAATTGGTAACTACCATATAGCTACGGAAAAGCTAACCAAACCCAAACCAGTGAAGTAGATCTTAGGTAGCCACATTCCACCAAAGTAAGAACTACCACTAAAATAATGAAAAAGAGGGCCAATTAGATCCGCATTTATTTTTCCGTCTCAATTGGCAACATACCAAACCCCAATTGGCGTGCATCTTAATGAATGGTTATGATATAATTGGGAGCCAAACCCTGTTGCAACACTGAATAGAGGATTAAGCAAGTGAAGCAATTGATTTGTTGAGTGGAAATTTGTTTTAACACTAGTAACGCAAATAGATGTTAATGCCGGCCAATGCCTACTTTTGGTTATGGGGTTACAACTTACAAGTAGGGACAACAAGCCACATAGTAAACCAACTCATGCATTTGAGGCATTTGTCTCTATCACCAAACCGTGAACCACTGCTACCACAACACACCTTGTCTAAAGCGAAAAGGATAACAACTACACATAACACAATGCTTGCTTCAGTCTAGTTCAGTTTCTTACACAACTGTATATAATACTATTCAATTACAGCCATCCAGCTGTGCAGTTTGGAAAGCAGGCCAAGTCATTTTAAGATAGAAAAAAATTCTTAATATACTTTATGTCTAACTTCTACAAGAGCACGTAGCAGTTCTCTCTCTCTCTCTATTTCTTTGTTGGATTAATTACAAGAGTAGGACTCAAAATGACTCAAGTTCTTCCTCATTCTTTTTCTTCTAGAGGAATTGACATCTCAGCAGATCCCATAGCCTTGTCTTCTTGTGATCTCTTTATACCAAATATAAGAAGGCCATTTGGAGTGAGCAAAGCAGCCAAGTGAAAAGCTTAATCAGTACACAACCCCATCTCTTGTTTGGGTTCATTTCATCTTATATTGCGAAGAAAAGTGGTTTACTTCATCATTGAGAAAGAAAAAAAAAAAAGAATCGGTGCGTCCTATTAAGGCAAAGTTCATGCGATTATTGCTAAGATAATTGAAGAAATATTGTTTAAGTAGAGACTACAGAAAGTTGAGTGACCGAGAAATTTAAAATAGGCCTTTTACAAAACAAGCAAAGCAATGCTTTATGGTTATAGTGTTAGGGTCTAAGTTCCTTTTTGAGAATAATATTATATTAATAAAGTATAATTTATAAAGGAGAATATGTAATGGGAGGTTACATGACACGGAGGGAACCTCCCCAACTACATGTGCTAATGTTAATGACTGATCCCTTCTCTCATATTTCTTATGCATTCGGACACCTCACGCAATGTATGTGTCCACATGCTTCGCTTACCAGCATTCACTAAAACGTGCACATAACTAACTATAGATAAGTGGCCACTGTAAGTGACTTAAAAGTCTTCCATCTCTTTCTCTCTCTATCTCTCTTTTCATTGCTTAAGTTTGATCTCTCACTCAATAATATATGGTGACATATATGCCCTCGTTTCCTATAAGACAAACTAATGCTATTTATGTATTTCATTTCTGATTTTATTATTTACCATGGAAAAGAGAAAATAAGAAATGTTGTATTTATTCATCCTGTCCTTTTCTCATCTTTCGTTATGTGAACTACATAAATAAGGCTGAAGTTTATAACTAGAAAAGAGAGAGATAAAGAGCATGTATAGGTGTTGAGGGGTCCAACTCCAAACGGTGGACCATCGTATAACAAATACTCCTATTTGTGGCCTGAAAGTTAACAGTATCTTTCTTGGAAGCATCAGTTTTGTATGGGCTGGAACTCCCATGAGATAATCCCAAAGCCAATTATTAATTAATCATTATATATACAGAAATAAAAAGGTATAATTAAATCAAATTTAATTATCAATATATTTAGTTTAGGGACTTAAAAAGTAAGAATAAAACAGTTGGAAAATTAGGTGAAACTGATTAGTTTAAAGCAAATAAAACTAATGACTACAAGAGGTGGTGGACCAGGAAATTATACAAATATAGTAATACTTACCTTGTTAGTGTATTTTTAATAATATTAAGAGTCAGATAGCCAGCCATAGAAATTGAACGATAGATGCTGATGGGTGTGCATATGGCAGTGGGCACAACAGTGCATTTATCAAATCCAATTTTTGCTAATCCTTTATTCTTGTCATTAATGAAGCAGAGTGGGGCTGTGGTGGCCAGTGTGAGTGAGAAAGACACTGAGAGAAAGAGATCTTTTAACTTTATTAAAATAAAATCAAAAGCATACAAAGGGAACCTAATCCACGAGCACGACTTTTGGTTATGGTCGTGGTGCTGCCAAACCCTAGCTAGCCATGCCCATCATCCCATCCCATGCCTCCTGCACTCTCTCTTCCTCTCCCCACACACACCTCTTTGTTTGCTCTTGAGTCTTGCACATCGCTCTCGCCTCTCACCCTTCAAAACTAGAACTTAACTTAATTGATATAGACCCAAAAAAATAAAAATAAAAGAAAAGAAGATAAAAGGAAAAAAAAAAAAAAAAAAAGATGCCCTATCACTCACTTTTCGTGAATGAAAGGCAACCATGAACACTAACCACTTACTTACTCAAAGTATTCCAACTTCAACAAGTTGTATCTCAAAATGGCAATTATTAATAAACCAAAAGAATAATCCAAAGAATCGATAATTACGAATAATTGTAAATTAAAAATAACGGTAATAATTCACATTGATCATTGATCAAAATAATAATAATTCTCCCAATTCCCACCCTGTCCTAATAATGGCAATCCACCAAAGCCGGAGCAGCAGAAAGCACCATAGATTTTTGGGTTGCCGTAAACTGAAACTTGGATTCCCGGAGGTCCTCTTCTGGCGCCGGAAGGTTAAGATCCAATTCTAAAATATTCCGGGGCTGAACTTCCACCGCTTGGGTGGTGACAGCGGCGGCAGCCACCGTGGTGTTACAACTTGTCTCAATGCCGCTCATCATGCCAACCACCTGAGTGGTAGTGGTAGTGTTTGTGGATGCCCTATGCCTCCTCATGTGTCCACCCAATGCTTGACCTGATGTAAATTCAGAGCCACATATGGAACACTCATGAATCTTGGCCTTGTTGCCATGGAAACCTCTGTGGCCGTGGCTCCCTAATTGAAGAGAAATTGGAGGGCCACTTTTGATGTGGGTTTGTCCCCCTGCTTCTTCAAACTTATCATAATTGGTAATCACTTGTGGTTGTGATGATGGTGGTGGCGGTGGCGGTTGTGATGGTGATGGTGATGGTGGTGGTTTCTTTTCTTCTGGCATCAGCTTGGGCTTTTTGTGACTAGCCCTGTGCCCACCCAACGCTTGAAACGAAGGGAAGGTTCGGTTACAAGTTTTGCACTCATAAATAAAGAAACCAACTTTGGTGTTGGTAGCGGTGGCCATCTCAGCAAATTTTCGGCTACTAGTGTTGTTACCCTTTTCTTTCTTATTACCATCACCATGATCATCATCATGATCATAATTTTCACCTTGCTGCTGCTTCTGATGATGATGATGATGAGAATCGCCTCCTCCTCCACCACCTTCTCTTCCTTGAGCAAGGAGAATCAAGCAGTTAGCCATGTCTTCTTCTTCTTCCTGATCGGTGATCTCATAAGTGGTGGTGGTTGAGGAAAACGACCCATAATCACCGCTAGAATTAGCACTTGAGCAGCTAGATGTCATCACGGTGGTAGCAGCAGCAGCAACGTTAACACCAAAAGGGGACAAAAGCCTCAGCCTTTTGGTGCGTTTGCCCTTGGCTATGTGGGTGGCATCGTTGTTGGACAAACCCACCAGTTGTTCCTCGGTGACCAAACTTTCCTTGTCCATTTCAGACAACACAACACCACACAGCAAAACTACTGTTACTCAGTTAAACCAGAACTGAGACACAAAAAGCTGTTTTTATATATAAAATGCAAGTTAAGGGTAGTAGAGATATGAGTATGAGTGAAACAAGTTATATATATATATATATATTTGTTAGTGATTGGCAACAAAAGACTTTGAAGCCGTCCTTCCTTCTTATAACAGCTACTCTCCTCAAACAGTCTGCCACCCAAAATCTTCCTTGCGTTTCCAACCTTCGAAAGTGTTACTAACAAGAAAAAGTTCTTTCGTTTTTCCACGCGCCTTTATTTCCACGTCTCTCTACGCTTCCATCATGACCACACTTTTTGCTCTCTTTTTGTTCTACTTAGGAGAGCAAAATTTTCTTGTATTTTGAGATATTTGTGTGAACGGTTATATTAAGACTTGAATTTAAAGAATTTTTTTTAGCAAAGATAGGGATGAAAATAAAAATTTCTTTGAGGCATATGCAAAAACAGGGACAGGGATCGTATTTTTTGTTCTGTAGGATTTTCATACTCAAAAAATTGTTAAATTATTATTATTAATTATATTATATTGTATTATATATATATATTAATTTAAAATTAAAAAAATAAAAAATTATCATTTTATAATAACTTTTGATTTTAATTTATTAATATTATTGACTTAAATTAAAATTATTTATAATTATATATATATATATATATATAATTTTTTAAAATTTTTAAAATAATATTAGAGTCCATACCTCTTCAAAAGAAACTACAATTGAAATTTTTTTTTTCCCAAAACAGAAATCAAGAGTGAGAAATCGGAAAAATTGCAGAGGCAGGATCCATCATCCCTAGTTTTACTTCTACTTCTACTATTTTTCTTTTTTGTTTATAATTTATTATTGCTCAGGGTGTTACTTTTATGAACGAATATTTTATTTTCCATGAGTTTGTATATGTTGGTTGCGTGTGCCAAGCACATTGTATAGTGCTTGGGTTGGATGTCTAGCAATGATTCTTCCATGATTAAACCTGCTTTTTATTATTTTCCGATTAATATTGAATTTAATGAGTAGGAATATATATATTAACAGTGAAAGTTGCGAGTACTAGTATTAGAACATAATATATAGGTTAGCGTAGTTCTGGACGGTATAAAAGAAAATTAGGTTGAGATTAGAGATGAAGATTAGTACGTGGCAGCAGAATCTGATTGTAGAGGTAACTGATAAAGTGGAAAAATCTACGAGTTTAAAACAGTTGAGGAAAGAAAGGTTGGTATTAACGTTCAGAGTTGGTTTCACACTGTCTTTCGCTTAGTACCTTTTAGGCCAACCAAAGGGAGGGGTAAGAATTTACACAAACCCATTCAAGCAAAGTGAGATTGCACGTTAATTAATTAAAAGCATGTCAACCCTCATAAGTTCCATCTCTGTTTAAAGAAAAAGTTTTTGTTAACAAGTGATTTTAAATAAAAATAAAATATTTAATGCATTAAAAATTAAAAAGAACAATATTTAGTTTCAACTTTTAATTTTAATCATTACATTTAATCTCATTTAATATCTCTTTATGTGTCTATTAATTCAATTAAATGATATTAGAAATAACAAATCGAAAGAGATTAAATGAGATTAGAGAAGGATTAAAGCTAAGTTTTGTTCAATTAAAAAAGTCTTATATTTTCATTTAAAATTTTTTATTTTAGTGTCCTTAACAAATGTATTTAACAAAACTCTTATATTATGTTTGGATGATAGATAATGGTGGGAACGGAAAGGAAACAAGGGGAAGGAAAATAACTTTTCTTGTTTGGGAGTTTTAAAATACATGGAAAGGGAATGAAACACATGTGAAATCATTTCCCGTCTCTTTCCCTCAAATGCTCAACTTTTGTTCACCTCAAAATTGAGATAGAATGAGAGGAATACATGTTCTGTTCGGTTCTGTTAATGAAACTTCTAAATAAAGATAATGATAACTATATTTTATTTCATTCTTTTTTTTTCCGATCAATCTCTACATATTCCATTCCATTCTATTAATAAAAAAATATTCAAACACATGGTTAAAAAAGAGTACAAATCCAATTGGAGTGATTAGAGATTCGTGTGGCTTTTAAGCAAACGTCCCCTTGATCCCAAAGAAAGAAAAACAATATATGTTCTACTTTGTTAATATTTGCTTTTATTATTATTATTATTATTATTATTATTATTATTATTATTATTATTATTATTATTATTATTATTATTATTATTATCTTGGTTGTGGGATTATGGTCGTATATACTATATAGTATATAGGAAAATGGTTTTTGTACCACTAAATTTGATATTTTGTATAGATATTATATGTCAATATAAATATAAATAAATAATAAAATATATTATATTTTAAGATAAAATAAATATACTATATATTAATATAAACAAATATAAGTTAGATATCAAATTTTAAATGAATAAATACTGAGATTATATAGTACATGGGGCAGTAAGTGACCAGTCCAAACAAGAAAAGAAAAGGACATAATAAGTGGCATGTCAAGTATAGGATTCGGTTAATGAATAAGGACTAAGGAGGGGGTATCTGTAGCATGCAAGTATGCGACATAAGTACTTTATGACGGTTCCTACTGAAGAGTACGCTTCCTTTCAATTCCATTTAGTAAACTTTATCTTCTGCTTAAAGGTACGTTGAGCTAGCAGCTCATCTGTCACAATAATAAATTATTGCTAAACTATGTACTTAATGACTTCATATTTGCAAACGGGAGTAATTTCAATTGAAAAACTAATTATCATCAGTTTGATTTAGCTTGTAGAGAAGTCCTTGTTTGTTTCATTATCAACGAATGCGTCTTAAAATATCATTATATTGGAAGAAAGTGCTTCTCACGCTTGGTTGTGAGATAATTAATCAACCATATTATTCAATGTATGTAAATCTAATACAATATATGTTTATAATTAATGTTTAATCAACCATATATAGTCACTGTTGATGCATGTAAATCTAATACATACCTAAATCACAACTAGCTATATTATAGTGAATAAAATGGACCAAACCACGCCACATGGTGATGCCATTGTAGATCTATAATAGAAACTAATACTAATTTTAGATAACTGGATATATTAATTAGCTGAAAGATGAGCATAAAAGAAAACTAAAGGAGGAAAAGCAAAATGCAGTGCCACTTGGAAGCAACGGTAGTTAAGAGGGCAATTGGGTATGTATATTGTTTTGATATTGTTAGTATAGGTTAGAGACTTCGGAAGAGAGATTGACGCATTCCATTCTCAAGTGGTCCTAAATTTGATTAATAAAATGTTAGTTACTTGTCATTTTAGATCAAATCATTGACTTAATCGTCTCCACTAAGACATGGTCCACTAGTAGGTGAGGCATATATTACGTACCCATTAATCTGTAAACCATTTAAAAGAACAGTCGAACAACCTAGACTTAACAGTGAAAAAAATATACTCTTCCAAATTTTTTTTTTTTCTCAGTCGGTGGTTGTATAGGATTCTAAATTTCTAATTAACTGTAAATGAAATCTTCAAATCACTGCATTTAGATGGGAACTGTTCGATGAATTGGTGCATGAACTATAACTATAAGTCAATATATAGTTATCTATATGCCATGGCACTAATTAATACTATTGGTGTAAGACTTATTTTGCTATTAACGTTATGACCACTATACTAGCTACTATCTTTCATTTGGTGTGAGGATTTTTTTAAAAAAAATTCAATTTTTTTTGGTTTCTGACTTAGATGAGTTAGATCTAAATTAGTCCATTTTCTGGTTCATGTACCGTTGACCCACTTCTTATTATACCATAGCTTGTCGATCTAATAATTAATTTACAGTTTACCAAAGATCAAGCCAGTTGGTTGGTTCGAATAAATCCATTAATTGTCGTGGGGGAGAAGTTAATTGAAAGTATGTATGGAGTTATCGGCTAACTGGTAAAATTCAGGAGCTTAGAAACCAAGTCAACAAGTAACTATTAACACTAAAAAAGTAACTATCAAAACTTACTCTTTGTCACGTTTTTGTTTTAGAATCTTTGGACAGATCAATCTGTACGCTACCCTCATATTCCTTTCGTAGCTACGCAACGTAGATATATTAATTATATTTTGTACCAAACAAAGAAAATGAGTTATAGATATAAAATTAGGGCGGGTGCTATTATGCACTGTCAAATTAGCTGCTTATACTCAAATTTTTACCGCAATGAAAAGTTTTTTTTTTTTTTTGTCGAGGTTTTTTTTTTTTAAGTTACTTTTTTTTTTAGATTTGGTTTTTTTTTTTGTGGTAGGTCATCGCCGGAAACCAAAGCCACCGGTAACCATGACCGCACGGAATCCGTCGCCAGACATCGCCGCTGGATCCGTCGCCAGAACCCCGGAATCCGTACGCTATCCTCCAACTCCGCGGATTCCTTTCGAGCCGCCGACCACCGTCGGCCGTTGAACCACATCATGAACATCGCATTTTGTCCAATTTTATGAATAAATCAACGACTCTACTTAGATTGATGGTCTTGTACATGAAATGATATTAGAAATGACCATAAAATTAGTGGCTGAACATGAACCGCAATCCAAATTGCGCTGATGAGTTTCTGGCGAGTCAGTCTCAAATCTTGTGTCTACTTAAAACAAGTACATGTTATGAGGTTTAAAGCGCTAATAGAATCAGAGATTGAGAAGAGTGCAGTTTTTTAATTTGATTATATTTCTATTTAAAACTTCTGAAAAAAAAAATTTGGGTAAAAAAAATTCATATATTAAAGCAATAGTTTTAACTGTTACATCAGTAACTTTTATTCACTTGTGTAAATGGAATGGTTAACTACTCAAACAAAATTGGTAGTTTTGTAACGAAAAAAGTTGGGGTGGGGGAACGACAGAGATAGATGATAGATTGGCTTGATTTAAGAAAGGCCATAACCTACTTAAGTTAAGACTTCATGATCTATATCTATTACATATATACCTAATTAATTACGTTTTCGTCTTTGTGTGTGGTATAGATCTGCCAATTGTTGAAGAAACAAAAAACATAAATAATAATAATAAATAAATAAATAACATAAAACGCCGCATATTAGCAGAAATTTAATAAATTACTCTTTCCAATTGTCCGTACTTCTCGTTTCTTCTCTATTTGTTGATTAAAAAATTAAAAAAAAACAACTGTTATATTAAATGTAAGTTATCCACTCCATTCTGCACCAATCAGCATGGATGATTCATCATTGGTCTAATTACAGTTTTGATTATGGGATTTAAATAAAGAGTAATGTTATATCCTTTTACTAAATTATTTTAATAATCATCTTAATATTAAATAAAAAAATATTAAATAAAAAATAAATACATCTAATATCTTAAAAACATAAAAAATATTTAATATTTTTTTTATTTAATAATTAAAAAGATTAATAAAAAGATTAAATAAAGAATAAATCATTTCTCTTAAATAAAATGTTTAAATATGCATAAAAACTTCTATAAATGATATGGTATATATCTTACATGTAAACTCTGGTATTTAATTATTAAATATGTAAATTAAGTCCAAATTAATGGCATTCAAAAATTTTCTCCCCGTTATATTTGCTATTCTAAATTTAAATCAAGTACATGTGCCAACGAAGATTCAGCCACTTAATAGAGGGATATATAAATTGGTAACATGCATTTCATTTCAGCTGCTAGCGGAAAGTTCAATGTACAGTGAAGTGTGCAGAATAAAAAGAACGAAAATGAGAGGAAAAAGGACGGGAGATTCTTAGCGTAGCAAATTGAATGTGGTAAGTTGTGTTGTGTGAGGCACGTAATGCAAGGATTGGATGCTGCCATAACCTGCAACTCTCATACTGGTATATAAATTGCTCTCCTCTGTCCTTTTGTTACGTAGTCCCCTTTCCTCCTAATTTTTCTTTTGAAAAAAAAGAAGAAGAAAATGTCAATTAAGAACAACAAAAACAAAGAAAGAGATTAGAGTAAGGGGGTGGTGGATAAGAAAGTACAGAATTATTCTTTATCCCTTTGTAATGATCAATTTGAGATGAGAAATGTGACTACGCAGCCTTTTCCAACTAAGGCCGTGCTAATATTTAACTTAGCATATTCAACTTCTCAAAGTCGTAACTTGAATAAATGTTGGTGTGCGGTCACATTTATTCATCTGACAACTATATGCACATTTTGCGTCCCCAAAAGAAAATAAATAGAAGTTAAGTCAAACCCATATCTTTGAGTGTAAAATAAGTGTGCTTGTAATTACAATATATGATAAAATAGTAGGATTAGGACATATTCCTCATTAAGGACAGGAAAAAAAATAGTATAGAACCCACCAAATGCAAATGCAAGAAATTTACCAATCAAGACAAATTATAAAAAAAGGGGTCAAAAGTCCATCTTATATATGATATCATGTATCCTCTGAGCTAGCTAGTTACCTAATGAGATGATAAGGACTCCTCAATTGTCAAAGAGAGAGTTCTCATTTTCAGGGAAAAAGAAAGACAAAGAAAAGGGACATCTCGTGCTGCACTTAGACCTTAATTATATTCAATACTTACATATGGTTATAAATAAAATATGTTTTTTATTTACTTTGCTTAATTTGTTAATTTGTAATAAAAGTAGTCAATAATAGGTGGGGAAAATTGGGAACACGCTCTTGGGTGGGGGGGACTGTGCCAGTGTGTGGAGCTCACATATTCTTATATATATTTAAGTGATATACTAGCTAGACTCACTAGTAGACACTTACACTGGCAATCAGCATAAAGACACTGGAAGTAGTGGACTTACTACTCCAACTCCACTTTTAACAGTTCACACGTCACTGAGGGGAGAAGCTTGTGAACCACTCATGTGAACAAACAAGTTGGTTGCAGCTAGGGTGTCCATTGAGTCGGTTGGATGGATTTAATAATATTTTTATATTTGATCCACTCATTAGAATAGTGAGTTGAGTTGTGTTGGATCAAGAATATTTTTTCGCTTCATCTGATTCAATTCGACCCACTCAAGAGTAGGTTGAATTGAGTCGAATTCGTAAGTTCGACATGTTTTTTTTTTTAAAAAAAATTCTTAAAAAATGTAAAAGTATAAAATCTAATAAATTAATATCATAAGTCTTAATTTCAAATATAATAGGTTTTAATCTAACAAATTAACATCATAAGTCTCAATCTTAAACATACACTACTAGAATTTTCGAATTTAGAGACGAATGCAGTTAAATGCCTCTAAATGTATAAATTTTAAATCTAAATATTTAGAGACGAAATTAGAACAAAAATTAACTCCGTCTCTAAAATTGGCGTCTCTAAATATTTAGAGATAGAAAATGAGTTCCGTCTCTAATTTAGAGACGGAAAATATCCGTCTCTAATTAAAAATGAATATTGTCTTTAAAATATAATAATGATTAAATTAGAGACGACATTATTTCGTCTCTAAAATTAGAGACGGATTTTTCCGTCTCTAAATTCGTCTCTAATTTTTTAAAAAATAAGCATCTAGTTGTGATTTGCCACAACTAGACGCCTTCATTTTATTTAAAAAAATTATATTTTCTTATGCATATAATTATCCAAAATCAAAATTTATCAAAAATTACAATGAATCATCAATCATTATAATTATCCAAGTAACTATAAAATATATTAAAATAGTTGAAAGTATATGAAGTAGATACAATATTTTATGCATATAATTAATTGTTATTACATTTTGCAAGTAAACTTCTCTCTAACTTATACAATTACAAGTAATACAACTCAAAGTTAAACAAAAATAGAAGAACAAAAAGAAATAATAGTTTACGAACTACTTAATAGCATGTTGCCTCTATATGATATCAAGCACTCTTATGACTTCTTGAAAATTCTCTGATTCCTGCCCATGTAAAGCATTGGAAATGACCTATATTAGAACTACACTAGAAAGTAATAAACAATTGTTGATATGTTTTGACATATGGTTTTAGAACCATTTATTCAATAACAGATAGAAAAATAAGTCATAAAGTAACATATGGAAAAATTCTGTAACTTCTCTTTCTTCCTTTTGTTAAAACAGTCTCACATAGTGTTGGTTGTCAACCATCATTATACCCTAGTGGCATAGTTATATCAAATATATATATGTTCACAAGAAATCATTATCTTCATTTTCCTCTTGAAGCTCTAGATCAGATGTAAGGATACCCACAAACTCAAAAATGTCATTTAGCTTCAATTCAGACTCTTGAGAATCATATATCTGGCATGATACAAAGGAAAATGAGGAAAGAGATTTGTAGCTAATAAGCACCTTAATTGATTAAGTAGACAAAGAAGAAATAGAATAAAAAAATTAGACAAAACAGTTGAACTCAAACATTAATTGATCAATTTTTTTTAGAAAAATTACAATTAGGTAACATTAATTTTATAATGAGGATGAAATGAAGTAATCATTGTTATTGTTAAGTGAAATTAAAGTTTTGAAGCAGAGCTAGGATTGAGATTCTCCCACTTGAAAAACACACTCATGATTATAGCTCTTAAAAGCAAAGGTGAAAGAGTTGGTGGTTGCAATCGTTCAGCACCTCTCACTTAGCTAGATTTTACAAGATTTTTCAACAATAAAACCACTCAATTATTGTACCGATGATAATTTTCAATAAGAGCTAGGAACAACAGATACATGACCAATAACTGCATATAAAACGGGAGTGATAATCTTAGTACATGAGTCTAATAATTACTTACATCTGTACATTTGCAATGATAAACATATTTTTATTATAATACATACACAATTAAGCAAGATAGAAACACATCAAATAATTAATGGTGTATTTGATTAAGCAATTTCATCTTGGTTCTAGCTAAAACTAACAAATTACTTAGCAGGAGACATATCAAATATTACAACACAGTTAAAAACTGTTTGCACACAATACTACAAATCAGAGGCATTCCAACAAGCCAAGAATTGTAATGGATTAACAAGAATTAACTTGAAAAGATGAAATGAACATAAGGTACATAATGGTTTTATGATATGGAATTAAGCATTCTGCAGGTAAAAAATGATGCATAACGAAGGCAATAAATGGATAGAGTTGTGCCTATTACCTCAGCTACTTAAACATTGATCTGCTACAGCAGCTCTACAATACAATGGAAATACAAGTTCGTTTGCTTAAACTAACTGCAGTATCCTGCAAGCCTATGAAACTATTTTGAAATTCAACCATATATGTTGAGTAGCAGAATATTCAAGATCTCAAACAACATAATACTAGCTTAATGGCTTCCGTTCTAATTTATCAATAAGCAATTTAAATATGCCATTATAAAATAAATAAATATTCAACTCTGCAACCAAAATCAAATTCTTCCAGATATGCTAATACACAGCTACTTAATCCATTTAGTAAGATATTGAAATTGAAGTTTCAAGCCAGATATCTATATGCTAATAAGCACCTTAATTGATCATAAATTTGAAAAATACTAGTGGACTTATCTGTTAATATAACTTATAAGTTAGCTCAAGACGATATAACTTGTCATCTAAAGATGATACTGAAGACTTGGAGGTCTACATTGTACTTCTGCCTCTGGCATAGCTCAAGTTTGGATCACAAATATATTCATTTGAATTTAATTGAAATTGAGAAATAAACTTAAAAGCAAACCATACTAGCACAACAAAAATCATCAAAAGTTTTTAATTAACCACTTTAAACAAAAAATAGGTAAAGCTAAATAGCTAATTCTTGGATGATTCTTTTTTGTCAATCAAATTCGTAACACAAGAAACTGGAGTTTGGATGAAAGCTCAGTATACCATTTTTTAGTATTAGGAGAACCTTGAACCTCATCACCAGAGATCTGTGAATAAATATAGGTTAGTAAGAAAAATGAAAAACACACATTGCCTAGTATCTAGTGTTTTCAAACTTTTAATGAAAATCAATAAACTGACTCTGTAGGTTCCAATCTATCACATTTGTCTTGACTCGTACAGAAACAATCAAGAGGATATCCCAAATTTATTACAACTTAAACCTAAACAGAAACGAGGAACTTTTGTGTTTGCCTAGCAAAATATTCCAGTGGCTTGGCATTTTCTTAGTATTCACGAAACAACAAACATTTTCTTGGTATTCACGAAACAACAAACCTTTATGTCTAGATTCACCAAAAACCAAGATGGGAAACGTGGACCATGGCTCTTTCCTTGCCTTGGGCAAAATACTAGTCCTTGCAGCATCTTTGTTGGGAAGCCTTGACAGAATATCATGAAGTATGGTTGTTGGTACTTGGTAGATTAGATATCTGATCCATTGCGTCAACTTGCAACTCTATGTTTTTTTCCTGAAAGTAACATAATTTACAAAAAGAAATAATTGTAACAAAGTAAACATAAACAATTCTAATTGAAGCTTTTCAAAATTTCATATCAAAGTTGAGTCCATCAAAAATCTTCCATTCCATTAACGTAGTTCATAGAAGAATAACATGCTTACAGTGCATTCTTTTTAGTAAAGAGTATCATAGTGCCTTGTGAATTTTAATTAAGATATTCTTATATATTTTAATTATTAGCTTAAGACAATCTTAATAGGAATTATTTTTATATATGGGAATTGTCAATAATACTTTTTCAAATTAAATTACCAAAAAGGCATGCATTCGTAAAATTATTTGAATGTATTAGTATAATGAATACTTTTCAAAGTAGTATGACTATGGAGTACCATAAAATTGAAAGGAATACATCCAACAATTAAATTTTAGTTAATTTTAAAACTACAAGAGAATGGTATATATTTTTCAAGATTTATTGAAATTCCAATGAAATTGAAAGTCCTTTCTTTCTTTGCTAATCATTACCCTCCCCTCAAAAAATGAGAAAGTCCCTAAATGTGCTCTTTTTAAATAGAGGACAATCAAAGCTTCATGGTTCTTGTTCAAATCAAGACTAGCCAGCATCACTTATTTGTCCAATTCATCAAGAAGACCAATGATAGGCACTCATCTAGCAAACTTTGCATAAATCTCATCCTTAGTTCCCAAATTGATTTATCACTATCACAACAACTTATATACCCAAGGCCCAAACAAAAACTACAATCAGCACATCACAAACGTGGTTTGGGAGTCATTGATATTTACTCATCAGAAGTGCAAATACTTCCTAAATATATCAAGAAATGTAACTCATATTCTCAGGTAAGTGTAATATAATGCATACAAAGAGATATATGAACACATCACACTGTACCAGCATGCAAAAAATGAGCACAGAGAAAAAAAGAAACTATAAAATGACTTTTGTATATGAACATGACTCTCCATCTCCACATATATTATGACTTTCCAATGCCATGTTCACAGACATAGTTATATGGATAATATAAAAAGAGAATTACACTTGTCAAACACTATAGCAAGGATACAAATCCCAGAGTCATATCATATGAGCATGTTAAATTGTTATTAATTGGAAGATGTTAAGGAAATGAAGATAAACAGATGCAATCAGATGAGAGTGAAGGTAAGTATACCCAATAAGAAGAACTTGAGCAGGAATAGCTTTTACTGAAATGAAATATAGTCTGAGTTGATTCAGAATTTCTGGTGTCCTGCAGCAGGCAACACATTCTTTCGTGATTGATTATATTTTAAAATTAAATATTAAATATTAATTAATGTGAAAGAACAAGTTACTTGCCAAGTTGCTTGAATGACTGAACCAACACCATAGCAGCTGATTCCAGCATATCTTGAGTCGCAATGCCTGTAGCATTAGCTAATGATGCTGCTTCTTCGCACATGGAGCAACCAAGATAGCTGCAAGGGGCAATACATAGATGAATCATCACTCACATCGTAAATAGAACTTTTCATCATATCCTAATCCTAATCCTAATCCTAATCCTAATAAACTTGCTTTCAAATTGAATCCTTCAGTTCCTAACTCATCGAATTTCAAAAACCAAAATACTAAAGACAAAGACCAAAGAAATATTACCTCTCTGAAACCTCAATTTCTTTCCATATCACAGCAGCAGCGTCCGAGTCGCTCATTATTTTCATCGTGGTGAGCTCTAGTGGACCACAGACCAGCAGCGATGGCGCGCGAATGGAAGACCGATTATGAATAGAACACCGTGACTCGCAACAGCTATGTCACCGAAAAAAATGGAAGACCGGCGCGGCAGCTTCGTCGTTGATGACGCGGACGAACAGAGCCATGGGCATCAACACAAGTTTCTGCTAACCCTAGAAACTCTCTGCTTCGACGCCATTGCACGTTGTTGTTGTTGAGAGATGGAGATGGAGATGGAGATGGAGATGGAGGGGTCTGTGGACTGAGAGATTGAGATAGAGATTTAGGTAGAAATGAGAGATGAGAGATTTAAGTTAGAATTATGGATTTAGATAAAAATATTAGAGATGGAAACATCATTTCGTCTCTAATATATTTTAATTTTTTAAAATAATTATTTGATTAAATAGAGATGGAATTAGAGACAGAAAATTTAGAGACGGATAAATTCCGTCTCTAAATTCCGTCTCTACACATATTTGACTTTTTAAAATATTACATTGACCGAATAGAGACGGAATTAGAGACGGAAAAATTTGAGACGGATAAATTCCGTCTCTAAATTTTGTCTCTAAGTATATTTGACTTTAAATTGACCAAATAAAGACAGAATTTGAGACGGAAAATTCTGAGACGGATCATTTCCGTCTCTAAATTTTAAATTTTATTTTTCCTCTCTTATTTGTCAATTCCGTCTCTGTTTCCATCTCTAATAGAGATGAAATTTTTTCCGTCTCTAAATTCCATCTCTAAATCGAAAATTTCTAGTAGTGATAATGGATCTCAATATAATAAATTAACACTATAAGTTTCAACCGACCTTACTCAAACATAATAGGTCTCAATATCAAATAAATTAAATATCATAAGTTAATAAACACATAACAACTAACAAGTCTTACTAAGTTTAGAATAAACTAAATAAAGCTAATCATAATTCAAATAATAAATTAGTCTAACTAATCGAAGTCAGTGTCATCACGTATATTATATGTATTGATATAATCATTGACTTCACTCTCTATTTTTTTCATATACTCTTTATCATCTAAATAATTTTTTACTAAAAAAAATGTGAGTGAATCAGGTTTGTGCAGGTTAAACGTGTTCTAACCAACTACTCGACCCACACACAATAAGTTAAAGCATTTTTCAACTCAATCTAATGTACGAATTCAACCCAAGCCATATTTTATATATTAAGTTGAATCAAAACTCGTGAATTCGTGAGTTGACCGGATCCACTGAACACCTAATTGCAGCTAAAGTGCCTCAAGTAAATATATATTGCTCTGATTTATTTATATATCACATGTCACAAACAAATACATTTATTTTCGTTATTTTTGTTTGGTCAGCAGTGAGCGAACTGCCATTAAAAACGAAAATTTACATATTATCCACAATAATACTAACTATGCCAAACCCGTGCGGTCCAAGACAGTGACAGCCCCAAAAAAAAACCACTTTATTTTCTCGTTGGAGAAAAATTCCCACTTCACTGGCATAGTTTTTACTTGAGAAATGTTTTATTTTTCTATTTAATCTTTTTATTAATTAGCTTAATTATTAAATTAAAAAAATATTAAATATTTTTTATATTTTTAAGATATTAGATATATTTATTTTTTTATTTAATATTTTTTTATTTAATATTAAAAGAATTATTATGAGAAATTATAAAAAGATATAGTATTACTATTTTTCCTTACCTTTTTCCTCTCACTTCATGAATTTTCTTTTTCCGATGGGATAACGAGAATGATGCTGTTGTTGCTAGTTGTAGAATTGCCTTGAAGTAATTAATCCATAGCATTATGTTCCCTCATGGAAAGATGCTTAAATTATTAATTAATTGCATATACAGAAATTCTTGTACTAATTAATTGTTAGGTTGGATTTGCCTAGCTCTGCAGATGGTTGAATGGACTGTGAGAGGAGAAATTCTAGTATGCTATTAGAGCACTATAAAAATATGTTTCAGGAAGAATTTTTATCATTGATTTTAAACAAATTTACATATATTTTAAATGATTAATTTAAAAAGAATAGTAAATATTTATTTTAAAATATGTATTTATTGTGCTTCAAAATAATGTAATAATTTATCTTATGAGAGAATATAAAGAGAAGAAAAGGATAAAGGAAAGGATGAAGAAACGAATTACAGCTTACCACAAAAGGGAAGATCAAGCTATAGCCTAATGCCTTCTCTAGCTAGTGGCGCCTAAGAAAAACATAACAACCGAGCAAGAACTCAAGAAGCAAAGAATGATCAAACTAATAAAAATTGTTCATATTATCATATATAATTTATCCTCCATTTGATGGAAAAATTAATAAAAACAATAAAAACTGGATTAGATCTTATCTTTCTTGTTATGATGAAGGTGGAAAACTTGAATAATGAGGAGCAAGACTTTTAAAGAATATATATAAAACCAAATATTTTATATACATGCTAATTAATTAAGGTGTGCAAAGTATACTTGTTAGGCACTAGTTGCGCAGGTGCAAGTACAATGCAATCAGCTTGGCATTGCTTATATCCAAAGTCATGTTGAATGGCACACAGAAAACTAGTAAACCTAACACTCACTCCACCTCTTGACGATAAAGACAAAATGGTTCGTTGCAACTAAGCATGCACCATCTCCATTCTACCATATAACAAACAAAGACTCTGCACTCTTCACTTTGTTCTTATTTCATAATTTCAATGTTCTCGGTTGTCAGTGAAGCAACCGGCTTTGACAGCAAAATTTTAATATAAGACATTCTATAAAAGCACATGTATAGAATATTATCCCAACAACTTCCAAAACAATCATAAAAAACAAAAAAAAAAAAGGCATAGATAAAATATTATCTATGCATTATAAAGGATATTCTTTCAGTTTGATTATATTTTGGTTATTTTTAAAATGTTAATATAATTCATTTAAAAATAAATAAAAAATAAAAAACAAAATAATAAAACAATCACATTACCACTTATAATTACAACTGCTTGAAATTAAAATTATCAATAAAATTATTAACATTTTATACCCGTTTTCTTTTGAATACACAAAATAAAAAGAAATATGAATTGCAGGCACTGTGATTGTTTTCATACGTTACCTTTATTTATTGTATCACGTTAAATTTTAGAAGTTTTTGATAAATAGTTATAAAGGTTTGTTTTAAATTATGTTATTTAATAATTTTTATTTAAATTATAAAAATATTAATTAGAACTTCAACTTTTCTATTTAATTATAGAAATATTCTTTTAGAGTTTAATTTTAATTCACTGTTAGTGTAAAAAAGTTTTACACTATTATCTAATAATATATTGTTACATTATTTAATGAGTTTGATATCTTATGTGAGTTTTAATTCATTAAATGATATGAAAATATATCATTGGATGATGAAATAAAACTTGTTTAGACTAACAGTTCATCAAAAATAAATTTTTTGAATTTTTTAAATTTTTAGAAAAAAGAATACGAAACACAAAGTAGAAGTCCTATATAAGTATAATTTTTATTTTTTCAAATATTGGTGTGCAATGTTTACTTGCTGTAAAATCGTAGATCCTTGGCTCGTAATTAATTTAATTTTTCACCGAAAATGTTTAATTATATTAATTGATTTACTTCAATTACCGGCTTCATTTTACCGAGAATGAGGGAACGATAGAGATAGCACATTCCATTGTATAAGCTTTAATTAGGTTTTATCAATTTTGGTTTTTTTTTTATTTTTATCTTTGACCAAGTATTTCTATATATTATGAAACTAACCATTGAATATTTTTGAAACTAAGAGGCTTTCCTAACTATTATTTTTTCTAAGATTTAAACTTTAGATCTCTCATTAGAAATATAGTTCGCTTACTACTTCACCCAACATTTGTTGATCATTTTAACCTTTTTTTTTAAATAAAATAGAAGTAATAGGATAAACATAAAAGGACACAACTAACCCTTTGGTGTAAAGGGAGAAATGACCAAAGCAAGACTATCGGTCATAAGCAAAAAGGAAATAATTTTTACACGCCATATTTTTTACACTTTCTAGTTATACCTACTTCTTTGAGGGGAAAAAGAAAGAAAGATAATGTATATTAAAATTTATGTTTTTCTTATTTTATTATTAAGAATTAATATAAAATGATGTAAAGAAATTTATGTATAAATAACATCACCCTAATGGAAAACTCAAACCCATGCATAGGTCCAATTACCTAGTTGAGTCTACACAAAAGTAACTTTTTTTTATTTCTACTCAAACTATAGTCTTTTTTTTTCCTAAGCTACTCAAACTATAGTTTGAGATATAAAATTATGTTCAAACATAACTCAGTCATAGTTTTGTCAAACATATTATTTATAGATGAAACTTAGTTTGCACACATAAAACAACGGTTTAGAGTGTGCAAAGTGCAAACTATATCCAAACATGCTTTCAGTTGTCAACGTTGGCAAACAAGAAAATATCTATTATTTCCCTTTTTTATGTTGAAAACTTGAAATTAATGAAATCTACTAGCATAAAATTTTAAATAAGAACGGAAGACATTAAAATTTTTAAAGTAAATACTTATTTTAGTCCATTAAAGATATATGTGACATTACATTAGTCATTTATATATCGAGAACATCGAATTAGTTTTTCAATAACAACTATTGCAATCAGTTAATTTCATTCTTCATGGACCAATTTTAACGTTATTTTAAAAAATCCATTTAATGGTAAAATGTAATATTAAAACTCTAATTTGATGTTACGTATATAATTAAAGGATTAATTTGATATATTTATAGATGGAAGACCAAAGCAATGGTCGCATATATCTTTACGGTACCAATTTAGACATTTACTCTTAAATTTATCATTTTCTTGTTCTTCATATTCTTCTTCTTATTATTATTACCGTAAGACATCAAATAGTGCTTGGTTGAAGAGAGGTGTTTTGTTTGAAAATATATTTTATGGTCCCATAATTGGCAGCTCCAAATTGGTGCAACAGTTAAAGAAGCAAAAATTCCGATGTGCTTTTTGCATAATTAGATTCACTTTAGGCCTGTGCACACTGCAGAGTCGCAACAACAATTTTTTTTCAAGTATATTTTCGATTCAATTACACTACACATGAGTGACGCAAGATTGTAGCTATTCTTCAGGTGTCATCTTCACACACGGCAGCAAAGAAACAACCCAAAAAGAAAGGGAAAAAGAAACTGTCTCATACAACTGCTTAAGGCAGTGTGCTCAACTATAAAAGAGAAAAAAAAAAGAAAAAAAAAAAGAGCTCCATATATCCCTGTATGTAAATCCACTATTGACTGGCACATGAGATTATGATGAGATCAGTAAATTAACTGATGCCAACTTTAGCGATGTTAGGTTGGAAAGCCACTTGACTTAATTGAGTGGAAGCTGCAAAACTGGATAATTAAGACAATGGTGGTCACGAGTCGGCAAATCCTTTCTTTCAACGACAATGACTCAGTGTCTATTCCTACCTTGTGTTAGGTTTACCGTTTACAGATGACTGTTTCACTCTTTAACCTCTCATGCTTACCTTGTGAGAAAACTTTAATTTCCATCAAAACTCCACACCATCCATCTCCTAACTGCAAGTGCAAACCAATAGGTAATAGTCATAACCATGCATAATTTAGTTACATATAAAAGAAATTGCCAGACTAGTTGCCTACTTGCCTCCTGCTTAATTTGCAAAGGCAAACGTGCACTTAGTGCCCTTAATTTGTTGATCTACGTAAGAATAAGATGTTATTACCATCTGTTAATAAGGGTTTCATCAACCTGAGGCCATAGAATGGCCGCGTGGCATATATGTGCATGTAACATGTTCCTACTTCCCTGAGTGAACATGGTTCCATTTATTAAATTTAAGTGAAAAGATAGACTGCGATTTCACGAAGTTAAGAAAGAGAGAGAGGGCGAATAGATATGTGGTTGAACTAATTTTGAAAATTTGACACTTCAATTTCTATCCTAAATATCTAATCATCAAGTAACTCAATAATAGATGATAATTAGTTGCGTAATCTTTTCACAGTCTAAACATATATATATAGGTTCATCTGAATTTAGGTGTGACCTTGCATGAATTTATCTTTGAACTTAGAGGAATTGAAATCCTTGTAAAGTATGTGCAAATTTGTGATTGTAATATTGCACAAGTATCATTAGTCTAAAGTAAATTCTAACAGCTCATGTTACAGCAAGGCTACTATTACTGGTAGAGTGTTGTCTGCCGAACACCTAATTGCAAGTTGCTTCCATTCTAAGTCCAACTTCTAACTAGAAAAGGTAGTCACTAGCTAAAGTAGTGATGACTCATAATTAATAATGGAGAAAGGCGTCAACTGAACCTTCCAAAGCCACATGATTTCATTTTGCTGATAGAAACATTCTCAAGCCATAAAATCGATAGCTCTTTTGCATAAGTATGATATATATAAACAAGGATTTAACTTTGATGTAATATTTTATATTATCATTTAATTATATATTGTCACATCATTAAAAAATATTAACTTTCAAAACAATTATCTCTAAAGTCATATTCTTTTTAATTATGCTGTTATGCACCATTAAGTAATAGTGTCACATGTATCAAAATTAAACTGAATAAACAAATAAGCATACTCAAATACATGCCATATAAAATAATGTTAAACACACTTACTTAAATACACATATTTTACATTTATACAACTTTTACTTTCTAATTATAATTAGTCCCCATTTGTACAGCTTTCACCATCTAATTGTAATTAGCCCCACTTCATATTATGCACATCTACTATCTGATTCTACTAACTACTCTATATGTGAAGAGATGTAATCCTTAAAGATTTACAACAAGCATTTCCCACGTATAAATAGGTACATGCAGCCGGAGGCTGGGGCAGAGGGCACACTTGCCCATCTATGTTCTAATTTTCAATTTTTTTACTGAATTTCTCTTCATGTATCACTTCACATTTTTACCTTTTTACCTTAATTTTTCTTGATGTATACCGTCTTAGCTTATGTCCTGACTCCACTTTTACACAAATGTGTACAATAACGCTAGCCATATGTGAAAGACAGTATATCTAAAATTTAATCTTGGATAACACATAGCGACTAAGAGTGAAGGCCAATCTGATATTTTAAGTTCAGCATCTAACAATGCCTCATGCTCCACCCTCAAGAAAAATCAAATATTTATAAATCCTGACAGACAATAATTGCAGAAGTTTCTCTGCAGGCTAGGCAGGTGGTGGCATCATCATCCTTTCCAATGGTAGAGGCCCATTTACTCCTCACCACCTGATATACACCATGTTATAAGGCAACCATTTTTTTTTTTTTATCCAGGCATGCAAGGTCATATCTATTTTTTTTCCCTTTATTATTATTGTGGGCTTCTACAAGCCTCTTTCCACGGAGGCCCTTATTATTCCTGGAAAGCCAGCCCGCTAGATCGGGGGTGAGATCAATTCAAAACCAAGTATTTCACTTGAATAGTAAAATACGTACCCTTTAAAGCAAAAACCAAATCCAACAGTCTATCCTCCAACTAGATCTGGAGAAACGGACTGCGATCCTCGAACCAGTACGTTTAATCTGCAATTCACGTGAGTTAAAACCAAGTATTTTACATATTTGTTTATATACAGGTTTCCAAGCCCGATCCATTAACCAATGGGTTGAATAAGTTGTAACTACTAACCCGCAGAACAACCCGTCAACTTGCTAAATATTTATTTTTTAAAAAATATACTAGTTTAACACTTTTTTTTAATTAGTTCTCTTGTCCAATAATAAAAAAGTCTCTCAATACCAAATAATTCCAATGGCCAAAATATCTAGATAAGGTCCAAAAGTAAGTATAAAGGATAAGAAAAAATTCAAAAAAAGTAAGATAAAAGCAAAACAAGAAAAAAAAGTAGCAGGCTCATGGGCTAACCCGTGGGCAGTGCGCAAACTACTATTTTGTTAGCCCATTTAAAATACAGGTCAACCCGATCTAACCAGTTTATCTTCAGCATGTCGCAGATCGGGTTGGCCCGTTAGCCACCACTACCTCCAGTTGTAACTGAATAAATGAACATTTACACACAAGTAACCAGCTGTTGCACTTGCACCATTATAGCTTAGCTGACACTCAAGTAATATAGAATATCAACGTAAGTTCTTTCACAAGCAGGCAACAAAGACTACATCAGAAATCAAATTTTATTGAGTAAACACCTAACAGCATGATTAAGCTCTCAGGCAACGGACTAACGTGTTTTTACGATTCATTTTCACACTCATCATTATGCTTCATAGTTTACATTGGTAACTGAAGAAAGCAAACAACAGTAGGTCATCATGCTTCATAGAATATGGGTAACCGAAGAAAGCAACCATCAGATAAAACAACATGAATGCTACAAAAACATTCGTTGCATTTACACTGGAGTCAAACCAACCACACCTGCAAACAAGCAAGCACAACAGACACATTATCATAGAGGATAAACATAAAGTTTATTATACAGAGATATTGAAGTATAAATATTATACAGATTGCAGACATAAATCAGCAGCAGCTTTAGAGAATTAGACTATTGAATGGGATTATCCATGCCCTAAAGATGATAATCAACATAAGTCCTTCTACAGCTTTTTCACACAAAATCTTATGCCTTAAGACACATTGCACGTAAATCAGCAGCAGCTTTTGAGAATTAGACTATTGAATAGGATTATCCATGTCCTAAAGATGATAATCAACATAAGTCCTTCTACAGCTTTTTCACACTATCTTATATGTTTTGAGAGACATTGCAAGTATGATTCATAGTTTAAATCTATTAGTAAGTTTAGTGTAATCACTAATCTGTCAGAAAAGACAGAGTATTCAAGCTTCTAATTTCCTTTTTAAATGCAGGACATAGAGACCATTCAACATGAAATTTGTCAGATTTAATATCCAGCCAATATATTATTTCCAAGGGAACAAGAAAATGGGGAATCGGAGATATATTCCTTGTTTTAATTGGACAACCCAACAGTTAAATCACTGCCGCAGGTCTAAAAGCATATATAGATAGATCTTCTAGACCTCCAGTCACCATTTCTGTATAAGTTATGAGCATGCACTAACATTTAGGAACATATACATGTCAATAAAGCATGTCTCTGTTCAATTTAGCAGTAGATGGTAGTCATCTGCTATAGATCCGGACCCAGCTAACTCAGCAGACTTTAAATGCTTAAAAATCATATATAGAGCTTGATTTTAAATCATACAAAAACTTTGCATTATTTTGAAACCAGTTTGTGAGGAAATCATTGTACTTTTTATCAAGAATGAAAATGAATCACAAAATTATAGAAAATTATTCATCTTAGAACATTCCAGCAAAAAGTGAATCAAATAACATATAATCATATTGGAATGTATGAATTGAAGAATATGAAATGGATAGAACTGTTTTAATTCATATTTTTCTTCATACCACATGCTAATCTTCCACCAGCATTTCCAGTGGTCAAACTAAGTTCATGCCCACCTGCAAAAGTATAAGCAAATGCAGATGAGACTAAAGTAAAAACACTCCAGTCATGACTGTACTTAATATACAAGCCAACAATTGCAACGTGAGATATTAAATGTCAGCAGATGAACAACCAATTTCATTTCCATGTCATTCCTCCCCGGTGATAAGTACACATTCATTGCACATTTATCAACTGTTTACTTGGGTAAGACAAAAGTGCTGAAGCTTGTGACAATAATTTCCTCTACAGCACAGAATTGTAAGGAAAATATAAATAAATATTTAAAATGGAATAGCTAACCCTTTCCAAGGTCATCCTCAAGCTCATGAACCACTAAGGCTCTTCCAACTACTGAATTGGGGCCACTGAGTGGTATCTGCAGGTTTTACACCAAACAACACAATTAGCTACTATCAAGAACGAACCATGGTTCCTAAAAATATGATTTGGAATTCAGACCCGCAGACATAAGGACGACTGTTTGAAAAACTTATCAAAAAGAACGACTATTATATTAAAATACAAATTACAAAGAGTACCTGATTATCCACGATTGTTGCCTCTGCAACCCCTGTGTTAAAAAAAAATGACAAAATGATACATAAACAAGTCCAGAAAACATTTCAAAGTAGAGGAAGACAAAAGAGAAAGGAAGCAAGTATTACCATCTGCATTGGCAACTATGTTTCCCAGGTCACCCGCATGACGGATTTCATCCTCAGGAGCACCGTGTGTCAGGTTATTAGGATTAAAATGTGCTCCTAAATATGTCATTCCAGAAGCAAACACTTCTAAGAAACTTCATCAATTGAACCATAGCAAGAAAAGAAAACCATGAGGTAAAAATGGAAACTAAGGTCAGTCTCGGGCCTTACCTGTTGACATACACCCATTTGTGGTATCACCATACTCATGCTGCAAGACAAAACAGCACAAGTTAGAAAACTATTTTGAAGGAAGGGATATGAACTAGCAAGGGCAGAAAACACTCACTAGGTGAAAACCATGAAGACCCGGAGTAAGGCCAGTAACACGAACATTAACAGTTGTTGGGCCTACCAATCACACACAGGTAGTTAGTTAGCACACAAAGAACTACCTACCTTGTCCCACATAGGAAAAACATTGGAGTTATTGGAATAGACCAACATTACCAAGATTTGGACAGCACAAAAAGCACTGAACCGAATCTAAATAGAACAATTTAACTCAGAATACAATAGTTTACCAATACTTGAAGTTTCAAAATGTATAGTTTATGAGCTCTGATAAGCTTAAGATAGATAGTAGATAGTATTGCACAGTTTCACAATGCATTTATTTCCATTTTCATGAGACCCAACCCAACCAAGCATTTGTAAAATTGGAGAATGGAATGGTTCAAAGTTGGAGTCTTTAATCGAATTCAAGTTATTATTATGTGCAATGGCAATGACCCAATTGAAGATTTGAAAGGAAATGGTTGAATTAAGAAGGGAGAGGGACGAACCATCGTCTTGTTGGGAGAGGGTGACAACGCCTTCGACTGCGGAATTGCCCTTGAGGACGACGACGGCTTTCTTGGTGGTGGCGGCGACGACGAGGAGGGGCTTGGAGGGGGCGGCGGATGAGAGGGTTAGGGAGTGGGGAGAGAGGAGCTTGAGGGAGACACCGGGGAAGGATGATCGGAGAAGTGGGTTTGGGAAGGGAAAGAGAACGGCATGGGGTGCCATGGCTGCCAATGGTGGTTGCATTGTAGCGGAGAGTGAGAGATTGAGGTTGAGGTGTTTGTGATAATGCAACAGTACAGTACAGTGCGTGAGACGGGTCAATGGATGGTTGATGGGTAAAGCCAAGTAATATGATCCTGTCTACTCTAGCTGTCTATTGTGACACTGCCTGCCACTCACTCTTTCTCCCCTCTCTACTTTCCAGAGACCACTTTTTTTTTTTTCATTTTTGTCTGCTTATCAAATTAAAAAATGCTGACCACACATCTTAAATTTAATTGTGTGTGTATCGTTATTGTATTAAATTTAAATGGACACCTCGAACCTTTTCATATTTTTACTTTAGAAAATTGTGGTAGGGAGTAGAGAGATATAAAATTACAAATTAAAATTTTCCTAAAAAAAACTTAAAAAAATTAAAATTAAAATCAAAATTTTATTTTCATTTTAAATTTAATTCTTTACTTTACTTTTTTTATTTTTATCTTTTTTTTATATTTAAATGATTTCCAAGATCGAATTATGAGTCCATAACTCTAAAGTAATCCGACCCGCTAAAGTGACACTCAAACGTTACTGCACGCATGAGACAATCTATTTATTAGGCGTAACTTCCTTAATAGAAATTAATTCTAATTATGTCATGCATAAACAGGGGAATAATGACAAGAAATAACAGTCTCTACGATTCTAGGTAATAGCATTCAATACGCACCGAATGCTTTGATTCTTCACAACCTAAAACGCTCATATATAGCACTCAACAAGGTGAAAAATATATGACATAATTCTCAATATACACACCTCCTTGTACATATATTGACTTGAGCGTTGAAGTGCATTTTGCAGGTACTCACCCCCTCGCTCTATTGTTGCTACGTCATGGAGGAATCCACCATCTCTTACCTTCTCAGATAATCCTCAGAATTTAGTTCTGAACATTGGTGTCGTCTGTGGGAAAAATATAAATTTATACTCCCAACACCACTATCGACACCCTTATCATCACCATCATCATGGTTAACATAATGAGGAGATAAACCTCAACCAACCAGAATCGCCCTCTTGCTACGCGCAACCCATCATATGTAAATCATCACCATCATCTATCTCTGCTGCTCATGAACCACTTCTGGAACCAGTTGTGACCCATCCAAAACCCAGGCAGGACGGGTCGAAGACTTCGTCCACCGGAAAGAATCTCCCTCCTTCTTTCACGAGAGTTCTGGTGAGGCAACGCCTTGACTCACAAAGGGCATCTTCTAGAGGTGCTGAACAACAGTTATCAGCACTGGAACACCTTGGAGATCATATGGAAGACAGGATCCAGGTAGACAATTGTCGCCACGCTGAAGTAACCCGGGCAGTGAACACCATCTCGGGAGGCTTTCACAGGCGGTGGTGATTCTGGAAACGCTAGGAAAAGGGCCCATGGGCGATGATAAACGTGGCATCCTTCATAGAAACCACGTCGGGCAGAGGGTCACGAAAATCCCCACCGATCTCATTTTTTGATGAAGATTATGGAAAAATCATCTCGAATCACGATGAGCTCATGGTCATTACCGGGATAATCACCAATGTTGAGGTTCGCATAGTGTTTGTGGATTAAGGGGGCTCTGCAGATATTATGTTCCTAGACTTATTTAACAAGCTAGGATTATCAAAAGAAGAACTAATCTTATACACCAGTGAGCTAATCGGATTTACAGGCGATAAGATCACCCCAGTTAGGTACATTGAGGCCTATCTGACTCTAGGGAAAGACTCCCTCTTCAAAACTGCCAATGTCAAGTTTTTTGGTGATTGACTGTCCCTCGACTTATAATTTTATATTGGGTTGTCCTTCACTTAATGCATTTGGGGCCATGATCTCCACCTTCCATTTGACCATGAAATTTCTGGACCAACAAGACAGAGTTGTAACGTTCAAAGGAGACCAAGTTGCAGCTAGAAAATGCTATAATAATAGCCTAAGAATCACCAAAAAATCTAGGACTGTGGACCAATGCAATAATTCGACTCCGGTCACTACGGGCACAACCAATGTCCTCTTGACCAAGTTGGATGTACGCAAAGAAATATACGGTGCACATCCGCAACTTGATGGAGAGCTTCAGTCCCTTCAACTCGGCTCCAAGCCAGATCAGGAAACCAAGATTAAAGATAACTTAGTTAGGATGAGAGGTCCTGGTTGACCAAGATCCTGTAAAAAAAACAAAGACCTATTTCCTTGGACCTCTGCTGACATGTCGGGTTTAGACCCAGACTTTATCTGTCATCGACTCTCTATTAAAAAGAATGCAAAACCAGTGGCTCGGCGTAAAAGGAAGGTTGGACCTGAAAGGCAAGAGGTGATCGAAAAACAAGTAAGGAGCTCCTAGATGCTGGGTTCATCAAAGATATCTCCTACACCACATGGCTCACTAATGTGGGTATAGTCAAGAAGGTCAATAGGAAGTGGCGTATGTGTTTATTATACTGATTTGAACAAGACATGTTCAAAAGACTCATACCTACTTCACAATATCGACAACCTAATGGATAACTTGACTAGTTTAAGGCTACTTTCCTTCATGGACGCCTAATCCAGATACAATCAGATCCCCAAGAATCCAAAAGATGAGGACAAGACTGCCTTTATAACCAAGATGGGGAGCTACTATTACTGAGTCATGTTATTCAAACTTAAAAATGATTGGGCAACTTACTAAAGGATGATGAACAAAGTTTTTGAAGGATAGATGGGTAAGATGTTGGAAGTATACATTAATGACATGATAGTCAAGACGACGAACACCAGTTATCACATTAAAGACTTGGAGGAAGTACGTGCCGAGGTTCAGAAGCACAATATGCAACTGAATCCAAAAAAGTGTGCTTTTGGAGTGCAGGCTAACAAATTCTTGGGATTTCTATTGACAAACCATGATATCGATGCCAACCCAGAGAAATGTCAAGTCATGTTCAACATGTGCAGTCCTCAATCCATCAAAGAAGTGCAACAGCTCACAAGCAGGATTGCTGTCCTCACACGTTTCTTAGCCAATGCAGCTCAAAAATCTCACATTTTTTTTTAAAAAAAGGAAAGAACTTTGAGTGGACCTCGGAGTGCGGAGCTGCCTTCTAAGAGTTGAAGATGATGCTGTCCACACCACCTATTCTAACAAGACCAAACCCCGGTGAGACACTTTACACCTACCTCTCTGTCAGCAACGAGGCAATTAACTCAGTTCCGATAAGAAAGACAGACGAAGGTCAGAGGACAGTATACTTCATCAGCAAAGTCTTGCAAGGCCCTAAGATCCGTTACCAAAAAATTGAGAAGCTAGCTCTAGCGATGATAATCATTACAAGAAGGCTGAGGTAATACTTCCAATCTTACCTGTAGTAATGAGGACAGACTAGTCAATCAAGAAAATAATGCACAAACTAGATCTCGCAGGGAGAATAATTGCTTGGTTAGTAGAACTCTTTGAGTTCGGAATCACCTACAAGCTAAGGCCAGCTATAAAGGCTCAAGTACTATCTGACTTTTTGGTTGAACTTATACCTGACTCCAGCCATCCTAGAGCGCATTCTTGGACCATGTATGTTGATGGATCCTCGAATCCCAAAGGGAGCAGCACCCAAGTCATGTTGGAAAATGAAGCCGACCTTATATTGGAACATTCATTGAGGTTCAAGTTTTCCACGTCAAACAACTAAGCTGAATACAAAGCGTGCATAGCAAGCATTAACACGATGTAGGAGATGGGAGCTACGGACATAATTCTATACAGTGACTCTTAACTAGTAACCTTCCAGATCCGATGGGAATACCAGGCCAAGGAGCTCTTACTACAAAAGTACTTGGCCAAGGTTAAAAAGTTGATGGGAAGTTTCAACAGTGTTAGAGTGGAGAACATCCTAAGAAAACAAAACTCGAAGGCCGACATTCTGTCAAAACTTGTAATACCAAGAGCCCCGATAATAACAAGTTTGTGGTCCAAGACACCCTACTCACTCCCAGTATCATGGACCATGAAGTCCTCATACTGGAAGATGAAGAAACTTGGATAACACTTATATTAGCCTACCTTCGCAGTGGATCGTTACTCGAGGACCATAAAGAAGCCCAGAAGATAGTAAGGACAACGACTTAGTACACCATTTATGACAACTAGTTGTATCGTCGTGGATTTTTCCCCTTTATCAAGTGTCTTGGTCCTAAGAAGGCAGAATATGTCATGACTGAGATTCAAGAAGAAAGCTCAGGGCATCATCTTGGGGGCAAATCCTTAGCATGGTAGGCATTGAGAGCTGGATATTATTGGTCCACCATGGAAGCTAATAGCAAAGAGCACGTGCAGAAGTATGACAATGTCAGCGTCACTCAGACGTTTATGCAACTCCACATGAGGAATTGTCAACAATGTTCATTCCCTAGCCTTTTTACCAATAGGGAATAGACATCTTAGGCCCTTTTGCCTAAGCACCAGGACAGGTCAAATATTTGGTGGTAGCCATTGATTATTTCACCAAATGGATTGAGGCAGAATCGTTTGCCTAAATCACCTCATTGCAAATCCAAAAGTTCACTTACAAGAATATTATTAGCATATTTGGAATCCCGGAGTCAATTATCACATACAATGAAATCCAATTCACTAATAAGAAATTCAAGAGTCTCATGACTAGTGTAACAACCTAATATCGTTATCATAGTATAACTAATAAATATCTGGATAAACAGTAATAGTTATGTTACTTCTAACTTGAACATCAACTAATCTATAACATTTATAAATAATTATGGACAACCATAACTAAAAATCGTACACATATACAACATTAACCCAAAAGACAAAGTGTTATATATACAACATATACATCCTCAAAACTAATATAAATACATATATCAACTATGTCTATAAAAGAAACAAATAAAACTAATATACGCTAGTCCTTCTGTTTCTTTATCTCCTTATTCTCTGAAATGTCTTAACTTGCTTTTATCATGGAAACACAAAAAGGGGTGAGAACATACAATTCTCAGTAATATTCATGCATTTCATGGCATTATACAATGTAAACTACATACATATTAGTATAAATTATTTCAACATTATACAATCGTCCATACAACTGTATAACATGTCCAATATGTCTCCAATCTATTTAATCTTACAACACTCGAACTTAAACATAATAAATTATGGTTGCTATTGGATATCAAATCTTTATTCAATATCTCTAGTGTAACCCAAATAATTCACAAAAATCACAAATATTATAAAAAAACATATATAATAGAAAACAAACAATTTCTGAGGTGTTACATCTAGAATAATTATATGCTACTGTTATGTAAAGTTTCACTAACACAAAGCATAATCTATAAGCCTAAGTCCCCTACTCGTATGATAAGAACAACTATCTACGCAGTTGTAATATATCACAACTAGTTCATTCATAAATATACTATCAATGATATTGAACAACCGCTCATACAATTATACAATATCATATACTAGACAACTCACCATACAATTGCCAATGAATAGGAAATATACATGATTATGTTTGTATATCACTAACTTATTACAAACTCTAGTTAAACTTGCAGATATAAAGACTAACTCTTCAGACTACTGGATAATGAATGGACTGGTTCCTACTCACACTAGTGAGAGTACTGATTCCACTATATAAAACTAGTAATCCTGGCACTAACGAGTAACTAGGACTAAATCCTCACTCAAAGAGACTTTTGGACTTTCCATTTATCTTCTTTGGTCATATGATTGTACATCATTAAAGATTACTCTACTTTGGAATTAGAAAGTAATGGGAAACTATGCAGTGTTATGTATAACTCATACAAAACTATTATATTAACTCATCACATGATTCTCTCTAACCAAGTGAAGAACTAAACTCTAGCAAACATGTACTCTTAGCTTACTTCTAACTCATAAAGGAGCATATTCCATATTTCTAGTTCAGAAATCATACTTATGATACTTCATCTAGCTTGTCTCATTATCACACTACAAATGGTAAACTTTGCCACCCTAGTATACTCAAGGTCCTAGAAACACACTTTAGGTAATTTTTAACTTATGGAATGCTTAAAGCTTCAAATTTTTTCATATATGCAAGGTAATCATTTTTTTAATAAAATACCCATACTAGTGTCTCAACACACTTTACTAGGCATGTATAAGGGATTCTAGCAAGTGGAGAAATTCTTTTTCCCAAAATAAACTTCCTAGGCAACTACTTTGGGCTCCTAGAAAGGTTGATTTTCAAGAATGCACCAAATGTACATCCTAACTTCTAAAATTATGAAGTTGTGTGAGTATATAGCTTTCTCTCATATCTTTCAAATGCCACAAACCTCATCTCACTTGGCTAAGTGTAGCCAAAGTTATGCAACAAAATGCAGAAGCTAAAATAGTGCACTCACTATTTTTCTAAAATCTGACCTGATTTTAAACTGAAATTGGGAACAAACTATAAGTGGTGAAATTCTAAAATTTTATAGGCAAGAAGCCTTACATCTTAGCTTCAAAATGCCATTGGTCTCATATCAATATGACATCGGAGGAAGAAATTATGTAATCTGATTTATTGGCTGTCAAAAAGCCTTTTTCTGTAGAATCTACCTCAGATTCAAACAGAAACTGGTATTGATTGGCTTACTATAAAATTCTAAATTTTTACCACATGAAGCCTTATGTCTTAACTTTCAAATGGCAGCAGAATCAGGTCATTCTGATATCTACAGCTCAAGTTATGCAACAAACAATACAGACTGTCAGGATGTTACCATGTCTCACGCCTAGGCTTGGTTTTATCACACATAGGCGTGGTACTCTCTATCTTGCCTAGACTGAAAATTTTTCAGTCCACGCCTAGGCGTGGAAAAGCTGGGCCTAGACGTGGTCAATTCTACAAAAAATTATACAGAACCGAGACACTGTTCCATTGGCCAAAATCTTGGATTTTGGCCACTTCATATCAATTTTTGAGTGATTTAAGGTCCCTAATATGTCCACTAATACATAGGAATCAATAACCACAAACAAAAACTTTCAAATTAGATCCAAAAACCAAATCACACTTAGCTTAACCTAAACCCTTCTTTTGGGCATCAATGGTCTAAATGAGATGTTCTAAGTTTCTATCTTCAACTTATACTATGAATAAGTCATAAATGACCAAAAAAACACATTCATTCAAGGCAAATACATCAAACACCTCTAGAACTCAATTTGGCCCATTAAGCACCAAAGGTGCATCAATGGTGAAAATAGAGAAAAGAGATGAACATAAATATAAAACTCATACCTCTTGCATGGATGAGATGATCCTCAAGCTTGAGCTTGACTATTGGAGCTTTGATCTTGATCTTCCATTGATCTTCTTGCTTTTTCCCCCTTTGCTTTCCTTCTTTCTTTTCTTTCTTTCTTTTCTGGTTTCAGCCTTGGGATAAGGGAGAAAATAAGGAGCCAAAGTCCAATTTTGGCACTTAAGCCTAAAGGTGAAACTTTATATCTGCTAAGAACATTTGAATTTAGCTAAATCAAGTTTTTCAACTTCCAATAACTTTAGAATAAATACTAGGATTCATATAAATTATTAGTTCACCATTATCCTATTTTTTTTATATCTGCTGCTAGTCAATTCGGCATTAAAACACACAACGAGTATGCTTAAAAATATCAAACTAACTCTGATTGTTCTCAAATTTCAACTACACCTCATTCACCCTTTTGGTGACTTAGAAACAAACTCTTTAGGTTAATTTTCCTCAACTTAGTAATTTATGCTACTATCTGAGTTATTTTAAGCTACTTTTTAACTTCTAGATTGCAACGAAGTGCCTAAACGAATTCAGTTTGTCATAAAACTTAACTGACATGTTATACAAGTATAATAGTACTTTTGAGACCATTTATAAGTCTAACATGTTTTCTTGAGATGTTACAACTGGGCATAAGATCAAGTAGCATTTCACCTCGGTATAGTATCTAAAAACTAGCAAACAAGTTAAGACCGCCAACCGAGTTATATTTAGAGGGATAAAAAAAGACTTGATGACACTAGAGGAAACTAGGTGGAACAACTTAACCATATCCTATGGGCATATCGGATCACGCCACACTCCTTTATGAGAAAAACCCTCTTCAAATTGATCTATAGTTGTGAGGCCATGATCCTAGTGGAAATAGGATAGTTAAGCTGGAGGAAACAAAACTTCTTTGAGGAAACCAACCCAAACCTCATCCAGTATGAACTTGATTTGCTAGAAGAACAATGCCGAATTGCCCACGTCCGAGAAGCAGTCTTCAAGTAGAAGGTCATCGCGCGATATAACTCTAGAGTAATCCAAAGTCGGTTTAACCCGGGCAACCTCGAGCTGCGCAGGGTAGACATCAGAGTGAAAAATGCAAAAGAGGGGAAGCTCACTCATAACTCGGAAGGATTATATAGAATTACATCCAAAACTAATACAAGAGCCTACATCTTATAAACCCTCTCGGGCAAGGTAATCAAGAATTTTTGGAAGGCGAACTAGCTGAGAAAGTATTATAGTTGAACACTGTATTAAGTTATCACTTTGGGATCATGTAAGAAATATCTTTCAGTATGATATGAATAAATCAGTTCTTCCTCAACGTTTGCTCTCTCTGTTCTCTCTTTGCTCATTATACAATTACTACAACTCCCGAGTTTATAACACCTCGATAGAGACCTAAGGAATACAAGGCCCGAAGAGGATCACCTATTCTGATATCTATATATGAAGGTCAAACAGGGGAATCCACTTAACAATCCTCAGGGGTCAAGCAATGCATTCAAGGGTTTTCACTCATACCCTTTTGAGCTTAACCTTAACCTATAAACCGACCAAGTTTACAAAGGTTAAGCATATGTTTACATGATGGTCAAACAAGGGAATCCACTTGACTACCCTCCCGGGTCAAGTACCGTATACAAGAATTTTCACATGTATCCTTATAGCCTAACCTTAACTCATAAATCGACCAGATTTACAGATGTTAAGCATAGTCGAACGTATCCTGGGACTGTGCACTCCACACCAAGAGGCTTTCGTGTCACTCTCACCTAAAGATCAATTGTCAACTATTCTTAAATGAACCTGACTACCAAGGTCGGGCTTTGGACTCATCTCAACTAATAAAACGAGTGTTTGTCGTTAACATAATGGAAAATTGAATATTCAAAAGGCAAATTTATTATTATTCATATTTCAAACATCATCTATTTTACAATAATGACTTATAAGCTACTCTCTTGCAAGATCGCCCACTTAAAAAAGCCAATAAGGTAGCCTAGTTAGATGATTGATGATAACATATTTTATACATTAATAAACCCTCATTTTTAGTCATTTACACTCTCCATGTACTTAATTGATTAAGCCTAATTATGCTTTGTAAGTTTGGACTCAAATTAGACTTAATTGATTTTTTCAGCACTATTTTGGTCTTACACTATTTCTGTATTTCGGCTATATCTTGAGTTCTAAATGTCTGATAATTATGAATTTTACCTTGTAGGAAAGATAAGAGAGAGCTCTACAACTTTGATGAAGAGCTCAAAGTCTCAATCAGACATCTAGTAGAGCTAATTGGGCTTGAAAGACAGAACACGAGTTTTGTGTCTGAAACTTGAACAGTGTACAGTAATCAGAGCATAATTCGAGTTTGGGCTTATAAAATGGGCTAAAAATTTGGAATCTGAAAGTTAAGACCCATATCTACAACTTTCATGTTGAACACAAAACTTAATTCGCTCCTTATGGTGATATTGGGCCCGAAAGTCAAAATAGAGTCTTGAAACCTTTCCTGAACAGGTTTGTAGTAATTGGGTCATATCTTGGGTTGTAGGACGAATTTTTGGGTGATTCCAGAGTCATTGGAAAGCTTAGACAATTTCCTAGAACTTTCATGAAGACCACTTGGCTCAAAAACGACGGAATCAATGAGTTAAGCAATGAATAATTTCGGAGATAAAGAATCTCAATAATCCAACCACTAATTCAATAATCCAACCACCTAACCAATCATCCAACCACTCCACCCACTAATCCACCTACTCTTAATCATTCTCCTTGTCATTTTGTATCCCCCTTTTCTATAAAAGGCACTCTAGTGTTAGGCACTGGGTGTTAGGCTTAGTTTTTTTACAAGTTGTGGTTATGTTTGTTTCTTATTTTACTTTGTTGTAATTTTCTCTTATTCTAAAGTGAAGCTATGTTCATCTTTCTCTTCTTCTCTCTTTCTCTCTTCTTATCTATGAGTAACTAAATCTTCATCTTGCTTGGGTGAAAGAGTGAAGCTCTTGGTAATGAAATAAGGTTAGATTATTCTATTTCTTGCGCTTAAATGATATATTATTAAATGAACATTATATGTGTTGTATTTTGTTTCCAATCAATTTAGAAACCTTCTTTGTTAATGGAGATCTTAATTTATTGTAGACAATAGGATTGACACAGTGAATGCTTGAACTCATTTATAAATGTTGGTAAATAATTAAAGGAACCATAATATAATTGCATATATAATTAAACTTTGAATGCTATATTTTTTGATTGGAACCTCCGTTGTGTGTGGATTTCAATTGAGTTATAAAGAGTAATAATCTTACCTTTAATTTATTGCCAAGAGTGGATCTCCTAACCCAAGCAAGTTCTTAAATTTAATTGTGAACAAGTTTTATTACTTTTGGTATTGTGACAAATCATCTTCCTACCTCAATTAATTTTTCTTCATCAATTCCCTGTGGATCGACCTCGGACTCCCGAGAAATTTATTACTTGAGACAACCTGCACTTGGGTTTGCATCCTTTAATCCCAGATCAAGTTTTTGGCTTTCCGGGGACTTGATTTGAAGTTTTGATTTATTGAGGTTTGTTTTCTTTAATAAAATCTATTCTCTCTTCTCCTCATATATCAAAAGATCGGCTGCCGATCCTTCGGTTTCTTTACTAACTCTCTAACTTACTAATTTGCTAACATACTAACTTTCTAACTTTTATATTTATGTAATTTATTTTTACTTTTTAATTTTTTTTTTATTTTCGTCATTTTTTTTCGTCAATGTGTGCTTTCCCTTTTATTTTACGCACTAACATATGGGGGAAATTCTCCTTTTACTTTTCTTTATTTATTTTTTCGCATCTAACTTAATGAAATAATATTTCCTCTTCTTTCTCTTTCATTCTATGGGGCTTTGTCACTCTCCTTTTCATATTTAAATTTACTTTCTACACTTTATTTTTTGTATTTTAATTTTTCGCACTTTATTTTTATTTTTATTTTTATTTTTGGGTGGTTGGTTTATTACCCCACTGTTATATATATATTTTTGGTGGTTGGTTTCTACCACACTATTTTTTTTTATTTTATTTTTATTTAGTGGTTGGTTTATTCCACGCCTTTGTACATATTTATTGGGTGGTTGGTTTATACCACATCCTTGTTAATATTTAATGGTGGGTGACACCGCCAGCTTGTACATTATTATTTTTTATTTATTTTAAGTTTTTTATGTATGTATGCTTTATTGGTATCGTGATTTAAATTCTGATCGTTTAGTTAAAATTAATTCTGGTACTTTACATATTGACTTGTTTGAATCACAATCACACACAATTGACATAATGGCTAACAATGAAAGTGTACATGATGAATGTGAAAATCAACCATTGCGAACCATGCGTTAATATTTGCAACCACCTCAAAATTCTAGTCCATCATGTTTTATCTTTCCACTCAATGCCAATAATTTTAGATTTAAACAAGGTATGATTTCTTTACTTCCTAATTTTCATGGTTTAGAATCTGAAAGTCCATATTTACATCTGAAAGAATTTGAGAAAGTATGTATTGCCTTCAATGATCAAAATTGCACTGAAGAGATTGTTAAGCTTAAATTGTTTCCTTTTTCTTTAAAAGATAAAGCAAAATCTTGGCTTAACACTTTGAATCCAAGATCAATTGGCACATGGCAAGAAATGCAAGGTGAGTTCTTGAAGAAATTTTTTCCAACACATAAAACCAATGCTATGAAAAGACAAATCCACAATTTTTCCCAAAATTCAAATGAAGTATATTTTCAATATTGAGAACGATTTAAAGATTTGTTAAATTCTTGCCCACATCATGGTTTTGAAAAATGGCGCACTATAAGCTTCTTTTATGAAGGTTTAACACCTGAAACTAAACAATTTGTGAAAATAATGTGCAATGGTGAGTTTCTTAATAAAGAACCTGATGAAGCTTTAGATTATTTGGACCAGGTTGGTAAAATTCTCAATCTTGGCATAGTACTAACACTTCTGAAAATTCAATTAGATCTAATCTTGCAAGTGCTAATAAAGGAAAATATCACCTTAGTCAAGAGGAAGATCTAAATGCCAGGTTTGCTAGTTTGGCTAGAAAGGTTGAAGCCATAGAATTAAGAAAAGCAAAAGAAATCAATTTTGTGAAAAAAGAAGAAATTTGTGCCATTTGTGATGATTTAGGACACTCAACACATAAATGTCCTAAAATTCCTGTTTTTAAAGAAGTTGTACATGAGCAGGTAAATGCAATGAATAATTTTAACAAGTCATTTACTTCTTCTTTTTCAGATACATACAATTCGAGATGGAGAAATCACCTAAATTTCAGCTTGAGGAATAATAATCAGTCACAATTTGTGCAACCACCACCTCCTCAGGCACAACAAGACTCTCAAAATTCTCAAGGATATGCACCTTATATCCCACCATATAGGAAAAACCTTGAAGAAACACTGCATGCATTCATGGAAAAGCAAGAGGCCATTAATAAACAAAACAATCAAACCATGATTGACATAAAAGAAACTCTTGCCAAACTTACTTCTGCTCTCACCATTCATGAGAAAGGAAAATTTCCTTCTCAACCAAAACCAAATCCTAAAGGTCAGTACAGTCTAAATGAGGGGAGTTCAGAAAACCAACAAATGGACCAAGTCAAGTCAGTGATAACTCTTAGGAGTGGAAAAGTTGTTGAAAAACAAATTCTTGAAAATTGTGAGAAAGAAGATGAACCAATTCCCCAAGAAAATGAAGAAGCTGACCAAAAGGCGACCAAACTCTCGCCTTCACCCCCATTTCCTCAAGCATTGAATAATCCAAAGAAATTGGACCACCACACTGATATTTTTGAAATTTTGAAACAAGTGAAAATCAATATTCCTCGTTAGATGCTATCAAAATTCCTTCTTATGCTAAATATTTGAAGGACTTGTGCATGTTAACAGAAACTAAATATGAAAAAGAAAGTATTTTTGGTGAATTTCAATTCACTCCATTCTTCTGAATAATAATGCGTTGAAATATAAAGACCCTGGTTGTCCTACGATTTCATGCATTATTGGAGAACATAAAATTGAAAAAGCTTTACTTGATCTTGGTGCTAGTGTCAATTTGCTTCCATATTCGGTTTATCGAAACTCAACTTAGGTGAGTTAAAACCAACTTGTAACTCTTACTATTTTTTAGATCAATTAAAATTTCAAGAGGAATAGTGGAAGATGTGTTAGTTCAAGTTGATAAATTCATATATCCTGTGGATTTTATTGTCTTGGATACTGAACCTATGGTTGATAGTTGCAAGTCAATTCCTGTTATTTTAGGCCGTCCATTTTTAGCAACATCCAATGCTTTGATAAATTGTAGAAATAGAGTGGTGAAACTAACATTTGGAAATATGACACTGGAACTAAATGTTTTTAACATGTGCAAGCAACCTCAGGAAGTCCTTGATGAAAATGAGGAAGTTGAAGTGATTGAAGCCATTGTAGATCATTATTTTCAAACGAGGAGCTCTTCTGACCCATTGGAAAATTCTTTAGTCAATTCATTTGATTCAGGCATGCATTTAGAAGATGATATCTCTGAAATATGTTCTTTGCTTGATTGTACACAGGCAATGGAGTACAAGGGATGGAAACCAAGATTTGAAAAGCTAAAACCCATGAATGATAATGCCTATGAAGAAGTACCCACACCGAAACTAAAGCCATTACCTGTTAGGTTGAAGTACACATTTTTGGGAGAAAAACAAAGTTTTCCTGTGGTAATTTTCTCGTCTCTTACTGAAGAACAAGAAGGAAAGATGTCGCCTCAATGGACACATCAAGATAGAAGGAAATTTCTGACAGAGTTGAAAATTTTTTATTAGAATGACCCATACTTGTTCAAACATTGTCCTGACCAAATTTTTCAGAGATGCATGCCCGATAGTGAGGTAGGTAGTGTCATTAAATTTTGTCACTCAGAAGCATGTGGAGGTCACTTTTCTTCAAAGAAAATAGGTGCGAAAATCTTGCAGTATGGATTTTATTGGCTTACTTTATTTAAGGACTGCTATACTTTTTGCAAAAGTTGTGAAAATTGTCAAAAGACAAATCCAATAAAATTCATAATCAAGACAATTTTGATAAAATCTTTTGAAATTGGTCAAAAAGTTCTACTTTATGATTCTCACTTGCACCTATTCCCTAAAAAATTGAGATCTAGCTAGAGTGGTCCTTTTGTTGTCAAACACGTATATCCTCATGGGGCCGTAGATATTGTGAATCCTAGGAATGGTAATGTGTTTAAAGTTAATGGACAAATGCTCAAACCATTTCTGAAAAAAACCAAGTTGATGAGTTCTTTGTGTTGCCGGTTAAGTGGCGGATACGGTACTCCGTGACTTTCAAATCGGTTTGTTTTTCAGTTTCCCAAAATAACTGAATCCTTCTTCTCCTTTAAAATGGATGTCATTCTTTCAAACCTGAAAAAATATTTTCCTTCTCTCCCTCAAAATGCTCTGAAAAAAATCTACAAAGTTCGATGTGAAAGATTGAGACTGTTAATGCACAAAGGTATGCCAGAAGATGTACGCTGGATAATTGAAGCAAAGGTCCGACTAGCAGGTGAGCCTTCAATTTCATTTGACTCATACATGGCAGGTCTTGGAAGAAGTTCATATTCTAAAAGGAGAAGAGCAAAAAGGTTACAAGTCTGTTACAAATGTGGACGATGGAATTGTAACAAGCGATGTCGTACTTTAGGGATGGTTTCCATTTCAGAGAAGATAAAATTTTCTTCATTAAGAATGGATGAGTAAGAGAGTCATTAGATGATATCTTATTGACTCTTGAGACGCGTTCTTATAGATTGATGCAAGGTGAAATTCTTAATTTGTGGAATCTCTTCAAGGATGAAGAAAAACGCTACAGTCTTGGGAATCTGACTCTAAAAGACCTTGTTTGCCAATTTATAAGAAAATTAGATGGGAAGCTTATCCTCGACTCATAGAAGGCGTTTAAGCGTTCTTGGGACGTGAAACCAGAGAGGCGGATGTGAGCCATATCCACAACAATCATACATATTATCTTCTTCTTCTTCATGTTTTCTTTTTTTCTTTTAAAAAATGAAAAAAAAATTCAAAAAAAAAAAGAAAAAAAAAAAAAAAAAAAAAGTCCGAACAAGGCGATACCATGACTTTAATTAGTTGTGGAGCCCCAGCCTTTGGCTGACCCGTCATTGACTCGGGTGGACCTTTGCACAAATATTTGGTCTTTAAAAAAAAAAAAAAGTTCGTGAGTGTCTCACCATATACCGGGTGACACGCAGTATAAAGATATGCCACTACTGCACTCATGACGCACAGGATAAAGATACGCCATGAAAGCATACATACAGTATGTCATCATTTGCTATTATATTTCTTTTATCTTTGTATGATTTTGCTATATTTTGGTTTTGGATGAGACGATCTTTTGAGCGGGGGTCCTTCAAGGGGTTTCTAGACTTCTTTACCCCGATGGTTTTCTTGAAGTCACCAAAAAAAATTTCCTTTACCTTTGATCTTTGATCCCGATCCAAAGAATAACTCGGATAGATTGGTCGGCAGGAGGCTAGGGAAACAAGATGAAAAATGAGCGAGTTTGACACTTCGTTTATAGCTTTTCTTTTGCCTTTATTTATTGTACTTTATTTTTGTTTAAATTTGTGTCGATTTCTCTAACGAATCTTCTATCCTTTACTCATCTATATTTTAACATTGAGGACAATGTTGTGACCTAAATTGGGGGGAAGGATAGTTGACTACCAATTTTTTTTTTTATTTTCTTTTTTGGGAAGTATGATATGATTGTCATGGACTTATTAAACCAATGAATGATGGCAGAGTAAGGAGTAATTTTACTTCTGAGACATATCTAAATTGGGAAGTATGTTTAGTGATATGACTGTCAGAAACCTATTCATAGTAAAACCAATTAGTGATGGCAGAGTAAGGACTAAATTTTGGAAACAATTTATTACTCTTGAGACGCATCTTAGTTGGGGTGGTAATTAATTAGTATTGATCTGTGGAAGTAACAAAGTTTTTGTCTTTTGATTTCCTTTGAAAGATTCAAGCGAATGCACTCTCACATCCTTGGAAGCAATTAAAATTCAAGAATCATAGTATGATTGAATAAATTATCTTTTTTCTTAAATTTCACATGTTTGGTTATGGATGTTGAATTGGTGGATAGAGAATGATAGAAATATGCCTTATGAGATTTTGAACCTATTGATGAATGGATTGAATATCTGTACCATTCTCTTCTTTCTTGTGTGATTTTCAATTTGAATTGTTACTTTTGCTTTGATTCTTTTTTAGGCTACATTTTCACATGCATACATTAATATAATTGAGGCATTTTGAAATAGTTACTTTGACCAAATAGCCATCCTTGTATATTTTCCATTGTGTAACCCTTTTGAACTTGTTTGACTATTCCTTGTTTTTAGCTCATTTCATCCTTCAAAAAAAAGAAGAAAAAAAAACATGTTTTTACCCAACCTTAGGGAATAAGAGAGCATTGACCTTGTTCTTGAACAAGTGTGGGGGTGTGTGTGCAAAATGATCCAAAAAAAAAATTTGAACACCATTGCAATCAAAGGATTATCAGAATAAAGGTGGATGCTTGGAAACAACAAGAAGAAAAGGAGAATGTTCAAGTCTAACAATGAATTCAATTCACCAATTTGGGATTGATCTTCAACAAAACATTAGTCAAATGTTGGTGATTGTCCTTTATGATGAATGTTCTCAAACATTTTCTCCAATTCTAACTGTAGCTTCTTCAATTTTATTATTAGAAGATTTATCTTTTCATATTCATATTATCCCTTCTCCTTTACTAACCCCATTACAACCTTGAATAAAGTCCTCTTGATTTTTGTATGCATGTGTTTTGAGTAAGCGGAGAAGTAGAAGATAAGCAAGCTTATAGTAGTGAATTGTTCATGGGTTGAATAGAGTGAAATACTTTTGCCTTTTAAACACTTGAGAGATTGAGAGTGAATTTAATGAAAGATCTATCATTCTTGATTCATTCTTTTCAATAAGTTTCCTTGCTTGTTGGTTTGAGATGTGAAGAAATGTTACCTCATTAATGCTTTGATCCCTTGAATTTCTTGTTGCTCTTCTTAATTGCTTCATCGAGTCTTTTAGAGTTTTTAACTTTTGAGTCATTTTTTCTTTGCCACCAACTTTGGTCTTATGCGTTTTTTCCCAGAGTGCAAAAAGCTAAATATGGGGGAATTTGATGATAACATATTTTATATATTAATAAACCCTCATTTTTATTCATTTACACTCTCCATGTATTTAATTGATTAAGCCTAGTTATGTTTTGTAAGTTTGGACTCAAATTAGACTTAATTGATTTTTTCAGCACTATTTTGATTTTATGTTGTTTCTGTATTTCGGCCATATCTTGAGTTCTAAATGTCTGATAATTATGAATTTTACCTTGTAGGAAAGATAAGAGAGAGCTCTACAACTTTGATGAAGAGCTCAAAGTCTCAATCAGACATCTAGTAGAGCTAATTGGGCTTGGAAGACAGAACACGAGTTTTGTGTCTGAAATTTGAACAGTGTACAATAATCAGAGCATAATTCGAGTTTGGGCTTATAAAATGGGCTAAAAATTTGGAATCTGAAAGTTAAGACCCATATCTACAACTTTCACGTTGAACAAAAAACTTGATTCGGGCTCTTTGATGGTGATATTGGGCCTGAAAGTCAAAACAGATTAAATCCAATGGTCATAGTAATTGGGTCATATCTTGGGCTGTAGGACAAATTTTTGGGTGACTCCAGAGCCATTAGAAAGCTTAGACAATTTCTTAGAACTTTCATGAAGACCACTTGGCTCAAAAATGACAGAATCAATGAGTTAAGCAATGAATGATATCGGAGACAAAGAATCTCAATAATCTAACCACTAATTCAATAATCCAACCACCTAACCATTCATCCAACCACTCCATCCACTAATCCACCTACTCTTAATCATTCTTCTTGTCATTTTGTATCCCCCTCTTCTATAAAAGGCACTCTAGTGTTGGGCACTGGGTGTTAGGCTTAGTTTTTTTATAAGTTGTGGTTATGCTTGTTTCTTGTTTTACTTTGTTGTAATTTTCTCTTATTCTAAAGTGAAGCTATGTTCATCTTTCTCTTCTTCTCTCTTTCTCTCTTCTTATCTATGAGTAATTAAATCTTCATCTTGCTTGGGTGAAAGAGTGAAGCTCTTGGTAATGAAATAAAGTTAGATTATTCTATTTCTTGTGCTTAAATGATATATTATTAAATGAACATTATATGTGTTGTATTTTGTTTCCAATCAATTTAGAAACCTTCTTTGTTAATGGAGATCTTGATTTATTATAGACAATAAGATTGACACAGTGAATGCTTGAACTCATTTATAAATATTGGTAAATAATTAAAGGAACCATAATATAATTGCATATATAATTAAACTTTGAATGCTATATTTTCTTATTGGAACCTCCGTTGTGTGTGGATTTCAATTGAGTTATAAAGAGAAATAATCTTACCTTTAATTTATTACTAAGAGTGGATCTCCTAACCTAAGCAAGTTCTTAAATTTAGTTGTGAACAAGTTTTATTACTTTTGGTATTGTGACAAATTCTCTTCCTACCTCAATTAATTTTTCTTCATCAATTCCCTGTGGATCGACCTCGGACTCCCGAGAAATTTATTACTTGAGACAACCTGCACTTAGGTTTGCATCCTTTAATCCCGCAGTCAATGATGATGATGATCAAACACTAACCATGACCATTTCAACAGTTCTTCAAGATGCGAGCACTCGTCTCTTCCTTCTCGATCAACATGAGATGGCTTCACAACTCTACACTCTCTAAATACCCTTGCTCATCTAAGGTATGGTGAGCACCTTTGGTGATAGTCAGGAAGGCAGAGGAAGGAGAGCAGTGAAACCCTTCCACGTCTAATAGGAACTAGGACAGAAGCCATGAACCTTTCCAATGCGAGTAAGATCTTGTTTTGTTATTGCGTACACCTGGAAAGGAAAGCTTTTGCTACCCAGAGACATGTTGACTAAGCCACATAGAGCATTTACTTGGCTCCCACCGAGTCATTACGCCTAGAGAAAGGCCTCTACCAGAAAAATATGCAAGGAAAAAAGGAATACCTTTAAGAATTTGTGAAATAAACAAAAAATGATCTTAGAAAAAGACATGCCCTCAACACACTCACAAGAAGCAAAAAGGCCTCCCTTTATAAAAGACCTAGCTTCAAATAAAGCTAGAAAGCAAAAGAAAGGAACATGTGACAACCCTACTGCAAATATTCCTTATTTATAAAGAGAGTAATGTGCTTTGATTGGTTCTAAAAAAGGTGAACTGACTATATATTCGAAGCCACGTTTAATTGTTCATCCCCTATGATTGGCCACAAAGGCAGCGGGCAATTAGAAAACATAGCAGAAAACTGCTATCGTCTTTAACGTGATTTTTATTCCCAATAAATTCAAAGCAATGATTCATAAGCAAGCACAAATTGCTGCAAATCGCGGAGTAAAAGCTACTAAAAGGACATCAAATCCCTAAGAGTAATAAAGTCCCTACCCTCCTTCAAGTAGCAATCCTCCTTCAAGTAGAAGTCAACAAAGAGACTACGAAGGAATGTGTTATACATTAACTTACGAATAACAGACACCAATAGGGACATAAAATCCTAAATACTTCAACAATTCAAAGTCTTGCCACTGAGGTCGAGCGTTGGACCCATCTCTGTAGACTGCACTAGCAAATTGTTAAGCATAATACGAATACCGAAATTGAGCATTGGACCTATCTCGGCTTTACAAAGGAAAAATTTCAATCAAGTGTAAAAAAGATACCAATATTAAGAGTTTGACTTATCTTGGTGAAAGCAAGAAGACACCAATATGAAGAAATACTATCAGGGTTAAAGGAAGGACACCCGAGTTCGAGATTCGTCCATACAGATCAATAAAACTCCACACATGGCAAAAAACAAAGGATAGGTGCTAAAAGTTGGGTCTCCTCGACCAACTCGATCTCGGCCACCTCGGCATCTTCTTTTCAACCGAACACTCAACAGATCCCATAAACTATACATAGGGGCAACCATAACACACCTTGAACCACAGAATGATGACGTGAGCAGAGCGATCCAACTCAGATCCCGACCTTACTCATTAACCTCATAAGACATACAATGACGTATCACGAACATCGGCCATTTGGAAAAAAACATCGCGAGATTGACGTTAACACTATGACTCGGATTCCTTTGCCAATTGCGCGTCGTGTGCTCCTATCAGACTCGGATATCTTGACACTTAGTTGTATCATCTAAGTGTTAAGTTTGGGGCAACTATTTTAGATTGGGTTATAGGTCCATAGATCTAGAGCAACCCGACCCGCCATAGTGGCACCCAAACGTTACTACGCCCGTGAGGTAACATATTTACTAGGCGTAACTTTCTCAACATAAATCAATTCTAATTATGCCCCACATAAATAAAGGAATAATGATAAGGAATAATGGTCTCCACGATTCCAGATAACAACATTCAATATGCACTGAATGCTCGAATTCTTCACACCCTAAAACGCTCATATATATGCACTCAGTAAAGTAAAAAATATATGACATAATTCTCAATAAACACACTATTCTCTTTGTACATATACTAACTTAAGCGTCGAAATACTTTTTACAAATACTCTCTCGCTCTATTGCTGTTGCGACACGGAGAAATCTACCATCTCTTACATTCTGAAGTAACCCTCAAAACAAATGGTATGTAGAAAAAAAATTTAAAAATATGTAAAACATAAAAAGTAAAACAATCTTTTGTTTGGTACAGAAGACCGAAAACTCAGAGGAAAGGGAAATTGTTACACTCTAAGGCCAACCCTCGTCAAATATTTAGAGCTGTAGATATAGATAATCTATCAATAAAAATTTATTAGTAAGAATCAAATCTTTGTTTTTTTTGTGGTCGTTGCTAAACTTTTTCTAGTAACTATTTTCTTGCGTCTACTAAGTAAATCTTTTATGAAAGGAGTGAATATATTCGATAAAATTGAGTTACAACATCGGTATCATACATAAATCTTAGGAGTTAAATTAATATTAATTGAGTTACATGATCGTCGGTAAAATTGTCTTTATATAACCTTGTAGTAGTAGATTTGACTTTGAGACAATAAGTTGAGGAAAGTGTTTATTGTCATTTTTATTTTATTAATTATTTATAAGTGTGTTATTTTGAGTAATTGATCAAAACACATTTAAAGGTCACTTAATAAAAAGTAAATAGAATAAGAGTGATAATAAATATAAAAGAGTGATAGTAGACACACTCTAAGTTGAGGAGCAACTTTTCTTGTCATATAAGTCAAAAAAAAGTTGTGAAAGTAAAATCAATTGTTGGTGTAAGTTAATTTGAATAAATACGGACATCTTTTATTTTGTACATTGTGTATAAATTTTCCATTTCATGCCAAAGTTTCATGTCAAAGTTGAACAAGAAAATTTGCTTCTCAATACGAAACTTTTAATTTGAGTATTGCAAAGCGTCTCAAGATTTATGTAAGACTGTTTTTGGCTAAATGATATGATAGTTTAAGTGAGCATCAACATCATCAATCATTTTTTTAAAAATAAATTAATAGAGAATTAATCAAATATAACTTTTTTTCTATAGATTTTTTTCTTGTCTTTAACACTTTTCCAGATTTAATTGATGAATGTGGCAGTGCTGACTTAGATTGTCGCATCCATTAGGTTAGCATATATTTTTATTTTTAATACATTTGGGATAGCAATTTTAATACGAATCTTGGAAGGTACAGCATTAATCTTATAATTTTAAGATCCGCTTATAGATAAACAGAGGCATCACTATAAACAGGTGGATGTTTTTCTGGGGTTTTGATTCATCTTTGTACACATACTACTATTTGTTTAAAAAATTTGACACTGCTATTATACTGTATGATATGGGCTCAAAGTTGACAGTTACATGTCAATGCTCATAGTTAACCAGCACTGAGAGGCATGTATATTAATAGAGTTTCGTGCCACATCATAATCGCTCTAATGCAACCTTAATTAGATTACAGCATACATTTTATAGTTTGAAAGAGTCAGGCATGAAAAGATGGTATGAATTCAAAGCCTTGGTTCAGAAAAGCGCCAGTCACCCAAAGCTTCAAATTGGGCAGGTTAATTTCTGCCTCAGAACCTTTCACCTGTTTTCAACACATCAATGACAAAATCAGTAAGCAAAAAACATGACTCATATTAATAAAATAGGAAGATTAGATAAGTAAACTACAAGGAGAGGATAGCTTACATTCAATAAAAATGTAAGTAGAAAACTGTCAGAAACAGTGGCCAAGTTTGAATTCTGTACATTGAAGCCTACCAGAGACTCAAGAGACCTGTACAGTGAGGCAGCCACCCCTTCTCCTTTATTGCACACTATTTTCACATAAAACCCTCTTTCATCCACTTGAAACATGTCCATCTACAAAGCCACATTCACAAATGTTACAATAGCTTGCAGAGACTAATCTAAAAACTTATGGAGTTGACAGGATTTTTATCAAACAAACCTGGATGATCTTCTTGCAGATTGGACAGCTGTTGTCGATGAATTGAACCTTTTTGGGGTTTTGAATTGGTCCTTGATAATCTTCGGACACTAATAAGGATGCTTCAAGTCCTGCAACATCAGTCTTCAGCTTCTTAGCCTGTGCTTGAAGCTCATGCACATATGAAACAGCATCTCCAATGATAGAGGCCTTATCCATCTGCGCATATAATTTTCTCAGTTATATTTAACTCTACAATGTAAAGCATGTGAGAATTAATATACTTTTTTAATAAGCCACTTATCAAGTTTGTTCTTTATGAAATTTACAAGGGCAAGCCTTCTCAATGAGGAACCTTAAAACCTTCTGAAAGATAAACTATAAATGTTCTTCAGTTCCAACGCCAAAATTATCTTTGCAATTAATGACATGCATGGTGTAGAGAGTCATTAAGCCTTCAATCTTGACTAAGAAAGATTATGACTTCAATAACAGTTTTGCTAGCTTATATAATCTAATTGCTTCCCTTTTAGGTAGTCTCAAAATTTGTAATATAGAAAATCTAACTTTAGATAATTTGATCACAAAGACTCTAATATTATGTCATGAACAGATTCAAACTTAAGCTGTTAGATGAAGAAGGCACATGAATAGTTTTATTATATATATAACAACTCGTACCTTAGTTATGTTGGGAACCAGAGAACGCAAAGCGTAAAGCTTCTCCTTCATTCGGCCTCTCCTCCTCCGCTCTGATATCAAAGTCTTGGACCTATCAGTTTTTGGCCTTGGTTTGGTATTAGCACTCGTAGTTGCCGTGGTGGTAGTTGTTGTTGCAAAAGAGTCCTCTCCATCATTTTCTTCTCCTCCTCCTCCTCCCTTGACTTCCCCATCAAAACAAGAGAAGGAACTAAGTGTAGAGCTTAGATCATGAACATTCAAAAAATTACTGTTGTACTGATCAGATGGGTTTGCAGGGCATGAAAGTAATGGATTATCAACGAAGCAGCCATTGATAAGGTCAGAATAGAAGTTACAGATGGCATATTCATTCTCCCCACGAATCAAATTGATAAGCTGATCAAAGTTGGGATCATCGATGAAGTCGTGCAGCTCAAAGTCATTAATGTGCGCCAGATTCTGTTGATGAACATCTATTGTGTCCATGGTTGGAACTTGGATGGTCAGAGGTCTAATTGTAATATATCATATATGGAAAGTTGACACTTGACACGGTTAATTATTAATATGATAATTTTGGTGTAAATGGAATAAGATCGAGTTCCCTACATCAAGGTCTATTTTTAAATTCTGATAGTTAATTAACTACCGGTCGAGATGTATTATTTCTAGTGTGGTAGATAACTACAGAATGACAATGATCGATATTTGGTTATATTTGTCCAAGTGTCTAACGTTTAGTAATTTATTTGAATATAGCTAAAGGTGTGACCTACTTGTGTGAGTAAATTCATACAAGATAAGATCTTCTTAAAGCTAGTTTCAAATGTATAACCATATATAGTATTAGAGTTCCATTTGGTGTGTACAATTTATCTTGATTTCCAAGACTGATGAAGAAATTAATTACCCTGGTGAATGCTAAAATTGATATTTGAAGCATATTTTAGTAGAAAATATAAAAAAACCTTGTTGCAGCCTATAACTGATTTTACAGACTCATCTTATCTTATGTTGAAATGAAATTTAATTTTTATTTAAAAAAAGTAAAGTCAACAATGATCGAATTCTTTATTACTTGATAATTGAGACTTTGATACTATATATCAAAGGCTAACTCCCTCAAAAGTTAAGCTTTTAGTGAAAGACTGATGAATAATTTTTATCTAACACTTACTTCTTTTAGGTTTGTAATGATAATAAAGTTATTGTAATTCTCAATATAGAGAATGATGCAAGTGAGTACTACAGTCACAAATTTCATTTTCATATCAGGCTGGTTAGCAGTGATATTGTTATTGAGTTTTGTTGAGTGATGCCCCCGTGCATGAACACCTCACGACTTGTATAATTAATTAAAGTCGGTGTTATTGCCTCATTGGTATAAGGGTCACTATTTGATCATGGCCTCGGCTACTTTTTCTGGATAAATGACGGACATGGTTTATCTCTCATGTATATATATACCATTATTGTGTGAACGGAATCAAATGGGATCAGAATGACGTTATTCCTCATATATTTTAAACTTTATTGAACAAAATAAATGTGAAGTACTGTGAAGGGACGATAGGGATAGCAATTCAATTTACAAAATAAATATAGGACACTTACGTAATTGCTGACTTACATGCAAGCTGGACCCAAACATTTAGCTTCATTAGCCAGTGATCATGCTTTTACTTTATTTTTAACTACTGCACTGAAGATGCAATGTGATGATTAAATTAATACAATATAAAATAGCTAGTCATTAATTTATCATTTTAATTTTTTAACATGTGATGTTTATAGTAATTATTTTTATGTTATATATCATCTGATGTAATAATTTTTTTCACATGTGATCTTATGTAGTAATTGTCACATGTAAAAAAAGTAAATAATAAAATTAAAAAAATATCAATAATCATATTACAAAATAGAGAACGAAAATGAAAAAAAAAAACTCAAACACCAAATAAGTTAAAAAAATAAATCAAAATGGATTAACATCAAATTTTTTTTAAAAAAATCAAACACTCAAATAAGTTACTTCGTCTATTCTGTTCATTTTACTTCTTCCAACATTTTTTGAAGATTAAAATGAAAATGCTATGAAAATCAAAATGCCTTATGAACGTAGCCTTAACCATTTCTAGGTTTCAAAATCTTCTTTCACTTTACTTTTCTCAACATTGTTTTCTTGCTCTTCATCATAACTTGATCGATATCTCACTATGTCTTGAGTTTCATGCAATTTTTTTTTATATGGTAAAGTTTCTTGTAATTTTTCTCCAATCGCACATTTGGCGGTGCGTGGGCTCCTGGTGGGTGATTTTCATGTTGAGGTATGGAAAACAGGTGGCGGTGTGCGATGGTGCGTCAAATGCTAACTCAGGCAGTGGCTTGGGTTCGTTGTGCGGATGTGAGAAGGAGTTTGTGGCGACTGTGGAGAGGAGCCTGTGGCGGCTGTTTTGGGTTATGGTGGTGGGAAAGAGTTGAGCTTGACGTGGATGGGTGGCTGACCATCTGTTATCAAGTAAAAATTCATGTTCGTAGTCTTTTGGTTGCATTTTTTTTATAAAGATTCGAAAAAATTAATTGATTTTTAAAATAAAATTGTATTTTAAGATTTTGATTTGGTTAGTGGTCAAACAAAAATGTTAATTGACTACATTCCTTAAATTGCTACTATTAATTTTTAAAAAGTGTCCCTAATCACTTTTTTCAATTAGGTAGCTTAATTGATTCGATTAAATTTGAAAAAAAAAAATCTTTCTTATTTTGTGATTAGGCTATCAATTAATATTTATATGTTTTATGGGTTCAAAAAATTTAGAATTAATTGTAAGAGGCAAAATAAGTGTCATGTAATAATTAAATAATTTATGTTTAAACATAGATATAATATGAAATTCAATTATGAGTCATATAATTTGAAATTGAATCTACCATCAATAATTAATTAATTTTCAATCTCCATAAATTTCTCTATGTGCTCCATTGCCTTTAGTAGAATCTCATTATTGCAAGGTAATTTCTAATAAGGTCTAACAAAGTATCTCCAAGTTTTTCAGTATTTGAAACAAACTATTGCATCAAACATCTGACCTAAACTACTTGATATTATTATCAATCAATGCAAGATTTGATTGACTTGTCTTAGAAATATTACATTGACATTGCTCTCCTAAAGCTGGTAATGATAGAATTTTAATTGCTTAGTTGTCTAAAATGCATTCCAATTAATAAGATTATGATGATTTGGTCTGACATTTTAATTGTTAATATATTACCACATATTAGAGTTGTTATAATTTGCTTCCTAGACCATAAATGAACAAAATTTAGCTCTAACTCTTTTCCTCCAACTCTTTCCTCTAACTCCTCCAATCACTCCCAATTTGTCCATTAATTCAATTAAGTTAAAAGTAACAAATGAAAGATGATTAAAAAGGTTGGAGGAAATGGTTAGAGGAAAAATGTTAGAGTCAAGTTTTGTTCATCATAAATTTAGTGTTTTTATTATATCTCCTGCAAAATCAATATTTTTTCCCTTCTTTTAATTGTGGATAGCCATTCCCTGCATTTGTAACCTCTTTATATAAATAGTTAATGAAATTCACATGTAAAATGTCTAATTTCATTGTAATTGTAATCCTAAATCATAAATCCTAAACTTATAAGCATTATTTTTCTTGATGAATTGTTACATATATTTTATTTAATAATTTTTTATTTAAATTATATTTATTTTTATCACTTAATTCTTAATTTATCGGTACATAACAAATGTGTAAAATCTAGTATATATGAACTCCAAAACTTTCAAGTGTGTGAGTATTTAACAATTGAACTCTGCATATATACATACTCTAGCTGCTCACGTAGTGAGCCTAATCCTATGAGTAATATATTTGTACATTTTTTTTATATTATTATTATATCACTTTATTTTAGATAATAAAACAAACAAATACACACATTTTCATACATTTTTTCTTTACCTTTTATTTAAAAATAAAAAATAAAAATGATGTAATTTTTTTTATGTGTAAATTTCATTAGTGTTATATTCCTATTGCCCTCATTGACTTAATTAAATTATTGAAGCTCTAGATGCTGTTAATTGACTTTTTTTTTTTGGAGAATCTAAACTGAGATAAGAGAGCACAATTTTGATCACAATTTTGGCTTTCTTTTTTTTCTCAAAATCAATATCATGGTATAGCAACAAAGGAAGAAGCACGCCGAGCCTGAGCTGAATGCAGTTTTCATCGACTCCACTTCTATTTTTTGCACAATACTTAAAACGAAGAATACGGATGACACGTAAAGGGGCGTGGGAGACAACACATTGAGCTGATGCTTACAAGTGCGTTGGCCAATCGTCCAAGTTTTTTTTGCCCCATATTATAGCCAACATATTCAATAACGTCATCCACCCACGGGTTTACCATAAGCCTTATCAATCATATCGCAGTTCACATAACACAACTACAACTACATATATGAGCAGTGTAATTCGAATCGGAGGTAAATTTAATTACAAAGTCGAGTTATTGAATTAACAGTTTGATCAATTGATTGTATCCAAAAATTTAGTTAAATAAGTGAATATTTTTTAAAAAATATTACATAAAAATATAAGATATATTATATTAAAAAAATGTTAAACAAAAAGTATTACATGAAGAAAAAAATATTTTTAAATAAATAGTGATAATAATATATTAGTTACATAATAAATTAAAAAATTAAGAATAATATTTAACAAAAATATATATCATCTAATAGTAGAATACATTTTATGACAAAAATTTTAAGTATATTATTTAAATTTAAAAATTATATTTTTTGTTTAATTTGTGTTAAAAAAAAATTGGTCAACCATTATTCTCAATGAAAGTATATATCATCTAGTAATAGAATATATTTTATGATAAAGAACTTTAAATATAGCATTCAAATCTTAAAAATTATACTTTTTATTTAGTTTGTGTAAAAAAAAAAAATTGATTAACCTGACTGATTGACCATTGAAGCACCCTAGTCAATCTGAATCTGTCCAGATTGACCAGAAAAATGGTTCAATAATTTGACAGCGTCGATCGACCAGACCATTCTAGTTCGTACATACAACTATGTATATAACAGGAAATATGAATTATAGTTAGTTTTAGTTCTACTTCTAGAACTCGAATTAATAAAATCACAAGCAGCAGGCTTATTCTGCACAAAAAGGAAAAGATAACATAGGGTCCTAATTTTTTTAAACCAAGTTTCTTAATTGGTGAATTCTCTGGTGCAAACCAAAATCATGTACCACCAGTGACATCACTAAATTGTCTAATGTTATTTTGACACATATGCCTACAAGTCTTCGTCATCCATCCATGTCATAGGGAGTGATTTGTAAAAAAAAGTTTGCTGAATTTAGAATTATTTATAATTAAGATAAACGTAACATAATCACAATTATCATCGTAACTGTAATTTAAACTTATAGTAGCAGGTCACCACCGCATAAACATTTAGCCTCATTAAAAGATGCCACCCGCCTCCATTTAAAACCTTATTAAACCCACCATCTTCGCCTATGGATTCTTCTTCATAATTCCTCCACCGCATCGTCAAATAACCACAATAAACAATTAAATTAAAAGAGAATATATTTAAAATTATTATCCAAAATACCAAAAAAAATATATACATAATTAATTAAAATTATAATTACACCGCCCACGTTTGACCCCACACGGCAGCCTCCGCGCCCCTAATATGTTTCATTCTTAAGAAGGTTTAAGAAAATAAACTACCTCTTTTTGCATCTTCTTTTACTTTTTTTTTTTTTATTAAAAATGGCTTTGGGTTCAATGAGTTAAGGTAATGGTGGTGGCCGTGGAGGACGTAAACGGTAAGGTTTTCGTCACATGTTTTGGAGTCTTTTACCGTGCAACCCCATTTGGTGGTTCTATGATGCTCAATGGTGAGGTGAGGGTGGTTGCTTCCTTCGCAAATCATCGCCGGAGGGATAAGGGTGAAAATGGTGGCCTTGGTGGTGGGTTGTGGCGGCACCGGGTTTTTTTGGAGTTGGTCGTGGTAAGGTCGGCGGCATATTATTATTTATATTTTTTTTTGGGAGGGTTAGAGGTTAGTGATGTCTAGCCTGTTAAACAAATAATCCACTTACAATAATTGCCATTAATTTAATTTTTATAATTTTTAAGATGAGATTTTGTTTTTTATAAATTTGCTAAAATACTCTTGAAGAAGTTCAGCAATTTTTTTTTTATAAATCATTCCCTAAGACATAGATGGATGACTAAAGACTTACATGTATGTGTCAAAATAACATTGGACAATTCAGTGATGCCACTGGTGGCATTCAATTTTAGAATGCACCAGAGCAATCACCTTCTTAATTTCATCATAACTCATTCAATTAAAAATAGTGTCAATATAGATTCAGATTTAGGGTGAAATTTATATACACCTAACAACATATCTATCATTTAATTTCATAAAATACATATATTTATAATTAGTAAGTATTCGTGCATTATATGATTTTTTTCAAATTCAAATATAATCTAAATAAACATAGATTAAAAGAGGAAAATATTTAAAATTATTAAAAAAAAATACATAATTAATTTATTCAAATAAAATCTAAAAAAATTAAATTAAAAGAGAATAATATTTAAAATATAAAAAAGATATACATAATTAATTAAAATAATAATTTAAATTTAATTTTTTTAAAAATAAAAATAATATGTTTCATTCTTAAGAAGAGTTTAAGAAAATAAACTACTTTTAAAAAATATACTTTAATTTGTTATATTAAAAATAAATTTTAAATTATATTTTAAACGGTAAATTTGTCACATGTAGGTTTACCGTGAAACCCAATATTAACACTATTCCTCAATTAATGCTCTTCCTTTGCTAAATTAGAAAAATGATAATTTTATATTTTTTTCATCAAATCATTATTATTTATATTTTTTAAAAGAATATAATTAATCAGTTTGAACTAAAAAAAAATATACGATAATAAATAATATTGATAAAATATAAAAATAAATGTATATAATATTTGATGTAAAAATATAAGAGTTTTGAATCACGAGTTACATTATTTTTTGTGTCTCAAATACGGGCCTTGTGGGCTAGCCCAGTATATATGTACTAGGCCCTGTCTTAAAAACTAGCTGAGCTTCACGTAGAAAAAAAACAGACACACACAAAAAGGAAAAGAACTAGGCTGAGATGGACCATAATAGAGTTGGGTTTGGATATAAGAGATTTTTTATATATATCTTTTTTTGATGAACGGATATATGATAATTACACTTTCGGAATTTCATTATATTAATTATAATTAGAATTAGAATTATTTAGTTCAATTTCGTTTATAAATTATATATCTTCAATATTCTATAGGAACCAAATCCCTATTTTAATATTTACTGAAAAAAGTACAGATTGAGAGACAATGTAGTGCCCGTTAAAATGCTAATCAATAATCATAATTAAATTGGACCAAAAAATCAATTACTTGGTCACTTAGTTGGTCTAATTGAAGAATTTGATTTATTTATTTTTCATCAAATCAAGTTAAATCTAAGGACATCAAATTAATCAGTTTGAACTGAAAAAAAAATCCAATGACTAACGTCCTGATTTGTATTTGACCTAAATGGGTCAAGTAATTTAATGATTGACCAAGTTTTGAGACAGATTTGAGTGAAGCCTAAATACACTACCTTTAGGTGTGGGGTGGGGCAGGATAGGTATAAGGTGACTCACTCCATTACTCGCTCCAAATTATATATAGGGTGAGTGACAACAAATTGTTTGAGAGGTTTTCCTTTAGTCATATTGTGCATGAGAGCAATGAAAGAGTTAATAGCTTTACCAATTTGAATTTATATCATGATTATGGCCTCAATTCATGGAATTCCCTTATTCATTTTTCTTTTTTTTGTTTTTGAAGCTTTTTGTTGATGCTACAAGGATTCTTATGCCTTGTAAATCATCCTAATTGTTTGGTTCCTTTTCTTTTTAGGCTTAGGCCTACCTTTATAACAAAAAATAAAAATTGATTGACAGCATATAAAATAAGATTTGGGACTGAGCTGAGCTGGACGGGGTGAAGACGAGGACGAGATTGATAAATCCTTACGAATTTATATATGGGGCAAAAAAATAAACTCCGCCGGATAATGAGATAGGAAACAAGACAACATATGAGTAAATGACTAAATGGGGCAGGGACAGATAATGTAAAACCTGCCTCAATCCGCCTCATTGTCATCCCTAGATAAACATCAATTTTTTATGTTCTTCTATTTTTTTTTAATTTAACTTTTTCGATTAGAACATTGTGGTAAAGGTTGCATTGATGACCCGTTGATTTGATCGAGTTGATCTCCGATCTAATTCTTACAATTATGGTAATTATACATTAAAGAGTTTAATTTTAACTTTTCCTTAAAATAAGAGCTTACATAAATGGAGAATATAAACATAAATAAAAAATCATAGTTATAATAATTAGAGTTTTTTTTCATTTAATTGTGTTTAAAATAAAAAATTAAAATGATTTGATCTGATTAATTAATTTAATTTCATTTGATTTAAAAATGAGTTCTCTTGTTTGGAACTCATTATAAAAAAATAAAATTTAAATTGATTTACAAATCTATTTTATGTTTGTAACATAATTTTTGGTCTGTGATCATTGTATTCTCACATATATTGTTTGGGACTAACCCATTGAACACTGTTCTGATTAAGAGGCAGTTCCAACGATTGTTTTTTGCAATGTTTGAACTTTAATTTTCTTCATGGTGTGTAGCTCGCTTTTGAACACATCAAATTCTTATTGGTCTTAATTGGAACACATTAAAGATTAAATAAATTGATTTTATAATATTAGAAATTTATTTTATTATCCTTACTTAAAATAAGTTAAATGACATAAATGATAAATACTAAAATGTTAATTTTAATAACTGAAACTAATTCAAATTCATCATGTAAATCCAACCAAATTTAGTTTATCTAATTCTCTATTATACAAAAGCAATCCGACTATCTTAGCTGCAAGTAAACTGCCTAATAAGTGAAGATGCATGCTAACATAATCAAATAAAAAACATGAAATCACAGTTTGCAATAAGGCAATAATGCTAAACACTGGGACATGGTCAACTTCATGTATGTATACCATTGGGACACAGCCTCTAAATTTCTTTTGCTGGTCTGTCCATGATATTGAATATTCCTTAAGATGAAGTCACTGAAAATTGTGCATCATCAAATAAGCATTATCTTGTACCTCTGTGGTGCCCACTATTAAGGTGCTCAGAATATGCAGAGGGAGAATTACAAAACCTGATCAAACTCGAATATTAACCCTTACCAAAGGCTTACAAGCCTCTTGCCCTATCTATTAGATGATTAGATGGCTTTCATAAAAAAAATTCGTTCTTTCTTTTGCTTTGCTCTGGCCGGCTGGAGGAAGAATACATGAGAGACGTAGAGATAGGATTTTGTTTTGTTTTGTTTTTTTTTGACTTGGAGATAGGATATTGAAGATACTTGAAACCAATTATTTTTAGATGAAGTGCAGAAGATATGCAGCCCCATGACCAAACTTTGAGTGAATTTCTATTTGTATACAACTATTTAAAAAAAAAACTAATTCAAGTCTATTTTTTTTCAGATAAAAAAAATCAAGTCTATTTTTTAAACCAAAACAAATATAAATTATCAGATCAATGCTTAAAATATTTAATTTCAAACATTCTTTTAGTTTCTTGGTGCATTGGAAGAGATAAATTACTTATTATCCAAAATAACAAACAAAAACAATTATAAAAAGAATTTAGAGGAGAATAAAGGATGAACTACTTTTTTTTTATTATGTACGTATTATCCGAATCTCAAACCATTTCGTGTCATTGTGTGTTATAAAAAATCCAAAATCTATTCTATCCTCTACTACTATTTTTTTTCCCTCCTATTCTTCTACTTCTTATTCCTTTCTCTTTTGTCAGCTTTTATACAGCCTTATCCACGAATCCCTATCCTCGTGACTTTCTTCACCATATTCCTCTTTACTTTTATCCTTTTGCTGTGTATATGAAGATTTGGCTGATACCCATTTTTTGCTTCAAGGCTACATGTATCTTTGCTGATTGGGCTTCATATTCAACCATTATTAATAATAATAATAATAATAATAATAATAATAATAATAATAATAATAATAAAGAAGATAGACACCAAAATAACAATTGAATCCCTTGATTTTTTCATGAGCAATTACAGTTTTACAATGATTTTAAAACACACTTCTCACTTATCTTATACCTTATCTCAAATGAAATACACTTCTCTATTTCTCTTTCTTTATACCAACCTACTTCTTTTTTTTTCTCGCGTGCTTTGTGCAAGAAAATACGACATTTTAAAATTATTATCATGTCGAACACGTATCAAGTGGATTACTTCTTGGATATCATTAGAACTTCTAATCAACATATTTCAATTATTTTTAAATTTTTAGACAAATGAGATGTCACATTGATTATATAAATGATAGTATTTTATTATATCTTTAATGATTAATATTGATTTATGAAATATTGATATGTTTATTCTAATTTATAGTTTGTGTTTTTTAATATTATTTTAATTTTATATGTTGTATTTTACTTATGTTGCGTCTTATAATTTCTAAAATTTGTCATATCTATACGTTAGAGTCATGTCCTATCTTTGCCACATGGTTTGTATCTGTAGTCCTTAGATTTTGTGCAAGGAAAATTATGTGCAACAAACATTTCTCTTTGTTTATATTAGTATATTTAAAGAGTATATGAACATATATAAATTTGTGTAATTAGATAAATTTTACAACCTACAAGAGGTTGGTTGGGTGAAATAATAAACGAATATCACTGTAAGGAAATAACAAAAGTTGGAGCCTTGAAAATACTACTTGTGAAGAGGGGTTAATTATGTGACTTAGTGTTTGAATGAATTAATCTTACACCTTGTTTGACATCTAGAATTGACCATGAAATTGTTACTTAGAATTGAAATTAGACTTACTACTTTTAATTTTTATGTTTAAAAATTTGTTTTAAATTAGAATCATAATTTCGTATTACAATTCTATGAAATTAAAAAATAACTAATCCAATATATTCTCAATTCTTAACTCATACCCGAAAAATTACTAATTCTATACTTCAGAATTAAAATCATGTTTCAATCTCAAAACGAAATCAAAAACCATTGTCACCTGCCTGCCACTATCACCACCATCACCATCACCACTTTCGTCACCTAAAAATACACAAAACCATCGTCAGTTCGTCACCTACCTGCTATCATCACCATCGTGCCATAACTACCCAAAAACCAGAACTGCCAACTGTGTGCCTCTGCCTCCATCGTCACTCCCGAAGAAGCCCTCCGTCGCTCTCTGTTCTGTTTTCAACAACCGCACCACTAACCAAAAACCCAGATTCGCTCCACCTTCGTCGCAACACCATCGAACCACCGTTAAACCGAGACCTCTCCATTGCGTGCAACCCCAACAGCCACTCGCGAACCACTTCCAGCCCAAATCTGTCTTAGCCATCACTGAATCGCGACCCAACTCGCAGCTGCTGTGCAACTCAGAGCTAGTCACCACCCTACTTCCGCACGACTCACTATCCAGAAGCGCCCTCCGCCGCAAACCACCAGATCTGGTCGTCTTCCACCCAACCTCGATCTCGGCAAGCCCAACCCTGTCGTCCGTCCTCCACCGCAAGCATCTGCCACCTTCTTAGTTATTTTTAGTTGATGAAGTTAAAATTAAATTTGAGAAAAAAATAAAAAAATATAACAAATATTCATATATTTAATGTTAAATAAAATTTTAATGTAAAATTTTTAATTACAATTATAATTATAATTATATATATATTGACTTTTTGGATCATATATACAAACAATAAAATTGAAATTAAATTTAAAATTCTAATTCTGTGTCCTAATTCTTTGCATAATTTAAATATAAAATTTAAGATTTTGAACCAATTATAATTTTAACAGAATTATAATTGAAATTAAAATTTCAAACTACAATTCCAATTTTATTATCCAAACAGATCCTTAGAGAATTGCTATTTGTCACCAAGCATTTATCGTGAAAGTCATCCATGAACCCAATTAACTAATCACGGTAGGAGAAAGAAATTAACATGAAAAAATAATAAATAAAATGTAACTGTATTGTTGTTACCTTTATCAATTCGTAGGTCGTTCTATGAAATTATATTCATGCGATTTAGTATTTTTCTTAATCTTATCCTACACCCAAAGGATGTGGGTAGGGACGTACCCATGCTCGCCTCCTTTTTTTATTAATTTATTTTAGGTATTAATAATTTAATTAAATTTATTAAAAAATAAAAAATATTATATTAATTTTTATAAAATTAATATTTATTATATTGACACTCTTATTTAAAAATTATACATATATATCTGATTTTATATATTATTATTATAATCTAATATCCTTCTTTATTTATAAAATTATATATACTTTTCATACTTTACGTATAAACATTATATAAAGCCTCATTAAAAATACAAAATAAGAAAAATATAAATAATTTCTCAAACAAAAAGAAATGTCACTATTATAATAGCACTAATATCGGAAATCTCAATATAATTATACCAAAGATAAAAATAATGAAGTTAAAAGAGTTTATATTTGATATGTATTTGACATGTGATTCATGATTATTTTATATACATCAATATTATAATTTTAACTCATTTTTTTATTAATTTTTAATCTTTATATAATAAATCTACTAGCTTCTTCTTACTTTTAGCTTCACTTTATTTTTTTTAAAAAATTTATATATAAAAAACTTAATTTTACTTATAAATTATGATGTAAAAGATAACTAATATTATGATGCATTTAATATCTAATATAAATAATTTTTTTTATTTTTTTCATATTATTCATAAATCTTTCTATATAATGAAAGAAAAATACTTTTTAAAATGAACAAATAAGAATATATTTATCCTTAATTTAAAATAAGACATTTTGATCTTAAGATACTAAATAATTTAATAATGAATGTATCTTTATTTACTAATTTTAATTTTTTTCTCTATATTTAATAATATAATTTATGATTTTTAGTATAATATAATTTATTATTTTCGACCCTTCACCAAATATTTTCTGGTTCCATCCCTAAATTTGGGGATATCCTGAAACAAAAAAGAAGATAAATTTTAAATGTGCTAGGAGTAAAATATTTCGCTTGTTTTGTATCAAGAATACATATCATTTCAATTATGTGAATCATCAATGTCTCTTACTTTAATTATATTTTTAATTTTTAATATAAATAATTATAAATCTTCTTAATAAATTATTTTAATAAATTTTTTAATTATTAAACAAAAATATTAAATACTTTTTTATAATTTTAAGATATTAAATATAGCTACTTTTTTATTGATTATTAAAAAATATTTTTTTATCTAAAGTATTAAATATTATTAGAATTTTTTCAAAATTGAATTAAAGTGGTATACATTATTACTATAAAAAATTTTATACTGACATCTACTAATATTTTCACATATTTATTTTTATTTTAATTAATAAAAAATAAATAATTGTTTATCAAAATATTTATAACTATCAATATAAAATTTCTTTATAATGACAATACATATCAATTAAATTTATTAAAATTATATAACATTATTTATTTTATAACTAATATTTTTTATAGTACAAATGTAACATTTTCTTGTTAATATTAGAAAAATATTTTATATATATCGGAATATATATATCGTATTTATATTATATATTAATATAAAAATAATATTAAATTATATTATATATAATTATAACATTTTTATAATATATAAAATAATTTTATAAATAAATTAAATAAAATTAAACATATTTTAATTACATGAATAATAAGATTATTAATATTATAACTAAGGGACCCACATCCTGCCGTCCGTTCATATTTTAAACGCAGGTGGTGCAGTTTTCCAGTATTCAGTATATCATATTTTTCTTTAATATTTTGTGATAAAAAACTTTAATTTTAAGGGTTAAGATAGGTCTACCGAAAAATAAGTTGATATAGGATGCTGATCCATAACTAAAGTGATACAGGTAACCGAATTTCTTTTTAAAATGTTTTATTTTTTACTTAATTTTTTATTAATTTTATTAATTATTAAATAAAAAGTATTGAATATTTGTATATTTTAAAAAATTAAATGTATTTTTTATTTAATATTTTTTATTTAATATTAAAAAATTATAACAAAATATAACATTACTTTTTAAATTTAATTACAAGATTTATATATATATATATATATATATATTAATATTAAAAAAATTAATTTTTTAATTATGAATAATGAATATTATGAGAAACTAAAAACTGGCTATCAAAAAAAAAATCTCTCTGTATTGATTGGAGAATGAGAGTAGAGATGATAAAATTATCCGTATTTACATGATTCATGGAGATTATCATGCATGAGGCGAGATTATCCGAATAAATGGCGGAGGTTGTGATTATAATATCTTTAATATAAAAATTAGTTAAATATTTTTTTATTTAATATATATCATATGAGGATAGATCGGTTCTGTACGGTGTAAACAGTTTTTTGACTGCACTCATTTTTAATCGTTAGATCCACTTTCATCTAATGGTTGAGATTATTTTATTAAAAGAACTTTATAAATCTAACAATATATATCATATATTATAATTTTTTTTCATATTTTTATAATTTTTTTTTCTTTTTAACTTTGAGATGAGATAAAAAATATATATTTTTATTATTTTAAAATAAATTTTTTATTGAATGAACTTATAATGATAAAACTTATTAAAAAAATATATATTATTTATGTAATAGTTATTTATGTAAATTGATTATTAAAAAATATAATTAAATTTAGTTTATTATTTATAATATTCTTTTAATTTTGTAAGAATATTAATAATTGAATAAAATTATAATATGTAATATTAAAATTTATTTTATTTTTTTTTTTATAATTTTTAAAATTTATTTTAAATTATTAATTATTTACAAATATTTATAAATATCTCATTTATTCACAAAAATTATAAATAAATATTCACAATAAAAATAAAAATAAAAAGAAAAGCGAAAGAAACATTACCGACTCACGCCCCGTCATGCCCGATTGCCATCCCCAAGTAAGAGAGCGCGCAATTGCCTTCGGTTGCGTGTGACATGACTATGAGGTGATTTGTTGTTGCTCGTTTTTCCAGGCAAGTCCAAAGGACATGTCAGCACCATACCCTCACCAACTGTTTCTCAGTTTCAGATTCAACCGCAACTTGAAACCACTCCTAATTTGCCACGTTTAACGTTTGTGGATAGATAGCAGCATCACATCACACGTAAATAAACCGCGCGACCGTTTGACAGAAAAATGCCCATTTTCAAACCAATAATACATTTTCTCGATAATTTATCAAAATTTAATTTTTTGGTACATATCAAAATTTATTATTTATAAAATTATTAGTTTGGTTTGAAATTTGGACACACAAATTCCATTAGCTCACATAGTCAATCTATCATAGTAATTTAACTTGTCTCAAAATTAATTAGTATAAATTTATTGTTTTAAAAATTAGATTTAATATATTTTCATTTCAAATTCATCTCTATTTGATTTAATATTACATATTATTATAAAATTATATTATATTTTATAATTAATTATAAATAATAAATTTTTTATTTAAATTAATAATTTTTATATAATATAATCATATATTTATATTTATATTATTTATTTTAAATTTATGTCTACATATGAGCCTATTCAATTTCAACTTAATCATTATTGAGTCATGACTAAGTTAAGTTCAAATCCAAAAAAATAGATCAGTTAAAATATCAAAAACAATTCGAATCAAGCCTAATTTGTGTCATGAACACCATCAACTTATGTAATGGATTGCAGCAACATAATTAATATAATTTATTCATAGAACTAATGTTTTACATAAATTATAAAAAAAAATTATATATAGATATTTTAATAAGTACAAAGTCTGTTTGATATCATGGACTAAAAGAAAAGGAATATCATGAAAATAAAAAGAAAATGAAACAAATAGAGTATAGATGAGTTATCATTCTTCTTATTTAATATTATTAAATAAAAAAGAAAGAACATTTTCCTTTCTTTATTTAATTTCATAAAAAATATATATATAATAAATATTAAATTACTTTATTACTCTTCATCTAATAAATTTTATTTAAATGGAAGACTAATAAAAGGGATAAAAAAAAAAAAAGTGAGATTCACCCAAAGCTCAGCTTCTCTTCCCTTCCAATTCGTCCAAGCGAGGACGAATGAAGAATCCGTGGGATCCCCATAAAACACAACTCCCCAGCTCCCTTCCTTTTTGCTGTCAAATTCTTACCAAATGGTGAAAAGCCTCAATCTTAAATGCTTTCCTTTCCCTTCTATCCCAAAGATGCATACAAACAAAGCGATGGTGTTCAATAAAGGTATATTTGGTATCATAAAAAAGAAAAAAATGAAAAACTATATAAAAGAAAAGAAAGTAAAAGAAAAGAGAAATAGATGAGTTATTTTTCTTTTATTTAATATCATTTAATGAAAAAAATAGATATTTTCATTTTTTATTTGAGTTTATTAAGAAAAAAATAAAAATATGTGTGAGTAAATAAAAAAATATGTATATATTTTTGTGAGATCCACAAAAATTCATCTCTTTTTTTTTTCTTTCGTTTCTATTTAAGAAGAAAATGATGAAAAAATTATGAGATCTATAAATAGTTCACCCTCCTAAATCCTTTTTCTTTTATTCACAAATACGTACTAAACAATAAATAGATGTTATCTTTTCTATTTCTTTTTCTTTTTCTCCTTAACACTTTGTTTGGATGAGGAGAGAAAATGATTAGATAGAAAATGAGAAGAGAGAAAATAAGAAGAGAGAAAATGGATAAAAAATGGATAGAAAAGTAGAAAGAATTTTAGTTGTTTGGATGAAGAGAAAATGAGAAGAAAGAAAACAAAAAAAATTAAAAAATATTTTTTTGTATACCCCCACCCCATTGCCGTTTCCCCCACCCCCACCCCACTGCCATTTTCCCCCACCCACTCCACCCCTTGCCGCCGCCTCCCCCACCCATCCCACCCCCACGCCCACCCCCACCCACCCCAGCACCCTGTCGCGTCCCTATCCCATCCCCCTGCCGCATCTCCACCCCTGCCGCTCGACCCAGATCTGAGTCGCATCGCGGGGATCCAAGCAACCGTCGAACCAGTCCGACGAACCAGAACCAGACCTGCGTCCCAGATACAGCTCGAACCAGAACCCGCGAACCAGAACTCGAGAATCAGAACCTGCGAACCAGAACCCGCGTCGTCGACCGCTGTTCGTGCTCAGATTCGGTCAGCCAACCACCCAGCCGCCGTTCGCCTGCGCCGCACAGCAAGAGGAAGAAGAAGAAGGGGCTCTACCGCACAGCAAGAGGAAGAAGAAGAAGAAGGGGGTATCGGGAATTTTAATATAAATGTAGGGTTATAATGGTCATTTTACTTGATATCATACTTTCTTTTCTATTTTCTGCGCAAATGAGGAGAGAAAACTGAAACCATGGGTCTCACACCCAACTTTTCTCTCTTCTTTATTTTCTCTCCACTGCCAAACGGGAGAAAATGAAATATTCTTACTATTTTCTCTTTTCTCATTTTCTTTCCACTCATTTTTTCTTGAAACAAACAAAGCATAAAAGTCATACCAAACAAATCATAAAAGAGAGTGTAAGGAATTTTGCACCCTGCTGCACTAAACGAGCTTTTTTTAAAAAAAAAAAATCAGTACAGCATTCTACGGACTTTTATCCATGTCAATATCTTGCTTGGTTACACGTTCAATGATTGCTTCAAACTGGTTTTTTGTGAATGACCAAAAAAAATAAACTGGTTTTTGGTTCAAAGTGAGACCATGTTGCTTCTACATTTACAAACTCTCGTAATAGGATAAAGAGTAAATTTTCATTAGGCCGTAAAAGATTTTGTTGACATCAATTTATTTTTTGAAAAATAAGTGACATTAGTTAAGTACTTAAAAGATGAAGAAAGACATTAATTTAGTCTTTTGATAATATAAAAAAATATTAATTTAATAATTTAATTATAAATAATTGATATTAATTTAATCTTTTAGTAATAAGAAATTACATTAATTTACTATCTTTAATCTCGTGATTTATGCAAAAAAATAATTTTAATGTTAATTTTTATCATTAAGATATTAAATTAATATCATTTTTTTATAGACTAAATTGATATCAACTTAATCTTTTAATAATCAAAATGATAATTTATTATAATATAAAATTCTCTCATACCCATTTTACCCTTATTTTCCCCCTTACCTTCACCATAACTCTTATGACTTCTTGTTTTTCCTTTCATTTTATCCCTTCTCAAGGATCTCTTCCTCTATTTCTCCCGAAAAATAATTATTTTCAATCCAATCACAATAATTTTCTTCTATCTTCTTTGAAGCCTCGTAACTTCATGGTTATTGAGCATTGAGAAATTCTTAGACACTCATGGATTAAGAAAATCTTCTTACTCTACACTATTAAATATATAACAAATTAATCATAATATTTAAAATATAATTAAAGTGAAATATAATAATAACTTACAAAATTAATATAATATACATTTAATAATACATATTCTCATGGATGGATTGAAGAAGAGTTGCATGGGCCACGACCTCCAAAAAAAAATTATTAAATATTTATAATGTGAAATAAAAGTCAAAGTTTGACGAATAAAATTTATCTAATAATAAATATTAATATCAAAAAATTATTTTGTTAAAAGGTTTAATAGAATATTAGTGAAGTTCACAAATCTCATCTTCATGTAGACTTTGGCTGTCAAACTGCTGCTAATACTAAATAATTAAAGTCTTATAATTACAATAAAGTATTTTTAAATTATAAACAAAAGAGATAATTTACTTTTTAACTTGTCTCACCGCCTCCTAAGTTTTAACACAACACAACACAAACTCATAAAGATTATAACTCTTCATTTATTCAGTGAAAGTAAATGACTTTTTTCATGACCCTTTGACAATCATAGAACTAAGTTGTTATTTATTTCATGAATTGTTCTGATTAAATCAATTGAAATCATCTATCTGTCCTTTCCTAACTTTATTGTAAGTCTTCATCTCTTATTTATTAAAATTTTTATATATCTAATATTTTATTAAAATTATGTCTCCTTATATTTTTATTCTTCCTTTTTGATTTAGTATTTTGCTAATTAATCTTTATTTTTACTTTTAATTTATTTTTATTGTAATTTATATTATTTATTTTAAGATAAATTTTTATTTTTGCTTATACTAAAAACTAGTTTCTCATGAATACTTTTCTAAAATATATACACGTATGATTTTAATAGTAAATTACATATATTTTACAAAAAAAAAAAATCATATTCAACTTCGATAAATGTATTATATATTATTTTTTATACTATAATATAAATTTTATTAATAAATACAATAATATAATTTAATAATATAATTAATAACTTTTGATCTCTAAACTAAATATTTTTTTGAATCCATCTCAACATACTCCCTTGCTTTAGAAACATCAAAGGATTTCTCATCCTGGAGATGGTTATCGAGTTTCTGTCTGTTTTCCCACTTCCCAACTTGCATTTGTTTTGTGGCTTTCCATTTCCCAACTTTTGTTATGATTATTAATAAAAGCACTGTTCCTTCTTATTATAAGGTGCCTAAAAGATTCCAATAGAAATTTGTATTTGTGGCTGAAATTAGTGTCATGAAATAACACACGCATCTTTACCATGTATTATTTAGAACAATGGAGTGGCAATGATAAAATTTTATACTACTTGGTTATAAAGATTTTAATATTATATTATGAATCAATTCTCAAAAAAAAGTTAAGCTATTAAATAAAAAATATGAATAACTTTATTATATCCTAATAATTAAGAAACAAGAATGCAAAGACAATCCTAATGGAGGAGACTCCCAGAGCTTCCGCCTCTCATTTCCAACCCATCCTTGTCTAGCAAGGAAGTATTTGATTGGATTTTATATTGATAGAAATATAGAATTATTTTGATTGTTTAATTAACCATTACCATTGATATTAATCTTACGTAATTTATTGTTTAATATATAAAATATTATATTTAAATTGTAAAATTTTCAAAATATAATAATTATAACATTTAAAATATATCATATATACTTTATATTTTAATGTAATAATAGAAAAAATAAAAAAATATGTTAACAATATTATGACATTTTGTTAAAGTATAATTTTAAAAAAAATTAAATTAAAATTTTAATCCTTATAATTTACACTCATTTTCAATTTAATTTCTATTTTTTTAAATCAATCCTCACACTTATAAAAAAATTTAAAATAATCTTTATTATTAATTTTTGTTATAATACCTTTTATAATATCATCAATTAACTAACAAAATAAGTATTTCTTTACCCTATAATGACTTATTTAGATTTTTTTTTCTCTATAAAAAGTTAAATATGATGTTTATTCATTCTATTAGGTGCTTATTTATTCTCAATAAATATTATTTTGCTCAATAAATATTCTTTTAGATGCTTTAATTTATTTATAAAATACTTAATGTGAATTAAATTAACGATGCTAAAACGAAAATTAACGATAAGAATCATTTTAAAAATATTTATAAATATAAAGATTAATTTTTTAAAAAATAAGAATTAAATTAAAAATAAGTATAAATTATAAAGATCAAAATTTTAATTTAACTTATTATTATTTTAATAATAGCACCTTAATAAAAATATCACATTAGAAGAAGATGACTTCAAAATCAACATATTAATAGTCGCAAGTTAATCAAAATATGTTAATTTGAGTAGAAAGAATTTGATTTTTTAAATATATAAATTTGAGTTTTATTTTAAGATTTATATATATAAAAATAATATTATTAAAAAATATTTTCACTTAAATACTTAATTGTATTCTAAAAAATTAATATTTTATTTATAATATGAGAATATTTTAAAAAAATAGTCGCAAGTATATTTTAATTCTAGCTATCTACTCATTATTTTTTTCGGTTATAGTACATTTTCTGCACAGATGAAAAGCACTATTTTGTGCAATATAATTATGTTAGTAATTTTGAAAAATTAGATTCAAAATAATTATTTAAGAATCACAACTTACAAACTTATCACTAAATTTAACAACTAAAAAATCCAGGTGCCAAACACAAACATACAAGCCGTTGGTTCCCGCCGTCCCACTGACTAATAGTAAGTTGTAACTTATCCACGGTCCACACATGACGCAAGCAATGAAATCACCCTTGTCGTAATCACTTTTATTCATTTATTAAAACGAGTCATGCTGCCGTGGATTCAAATGTGAGAAATTATAATCTACTTATCTACTTAATTTATAAAATCTGTCAATAATATCAACAGTAATTATTTCTGCTCAAATTTCATCTCTTATTATAACATGTCATTTCTTATAATATCTTCGATTCTATTAGTTATGTATCACAATTTTTTTTTGGTCATAACTAACCCGTGCAAAGCACGGATATTACAACTAGTCTAATCTATAAATCCTTCTATTACATAAGTTTAATTACTTAAAATAAATAATATATATATATATATATATATATATATAACAATTTTATTATGACAAAACTTTTCCCTTCTGCTTTCCTGGGATATTTTTGACCGAACCAGGCAATCTGAGTCCCTCTTTCATTCCACTCGGTTCCAACTCGTTTTTATGATTGTCCCACACCATATTATAAAGATATAAATTAGTTTGGATAATTTGATCAATTCGATAAATTCGAATCAAATTAATTAAATTAGTTCGGTTTGATTTTAGTATATTG